>OU383773.1:87427299-88667299 GCA_910950805.1 Acrocephalus scirpaceus scirpaceus | reverse complement strand
ATTACTGGGGTCCCAGCAGTCCCAATGCTTACATGACACTTTATTAAGAGAGGGCCAGATCCTGCCACTTTTACTTGCTTAAATAATCTGTACTTGTTCATCTACGGAGCACTCCCTTGGCCTTTTTACTGTACTGGGTCTGAAATCTAGGTGTTAAAGCCAGGGGGACCACTGGTAGGAACTGGGAACTTTGATATGCCTCAGCTTTCTGCTTTTCTTGTGATTGGCATGGGGGTAAACAAAAGTAACATCATAATTGCAAAGAGTAGCCATGCCTCTGTTTTGATCCTCTTTTTCTCAAGTGGTGACATTTTACATTAAATCAGATTTTTTCTGGCGATTTCATCAGTCATTCAGGAGAAGTGTAGCACAGGTAGAACCCACTGTCCTTTTGAATACTGAGAAGCAATCCATTGTTTCTGAGCTTTTCTAAGGAAAGAAAAGAGAAAGAAGGAGAAAAAAATCCCGAACAAAAAATAAAAGGATCCTTTGTCCTTCATCATTGTGTGCCCTGAGTACAACATTGTTTCATCTTTTGGTGTCTTTCTCAGAAGGGATATGGAAATTTAGACAGAATGTTTGTCCCCTAAACAGATATACTTAAATGTAAATCTTTACTACTCCTATTTTGAGAGCATTTAAAAATGTAAACATGTGAAGATCACGCTGTCTTGATTGCTGGTTTAGTCTATGCTATGATGCTAATGAGGCTTCTGACAGGTTAAATGTGGTGTATCATCTATATTTTCAAGCAGCAGGATTTGTGAAGATGTGACTTCTATTTCTTTTTCAGTTCAATTCTGCTTATTAAATATGTATATTGCTAGTTTTATTACCCAGCACTTTGTACTGAGAATAATTTAGCCGTGTTTTGCAGAGAGGGTCTCTAAAAAGTTTTTTATTTCTAATATGTTTTTTATCTCTAGTTTGAGCACACAAAGTAACTGATTTATGGAAGTATGTCTTGTAGTGCTGAGTTCAAGACTATACCATATATGAGGCTGCCTGCATTATAGTACAGAGAGAATTTTAGCTTTCATTTAAATGTTGTAGTAGTAGTACTAGTAGTAGAAGTAGTAGTAGTAATAGTAATAGTAGTATTAATAAGGAGAACACAAATAATAACAGCAATAATAATATAGTAATAGTAGATGTGGGAGAGAAAGTACCTTTCTTTTCAGGAGAGAAGAGTGACAAGGGTGTTGGACAATGACCACACTTGGATCCCCACTGGGGACATGCTAAGGGAGGTGAAAGATTGTCACAGGTTAGAGGGACAAGGTCCGCTTTGGGGGCTAAGGATGCTCCATTTGTGCCTAAAGCTCTTGTATATTCCTAAAGAACTGCTTTGGCCAGTTGGTCAGTAATTTATAAAAGACTTGCACTTCTCTTTTAAGTTTACTCAAATGTTCTAAATAGGAAAAGTGCACAGCTGTATTTTTGTCTGAAGGGAAGTTTAACTGCTTCAGTAACAGTATTCGTTGTTGCAGGCCCCAGATCCTTTAGCCTCTTATAATATTTGTGCTCCTACTTATTGTCATCTTTAAACTATGTTTCAATTTAAAGCCTCCAGTGAAAACACATTGCCCAGTAAAGTGCTATGCTATATGCAAAAAATTGATGTAATTAATGAAAAGACTCTCAAGAGCGAAATCTTTTAAAAAGTCTGTTGTTTTAAATAGTTCTGTACACTTTGAAAATTATGATTGTTTAAAATTAATAATATAATTTTCAGCACATTTTCTTTCTTGAAATCTGAATTCATCTGGTACAGGAAAATTAATGTTTTGCTTGGGACTTTGGTCTTTAACTAATGCAAATTAGAGAAATTGATTAACACAATACAAAAAAGTTATACCTTCCCCTGTAATACATTTTTGATAGCTGTGGCTTGATAAATTAGTATATTGTGTGTTTTTAAATGCGTATGATTTATTGCTGTTGTCTACCATATGAAGAAACACAAAAAAATTGTTTTCAGGATCATTGACTTGAACATATCAATGGCACTGTTGGACAATTCTTGCTGAGTGTTAAGATGATTTATGTAAGAGACCGAAGGTTTCCAGAGTAATGCATTATAGTCTCAAGCTATCAAGCCTTGTTCATGCAGAGACAAAAGCAGCTAAAAAACACTTGCTTCTGAAGGTCCTCCATTTAGAATTTAGAGATAAGGTTGATCCTATTAAAACCCCTGGAAATATCCACTGTCAAGTATATTATCCTAACTTTCAAATTTGTATAAGGTACGTGGCTGTTTTTCCCTTTCTAATGAGCTCATTGTTTCTACATTACTCTCGATTCATAAGTATTTCAGTTATGTAACAACGTGTTCAATAATAGAAGAGGAGACAGCCTGAAGCATCTATCTTTTAAAAACTGGCATCTTTCCACAGTTCAGATGCAGAAGCCTTGGTGCAAATGAAAAATTAAGACACGCTCTACATACTTGGCAGAACCATTCATATCATTTAAATTAAATATCTATAGGCAAATTCCCAATTTTTAAGGAACTGTTGCTAATACGAGATCCTGTTGAGTAAATGCATGGTGACTGATGCAACCACTGAGCACACGAATCAGACTTAGTGAATGTTGTCTTCTGTGCTGTCATACAGGAACAATTCTCCTCTTTCCAGAGGGATTTACACTGGATGTTTGAAAGCTTGCTGCCTCTTGTGGTCAGTCTGTTTGAGCCTTCTCCTTTGATTTGCCTTCTCTGATCACTTCTTTAAGTTCTATTAAAATTATATAAATTTATATAATTTATATAATTATATAAATATATATATATATATATAATATATATATATATAAAAATTATATAATTTTAAATGTTTATATATATATAAACATAAGTAAGTTTTGCTGGCCAATATGCTGTTATCACTGTAGAGTACTTAAGAAAAGGGGCTGTATTTGTATTTCCTGCCAGCATTTCCCTTATTTTTCTGTTGTGTAACCTCAAAATTAAATACAAGGGGTTTTTTTGTGTTTGTGTTATCAGCACAGGATGCATAGTCCTAATTTATTAGGTTTTACCATTTTTGCCCCTCCTTCCACAGCTTATTACTGGATTTGGCCAGGCTATGTGGCTTAGAAAGTAAATTGAAGAGGACCAAAGGGATCTTGTTGAGAAACAAAAGCTTGGGTTTGGGTTGGACAGTGGGTCAGGGTTAAGTGTTCATATCATTTTATTCTGGCAAGCTTTTCTCATAAAATGATACACCAGGGTAGCATATAGATAATGAAGCTTCTTGATCTCAGACTGGATCTGTTTTATAAACTTTCCATCATTTCAAGCAAAAATGTCACAAATATTTAGCCAAAACCACAGAATAATGTCCTCTAAATTTGGGAAGACATTCTTAATTCAAAAACCTTTCATAACATTGTGTCTCTAGATAGCTCAAATTTAAGGATAATCAATTCTGAGATTTCCACTGTGTAGATTCCATCTGAACTAGACTGAAATCTGTTTATAATGAACACAGGTGTAATGAAAATGCTCTTTAAAATAAAGAAAAAATTAAGCCTGTGTCTGTTCAGTGCTGTGCAATTGGTTTAATGGTGTTAATTTGCAGAGGGCTTTCTCTCTGGAACGTAATAAAGGCCTAGGAAGTTCCCCTAAACAGAAGAGCTGATTAAAACCTCATTCACTCCTGTAATCATGAGATGAAGGTGAAACAACTGGCAGAGTATCTCTGCAGTACAGAAAATAAAGCATTTCTGCTACTTCTGTTTGTTTGTTTGGGGGGTTTTTGTTGGTTTGTTTGGGGTTTTTTTTGTTGTTATTCAAAAGTGAAAAGGTGAGCTTGCTGAGGTTTCTGTAACCGGTAGAATAAAAAGGAGCTATTCCACATCTTTTTGAATAGAGCAAGTCCTGCAGATAGGAAAACCAACTATGAAGGAAAAACCCTTGGAGTGGAGGGGAAAGACCCTTCCCCATCCTCAAGAAAAACCTAATGGAGCTGAAACTACAGGCCACCATTTATTATTAATACATATGAGCTATACTTATGATGTGTAATTGGATAGAGGGAGTACAGCCTTCCCTGATGCTCTGGATGCTAGATAACTGCTTTAACTAAAAATTCCAGATAAATGGCTTGTGTTGGAAGAAATGGTGCTGTAAGGAAGTCCAGAGGATGGGACAGGATGGTGACTGGTCTGGGAGTGGGAGTTCTTGCTGCAGGGTTAAGCTCAAGACTGGCTTTTTGGTAAATTTCCCAAAAATTTCCCTTTACAGAAGAAGGTGACAATACAACTTTCCAGGAGAGCTCATTGCCAGCAGAGGATCAGTTGCATCAAGGGGACCCCAGATGGTTACTAAAATAGGTTTTCCAACGGCAAGGAGAGAGGTGGCGGGAAAGTAGGAGTGGGTGTTTGAAGCTTGTAGCTGCTATTCACAAGACAAGCACATGTGCCATTCCTCATGACATTCCTCCAGGCACAGTTGCAACAGCCTTGCTCCTGGGATATGTTGGGTTTGCTGCAGATGTATCTAGGAATTTTGGGTTTGATATGCCAGTGTGCTAAGTCATTACAAGCATCTGAACCCAGCTCCTGGACGAGACAAATGAATACCAGCAAATCATTGTTGAAGTAACTACCCTGAGGAAGTTATGTCTCTATGCATTACATGCACACAATACTGAGTATGGAAATACCAAATTGGCTGAAAAAGTAAGGTGAATAGGTGCTCTGCAGATGCTTTTGAATATCTATCCATACCATTAGCACATAGCTTGGATTCTGCCTAGCTTTACTGAAATAGTAGAATAGTTTATGTCTTAAGAAAAATTAAAAATAGAGACACAAAGGAAATACTACAATTTGAATTATATGTTATTTGGTATGCCATTACGACTTTTGCTATTCTAATCCTATTAATTGTAGTTGACAATGATATTGTAGGTAATGTGGGATCAAATACTCTTAACTGGTTCACAAGCATGGTGTGATTTTTTTAAATAATTAATCAGAGAACAACCATTTATTTAAAATGCTTAACCCATATAATATATATAACATTATTATATACCTAAACATGACACAACTTGGATTGTGGAGCTGCTAGTGTTTTACACTTCCTTCTTAATAAGTGAAGCTAATGTTCTACTGGCAGGGTAATTGATTCCAACATTTTTGAAGTATTACTAATTAAAGACACACTTGAAACACAAAGAATCAAAAGTAAAACCTGGTCCATCCATATGTGGCATGCAAAAAGAGGTGTGCAAATAAGCAGATATGCCTCCGATAGCCTGTCAATATTTGATTTAGGAATATATGCTTTTAGTAGCCAACTTTAGTCTCACAGGACAGTGCGAGAGAGAGAAAATAGATGTTAATTATTTCTACCTGCAAAATCAGGAGAGAGAAAACTCTTTTGAGGCTGTAAGTCTTTTGGGACAGTAGAAAAGACACTGTTGAACATTAATGTCATCTTTTCACAGCTAATGAATCCCTCCTGGAAGCAGTAGCCTACATGGATCCAAACTCAACAGTTACCAAATCTAAGTGTACCAGCAGGGATAGTGCTGGTCCAGGAGAGCATTATGGATCTTATACCTTCCTTCATTTCTGTTCCTTGCTGTTTAGTTATTGTGGTATTAGATCTTAAACTCACTTTAGACATCTTTTTCTTCATCATGGACTTCATATAATAGTAATTAGCAACTAGCTAATATATGTGTTGTCTCTAATACTTTTGTTTGGTTTTTTAAAATTCATACATTGTTATTGAGTAAATGTGATGTTCTATTTGCCATGTTTAAACTGTCTCTCCATTTACTGAGGGTCTGTTTTACTGTACTTCCCCTTGGAAAAATGGCTGCATCATGGCTTGTGTTGTGGGGGCAAATGCAACTTACAGAGGTCAGTATACTCACAGCAGCCTGCCATTAAGGAGAAAGCAGGGGCAAAGGGAGAGCAAACTCCTGAGCTGGAGGTGAGAAACAGAGCTGGAATGCATGGGTAGAATCAAAGTCCTTACACATAACAGTGATGATATCACTGTCGAACCCTGTTCTGTTGTTTTCATTTTGGGGGATTTTACTTTGCCCTTTCCAGTCTACACTTCCTGTTCTATTTCATACTAAGATATTTGGTAAAGAGATTAAAATCTTTTTGGAAAAAAACAAAGCAGCCAAAACCATAGAAGTGTGCATTAAAGGAGATTTTCCTGTGTTCACCAGCTCACTGAAAACATTTAATAACCACTGTTTGGTTTTGGTCTGATTTAAGTTTATATCTACATGCTCATACAGAGGAGAGTAACCTCAGGCATCAGGAGGACATTATTACTATGATGACTAATGAAAAATCCCTTTGTTTATAATTGGCCATTGATTCTTCCCTTGCCCTTCTGCATGAATTCATACACCGTACTGTCCTCCATTTGGAAACTCCTACTGGGGAAAACATTTTCTTCCAATAGCTGCTCTTTGAAATTGTACCCTCATACTCATGCTTTCTTGTGACACTTTTCAGGAGCAGAATGTATTTAAATCCTTGCATTTCCAGAATTAACAGAAGCAGCACTCAGCGCAGGACTGCTGTGCTGAAGAGGGGCAGGAAGGGTGGGAGTAGTGTCTGTGCTATAAATCTCCTGACTGTGGGCATGGGATGTGCAAAGACTGATCACTTTGCAAAGGAGTTGGCTGTTCTCAGAAAAGCAGAGCAGACTTTCAGGCTGAACCATTGCAACTGATCTCTTTAACTCTTTGTTATGCTCACCTTTTAAGAAATACACACGTACCCACCCTATCCCACACATGAGCCTACCTGCTGTACAAAACCTGTAGATAAATAATTGCAATTATCCACCTTTGTGCATTACTTTGACTTTGCCTGTGGCTTTTCCTTGGGTCAGATTGAATTGATGTTGAATTAAGTCAGATGACTTAATGGCAGCAGAAAACAAAAGACTAACAGTTGTTTGGCGGAGTTACTAATTCAGATAACTGACAAAATGTATGTATAATTCAGTTAATAGATAAGAAAGAAAAGAATTGGTTTTTTTTAGACACTTCAAATGTATTTTTATAAACACAAAATATACTCATACTAAGTATGTACTGTTTCTTTTTTCTTTGTACCCGAGTAAATGCATGGCACTCCCATAAGCATAAAAATGGTATCTTTCTTCACAATGTAGTTCTTGGTCTGAGTAGCAGGGAGTAAAATGAACCATTTTGTGCCAATATTAGTTTTATAAATTACATTCCCTTTTCCACAATTCCCATGAAAAAGGTATTCAGCTAGACGAACACGCTCAGAAAATTTTAATAGGACCCTTGAAATCTGTTTGAGTTCACCTTCTTTAAAAAAATTTATTCTTAAGGGGAAAGTATCATAGATTCTTATGCCTTAGAGGCGTTTTTTCCTCCGTACGTAATGGTGAGACTTCACTTGTGTAATATATGGGTCTTGAAAATACTGTGTTAAATTGTAGATTGTGCTTAGAAGTATGTGAGTTTGGCTCTTTTTCTTTGCTTTGTATGAATTTTATTGTTATTATTGACCAGTGCTCATATGATTTTCATAGCACTTTCCATTTGTTTTTGTTTTTTTTTTTCCAGTCTTTTCCTGGCCCAAGTCTTGAAAGTGAAGATTTTAACATACCTCCTATAACTCCTCCATCGTTGCCTGACCACTCCCTGGTGCACTTGAATGAGATAGAGTCTGGGTACCACTCTCTGTGTCATCCCATGAACCACAATGGCCTCCTTCCATTCCACCCTCAAAACATGGATCTACCTGAAATTACAGTTTCCAACATGCTTGGCCAAGACGGGACACTGCTTTCCAATTCCCTCTCTGTGGTAAGCGCTTTTAGTCTTTCCTTTCTGTTCTAAGTGCAAAATCATGGAAATACAGCCCTGTTTGAAATCCTTCAAGGGGGCCCACGTCTGCACCACTCACATTTTGGAGTGTGGTGGCCTGACTCTAGGTGTTACGTTGTATTCCCTGTGTCAAATCCTCCCCCCAGCCAAGGTGAGGGGGGATTTTCAGCTGAGTTCCTCAAAGCCAGGGTGTGATCTTCAGCCGCCTTGGGTAGAAGTGTTCCTCCTTTACAGGGATGTAAATAATGACAGAAAGAGGCTCAAGGCTCTGACTTCTACTGGAGCAGGGTTTGGATCCAGATGGCCGTTGTTCTGTATTTGTCTGATGAGGCTCTTTCCATTCTCATTTGCATGTGCTGAGAGCTGTACAAAAATTTAATATCTCCTTTCTTGTTTACCGCACGTTTGGAAAACAGCAAATGTTATTTCTGATTCTAGGCCAAATCTTACAGCCTTTTTACAGTTCCCAGTCCTTAGCCAGCCAGAATCCAATTGAAATGAGTGGACAACTTGCTTATAAAGTCTGTCAGATAGTCATTATGGTCGTATTCTTGTGAAGGCTGATATTATAAATCACTTCTTTGAATGTTAAGTTGCTTGCAACAACTGCAGAGCTACTTTTCAAGTTACACTTTCAAGTGGGCTCTACGATTAATTAGTATATTTCTTGCATAGCAGCTCCAGACAAGATTATTTCACACTGATGTACAATTCTAACCCAAAGAATTAAAAATCCCATGGAAGAGGACGGAGCCTGACATCGTGTGTATCCCACTACACTTAAAGCACTAGGTGGGCTAAATGGGCTGCCCAGGAGCTGCAGATCCCAACAGCCACAGATAAGAATCTATTGTTCCTGGAGATAAAGGGTCTGGGCTTCTCACCAGAAGTTCTGCACTTAGGGACTGAGGCTGTTTAGGCTTCCCAGCTTGCTAGCTCCCCACCACATTATCTAAAAAACATGAATCATTCTGGGAACCTGAGAGCTGACACAACACGTGGAGGTTTGGGTAGTGAGGGATCTATGTTCAGCTCCCCATCGGCCCCTCAGACTAACAGCCCCTCAGACTAACAGCCCCTCAGACTAACAGCCCCAGAGCCAGGGGCCATGATGGCTGGAAAAGACTTCGTTTACAACAAAAATCTGCCTTGTCACATGGCTTCATTGCAACTTAATTAAAATAAAGCTGCCTTGATTTTGAGGAGCTCTGCATTCCCTCAGAGAATTCCCTCAGAAAAGCAGAGGGCACAAGTATTGGCTTCTTATATGTTGCACAGTTGTTATTGATTTACTAGGATGTTGCACACTTTGTGTTTGAGGTCAGAATCTGACCCCAGGGTTATGTTCAATAATGGGAGGAGTGGAGGAGAGGCAGATTTATATGGAGAAATATAAATATGCTCCATGGAAAGAGCCTCCATTTTCCTTGCTAGTCTACAAAGCTGATGGCATGCATTAAAGAGCTTGAGTGAAATCTTGTGGGGTTCTGAGAATCAGAGCTATGAAAGGACTTGAAAAAGTAAGAGAAATGCTTGACACTGTAGTCAAGACAGACAGTATTTCATTGAATTGACCTCTTTTGAGCCATGGTTATGGCTCAGAACTGTGCATTCTTTTAAGCTGTGATATTTCACATTAACCTTTTGCAACAAGCTCTGAACAAAGGGCCTTGAGTGTGTAGATCATTGCAGTGAATAATCGCATTGAGGGCAAATACAAAAAAGTTGAATAATATAACTAGGCAATTTTGCTGTTGGAACTTAGTGAAGATCAGAAGAGATGAAAATCAGATGTCAAGAAAATACGTGCTGAATTTTGACAGTAATTTCTGAGGATTTGTTCAATAAATAAAGCATGATCCTTGAAGTGTCAAGCACTAAGTCAACTGTTATCCCTAACTTGCATGCCCTTTTTGCACAAGAGTGCCTCTTACCTAGCAATAGTTTTAACTCGAGCTGGCTTGTCTGTGTAGGGGATGAAGCTACAGCTCATGTTAGTATAACTGGTGCGGTGTTAACACCCTGATTTCATACAGTTCAAACACTGTTTGGCAGTGTAGCTCCTGTGATTTGGATTTGATAATTTGAGAGAAATTAACTTGAGGGAAATAATTTAACTCTTCAGGGAATTCAGTGACTTCATCAGTGAACAGAATGATCCCATTGTTCTTTTGGCTTTGCACTGATGAAGAAAAATGGGATTTTTAGAGTTAACATTCTTAGTTTTGAATCTTCATAATCCAGAACATTTAACATTTATTCTTCAATATGACCCTTCTCTTCTGCTTTTACTCATATCCAAGTTTCCTTGTTACTATCTCATCAAACTGATCCATTTTACATGTTCTTGTCTAAATCATTCCTATATTTCCTCATATAGAACATAATTTATAAATTTCTCAAATCTATCTAAACCCTTGGTTCCATGTAGTTTCTAGTATATCAAGTACCATTTTGTGTACAGGGAAAACATGTGTCTCACTTCATTTTTCAGGGCAATAATGGGTATTTTTAGAAAAAGTATTCTTAGAAACGAATCTGTTGGCTGTTCTCTATTGCTAAATAATTTCACGTCTTCAGCAAATTTTACTTATGTTGGGACAAATTCAGCTGCATTGCAATGTGCCTCTGATTGAATTTGGTTATTTTTTTTCTTTACTTTATACATCCTTCTTTTTAGCTAGTTTTTAACCCATGTTGGTATTTTAGCAATAATACCTTCTTCTTTATCTGTATTAGAACTAGTGAGTGTTTCTCCATTTGTGTTTTTATAGCCAAAGCATTACTTGATGCCAGCCAAATGTGAGAAAGGAATCTCAGTGAGCTCAGAAACAGTTGGAAAATAGTTCATACACTAAGTATAGTGTTTTTCTTCTATCTCACCTACCAGGTGTTTTCAGATGAGGATTTCTGTGATTTTGGACAGATTGAAAATTGAAGATGTACCCTTCCTAAAACCCCTTCAAATCTCCCCCCATCAGAAGTCCCTGTTTCATACTGTGCAGCATTCTCTCCAAGCTGCAGATCAAATCCCTTTCAGTAAGGATGGCAGGATTTACCCCAATCTCTCTAAGAATTCTCCTCTGTGGAAGTGCTTAAATACACACAATAAGAGCTCACTACCAGCTCAGTGAATTCGTATTAGGGATCGGCTTCTTACAGATTTTTACACTGTGGGAATTCTTTCTAAAAAAATTTTGCAATGCTGGGAGATGAAAATTTCTCATTGCCACTGGCAGTGTCTTAAATTTGGAATTAACCTTTGAAGGTTTTTTTTTTGATTGATTGGACTTTCATATTGCATGCTCACTATTTAAAAAAAAAAATCAAACAACAAAACCACTGAAATTTTTCCTTCTCATTATTCTGCTGTCAGTTCAGATATTTACTTCTATGTTTGTATATTTCTGTATTTCTTCTTAGTTGACATACAGAATATACACATGCACATGCACGTTAATTTATATCATGCTGTCACTTACAGATTTCTTTAGACACTCATTATATCTGCATATCAGGGCTTCAGAAATCTACAAAATTTGTGCAGAATGTGAGTCACGGTGGTATTAACCCACAGCCCAGCCGTAACACAGGAGCCTTCTACAATCCTCCTTCAAAATGGATAAAACTTTTATTCCTGCTTCTTAATTGATGCAATTTGAAATAGATAGAACTGTTTGTTTAATAAAAATGTAATTATGGTCTTGTAAACATGTTTGTTTCTATATAGTGGCATAGGGATCCCTTTCTGGTTTCCTACCAGCTGAAGACTGTGTGGGTTGGGTTAGATCTCAGTAGGGGCTTGACCTGCCAGCCTTTCTCTGTTGGTGTGAGTTTTCCTGAAATATCCCAAAAGATATTTTCATGGACCACAAGAGTTTCCCTTCTAACATTTGCAAACATGCATGTTGTATGAGAATGTGTATTTACCTGTAAAAATGCTTTCGGATGTGTTCTACAAAATGAGTTTTTCTGTGTATCCATAAAATTATAGACGTTCCAGCTTCTTTAGTGTGTCCTATAGATAGTTGACTTTTCTGCAAGAAACCAGGGTTAAAAATCACAGTGCTGTTTTTACATAGTGGGAAAAAAACCCCAACCTATTTTTGGAATGCTTTCATTTATAATCTTGTGCTGATCTTTCTGAAAATGTGGCTCATGATGGTATACCATAGAAAATTCACAAGAAAAAAATAGATTTCAGTTTCTTGAAACGCTTCAGATTTCTGGGTTTTCAGTTTAAAGTGGAAAAGATGTTAAAAGACAATAAAATCAGTGGTTTTATTTCCCAAATTTTCTACTTGTGCTGGCAACAAAAGCCAGCATAATGTATATACTTGGATTTATTGTCATTTTTAGTATACCGTCAAGGCACACTTTGAATTCAAAGGCTACTGTACAACTGTTTTGACAACCACCACATCAGTAGGTAATGTGCAGGACATATGAAACTGAAGCAAAAATGTTTCTTTAGGTCTGTAGGGAGTGCAGTACATCAAGGAATTCAGATATATTAGAGCAGCATGAATTTCTAATATGTTGCTCTTATGGAAAAGACCACTGGCATATTGAATAATGCTGCTTTCAAAGCAGAGCAGAAAATGTGATTACAGACAATTTCATTGCTGTTTTTAAAATAAATATTTTTGAAATCTTGAGGTGTTTTATTTCATGTAATGCATAAAATATGTAACAGTGTGCTAGAGCTAAAGATCTTTTAGGTCACGGAAGAGTAGATGATGTCAGCTATAATTATTCAAATGTGGAATAATAGAAGCATTAGTTTAAAATAAAATGCATGTCACAAAGGCCCGTGTCCTTATTTAAAAAAAAAAAAAAGATCCTTTTATTTTGCACACTTAAACATAAGAATATAGGCAATTAATAATTATTTAACATTATAAATCAATTCATTAAAGCTTGAACAATTACATTATACTTTTTCATTAATTTTTTAGATATGCAGCCCAGGAGAGATTGATATCTTAAACAAAATTTGGCATTGTATAACAGGGAAAAAAGCAGACACTTCTTTTTTTCCCCATTTTTAATGTCAGGTAGAATGAAGTTAGTATTTCTTATTCACAGTACAGTTGCTAATAAATGCCATAAAGGAAACTGTTGTTGTTGTACCTGGGATGCAATTAAGAGATTTTGTTTTACTGGTTTCATACATGTTAGTATGTCATTCATAACTCATCTTGAGGCTGACCTATACGGCTGATTCTTTTTTCTGGCACCTTTAAGTGTTAGTGCAAACTACTGAGTCAAACAGAAATTCATTATTCCTGATAAACAATATGAATGACTTTCATAAGAAAAAAAAAGATTTGTGTCTCCTCACCTAAGTGTTGAGATTTGAATCATGTTTGATACTTTTTCCTAGCTCGTATTGCATGCCAGTGGTAGCAGATATGTTTTGTCTCTGGTGAATACTTCACATTTGTGCCTCATTACCAGTCTCTGGTCTTCAGTTTGCAACAAAATTTACTGTTATGCTACACAGACCTGCTGCTACCCCAAATTTTATTGCACTGAGTTATTGCCATCAAAACCACCAATCATAAAGCTAAGGTCATGGAACATCTTGTGTTAAAGTTTTTTGAGTCTTTTCTCTTATTAAGCAACTTTGTATTCTTCTTTTCCCAAAAAAAGCCACAAACAAAGCAACAAACAAACAACAAAAAACCAACACCATGTTTTCCAAGCAGGTTTTTTTTTTCACTGAAAGAAGCCTTGCATGGAAAAAGGCTACAATAGTTAACATATGTTTTGTCAAGTACCCTAACCAGCTCATGTCCATCAGCATAACCTTATTGTCTCTAGTAGAATTATGATGATTTATTCCATCAAGGGCTCTGGGACATCATTTTTATCTTTTCTTCTGATGTCTGCTGCACTCTTTTGTCATCAGAAAGACAACAGAAAGGATATGTAGAGGAGCTGAATAAGGTGTAGTTTGATCAAGGTTTCATAAATATCTTAATATTGCATATCTGCTACTAGAAGGCTCTTTACTGTGCTACAGAAAACTTATGATGTCAGAAATTACAGCTGTATGAAATCAGAGTGGAAACAAAGCGTACATTTTTAGCAGTGATAAAGGTATGCCACTTAGCTATAGTGCACAGTGTATAGTGGCAGGTGGTTGGTTCTCTGTGCCTCAGGATTAAATTCAAATGGTACATCTTTAAAAAAAGATGTGCTCTATCTAGGACTGGACTTACAAACCCCACACTACAGCATAGGGACCAGAACCTTCCCATGGGTCACATTGTTCCTGGGGCCTTCTCAGCAGAAAACATCAGTTCAAGTTGTAGGTCCCATCCTTCGTGTTCCTCCTTTCAGTCCACTGTTGTTTGTGCTTTTGGGCCTGAAAGTTGTCCTTGGTCCTCAGCAGGAAAAGGATTTGTTTTGTCTGCCTACTCTGTGAAGAGAGCTCACCAGCACCTAATATGAGGCTCAGAACTGCACCCCTAGGCAGCACAGAATCTGAAAATATGAAAGCTAAAGCTTAAGGCATCAGTACAGCCTCAGCTGGTAGCACCTCTGTGAGGTTTTTATCTCACCACCTCTATAGTTTTTCCCTTCCAAGAGAACACCAGCAGAGTAAAAGAAAGCACTCTGTGGGTGCAGGCTGCTGATGGACCCCACCTTCTTCAGGTCAACTAGGACAAGAATTCCTGTGAAAGTATTTGTGGAGCATTTTTTCTGGTCTTAAGGTAGTATCTGGTAAAGTTATTCTCTCTAAGTACTAAGAGCTTACCCTAAAGATAGAGGAAGTAAATATTTGCACATAACTGTAGGAAAATATTTGTACATCAATGACCAAGATTCTTTTAAGAATGATTCCAGGTCTCATTTTTAAAATTGAAAATGAAGCTGTTGATTTACTGTCAGTTGGGAAACACAGAGTCCTTATTTGACTGTGGTTGTTGAGAATCCATGTGGCTCACATATTTCACAAACTGAGTAAGAAAACAACTTTGGTATAATTTCAAGAAAAAATAACAAGGTGGCATATGTTTTATTTTTGAAAACAGTCTTCTATAGAAAATGCTTTGATGATCTTTTTTCACAGTGGTTGCCCATTGTCTGATAGGAATTTATTTGCTACATAAAAAAAGTAAGAAAAAGAAATAAGTTTAGTTGTATTCATTTTTTTTTCTTAGACTTTAACCAGATAGACACAGGCTAAGACATGATGAATGTGGTGCGGGGAGAAAGACTTCAGTTGTGGGTGGTAGATTATACAACATCTCACATGTGAAGTACTCACAGGAGTGATTAATGCATAAGCAGCATCATAGCTGCAAGTGTCAAACAAAACAGATAATAGAGTATGCAAATAAAGGAAACATAACTCTCAGAAAATGTCAGAAATTCAGGGGTTTCAGCAGCAGAGATTGTTGACTTTAATGTGCTGCTTTTAACATTGCATGTAGTTGTCGAGAACAGCATGATAATGAAATGTTTCTGAAGACTCACACTTTGGAAAAAAAATTCTTAGTGATCTTAAGTCCTGTATATGGAATAGAAGTGAAATGTCTTTCTCAAAAACTGTGAACATACTTCTATGACTACAAAAAGGAAGGAAAAGCCCACTGTGCAGATGAAAGGGAGGGCTTTGGGCATCAGGTGGAGTAGCCTCTACTTCCACCTGTTTCATCATTTAAATGCATGCATTTACATTCTTTGAATCTCAAAAGCAGCTGAGAAGACTGCACACCCCTCATGGATTTGTACTGTATTCACCACCTCATCCCATTTTGTTCAGCAGTAGAAAGGTATGTGGACAAAAGCAGCCCCACTACAGAATGTTCCGTCTTAACTCAGATGCTATGTGCATGCTGGAAGTTCAGCTGTCACCTGCTGGAGTGTGAATCCTCCTCCTTAAATCTTGCATATGTAGAGTCATAGATGTTTAGCAAAATTTTTTCTTCATTTTGAGGGAAAAAAGCACAGCCTTGGCTTTCCAAGTTGAAAGAATTTAAATGGTCCAGTTAATAGTCTCAGGGGGGGTTACCTGTTTTGTTGAGTTTTACAGAGTTTTAAGTATTGTTGTTTGAGTTTCCCTGTGACTTTTTACATGAGGAATGGAAGAAAAATATTCTACATGGTTGTGTTTTGAGATTTGAAGAAATAATCAGAAGTAAAAAATAACTCATTTGTTATTTTTATCCCTTTTGCTTTCACAAGGCAATTAAGAAATGCTAAAAGTGTAAGGATGTCTGCTCTTCTCTAGTCCTTTTAATAACATAGATTCATTTCAGATTGATGTTTGCCCCTTTGTTCCCCCTTCCACCTCCTCTTCATTTGTACAAAGCCTGTACTGATGCTCTGTGTAAATGCCACGTAGGGATTCCCTGTGGGCAGCATGTAAAATCTATAACCTCCACTGCTACTGTGATGCTGTACTTTAGCTACATGCATGTGACCCAGGATCTCTGTAGCCTGACTCACACACCTTTGAACTGCACTTTTGGCACATTGCACATGCTGTTGCATCTATATTTGAACACTAAAGATACGAAAATTTATGTCCTTAATTCATTTTTTTGTGCATATCATGGATGGATGCAGTCAGAAAAAAGGACTTAAGGTATAGAGTGGCAGCAAGAAGCACTATGGAGTGAGGAACACCTCTGAGGCAGGCTTGTGTATATCTTTCAGCTGCAAAATCCCCACAATGAATGCTTTTCATCGAAAGTGAACAAAGGAATTTCAGCTGATCTTACATTTTATCAGGGTGTATCCAAAATTCCTCTTTCAACCAACATGCAGGGACATAAAAGAGTCAAAGGAGTTGTTATAGGTGGTGATGGGCACTCTGTGTGCCTGCCCTGACCTAGAGCTGAAGTGGACTGCAGTGCTCAGAGTACATACACACATATGCATATATACCTGGATACACATACATACATATATATGAATATTTATATGTCTGTGTATGTATATATAAGTACATACCACACTGTTAATCACTGAAACCCTCTGTGGGAAAGGGAGTGTAACAGAGAGGATGTAGCATCTGCAACATCCCCTTTCTCCCCAGTTTGTGGATCAACGTTGTTAAACAGAGACTGAAACTAGCGCCAAATTATTGAAGTAGATGCAAAGGATTTAATTAATGTACTGCACATGGCTGTATTATACAATTTTTTTTTTTACCAAATCCCTGAGTTATAAGCGAGGTTACAATGCCTGACAGTAACTTTGATAATGGGTACTTTTGCTAATTGAGTTAATGAAGGAAGTAGCCTAGTTGCCAAAGTGAGACATGGCATACCTAATGGATAATAAGATGGAACAACTCCATATCACATCTTCAAAATTCTGCTTCCTGACAGTAACAATATTGGGTTATAGGTAGCTTCACTTCATTCTTACAAAAATAATCTAAACTGAAAAAATATTCCAGTCCCTTAACCATATAAAAGGCCTGCTCATGGAGTATTTACAGGATCAGGCCCTTAATGAGAATGCAATGCTTTTTTATTTGGAGATACGACTTCCTTCTAACACATTTTAAGATTATCTTCATTTACACATAAAGAATCTCAGAGATTAACTCAGTAACTAAGCTTTAGTTTCCAACATATGCCTTCATACTCAAGTATGGGATCTCATACCTTAATAAATTTTATCACACTCCCCTTTCTTATGTAGTACCATAAAAACTGTTTAGGCTTAGTCCTTATCTGGGTATTAAGTGCAGCTTAAGTTACCTGACAGAAAGTATACATTGTAAAATAACCACTGGCAAAACTCTTAAAAGTTATTTTTTGTACACAAAACAACTGACAGCATTTGAAAAATAATGCCATTGGCAATCTGTTCTTCTGAAGCACCTTTCTTGTGTCTTGAAGTGTTTTGCAGTCACTAATTAGCTGAGAAGGTATTTTACTCATAACAGTGCAAGTAGTGCAAGTCCCTCCTATCTGTCAAGTACTATTCTGTAGGAGAGAAAAATATTTAGTAAAAAGCTAGTAAGATTTAATTCACAATATACAAAGAAAAATGAATACCAAGTTGAAAAAGAAAGATCTTAAAGGAAGAGAAAGAAAATGACTACGTAGGGTGACCTGTAATAATGAAAGTATTACCAGAAGCTAATTTCATGTTTGATGCTTAGTAACACAAAGGTGGTTAGCAGTGTGGTGAGAGTCAGCTCTCAATATTAGAACTAGCTGATGTCCTCACATGTAATAAAAGCAGGACTTAACTGCCATATGCTACACCTCTAAAATAAAGCTTTTACAGTGACCGCATATTATGGTAGCTGAGACTTTTAAGCTCTCAAGCAGCCTGGAAGTGATACAACAACCTTATTTAAGAGCCATGAAAAAGATACAGGGATTGCTTTGCTTGTCCTTGAAACGTAGGCAGCTCTGGGGAGAAGTGAAGCATCTGTTTAACCACAGAGTGTGATGTTCCACTGCCCCAGATTTCCAGGCCAAGCCCTTATGGGCCAGTTCCATAGCACACGTGTTTCTTCTCACTTGTCATCAGCTTTTGTGAATGCAGGGAGAGGAAAACTCACAACAGGGAAGTTCTCTGCCCGGGGCCTGGCCTATGTAATTTTAATTGTGGCTGGCATTGTTGCACTGACTTCATCATTTGTGGCCTCTGCCTGTGATCTGCATTTTAGGAGCTCTGTGACTGACTGAAAACCTCAGTGGGATTTTCAGAAATATTCTGGCGTAATGTTGATCCTGTCCTATTCTAGCAGGAGCTATCCCAGAGTTTCAAAAGAAATAGAATTATCTCTATAACAGATGCTTTCATTTGTTTGTAAATTATGAGAATTTAGATTTTACATTATTTAAAATTAAAGGTGTGTCAACAAAATTGTTTGTCAGTAATGATCCACACTCATAATGCCATCATAATTCTGAAATGGTTTTTTTTGTAATGTTTGGAAAACTAGTGCAAGCTGTAAGAAGACTGAAGAAAAAAATCAGGATCTAATGTCCTGTTTGGAAACAATTTTTATTGTTTTGATTATTATATAATTAAAGACAATATAGGAAAGCTGTGCAACAGAAAAAAGTCACATGAGTAACCTGACCTCTTAGATCCTGGCTCAGTGCAGCCAAAATGTTGTGTTACTTACCAAATCATAGAAATTGGTCTAGAGGGAACTGTAATGTCCCTCCTTTAATGTAGTCCAAGATAGGATTTTAAAAGGTCATCTCACTCAAAGCAGGGTACTCCATAGGTTTGTCATTTCTGACAAATCTAACCTATTTTTCAGAGAATTCATCTAGATTCCTCAAGTAAGCTCTGGATAGAGGCTCTCACCCTTAAAAAATCACTGTACTTAACATCCAGCAGTGGAGGTTAATGAAGGTCATTTAATATTTTCAATTGTCTATTATTTATTTTTAAGGTGTGCTTATATATATGTATATATTTATATTTATTAAGTATATATTGATCTAAGAATGTGTGACAGGTAATAGATATTGATGGGACAGCTAGGAAATAAATAATCAAGAAGATGTATATTGACTCAGACTGTTTTGGTTCATAGCTGACTTGACCATTTAAGAAACAGTAGAAAAATAATCAGCTTTCCCCAAATCTTATTAACATATAATCATGATCCAGACTGTATTAGCCCATAAACTACACTAAGCAAAATAACTCTTCTTGAAGGTTCAGCTACAGTGTTATTTTATGAAAATTTTATGTGCATATTTAAAATATTTTATTTATTTATCATCATCCATTACTTAAAAAGTTAGGCTGAAGGAATAGCTGTTTATGATACCTAAAAAATGTTGCCACAAGTAATGGGATAAAAATAAGCAATGGATGAAGGTTGGGAAAAAACCCTTTTAATGGTATTCGAATAGTCTGCCAGGTAGTGTTTAAGCACTGGAACATGTACGTATGGGAAAATCCTGCACTGGCTGAGAGATGGGTTGGATGATTTAATAGACCTTTCTTTGAGATGTAATTTCTGTAACTGGTTGATACATACACTAGTGTTCAGATATTTGGACTTGTTTCTTGTTTGTCTGGCAAATTGTTTCTTTTGAAAGGTTATAAATTTCAATAAATAGACTTTGCAGAAGATGAGCTACATTATATTCTTGGAAAGAGTTTTTCAGCTGATATCCAGACGTTAATGCCAAAGCAGAAAAAACCCAATAGAGTCCTAATCCCATGGCTTTGCTTGAGCACAGTGCTAGGATGGTGCACTGCCATAAATAATATTTATATTGAATAGAGTTTTCTGTATTCTAACAGCAATTTAAGATAGAAAGGATAAAATAGAGAAACAAGTGTTATTTACTTAGAAGAATTTTTTCCTTCTGATTTTGTAACAAAGAATTCGCTGCTAGGGATGGAGGGGAATGATGGGGAAAAAAGGAAAAGCAAGCATTTATAAAAATGTTGATGCAGTTATAATTAGATCCATTTCAGAACCAAAAGTTTTATGCAGAAACTGACAGAAGGATACACAATAATTATAGTTTGCTGACAAGCTGAATAGAGTTTCCTTTTTTTATCTTATGGTTTTAGGAAACCAAACTGTAAATAAATATGCAGTTTGACAGATTGTAATTGCAATCAGCAAGGCGTCTTTTCATTTAATCAGATAGTGTTATTAAAATGGGGTTACAATTAAACATTTTATAGTGTGACGTAGAACTCTATTAAAATTCTCCAGCAAACAGTAATTATCATTTGATGCTTCTGCAACCGATTTCCATTTGCAGAAACGTTATTGGTTGTGACCTTCCAGTGGTTAGGTCTCAGTTTGCTGCTCTCTTTCTACTTTGATACATGATATTAAGTATTCTCTTTTTTTACCTCACTGTGAAGCTTAAAACATTAATTTTGCATTATTTTATTATTTTTTTACCCTTGTTAAAACTGCATGACACTGGCCAAAACAGGTTTGCACCAGAGGAAATGGAATTACCTAAGCATGAATATTCTTAACTTTAGGAACTGTAATTTTGGTCAACTCTAAATGTGTGGAAATCCACTATTTGTTCCCATAGTTTTAATAAACGAAGTAGAAAAATATGAAGTCAGAAGTGGTTCAGTATTCTGGCTTTTAAGACTTTTTCAGGCTGTAACTTCTCTCTGATACCACACTCTCTAAGAAGTAGAAAAGAACAAGAGGAATCATTAGGAGACACAATTTTTGGGACATTTTTCAAGTGCATGTAACCCCACTAATGAAACTCCACACAGAAAGTATTTGGAGTGAAGGGAAGGAGTGATTTGCATTAGCAAAGAGTGAAAGTCTTTGAAAATGAGACAGCAAAGCTACTGCTCCTTTTACTCTGGGCGACATTTTTGGAGGAAACATCAGTGGTTTGAGGAAGGCCAACATTTTCCTTACTGAAAGATAATCAGGCAGTGACTATAAAACATATATTCTTGGTTCTTGTCACTAGTAGTTGACAAAGATAAAAATAAGGAGGGAAAGACAAGACAAAAAGAGTAAGGAAAGTCAAGTATGCTTTCTTTTGGTGAAAAGTGAAGTTGTATGAGTACTTGAGTAGAAGAAAAAAGGAAAGAAATAATTTGACAAACTATGCATTTATTTTAACTTTGCATTATCCTTGACCTGGAACCTCTTTATCTTACTTCTCCTGTTACAACTGTGTGTCGCTTTCCTCTTTTGCTTTCCAACAAGTACAATCACTGCAGAGAAGGCTGATGCACAGTCTGACTCTTTACTGCATGCCCAACAATTCTCCCTCTCTTCATTTGTGTGCATATATGCTTTTCCCTCCAGATCATTTCCCTGAGGAACAGCTTGCAAAAGGTTTGTCAGCGGCAGAGGTCTTCCACCTTCACACCATGTGTTAAAGAATTGTATTGCCAAAACACTCAGAAATTCAGTGGTCATGTAGAAATACAGCAGATTAACTAAGGAAATTTTAAATTGCACCCCAACCACTTCTGATAGGATAAGCAAAATGGTTGACTTTGCTCATCCTTTCCAGCATGAAAGCAAACAGGGCTATAAGAGTTCCCTGACTGGTCCTCCCTGGGCAACACAGGATTACTGCCTGTACAGCTCCAACATGAGTTTGAGGTCACCAGCCTCTGCTAGGTTGTAAATGATTGAGGAGGAGAACTTGAAATACTGCTTGCCACTGAGCTTTTTCAATGACAAGCCCACACATGTTAATAGTGAAGTGACATTAAAAGGTGCATAGAAAAAGAAAAAAGTAACCAGATTCTCCCAAAGTCTGATTGTATTTTTTTTATAACATAAAGGAAACATATATCTGAGTCTAGTGTTCAAAACAAGGGAAAACTTATATGCATCTGACCTGCATATAGTGGCTTTTTTAAGAGCAAATCACATGGTGTATATAGGTGTGAAGGAGAAGATAATCAGGATAAGGAATGCAGGTTGAACCCAAATAAACAGATCCACCTTAGGGCTTTGTAGTGCTATACATCACTGGCACTATCTGAGCACTCTATCTAACCTTATAATGTTTTCACTATATATTTGAAAAATACACGTCTAATTGTGAAGTTGTTCTCGTACAAGGGCCCCCTTGGCTGGTATAAAGAAATATTTCTCAAGAGGAGGAAAGGCCTGAAACAAGAAGGTGGCAAATGTGCATAATATCGGACCTTTGCATTCAGCTGAAACCTGTGGTTTGCTTTAATAATGCAGAGAGAGATGCCTGGTCTAGCACACGTGTCTGTCTTTGAATGTCTTGTGTTTTAAAAATATGGAAGTTGCACAGGATATATGGTTTCTTCATCGTAGTTTTTTGCATTTTCAGTTGTGTGCTATATATTCACATACAACTCTGCATTACAATCAAGCCTGTTTGATTACTTTCAATTTTTGCCATAAGATTTTGTCACTCTTGCTGAAAATTTTAAGACATTTTCCTCCAGACTCATTTTTTTCCCCCTCAGATTTATTTACTACCTTTAGAAGTAGAAAAGTCCAATTTCAATCATGTTAGAAATAGCTCATTTTAGACAAGTACGTGCTGCTCTGCTTACAAAACATATATGAGTGGAATATGCAATTACCACAACTCAGTTTCCTGCCACAGAAACATTTCAGCATTATAGCATTACAGAAATAGAATGACATGCATAATGAAAGATTTCAAGATTCACCCAAGGCATTTATTCTCTTCACCTTAATGTTCTCAGCAGTAGCAGAGTATCCATTAAAAGGTACGATGAATTATGGTTGCTTAGCAACCGCGGGGAGCTTGTAACAGCACCAAAGAATGAAATGGCTGGTTGATAAAATGAATTTTCTCTGAGCATTAGCCTGTTGAAACTGCCTTTTCTTGTGGAACATAAAGTGCATTTATTTGTCTCATGCATTTTTTATTAGAAAATTATTTGAGTTCCAGAGACTTGAATCGTTTTGCTACAGGAGATATTTGATTTTAATGTGTTGTACTAAAATAAGTAATAAAAGACATTTTCTTCAAAGTAAAGACACCAAGGAAACCTAGGTAGCTCCTTTTGAAGTTGGGAATAAAATCTTATATAAGGTATGTCATTTCTCATTTCCAATTAAGAATGATATTAGCGAGGATTTAAACTTCAATTTTACCTTTGAGGAAAAGTTTGAGACAGTTAGCCAATATGCAGTGACAAAAAGGAAAGGTTTGGAATTGATCTCATGGATTCATCGTGAGTGAAGTAAGTTTTCTTCTCTCTTCCCAGACGATATGGTAGTCATGTCTCAGAGAAGGTCAGAAGTAGTTGCACATTCATATCTAGCACTCACTACATATATCTGTGCTAAAAATGTGCTCATCATAGGCTTCCATCCAACAGTGAGGAGATGCTTCACTTTCCTCTGAGACTCTCTGGGCATTCAACAGCAGAGTTGGATGCGCACTTTTTGGCAGAAAAGGGTTTTGTTGGAAAATGCCAGAACAGTGAAACCAGAGTTGAGACAAGGGGAAAGTATCGGTTGCATTTCATCTTTTACTGACAATATTTTCTAGAATCGGGTCTGCATGGTTAGGACATGAGACAAGGGAAATCAAAAGAGAGTGAGACCTGCCCATTCTAAAATTTCCAGAACATCCGACTGGATATATGAGACCAAATCTTGGGCTTCCACAAAGCATTATTTAGATGACAATCTTAACCTTTTGCTTTTGTACTCCATAAGAATGCCCAAATTATTAATTATTATCAATTAATGGTTTAGTCTTTCCTGTGAGACTCAAGACAATGTTGTAATTGCTCTCACAGAATTTAATAAAGGTGTTTCAAAAGGCTACAGACTTATTTTACTGTTGAAAGTAGTTCTGTTGACTCCAGTGTAAACACCTGAGTGGGAAGAGACCATAATCCTTTTCCTGCATGGTGAATCAGTAGATTTTGGCCTGTTGAGAGTGTTCTGAGCTCTCTATGAGTCCTTGGTGCAAGCTGGACTCACTGTTGACTTTTCTGGCAACCCAAACGAGGTTCTGTGGGTGCAGATTGCACGGTGAGGCCGGGTGGCAGCTGAGAGGAGCATCTGGGAAGCTGGGGCTGTGGAGAAGGCCTTCTTGTCTTAGAAGTGTATCTCTAATTCTGGACCGAGGCTAGAGTAAGAAAGCAAATCTAAAAATCAGGATGAGATGAGTCATTTATGTCTTACCTACCTGTCAGGAAAGAATCAGTGTAAGACACCATTGAAAAAATTGAAGAGTCTTGCAGCGAGCTGCCTTGTCGTGGAAATTTTCAACCTATATTTCTGTCTCCATATGGATTCTGGTGATGCTGCTGAGAGTACTGTGATCAACTTCTCTTGGGAAAGGATGGAACTATTGCAATTAACATGATAGCAAACGTTGGCAGCCTAACAAAAAAAAAAGATTTTTGTTGTGTTGACAACATGGCAACATTTTTTAGAGAGCATTTTTACTGCAAATTAAATGCCCTGGCAGATACATAACTACAGACAGTGATAACCTTTTTGGAGTAAAATACAATTCCGCTCAAGTGAAAATGGAAGGGAACTGATATTAAGCAGTAAGATCTTGCCCCTTTAAAGTATGTGCTAATAATCAAACATTAAAAATGAAACTCCGGTCATCTACAAAGGTGCAAATTAAAATTCCAGAGAGAGAGCTTGACTGATTTGTTTAACAAAGAGTTTAATACAGCAGAATCCCACTTGAACATAAAACTATTACACTCACAATAATCCTGTCTAGCTGCTGGGAGATCCAAATTAAAATTCTCACTGATATTTGCTTAAATCTCATAAATTGAACAGAATTAGAGCATATTGAAGTTGTGTATTTACTGTGATCTTACTGTCTAATAGGTTTTTAACAATTTAAAATGATGACTGAAAATAAGTATTTTCCCCTCAGATGATTCAAGTAGTGTATATTTTATTCCTGTATTCTAATTTAATACCCACTTGTTTATTAACTTACTAGTGTCAACATGACAAGGCTGTATTGAATGCAGACTAAATGTTCCATTTAAACAGATAATTTATTTTCTTATTAGTATTAAGGTGTTATGAGGAGATTATTCAGTTGAAGTTGGTGGATTAATACTACTTCTCAAGGAGATATTTTCATGCTCATTTACTATGTTCCATTGTTTCCATTCATATGTATAGAAGAACAGATGTTTGTTTCTTTTCCACTTGTGATTCCAGTGATTTAGCAGCAATATTACTTACCGTGTTCTGTTCCACTCCTCAGTACCCTCTAGAGGATTTAATTTATGGATTTTTTTTTTGTATGAAAGTCTCAAAATTGTATGAACACATGAAATTCATAGCAGTTTAGAAAAGGAATTGCAGTCCTACTGAACATCTCAAATGACTGGCAAGTATTACAAAATTAGAATTGGTGACCTCTTTTCTCCAGCCCAGCTGCAGTGACATATTCAAGTCTTTTAGGTCAGGTGGGCAAATAAGGTTTTAAATTTGTTCCTGTCAGTAAGATTCCCCACATTTTACTTAGGACTCATTGCAGATATTGACTTAGAAAAAAAAGAGAATAAATCAGGAGTGATAAAGGTAAAATGTGATAAATTAGTAGCCTCAGATAGCCACTGCTTTTTCCAGGTTTTGATAGCATGATAAAACTAATCTTGGCATTCACAGTGCAGTCCTTCTTTTGTGAGACTGATCTAATAAAACAAGAATGTGCACACACCCACGTAAGAAGTAATCATTATTCATGCTTTGTGGAAAAAGGTAGAGTTCCAGGTCTGCAGTTCTTGCTCACAGCTACATTACAAAAGGAATTATATTAGTGTAATTTGTGAAAATGTACAATTGTGCCAGCTGGAGAAGATAGAGTCAATCCTGTCTGATGTTGCACATCAGCAAGAATTATTGAACAAGGAACTAACCACTGTTGCAGTAAAGCAGTGAGCAAAGTTAAAGGAGTAGAGAAGGCTTATTTTATGGAATGCCCAGACATCAACAGCACCAAAATAGGACTCAAAGTATGCATTTGTGTGTGAATATAGCTGTAACCACACAACTGTTGCTGTGCTTTGGCTGTGGCCCTTATCCAAAAGAACTTGTTGTATCAGAGCAACATGCCTAGTGCATTTTTTGCATGATTATAATAAAATCAGGATGTGATTTGACCAAATGCACTGCCATAACCACTGCATACATTTATGTGAATCTGTCAAATGTGAAGTATGTTGCATAAGAGCACTCTATTTCTTACAGCTCCCTGAATAAATAATGTACATAAGCCTCCTCAGAAACAAAGTCAATAGCGAGCTGTCTGGTTACATGTACTTTTGTATGACTTCTGGTTAACTCAAAAGCCCCAAATATGAGATACAGAGCTCAGGAATATGGTGTGGGTTTGAGATGCTCTCTGGGGAACCTTTATCTGCATATAGGGTCTTTTTTAATATATGACAGTTTTACATCAAGGATAACAATCTTTATATAATAAGTAATCTAAATACAGTCAAACACATCATGAGTGAACATGGTTTATTTGGTAGAACTGTTTCATAGATCAAATTTTAGAAATCTTTTTAGTGGCTACATTAAAAAGGATATTTTTGCTGGTTTCCGGCATGTAATTTATCCTTAAAGTGGAAGGCATGTCACTCTGGTTTTATTGTTGACACAAGCTGCAGTCTGGTGGGAGTGTCAAAGCCAAGAAAACCACCTCATGATATTCTTCTCACTTCGCACAGACATGCCAAGAAATGCTGCCTTGCTGCATTACCAACCAGAAAACATTGGCAAACTTGGGGCAGTGACCGGAGAGGCAGCTAATACATTCTTACTGTTCTCACTAGTAAATGAAGAATCCTTAGAAATTTCTATTCAGTGCAATTCTTGAAAACATATATGCTGATTCAGGGTCTTAGTGCCTCTGGTTTTAGTCAAAGACAACTTTCTTCTACCGTCTTTACAACTGCTATTGAGGTTTATGCCAAGTCCTTTAAAATATTGCCTAAAAAGACTACCCTGTTTAGCCCTCAGAAGGAGACATATGGTAAAACAAAATCCCAAGTTTAGTTCAGAGTATGTGTCAAAAACTGACATAATGGCCAGAAGCAGAGGGGGAAAAAAGGGCAAAACAACTGCCCAAGTCAGGTTTTGAAAAGCAGCTATTCCAAAACACAGAAAGTAGTTGTGTATGGTATAATATCCATTTACCTAGGGAGATATTTCATTTCCTTTTAAAATAGGATTGTATTTTCATTTTTCAGCTTAGTATCAGTCTGTATGTATTGTGTGCACACAGTAACAAGTTTTTTGCATAAGTTTCTTAGTTGCCCTAACAGTTAATGTGTCATTTCAGGTAGTTTGATGGACATCCAGCTACTAGGAAATGTAAATCATAGTGTTCATCCGTATTTATTCATGTACATGCAGAGTAGAAAAGTATCACAGTCAAATATGAATTTACAAGTTTAATGATTGATGTAAATTCTGCCTTCATACTGACATTACTGTCAACAATAATGTGTGTACATATCTGAAAGGAGAGATGATTCCTTGGGTGTTAGTATAGAAGTTCAAGTAAAAATCTGTCATTTCCAGTTAAAGATGGAAAAAATAATGAAGAGTATTTAGTATAGATATGAAAGAAGGAATATGAGGTCTTTCATGCCTGAGGTCTCCAAGCATATGCAATCGGCAAAACTATTTTAACTGAAAAATCATGTTAAGATCTTTTCAGAACGGATATTTATCTCCATCTTTAGCTTTACTGCCTACTGCACTAAGTACAGAATGATGACATGATGTCTCTGGTGAACTGCTGAAGGATCCTTCAGAGAAGTTCTCATGCTTCCATTGCATTTCTGTGCAATTCACATAGTTCCTCTGACAGGGTAACAGTCCAAACTACAGACAGGTTAAAATGAACAATGGAAGAAGAGATCAGATTGAGGACTTAATGACTGACAGAAAAGGCTACTCTTAAATCTTCTGGGTCATGATTCAAATCCCATAAAAATATTTGGAAAGGTTTGCAATGCTTGTGATGGACTTAGACCATTTTTATGCATAGAAATACTCTTACCTTGGTTTTTACTTTTGCTTGAGAAATTTCTGTCTGTACCTCTGTTTCTCTGTCTGAAATGGGGGAAAAGATGTTTATCTGCATTACCAGCACGTAGTGTTTGGAGGGTGCAGTAAAATAGAGTGGTGGGATTCAAAATGTTGTATGCAAAAAGTCTTTTGTACTTAAAAATCCTCTTATTATGGATCCCTTGTACAAATAAATTATCTGCTTTACCTTTCTCATTGTGAAGTTAATGCATTTCCCTAACCTTATACTTGTTTGTTTTGTTAGAGAAAGCAGAAGCTATTCTGTTTCTGTATTCTTCCTCAATGCAGAATTTGAGTTGAAGGATTACATTTATTGTATCTGAGTATGGGGAAAAAAAAAAACCACACCACCAAACAATACAGATACTATAAAAAATCTCATAAATTTATGTCAGTCTCTGCTTCCCAGGTCTTAATCGAGGATTTCTCATCTTCATTCATTGTCAGTTTTTCCAGAGCAGATTGAGATAAATGTCTTTTATCACCCAACAATTGCAGGTGCACATTCCACTTGGAGGAGGTGGTGGTAAGTGTCTGTATTAGATAGAAAGAGTATAAAGGGCAAAAAATTTTCCCCTATGGAGAGAATGGGCTATAAAAGCAAGCAAGAATTTATGCTGTGTCTGTGTATCTGTGCAATGTTGTGTCCTGATGTATGCCTATGCACTTCTGCTGATGGTCCAGTCCTCCTTTTCTTAGGCTGAACGTGATATCCAGAGAATCCTCCTCAAGAGGTGTGCTGGGTTGAAACCAAAAAATCCTCCTGGTTACTGACATGGTTCAAGAAATGGGGCTACAGGTTTATGGTTGCAGCAGTAAGGAGCATACGGTGGCTAAAAAATGCCTGGGAAGTGTGGAGATCCTTCAAATTGCTTCATGAAAGGGTAGTATAGTGGTGGCTTGCATGGAAGCACTCTGAGCAGCTGAAGGGCTGTCCACAATCTGTCCTGTAATACTCAGACTCATTCCTGATGCCAGGAGATGTTGTCTTGTGGTGACTTTTCACTTAGCTCTTCATACAACTGTTTTCTGGAGGAAGTAAACAGTGCTCTCAGATCTAGGGAAATCATTTGCATTTCATTAGAGTCCATAGTTTTAGATTTTATCTTGATGGTAGCATTTCCCTGACCCCAGAAGACTGCATCAAGCAGCATGCATTGGATATTGTCCTTCTTTGATTTAGCTTTATTAAAATCGTGATAACACAAGTTTCACATGGATGAGGATGGAGAGGCATTTAATGTCTTTGCTTCCTTTTAGTTTAACTGAAGAGTTTTCAACCTCAGTCCATAGCAGAATTTTTACTTTGGCATGAGAATCATCTCTTTTTTGTCTTGCTTTCTGGAAGGCATTTATGCAGTGAGCCAGATTGTTGTCTATTTTGCCACTGGGTTTTTTCCTGGCATGAATAAAGATACTTTTGTGAAGATTTTATAACTCACATGGTGAGACCTGTACCCGTTCTTCAGTGCCTGTATGTTTTTACAAGCCCACTAAACCATCCACTCCTGGCTGGGGGAGAAGTCCAGTAGCAGGAATTGAGAACAACCTCAGACTCATTTGTAAAGAATGGACATAAGCAGAGTGCCAAGAGGAAAGTTTGTTTTGGTGGAATTGTATCTGGATGTAGCAGCAGCACAGAGTTAGGCAAATTTTGGTTGGTGTTCCTGGCAGATAGAGACTGGTGTGATTTGCACTACTTTAATCATTCTAAAGATAACCTGGCCAGCAAGTAATGTGCCATGTCTTGAATGGGTGAAAATTCTGATTTATGTGCTATTGAGCTTGTGCTGGCCACTAGTAGTTCTGCTCTGTGCCAGTTTATGCTTATCAAGCATTAAAGTACTGCCTTGACTTGGGATAGTTCAAGGAGTCTTTGTGAGATGTAATTTCATAGCCATGTAAAAGACCTGGGGTTTGTTCCAAAACATACACGTCCAACTAGAACCAGCTAAACATTTTCTACTGGCATTTCTAATAGAGATTCTTTCATTTTTAGAAGCTTTTAAGGATATTTTCATGACTTTTTGAAGACTTCTGTGCTGGTTACTTAGTTGGTGATTTCTTTGTTAGCATGTGCAAGTGTTCATTTATACTTTTGGCATCCTTATTTTACCATTTGCCTCTGTGGAGGAAAAGCTCTTTAAAATACGCCACTGAAATGTTAACTAAGAGTAAAATGATCATATTTTAAGGTTATATTTTCTGGTTCTCACAGAGTGCTTACTTGGGATGAAATTGTCAGTGGGATGTTTTAATTCTACCCATCCATGTTGGCTGGTCTGAGAGCTCCATTTTGTGTGAAATGGCATTTTTAATTTGCAATTAAAAAATCTCCCAACCTTCTGTAAGTTTGACTACATGCCCACCCCTCTTTTTCTGCATTCAGGGGAACCTGTCATCTGCCTGTGGGGGATTTCTTACAAATTAAAGAAAGGAGAATTGGCCTGTAGAGATTCCACTGTAAATACAGGAAGAGAAATTATCTTATAACATTAGTGCTGTTAACTATACTATTCAAAGCTATTCAGATCACCTTGTTCTTTTCTTTGCAGGCATTCTTATTTCCAAAGTACTTCTTCCCCTAATGATACCTTAAGAGAGCCAGATTAGTTAGATAGAAGCACAACTCGAGCCAGATTAGTTAGATAGAAGCACAACTCCTCCCATTTCAGACTGCAAACACAAAATTGAGCTTGTAAACATACAGACTTGGCTTTTTGAATATGTGGTCCTTAATGTTTCATGGCCCTTATGCAATGCACCCTTATAATTGAATTACAGAGAGAGGATAACATGTTATTGTGTTGTCTTCTGTAGGGTTCATAATAATTCTTATCATGTATTTCCAGAAGACGTTATTTTATTTTATTCTTGGCATTACAGACAAGCCTTTAATGTATTTAGTCTGGAAGGGCTACTTGCTCAAGCAAAGACTGTTCAAATGTGTAAGGACAAATCATTCGGGGCTTATTTCTGACACTTAGCCACAATACTGTGCAAGAGGAAAACAAAGTAGAAATAGCTTTTCATGGAAAGTCAGAGCCATGGTGGCATTTGTGTCTGTCCAAGTGCTGTCTTTACTCGCCAGCACCTGGATTGAAGGAGCAGCCTGACCACCTGTGTCTCTCCCAGCCCATCTTTGTCATCCTGTGCACGGTCCCAGAGGGAAAGAGCCGTGCTTGTGTCTCTCCAGGTGACAGGGCCGTGATCCTGCCTTGTTCTGTGTGGTAGTGGGTCTTTCCACACACCTCCCATGCTGCGTGGCCGTGCAATGCTCATGGCAGGCAGCAATGAAGAAGAACATGAGGTGCCAGGCCTGCACAGCCCCTTGTGAACAAGGCTGTGTGTGATGGCCAAGGAGGGGACAGGTCAGGTACCCTGTTTAACACAGGCAGCCTTTAGCATGACTGCAGTAATGTTGCAGAGGAACCCATGAGACTAAGTGTTGGACTTAACGTGAAGTTTGCTGAATACCATGAATAAGTTGTTCAGTGTTCAATGGGTATTAATTAAAAGCATATGTGAAAGTAAAAAAATTTTGGAGTTGCATATTGATAGGTCTGAGCTGTAGTTAAGCTACTTAAGTAGTAACTAGAAGTAGTGTATGTGATATAGTAAAAGATTTGCATAACATAAACATTGTGAGTATCAAGTTGTGGCCCATATACTTCCTGTGATATTATCATTGCTAATCTTATGGCTTAGAGCTGCATGCCTGACAAGCTATTTATACATTATAATAAACTGTTATTACACAAGCACCCATGCAGAGTAACCATAGTTACACACACAGTACCTTTCTTTTGGTTAAAGTAAATACAAATATAATCATTGGGGTCAGTACTGGAGCTTAGTAGGTTAAGAGTTTGCTGCCAGCAGTGAATAAAAGGAATGTATCCAGCAGTTCAAAGTAAAATTCACTCACCCTTTTATGAAGATTGAAACATATTATTAAAGTAAATCATTACAGTGATTTGTTTTATTTTTGTCTTTGTGATATGATTACTTTGAGTCATCACCATTTTTGTTAGAGAACCTGAAAAAAAAATCTTTAGTACCAACCTCATCATCTCAGTGTACTAGCTTGACAGTCCATTCTGATGTATTTTAACCAACTTATAAATCATTTTCTGGAGGCTAATGATTTATTACTGCTGTAATGAACTTCAGAGGCATCAATACATTAGTATCCACTTTGAAAAAAAGCCATTGTCAAGTCCTATTAGAATGATGATCAGTTTACTATTGTTATTAATGACCCTGATCAACTCTTAGAATCTATGGATAACCCTGTTAGATGACAGAGGTCTTCCATTTGGGCAAAAATCAATGCATATGTAAAATAAAATTATGTGGCTTTCTGGACCTTTTATCAGTGCCTATGTTCCCATTGTCTGCAAAGATTCAGAACTGCTTGTAATTTCACCAAATCTGGGGTTTGGGAATAAGAATCCCTGGAAATACTTTATATTCAAAGTTAGGCAAAGTCACAGTTCTAGGAGAGACTTCTTGTTGGTTTTTCTCCCTAAACACTTTCCAGGTGTGGATATGCAGTGGCTGCTTAATAGACATGTGATGTCTCAAATAGGATTCTCATTGCTTTATTCTGTACTTTATTCCTGTGATGGAAGAAGCCTGTAATACAGGGAAGTTATATGTTACAGTTTGTATGTACTGGTTCTCAACTTTCTGAAGTATAGTGCTTTTTCCACTTTTTTTTTTTTTAAATAGAAAATAGACCTCAGTGACCAAAATAGTAATTACCATGTTAGTGGTTTTTTTCAATGTTCAGAGATGTCAGAAATTTGACCTTTGAGGCTTTTAAATTTGACCTTGTTGCTTCTTTCCATTCATTAAGCTACAACCTTTGCTCTCTTGTCATAAAAGATAAATGAAGATTCACACAATCTTTATTTAAGAGAAGATTTATTGTTTACATTAATGTAGATTAAGTAGGAGCAAACCAATTATTTATTATGCCAATCATGTCTTCTTGAACTTTAAGTTAGTTATCACAGTTCTATAATTACCATTTCCAAATGTTCATTGCAAACTGAAAGCATTAATAGATTTTGTAAATGTCTTTGAAGATGTTATTTTGTATGAATAAGTGGAAGATTAAGTTATCTAAACTCTCATGTAATGATCTAGAGAAAGAAATAAAATTTCAAAATTCAATAGACAAAATGTCTTCTTACATATAACATTTTCTTAAAATTTTGCACAGTACTTTTGCTCAGTATCTCTTGTTCTGAAAGCAAAAAAATAGAATTTTCTGTTGACAAAGCACATTTGTTGACAAATTAAAAACTAGGGAAATTTTATCAGCTTAGAAGTTGTTTGAATTCATCTTTTTACTTATATAGCTTTTGATGAAGACATGGATAAGCAAGACCATACTTGTGAGAATTTGTACACCGAGGTAGAAATCTGGGTTTTGTTACTGAGTTTGGTTTCGTTTTCAGTTTTGTGAATTTATCCATCTGAAAGAAATTCATTTGAAATTGCACATTTAATGCTAAATTATAACTTAACGCTATGGATTCAAAAAGTGACAGGAAGAGGCAAGAATACCCTCCAGCATGTGTGCTACCACATCCCCTGAGGTCTGGCTGAATCCAGCATAAATGTTTTTTCAGACATCTCAAGGGAAAGATATATTGCACCCCCAGGAGCGATCACCTCTCTCCTTGCTTCAGGCATGACAGTGCCAGAGGCAGACACAGTACTTCTGGAAATATGGGAAGAATCTTGCTCTTCCACCATTCATGTGCACCATGACCTGTAGCTGCTCATTTTAGCTGTGAAGCTCGGTGGTAACCAGATGATAGTTTTACTTCTAGCATTGAATGTGTGCTGTAATGTGTGAAATGTATGTGAAACACAATCTTCCAAAGAGGCAGGAAAATCAGCTTTGGATGTAAAAGATTGTGAGAATAGTGCTGCTTTTAAACAGAATTCTGGAGATGGGCACCAGTGGCAGCAGCTTGGAGTCCATTCTGCAGAATCTTTTAGACTAATATTAAAGCTAAGAAAAACCTATACAACAGTGGAAATCAATGTGTACATTTAAATGTCAGTTACATTGGGGGATCATCCTGATATGTTGTAGCGTAGCAATTCATACATTTCTGATCCTGACTTTTTGAGGCCTTGGGAGCCAAAGTATAGTTTAGCTCCTTGATTCATATGCAGTTCAGTGAGGCTTTGCTTCTTAAGCATGTCAGATGAGATCAAGCTTTGCAAATGCTCACAAGTTAACTTAGCCAGACCTGCCATCTCCGAGCTACATTGGAAAATAACCCAAAGCCCTGTGTCATGTATCCACGCCTTTGAGAAGGACACATGGATAGATTGTTCAGGTCAGCCTACACACTGCAACTTGGAGGAACAAATTAGGTAACAGTGGGATAGCAATTAGGAATAGCTGCTTCATTCAGCAGTTTTAGAAGGCTAAGTAGCATGGCACTCATTTCAGTGAACATCTGCTACATAAATTAAATAGTTTCCAGGAGTTATCACAGAAATTGAAAGCCGTGTTCTAATTCCACTTTCTTTATTTTACTGTTATTCCTAGTGTAAGTGGGAGCTAAACAATAAAATTCTCTTTAAAATTTATACCTATACCATACCTGCTGAATTCTTTGTTAAAGTCAAAATTTAATTTCATCATTAAATATTTTATTAAACATTTTTTCCTTAAATTTAGAATGGGATATATTTGAATCATCTGTCATCTAGCTATCAGCATATATTATTCTGTTCTATTCCATATTTTTTAAAATATTCTCTTGTATTGATGATCTCTCTAATTTAATTATATTAATTACTGAAGCATATTGATTTCTCCCATGAGAAAACACTGTAACTTTGTTGTTACAAGAACTTAATTCAGAGAATGTAGATTTAAAGTACTTGTTCTACTTCTTTAAAAAAATGCATTTATTTCTCTGTGTGGGAGAGCGCTTTGCATTCCACAAATATGGTTAGGAAAACAAGATGTCCACAAGATAGTGTGCAAATAACTCATTAAGATTGGTATTTCTAAATATGTAAGAAACTATAGCCCCAGTTTATAGCCAGTCAATGTCAAAAGGAAGAAAAAAATGCTAGATTTTTCTGTCACTGAATCAAAATCTCTGTGTTAAAAACCATCACAGACTACACTAAAGAACCATTCTCAGATGCAGGGCTACCTGATTTCATCTTATTTTGAAGATTGTCAAAATTCCTTCCAGGGGAAGGGGAGGGTTTCCTATTCTACTTTCTACAATATTAATTACAGCATCTGGATTTGCTAGAGGCAGTAACAGAAAGATGTCTCTTGTTAAATTGTTGACAGTAAAACCAGAACATTTTCTTTAAAGCCAGTAAAGATTTTCACAGTAGTTGCCAGCTACAGTGGTCCAGTCAGACTTTAACGATTATCACAAGTGACAACCACTGAGTAAGTGTAGAAATTGAATATAACTCTACAATAAAGGGATGCTCTGATGATTCAGAAATTTAATCTACATATTCTAAAATTTCAGTCTTAGAATGCTGCCATAATATTATTGTTAGTAGCAATGCATGCAATGAGGTAATGGCATGCAATGAGGTGTAAGGAAAAAAAGCATTAAAGCAAAATAATTAGAAAATGAGATAAAGCTGAAAAGCATGGCTTGTATGTGGGCACGACTACTCACCTATATTTCAGCTGGGGAAATGAAAATTACCCAATGATTTTTAACACCTTGTAGAGTTCTTGTTTGCCCTTTGAGAATGTTTATTTTTGCTAGTCCTGAAATTACAGAATTAATTTCAAGCTGAAAATTTTGAGCATCACATTGATACCATTCAAAAGTACTTCTAGTGTGTTCAGTCTACCAACATTGTTTGCAAACATATCAAGATTAATTGGTTACAAATCTGCTATCTTTTTTCTAAAATTAAGGAAAGCATTTTGGGTGCAAGGACAGCTTGTCAAATTCCAGACTGCAACAGATACAGAGGATGTTAGGCCACAGTGTTAGAAGCATGAAGGCACCACTTATTTGTTTCTTTTCATAATGTTGTTTTTTTTCTTTTTGTTGTACTTCCTAACTAGCAGTGCTAGTAACTTACATGCAAAATATTTTTCATTCAAACATAAGATACAGCATCTGTTATGTTAAACACTGCAAATTGTAGTTACTTTTCAGAATATTATACCACAGTATGATATAAAGCAATGCTAATCATTTCTCAGTACTTTAAAAACTAAATTATTTTAGCAATACTTTGAAGAGATAAAAGTACTACTTGGTCATGAGCAGGGATTTGACTGTTTGTTTGTATATGTCATCCCTCCTCTCTTTTTTGTGCTGGATTGGGATTGGTTTAGGTGGCAGAAGTTGGTTATTCATGTAAAAATTATTTAAGAACAATTTTCTATTTCTTAGCAAAATAGAGCCCCGCTTACTATCCTGTGGTTTTGTTGACTCTACAGTGGTGGCAGGAGTGAAATTTAATACACTAAAAAGATTAATTAGAGTTATTGAGGGGAAAAAGTATTCTACATATGACTATATCTGAACAATCTCCATTAAAAACCCACAATTCTTATGGTTTTTGTTGTTTGCTGTTTGCTTAACTTTGAGAATAAAAGTGGTCTTTTCTGGTGCCATAAATGTCAACCACAGGATGTGCATGTGCACTATGTAAAAGCAGTTCAGAATTTTTAAAATAAATCTCCACATTTTCTACATTTAAATATGACTTTTTAAAAAGTTTTCAATGTTTTTTTCCTAAATATTGTAGACATAGGAATTAAAATTCTTAAAATTGACTTTATGAAAGATTAGGAGTAATTAAATGCGTGGGCTTGGTTTTAAGGTTTCCATAATGGGATGTAGTATTTACACAGTGTTACACAAAGCACTTTAGGATCCTTACTTTTCTCTAACATGCTTTTTTTTTTTTTTTTTTTTGGTACAGCTCTCCTTAAAGTCCTAGAATGTAAATGTAATGCCAATGCATTATGTACATAACTCTTTTATATTTAATGATCAAGGCTAATAGAAGCATCTAAGTATGTTTCTCTTTTATTCTCTTGTCTTCCTAAAAAGTGAAACAAACAACCCAAGATTTTTGTTATTAATATGCTTTTAAGTGTAGCAACAGATGTGTAATTTGTTGAAATGCCTCTCAGTTGAATGCAGTATGGTTTTTTTATTCTTCAGAGAAGGAGGACACTTGTGAACTCATTCAATTGCTTATCTGTAAACACCACTGAGACCCTGTTTTGGCCTTACATTCATGAGGAGCACATCTGCTTTTCTCAGATGAAGAGTTAGACACTTAAAATAACAATTTCACTTACTGTAAATTACACTATACATATGTAGCTTGTCTGTCTGAAAATCATTGGGCATCTTGACTACCAGAAAGGGTATGTTGCATATTTAAAATAGTAGAAGGAAGGTTAATTGAAGGAACCTCTTTAGTTGCATTACTCATATCCCACTCTTTCAAAATAAAATGTACAAAAAGGCAAATGTATATGCTGAAGGTAATTTTTTTCATTTGTTGTTTTTTTTCTCCATATGTTTCTAATTTACTTATTCCACTAGTTGCTCATGCATCCTTCATCATTCCTTCGTTAGTTATTAGTTATTAGTATTCATTAGTCCCAAGATCTATGTACTAAACCTGGGAAGGTAATTATGAAAATTGCCATGCAAATTGGGTAAAGGCACACATAAATTACCAGTTAGAGACTTAGCTAGTAGTCTGCTTGCATATTTACCTGAATTGCATTCATAATTGCAGCAATTATGTGAACAGTCATGGATGCAGTTTTGCACACACGGCAATTACGTTTTAGAATTTCTTCACGAAGTGACTAAAATCATTATTTTGCTGAGAAAAGTATGGGAAGATAAGGTAGTTGCAAAACTCATGATTACTAGTAGAGGATGACCCTGCTCTAGGTTATTAATGAAACTTAAAAGAGGTGTGCCAACACGATATGAAGTTACATAATGGCAGACTGGTGGGAATAGCTCAGCTAATATGAAGGCAGCCAGTGGCATGAGAACAAGAAAGAAGACTGCAGATATGGCTTTGTGTTACTTGGGATGTTCCTCTGTCATGTCATTTTAAGATTATGTGAATTCTAAACTTTCTAATTGTTAACTATTCTCCTCCATAGCATGTGAGTACTTGCCTGGTCAGAGAGGCTTCCAGGGTTACCTCCTGGCAGTGTAAAAGTTTGGCACGTAGATCCCATCTCACATTTGGGTTCATTTTATCCAATTACACTAATCTGGATTGGACCTGTTAATATGTGGAAAATTAGAACCAAGGCCTGTGTCAACAGATCTGATTTATGGGCAGCAGAAGAATTTGGGGATTTCAGAACAAGCTTGGTGTGCTCACAGGCCTGGGAAATGTAAGAAGCTCTGTTTTGTGCTGTATGAATGTTATCAACTGTCATGATGTTTCATTCCAGGTAACAGTAGGTTAGATGGTCCAAACAGAAGTTAGAAGTATAATATAACTAGACCATCATGCAAGAAGAAAAGGAAAGGTGAAATGCATCCTAGAGGTCTTCAGATTTTCTATAAAATGAGGCAACTATTCATCCAGACTAAAGCATTTCAACACTTTGATGAGCTTGTGAGGCTACACTGAGAAAAGGCCAGGGCCATTTCTTTGAAATGTTGGCATCTCTGTGGACACCACCACTCTGAACACACAGTGGTTACAGCCTCCTCTAGCTTGAAGAATTTTTTCTAAAGCCCAACTTTGTAGGATCTAGGTAATCTGTCATGTTATCATTGTATCCATCACTTTCTTCAGCATGAAGTCATCATTTCCAAAGCTTGAAAGTTCTTGTATTTTCAGAGCGACTTTCTTTAATGTCCTGAGCTCATGTCCTGTAAATTTCTTTATTCACTATTTTCTTCCTTGCAGATAGCAATTGGTTCCTCCCTAATTTTCACTATTTAACTTTTCTGTATCGTAGTGAGTTTCATACAAAAAAGGTGATTTTCTTTGATTTTTTTCTACTGTCTGTGTTAGGATATGCAAAACAAGTATTATATCACAACACATTCTTACCAAATCCTCCACTATGCTTCCTTGGCATTCAGGCATGGAGTTAAATCACTGTATGTGTATATAATCATCAAATATTGCTTTCCAAGGTGTTGGGTGCTGCTCAGCCACCAGTTGAAGGTACAAATTTGTAAGATGAAGGAAAAAAAGGGAATTTTCTCAGCCAAATCAAGGTTGCAGTTTTATTCTAAAGATTAATGGGACAATAAGAGCTTCATAATGAAAAATAACAGATTGAATGATGAGTTTAGAAAGAAATTAGAAGTTGAGATTGCCCAAAGTATTTCTTTTCAAGAAGTTATGGGTTTTGCTTTATCCTCTAAAGTTTTTTTGGTAAGTTGATCAGGCTTTATTAAGTAAGATATCCACATTTAGAAATATCAAATCAGGAAAATAAAGATATATTCTTAATTAAAAATATGGTTCCCCAGATTTTCTTCAGTCGCATGCCAATATAATGGACATTAAGCAAAATAAATTTACTAATTTTCATCTTTTGAGACTGCTGGATATCTGTTCATCTTCTGCATAGTTGAAAATAAAATAATTGAGATTTTTCCTGTTTCAGAATTACAATATTGGACTTGGCAAGATGCAGATGGATAATTACACTGGAGATGTTAAATAGGTTTTACAGACAAAATTGTAAATAATACAATACAGAAGAATGATGGACTTATTAGCATATCATTAAATTGCTTTTTCCCTGAGAGCCAAGCATATTTTTCATAGCTTACAAAAAGTGTCTTGCCCAGCAGTAACACATGTGCTTAACATTTGTAAAACCCACAATATTTGACAATGGCATTAAGTTTATATTGCAGAGTAATTTATGACAATACAGTTACAAATATCAGTAAGTTTATCACTTGATAACAAGATCATATGTATGAAAAACAATCTTTTCTGAGTTAAACACTTTACAGACCTTTTGTTTCAACTTCCATTAGTTCTATCACTCATGCTGAGAATTTACAGGGCTGCACCATAGCAACAGAAAGATTTGTTAAAAGACTTTTTCACTAATCTAATTTAAACCGTTCAACTCATTTTTATTAGTCTATTTTTTTTTTTTAAGATTTTGTACTCAATGAAAAGTAGAATCATGTGGGATATGATATGTTTTTTTCAGAGCTACTGGTATCAGCCAGAAAAGATATCTTTCTTGAGGAAAATGAACTTAGTCCAGAAACTCACAAAATGCACAAACCAACCCTGGATGACTTCAGGTTTCAGGTGAATGATGGAAAATGTGCAGTTTAGTACCAGGGTGGCAGGCACTTACAGGAAGGTTCCTCTGGCCTAACGCCACTGCTGCTTATGGGAAGAGCAAGCACAGCACCATGGATCCTACCCAGGACTGAAATGGGCAAAACAGTTTGCTTAGACGGAGGTGGAATTTATCAGTGGGCCTTCAGGGCACTGACTTGACTTTTCCTTAATCTAGCCATGCCTAAATTTACTCACGTTCAGACTTTGCTTAATGATTAATTCTGTGGGAGGTTTTGTTGCAGTCACAAGGCCTTTTGTAAGTCACAGCCCCAGACAGGACCCTATGGCTCTGGGAAATAATTTCAAAGATATTCCACAACACAGTGCCCAAGAGGAAGAATATAGAAAATGGCAGACTAGGTCTGCCTGTGTGACTTTGGGTTCAAAAATCCAGCTTCATATTCCATTGGAGTTGAAACAAGATCCATTCAATATTTGCACAGAATTCTCATAAACCTAATGATGGGGGTAGTGGGATGACTAGAGCACATAGGAGACTCTGGTTTTAGTCCTTTCTCTGTCTTCTGTGTGACAGAAATTTTCATTTGAGGTTCCTTCTGCCCTATATTTCTGTTCAGTACCTAAACAGTGGATGACATTGAAAAGACAGCCACTCCTCCCTTGCAAAAACTTTTACAGTGAAGTAGTATACTTAGATTAAATCTCATCGACAGTATTTTAAAAATTCCTTGTTCTAGTTGATGTGCTGCTCCTTTGGGAAGGAACTGGCATTTCTTGTGACTGAGATGAGAGATCAAATTAGATCATTTAGGGCTTTCCTGTAGAGATAGGAGACACAAGACACCCAGTATTGTACCAACCTTTCAGCTGTCACAGCTGGTTTAGTGCGCTTTTCTAACCGGAAGGAATTTTTTGACTCTTCCCACATGGACATAACTATACATTGCTATAAATTACTTGAAAAGTACCCAATACAAATTTCTTTGCTTGGTGGTAGGGAGAGTTGGGTGGTTTGGTCAGGGTACCTTTGTGTGTTAAAGCAGATACAGCAAACAGCATGTGACAGGTAATAATCACATTGCCCAACTCACTGCAGGAAGATAGTTTGTCACTGCTGTGCTGAACACCATAGAAAAAAAACCCAGAACAGAACAGATCAGAATGGAGTGGGATACAATGGAGCAGAAGCCAACAAAGGTTACAGCAACCTCGCGCTGGTGACTGTGTTGTTGTTGGTCAGTCGCAAGAGCGGAGCACTGCAAAGGCAGCAGCAGCTGCCTGCATCCCCTTTTCCCTCCTGCCCTACTCCAAGCACACTGTCAACATTATTTCCAAAGATCTAGTTTGTATTCCTAGACTTAATCATTTCATGTCCCCTGGATGCCTCTATTTTTATTGTATAAAAGAAGGGGAGATAATATCGTGTCTCTCAGGCATCTTTCATTTCTTTTGATGAAAGGCTATTGATTCAGGTGTGTTTGAGTGAATCTGTGAATATACTGCTTACTCAGGAGTTCTTTAGCATCACTAAAATAAATGTGAAGTGCATGATTGTTTTCCTTATGCAAATACTGCTGAAATAAAAAATTATTCTTTTGTTATTTGCAAAAAAAAACCAAAAACCAAACATCCCCCACAAAAAAAACCAACCCAACACCAAACAAACCAACAAAACCAGTTTAGTTACAATACTGTTATCAGGAGTTGTGTGGTAGAATATTTGTCTCGTACCTCCTAGATTCCATTTGTCCGCTGTCAACCTATACCTGCTGTTAAGCATTAGACACTTTAAAAAAGAGGAAAAGATAACACAAATTACTCACCATTAATTCTTTAAAATGAGTCACTATTAAAAGCTTAATTGTTTGCTGAGAGGGTCCAAATTAGTGGACTTTGCAAGATCAAACAAAGTTGAAGATATTTGTCCAAATTAAAATGGAAACATGCATCCAGAATATACCAAATGAACATGTATGCTCCTGTAATAATAATTTTATTATCTTCAGCTTCCAGGCCAGACTTTTAATTATGACCCTTTATATCAGTAAAAACCATGTATTCAGGATTAAAAACCTATTTCTTTAACTAGTCTAGTTAAAGACTGTGGTTTGATATATTCTATGCTACAACTTTTATAAAAACCAGAGAACACTTCTAATAACACTTTTCTAATTTCATGGTTCAGTGCACAGTCAGTAAAGATTTAAATAATTCAGAAAGAAAGCCTATTCTGTTTCTTTATTAGAAGTTTGAGTCAGGCAAATTCTTTGACATTTAATAGGTTTTTAACCCTTTTAATAACTTCTTATAATGAAATTTATTGGAAGTTGTTTTAAATAAAGGGTTATTATATTAGAGTGAATAGCAGTCGGTAGTTTTTTATGATTAGTTTTGAGACCTTGGCCCTGTGTGACTCAAAGGATATTAAAACATAAAGTAGAAAAGAATGTTAATAGTCACCAAATTAACTGTGTACCAAAAAATATAGAAACTATATATGACTGCATTTTTGTCATTATGTGATCGTACTATAAAATTTTACGGTCAAATTTTGAGTATATAATAGCTTTAAAGGGGTTTAAGATCACTTATAGAACCAGTACTATATAAAACAACCTGAAGTGGTTTAATTTTTAACAGAATGATTTTGAAAAGATTAGTGTAGTAGATTTAAAAGGAGTGGGGGGTTTTATTATTTTTCGTTTAGGGTTCTCTTTACATGTGAGGTTTCTGCTGTTTAATTTTAAGACTGTTTTCCTAATCAACAGAAATTTTGAATGATCCTTTTCAACTTATTCTAAAAATGCAGTGGGTGTAGTATATAAAATACTCCTGCGTTTAGCACTACAATATTCCCCAAATACCCACTTACTTTAAAAATTAGTCTTTCATTATACACTTAGCTGATACAGAAGAGAATTATAAAAATGAGATGGTGAAAACACACCTCCCCTCCCTCTCTTAGGTGGTGCTTTTAATGTGTTTTGAATGGTTCTCTGTGGTCATTTTTCAGTAACCTTGGCTCTCATAAAAAATCTTATAGGTGACGAGACTTGGTTGCACAAATGATTTCTACTTTAACTTAATGGAAACAAAGACTGGATAAATTGTGAATCTTTGGGTTTGATCATTCTGTTCATCACAGGACATACGTACCAAGTACCAGTCTTAGTCACTATAGTCAGTAAACCCAAACTTCCTGTCAAATTTCAGACCTTCAAACATTCGGGTAACTTTTTTGTTTTTCTCTGCTATATAAATACAGCTGTTCAAGTTATCTCAAGTTTAAGCTCTGTCATGAAAGAGCATCACCATGATGGAAAACAACAGATGACACTGCGTGGTTTGCTTTTGATTCACTTAATCATTAATCCGGGATCCTGACAGTCAACACACATTGCAAACCCATGAGGTACCACTGCTTGATCATCTGTATGAACTGAATGAAAGGTGTCTAAAATTGATATTTCTGTGTTTTTAGACACACTTTTAAGTTTGCACGTAGGGTTGTATAGAACCATAGAATATCCTTTGTTGGGAGAGATCCACAAGGATCATTTTGTCCAAGTCCTGATCCTGCACAAAACATCCCCAAGAGTCACACCATTTACCTGAGAGCGTTGTCCAAACAATTTTTGAACTCAGTCAGGCTTGGTGTTGTGACCACTTCCCTGGGGAGCTGTTCATCATTTTTATGATGAATATTGCTTGCATTTTGTAGCACTAAAAAAAAAAAAAAAAATTATTAGGTCCTTTTAGTTTTTTTAATAGTCTTGATCATAAATTGTATCATTTCCCAAGCACAATCCCTTCTCAGTGTGTCTGTTCTCACAAACTTGGATGGCAACTTTAGTGTTATCTTTTCTTCTCACTTGAAACTTTCACTTACAGAATCAAGTGATTATGTAGGAATTAACTTTTTTCCTCTCTTTTTTAATGAGCATCTCTGTGTCACTGGAAAACATCTTGCAGATGTGCACTGGCTTATGGTAGAAGACAATTAAAATGCCTGAAATAAAAGCAATAACATTTCTAAGCAAATTTAATGGCTTTTCAGGGGGCTGGCACAACGAGCACTAATACTGCATTTTAATGTAGTATTATTTGGGAACAGAGAAATATTCAGATTTAATATGGCACAGGTAGTAGGACAAGTTTCCTCAGAATATAAATGAGAATACTACTATTAACAGAGACCCCTTCTGCCTACCAAGAAATGTCCAAGACACCTACATGATGACTCTGGTGGGTCATGTCAGTTAGGAAAGAAGCACACTGTGGGTGGGTATCTTCATAGTTAACACTTGGCTTTCTCCTAGGTTTTTTGTTTGTTTGTTTGTTTTTAAATTAATTGATTGAACCATAGCTTCATATAGTCTGAAAAATTGTTACTCTCTGACTTACCTTGACTACTCAAACAAAAAGCTGTCAGCCCCTTCTGCAGTATTCATCAAAAATATTCACAAGAGCATTCAACCTGTAGAAAACTATGCAAAAATCATTGCAAGTCCTGATGATGGTAACAGTAATAATGTCTGCCGTGCCTTGATATGAATTTTCTCGGAGTAGTGAGATATGTGAACTTTACTTGCTTCAGTGAGTAAGCCCTGTGTATTTCTCCTTATGTTTTAATGTTTTCATCTCCAGTGAATTATCCCTAGTGTTTCTTGCATGTACTTGAACCTGTTGTATTTACTTTGATCTGTTAAGGCAACCTGTCTTTCTTCTTTCATTTAGCGATAACATTTATTATAAATGAATCTAAATAGGGAGGGACAATTGGGACTTCTACAGCTTTTCAGAGAGATGTTGCCTCATGGTTATTAATTATATCTAGAAAAATAACGTGAATTATTTTGTTAAAAGCACATTCCCTTTGAAACTTCCTGTCTAATGCTTCTCAGAAAAAAAATTATTTGCTTCTTAAAGCTACATTCTGGGACATTATTTAAGAGTCCTGCAATTTGGCTCTCTCTGTATCTTGCATGGGTTAACCAGCTTGTATCAAAAAGGCTGATAATTCAGTTTGGGGTTTTTTATTGCTATGTGCTATGTTCTGTGAGAGATGAGGGATTCTATCTGAATGCTGTGTCAGATGAAAATATCTGTGTTTTGTGGGCTTCAGAGCACAATATTTCAAGAAATATGAAGGTTATTTGGTATAGTCCAGAGGACAGCAGAAAGAATGATCAGAGGTGTAGAAAACACAGTATACGAACAAAGTCTTTCAATCTTCAGGTTTAGTTGTTTGGTCTAAAGAAGAAAAAAATGAAAGGAAATTCATAATAGCCTTCTAGTGTGTACAACTTTTCTGTAAAGAAGGAGAAAAACATTCCTCATGTCCATTGGGAGCAAAGTAAAAAGTAGTAGGTTTAAATTACAACAAAAGAGATTTAGGTGAGACATTATGGAAAAAAGCCCTTTCCACTGTAAGGATAGTTAAGCACAAGAATTGCCTAGGGAGGTTATGAAGAGGTTAGACAAACATATGTCAGAAATTATTTAGGTATAGCTAATCCTGCTGTGAGATAATGTTGGACTAAATAACCTTTTGAGGTCCCTTCTAGCACTATTTTCTGTGATTCTGTGATTAGGATACTGTACTCACATTGTCCTGCAGTGAGATGTTTCTTTACAGGGATGATATCACTGTATTCTGCACTGTATGCTTTGCTTTGTTTTTACTGTAAGCTGATGGGATGAACAATAGTCAGATGTTTAAAGCTCTTTAGCCTTATTCTTAGTACCTCAGGAGTTTTGAGCAGGGCATTAGGAGCTCGTCTTCAACTAGACAGCCCTGTTCTGGTTTTGCACTACCCATGTGTCAATAAGGGGCTTTGGTACACACCTTAGATTTAGGGACTTCAGCCGTCTTTTAACTTGCAGTCAAACACTTATATGGCTGAATGCTCAGTTTCCGCTTATAAGCAAAATACAAACAGAAAAAAAAAATAGCCATGAAAAGAAATGAATCATAGCTTCCCCATTAGTAAAACCAAAATAAAACCAGGCATGTTCTAAAGCTGCATATAACTCAAGTTGTGAAACATCCTGGAACTGACAGATGGAGAATGATATTAAAGTGCCAGATATTATCATTATTACCTCACCACAGAGACCATTGAAGACGTCAGTTTAAGACTGTCCTTATTCTCTGTAACACTCAAAACTCTTTAACTTTGTTCTTCCATTTGGCATTCTGCCATCCATCAGGATTTCTGTTCAGCTTTGCATTCAGCAGGAGTGGGTTCACAGTATTGCCTCTGCATACTGAATATGGCTCCAGCACAGCTACACAGCGGTGGGCTTTGTAAAACTCCATCTGGAGGAACAAGGAATATGAGGTTTCAGATTCTGAAGTAGTTTAGAAGAAATTGGTCATACATTTTGACAGAGAGTGTGTCTGATTAGTGTTACTATTCTGCAGAGATGAGGTTGTCACAGCATCTGTGACAGGGACATGCCATTATGCCACAGCAGTGACCCAAGTGTATAGTTTTCATGGCTGAGTTTATTCTTGAACCTACAGAGGAGATGAGACAGTTCTTGGTTTTGTTGATCCTTTATGAACATGAAAGTTCATATTTTCCACAGTGTGGTCTCCCAACTTTTTGCATTTATGTGAGTAGCTGCCCATGCTTACTCAAGGAATGAGCAGTTTCCATTTTCTTAGACAAGCACACTTTTTTACCAGGTAGGAGCAGGATGGGAGAAGGCAGGCTCTGCAGTGAGTAAAGAGGTGAGCCAGAAGCCTCATCTGCAGATGTGAATCCTATCTATGAATCCTGAGTGCCACAGCTCTGTGCAATGGACTTAGACTGGCTTGTTCTCTGCAGGCGGGTCCCTTAGGTGAGAGTTTTTGGCTTAGCATCTGAAAGAAAAAGTGTACTGTTAAACAAGCTTATTTGCTGCTTACACCTGGTTTTCTGAAGGTAGCCTGGTATTCATCTGATTTAAAAATTCGGGAGAGAAGCTGAGTTCCTGTGAAAAGAAAAATACCGGGTTTTTTTACTCCACCACCTTATTTGCAGTCCTCAGAATTTCCCTAGTGAAGGGTTCTCTTGCAAATATATATACACATGGATTTTGTATGGAGATACATTCAGTACTGTTCAGCTGTTGTTGTATTATCTGAAAACACAGCCTATGTTCAGTACTGGAGGTAAAATTGTATCACAGACTATTTAAAAATATATGTTGTTTAAAGAAGACAAACACAGAATGTTCTTGTATTATGTATCTGATATTTGAAGCTCTTAAAGGAGAGATCTTTTTGAATAACAGCAGAATCAGACAATCACAGAATGGGTCAGTTTGGAAGGGACCACAGTGGGTCATCTGGTCCAGGCTTCCTGCTCAGGCAGGGTCATCCCAGAGCACACAGCACAGGATTGCATCCAGATGGGTCTTGAATATCTGCAGTGAGGGAGACTCCACCACCTCTCTGGGCAATCTGTTCCAGTGAGCAGTCACTCATTCACACAGTAAAGTTGTTCTTCCACATATTCAGGTAGAACTTCCTGTGCACCAGTTAAAGCAATTGTATTATATTTTATTTGAGGGAAAGTAATTAAAATGGTAGCCCTTGCTTGGCTTTTAGAGATAGATAATTTTGAAGTTCATTCAAAATAGGAGTTTCTTATAGTGGTTGTTACATTTCTAGAGTTCATAAAATCATTAGGATGCCTACCCTTCCTAAAAAGCAGTCAAGATTTTCCAGCCTTTCATGGAAGGGTTTATTCTGCACCATGAGATGCTGCCCCATGAAAACCCGAGGGCTCAGCTCCTGCAGGATGAAGGGTGCCTGGGGCAGGACACACACCCACACTGAGTGCTGCACACAGGGTGAAGGGAGGGCTTTGGGGGAGGGTTTTGCCTCCCTGTGCCCAGCACATGAGGCACTGTATGGGTTCCCATCCCCTTACTGTTTGGCCCATGCTGACCAAGAGGACCTGGGGACCCCCAGTGCTGCTCCACTCTCCCCAGCTGCTGCCCAGCTCAAGAGCTGGATCCAGGGCAAAGCATCTGAGCAGCAGTTACAGCTTCATGGGCACAACTGTCTTGATACACTTGTCTGCTAGAGGCAGAGATAATGATAGCTTTCAAGGCTAATATGCTTGGCAAGGAGGGATCTGATACTGGAGGGAAGGTACCAAGAAATCAGTAGTAATTTAAAAATATAAGTGTCTGCCAGGATTCAAATTTTAGCCTTCAATTGATTTCATCCACTGTGCTCTCTGTGCTCATCTCGTCCGGTGCTTTAGCAGTCATTAAATGAAGTTGGAAAACAAGTTTGTATCGATAACTCTTTTTTACCAAAAGCTATTAATTTCTAAAATAACATAAATACAGGTATAATTGAGATGTCACATTGTCGGAAGCCAATTCAAATGCTTTTCAGAGACACAAGTACATGTAAAATGGTAAGTATACCATAACTAATGGTATTATTAGTTTGATTTACTGCCAACCAGTCATCTTTACGAAAATCAATCCCCAAGCTCATAAAATAAAATAAAATATCTCCCTAAAACTGATACATTTTCACACTGTCAATAATAAGAGAAAAGGTGAAGTTACAGGTTTATCTTTACTTTTTCCTGTGTGTTACTGGTTGAAAGGTATCTTACAGATTGCTGTGATATGTGGGAGTGTGTGTATGAGCAAGAGATAGGTTATAGAAGTCATGAGCTATAAAAAGATTAAAAAAAAATCTGAGTGATCTTTAGACAATTCAGATAACACATCTAACAAAGACTGACAGTAGAATAAATGTGGCTATGTTAATATATTGAACCATTAACACATGTCCTTATCATAATGGAACTTACACAATGGTATCTCCTGTCAGATTCTACTTTATACATACATGTTTGTCTGATGCACAGAAAGACAACCATATCTATTTCATTACAGCTCTGAATTGATACTTCCATTTTAAATCACCCACAGAACATCTTAGCTTAAATCTGAGCTTCTCTCTGATACTCTTTGCTATTTGTCGTGTTTCTGTATGAGTATACTGAAAAGAGGTTACAGGCAATCTGCTGAGGTCTATGTGTATGGTGCATTTGACCTCTAGACAAGAAAGGAGTTTCATCCTCCAGTGCTTTTAATTCTTATCCTTGCAGAGACTGAATCTGTTGCTTGCATTCAAATAGTATATCTCGTTAATGCTAAGAAGCAGTGACCCACATAGCACAATGGATGCAATTGTCAATCCCACGATTTTTGAGCTTCCCATTCATATATGTCTTAGCAGCAAATCGACTCAGAAATCATTTAATCAGTCTATCAATGCATCCTTCTTGTCAATGGTTTGAATCCTGAAAAGTCCAGTTTCTCATTGGGCAGCACCAGGTAAAATAGATTTGGACCTAATACTAGATATTCAGACTTTGAAAATTCCCAGCAGCTCCCAAGTCACAACTCAAACCCACCAAAATCCTAAGTTAAAAAAGCAGGATCTGAAAATTATCTTGAATTTTGAGGATGTTCATGTTCTGGTTTAGGTCTGAACTTCAGAGTGCAAAGCTGTCTCCCTGTTTGTTAGCATTTCAGAAATACTCTACACACAGTTACAGAAAGAAGTGCCCTTTTGTTCCCCCCAAGAAAAAAATTGAGCTTTCATTGCTTTTTTTTGCTATTTCCAAGGGCTGAGGCTAGACCCTGAATTCTTTATAAGAGTCAGTGTTATGCAAATGTCAATCATATCCTTACTATGTTTATTTTCAGTATTTACATGTTTATTAAGTACTTGCCATTTCCTTTAAGCCTTACATAGCCAATCAGGCCAACCAAGGTCTAAAGGAACAGAACACTTTATTAGTGATATGCTTAATACAGTTTTTTTCCTCTTGTAGATGCAAGATTTACGGAATACAGAAGGAGCCCAGTATAGTTCCCATCCTCAGATGGCAACCATGAGGCCAAGGGTTCAACCTGCAGATATTAGGCAGCCAGGAATGATGCAGCACGGGCAGCTGACTACTATTAACCAGTCCCAGCTCAGTGCACAGCTTGGTTTGAATATGGGTGCAAACAGTGTTCCTCACAACTCGCCCTCTCCACCTGGAAGCAAATCTGCAACTCCTTCACCATCCAGTTCAGTCCATGAAGATGAAGGAGAAGATAGCTCTAAGGTAGGCTTAGATGCTAGGATTACTATGTAAATGGATATTTTTAGGACCTGCTAAATGAATGATATGGCCACAGTTATTAAGGTGATACTTTATACATGATTGGTGGTTCACTGAACTGAATAAAGAGTTATGAATACAGATCTTACAATATCCTGACAATTCCTCAGGCAGCTTGAGTAAATTACATCATTCCCCTTTGTGAGAGCAAACTGGAATGCTGTTAAACACTGAAAGGATAGTCATTCCTTTAGGCCTTTAATATAAGGGGTTGAGTTTTCTCACTTGCATAGCAGGGATGTTTGTTCCCAGTTAAAGATCAAGTTACTGCTATAAAAAGTATGAACAGTCTGTGCAATATGCTAGTCTTTGCTACTTGGTCACAGGATGAGTAAACAGAACATCATAGCAACCAGAACAGAAAGATCCTATGAACTTTAAAAACCTTACCTTGAAAATCTGGAAGACCCTGTATACATTTATGCTTTTGAGAGGTGCTGACACTTCATCATGACATGTTTAAGCTTCATTTTCATGTCAGTACAGGAATGAAGTGATAAGAGTAATTTACATAATAAATTTCTTTAAAGGATAAATGTCAATCTATATAGCAGGTTTTGCATGCAAAAATCTCCTAAATCTCCCAAAAATCCTGAAAACCTGCCAAAAATACACAAGTCTATTATCTTAATTTTGCAGACAGTAAAACTGAGACACCGGAAGATTGGGACTTTGTACTAAGTCATCCCTTAAACCAGGAATATAGCATGTCAAAACTGAGAACCTCCTTAGCCCTGTTTTGTGGTCACTAGAAAATAGCAGTCCTGTTAGAGCACCCCTGCAGTGCAGTGTGTGCCACGTGCAGTGCAGTGTGTACCACAGCCATGTCTGGTGGGGAAAAGTTGCAGGCTTTCAGGGATTGTGAAGAAAACATATTGTGAGTCACTGAGGAGGTATAATCCAGTCAAGAAATGTAAGTCTGATTTGTTTTAACATTATACTGTTTTTCATGCCTCAAGCTATAAAATAATCATGTAATTGGAGACATATGTTTTACTACATTTTGAATAAATTCTGATTCCAAAGTTTTATTTCAGGACATTGCCCTGATTTCACAAACTTTAGGCTTTAAAAATTACTGAATAATTCATACATTTTAAATGAGCACTTCCTTACTGAGGGAGACTTTAGAATACAGCTATGTAAAAATAATTTCAGGCAACCTTTACTTTTTCAGAATAATTTATTTGTTACTCCTGTTGCATTGTTAATATTTTTACATTGCTGGGAGTGTGCAAGATATTCTAAACTTCTGGATAAAATATCCATTCAAGTAATTAGGATCTCCTTTCTACTTCTATCAAGTATTTCACTTATTTAACCTATATCTTTAATGTACATTTTCACTGTAGCACTTTGTGCTGGCAAAAGTGTAGGGTTGTGGTTTCAATCAAGCAGTAGTTATCTGAAGCTAATGTTTTTAATAGAGAAATACAAAGAACTGCAAACTAAGTAAAACTTGGTCCTTTCTTTGTGAAAGCCAGTTTATACAGTGTTCAAATTTTAAGAAGGATGTTATTTTGGAACACTCTCTTTAAAATTCTCTCATGCTCAGTCTAAGCAGAAAAAGATGACAAATGGCACAATGCATGACACAAAATTAAATCCAGTGTGCTAAAGTAGATAGATTGCCTTAAAATTATATTTATAATTTCACTGCTAAGAGAAAAGTTTTAAAGCATATTACATTTGGTTACTATTGACAGAAGGCTTAAATTCTACTCCATCTAGTATGGTTTAAACAGCAAGCTTGATGGGGAGCAGATAATGCCATTCATGTCTTCTGTGGGATTTCTTAGGGCTTCATGAAAACACCTGAGGCTGGCCACCAGTGGAGACAGGCAGTGGGCTGGCATGCCTGATCCCATGCAATGGTTCTTCTGTAGTCCCCTCTGACAAAGACAGGAGAGGTTGAGGACAGCCTAAGGAGTAAAGTATATTGTTGTACTTCAAGATTTAAAGCTCTCCACTGTGTATCTTTGTGTCATGTTGCTTTTCCTGGAAGCTACCAGTGACTGGATAAGAATACTCAAACCAGTTTTCTATGGAGACCTTTCTCCCCAGATACACCAGTATTACATTTTATCAGAGTAGCTTTGGAGAGGCCTTTGAAAGTTCTCATTGTAGAAATACTTTTCCCAATGAAAGAAGGCACTTGTTGGGGACAGGAACAGATAGACCTGTTCTGTGTCTTGTGAGAACATCAATCTTTTAACTGAATATAACTTTGCGAAATTTGGATTTTTATCTTTGATTTATAAACTATCATGCAGATGTGTGGCATTATTTAATAGATCAGGGCCAGAGCTCATTAGCCAGTCCTTTGGTAGGAGTGCACATGTGGCAGTCTCTGTTGGGGTCACTGTTGGAGTTTACTTCATGGAGTCAGAGATCTTCCTGCCATGAGCACTGCAAAAAACCAACTGCCCCTGAACTCACTGTGTCATTAATAGCAATAGTGACATTCTCCCTATTTAGCTACCGGGACAAGATGTTTGCCTGTGTACCCACATTGATCAAAAAAACAAAGTACATCTCCAAATGGCAAATCACCTCAGTTTATACCAGCTGAAATGTATGAAAGAGAAGCCATTGGTCTTTTCATAGCATATTTGGTAAAGAGGTCCCTAGAAACTATACCTATTTCTATTTAGAGAAAAAATACAGATGTCTCCTGTATATCCTGTCCATATTTACATAAATTTATAGAAAGAGCATGATGGAAGGTATAAAAAATACGTATATATACACATTTGGACTAAAAGTATAATTGTTGCCCTATGAACCACTGATTTCCATGCTTGAGGGAAATGACCATTTCAGCTCAATATATATATTCCAAATTCCAGTATTGAGCTTTACAAACTGATGTAATTGTTCGTGTACTGAGCTTCTTGGATGTTCATTCTATGATAAATATTCAAATTGTTGTAAGCCTTATCCAACATATACATAACTAATGGCAGCGGCTGCTAAATATTTTTTGGCAGTACTCATTCTCATAAAGATTCTTTCATACAGCCTGTTCAGACTTCAACTGTCCTATATTTCCTTGCTCAAAGAAAGGGAAAGGAGCTGCATTACAGAGGGCTCAGTTTCCCTTCATGCTATTGCTCTAAAAGCAGGACAGCTGAGGTTGCTTGACCATAAGATCGGTGACAACTGGGGCATAATTGTAAAGTTGGATATACATTCTGCTAAGGCCATGAACTGTGAAATGTAGCCTCAGACTAAGAGTATTGTCTCTGCAAGGGTGCACATCACTAAGGCTCCTTAATTCTTCTAAATCTATGTGGGGATGCCATTAGAAGAAGAAAAAAGGGAGAACTTAAAAATTAGTAGTGGTAAGTAACTATAAAAACATTCTAAACAAAGCGGCCACTTAGCACATGCCTTATTCTGACCACCTCAACATTGGAATATTATATTTATGTAATTCTTGCCATAATTCACACTGTTGGATTGTTAAACATGTACTTCATTATTGCCAAGCATAATTGTGAGCTGCTGGAAGCATTACTGGTTTGTAAATAAGTATTTCTTCATAGATGGATAACAGGGTTTTCTGCCATGCTCATTTGCATATCACTTATGAGAGAAATTCAAATAATGTATTTTAGAGGGAAGATAGCAAGAGGACTGCAAGTAGCAAGAATTAAATAACAGAAACACAATTACTAAAGAACTACTGCAGCATATTCTCCTTATGTTGCAGAGGTTTTACAATATTTACTTTATATGATAGGAGTTATAAGTGGAATTCTGTGTTGTCTGTTCAGCCTATTATGCAGATGGTGCTTGATTAAAATCTATTTTAAACTACAGCGATTACTGCAAGATAGTGTGCATAAAACAGCTCTCCTAGCTCCATTAAAGGCTTTGGTACTATTGCAGTTTATTTTAAATATGCTTATAGACATTTTCCAGGTTCTCAAGGGACATTTAGATATCAACGATGTGCCTTACTTGATAGTTTTAAATCCTACACTAGATATTCTTCTGATCTATTATGTGTGCAACATGGTTAACGTACACTTTTTTAAAGTGAAAGATTATTGCTTTCTTGTGATAAATAAGTTAAATACATCACCATAATTAAGCAATAAGCCATGACAGGAGGTGGATTACCATGAGCTAACTACACCTCCAGGGATTTTGAGGCACAAGTCTATGCCTAGCAGAATATATATGGTTTTTATTTTATTTTCCATCTGTCTCTGCTTTGGTGGTTGGAAGTGGAGTCTATGAAGCTGATAGACTGATAGGAGCATAAGGTAGGCCATCATCTCAGCCATTTGCAAGGTTATTAGTACTGGAATTCTGGTATTCTTTTTATTTCGTTATTTTCATATAAGACAAACAGAATTTCCCCTGTGAGTACTCTGTTTTTAACAGTGGGTTTTTGAAGTCTCTTGATCATTAATGTTGGAGAATAAGTTTTTAGAGCAGTTCACAGAACAGCTTACCAGAAGGTGCTTACACAAGTTTCTGTAGTATATCACCTAGTTTAAGGGTAGTTGAAGTAATACGGTATCCTAACATACAGAGAACTTTTAAATCTCATTGGTTCAAAAACAAACTGAAAGGAGAAAAATGTTAGCAAATCACATGGGTAAAATTTTAATTATAGAACCAATTATTTCAAAGTCTTCTTGCCCGTGGAGTTTGCACTGGACTTCTGAAAAGTTTAGACTAATGTTCTCAGATTAGAGCCCTAGTTAATTATACTTTGACTGCTAGTTTTGTGTAGAATTAAAAAAATAGCAAGAGACAAAAAGCTGGATAGCTTAATAAAGGGTAGCTTAATAATTTTGGTTTTCTCTATTTTCCAAATGCTGACAATAGGCGGCATCTCTATTAACTTTGTATTAAAGTTGCAACTATTATAACATAATGCTCAGAAAACAAGCCACTTAATTTTCAAATTGTGGTCATCACTTTGTTTCTGTTTTTAGTAAGCCACAAAGATTCAGAATGTTCACTGTATTCACTTGGGTTCTGTTGGACACAACATAGTGAGGCATATAGGAAAATTAAAGTTATTTTTCTCAAAATGAGGATTTCCTCATGCAATTCCAATGATTTGAACACCTGTATCCTCCTGTGCCACTTGATATGCATTATTAAAAAATAATAATAGAAGGAAATGAAAGAAGTCATGCCTAGTAGATCCTTAGCCTAGAGCATACCATTTATGCTCTTGATCTTCTCTTCTCTTAAAAATGCTTATGATGCACAGTGCTTTGGTCATGCCGACAAAGAAAAAAGCCTTTGAACCCACTTGTAAGATCACATACCATTTCTACAGTTACAGTAAATTAAGTGATCATATCAAGAAAAGCTACTTTGCCATGGAGCTCCAATGTGTTGAAGAATCAGGTTATTGTCCCTTTATGTGCTTGTAAGTCATTGAATCCTAGAATCATTTAGGTTGGAAAAGACCTTTAAGATCATTGAGTCTGTCTGTTAACCTCACACTTCCAAGCTCGCCACTAAACCATGTGCCCAGGAGCCACATCTACACATCTTTTAAATGTCTCTAGGGAGAGTGACTCCACCACTTCCCTGAACAGCCTGTTCCAATGCTTGACAGTCTTTTTGGTAAAGAATTTTTTCCTAATATCCAATCTAAACTTCCCCAGGGGCAACTTGGCCATTCCTTCTCATTCTATGACTTGTAACTTGGGTCAAGAAACCAACACTCACCTTGATATAACCTTCTTTCAAGCAGTTGTAGAGAGTGATAAGGTCTCTCCTGAGCCTTCTTTTCCCCAGGCTAAACAGTCCCTGTTTCCTCAGCTGCTTCTCACAAGGCTTGAGCTCCAGACCCTTCACCAACTTCACTAGGAAAATAGGGTGCTTTGGTGTTTGCACAAATGCTCATGTGCAGGGCTTTTTTAAGGTGGTGCATAAATAAGGCACATGAGCTTTCCTCCATACACCATTCCTTTTCACTCCTTTCCTCAAACCATTTGCTTTTACATGAGCAGATATAAAAACTATTCAGCTAAATCCAGATAGGTCAAAACTGATCCTTTAAAGGGGTCTAAACTGTCTATACTGGTAAAGGTTTGTTTCTTCAGACTTTAGTTAGAAGGTGTGTAGGGAAATATCTGTTACTTGAATTGCTTGGTTCACAACCACCACAACCAATTTTCTTCAAAGTCCCTGGAAGATGTACCACCAGCTGTAGAAGAAATTGAATTGAAACAATAGTCTGGGATCATTCTGGGGAAGGATGAGAATAAGCAAAAGGTGGAAATGACAGTGTTCCTGCTGTCTGCAGGTGGTTCATGTTACTGAACTGATACTCAGGCTATAGAGAAACTGATTTCAGTTGAATTTTGTCATTATTTTCTTGTTATAGCCACTAGCAATAAAACTTAGAAAAGGTGAAAAGATGACCAGAGATTATAGTGATTATATGAAAGAGAAATATAAAGTATTTAAGGAAAAAATAGCGTTATCCAAAATATTTACAGTGAATTTTATGTGTACATGTGAGTAATGAATACATGTGACTAATGCAGATAGTGCCAACATTTGGATTATCAAAGATAACAACAAAAACTCTATTTCTGCATGGAAAATCCAAAGTTTTTGCATCACAGAGGCTGTAACAGCAGTTGGAGTGAATTAAACTGGCTTTTTTTATAGTACTTTCCCAATTTTATGTTACAGGTCAATGGTGGTGAGAAGAGACCTGCTTCAGATATAGGAAAGAAACCCAAAACTCCCAAAAAGAAGAAGAAGAAGGACCCAAATGAGCCACAGAAGCCTGTGTCTGCCTATGCATTATTCTTTCGAGACACTCAAGCAGCCATCAAGGGCCAAAACCCCAACGCTACTTTTGGTGAAGTCTCTAAAATTGTAGCTTCAATGTGGGACGGCTTAGGAGAAGAACAAAAACAGGTACAATATGTGCTGTAGCTCAGAGGCTTTTTTTCAGAAAAGTGTTATCAGGGTCATCTGAGCACTGTAGGCAGCTTCTTTTGTTAGCCAGGATGAAACTTGAATATGTACCGTCTAAGGAACATGATTTAAAGAGAATGAGATAAGGAGAGTATCGTTTTATTTCATCTGTATGAAACCACTAAAAGAGTTTACCTTGTTTTGGGATGTGGCACAAGTTTTAGGATTATATTTAGGAATGTTTTATGTTGAAATCTGTGGGCCTAGGATTCTGCAATGTCATTGCCCTGTATGTGAAACTGCCATCTAAGAAGACCTTGCTGCCAAATCTGTGCAGTGGGAGCTGGCTGAGCTCCCACTTGCAGATGTTTCCCTTCCCCATGATGCCAGAAGTGAATCTGGGCTCACATTTGCTCCCAAACCACCTGGCTTTTATGAAGGAAGTTAATGATGTGTTGACCCAAAGAGACCTAGGGTGGATGCTGGCAATGGGCAGCCTCTAGCTCATATGTGGGCTGTGGAAATCACTTCCCAGGGTTACTTCTGCCTTCCATGGGAGGCCTTGGTTCTGCAACGAGGCCAGCAGAGCTGGACCTGAAGCTTTGCAGAAATCATTCCAAGTCAGTCGAAGTTGTGTAACAGTGGGCAACTCTGGAAGCTTATCACATTTAAGTGGTGACAGCTGGCAAATACTATTGATCCTCACTGTAGCAAACCATTGCTCTTCTGTTGTTATTAGTTGCATTTTTACTAACTGCCAACAGAATGGATTGGATTGCTAAAGGAATGGGAACTTTAAGAAAGCAACAGATATGGAAGGAAAGGATGTGCTGGGTGAGAGTTTTATTGGCTACAGGAGACCTGTATTGAGGTTGATGTTAGCACAAAGAGTGGGAAAGTACTGGGAATGATGTGAATCTCATTCATTCATACACTGTTATTACAAAATTACAGTTAAAAAACTAAGGATTAATGAAAAATTTTTAATGATTTTTTGGTATGTAAAATTATTTGGGCTTGGGAAAAAAAAAAAAAAAAAAAGAAGAAAGGTGACTTTGCTAATAACTGGGTGGTGTAGATACATCTAGATCCTTGTTAAAGATACCAGTGTAAAAAGAATCAAGATTTGGCACTCACTGACTAACAACAAAAAAAAAGCTTTTGTTATCTAGTATCCACCAATGATTAAGGCCAGTGTTTGGGAGATTTAGCTGGAGGAAAGGTAACTTTCTGAACACAGGGATCAGAAAAGTCACTTGGAATGGCATATTAGAATTTTTTTTTTTTGTGTTATGTCTTTCTTTTCGCTTTTTTAATATGCCCAGCAAAGGCCAACCTAAAAGACTGTAAAATGCACATTTCCTTCATGCTTGTCATGTGAGTACTACCACCAAAATAATAAAACCCTTCCATAGAAATGTGTAAGAAAAGTGCATGAAACCCTAAATTTCCAGCCTTAACTTCAATTTCCTATTCATTGTTGAGAGCAAAGTTTGAATAAGTCCTATGATGTAAGAACAGAACAAAATTTATTTTCCTTATCTCTGTTGTTGTTAAATAAGTTGAAACACAGATGAATGATGTGTTAGGGAATCCATATGATACATTTATGTTAAAATGGCTGCAACTATGTTTCTTAAATCAATTCTTTAAAGAGTTTGAGTTGGCATATATTTGTTTCTTTTTGACTCATTTTGCCTATTCGTTATCATCTATTAAGCACATTTTTTAAATTCAAGGCCCAAGCCCTTTCTAATCTAATACTGTACAAAAATAATAAAAGATAGTCCCCATTAAAAAAATAAAAATGGCAATCCTATTTTCTAGAATAAATTTAAACTCATTTTTTATTCCATTAAGGATCTAATAGTACAAAGTAATGGTTACAAGACATCTTAACTGACTAGATAGTCTGTATTTTAAAGGCCTAATTTTTCAGATCTGGAGCATTAGTAACTGCTATGAAACCTATGTCTCTAGTAGGAAAATTGGACTCTAAAAATACAAATGATTAATGTAGCATTTGGTATTTGGCATTGAAGAAGCTTCAGAAATTCAAAAATAGTTAAATAAAGAAACAATAACATCATTAGAGGACTACTTTATTGATGAATTATACTTGCTGAAAAGGATTCAATTATCATAAAGCTTCTGGCTTATGTTTTGGAAGCTAATGCTTATTCTGGAATTTAAATAGAAATATGTTTCCAAATTATGTTTCCTGAATTGGAACTCTTTTTACTATTTAAATAGTAAATATAAATGAATCAGAAAGTAGAACATAATGCAGCTATTGATAAAGAAGAATAGCCTCATGTTTTCATGCTAAAATGAAATCTTCTTTGTTCCTATGATCTGAGCTAATTTTTGTCAAATGCATAGAATTCTTCTTGTTTATTCTTGAAGATTGACCACAGAATAAATAAAAGTGTAGGAACTCAGTACAATCATGACCTAAGGGCAGTATATGTATCTCCAAGACTTTGCAACAAAATTTTGATAACCTGGCATATTAGACTGTAGCTTGAAAGGCTTTGTGCAATAACCACATATATGTTTCAAACTGTGAAGAGCTAGGAAAGTGTTGTTTGAGAAAATAGGATTTGAATGACAAAAAAGAAAATGGTGTTATGAACTAGCTGATGGTGGATTCCTTACTGAGGTTAGGGGAGGGTTATGGTTAAAATGGATTGCACTCTGATACCCTTACCATGAGAATAATGCAATTTATTAGACTAAAGCAGATACCAGTGTACTTCCCTCTTATTTTATCATATGAAGACATTTGAATTTTTGAATCATGTGTTCCCATTAGTTTCTGTGTGTAAAAGGCCTATTTGCAAACAATGCCGGTGTGTGCCTGTATTTTGTTTGTCCAAATCCATCTACACAGAGTCTAGAAGTTAAAGGGAGTTTAGTGGTCATGGTGGACTTTGTCCTGGACTTCTCAAATTCTGGATAGGGTACAATAATTATACATGGTCAGAAGCAGGCGCTGTGCATTTTCCTTCATTTTTCACTGTAAATGCTTCCTAAAATTGTTCAGATTAATAAATCTGTGAATGGTAGGCAGCTGTAGCAGTAGTATGTTGAGGTACATTCTCCTCAATGCTGTGGCCATAGCATGGGGATATTTTTCTTTTTCAGTGACTTTTCCAGTTCCTCTCCTATGATTACAAACACTGTTTTCTCCTTAGTACTATACTTCTGTGCTTCCCATTTCTATAGCTTATCTATGTACATCTTTGCCCTTTGCACATTTTTTAACTGCAAAGGGGAGATAAACAGCCCCTAGGAAAGAAGGATCAGCATGCTAAATGGTTGAGTCGCTGACTTTCAGACAGAACACTGGTTTAAACTGGGTAAAAAGGCTATTTAGGTCATTTTCTGTCCTTAGATGAAAAAGGAAAGTAATTTTAAATCAGTACCAGATGTGCGTGTACTAAATGAACCTTAAGTTTCTAATTGGAGTCCTAGTAAAGCTGTAATAGATGTGGCAAATTACAAACAAAATGTTCTTGTTTACTTTAGTGTAACTTTAAAACTTCAGCCAAAGACCTTAATAAATGTTCTGTTATTCTAAAAATGGAATTGAATGTCTATTCAACATTCAACAAAATTAATCTCTGGTGTAACTTCAGTGACTTAACTGGAATTCTAGTAGGAATTAATTTGGCCTCCTATGAACAGCTTAGTGTGCATACTTGTGTGTGAGTGTATGTGTTCCTGTGTGTTTGCTTCAACGTTGTGCTGGTCCTACAACTGGGAGAAGGAGGGATTCACCTCAGGCACCCAAAACTTAGCAATCACAAGAAGCAGGTGAAGCAACTGTTTAGGTGCTGTGACAGATGCTTTCTTTCAGGCTGCATAATTCACAGACAGTAATATTAGCTGCAACAGTTCAGCTCAATAGCAACACCTCATTATTTTATCCCTCAGTACTTATTCCTATGGTTGACGCCTCATGAAATTACTGTTAATGTGTTTATATAAGGGCAGATCTGACACAAGTGGGAAGAATTTAATTTCCCACTCATTCTTTCCTGCTGATGTGTCCTCTTCCCCTGGTAGAAGTGGCAAGTGTAAATAGTTAATTTGCTTCAATTATGAGCCTGTCCTGCTAAATTAGAAGCAGCAGGAATATGAAGAGCCAGAATTATACATATGAGGCAGCTGACAAATCCTCTGAGCTCACAAAATCAAATCATTTACTCCTCATTGGTGCTCAAAGACCTACTAGATAAAACCTGCAGTTTATCTTTTAACATCCGATGGAACTTGGATTGTATGTTACTAGCACTTACATAAAACTAAGTCCCTGTGCATTAGTGTCAATGCTTGTGATGCTTTTACTATTTTCACTACAACCCACAAGCTTTCAAAGGTTTTTATTTTCTCTAAAAGTAGCCCAGACTGATTTGGGCATGAAGAATAACAAAGCGGGTATTATAAGCTTCTCTTTTGACCACAGGGACGTTTTAGACATAGCAGCACATTATCCACAGCTGGGATGAACAGGTAGATTAGCAGGGGGTTTACAAGTAATACTGGCCAACAGCTCATATCTCTACAGCTTCTCTCATGATGTGAGACATCACAAGTCAGATCAAAGTGGGTCCAAGATCAGTGTTTCAAGAGTTCTTGACTCCACCTGTCCTCTGGGAGCACCCAACCTAGATCCTCCCTCCTAGGGTGCGACGATGTCCCATCCCTTGACATGACAAATGAAATCATCCATCCCATGGCTGGGAGAGCCAGCATGTCCCCATTGCATTGCCATGTATGTGGGGTGCCCTGTGTCAGGATGTCTGACAGTTCAGGGCTGAAGCTTCAGAAGATGTGCAGACCATGAGGTCAAAGTAGTCAATAGCATTTTTAAAACAAATTTTCGATTTCTTCCCTTATATGTGCTGATATACTCACACAGACATTTGTTTATCTATCTCTTATTCTCCCTTTAAGAACCCTTTCTTGCTCCATGCTAAGGAAGCAATCTCCAAGGAATAACTAGTACACTTGTAAGAGGATGAGAATGTATCTCCAGTTCAGCAGATAAACAACCACACAAGGTTTAGTCTTGTTTTATTTTTGTAAATGGGAATTGGAAGAGAAGGCACATCTGTGTGAATTATAGGCAAAATGTGTTCTGGAATAGGCACAACAGAGAGCAACCTTACATCTCTCCTCCCAGCTACCTGCACCAGCTGTGTTGCTTTAACCAGCGTTGCATCTTAGGCATGTTTGGGAGATGCCCTGTTTTTCCTCACAGATTTCTATATTGCAATTGCATCTCTACCCTTTGAAGGTCTAGACTGGAGTGTCAAGATTTCAAAACAACTGATCCTCATCCTGGTGTAATTCTCCTTCTCCCTTCCTCTGAAAACATCTGGGCTTAATGAGCTGGAGCAAAGTGGGCCAGTAATAGACAAATACTAAGCATAGATACAATTCATGTTTTTGTACCTTTATGTAAATTTATATCTTCAGGTTTTTCTGTAGCCTTGGCTTCTACATGGCCAGTCCTTGAACCCCTGAACTTTGACTTCAAAGGGGAGACATATCAGGCCCTCTGGAAGCACAGGGAACCTCAGACACCCCCTGCTCAGGGTGGATTTCTACCATCCATTTGCAGCATACAACAAACATGGCTCCTAGAAAAATATTGCACAAGGCCCCTGAGTTATTAAATGTTGGCTTTAACTCCACTTCACCTTCTTATTGTACTTGGAAGCAGCTGGACCAAAAGGACCCTGGATTTCAAATACTGCTGTAGCAATGTGCATAATAATAGCCTTAATTTTCAATTTATTCTTCTTCCCCAGCTTTTAGCCATGCATTTGACTTCAGTAGGAACATGACTTTTATGTCATTCACATAAAAAACTGGATTTAGGCCCAATTATTATACCTCCAGTCAGGCTCACATCCTTATTTTTTTAAAAAGAGTACCAGCAGGTAGAAATAATCACCAGATAAATCATACATATAATGTCGCTTGTTTTGTACTCAGCTTTCATCCAACATGCTCCTGATAAAGTGCACAGTCCTGCTCCTGTAAGCTGAAAGCATCAAGACTATGAGGTCAGATTTAGGCCTGGCACAAATGGCTGCAATTTCCACTGTTCTCCACAGAGTCTCATTGTTTGTGCTAGAGCTGAATTTGGCCTGTGATCTTTCCCCCACATGCCAGAAAGACAGAATTCCTTCCCCTAAGCCTCTAATATGTCATCAGTGTCTTTTCCATGCTCTGCAGTCAAAGAGACTACTGAGCCATATAGCTAGCCCTGGGCCTCTTTGTTACTGTATGTACTTAGATTAAAAATCAAATGGTAACATATTTCAATGTCCATTAAGCAATTCTGAAGATTTTTTTTTTCTGACTGCTGTGGGAATATCTTTCTCCATATTTCAAATGAGTATGTGCAGCTCTAGGTGCCTTTGCTGCAAAATCAGGAGATTAAAACTAGAGATATGTCTCCCACCTGGAAAAAAATACAAGTCTTCTCTATGAGCTGACATATTTAGGGCCAGGGAAGACAATCTGAATGTGGAATTTAATTCTGGATTGGAGCCTACTGTATTTTATCAGATGACATTCCTGTAACTGTAGTCCATGAAAATGACACTCCCATGGGATATAACACTGCAGAGACCAAGAATACAAAATTGGTCATGTTGCTTTTTGATTTACTGTTTTTGCATATACTGTTTTGTGGGGTTTCTGGAACACTTCCACCCAAACAAATGTGGGCACTTTTACATCCTTTCAAAAAGACAAATAAAACTTGCTTGCAAGTCTCAGCTCTAAGGAGATATCCACAAGATAAACAGAAAACTTCCCTTTCTTTGTCATCTTCGTACCATCTATTTAGGCAAAGCCAGGGAAGTTGCATGGTTCATCCTAATAGGCTTTGTCAGCTAGGAGACACAGAGCTTTTGCAGACTTCCATGAAGCACAAATTCTGAAAGTCTCTTTTTCTCCAAAAATTATGAGTCAGTTTAGTTCACTGTCTCCAAGTCTAGTATCATATCTAGTAACAAAGGGGACTGTATGGCAAGCAATAGTTTTCCATTAGCACCTGACAGTCAAAACTGAGGATGTGGTTGCAGACATTTGAGTGCCTGTTTTGGCTCTTGTGATGACTGGGAGAAGGGAGATCTGTTCCCCTCAGGCAATAAGGGTGCAAGCCACAAGTGACAGGGTAGTAATCCTGCTGCCTAGTGTGTTGTGATATGTTGATAATCTTCCACAAGCAAGTTGAGAGGAAGTTCATTGTTAAAAAAAACCAGCTAGCCAGAACAAAAACCTGCCTTAATACATTACAGGTATATTTCCACTATGTAAATATATATATATATATATATATATATATATATATATATATATCAGTAAGGAACTTCATATTATAGAACGCATAGAAAATCATGGGACACATCAAGCCTGCCTCAAAGAATTTATGATCCAAAATGAAAAGAACTAAACAGCAGTTAAAATACATAAAGTAAAACATGACCAGAATTTAACAGCATAAGGCAAAAGTGCTTAAGTTCTTCTGTGGTTTTAATTTGTTGAATCTAGTATTTGTGAGTGGTTGTTCTATAACTTACCACCCCTCTATCTCCAAGTGGAGTATTGGTGCATTCAGTTTAGGGATGTGCATCCCTGTTAATAAGAAGTGTTCAGTCCTTGCTGTAGGCTGCAGTAGCACTGGTGGCCCACATGCATGGAAACCTGAGCCAAAGGTTGCTGGTGCAATGGCCAGGGGGCTGGTACCAGCCTGTGAGAGCCCAGGGCATTTGTTTTCCCTGGTGGCCTAATTCAAATTCTGTCTTATATATTTATATGCACAAAGTAGAGTTTCGTGCTTGGTCCTTCTTACATGCTAGTTGTACAGTGTAAGGGAACTTGAAGCTACTTTGGAAGTACAATTAAACAAGGACCTGTGTATTATGCTGTCTGCACTTGCATGTGCCAGCAAGTTCCATTTAGAGACAAATGTATACATTGGGTTTGGTGTTTTGGGATTTCTATATAATGCAGAAGAGAAACAGAATAAATTAAACTGACCTACCCTGCATATACAACATTATGTTTTTTTCTGCCAACATTCATTTTTCCAAAACTGGGACAATACGGAAAATAAAATACTATGTAAGGACACAAATATGCTGCTGAATCAGAAGGGGCCTTTGCTGCCTGAGTGACAATCAGTTGACATTCAATTATCATGTTAATTGAATTAAAGCAAAGTGGAAATTACCCAATTCCATAACTATATGTTCCTGTCAAGTTACTTATTTAATAATTGTTGCTTGCTTGACAGAGGACAGGAAAATGACCTTATAGGAGATTTCTGAGGTGCTATAAATAAAATTAAATATTCCCACTATACAGTATAGATAAGCAACAGAACAGAACTTTGCTTTGTGATACAGGAAAAATGTTAATTGTATTTTTGGATATGATGTGTTGTATAATTTGGCACTGTCTTAAGCATGAAGCTCAAAACACCTTCAGCTATTATCTAGAGCGCACTTGAACGATGATACAAGCCTTTTTCCTCCCCAAAAGTGCTACAAGGATGCAAGACTTATACTTACAACAACACAAAACTATTTAAGCCTGAGGGGTAAAAAATTTTCACAGCTGCAGAAAAGAAATAAAAAAAGTTTGAGAAGAGCAGCTGACTTGTTCATACCTGTTTGAGGTACTGCTGCCAATGCTGAAGATGCTCCCCACTTGCCCTGCCTTCATAAGTCCCCAGTAGAAGTCCAGTCTGGCACAAAGCCAGTGAATTGGTAGCACTGCAGTGCCACATTCATTTGCCTTCAGAGAAAAATATTGACAGCCAGACCAGACCTTTTTGCTGTTTATGTTACCAAGTGTTTACTCCCCAGACAGGAAGAACTTACCCTAATTTTTAGTCTAGGCCATGACCAATCAATTTCCCAAACTAGCAGGAGGATCATCAGCCTACTTGTAGGCTAACCTAAGCAGTGGGCACCTTCAGAAGGACATGGACAGTGAGAGCTCAACCTGTTGTCCTCAGAGGACACACCAATGCTTTTCCAAGGACAAAGTGGGGTTAGCTGATCACCTTCCAGAAAAGCTAGCCTGCAGGGGCCATTCTTGCCAATGCAAAAATCAAAGCAGGCTGGGGTCATCTAAAACTTTTTCCCACCCAGTAAGGACTTTTTTACTATGATGACCTCCTGTTAAATCGTTATATTTTATAGTGCCAGGGAAGATATAGTGTTCATGTGATTATTATTCGTTCACCAAAAGATTGAAGAGAAGAGGTCAAGGCTGTGTGTACACTGAATGTGGTAGATGTGTAGGTAGGACATAATTAAATAACAATGGTCTGATGATGTTTCTATGAAGTAGTGATGTTTTAGATGGAGATTTGTGGAATTGTTGTTAGCTTCACATTATTGAGTTAACCTTGTGCAATATGACTATTTGCAGGAAAAGTCAGGTCCCAGAGGTCTCTTTCAATTATGCTGTGACTGTAAGAGCACAGCAGGAGTGTCTATTTTTTATATTTGTGTAATGCAAAATAAAACTCAATGTGAAAGTAGTAGATGCATGATCTTTTGAAGAACATTATTCCATGTAAAATTCTTTGTTCAGCTCTTTTTTTTAAGTTGACTATTAGAGTGATGCAGAGGCATTGCAATACACAAAGTGGTATAACTTAGTCTTTGTTCTGTAGGTCAAGCTGAATACATTCTAGCAGCTAGGAACAGACTTCTGACTAATTTTTTATTTGTTTTCAAAACAAATAGTAATTCCCCTAATAATCACAAATGATCACAACTTAAGAAGCAAATTGCTACCCTTTTATTTTTATTTGCAGAACAATAGGAGATCAACAAACACTACATATTTATCTTAATCTGGAGAAATTACAAGGATGCAAAGATACAGTTGAACAGCTAAAACAAATCTTTTTCCCTCTCTGTCTTTATATTTGCAATTTTAGAATCCTAAGACTTCTCTGTTTCCATTATGATCTTTTGCTTCCCTGGGAAGCAAATCTTTAATCCTTTTAGGCAGCCTCCGAGTTTTGCCAGCCTGTATCTGAGGTTTGTTCTGTTTCTGAAAGCAAAGCATTAGTGAAACAAAAAATTGTTTCATGAGTACATTCTTTATAAGAACAGTATTGTACTGGATCCTTCCAGCCTGACATTACCTCTCTCCCTTTGTAGTCTACAACTGTATTGTCCTCTGTGTGTACACTCTGTGCTGCCAGGTCCTCCCCATTACAGGACTGCTGGTTTTACTGAAGCATTGGAAGATCAAAAGAGAACACTTTAAAGTTTCATAAAGTTTATCTTTCTGGGGAGATGTTCATGTGTGCTTTTAGCTGTGGAATTCAGAAGAACACCCCAAAATTGTCCTCCTAAATAGCTTTGCCTTTCTTTTTGCTTTGAGTCAATAGCCCAGTTAACCAGGCAGTGAGGAATGGGTGGGGGAAGGTGGACAGTCCTTACTTTCCCCACGGAGGCTTTCCACAGGTGCCCAGGTTGTGCATTTGGCAGGAAAAGTGGACAACAGAGACAAAAAGCTGCAGTTTCATTTTGTTCAAATGCCCATCCACATGCAGATTAACCTCTGGAATGTGACTTAAAAATAATGAAATATAACAATAAAAAAGTAAATTTCCTTTCCCTTTGTTTTTCTCCCTCACCTTTAAACCTTTAGATGTTTTTTTAAACTTTTTCTTACAACAAGAAAGATGAAGAGTCAGTCCTGCTTAGTTACATGAAGCCCAGATGCATGACTCCTAAATCTACTCCTTCGGGAAAAGACCCAAAACATGAAGTAGTGAGAAACTCATGACAATATTTGCAAACAGAAATGCTGAGTTGTTCCTAAATCTGTCACTGACATGGCTAACAGCATGTCATTAGCTAGGCTCCATGGGTCAGAAGCTGGTTCTCCTCCTGAGAGCTTTCAACCCTAAATACCTACACATGCTTTTCTAACATCGTGTTACTGTAGTGTTATGAGGTCCTGCCTAACCCTGCAGATAATCTTTGATCTTGAAATCTGGGCAAAATTGAAGTGATTCTCCAAGGTCTTTAATCTATTATGAGACTGTGCACATGCCACATTTAAAATAATTTGGTGAGTTGAGAGAAATGTGCAGAAATAGATCCATGCTTCTGAGAAGGTAATTAGACCAATATGGGATCAAGAATGGAATAATGACTAACATTTATTATCCTTAGCGGCTCCATGGGCTTCTTTGACTGCCCCCAACAGTTCACCCAGGGAAGAGAGAAATTCTCTTGGCTAATCTGAGGTGATGTCATCTCCTCCTTCATTTAGCTCAATTTAGTCTTTCTGCAAATTCTCATCTTCCCCAGAGGGTTTTAACTCGTCCCACAAGTGGAAGCCAGTGGAGAGGGTCACACCTACCTTCCCCCATCCTCAAAGGTCCCATTTGAAAGAATGCCCCACACTTCACTTTGAGCAATTAAACCGGAGATGCTATGAGGGATATTGCTTTTTCAGTACTGCTGGTTAGTTAAATGGTGTTTCACAGTTGGAACAATATTTTCTTTAAAATATTTGATGTTTATTATTTCACTCCTTAAGCAATATGAGGAGGAAAGGCTGTTTACTTAGAAAGACATTATGAAAATGCATGAGACACACCAGTGATATATAAAAACAAAACCAGATTCATTTACCAATGTGCCACTCTTTGTTTTTAGGTATACAAAAAGAAGACCGAAGCTGCCAAGAAGGAGTATCTGAAGCAGTTAGCTGCCTACAGAGCGAGCCTTGTATCCAAGGTAACACATAATATATATACATACACACATATATATAGTGACATACTGGAAACCATTCTCAGCTGAGCACCACAGTACTTAGTGCAAATAGCCTTGTTTATTATCACCCTGAAGTTGCATTTAAGTTGCAAATGCTCAATAAACACAGTCATCTGTCCATGTAAAGATGTCCTTTCCCTCCTGGTCATCAAGGCAGCACTTCAGCTGGGGAGTAACATGCCAGTTCAACAGGGGAAGGAGGTAGTGGTAAACAGACCTCCATATAACAGATGTGTCAGGCAGACACTGTGCTACCTATAAGGCAAAAAAATATATACATCACACACAAAATGCCTGGGTTTGGTTTTGTGGGGTTTTTTTAGTACTGCTTTTTACCTTGCAATCACAAAACAGAAATAGTCAAGTTCAGACGATATTGCAGATTTTCATAAGAAATGTGAATTTTCATTTTACATCCAGCAAGCCATTGTGAGCACAGCTTAGGTCACCACTAAGACAACGGTGGAACCTTTTTTACTGGAACATACCAAATAAACAGCCAGTAGCAATTTTCTAAACTGATTTATTCAAACATTCTCAGTGCCCATAATTTTGCAGTAGACTCTTTAGAATTTGTAATAGACTTTTAAATATGCAGAAGAATGTGAAATTACTGTACCATGTCAATGTGAAAAACCCATTGAGCAACTTCAGAATTATAACAGTTAGAACCACTTGTTTTGGGTCTATCAAAACAAATTTAGATATATTTTGTTCTTGCTTAAATAAAATCAGTTTTAGAGGTAAAAAGCACAGTATGAAGGACTGGCATATAGGACATGAGAAGAACTTCTTGGTTAGTTTCAAAATATTTCTGGAGCCCAGTACACAGTACTACTCTGTATACTATATTAATTTTTCAGGGGGTTTGCTATATGATTAGCTGTGCAAGGACTTTTCATGCATGTTTCTGCCTTATCTCTGTATTTGGTCAGTGTTTGTTCTGAATTTAAAAGTCTGAAATATTGATGTCACCTAATTCAGTTTTGGGGGTTGCATCCTATAACTTTCCATTTTTTAGCTGCCATTATAAATACTCCTGCACTTAGTTAAATTAATTTTCAATAAACCTTTCTTTTCTGTATTAGGACTGTTCGGTTCCGGAAATAATCATTGGCTTCGGAAAGAGTACCATGTGAACACAAGCAAATCTTTTTGAAATAGCTTGCTTATTGGCAAAAGATAGGTCTAAAAAGCTCAAAATATTCCAAGTTTTAACCCAGCTTTTCACTTGAGAAGATAATTTGGCTATCATTATTTAACACATCATGGACTATTTATGTAACACTCTATGTGGCTTAATTTTGAAATGCACAATATAAAGAATGAGAATTTTTTTTAAAGATAAAAAAGTATATTATGGCATTTTCTGAAGTTCATTTTTTAGAAAAAGATTTGGAAGACTGTTGATCAGTTCAGCGCATGAATCCATTTGTGCAAATATTCAAATTTGTTATTAGTCAGAAAAGCACTGAAGCATTTTCTTAACTTTTAGGCAATTATTTAAATTCTGTCCATAATGCAATATTTTCCTCTAGTGTGGAAAGTATAAAAATATAAACTTAATGAAGCTGAGTACTGATTGCTTATTCCCATGAACACACTTAATGAATCTAACAGAGCTGGCATGTAACTAAAGCAAGTCCATTTCGGAATAAGGATGTAAAATAACCATTTGTAATATAATATCAGTATATTCCACATTATCATTATTAAATATTTATATGGCACCAGAAGAGTTGTAGTTCTTTAGACAAGCCTGTAAGCATGAGAAAATATATATAATACATAATTAAGATTATTTGGAGTCAATGTGGTCTTTTATGTCCATGTTGTTTCATTACCATCCATAAAACTACTTTTAGACAGTATTATTAAGATTCCAAGACCTCATTATCAAAAGTTTAGACATGCCAAAAGTAACACATTTTTTCCAAAAATTCTTTATTACCATATTAATAATTTGCTCACATATATATTTTAAACTTTGTACCTCACTCTCTGGTACCTCACAGTTATAATCAGGTGTTCACCCTGGATCCTCCTGAGTTACATTTACTGCATGTTGTTTAACCTTGCTGCCTTATAGAATTTTCTGTGCTGCTGGTCCCAAGAGTTCTTTGGTGTAAAGAAATTCTCACTAGTACTTGAGAGCAGGAAGTTTATATTGTCCATATTTTCAAACACAATTAAATCATTGTGAAATCAGATTCTCAGTAATTTTATGTGTTCTCCTTGGAAGGTCTTTTTTCAAAATATTTGAACAATATTAAGCCCTTCATGTTCATAGCAGGGCTCCAATGACTTCAAGGTGGCAGCCGTGAGATGCTCAGTTGTGCTTCATATTCCATCAGGACATGCTTTTGCCATCAAAATGTTATCCAATTATCAAACTTTCTTCCACTTCGCCTCCTAGAGGTCTCTGGAGGAAGAGGTAATCACAAGTCAGCAAGGGTTCTGCTCAGGTCCCCTCTGTCCAGCTCAGCAGGTGCTTTACATCTCCCAAGGAAGCTGCTTTTCCTGTTTCCTGTCTTTTTGACACTGATTCTGCTACCTTTTTCTTTAATTGTTACTGTTTTTTAAACTAGTGAGCATATGAGAGTCTTTGTGCACCTTTTTCTGCATTTATTTGCAAGTCTTCTCTTTTCTGAAAAGCAAGGTCTGGACATATGCCATGTTCTACTTCAGTGGTCCAGACATGGAATTGAATTCATGGCACTCATCTTGGCCATTTGAGATTCCAGAATAGTCAAAGTAGAAGATTACAGAGAAACAGGGTAGAACCCCTGTTACCAGGAGTTCTTCACTTCCTAGCTTCTGCCTGACAGCAGAATAATGAAATTCAGACACACTGGTGTTCATCCCAAACTCTGTGGTGGAAGTGGAGCATCTGGTGGAGACAGTGGCCTTTTCCATGACACTCAGCTCCTTGCCCCTTTACTCTGCTTCTTTTCTCCCCTCCCCTCCCCTCCCCTCCCCTCCCCTCCCCTCCCCTCCCCTCTCCCCACTCATTGTTTAGAAAGCTGAGCAATTCTGTTCGGAGTTTGGCACACACACACACAGGGGTCACAGACACATGCATAGTGTGTATCATATCAGACTGTTATTTGACAAAATCAGCTGAAAAGAGTGGAAGTGTCACACCAGCAACTCTGGTACTAGGATTGCCAGCCCATCTCTAGCACACTTTTAAATGCTTTCATTATGTCTTTATAAGACATGTATGGCTACCACCCAGTAAATAAGGTAACCGTACAACTGTATAAATATGACAGTATGCATTAAATCCCATTAATTTATATTTCCTGTATTTTCTCCTTTTTTGTACTGGTTGAAATTAATGGGTGTGTTGTTGAGTTTGTTCATGTGTGTAAAAATTGAAAGGTAAAGTAAAAACACATAACAAAGCACTATATCTTCTGCTATGCAGATTGCCATATTGCTTATAGTACTGACTAAGCCTTTGCATTGTAAACAAGTGTCTTTATATTTGCCCTTAGTTGCAACTTTTAGTACTATTCAGGTCCAGAAATGCAGCCTCTGGTATCTGGTAATTTGTACAGCATTACATAAAATGCTGTGAATTGCAATTTTACTTTTTTTCATAAAACAAGCACTTTTTCTAGCCTAACCAGCCTTTTTTTCCAGCTGACATTAGAGTTTTTGCTGCATCTTTCAAATATATATATTTAATACAGATATATATGGGTAAATATTAAATACTTTCATATATTTCATATGTTCACCTATGAATATTTATAAAACAATATATGCATGTTATGTATTCAACATGCATAATATATTTATGGGCATATAAGTGATACATATATGTATGTTAATTATAGCAGTACAAATGTATCTGTCTCAGTAGTACAAAAAAGATTTCTCTTCCCTGTTTTATTCTTTTTGACCAGATGAATCTTTAATTCTCTCTGTGTAGTGACACAATTTCAAGTTTCATGAAGATATGTATTAGTGACTATGGCTGAAGATAAAACCTCTCAGCAAGGGGAATATTATTCAAATTCAAAATACTCAAGCATATTTCAAAACTCTGATGTTGTATCTAAGTCAAAGTGGTGTCCTCACTTGACTTTGAAGTGAGCACATTGGACATTTTTCAGTTTTGTGGACAGTGCAAATCCTTTGGACATGTAAAATTGCTTCTTGAAACATATGGCAGACTTAGCTTTTCCTAGTCCATCATCTTGCAGTTGTGGTTCATAAGAAAACTAAAGGTCATATCTGTAAGACTGACATTGCCTTAATGCCATTAGCACAGCAATTTGTAACCAGAGTTCAGGGAACCCAAAGTATCTGTTACACTGCCTGTGTTGTAATAAAATGATCAGGCTTAGGAATTCAAGTCTCTTAAAAATGCAGTGGACATACATCAAAATATTTGACTTACTTGTAAAAAGCAATATGGAGACCATGATAAAAAAAATAAAACACAATCAACAAAACAAGTAAACAAGCAAACAAAACCCAATTAAAAACAATAACAACAACAACAAAAGCAAAACCCAAAAATAACCCAAAACTAAAATGGCAAGATTGGTATTAGTTTCCAATTTCATATATGTATGTGGTGAGAGCACTTGCCTAACATATAAAAAAGCAAAAAGATATATTAGGTCTCCCTAATCATCCATTTCCCAAATCCTAAATAAATGTGTGTGTGCAGGTGTGTTCTCTCCACTATTTGTTTTCTGTAACTGCATAGCTTCATAGTAGCCAAGCCTCAGATGTAAGGGGACACTGCATCCTGTCTCATTCCTTCCTGAAATGTAGCTACTGGGGTTTAGGACATTTCTTTTGGGAATAAAATTCTTAATATCTTTTGACAAGAGTTAGTGACTGAACTGTCTTGTCTCTTGGTCAGTGCTTTAACAAGTTTGCTATTGCATGCAAGGAGAGCAACCTCCCTTCTGCTGCTGGCAAAGAGGCACCTGCTTCTGAGAACAGCTTTTCCTACATTATATCTAGCCCTAGTCCATGCAGATGTTTTTGGAATTTCATAAACCAGTTAGGCTGTTCTCAGTGAAAGCGCAAGAGAAAGAATAAATACAAAATACAGTTATGTTTGATGCATGATTTTTTTTTCTTGGTAGCTATTAAAGTGCTACAAGGCATATGCAATATTTCCCTTAAAGCAATAACAAAACAATCCCAGAATGATGACATACATGTACATGTTTTACTTTTTTCCATTAGAATCACTAGATGGAAAAACTATAATGGAAAGCTTCCAAAGCAGCCACTTCATGCTTCCGTGATGCCTCATTCTTTCATTATTTCTGGATTTATTATGATGTAGTCAGAAATTTTCAAAGAATTGTAAATTAAATCCTTTATGTGCAAATATGTGATGTTATCAGAGTATCTGCTAAGTAAATGTGTATTTATAAAACAGTTGTTTAATTTCATCATAACACATGTCCAAACATTTTTTTGTCTAGCAAGAAAACCAATGATCTACTGCAACTGAAAATAAAGAGCAAACTATATTTAAGTTAGTGCCATGAATTTGATTTGAGGCTAAATCATGTGACGCTTTACATTCAGCAGTGCAAAAATTGAGAGATGCTCTCACATAATTTCTGCCAAAAAGTGGCAGAAATGTCTTGATCTTGATAGAAGCCAGATTTTGATTTGAAGAGGAACTGTGTTTGTTTTTGAAGTGAGTTAATAAAACTAGATTTCACTATTAGCCCCTAGATTTCACTATTAGCCCAGTGCTTCCATTTGGGGAATTAAAACACTTGTATCAAATTAAAGTTGCATATCCTTTATCACATGTACCCAGGTTACATTCATAAAACATCCATTTTTACTTACATATCCTGAATGAATCCATGACAATCCCCTGTAGATGATGACAAAATGTATATTTAGATTTGAAGATGTTCTTCTGAGCCACCTTGACTAATTATAGATGACAACCCATGGCTTACTCCTTTGTTTCTGGAACATCCAGAATGTGTCAAAAAGCTTTCTGAACTCTCTGGGGTCCCAATGTTGTTATTGCATTAGGTGACTGGAATTAAGAAAATAGGAAACGTCATTTGCTAAGAGCCTCTTGTGACTGAGGTAGGAAGGCAGCTGCACTGCAAATATGCATATGAGTTATCTACTGGAGTGGATAGAGTTAAATCAAAGGAATCTCTATAGAAGTTAAAGTGCTAAGCAGAAAGAGAAAGCAGTGCTGGAGAGAAGTCATTCTCTCATAAACATCTTCACAGGGGTTTTAATAAAATGGCTGAGCCCATGCAGGCTAGAAAAAGGGATTCTTCTCAAGGACAGGCTTGGGGTTGGAAGTGACCTAAAATGTCAAAAACATTACAAACAGACAGGATTATGTGAACACAGAAAAGCTGAGAGAAGGAATAAACAATTCAAGATGCTCCTACCAAAGACACAGCAAAGACAGCAGATGCAAACTTAAGCTTAGGTAAGCTTTGTAAGAACTGCATAAATATGAGCCAATTTCCTTCTATCTGCCTCTTTAATGTCACAGTACTGAGGATAACTCATTTTTAAGCTGAGTCAGGCCTGCCTAAGTTTGATCACAGCCTGCACAGCCTGGACCGTCCTGGTACCAGCTGACATAATCACTGCTGTTTCCTGAATGTAACCTTCATTCTGGTCACAGAGTCCAAAAATTGTTGAATTTCTCAGCATGGCTCAAGGACAGACACCAGTCACTAGGTGTGAGCATGGCACCATCACGGAAAGGGACAGTGTGGCAACTACGTAAGTTTATGATACATACTCATGTAAAACCTGAATTAGATTTAGCTCTTTTCCAGGCTCTGAAATACTCACACAATACATGTTCCGGTCTGTAGAGAGAGGATGCCAGACCTCCACTTTTCATCTAAACAGAAATACCTGTTTCTCATTTAAAATAGAACTATGTTACACCATTATGGCTTTGTAAAAAAACAAACAAACAAAAAAACACCCCAAACTTCTGAATTTGGAATATATTCTTTTTGCCCACGAGTAAAGCTGCTTGTACTGTTTGTTGTTTGCATATTGGCCACAAGGCTCACTTTGCCCTTGAGGAGGTCTCTCAGCATATTAAAGGACACATAAGTGCCTAGTAGTACCAATAACATTTACAGAATGTTCTGAATGTACTTTACTGAATATTTTACTACAAAGGAGAGATTAATTGGTGTTATTAGTAAAGAAGCATTTTGATATCTCATCTGTAAACAACTGAAATTATATTGCTCCAACAAAAGGCTTTGATCATTAATTTTTTGAAATCAATAGAACAAGAAAACCCCTCTTTTTTCTCTGCAAATAGAACATCTTTGGTTTCTTTGAGACAACACTGACTTTTTAGTTTTACATTGCAAGAAGCAATATTAGTTGAGCTTACTAGAGTCAAAATATTGTAAAAATCTATTAAATTCCCACATATTATTCTATAATAGATAAGAATTCTGATATGAAGCACGTATAAATTATGTAAATTGAAGATGTCCATATAAATCGTGTGAATATATCTATGTAGTCCTACTTGCTGGCAACACTTCTAACATTAACGTGTTAACAAAGGAAATAAGTATAGGCACTTGTAGATTCTAGGTATACTTCTTACAGATCAGAGGTCAAAAGTAGTGATTATCAATTTGGAATGATTCTCAGCCTCTGTTAGTCAGATCCTAGCTGGTTTTCATGCAAAAGGAAATGGACATCCAGATACTAATACTTAAATAACAGTAACAGTGTTGGGCTGTGATCCAAATTCTGTTTGAATTAATAATAGATTTTCCTTTAAATTCAGTAGTCTAAGGATCAGGCCTTTAGGGTACTGCCTTGTTAAAAGATGTCCTTGCTTTACTTTCAACCACATGGATGTTTATGTTCCAACAGAAATGGGATTAGAATCTCCAACAGTAGCCAGAAGGCAGACACAATTTGGAAAGAGAATCAATACCCATATGTAGGTTTCAAGAGCTGTTTGGTTACATAGATACATAGGTGAGAATTTGAAGTGTGAGTTTTCAAAGTATTTCAAAGTTTCCAAAATATATCCCAAAGGGAGATGTGGAGATGCCAAAATGGCATCATCTAAGCTGTTTTTTCTATAACACAACTAGATTGAACAGGATGTCTTGAACAAAAATAATTTCTCAGACACATGAGTGAGTTGGATGGGATGAGGGAAACCCCAATGTCACTTTCCTCTAAGGAACAGGCACACTCCCTGTGCCTTGCTGCAGTGTGATAAAAATGACCACTAGTTCCAGGGCAGTTCCCTTCAGAAAAGAGTAACACAACTAAGTGAGCAATCCTTAACCCCTTATTCCTAATTTAATTCTTTAATTTGGCAATAAAGCATAAGGAGTTTTGGAACACAGTAGGAGAATAGAGGTGCATGGGAAAGCTCTATTTGCACTAAAATTGGAAGGAAAGTCATGGGTTTGGTGAAAATCATGGGGAGGAACTTGATTCAGCACTTTCCAAACTTTGTGCAAAATTATCAACCTTGAACACTTTCTCCTAAGAACAGCGCTCATCTGTATCATCACACAGTTCCTTGAATATATTATACAAATAAAATAATTTTGTGGACCAAGGGTCATGCGCCACCAGCAATTTTAGTTAATATAATTATACTTGTTATCATCAGAATTACAGTAGTACTTATTTTGTTCCTTCCATTTTCCCATGTCTCTTCTACTTTCACTGTCTTTCTCTTAGGATTTCAAAATGTTCTTCCTTTTTTTTCTTCGTGTTTCAGTAAAACAACAGATCCTTTGGGGGGAGAGGGTGGGAAGTGGATATGTATTGTGCCTAAAGGGCAGTCATACTTTCTCTGTACCATTCCATTGCATTGGCCTACGTACCTTGTCTTCACCTTCTGATTTTTATCTTTTTTTATTTGACTTAGTCAAGAGTATTAGGTGGTGATGATATTAGAAGGAGAGACAGGTCCACAGGAAATCCTTCTCCTAGACTATGAATAAGGTGAAGATTTAGAGTAAGGGTTCAACTTGTTCTCTAGAACAAGTAAAAGCCACTCAAAGAGCATAAAGGACTGTTATGAAAAACTAATTTGTCACCCTAGTGTATGTTCACTAATGTATGTGTAAAATACCACCACCTACCATTAACTAAATGTAATATTCTGTCACCCTCTAGTGGTGGGTCTATACCACCATTCTTCAGCTAGTAGTGATGGAAGATGTCACACCATTTCTAGAAGACTTTTTAGCATTTAGGAGTTACTAAACCCTAAATGTTTGGCGGCCTGTGTGTACAGATTTGTAATTTCGGTCTCCACTTCATATATCTGAATTTTATCCTAGAACTTCATCCTATAAATTAGTGATGTAAGTTGTCTGTGTTGGTTTGGGGCAGATTAATTAGAGGTTTGGGAGAGCTTTTTAAATTATTTGTGTGATCTTCTCCTTGGATAAGTCAAGAGAAAATTGTCTGAAATCCAACCTGCAAAGCAGGGAATATAACTGTGCATTTGAAGCCCATATTGGACAGTCAAATCCATTCTTTCTTAATTCCAATTTTTACCCATAACAAAAGTCCTTGTTTAAGACTGTCTAATGCTGCATTGGACCAGTGCAATGCCCATCCTACTCTGTGAAAGCAACAACTGGGCCCAAAATTGTAGTGTGACCTGTGTGTCATACATGCTTCTTGGTTTATTTCACAGCAAAGTGACAACACAAAGCCAAAATACTTGACATTACCTATTTTATTAGCTCCAGCAATACTTACAAGTGTTTCTGACCTAGCTGAAGAAAGAAGCTGGAACTACAGTATGCTGGAGAATGTCATTTAATGGATTCATTTATCAAGATTCCAGTAACTGAAAATATCAATGTGTTTTACACTGATATTGGACAATTTGATTTCAGATCACATATGACTTAAAACATCCTAAGTTACAACAAAATACTTGCTCTTAAACTAAAGTGTTGTGCTTTTTACTGGATCAAGAGGTGGAGAAACATATAGAAATCTGATTCGTAGCTTGACACAACTGAAGCTGTCCCTTTTGATCACTTTGCAGAGCTCTTCTCAAAGGTGTAGTAAGTGTTATTCATCTCTGACCAGAGACTGTGCGATTCCTCTTAACATAACTCAGCATTTAGGTATCAAATTATGCTATCTATATGTCTGTGGTTTTATCAGTGGGAGCCATGCATCCACCACTTATGTGCAAACTTAGAATTGTCTAATAATTAGATTGGTTCCCTATATCTTTGTTAAAGGGGTGTATGGCAGCATATTTGTAGTTACAAATGAAGTAAAAGTGTGTATCAGTATGTCAGCAAAGGCATTTTGCAGCACTCACCTCAACAGGAGGATTAGTTTAGCCAATCTGCCCTCAGACACTTCAGGAGCAATTATCCCCTCTTGGACCACACAGAGCCTGCCAGCTACATCATGGAAAGACAAGCTGTTTCCAATGAGGGGACTACACTCTCAGTAAAACTTCCAAATCTCTCAAGAAAGAGCACAGCCTGTATCTCCTGAAATGTGTAATAAGCATGGGACACCCAAGAAGAGTCTCCTGACCACGCTGCTAATTAGCAAACCTTCTGAATTGCTGAAATTTCAGCAAACATGCCAGTCATTGCTTCTACACTTTGGAGAGTCTTCTAAAAATGCTACTGAGAAGAGAGGGGGAAAATTCCTCCCATGTTTTCATGAACATTAATTCAGTGTTTAAAAAATAATATTCAAATAATGGCAGATTTTCCAGCTACTTTCTGGCCTTTATTTCTGCATCTGAATCCTGCAAACATGCACATAATACGTATTGCACACGTGTACAGCCCACATGCGAGCAGAGCTAGGCAGATCCACAGAGACAGAGATTTGCATTAATTTTTTCATATTCATTTAATTTTCCTTCATTTACTGGAGAAAACAAGGGGGTTTTTGCTAATGGAACTGCAGTTATACATAGGGAAAAGGAAGTTATCATTCTCATCTTTATCATTGCATATAATGAAGCAATTTCAGTAATGCTTGTGTCAACGGATTGTTGGTGATGGTGCATCCTTCAGAAAGAATTCAAATAGACTTCACTGACCCTGGAGTGCTGAGAGTAACATGAAACTTACTCTGACTTGTAAACTGAGCAAACATGACACAGAGATCACAGAATAAGGGCGTGTATGCATCTTTCAGCCTTGTTTTGACAAAGTGACTTTCTCCAGAGGGACATTTCTGCCATTTTTTTCCAGCATGTTTCACCTTTCACTGACTATTAATCCCAGTATGACTTAACTTCAAGTTATGATTCCCACCTATAAGCATATGTGAGTTAATTATTAATTTTTTTTCATCATTTATTTGAGCACACAGTTAGCACTCCGGATATCTAGGAAAATAAATGTATGAAAAACAATTGAGCAAATTGAGTTTAATCAAATGTAGCAAGTTATAAATATTAGAACAAAAAGTATTATTAAAATTCATATTCATTAATGGAGAGGTTTTATTAGTAGTAACTTTAAGAAATCAGGCCAGACTGTAATATTTCTGAAAACTCTGCAGTTTCTCATATTCCATGCAGTATTCTTCTAGCTTTAGACTAAAGATAACTTCACTATATCTGGTGCAGGTTAACATTTATATAGCCGTAAGTTTTAAAAGAATTTTCACAGCCTTATGAATTGGATTAATAAAGCATGTTTTGCTAAAAGAGAAATTATTCAGAGTATTCCTATTTCTTTTAATACATGGCATATGTAATATGTTTGATGGCATGGATAGCATTCCAACACAAAATATTTCGAAGTAAAGGCATTGGCACAGCAACTAGTGTATTTGTTCCATGCAGCAGAACAGTTGAGGATGGGGTTTAGCCTCTTCATCATGTCAACTAACTGATAAATAACTTAGCAATATCAATGTATATGGTAAAAGACCCTGAAAATCTTGTCCATGGTTTGCAGATGGGAAAACAAGACATATCAAAAATCACTACAGAGTTTTGCTGTAACCCACCCTCCTAATTCTCATTTCTACTAGGCCATGAAATCTGTGGACAATAATAGTGGCTGCTTATGTGAAAAAATGTGTCAGGCTTGGTCGTCTTGGTTATGTAAGATACTAGATTAGTGATGGCAGTTCCACATTTGGAAAAAGAAAATGCCAGGCTAGACCAGGAAGCAAAAGACCTAAATTACCTTTTGTTTACAATGTTGAAGGGAAAAGTGTAGGGTGAAAGGGATTAATTATTTTTCTAGAGTAATAACCAAATTGCATTTCAAGGAAAATTTGATGGTGCAGATAAATGTTTGCCTATGGTGTGGCTCTTAGACTTCAGGGGGTAGAACAGCCATATTTGATAGCTTCTAAGTATTTTCTGATTTTTGTTTTCCCCAACAGAGCTACAGTGAACCTGTTGATGTCAAAGCCTCCCCACAACCTCAGATGATGAATTCAAAGCAGTCAGTGTTTCATGGGCCTGCCCAGGCTCACTCCGCACTGTACCTCAGCTCCCACTACCACCAACAACCAGGAATGAATCCTCACATCACTGCCATGCATGCCAACATCCCCAGGAACATAGCGCCCAAGCCCAACAACCAAATGCCAGTGACTGTTTCCATAGCAAACATGGCTGTGTCCCCACCGCCACCTCTTCAGATTAGCCCCCCTCTGCACCAGCATCTCAACATCCAGCAGCACCAGCCGATCCCAATGCAGCAGTCCATTGGAAACCAGCTACCAATGCAGGTCCAGTCTGCTTTACACTCACCTACAATGCAGCAAGTAAGTTGGAGCTTTTCAGTTCTCTGGGGAATTATTTTATTTTTGGAGAGGGCGTGGGGAGGGGAGTCATCCAAAAGCTGGCATGGTGAGAGACATTTAGATTAGCTTTAATTTTGCAGGTTCCAAAACCATGGTAGCATAGGCTTAGTCTTTCAAGGGCAAGAACAAATGAATGAGTTTAACTAGATGATGGAAAACTGCAGTAGAAGTGTTTGTGCTAGCGAAACAATGTGCATTGTTGTCCATAGATCCATCTGCAAACCTGTGACTACCCTGAAACAGTGAAATGCAAAGCTTTCAGGAGTCACACTTCGCAAACAAAAGGCAGGCATGTCTAGAAAAAGATATGATTGTAGTTTATGCTGTTATGCTTGTGCTGACTGTGATGTGGAACTGTCAGAGGAAACATAAAGCAACCCAGGTTGTGTTGAACATGCTAGATTAAGAGAACACGAGTGTGTTACATTATGCCACATTCATAACTTCATTTTGCTGAAAAGATATACTTCTTTTTACTGCAAATAAGTGAGCTGTGTTCACCATCCCAATATGGGCCCTTTTTGTTTGGGGTTTTTTTTCTGTACTCTGAATGTTTTAGATAGTTGATTCTCAATATATTTCCTACGAGTTCTGAGTTAAGGCAGACTATCCATGGTATTGTGCCTTCCAGGCTTACAGAGGAATATAAAGAGAAGAGATGAACTGTTGATTTCATGAGAGAAAATTTCCTTCTGTATTGTATGAAATCTGACTATCAATAATAATATCTTGCTTTGCAAAGTGGCATTAAAATGAAAATTTTTGGAATGGAATTGCAAGAATCCACAAAATTTGTATACACAAAACTTGTCAGTATGGGCCAATAATACATAGTCATGAACTTGCTTCGTGTTTTAAATTTCTCTAAAAATTCACCTTTGCTAACAAGGCATCTGCATTTGCTTTCCAAGCCAGAAACATTTCATCTCAAGACTGGTCTTTAGAGTTAGGAATACTTGAACACAAACCATAGATTCTTGCTGGAAGAACAATTTAACAGGGAAAGGAATTTTCCAAAGCAAAAAAAACCCCAAAATGTTGAAAGCAGTCTGGACTGATAAACTTAGTTGTTCAGAATATAAATCAAGGTATGCTCAGGATGATTTGGATTTATTCAGAGACTTTGATCTTGGTCTCAGGAGTGATTTGGAGTAATCAGGAAGGAAAAGTTGTGAAGTGTTCACAACTTTTTCCTAGTCCAGTTAATTTTTCACTATCAGAGAAAACAGACTCAACAGACTTATGACTAGAGATATGTGGAGTCATATATTCATGGAGGTTTTCCTGCAGTTAGTGTGAGTGTTCCAGGAGAGCCATGCTCAAGTCTCAGAGAAACTCAAGAGTTAACCCCAAGCCTGGACAGCTGGAATTAACTAGAGGAAGTCCTAGGTGGGTGCACCAGGAGAGTCTGTCTGGAGATCCTAAGCCTGGAGGAATCCTGGTTGAACCTGAAGGCTCAGACCACAGAGAGACAAAGCAATATTCTGGTTCATTTACCAAACATGAAAAATTACATCTGTGACAGCAACCTGTTGAGATCCTATAGCTATGTTTCAACGAGTTTTTATTGCATAGTGATTCAGTCTTCCAAGTTCAGATTGTTTGCCAACTTCAGTGTCACTTGGATATTACTTGTCCAATGCAGAACTCCTTATGTCTTTTCCAGAATGGTTAGGCATAATTTACTGAATCGATTTAAAAATCTGTCTCTATTTAGTGAATTAATAGTACAGTTGGGGCTAGCAAAAGATGCAATGCAGATGTTAGATACCCACATATTTATATATAAAACATCATTTTTGTATGAATAAACACTTAGGCATTACTCTAAACTCTCTAGCTAAAAAAAGGTAATGTACTATGAATCTGCTAATGTTTTATTTTGCCAAGTTGCAAGCTTGTACCATAAGTTGGGTGCATCCACAGTTTGAAAGTACTTTCAGTCATATGTGAGATATGTGACACACAGCTGACTTGTTTCTAGCTTAAGAAAAAATACAGGACACTTGGTTGTAGAAAACAGGTCTCTAGAAGTTAGAATGTAGACCTTTATCATGACGAGTCTTTTTTTTTAACTATGGACAATTACAGTTAAGTAAAAAATTCTGTACGTCTGTGTTCCTGTTAAATTCACAAAAATTTAAATGCTTTTTACCAACTCATATTCCTTAGTCAGGAAGGCTGGGACTTTTAATGAAGATACCGTGGTGAGATATTTCTGTTTCACTCAAGGTGCTTGTTACTTATTGAAATGCTACGCCGCCAATCTACATGTCCATTAAAGCACTGTGTAATATCTACAAGCCAATTTGTATTTCTTACACTCCTGCTCTTGCTTTACAGTAATGCAGCTTTTGAGCTCTGGAAAATCTATGTCATTTCACTTTGGAATATTTGTTTGGGGTCTTTTTAGCATACAACATCTTATAGAGTTTGTGAATTGAATTTAAATATAGCAAAATATATATTACATTGTAGGGCTAGAGGTGTACTAAAAACACCATGATTTGCCATAACAGAACAGAACTATGGTATCCTGCTCAGTTTCTTAGGCTAAAAATGACATTTTTAGCTAAGAAATGATAGAAAACACAACACCAGGATTTCATACTGTGCTAGAACAAAGAAGACAGATTAGTGTCTTGGTTCTGAAAGACAGTTGTCTGCCAGGGAAAACTAGAGCTTCCCTTGGAATGGAGAATGTAAACCTTCTTCCTTCCAAATTATTGTAATTTTGCAATTAGGGGTTTCAGGCACAGATATGGGAATAGGAGTAACAGTTCTTTACTAGGAATAATAAAAAAAAAAAAAAAAAAGAAAAAAATACAAATGTAATAGTACAAAGACAAGCAAGCAAGCAAATAAAAGTCCTGGAAAACCCTGACCAACCGGGTGTCAGGAATACAACCTGACACCTGGTTGGGCAGGGTGTTGGGAGTAGTCTAAATAAATCCTCCTGGAGTAACAGATGTGGAGTAGAGATGATCTGGTAGAAAAAGGTCCAGTGGTGGCAAGATGGGTCCAGTCTTCCTCCTGGAGCCCAGTGGAAAGGCCAGATTCCCCAAGTGCCAGCTGTTCCTGAGTCTCAGTTTTTATCCAGGTGGGAATGGTTGGCTCCCCCCACACTGGGTGGAGCATCTCACAATGGGATGATGTAATGTGTCATGCCATTGGTGATCCTTAATGGCCCATTATCAGAAGATATCCCCCTGGAGGATGGACAGGTGGTGAAGGAGATAAGAAACACTGCCACACCTGGTTTTAACAGCTGGCCTATTATCAGAAGGCACCCACACCCCTCCCCCCTGGAGTTACAAGAGACAAAGAAAAAACTGCTTTCAACAGATGAAAATAGAATACACATTTTTTGGCCGCCTAACCCACGACAGTTGGTTACCAGGAGGCAAATAACAAAAAGTCAAGAGACTACAACCTGAAAGTAAGGGCCTCTTTCTGACTCAGTTGTCAAAGAAGGACTCTGCTCTCCCTTCTGCTCAAAATAGACCAAACACTCTGCTGATGACAGAGTTTGTTAAAGAGGAAAAGATGCAGTGGGAGGAAAATGGAGCTCTCCCAGCAGCTCAGAGTCAACAGCAGGCAGGAGAAAGAGAAGGCACCACACTCTCTGTCTGGCCTATGGTGAGGAGGGATGGGGAAGACCGGATGTGATGTTCAGTCCCAAACAACACTGTGTAGAACACTTCCTGCATAAAAAGACAGCCAAAAAGAATGGGAGACTATGAATTCTGATAAAGCAGAGCAATAGTTGCCTTTAAGCCAACTTTTTTTCACTTCCTCTTCCCTCAAGTTGTTTTATTTCCTGAATGCTTAGGTATGGCCACCATAAAGCTTTCCAAAGACTCCATGAAAGCATCAAGAACAGAAATTAGTTAACGTACCTAGGGAGTGACTTGCAATAGGAGTCATTTTCCTCTTTGGAAGCCTCAGCACTACTCATACTAAACAGTCTAATACACTATAACAACAAAAGAGGCAAATTTTATCAAGTTACACTGCAGCATGGAGCTTAATAGGCAAGAGAAGAGTAAGTGTGCCAACACCTTTCTAGCAGTCTTCTACTGCAGGTATTGGCGTGCTCACCTGGCTGGGCAACTTCATTGCAGACTGTGCTGGAGGCATATTAGAAGTAGAAATCATCAATTATTGTGGGTTCTCTTTTTTTTTTTTTTCCCTTTTTTTCCAAACATCCCTCTTTGAAATAGTGTAACTCTCAACAGTAGCAGGCTCTGTGAATCCCTGCTCTCAACAGATCCCCTACTTGAACTCTGGCTCTACGACTTTTGGTCAGTCATTTTCTCCAGGAAAAGGAGGATAGTTTCATATCAAAGGCCATCTTGTAGTATATCTGAAGGACTGCCAACTCCAAGAAAAACCACATTGAGATCCAGATTTCAGTCCTGGCAGGCAGGAACACAGTTCTCCAAAAACCATTGTGCGTGTAATTCACAAACTCTTCTATGCAAACTTTGAGGAGGGACTGATAAGAAGTGCTGACCTGGGGAAAGAGTTCTTTTCCCACTGCTTTCAGGACAATGAGCTGATCTTCATCAGCTCTACAGGGAACAGCATGTCCTTCTCTATATCCAGCACTCCTTCCCTGCACATGTACAGCTGCCAAATCAAGAGTGACTGCCAGCTGGAGAAGGGCAGTTTCCTTTGAGGATCCACAAAAACTACAGAACATCAAGAAAATCAGAAGTGTTGGTAGCCAAAAATCCTCAGTGGCTGCACAATTTCTGTTATTTTTAAAATCAATTAACTCTGTGGAGTATGCAGCTGATCCAAATTGTTCTGAAATGCAATGTAAAATTTTGGTATTAGCATTTTGGTCATATGCCTAGCAATAGTAATTATTTTTAAATTTCTTTTAAACAATTTTCTCTATTTTGAGTTATCTAAATTGTAACTTCTTGGAAGTAGATAATTTCATCTTTTTTCTCTTCTGTTCCAATAGTTTATGAATAAATTAGAAAAGGGTCACTACTGCAGACCTTAGGGGTGCTTGTTTATAGTAATAATCCTTTAAACTATAAAAAAATTACCATTAGTTCTATTCTCATACTTAGATTTAAATTAGATCCTGATTCTTATTTTCTTTAGCTCCTAATTCTGAAATTCATTCTATTTTTTCTTAAATATCATTAACAGGAGCCATGTTAAAGATTTACTTTTCAAAGTTAAAATCCACTCTGCTGTAGTTTTTCTTTTATCCGCCTTCCACTCATACGAAGACTCACTGTAGATTTGAAGAGTGTGATTTTTCTTTCATTAAATGCTCATATGAACATCTTATCACTGTATAATTTTTTATCTGATACAGAGTTGTTTCTCTCCAGTCTTTTTATGATTATTATGATCTGATTATTAACTCTTGTCATTCATATCAGCACAATATCTGCAAAGTTCAGGCTGAAAAAGCAGCTGAAGCTGCAGCCTGTTTTCACTTGCAAGGTTATTCTTTTCTTTCTCTACTCACACAGACAATTGTGCCTCTTTCTGAGCATACCCCACTATCCAGCCTGTTCACTGTGCTCTCTGGTGTGAAGAGTGATGAGACTGAGGATTCACTCCCTCCTTAATGCACCCAGATCTTCTTAAGGAACTCTTTAAGTAGCCCTACTGGAAGCATCACCTTCCCTGCTCAAAATCCTTCACCCAACCATTGCATGGGATGGTGAGTCCCATGTCCACTTCTGCCCCATTTCAGTTGACAGGTAGAGGAAGCAAAACTAGATTCTTATTGTCTAGTAACCATGGCTGCAAGTACATATGCATAACAAAGCACCAGAAGATTAATGAATGCCACCTTTTTTTTTTTTTAAATAATAACTCATTTCAGTCTACTTTTAGGTATTTCTTTTCCTTTAGAAAATAAATGTATACAGCAAGATGATTGCATAGCCTGCCAAAAATAATAACCTCATTTTTCCTGGTATATATTTTATATACAGCAAACTCAGGAACCTGGTGTATTTGTCCGGATTTCTTGTTCTTCTTTTTTGTTAAGCTTTGTCTTCGAATGAGGTCAAGAGAAAAAAAAAATCATTAATATCTGTCAACTTCCTTTATAACCTTAAGGAAAAATCTTTGTATGATATCACAGAGACAGATTTTCAATTTCCTTGTGTAATAAACAGATGCTTTAGGATTTGGATGTAATTTAAAGGTTTAAAATATCACATTGAGATTGATGAATAAATCAGTTGTGAAGACAAAAACATTGATGCCTGTTGAAAATACCTCTCCAGACAGGCAGGAAATGAAATTAGTTCCTAGTAAAGTGTGGAGATGAGGATCACTCTTTAGTTCTGCTGCAGGCTTTTTAGGACTTGCTACAGTGGCACAACGAAACTGCTAGGGCTACAGAAATCTAATTAAAGAGCAAATGTCCCTCCTGACATCGAATTAATCTTTATCAAGTTCCCTATTTTTATTTCAATCTGGGACAAGAAAATGAAATTTAAAATTCTAGGCATGTTGCAAAACAGTTGGTGATTTTCTCTTGAGCATTACAATGCAAAAACATTCAGCATTGTTTAATTAGACCTCGAAGCACTCATTTTCTGAGCACTTTTTATTTCATCATTGTTTGTTAAGGGCTTACATAAATAATACCCAAATATTTACCACAAGCCTGGTACAAGGCTGTTTCCCTCTGTTGTACAGATCTATATTTTCAGAGCTTTTTTTGTTGATGAAAAAGCTGAAGTAATTATTGTTTGCATCTTAAACAGTACCATACTTTATCAGTCCTTCATACTGAGTTGAGGTTGCTTAAATGACTTTGCTTTAACAAGCATGCTTTCCATCACCCACAGTGCAGGTATTCTGGTAGCCCTCAACCCCCCAGAGAGACCACTGAGACCCTTCTAGGACTGGAGCCTGGCTCAGATACCCCTGCACCATGTAAGCATTTATCACCTGAGTGTGCCCCAAGAAACAGGCCCCAATCCCAGGCAGCTTTAACTTGCCAGGTACAAGATGAAAGCATTGTCACACCTTACTTTACAGGTAGAAGAATTAAATTTGGCTCTGCAGCCCCAACCTTAACATGAGAGGTACCAATTCAGTCCAAACACATGTGCACACATGCTTTGCTGGAAGAGAGCCAAAGCAATTTGGCTGTGGTCACACAGAAAACCTGAAAAAATATGAGAATGCTTCCACACCCAGTGCCTGAGTTAAAACACAGGACAGTTCTCTGACATCTAAGTTATTTATTTATCCTAATTCCAGAAGAAATGGAATGGATATTGTACTGGTGGTCTCTTCCTCAGATTTGGAGGAACTGTCTCCTTGCTGCATGAGTGCTGTCCAGAGAGATCGTGTGTGCTCCCTCTCCCTGAAAGTGTTCAAGGCCAGGTTGGATGAGGCTCTGAGCAACCAGGTTTAGTGGAAGGTGTCCCTGCCCACAGCAGGGTGGCTGGAACGAGATGATCTTTAAGGTCCCTTTCAACCCAAATCATTCCATGATTTTATGAGTACTTGAGTCTCTGTGCCTGCTCACTTGCATGCTTTGCTACCGGCTGCTGTCCCTATATGGTGTTTTTCTTGTATATATGATAGATCAGGGGATTTTCTACTAAAGGTAAATCTGAGTGCCTGAGGGTAGGATGTGTTTCTGTGGTTACTTTCCTCTTACAGCTGAATTAGAAAGGCCTTATGGTTGATGTTTTGTATAAAAATGGTGATCATGGTATACAAACCCAAATTTTCTACCTTCTAATTACACAGAACTCCAATTAAAGTCATTGGGAACTCTGCTCAATTGCTATTTCCTTTGGATCTGTGGCAGGCATGGGGGTGATCTCTGCAGCTTCCTGCATAGGTTTAGAGCCTGGTGAAAAGGCAGTGTACAGAGCATGAGGGTTACAGTCCTCACGGGTGTAAAACCCACCATGGGAAGGCTTTATTTAATCTCATTAGCAGGGCAGTATATAAATAACACTGCAACTAGATGCAGAATTCATCTGTGAACTTGCTCACTACTAATTGTCTGTTTCTTGGAGTCAACAGGTACGAAGTGGGGTTTCCAGGAGTGTTTGAAGTACTGAAGTGTTACTCAGGGTATTCTCCATATGGAAAAGATTAAGGAATAAAGTTGCATTAGTTTATGGTCTAGACTAAAACTCATGATCAGAATGAGTGGAGTGAGGTGGCAGTGCACATGAGAGGTGGGGCAAAACACCTGCAGAACCTCAAGGAATAGCCAAGGAAGAGATGAGAAGGAAGTGATGTTGCATTTGAAGGAAGGTTATTTCTGTGGATGAAGGGGGCCAAGTAAAAGCTGAGAATATTCATTTATCTTGACAAAAGGTAGCGTGGCTGCCTTCTTAAACCTGCAGAAAAAAACCCACATCCACAAACTTCCTGTCCTAATGAAGGCTGTGTAAGAAAAGCAATCACACACAATGCACCAATACTAAATTAACTAAAAACAATCAGAGTTATTTCTCTCTATTCTGTATGTGGGTTTTAGCTGGAAGCAGTGAGTTTCCAAACTAGGCATCTTGGTGCAAGTTCCATTTCTGATTTAGTTTAGTTCCATTTAGATTTAGCTATGCATTTAGTTAACTTGAGTGGGAATTGTATGTCCTTGACCCAGGAAGGAGCTTGGTCCTTTTTTTTTCAGCAGACATTGATTGCTTTCGTACAACATTCCCATGATTTTATCCAGTGTAGCTCTTCCTATTTTACAGGAACACCTTGTACAGAGTGAATCAGATACGCTAGCCTTGAAATTTCAATTGTTCTCTTGGGTTTGAAACCCAATATTTAAACATCAGAATATATGAAAAGAGCTAAAAATTATTACGACTTTTCATATGACAGAAAATTCAGGGAGCAGGTTAGATGTCTCTTTGTAACTTCCACTCTTTTTTTCTTACCCCTTTGGTTTCAAAAGCAAGTTATTCTGTGCTACTTTCACTACATTAGTCCAACAACTGTTAAAAAGCTTTGGTTGAATTTCCGTTTAGTTGAGAGAGAAGTGCAAATAAAAGAAGCAGCAGATGGTCCCTTTGTGACTGAATGAAGAAAAAGGGTTTTGAGAACAATACGTGAATAGGTGTAGTCTAATAAAACAGTCAGCCACCTGCTGCCTACATCCTTCAAAAAGATTCTGTTGCATATTCTGGGAATTAGTGACTAGTATGTATGCTTACATTTAATCTAAATGGAAGCTCTAAGGAGCAAACAGACCTTTTTGTCCCAGTGCTGATTGAGTTGTTCTCTTGGTTTTGAATTGTTTCTGCTCTGTCTCTTTTAGTTCCATCCTGTGACTGTGAAACACTTTGGCAGTGTTTCATTTCTCAAACCGAAGAAAGGTTTTAAAACTTAGAAAGCACCTACACATTTTTGCCTATTTTAGGTCTTATAACCAAAATCACACCTGGGAAAGAAGTATTCTCTACCATTTCACAGTACACTCTGCATTTTTACCTTTTTTAATGCACCCAACCTGTTAATTTTTTTCCTACTCTTTGTAATATACTTGTTTTCTCCTCTAGGGATTTACTCTTCAGCCTGATTATCAGAATATCATCAATCCAACATCAACAGCTGCACAAGTTGTTACCCAAGCAATGGAGTATGTTCGTTCAGGGTGCAGAAATCCTCCAGCACAGACTGTGGACTGGAATAATGACTACTGCAGTAATGGGTAAGCAGCCAGTGAATGCCACCTTGTGTTGAGCAACATTCATGACACATGTATATGGTAGAGAATTTGGGAACAGCATTGTTGCCCATTTTCCTACAGTGTTTTTGAAGTGTATCTGTGATGGCCCTATATTTATTCAGCAGTTAGTCTGTTGTGGGAGAACAAGTGTTTAATACATATATTTATTAGACACTGTTGTCACCTTACTACAGCACATACACTTTCTAGGTCTCAGAGAACTTGCATTCTATAGAAGAACTGAAATCTTAGGGACAAGGAGTCAGAAGTTTAAGATCGCTGTGTCTCAATGATAGGCAAATGGCATGAACTATTTTCTAGTCTGGGTCATGAAAATAACTGGCTTGGGTCATGAAGAACCACATCAGTGAGAAGCAGGGCTGATACATGGGATACAAGATACACAGAAGAGAATGGCATGAAGAACACATTGTAACCAGAAACAAAACACCATACCTGTAGGAGCCCTATGTCCTCAATATAAGGTTAGTAATCCCTTCGAACCCTCAGCTTCTGGCAGCATGGTTTTTATGGAGCAATGTTACTGTGCCAGGAACTGCCTGGAAACATTTAAGACTGAGCAGAAGGTATCTTTTCAGTTTTAAATTATAGATGTTGTGCCTTGTGAATGTGCCCACCAGCCTTACTTACCCTTGACTTAGCCTGAATCGCCAAGGCAATGGCAGATAAAAGCTCTTGGTTGCTCCCAAAGTGCTAAATCTAGCCCACATGAATGAACAGAAAGCAGAACTAAAGACCAGTTTCACCCATTACATTTACTTAAACTGAGAATTTCACTTGCCTTATTCTTTTAAAGTGTTTCTGGAACTCAAACTGAATAAAAATCTTTTTCTGGCTACTAGTTCAGAATAACACCTTTGCTACAACCTGTTGACACTGAGGCAGACTTTAACTAGTCTGAGCAGCAGCATCACTCTTTCCCATACCTATCACTGTTGCCCACTTGTTCAGCAGAACAGTTTCACTTCTGTGCTCTACCACCATGTCCTGACGTGTGCTGCAGGCCCTTGTAGAAGTCTATCCAGCCCACAGACTTTTACAACCACTTACAGCTCTGAATAGACTGTCCTCTGTCAAATGAGCCATAGCCTCCAGTGGATTTGATTCCTGGTCTCTTCTGAAAGAAAGCAATGTGTCATTGTTCCCAGAAGTGCTCTCCAGGTGCACAGTGGACATAACTTTCCATGCCCAGCAGCTTTCTCTGAGCAGATATGCCTGTATATAGCCCACTCGGTGTAGATAAACCTTTGTAAATCCATATGCATGAACTTAAACTGTCTTTGATAAGCTTCTGCTCTCCCCTTGCAAGTGCTTACCTGAACCTGCCAACCCAACACATTTTGGCTACATCTGTACTAGTAAATCAAATGTGCCAGAGGCTCAGTCAGTGGCTGACACCCATGTTCATGCAACAAAGCTCCCCTGCCTCTAAGAAAAGTGGCTGCTTCTTATAGAGTGCTTATGAAGCATCATTCCAAGACCTGTGATAAACCCAGAGCTCCATGCAGTTTTTGATAGTCAGTGCTACTAGCCCACTAGTGCAGGTTATCCCAAACCAGTGCTTCAACCCATGTCCCCATCCTGTGCAGTTTTAAAGCCAGATGTGGTCTCCAGGTTGCTATATGTCACTGTGATTTTTTCTTATTATTACCATGGCAATGCAGCTGTACTTCAGTGATATGCTTGGAATTAATGTCATACAATGGGCTTGTGGGGCTGATTTTTTTTTTTTTTAAGAATAGAACTAAAAACTTTTCAAATATAAAAAAAAAAAATCACATTTGTTCTTTTTCTCTTTGAACAGGGGCATGCAGAGGGACAAAGCACTCTACCTTACCTGAAAATCTGAAACACCTCTCCTTTCCACTGAGGAATGCAGGGAAGTCTTTTCATTATGGATTGCTTTATGCAGTCAAGGCAGTTCTGCATTTTATTAGAAAATACAAGTTGCTAAGCACTTAGGACTATTTGAGCTTGTGGGTGACCCACTCTGGAAAAAATAGTCTTGCTTCTTTCCTTTCCTTTTTTTTTTCCCCCATTTTTTTCTCTTTCTTTCTCCTTTCCCCCCCTTCCCTGAGATCCTTTACGGACATTGCTTTTCTTCTTCCCTGAAGGAAACTTGGACCATTCAGATTTTATGTTGGTTTTTGCTGTGAAGTGCTGCGGTAGTAACTGCCTTAGCAACTGTAGATGTCTCGGATAAAAGTCCTGGATTTTCCATTGGTTTTTCATAATGGGTGTTTATATGAAACTACTAAAGACTTTTTAAATGGCTTGATGTAGCAGTCATAGCAAGTTTGTAAATAGCATCTATGTTACACTCTCCTAGAGTATAAAATGTGAATGTTTTTGTAGCTAATTGTAATTGAAACTGGCTCATTCCAGTTTATTGATTTCACAATAAGGGTAAAATTGGCAAACATTCATATTTTTACTTCATTTTTAAGCAACTGACTGATAGTCTATATTTTCAAAGTATTTGGAGAAAAAAGTAAAGTAGTCCCAAATTATATTAATTAAAAATATTGGCTTTGTCTCATGAAATAAATGCAAAAAACTTAGGAGAAAAAACTAATGTTGATAAAGAGCAAACACATTTATTTTGTACTGCCTAAAAAAATGCTTTTTTTTTAAAGAAAATCACTTTATGTGTACTGGTTAGCAAACGTCATTTAAGTCTTTTTATGTATAAAACTGCCAAATGCTTACCTGATATTTTATTAGATGCAGAAACAGATTGGAGACAGCTAAATTATAACCTCTACATATGGCTATGTATTATTGTTTCTTCATACTGTGTCTGTATTTAATCTTTTTTATGGAACCTGTTGCGCCTATTTATGAAATAATAAATATAGGTGTTTGTAAGTAAATTTGTTAGCATTTTAAAGAGGTTTCTTTGACGCTTTAACTTTTGCTGGCACAAATTGTTCACAACTGATGTGAATACTTTATTTAGTTTTTACAGTGACAAATATAACAACAATCCTGCTTTATTGGTAGCAAATGAAGGTAACCAAGAACTACTTCTCTATTTCTTTGGTTGTTAAGGAAAAGAAAAAAAATGTATTTTAAGTAATTCCCTTTTTAAAGCATTGGAGCAGGAAGTTGCCCAAAACTAAGACTTGAACCAACAAAACTAACTGAATAAAACTGCATAACACTGCTTCTTGAAACTTCATCATGTTTTGTTAATTTGTCAAGTGGAATAAACATATTACCAAAAGAAATATTACCAAATATGCTTCATCCATTTTATTATATATGCAAAATTCCTACAGAATTTTAGGGAGTATACCAGAAATAAATCCTAAAATGAAAGGTAAGTTCAATAGCCACAGGGAAAGGGATAAAAATATCCAAAAGAAGGTATTTTGTCAATGTTTGGGATAAGGGATACATTTCTGCATGACTTTGTCCCAGATGCCTGTCCCATTAATGGACAGTACCACTGATTTGTATTTTCTGTGTGAAATAAAGGAAGCAATCCGGATAGAATACACATTTGGCAATGCCATTGGTTTTTCTTTATAAAACAAAACAGAAACAACGGCATGCTTGCTTCTGAATGATTTCAGGCAATGTACAATCGGAATCACTTGGCATGTAATAACTAATAAATAATGCAGATCAGATGTGATTACTCAAATGACTGTAGCTGAGAGCTCTAATTTTCCTGTCTTGAAACTGTATGAGAACTCGTGATTAAATTCACAGTTTATTGTTTGTCTGTTTAGTACTTTAGAAATATACCAGCACTACTAATTACCCAATGTCTTCTATTTATTATATTATAGTAAACTACATTTTCCACTCATATTAATTCTAAAGAGAAAAAGATAATTACTGGGAATGAGAAAAATCAACTTTGATTTTGACAGGCAGTTTTCCTTTCTCTTTTATGGAAAAGAACTGTGTTATCTTCATTTCTTTTAGAGCAGGTGTGCAGTCACATAAAGTTGTTAATTTCGGTATCCAAGCAGAGTTCGAAATACAAGAAAACTTTAATGTAAATAAAAAATACATCATGAATAAAATACTTATTCTGTATGAACCTCTGGCTAGCTGGTGTCTCTCAGTCTGTAAGCATGGGAACCTGTGGTGTGTTTGCTATGCAGCACTTTACCTCTCCAGTGCTCTGAGTGTGGTTCTGTGTCCGGGTTTTGCTCAGATGAGACAACTGTGCTGGAAGAACAGCAGTTCTTGGCCATGGGTATACTGAAACCATTTTTTTTTCCAAAAGAAAGATCCAACTTCAATCCATAAATGTCAATTCTTCATGTCTGACCTTGGGAAAAAGAAATTATTGCCAGCCATGGGCAGTCTGTTGTTTGTTTTCGACCCTGTATTGACAGATACAAATTGCCAATAGATGGTTGGGATCCTTCTGTAAGCAGGTGAAGCTCCACTGGAGTTGGTGAAGATGTGCCCCGTCCTTCACTGCAGCACTGTGCCTTAAGCACCATGGTAACACAGACACCCCAGTCACTGCTTGTAAGTAAGTCACCATCTGTCCCATCCATGATAATGAGAAAGCACAGAGGAACTAAACAACCTGCACATGGAAGCAACACAGTAACAGCAAGAAAATATGATAAAAACATCTGTCAGAGTGATAAAAACCAAAGGAAATAGTCTGCCATTCACTGAAAAAGAAAATTAAATTATTTTTAAAACATGGTGGACAAAATGCAAAGTTGGCAACAGATGCACTCTGCAGGTTGTAAATCTGCTTGCTCAAGGTAAGCAGAGGTTTTGAAAAAGAAAAGCTGTTTGATTTTACTGCTGCTCTCAGTGTGCCATGTTCTGGTGACAGGAGATATCCTGGTCTCTCTATCCCCAGACTCACACGTGTTCAAGCAGAAATCTCATCCAGCTGCTGCCTCTGGCCAAAGAAGTCAAATTCCTATATCAAATGGGCCTGCCATAGGATTTTCCCCTTGCACTCATGCACAGGCAGTAAGTAAGTAATGTATTCATAGAGGGCCCCAGCCATTCACAGGGAAATGTAATGTATTCATGCCCACTTCTCTCTCTCTCTCACCAAATACCAGCTCCTGATTCCAGTGGTGTCTCTGCCAAATATTCCCTGTGAGGCTCCTCTGTAAACAGGAAACCCAACAAAAAAAGAGCTCATTACTGGAAGGGAAAACACACTCTTAACCACCTTCCTTAGCCTTTTGAGACATCATCCCACCCTGACCTACCATCTCCAAGTCTGTGTCTGCCTTTTTCTTCCCCAAGCCTGTAAACATGGCAGATCCACAGAGATATCTTTCTGTGCTCTGGGAAAATGGAGTTGGTAAAAATCTGTATTTTGCACATACTGTGAGAAGCAGCTAAAGAGCTGTTAGGTAGCCCATACAGGAGTTAATCCTCTGGACTCCCATTGATAGGTAGGTATAGAGGCAGATACAGTTACAGATAGAGGTATAGATATAGTCAAAAAGACTAGATAGACAGGCAGGCAGGCAGACAGATAAACAGCCATTACCCTGTTAGTTATTTTTTCTGGTGTTTTCAAATCCTTTTGCATTGAAATAAAATATTATTTTGTGGCTATAGCAGCATGCTGGCAGTGCTGCAAGAGATGCTGAGCACCTTGGAGAACAGGAGGTGCTTTGTGTCAGGTCTCACAGACACCATTTGCTTTCCTTTGCAAACCCATGTAATTTTATTATTACCCAGCAGCACATTAAATCACATCTCAAATGTAGCTCTTACTTCACCAACAAGAGGACAAGTGAGAACAATGACTTGTAGCATTTCAGAGTCTGTCACAGTTACTGCCTAATTAGAGAAACCCACTAGCAAATGTGCATCTGCATGGATCCTGTGACTGTCATCATTTCACATTCTATTAAGGACTTGCTGTGATAGACACTTTACAAAGAAATTTTGTTCAGGCTAATACCAAGCTGGCAATCATGTAATCGGCCTGAAAATAAAATGAGAGGGGGGGAAAAAAGAGATAGAGAGGAAGAGGAAAAGAAAAGGAAGCCTACCTATTTGGAAAACAATCTGTGTGCAAAAATTCACAGTATAGTGCAGAGAAGATCCTTACCCTCTGACAATTGTGTGTTTACAACGAGTCTGAGTATAATTGCTCTGATGGGCTGTCAAGGAAAAGATTAATTTGGCAAAGATTAGTATTGACTTGCTGTTTATTAAGGCTTTTAAACAGCTGTATCTGGCAACATTCCTATAAGTGCTTGTCATGTCTGAAAATCAGGCTCACACCCCTGTGCTTGCCAGCTGTTGCTAAACAATCTTACCACTTAGAGTATCTTTCTCCAGGCCAAACAGCAAGAGCAAAGTATTGCCAAATCAGTCTCTTTCATCCTGTCACTTTTCAGGGGATCTGAGAGCTCGGCTATCAGTTGATGGCTGAAGGGCTGAGCTGATAGCAGCTGCCAGGAGAAGCAGGGTAGTACGGGAGGTATTACACCATGCCTCGGGGAGGGGTGCTGCTCTTAGTCACCTCACCGACAAAAGCACAGCTTGCAACTGGTGTTATGCGAAGGGGCTTTAAACCCCTTAACGTCTGGGATCCAAACTGGATAGGAGGCAGAACTCCAGAGCACGTTGTTCGTCCCCTCCGGCTCTGATGGATAAAGCCAACAGGATAAGAGGGTACAGTAGCCACCATTAATCTTTATAAAATGAACCAACATTGTCTTCTATGACTTTTTTACCCAGACTGCTGATAAACAAAAGTCATAAAAGCCACGCACACAAAATACCCTGGGTCAGTGGAAACCTGTAAAAGGAAAGATGTCAGCTGTTATTTTTGTTACATTACTTAAAACATTTCAGCTGGCATTGTAGGCTTTAGTTGCAAGCTCAGAAACAAATAATACCAGTGGAAAGAAGGATAAACGGCTGCAGCTAAATGCCAATACAAATAGCCATGTGTTACAATTAAAGTTGATTTGGCCTTTCAAATAGAAGTCTGATTTTCTGGGATTAATCTCGACCTTTTCAAGTTGCATCAGGCTGAAATAAGTTGTCAGAACAGATGTGAATTTTGTTTGCAGAGAACAATTGTAATCCAGTAACCCTTAGAACATCAGCATTTTCCAGACTGCTGGCCAGCTGAGCAGTGAGGATGGGGACAGCAGACACTGAGCGCACACAGCAGGCAGAACCAGAGAACTGAGCCATGTCCAGAGGCTGGATGTTTAGTTCAAACTCGAACCAAAATACTTTTCCTTTTTAACTCTGAATTTACCAAACAGCTGTTTCTCAACTGCCTGGAGAAAAAGTTAGATCAAGGATGGATGTCTTTGTTATCTTTATAAACCGTGTTCCTTTAAATCAAACATACAAGTAGGTGATCTTCCATGCATCACTTTTTCACAGAAGGCTGGGCACACATTTTGTAATGCAGAAGTCTCTGAAGGCTTCAAGAATCACACATTTCAGATGCTGCTCTAAACTGCTTTCTAAGAAGTTCTGCCTTACAATCTGCCTGGCACCAATACTTTCAAAAAAATAAAACAGAAAGGAAGACGAAGAAAACCTCTAGTGAACATTCAAGTTTCTCATACTTTGATACACGAAGTCAAAATTTTTCCAGCTTTATGCACGGCATATATGCTGACCTTGGTGCTCCCATAGTGCCAAGTTTCAGTCGAAAGTAAAAAAAGCCCAAAACCTTTTCAATATGGGCTGGGGGTGGGGGCACACACGGTGCTAGCACAATACCTGTGGCAGCATAAGCCCTCTGCAGACACAAAGCCTGCAGGCTGCTTTTGTAATTCCAACTTTCTTCACAATGAAACACCTGGATCCATGTTTGTGCCATCAATACAGTCATATTGTTAAATACTGAAGATGCGAGAGACTTCTCTTGCTGTCTATGTAGCACTGCTTAGATAGCAACATGAAGATCCAAAGTTCATTCAAAAACATGTCACCACTTGAATAAATAAGGCTGATGCCCTAATTAGCAGACGAAGCCTTCATGTTTTGCTCAGAGTTCAAAATAATGAGCTGAGCCTCTCCTCTCCTCTGGCATACAAGCATGTGCTACATGGTTTTGTTAAAGAGATAAATATGAAAGGAGGTAAGTGATGTGCCCAAGGACAGAGAGTAATTTAGAGGAAACGTAGCTGAGAACTGAGAGTTTTGAAAAGCAGTCTTCTGCTTTAGTCATAACTAAAGTTCAAAATCTGTGAAGCAGTGCTCAGATCCATGAGGGTAGCTTTAACTTAAATGAGATTTTACAAATAATAAATAGGGGGAAATTGCCAAGTTTTATTTGTCTTCAGCAGTTTTCCACTTTTAAGTCATATGTGGACACCTGAGTCGTATTTTCAAACTTAACTCCTCTAAATTAATTTTAAAAGATTAAAATAAAAAGAGAGAGATGGCTGAGTAATCTCTGGTCCTAGGTTCCTGGAACCTTTGATTAAAATATCAAAGCTTGTGAGACTGGAATTTTGACTGTATCATTCACATCCCTGAAACTGATTAATTTCTCTTTTTTTTTTTTCAGAATTTCTGCCTAGAAGTCAATGAAGCTTTTTGCCTACCTTTCTACATCAGACCTAGCAAAGCACTGTACATAAACATATATCTGCCATCAAGAAGACTGATTAGACTCACCAGGAAAGAGTCATGACAGCTGAATGGGGCTGTCTTGCATCTGCATCCACAGCAGAAGCTGTCCTCTGCCAGCAGGCTGGAAGCAGCCACAGTGAACTCCTGGCAGGAGGGACATGCCTCTGCAGTACATGGCTGATAGATTTTCAAGGCTGAGTATTTCTAAACTCTCAAGGGAAAAACTTTTGAGGACAATTTGAACAAAAGTCAGAAATAAGCTATCCTATCTTGTACTGTTGGCACCTTCACACTAAGGAACATGACTCTAGAAGTGGGAACCTTTCCAGAAGTGACCCCAGTACAAGGAAAACGTTGACATACTGGAGTGAATCCAGAGGAGGCCATCATGATGGTCAGGAACTGGAGGTGCAGGGCTGAGAATGCTGAATCTGGTTCATGTCAAGGAGAGGAATTCCTTTTACAGTCTGTAACTGCACAATGGATCTTTATAGAGAAGACAAAGCTCAAATCTTCCTGGAGGAATACATGAAGGGCAAGAGACAACAGACACAAGCTGAAGTAAGGAAAGTCCTGATCACATATTATGGTAAAAATAATCACCAGGGTAAGGTTGAAAACACCAAAACAGGAGCCCAAAGAGACTGTGGGATTTCCATACTTGAAAATATTCAGAAGTTAACAGGATATCCTGAAGAACCCTTTCTAAGTTGTACCAGCTTTGTCTCTGGGCGTAGGATAGACCAGGAGACCTGCAGAGATCCCTTCCAATCTAGTCTGTGATTCAGTTTCACACAAAATCCCCTACACGTGGGGTGGAAGGAAAGCCCAGCAGAACATGGTTGTTTGGCCTCAAATTGTGGGAGGGAGTGAGAGCTGATTGCTTCCTGTTACACATCTCATGCTACAGTAAATTGTGCTATTTTAAACTGAGGTTTCACAGTTTGATTTTACATGTATAGGAAAAACAAAAGTGGATGTCATTTGTATCTGAGTTTCCTGTAGAGGTTTATTTAAGGGGAAAAAACCCTCCCAATCAAATCATAAATACTAATCCACTAATCACTTTTCTCAAATTAATTTAGATTGCATTATTGGGAGTGCAACTTTTTGGTGAAAACCAGAAGGAGTATATTGATTTTGCCAAAGCAAAACTAACTGGTTAAACCTTGGACTCTGCAGAGCAAGGCCTCAGATAAATGAACGAAAAGACATAGTTTTCTTTTTTTATATTTTTTGAACATACAGCATTCATAATAAGTCTCTGTGGGCTTCAATATGCGACTTTACATTTTAATGCTTTTCCTCCACCAGATGGTTTAGATAAAAATCTATTAGTTTCATTTGTGCAAATAGTTTCATACAAAAAAATATCTATTTTTAACATTTTTTTTCTCAAGGCTTAGATATAGCATTTTTTTAGAAGTGGATACATTTTCACCAGTGTCTAATATTTTAATCATCATCATTCTTACCATTACATAAGATTCATATCGGAAAGTGGTTGATGAGTCCTCTAAAAGAATTTAGGTCCAAAATAGTGCATTAAAATTACTTCACAATTTGATTTATGCATCTGTTCATACAACCTTTATGAGTTTGCAATTTTCCGTGAGCTTAGTTATGATTACTTCAATCTCTGCAAAAGTAGTGTATATGTTCTGTCAAACATAATGATGCAAACCCTTAATCTTCCTTTTTTTTTTTTTTTTTTTTTTTTTTTTTGGCTTGATGTTATTACTTTGAAGAATACATTCAGTGTGTGAAAACTGGAGGGGTTTCACTACTGGAAACATTAATTGCCATTACACAAAAAAGCCTCTCCAGTTTCTGGGGATAGGAAATTACCCTTAGCATTGAAATTAATGTGGCTTTGCTTTACGCTTGCTGAGGGGAGGTTAGGAGGGCATACCTGAGCAATTTTAAATGTGTGAGGTCTTCCTATATCATTCAAAGAAATCTTTTGGGACTGAATGAAGCAGAACATAGGAAACACCAGAATCTCTTCATGGTCATCATGGTTGGTCCAGACCAGACACTCCATGCTGTTTTCTCTCATTTCAGCAGGGCTCTCCAGGTGCTCAGGGGTGTCCAGCACCCAGCCCATTGGGACTGCAGAACAACAGAACCTAACAGCAACACCTGATGGAGGCACACTCTTAGGGACTTGACCTGCTGGCCTTCTTTTGCAGCCTGAGGAGAAGGATCAGTACCTCCATGGGCCATATTATGTAGGAAAAAAACCCTCTCTCCTTTGCCAAATTCTCTAAAACACATGGAGATCTTAAATACCTATGTCTACACTGGGAAATAATTTTGCTGAGTAGGAGTTGATCAGCTGGTTGAAGAAATGTAGGAGACCAAAGCTCTGACAGCTCCTCTGCATGAAGTCCAGGCATTTCACATAGGATTAAATTTGCTGTCTTCTCCTGCACTGCACCTCATATCACCTGTAACTCAGCAATCCACACACAAGCGATTAGGTGGATGAACTCACATTTAGACCCTGACTGGTATTTATTTAGAAACTAAATGCCCTAACTGTTAACACAGAGCTTTAAAGCAAACAAGTAAACCTTACATGTGTTTTCCTGGATTGGGGACTGCAGGTACTGTGCCAGAAAAAATGTTGGCAAGTAGCTGTGGGAAGATGAAGGTAAAGGAGTCAAAAGCAATAAAAAGGGGGTAAAATAAAGGAAATAAAATCCCCATCTGTCTTCAAGATGTGTGTTGGTGTAGTATCACATTCTGTTGTACATTCAGAGAACCTGAGCATATGTAAATAGAAACCATTCAGAAGAACAAAACTCTCCATGCAATAAAGAGATTTCCAGTCACGAGTATATTGCTTGAAGGGTTTACACCACAGGGGCAATACATTGACAGGCCATGACTTCATATATACATCACTGTGTTATTGTATCTCTTTGGATGTTCAGGAGGTTGTAATTAGTGAGCGTCGGGGTGTGTAAGACCCCTGCATGGTGCTGCCAAGGCTAATCCATGTCACTGCCTACAGGCAATGGTAGAAAATAAAACATTTCAGTGAACAGCACCAGGAAAATGTAAGCCAGGTCAAGACAGCCACAGGCCCCTGTGATATGAAACAAAAACAAATGAAATAATCCATGGGTCAGAAATAGCTGCTGATACAAGACTTATTTTATGGCATGCCTCCTGAATCAAGATAAAAAGCTAGATAAGATAATGGCAAATGGGAATGTTGCAGTGTTTATTTCCTAAAAAAAATGATCTGAACAGGTATAAGCATATCACTAATACTGGGGGCTGGATGAGATGTCTCATCCACAGAGATTTTTACATTTGGAATAGGTAAATTTCCCATCTGATGCTCATCAATGGACTGTGAGATGTGGATCCATTTGCCAAGGTTAAAAGTTATTGAACTCCTTTTATCTTTGATGACCCTCATCTTTCCATTTGACAGCAGGTAAAGATTTCAGGGTTTTATGTCCTTTTGGGTCAGTCTTTCCTTTCCTTTGCATCCCTACTCCACCATCATGCCTTGGCCCCACTGCTTGCCCTCCCAGACACTGGCCCCAGGAGTACAGCAGACACTTAGACTATAGGAGATATCACTCACAGGCTGGTAAGGAGTCTAATAAGTGCATTTTGGGGGATTTCCATGCCCAAAATGCTACATCAGCACACCAACATAGCAGCAGGTGGATTGGCAAAGCTACTGATTTATATCTTTATCTACCATTCTCCTCCAGCATTTTTCTGATCTTATCTCCACTCCTCTCTCTGTGATTTGACGTCAACTGGGTCGTCAGCCTTTGAAGTTGGGTCATCAGCCATTGCCAACTATTTCAGCCACACCTGAAAAATTAACTATTGTGTGCCACATAAAACTGAGGTGGACTAAGAACCATCCCCATGGCTGGTATTTTATGGAATTGTATTCCAATTATAAGGAAGATTTTTCAGCATGTTCCTTTGGGTGAACAGATCTTCTCTTCCTCCCTGTGCTCTAAGCGAGCTCTCATCACTTCAGCAAATAATCATTACAGTGATTCTGTCATGATGAATGTTTATACCAGGGAAAGATATTCTGAAAGAATAATGTGTATCTAGTTAGATCCAAACTTGATCCATCCAAACCATGGCCTGTGTACCCTCAAAAGAGCTATGAGTTGAATGACAATGAACCATTCTTGAATAAGCTGCATATGCAGAAACAGCCAGTTCATCTCTTTAAACGCCAGGCTCATGGTACATATTTGCAAACAGAAAAACACTGTAACTCATCTTATTATGAACAATCTGTTGAAACTGATTTGCCTGTATTATGTTCCAAATGGTTCCTCTTATCTTGTTTGGGAAAAGAAATTGATCTTAAGATTTTCATGCCTTTTCTAAAATGAACTAGAAGGTATCCTCTTGAGAGACACATGCAAGTCAAGAAGCCTAAGAAGGTGTTCCTCAAGTAAGACCTCATTCTCTAACATCGAAATTAAAGGGACTTTTGCCATGGTTTTGAATAAAACTGAATAAAAATGTAGAAAACTAATATAGCCTGCAGAGATATATGAGTGAAACCAGGCACTGAACTGTGTTGAATGAATGACTTAATTCCACAGTATGCAGTTTTTCAAAAGGGAAACAGATAAAATAGGTAAGGCACAGAAGCAAACACTTAAAATGAATGAAACTGTGTTTCGAGAGAGAGACAAAATTCCCTATTGTCCTCAAAACAGAGTATTCCTTCCTTGTTCTCAGACAAGCAAGGGATTTAATTTGCCTCACACAAAGGAAGAGCTCCCAAAGGAATAAGCATCCAATTTGCAATATAACATATGAATGCTCCACCTGCTTTGGGCCATGCAGAGAACCTTCCTCTTTCCAGAGGACACTGCTACAGCAAGATCTCCATGGGCATTTAAAAAATTACAGCCTGTGATAATTTTTGGATATGAGCAAGTTTGGCCTGAACAGTGATAAAAAAGCTATGGTAAAAAAAATCTGTATTACACATCAGCACATCTTTGGGATTTAAAAGGTATAGCAGCACTGCCAAATAACTTATTTCACCAGTTCAGCCTTGGACCCTGATATCTGATATCTGTGTTTCTTAAGTGGTTAAGTTTCTCCTTAACCCTCTCACTTGAGGGTTCTTTCTTGGAATCATCAAATCTTTGAATAGTTTGCATTTTAAATGTCATGTAGTCCAACTCTCCTGCGGTGGGTGGGGCAATTTTTCTAGATCAGGTTGCTCTAGGCCCAATACTGATGTAATCCCTTCTCAGGGTCCCATCAAGCCTGACCTTGAATATTTCCAGGAATGGGGTGTCCAACAAATTCTCCATCCATCAAACAGTCCATCCATCAAATCCATGTGTCTCTAATTTGAAGAGAAGGATGTTGTGGGGACTCTGTCAAAGGCCTTACAGAAGTCGAGGTAGATGACATCTGAAGGCCTTGCCTTGTTCACTGCTGTAGTCACTCCATTATAGAAGGCCACCAGGTTGGCCAGGTGGGACATGTCCTTGCTGAAGTTCAGAAGTTTCTCTTCACTTCGGGCCTATTTATGGTTTTAAGCCCATTTCCCTACAGATACCCCTTAGTTTTGTCACTGAGGATGAGCAAGACTACACCAACCTCAGCACTATCCGCACAATGACCATCACCCCTAAGGAGCCTGTTCCTATTCCCACACACAGCCTATCTTTCCTGCCATGTATTGCAACAGGCTACAAAATCCTCGTCTCTTCATGCAAACTGATCTGTGTGTTGTGGCTCTGGGATAGGATGGGAGCACTGGTGTCCCTGGCACTAGGGCTGTGTGGTACAGACAGAGCCAGGCTGCCTGAGGGTGGTGAGGGGGCTGGACCACACCAGACTTAGGACCAGGGTGGCTCCTTGTGCTGTGTGCCTAAATAGACACATTCATCCCTTGCACCCTTCCTGGGCCCCACACAGGGACTCACTGGGACTAAATGGCCCAGCAAACACACTTGTCAGCACCATGAGCAAGGCATCAGCTTCACAGCAGTGCTGGGTTTTGCACACCAAGCAGAAAAGAGACTGCTAAAATTATTCTTGCACACCCAGCTATGCTTATGTCCCTGCCTCTTCTGGAGTTGTATGTACATGTGAGGGGAAAGGAGTTTTAGTTTAATTTTGAGCTTGCAAGCTATCTCTCTGAGATAGTAAAAAATAATTTCATAAATGCTTAATGTAGGTTGTGCCAAACATAGTGGGCAAACTGAAGGAAAGTCCAGATAGAATAAAATAAAACAGCTAATGGGAGAACATAATATACAATAGCAAGGCTAAGTATTTGAAAGTTTATTTCTACTAGGTATTATATAGTAGCACTATATTCAGCCATGTGAATTATTATCCCAAGTCATGCTTCATCTTAAGACATGAAAAAGGCCATGTCTGAAAACTCTGATCAACATAAATTACGCAGCTCATAAGTAATTTCAAATTTATGTTTTGTTTCATTTTGTGATTCATGGCTGTAGTGATATCTCAATCCCAAAGCACTGAAGTCTGCTATATACCAACCAGAAATGGATCAATTTCTGGAAGCAGCAAATGGAATGAGGTGGGCAGGGTGCACAGCCAGATCTGGAGCTGACTTGGAAGTGAAGAGGTTTGCTACTAAGTGAGATTCCAGTCATTATCTATAGATGTTTGAGTAAAACCAGGAGAGTTCTTTGGAGATGGAGAAAGTGATCTGCCTAGATAGGTATGGATGGAATGGTCTGAGAAGATGATCACTTGTGAATTGTGACTGTCACTCACTTTGGGGGTAAACCCAGTGGCATAGCTGTTGCTTGCAGTTGAGTACCATAGGACATACAAGCCTGAGTGATATTCTGGTGATGTTCTTTTCAGCCTCTATACCTAGGTCAGGTGGCATTACCACAGGCCTTTTCAATCTCCAAGCCATAGAGTTTTAGCCCAAAGCCTGAGAGCAGTCTTTTCCAATACTGAATGAGACAGAGAAGCAGCTGCACAGAGTGTCCCACTGTCACAGAGCAACACATTACCATAATAGCAGCCAGATGGCCAGCCTCTGCCTTTATTACTGGAATTACCATTCATATCACAGGAGTGCTGAGATTTCCCAGCCAAAATTGGCACTTGACAGACACATGATAAAATGCATCCTTCACCTACAGTGGTTCCCATCTAAAACATCAGGACAGACAAAAAGAAATAAAGAAGCAGGTGCACAGAGAAGTTAATGGTTGACCAGTGGTTCTAAGCAGAGCAGTGGCAGACCCGGAGAGCTGGTAGGTGCTGTGCTGCCCTCCTGGCCACACTGACCACCCCACACCTGCAGGGGCTCACAGCTTCCCAGCCTGCTTGAGACCTGTGCAAAAGCCCCAGTGCAAAAGCTCCCAATCACTTTCTGGGCATGTACAGGGATTACTCCTGCTGTGCCATGGTAAATACTAGTGTGGCAATACCAGAGGGCAAAATGAAGTTTCAACATGTTAAAGACAGATTGTTCCTGGAAACCATCCTATCCTGGCCACCCCTGGATTAAAAATGATGACAAGTAAGTTTTTCCAACATCTCCTTGCTATGTTACTGCTACAAACTGATAGATTTTATCTTTGTCCACTCCCATGAGGGGAAAAATATCTCAAGTGTGGTTAGTAAAAATGCAGAGAAAGATCCACTATCAGATAGTACATGTCCACTGGCTTTGTCTATTGTAAACCCACAAGGAATTACATGTCTTTCTTTCTGTTTTTAATTTTCTTGAGATCAGAAAAATCAGTTTAACAGAAGCAATAAAAACTTACCCACAAAGGTAAAAAAGCCCTGGGGCGAAAGATAACCATATGGGGGATTATCAGGGTAGGTCACATTTTTCTCTCAAGTTGAGTAAACCCCTTGAACTGATAAAATCTTGTAGCCACACTTCATTTGATATGAGAAAGCATCTGTGGGAGGGAAGCATCCGTTCATTATCACTCATGGGTTTAATTGGAGGGTTCTTATCACCCAGTGGTGTTTTCACTTACCACAGGCACTACTGTATGTCCAACTTCAACGAGAGAGAATACTGATGGGTGAGCAGTGATGGGTGACTTGTTTCAAAATGGAAGATAGTTCCAAGTAACCTGGTTTTCTTCTGAGAAACGGGAAAGGAGCAAAATTTGGGCAGTGGTATCTCCTATAGGAGTTAAACTGATACTTTGGAGAATAAGTGTCGGAACCCAAGACATCCCTTTGGATGTCCCGGGCGGTCCGAGACCCCAGGAGGGGGTCCAGAGACCCTGGAACAGCAATAAAAACACCAGTGCCTTTGATTTTAGCCCCTGGGAGCGATTGCCAACATTATATGAAGAATTACAAGTCACAGGTGTGTAGTTAGGATATTAAATAACTTATTTTTGTGTATTAATATGGATTTTGGGGGTTCACAAAGGGGACTCAAGGAGACAAGATGGAGGGATTTGGGTGTGTCCCTTGTCTTTCTCCTTCTTCTTCTTGTCCTCCATCTTTGGGTAAGGTGGTGGCATTTTCTTATTGGTTTAGTGTAAAAGTGCACAGTTTAATAAAAGCAGTAGATATTGGTATAGTAATGAAAACAATGGGGACGTAATAATTAGTATAAAAGATTAGGACTGCCCAGGAGCGGGGCAGATAGCCTTCGGCTGCGGTGTAGGTGACACCTACGCCGGCTGAAGGAAAAATATTTAAGAACACGATGGAATAAACAACTCTGATAAAAGAATCGACGCGTCCTGATTCTTTCTTCTGGCACGGGGCTTGGAGAAAAGGACTTTACCCACAATTCTCGGATGGCTACCAGCCCGGGATCCGAGAAATAAGAGACTGTTTTCAAAGGCCATCCAGCTCCAATGAGTTTGCTATTACTCTACCTAGCAGTCACTGGAGCTAGTGTGATTCCTTTTTCCCCAGAGAGGAAGACTTACCCTTCTGCCTTACTTTAAAATAAATAAGTGAACCAAAACAATTTTCTATTTTTTTTTTTTTTGAAAAAGCAACACTGGGCTCAGAAACAAAAAGGAATTCAGGGTGAGGCAAAAAGCAGTAGGAATACAGAAAAAAATATGAAGGAGGAACAAATTGATATGAGGGGTGATGTTATTAGAGAGATTTTGTCCATATTTTCTTGCAGTGATGGCCCTCAATTCTTGTCACCTCTTCCCTCATGTTCTCCCAGACTCAGGTCTGTGCTTCCAGTTCTTTGTACTCAAAGCCTCTAACATCAGAAAATTCTAAAAAAGGTCACCAAATTCTTTTCAAGTCACTTTTCCTACTTTCCCATGAAAAAAAAGACATAATCACTGCAGGGCCAAAATAGTCCTCTCAGTGTGAGTTTAATTAATTGAAGCAAGATAGTCCCCAGGAATCAAGTCATAATGCCCATCAAAAACACTGTAGTAAGTTACCCCATAGCTATAGATGAGGGATTTTTTTCATTACTGTTTCAATCTCAAGCCTTCAGAAATCCTTTTTGTATTTCAGCCATGACTCAGCTGATTTAGGTACTTTAATTCATCCTTTCTTCCTTCTTGCTTTCCATATTGTTCTGTATTCTCTAACAATATGGCCATGAAATTCATGCTGTGAAAGATGAGAGGTAATCTCTGATAGCTACTTGAAAGCTTGAGTTCAAAATAATCTTGTGACACAAAGGGCTGCCTTACCTTGTTCTGTAGATTTATACTCAATACTGGTCACATGCCAAGGAGTTTACCAAGATGTTTATTTCCCCACATATGGCCATCTCAGCATGCCAGTCTATTGAACTGCACTCAGGAGTAGCCATCCACTGCAATTACATGACATATTACATTAAAAAAAAAAAAGCAAACACATTATGATGACATCTGAGGATTTCTTCTCCCTAATGCTCTAAGAAGCTTAAGTTCCCAAAACTGTTTGTTTATCCAAAACCTTGTTATCACAGACATTGAGATTTAGGTGGTTCAGTCTCTCTCTCTCTCTCTCTTTTTTTTTTTTTTTAACTGGAAACCCCTAGATTTGGCTGTGGTCAAGGCAGTAAAACAGAGAGTTTTGAATGTTCAGCTCCTTTTGGCTTGCACTCCCTCTGGTGCTTTTCCTGTGCTCAGAGTCCTGTTGTTCCTGCCTGGTCCCAGAGGTGTTTTTTTGCTGCCCTGCAGGAAGGCACTGCCTCTGGCTCTCCACCTCCCTTTCAGCCCCTGCCACAGGCAGTGAGTTGGGCCCAGTACACTCAAGCTGGTCCCCAGAAGTTTTTCTCCTCCTTCCTTCCCAAGATCAGTCCACACCCAAGTTTGCTCTGTTGATCATTTTTAAGCTGCCCTGACTGAAGTTACTGCAAATCCTTTAGAATTTGAACCCAAGGATGAAACTCTCTAAAAATCTACTGAGCATCCACTGTACGAAACACTTTCTTTTTGAGGTACTGCCTTTCTTTTCCTCTTTTCTCTGTCCTTTGAGTAAAGCAATATTAAGCATCTTACATATACTGACACTGGCTCTACCATGGAGCCCCATGACTGCACCTGTGCTCCCTCCCCTCCCAGGCCTTGCTTCTGCCAACCAAAACTACTTGCTGCTGGAACTAGAAGAGTCAAGTGTCCTTTAGGATAGAGCAAACCCTTCATTCAGCTTGTGACCCTGAGCCCAGTGGTATTTTTGAGCTCACAATCAAAGTTCCCCAAATTAGGATTTTCAGATCTTGTGCTCCCCGACTTCTTCACATTTCCTTTGTCTGTAAACTAAATCAGCACCACTCAGAGGGCATTGTCACAATTCACGTGATTCTGTGTCATTTCAGATCTTTATTCAATCCAAGAAGTTTTAGTAATATTGTGCTACGTTTCCACAATTCATAATCAAATATAAGTGAATTTTGTTTCCTATAGCTGCTGACCACAAAAAACCAGTATAGCAAATCAAGATACTACTGGAAAAAGAGCACACAGAAGAGTTTGTATATGACTTCTGCAGCCAAGGCACTGCTTCTGTAAGAAATGTAATTTTCGCTCCTTTCAAGTTTTTAATTTTTTCCTGTGCAGATTTTGTAGGTTTGCATTTTATTTCTTGATTTGGGTTGGATTTTTTTTTTTTTTAAATGGAGTGATTTGATTTGAGAAAATTATTGATTCTTTGGACATGAACTCCTAGATTAAGGGACATTTTTATGGTGCCCATACTTTCCTTACCTCATCAAAACACTGCCCTTGAAAAATAGAAAACACTTTCTTCCAAGTTTTTGGGGGGTTTTTTTTGGGGGGTGGGGTTTGGTATTTTGGTTTGTTTTTTTTTTTTGTGTGTGGTCTGACATTTTCAGTCATAAACCCAGAGTTTAAACTTAGGATTAATTTTTCAGAGTGCTTTTTCTACCTTCTACTTTTCCTTGGACACTGACTAATATGGTCCCTTACTCACATTTCCCAGTTCCCAAAGAAAGAGGATGAAAGTTATGCTTGAGAAACTTTTCCTGTACTTCCCTTAAAAGGGCAAATTTCCATTATCACCAACTGATGGTCAGCTAAACAATGGACATCATTTATATCAGGGACTGTGCAGTCTGGTGGGCAGTGCCTTCACTCCCTCTGAAAACTTGTCTCCTGGCAGAGTAAGGAAGAATTTCACTCCCCATTGCTAACGCTTTGGAGGATAAATCCACAGATCTACCACACAAATCTGTTTCTTTACACTCTTCCAAAATGTAATGCAAGTGAAAAACCAGTCTCCATCTCCAATAGCTACTTATAAACACTGGAAGCACAGGGAAACTGTTCTCCTACTGACATTTAATGCCACTTTCAGCACTAGGAAAGCACAGCAGGGGGATAGCTATTTACACCACTGTTATACAGTCAAGGTACTGATGTCCTCTCTCCGAAGATATTAATAATTATATTCCTCTGTATTAAAATAATAGTAAGAACTATCAAATCAAATCATAAAGGTAAACATGGAGCTAATCAGAAAGGAGATTTAGGAGTTACAGTATAATTCCCCCAAAGCCCCCAGCCTAATTAGTGAAGAAGATAAACTGGTTGACAGATTGCACAGCCAGAAAAACATAAAGCAAAGAAGGTTATAATATTTATTATTACTGTATAAGACAGTGATTAGACCCCCAACCTATGTACAGATCTAATCACCATCCTCTGGAAAGGATAATAGCCAGCCCTGCGAGTCTAGTTTGACAAATTAATCCAAGCCTGATCCAAATGAAGAGATTTGTAGTTTTCAATGAAAAATTAACTCCCTGGCTGTGCAGTGGGAACATCACCACATGCACTAATGGCTTTGTTACCAAGAGACAGTGCTGCACCATTTCTGTGCTCAAGGGTCTGTCACAGAGCACATGGCTTGGTGCTGCAGCAAGGGTAAAAAATTAATGTAAAAAATTATGTGTTTGTGAAGCATTAGTCATCATAGAACATAAAACCTAATCTTAGGAGGTAGATAGTCTAAAAAGTGTGGGCTGACAAGGCTGGTCATTATCTATTCCATGGTCTTCTTGAAGGACATCTATATTTTCCTGAAAAGTTAGAGTAAGGAAATTTCTCACACTGAGTATCCCACCCACAGTGTAGGAAAAAATCACACAGATTTCATTACATATTTTTACTATGATGTGGCAATTTGATAGCAACGTGAGAAAGAAGCAACATGAGTAGTAGGTGAGATGTCACATGGACCCCTACATTTTGTCCATAAAAAGGAAGAGAGAATGGAGGTTGAAGAAATTAGGAAGCTTCAGAAAACTGCTGGAACAAAAAGCAGAATTGGAGCAAAGAATCTACCCATCTGAAAAACAGTGGGGAAAGGGAAGGCCTGAATTTCTTTCCATGTAATGAAGTAGGTTTGTTAGTTTGTGTTCTACAAGAGCTCTAAGGATTTCACATGCTTCCATATATTTGAGGAAATGTCATGGCCATTTGTTTCAGTGCTGTGGTCATTCCCTTGCAGAATATTAACAAATGCCCAGATTATAGGCTTTACTTTATTCACCTGAACAGTACAAAAACTACGTGCTGATATATCAAGCAAGCACAATTTCTGCTACAGTGCTTTTAATGAGATGTAGAGGAAGACTGAGACTACAAAGCTCAGCAGTTTGCCAAAGCAGGTTCCTACTTTTTATGTGTCTAGACTTCTGAAATGAAAGCCTTCACGTGGAGTTAGCAGTAAGCACTCAGTGTGATCACAGGGCAAGCATTATGTCTCAGAAAAGCTTCCACAGCAGTCAGCAACCTGAGAGAGTTCAGGCAGTTACTGGGAGAAGCTGAGGACAGAGGTACATCTTCCTATCTCCTGCCCCATGGCACATAGTTCTGTGACTTCCCTGAGTTTTCTACAGTTTTCTAAAAGCATTCAGGAGGGACCAGTTCCTCTTCTCAGGTGACAGTAGCAGCAACAACCTCCTGTCCAGAGAGCAGAAAACCTGAGTTCATTTCCTGCTGTTTCCAAAGAGGACACCAACCCATTGTTGCACAATGTCCCAAACACAGGACTGAAAGACTTCCCTCAGTGGAGATGATGACCCTGAAGGAAAGCTCTAAGAAATATTTGTATAAAGTGTGCAGGTACCTTTGGGGTTAGACAGCATTATCATAAAATCTGACAGCTGCGTTTAACTTGGAAATTAGGTTGGACTGGGAATCTAAACAAATTTTCTACCTACATCTAATCTTCCTTCCCAAACTGCAAAATTCAGTGTAATCATTCTTTTGGATTTTCAGTCTGAATGCTTTTTACAGTTTTGGCAAAAGAGAAGAACTTTTCAAGAGATCCCTTTCCAATCTTCTGAGATTAAAGCCTTTACTAAAGCAGTGAGGTGTGTTTACCATCCTTTCTGGCAGCATCTGAGTGATTTAGAGAAGCAACATTGTGTTATTGCCTAGTGTCTTTTGAACAGCTGGGCCTTACAACAGTACAGACAAATAGTTGAGGAGAATTCACGCTTTTATAATACTATGAACTCAATATTCAGAGAACAGAAATTTTTAAAAAATCTTTTTTCCAACAGCTAAGTGTTTCCCTGAAATTCATATTTGATGGGACAAGATAACTAGCAGCAAGTTCTCAATCTAAATGCCCAAAACACTATTATGCATGTGCTGTACAAAGATCATATGTGGTGATAACCAGATCCAGACACTGAGAGAGGAAAACTCTCATAAAACACTTTCTGGAACTAGTAAATGAAGAAAAATACAATGGAAGTATAACAATAAAAGTGAAGAAGATTTAAAAGCAGGGTTTTTTTCCCAGAAATGGTTTATCCACTGACTCTAAATCATCTCCCAAGATATGGTTAGGCTAGGGAAATTTATCAGGAAAAATCTTTTCAAGTCACAAAGTCTAGCAAGGCCACCTAAGACCCACTGGTGCACGCAGATAAATATGAAGTGGTTTGTTGTGTGTAAGGTTATTTTGCTATTAGACTGTCCAAATAAGGCTGCCTCTGGTGCTACTGACCAAACTGACCTTATCACGCTATCCACAGTCCTGCCAAAGAGTTATACTAAATAAAGTCACACAGTCACAGTTACCTAGACTGAAAGATTATATAGGGAGAAGATACTTCTATGATCACTTAACCTGCATTCCTGCCTGAGTGGTACAAGCCTCTTTGATCTATGCTCCAATACAGGCACAGTCCTGAGTGCTGAGCCATGAGCAGATGGCATAGGAGATGACTCCAGTACTAATTGCTTATCCCATGCAAATATAACAGCTCCTGGCTCTGAGAGGCTCTCTGTGTGCAGGAGAAGGTACTGAAATGGCCGGTTTTCATCTCCTGCCAAACAGCAAAATAAATACGCTTGATTGGGAGAGTCTTGGGGTAGGATTTGACTCAGAGATCAGCATTCAGACATTGACCATTGGGCTTCACACAGCTGTTCTTGCCTGTAACGAGAAACACTTTAAAGAGCATGTGATCTCAACTTAGATATTTCCAAATTACTTCACCATGGATTTTGGTAAACAATTAAAGTCTTCAACTACCATGGAGTGCATGTGTCCTCAACTTATGGATATTTTCATGCATCTACATCCAAACCAAAGAACCCACTATTCTAACCTATGTTGCTCCTGCAATCAGCTGTAAACTGTGTCAAAAGGCATCCTCCTAACTGCTCCTTGTTGAGCTAAACAGACAGAGCCCTTGCATTCCCTCTCTCTCTCTCTAAGGTATGTTTACTTGTACTTCTGTATCTGTCATGACTGTTCCTTGAATGCTCTCCAAATTGCAAACATTTTCCTCAGGCTGCAGAGAAAACATTAACACAGGATTGCAGTAACAGTCAGATTCATGCCAAATGAAGAGGGAATATATTTTTCCAGCTCTTAAGATCACTCTGTTTACAGTCCAAGGACCACATCAGCACTGCAGCCCCTTGCCATACAAAAGGCACTTCTACTGAGCTGACCTATTTCTTCACTACTTGGTGATTTCATTTACACAAAGAAGGCTAACCTGAGAGACATTATATGTCTGAAAAATAAAATTTGTTTACAATGAGCAGCTCACTCCTTTCTCTTCATCACTTGGCTTCTCCCACAGTGTCCCTGACTTATGCAAACCAAATCAGCGATGACAGACACATGAAATGGTTCCAGATCTGCTCCCAGTGGGAAGAAGTAACTCTGCCCAACATGTTCCCCACATTTGCAAGGACAGTCAGTAAATTTTCTATTCAGTTATATATGTCATGCTACTTTCTATCATTCCAGCTTTCACCCCTAAGTTTGCTCTGAACTCTGCCAAAAACTTCTAAAAGTCAAGCACCACTATGCTTATCACCCAGCTTCCCTGAGAAAACCTATCAGGCTGGTCAGACCAGACCTGTTTTCCATCTGTGCATGTGAATTGATGTTGACTTCATTAGTACCATATGAACACTTTAAAGGAATCGTAGCATAGAACTGTATTAGCACTCAGGTCTGCTTATTCTGTGTTAGCTGCTTATTATTTGTACAGGAAGGGGCTGATAGGTTCACAATTGCCTAGACTGTTACCTCTTGCCTATTAAAATACAATGGGAACTGTTAAAAATGTCTAATGGAAATTTTTTAGTGCTTCAATACTGACTAAATTTCAGCATTCATGTTCATTGACTACTTTTCCCAGCTCTTTTAAACTCATGATGACCAAACTGCTGATTTGAAACAACCTCCTTCCACCTTCTTCCACAGCTGTTCACAGATATATTCTTCAGTTCAGAATATGAGTATTCAGAGTACATATTACATCAATACATTCTACACTATATACTGTACATAAATATAAATAGAAATGTTTTCCTTTGTTTACAGTACTATAGTACTGTCATAACTTGACTTTTTTGCATTAAAAAAAATCAGAAAGAACCACATTATTCTTTAATTTGTGATCATTTCAGAAATCAACATTTAAGATTAATATATATTACTAGCAATATCTCCTTTCTCACAAAATATAGAGGGACAATCTTAATCCTTTCTTTAAGTAAGTTTAACTGATTTAGGCTTTTCTTTTTCAGTTGGGAAATGTGGTTTCTAGACTACTGGATACATCATTTACAATTAACATTTCACATCAATTACTTTCTACCAGCTTTTTTACAAATTTTTGGAAATTGCTTAGTTCTGTTATGTCTGGCTTCCTCCAACTGTACATTTACACAATTGTACAATATAATAAAGAAGAAATGTACAATATAGCAAAGTATTTGTATCAGTTTATTATTGATGGCCTAAAAATCAAAGAATTTGGAGAGAGTCATGAAGGCAAATAGAAGTTCTTCTGTTCAACATAATGAATTAAAGTGGAGCCAGTGCTGCTATGCAAGAGATGAGTATATTTGAAAGAATATAAATCTGAAAGCAGTTTTTGCATCCTGACTAGATATTTCTTAATCAGAATTAGCTTCAGTGACATAAGTTCTGAATAAAGCTGAATGCTTCTTCAGAACTGAAAATGATTTTCAGTAAAACTCTTCAAAATAACTTTCAACTCATTACCAAGATTGCCTCTGGGAAGAGGTCATAGTCAATACATGATCACACCATTAATGTCAAAGATTTGCTGACTGTAGAGAAGGCATTAAGGTTAACACCATTTGTATGATAAATCCACAAAATATAGAAATGCAAAAGGAAGTACTTGTGAGTGTGTCAATAATGACATTGTATCAATTACATGTTTAATAGCTTTTCTCATGTTGTTTACATGATTTTGTTTAGTCCAATTTTAATCATATAACATGCATTTTTAGCTTACGTACCTCCTCTGCAATCTCCTTGACATCAGGAGAAGAAAGGTTACTTTTTTCTTTGTGCAATTCAAAACACAGCAATGAAATTTATTTCTAAGTTTATCTGGTTCAATATTTGCAGCTTGGGCAGATGTTTGCGGGTTTTTCTGCGCTTTTATGTACAGGGGAACAATTTTAATTTTCTTCTGATGAAAGGCAGAAAGTGGTAAAATTGATTTTGACAATGCTTTTCACATTTACACAAAGAAAACCCCTTTTATATTCATATATGTGTATGTATATGTGCATATGGATATGGATATGTGTATATATATATAAAAACATATAAACACACATATGTAATCCTTATTCCTCTGTTACAACTTTACATGAAAACGAAGAAAACAAGCAAATTCTTCTTCAGATGGAAGCTTCAAGATCTAGAGCTGGCACTGTGGATTCCACAACAATTTACAAACATTTTGTCATATTAAAACAAATAAATAATCATAAAATAAATCTGTGCTAACATACTTTGTCTGTTGCATTAGTGTTTAGATGATGCATCCCGATTCTTCATGGACTATCAGCTTATGAATGGGATCTCTCTTTCTAGAAGATGGGAGAGCAGAGCAGAGAGAAGATGTTTAAAACCCATCTGGGCATGGTCTTAGGCAGCATGTTCTTGAACATGGGAGTTTGGCCTAGACAGTCTTCAGAAGTGCCTTCTGAGAACCCTGCCTCATTGAAGGATGAGATGACAAGGAGTCTGTTTGCTGAAATGTATGAATGCAGGAAAAAGGAGGTGAGGTAATGTAGTTATTACTAGTGGAGACCAGGGGTAGCATTTCCAGGCTACAAAAGCAAAGACCACAGGACAGCATGTAGATGCCCTGCACTGCTTGTTGATACAGGTCCCTGTACTGCTAATTAAAGACAAGAGATCCTATAGTGGGCTTTAAGGTAAGGGTCAGATTTCTGAAGTGAAAAAATGTCATGATTTCATTGACTTGTGGGGATGAACCAGATTTGAGTGGTGGAAGCCACAGAGTGGAAGGAAGGGCAACACTGTCATCTGCAGTGGTGCAAGAGGACTGTCCAGAACTGAGATATTAAAATGAAGGAGTGAATGAAAATGTCCTAACTATCAACTTGTGATTATGATAGCCTGGGGTCTTGAGGTCTGTGAGATCACCTGACAGCTTCAGACTATGCAGGACCTCTCTATTGTGTCTTTTGCAGAACAGGCTTGTCATACAGTCCTAAAGTCTGGACTCATCTCTTCAGTATTCACCTGCACACTTTGACTTTGGGCTGATTGCAGACATGAAATATTTTTGAATAGGAATGCTTGTATGATGATTTAAGGTAGTGGTTGTATGATGATTTAAGGTAGTGGTTGTAACAGAGCTTATAAAGCTTGTTATTTTCTGTGATTGTCATAATCTTATTCACAAGGTTTTTATGTATTCTTTTATGATTTTAAGTTATTAAAAAAACCCACTGCAATGTAGTGTTATTAATATAAAACTATGACAAGCACACGATCTTTTTTCTTTTCCAAAATATGAGAAGATGTTATATGATGTAATTAATGGCAGTTAAATGAAGAACAAATTTAAGGAAATATTATTTCATGCAAAGCATGGGATTTACAGCCCCAAGAGACTTTTCAAGTGAAATAGTGAGTGATTGGATTTTAAAGAGATCTAGATAATTATGTGACCATTAGCATTTATAATTAAGCTAAGATAATTAAGTGTAATGAAACATCATGCTTCTTGATATAAACACATTACTTAACATTACTTATATAAGTCAGGAAGGAATATGTTTTGGGAAATCAGCATTTCAAAACTAGCCAGGTGTATTTTGGTTTTGTTGTGGAGACCTTTTTCTTAAACTTTTACAATCAGACAATGGACACATGTAGGCAGAATGATAGATTGAATGGGATAGCCATCTATTTTACTAAAAAATACTCTATCTCCTCACCATTTAAAGATAATAAAGTTTCACTGTCTATTTGTGAAACTCTTTATAAATGTTCAAAATTTACTATTCAGAATTTCCACAGAGGAAATCCTATTTGGAGATATGTCAGTAACCTTATCTGCTGTATCACCTCGTTGCTGCTTATTCACAACCAGGAATTTCATTGATGGACATTGCAGTCTAAGAAGCCAGATGCTTTTCAAAGGACATGTCATTGATCTAATAGAGGGCAGGCTTTTGGCAGAAGACAAAAAGTTACTGTGTGTATATTTTTAACATCAACAAGATTTAAAAGGGGTTTTTTTTCTTTATAAAAAAGAGCAAATCAGAGTTATGTCACTGCTGTTTATGAGGTTGAAAATCTGTGTTATTTTATTTCCCAGTCTGGTTCTTTTTTATTCATTCATTTTAAATATGATAGTTGCTACATTTTGCTGGTGAATATCTTTTCTTGCAAGTTGGATGCATGATTTATATAACCCTGCACAATGCATAGATATTCAGAGTGCACAAAGTAAATGTGGTTTGACTGAAATGCCATTCTATTTTGGCTGTTTGGCATTTGCTTTCACATCATATTGTCATGAAGAACAAATCTGATACACAGCCTAGGTATTTCTTGCCTATTTTGCTCATAGGGTGATAAGCAGTACTGTTTTGCACAGGCTGAAGTACAAATCTATAGTGGCTTGTTTCTCTGAAAGAAGCTGTACTTAAACTACTGAAGAGAAGTTTAAAAATCAGCTGGTAGTCAACAGACATGGCATATAGACCTGGTTCAAACAAAGACCTTCTGTGTTGGCAAGTTATGCAATACTTCAGTATGTTGCTTTCCCTGGCTGTAATGTGATTAAATAGCACTTATTTCAACAGCTCTGAAACTGCAAAGATTTACAAAGCTCCTTGAGATCCGCCTGTCAAGTGTTCAAAGGATAATGGTTAGCCACTGAGAACTGTGAATACTTCTTTATTTAAAAAACAAAACAAAACAACAACAAAACAACAAACAAAAATAAGCAAACAAGGACCACACGCAAAACAAAACAAAACAAACCCTCCCACGGCACACCTAGTGCACTTCAGTCACTAACAGGCATTCAGCCTATATGACCAGAATAGAATAAGCCCAAAGTAACATCTTCTGAAATGTATATAATTAGAATGTCTGCGGAGCCACTCCTGGATTCATCTGCATATTTGCTAAGGTAGGCATAGCCAAAGAGCTTTCCAAGTCAAATGACAATCTGTTATTTCAAAAACTAAATAAATGCAAGAACTCTTTTTGCACAAACAACGTACACAAATTAACTTGGTAGTTGGATTTTCTGCTCAGATTTTTTTTGCCAAGCAGAGGCTTACACAGAACACGTTGCTATGTATTGTGTATATGTATATATGTGTATATATATGGTCCTGTGCAGGGCCAGGAGCTAGACTTGATGATCGTTATGGGTACCTTTCAACTCAGCTTATTCTGTGATTCTGTGATTCTGTGATTCTGTATATGAGCATAGTGAACTGTTCTAAGAGCTGAATGGAAAAGTCACACTCCCATGCCAATGGACCACCATAGCAATTTATTCCTGTAACTAGAGCTACGGTACCAGTAAACTGGATAAAATTTCCCTCTCATCTGCAATAGTTATAGAAATACCTGAATTCTGATTTTGCATCCCCTGTGTTCTTCAGGAATTGCTCTTATCTAGTGAAAACCTGCAGCTCTGATAGTCGAGCCTCATACAAGCAATCCCTTAGCCAGACTGCAGCCTGAAGAGAGGTTCACCTACATCTAAATTGATGTCATACACATTCTGATGCCATCAACTTTTGAGAACATTTCCATGTTTATCTGCCTGCCTATTGATCTATCAATCTTATACAATGAATAGCACTGTAGTGTCTGTAACATGTAATACATGAGCAAACATTCAACTCTAATTTCTATGTACTCTTAAGAAAGAGGAATCTGAAGACATTTTAATAGGTCCAATGATTATTCCTGTCAAAGCAGCTGATTAAGCAGAATTGATTGAGATGGACACCTCTTGTTTGTAAGGAAAAAATCTGTTACTCTGCAGCTATGAAATAGCATTTTCTAGTCCTCATAAAGTCCCTTGGAAGTTTCGGAAAAGGTAACATACTCCTGGAGTATCAACACAAAGGATCTTTAAAGACTCATTTCTTGTTAAGCTGTCTCAGTTTCAGCCTGCCAGCCAAGTCAGCCCAGCTTGGGTTCTATTTCACTCACTTTTCCAAAATCCACTGCTGCTGAGTCCTGGATTATCCCTGTCTAAAAATTCAGTCCCCCTGTGTCTGAAGGTGAAATTTGGTTTAGCAGCAGGAAGGTGTTAACACAACTGTACTGTGGAGATTAACATTACAGCAAATCCTCAAAAGAAACAGAAATATCCAACACACTCAAAATATCTATTTTTGATGAAAGCTTTAAGAAAGTAATAAAATAGTAGTATTTTATAGTAGGTCAGTTATTAATTTTCCTGGAACACCAACAAGAGCTTGGCAAGAAGAATGTCTGTGATAGAATTTTTTGCTTTTTACATAATAAGTAGTTCCGTATACCGTTTAACTTTCTCTGTCCAAATTGCATATTTATTGTTTCACCTGCTTTGAACTAGCAATTGTGATCTCATTAATGAAAGGTTAGAAACAGTGTTCAGTTTCATTGCAGTTGTTTGAGTATATACCACTGCCCCTGGTGAGGGAGGTGTGTGTGTGAAGTCTCACTTCACTAATGGTGGTTCTGGAAACTTTTTGAGAAGGAATCTGAAAATCTTTTAAAGAACCAGTGACTCTGTCATCATTTCAGTCATTTGAAGTAATCCCAGTCATTTAGAAAAAAATCATCTGAAGTATATACTAGACATAATAGCTACAATGCTGAGAAAAGCAACTGAATGAAAAGATATGATTTCTTAGGGGATTGCAGTCTGTGGTGTCTGTTACACTAACCTTTGATCCATATGGTTGAATGAAAACAAAGTGAAGTGGACTTGCTCACCCAAGGTTTCATGCACATATTTCACAGGCATCTAAACTTCATCAGTCTATGAATACATAGTCATTTGGCTTGAAAATTTTCTCACCTGAGCTTAAATGTTTCTAATACTTCTGTTATTGTAAGATATCAAAGCAGCAAAGGAAAAAAAACCAAACCTGTTTCCTAAAGCCTCTCACAGAGCTATCACTACTGCTTTAGACACAGCAACAAAACAAACTAAGATGTGTTTGGAACCACTGACTTAAAATCTGCAGTATGTGCACTCGAGTATGGGTGCTAGTCATGCATGTGCATAATCATGTTAAAACTGTGACCTCATGAGCCTAAGCTCAGGCTCAAATCACCGTTCTCTGAAATGACTTGGACAAAACAGGGAAGAGCTTTTCCTGAGTAGCTTCTAGCTCTTCTACATCATATCCTCATATACTGTGTTGGGTAATGAAGAGAAATATGATTAAGGTATTTCAAGCCTGACATGGATATTTTTCCAGTGGAGAGGGTTTTGATAATGTAGCCTTGTGGACTGAATTTGGAATTTGCTTTGCTTCTGTAATTGGGCTTCTAATGCCAACAGAATCAAGGCCTGAGAAGCAAACTAAAAATATATTTCAAGAGAATGACACATCTGTGGTACAGTAAAACTATTAGGCTACTGAATGCCTGTTTTGAATTACATCAAATTACCTGAAGACCATATGGCAAATGGAAATTTTTTTAAGTTAACACTTACTGCCTTATACAGGATTAAGAAAGATTTTTTGTTGTTATTTTAGCTAAATCTATATATGTAAACTCACTTGCTTTCAAGTTTTTGTAATCAATAACTGAAGGCCAAATTCAATCTGCTAGGTATACACAATCTGCTGTGAATGTTTAATCTGCAAAACAGTGAGTATCTTGCAGTGGAGAAGCACGTCTGCATTTTTAAAAATCCAGTGAATAAAGGACCAGTCACCTAATCCTTAGACAGTATCACTGATTCTTCTCAGATTCACTGGGGGAACTAGGACTAAGAATCTTAAAACTAGATGACTTAGGTACCTAACTTTAGGAGCTAATATTTTTTAAAAATTGACCTATTTATCTGCGCCGATAGGAGAAAGTGTATTAGGAAGTTTAATTTCCCTATTCACTTTTCCATGTACATTCCATGCTGTTTGTGGGTTGCAGATGGAGAGAGCAGACAGCAGTCCTAAGAAAGTTTTTGTGCAATGTGGCAGAAGATCTTAAATAAAATGTCAAACAGAATTTTGTCATTTTCTAAGCACATTTACACATATACACGCAGCAAGTAGCCAAATTATTGCCCAAACCAGTTGTCTATCAGATTTAGTGAGCCTTTTGCTTTGGTCCTTTCACTCTGTATTGATGTCAACACCATTTCATCTAAATTGTACCATGAGGATCAGGCCCATAGTCAGATTGATTCCAAATTCCTAAGAAAATCTGACTCTTTTAGACTAGAATGTCCATCACAATGAAAACTAATTTAAAGTCCATTCTGAATATATATTTCTCATTGCTGGGATGTTTTCTGCCTCTCCAGGCCTAGGATTTGTAATGTTTTTCCAGCTAGGCTTGAAGTGGATTTCTACAGTGGGCCTTGAGCTTTCTGTCTCAAGAATATTTACTCTCAATAACTGAACATGAATATTTAGAAGTGGTGGTGCACAGATCAGCACTAAATACACATTTAAGGCAATAAGAATTGTGTGAGCATAGCTGAGTAATGATTACCTGGGCTTAAATGTGCTCCTAGCTAATGTTTTCAGAAATAGCCATCTCTCAGTTAGAAGATGCTTTTCCTGTTTGTTTTTTGGGTTATTTTTTTGTTTGGTGGTTTTTGTTTTTTGGTTTGTTTTTTTTTTTTTGCCTTTCTAACTTACATAAGAAAGAAACAACACTGGTGTCTTAGAGATATCACCTAGTTTATTATTCATATTCTTACTTCATCCCAGTGAGAAAAAAAGCAACCTCTCTAGATGGAAAAGTTTGCATTATGCATTTTGTCCAATAAAACATGGGGTTTTATTATTGCTGGGTTCTGGTTTGCTAGGCATAATACAGCATATCAATGAGATGTGCTTGTTAAATATTTAGGACTTTATTTTAAAAGGGGTATTTTTTTAAAGAATTACTGTAATGAAAAGCGCATGCCAGATTTATACTTAGAAATCACGGCTTATTTTTATGTCTTTACAATTATGTGGTTGCCTAAACTATGTGTAGGATAAAGGCCTTTCCTATGTTTGTTTCTGCTGTGTTCTGTCAGGTGGCATTTCAGTTCAAAGAAATGTTACTTGGCAACACCAACATCCATTATTTGTCCCTGATAGTGCAGTGCTTGTGACTGTGGCTGAACTGCCTAATAAGACCTGTTCAGGGACCATTCCTTAGCTCTGAAGTGAGGTGGCCCAGCCTGGTCCTGTCTACACCAGGTATCTCCTGTCCTTCAGGTCTCCTTCAGGCCAGTGTGGTACCTCTGAGGCTCTAATACATGATTATCATCATATTTGTGTGTGCTCACACTGTTCACTGTAATACAGAGGGCACTGCAGTTTACCAAAACAGCGGTTTTGCTGCATGAAAAATAAAATTAAAATAGGGCTATACAATTTGGGTTTCATATGTCGATATGTTTGAGGTTAAAAAGTTGCTTGCACAGTTTGGGAGAACTGTGGAGAGAGGAGGGTGAGGGTGGAGGGAGACAAGTTGCGCCACTCTTGTTGACACTGTCCTTCTGGGAATGGTCTTTAATGACTCCAAACCCCAAATCTGACTCTGATCTTATGGCAGAGCGTGCCAGTTGGCACAGGACAAAATCATGCCAGCAGGCTACTGAGTAACCATGCAGATTACTGGCTGAGCAGAGTTTAAGTTTCTCCATGACTCCTGTCATGTAACTGGGTAGGTGTGTGTTACACACTTCCCTGGCTTCCAGTGGTTCAAGAGTGCAGCATTTGGGTGTGTGCATTTATATGGGTGAGAACATTCTCTGGTTAGATTTCCAAATGAGGCCATTAATTTTGATCTAATTATTCCTGATTTCCACTGGTAACTGAAAGTCAAAACTTCCATTCTGTCAAGTTTAACCCATGATAATTGGAAAGCCACACCTATTTACAGCTCTGAATTCTGGGGCTCTACTTGGTCTCACAGACATGCCCAACCTGTGATTAATGGTCTGGGAAGTCAGTTCTTTTTGCCTGTATAACATTTGCTAAGATATACTTCAGTTTCTCTCCCTGGAGTTATTTAAAATACTTGTAGGTAGGTAGGACACTCAAGGTAGGACACTCAAGGACATGGTTTAGTGGTGATGGGCTTGGCAGTATCGGTTTACATGGCTGCACTCAACAATCTGAAGAGTCTGTTCTAAACTAAATGATTCTATGATTCCATAATCTTTAGAGAGGCTTTGTGCTTGTCTGCCCTCCCCCATAGTCTCCTCTGGGACCCCACAGCCTCCCAGGCAGCTTGCACAAGGGGTTGCAGGGCACAGGGGTTCTTGACAGGCACAGAAGCTGCAAAGGCTTCCTTTGGAGAGAGGGTCATCATCATCGAGGTACTGCACCAGCAGTGCACACAACTGTAATTGCAGCTCTTTGCTAAAGACTAAGTCTTTCAAAACTTTTACAGATTGTTCAGGACTGGATTTGAGAGATTAAGAGAAGCATGAGGAGTTACCAATGAGGGGAAAGAAAGTCTTTGCTTCTTTTATCACACTTAAGTGCTAAGGGAAGCCAGATAAATTAAGTCTGATTTCTTGAGCAGATCTTCATGCACACAGCTGTTAATTTGAGTGAAGAAATGCATTTCATTAGAACTCCACAGGCTTATTTTTTTTTTAATTCTAATATTTTTTCTTTTGAATTCACAGCATGTTTCTGTTTATTTCAGTGAACAATATCAACTCTTCCCAGTGGTCAAAAATAATACATCTTACTTTCAGTGGATTTTAACCAAGGCCTACACAGACCTGTGGATAAAAAGTCTCTTTTATATTTCAAAGTACAAAGGTCAAATTTAGTAGGTACTTATAGATTTATTTTTAAATTTTAATGGGCCAAATTCTCAGTTCGTGTAAATTAGAAGAACTCCATGTGATGTTAACAGAACTATGTCAAGCTGCATTAGCTTGGTATCTGGCTTCACAACATTTTTTTCTCTTTGTATTCAACTCAGCCTTCAGTACTCATGTCTTAATAATTTGTCTGTAGTCTGTAACTCAATGCTTTTTTAAAAAAAAATCTTATCATTAAAAATATAGCTGATTTTTGAATATTAGTAGGCTCTGTGAAGGGAATGTTCATCTTTTCATTTGCACATTGCCCAAACAGGATGTCCTATACCTAAAACTGTTTTCAATGAAGAGTTAGGCTATGGATCTGTCAGATGCATATATCTTAGTGTATCTGTATGCACATGACTATAAGCAAAAAGACAGAACTGAATGCAGCAGAGCTATGGGTCTGCCCTGTTAGGTAGTTAATGGCTGATCAGGGCTAAAAGGGATAAGCAGTGGAGTGAGTGGGCAGGGGAAGTCTTCCTAGGAGCTTCCAGGAATGTTTCTGGTTAAGTTGCAGTCATTTCTGCATTTTATTCCTTTTTGTTCAGGTAGAAATGGTATCCAAAATTTTTGAATAGGGATCACGAGGTTCCATGAAGACACAGAGAGGCAAGGCAGCAGTGCCCACACCACTCAGGCAGCGCACTCACCCCTCCACCAGGCAGACCTACTGAGTTTCCCTGTGTCTGTCCTCCTGAAAGTCCCTCTAGCAGCTCTTTCATTGAACGCTAGATTTTTGATTAAAATTTTTACAGTCTGATTAAGTTTGTAATGTTTTTAAAACCCTTTAGAAATTTATAGAAGTAAAATCAACTCTATGCTGCATGAACAAAAGATGATTTGAAAAACAGCAACATAAGGAGAGGGCAGTTTCTGAGCTACATACTTACAACCATAATCAAACATTCACATGCAATCAAAATTATGATGATTTTTTACCAGGCTTATCAAAAATTAGGATTTGTGCTATGTGATTCCAGCATATGTATATGAAGCACAGGAGATTAAGAAGTGTAATAGTGAAAAACTTATATGACAGTGTGTGATATTGAAAGGACAGTTTCTTGAGGTTTTACTCATTTCTTTGCTTCTCTGGCAGCAAGCTTGCAAATTCAAATTTGAGATCCTATGGTTTTATTTACCATGTAAAAATAGACATGCATCTAAAAACTACACTTTCATCTACTATTTTTGAGAAGATTTTAATATATATTTCTACACTTCCATATAAAGTTCAAATACTATTTGACTGGTACTACATAGAACAGGGTGACTTTTCACATGGCTTATATTAGCTTAGCTCATATTTATCCAACTTTGTGAACAGATTCATTTGTTGTAGTTGGATTAAATTTAGTGCAGATAGCCATGAAAACAAGGTATTTTTTAAGCCAAGATAGCCAAATTTATCCTCATTTACCTCCTGTGGAAAGCCATTAACTTTCATGAGTAGAAAGGAGAGCTGAAATTGGTTTTGCATACTGTGGAAATCGCTTCAATGCTTTGCAACTCCTTTCCTTAAGCTTATCATGGTTAGGAGCATATGAGATGACAAATGCAACCAAAATTTTGACGATGGATTCATTGGCTAGAAAGTTGAAAATCTTCCATTTAATTGAACTCTTTATAAAGTCAAAAAACTCCCAGAAAATACCATATTTATTTAGCTCAGTTGGTTAGAGGATGGTGCTAATAACACAAAGGTTGTTGGTTCATTCCCTTCAGAGTTGGACTTGATGATCCCTGTGGGTCCCCTTTCAACTCAGAATATTCGGTGATTTGTGATCTATTTCTCAGTAGTTGCAGAATCATTGAAGATAGGAGCTTAGGAGTACATGAGAAAGTGAAGTCCATTATGGCCTTATCTCTGCAGCCACAGAGATCTATCTCTAAACCACAACACAATGAAAAAACCTGCAGATAAATGCTTCACTGTTCCAGAAGTGGTGAAATCATGGACATTTTCCCCTGCAGGATGAGTACCATCCAAGTTTACCATACTGCACATAAATGAAAATGTAATGGGTAGTAAGAATGGAAACACATACCATAGGTTTTGATTGTCTAGAACTTAAAGATAGTGCTGATAGAGTTGAGTGTTTGTGGATAAGAATCAGAGGGAAGGCCAACAAAGCAGATATCCTCCTGGGACTCTATTACAGACAAGCTAATCAAGATGAAGAGGCAGAAGAAATATTCTGTAAGTAGCTGGGAGAAGTCTCACAATCACTAGACCTTGTTCTCACGGGGAAATTCAACTTACCAGATATCTGCTGGAAATACAACACAGCAGAGAAGAAACTGTCCAGAATGTCCTGGAGTGTGTGGCAGAAAAGTTCCTGACAGAGCTGGTGAGGGAGCCAAGGAGGGAACACACTGGCTGGACCTAGGGTTTGTGAACACAGGACACAGGTGATGTGATGGTTGGAGGCCATCCAGGGTACAGCTATCACAAAATGATTAAGTTTTCAGTTCTCAAAATAAGGAAAGTGGCCAGCAGAACTGCCACTTTGGACTTCCAGAAAGTAGACTTCGGCCTGTATAAGAGACTGGTTGAAGGGTGGTCCTGATGAAGAAGCCCAGGAATGCTGGACATTCTTCAAGAAGGAAATCTTAAAGGCTCAGGAGAAGGCTGTTCCCATGGGCCAAAAGACAAGATGGTAGGGAAGAAGACCAGCCTGACTGGACAGAGAGCTTTGGCTGGAACTGAGGAAAAAAATTAGACTTTATGACCTTTGGAAGAATGGGCAGGCAACTCAGGAGGACTACAAGGAAGTTATGAGGTTCTGCAGGGAGAAAATTAGAAGGGCCAAATCCCAGGTAGAACCTAAGTTGGAGATTTTGAAATGTGAGTAACTTCATGTTGAAAAAGAAGTTAAAAACATCCAGAGAAGAAGCATTATCAAGACAAAATATGTTCCTTGCTCCAACAAAAGCATTTCTTGTTGTTGATCTGTGAAGCCTTTTAAAAGTGTGGTTCTCTTTCCATATTTTCAAAATACGTTGAAAGATCAAAACTTCCGACAATTAAATAAAAATGCTTCCTTGCTACTCTATTAGAGCCTGAAAAGTCTCCCCAAAAGATCCATTTAACTGAGGATTTCTCAGATTTCAGTACAAATAAATACAATACAGACATTTTGCTGGACAATCTGTGGGGAGGTGCCTTTATTAGGAGACACAGTGGTCCTGCAATCCCTTCTTCACACACATATAATAGCAGAATTGAGACCAGAAAAGCAAAGTTCTCCCTGCTTCACTTTCAATTCACACAATAAACTCAACATTTACCCTTGAAATATTGGCAATTTCTCCAAAGACACTGAGACATGGAAAAGTATAGGAAATCCACATGTTCTGTCTCATGTGGGTGGCCACCTGATGGCCACAGACTTTTCTGGAAATGCCACTGTCCAAGGCTTGCAGATACTTCTCTCAGATTTTGCACTGGAAGGCTTGGTTTGGTCTTTAGTGTATTACAGTGAAAAACTGACTTTTTTTTTTTTTTTTTTCTCAGAAATGCTACATATTCCATTCCACCGTGGTATTTGTAGTATGTCATGAACTTTAACAAGACAGACGGAACACAGTCAGCCAGATTTCACTACTGCTTCTTGGGTTTATGTTTGTTTATTTTAATCTCCATTGTGTCTGAAATCTGCCTTCAACAAAACAAAGCACTTTGATCAGGCCAAGCCTTAAAAAAAAACCACAAAAACAAAACACTGGCACAGAAATATTCTTATGCTATTGGTGATTAATATGTATATAGTGTTAGTTTAGTGCCATCAAGTGACCAAAAATATGAAACAGCACTCCTATTTTTTTCCAATTTGTTTTGTTTTGTTTTAATCTAAAGAGAGCTGATATGTTATCTTTCTGATATAAGCACAGGGAAATAGCTTCACAAGAAGTTTATCTTCTACATCTAGGGCACTTCAAGAATGAAATTTTCAAGTAAGAATTCCAAAGTTAGTTTCAAAATTTCCTCCACACATTAATGCATCAAGGTCTCTTCTGTTTTCACAGTTTATGAGGTTTGAAGTACTTCACTCACCTCTGGCTGAAATCTTTGCTGTGTAGAATTCAATAGGAGATCTCTCCAAGGTGAAAACTCATAACAGTTTTTATTGTGTGGTGGTATCCAACAGCTTGGATAGAGGGTTTTTTAATGAAGGACATCATATCTTGTGCGTATCAATCTTTATTTTGTTTTCTGAAATGCAGTAGCTATCTCTGTCAGAAACAAGAATCTTAAATGGATTGAAATGGATGCACCAAGAAAAATGTTTAGGTTTTAATATGTCCACTTATTGTATGATCAAACTTTGCATAAACAAGCACCGGTGATGTAAACTTCTAAGAAAATATTTCTGGAAATTATTTTTTCCAGATTTCTAAATGTCTAAATTTTTTTCCAGATTTCCAGATGTCTAAAATAAATGTAAACAAGTTTCAAACACTCATTAATGTAGTGGATGAATACATATTAAGTTTCTGGTTTATTAGGATAGAAACAATCTCAGAAGCATCAGTGTGAAGTGTAGTGAGTCTGTTTTCTCCTGGCTTTGTCACACTGATTTCCCACCAGAAGACAGAGACGTGTATCAGCCACCAGGTGAACTTAAGGCCTAGAACTGGCAGAAAAGCAATGCAAACACTTTACTAAACACACTAGAGAGTGAAGGGAGAAGTTGGCAGAGCTTCCACAGACAGGACAGTAAATAGAAGTGCTTTAAAAGTCCCAGCTCATGCCTTTGGTGTGCAATAAACAAGCTTCAAGGTTACTGGTCTGTCAGGGCTTGCTGTGGTTGAGAGCAGAGCAAAATATCACTACAAATCATATTTGTAACCTGGTAGTTCCAATAGCAGAAATAGCACCACAGGTGATTTTGTAAAAGTATTTTCTTTATAATTTGTTATAGCTCTTCCTTTACAAATTAATTCTTGTATCATCTGTACACAGTTGGCACTTGTGGTTACAGCTTCTGCTGAAATATAAGGAAGAACAAACCTTTGCGGTGTTGCTTTTCACAAGACCCTGTGGTTTACAGTTAGAAAAACCCTGCAAGAAATTAAAGCTCTGCACACATCACCTAGTTTTAAAGGGCTTTCACATGCTGGGTGGCAGCGTCCTAAGTGCAGGAGAGCTGTGTAATCAGTATTCATATATTTAGACACTGCAGCATATTTAAATGTGTGATTACTTCCTGTCAATTCATTGTACTTCCTCTTGGCTTGTTTCTGAATTTCCTATGAAATTATAAAAACTTATAAATTAAAAGCTATTTCCTTCTTAATAAACTTTCTAAATATTTCTAGAAAAAGGTGGGGGAGAAAAAAGTTGTTTGATATCTGAAGACATGACAGTGACAAGAGCACAGAGAGCAGCACAGACCAGAGAAACACCTGTTGTAAAGATATATGCATTTGCTGGCAAAAATTGAAAAACATTTTTTAAAATAAAAATTCCTTTAAACATCACTCCTAAATGACAAGCTTTCAAATTGTGGAAAGGTTTTCATACTGTGATTGATTGAGAAGCACTGGTCAGAGTAGAGGGAAACTCGAATGTCAATCAAATTCTGTCAGTAATTGACTAGAAGTATCTTACCCTGTCCATCACAACATTTCCTTTTAGTAAGGGCATGTGCTTATGGTCTCATCACTTAATTCAGACTTCTGGAGTCTTGCTGGTTTCCTTGACTTTCTTATCATCCAGGTGCCATCATCAGTGACTAATGTAGTTTTACTGCTGTAATTGATTTAATGGCACGGGCCACAATATCCTATCACATATTATACAAATGCAACCAAGAGATGCTCCTTCTCGCAAAGAAATAACTTTCTTCTTACGTAAAGAGGTAACAAATCCTTGCAGTCAGATGAAGGAAAATACCTTAAGAGTCAAAAACATCCAATACAACCAGCTAAAAGAATGCAGCAACATGTAGGACATAGAAATGGTGATCCACATGGCGACGGAAAAACCATACTCTTGTCTTTTTTTTTTTCTGTTCCCGACTTCCCAAACCACCACATCCCATTGCTTAAGTTGTCAACCAGAGTGCTGTGTCCTTTAATGCCTGACCATTATAGATGCTGAGCATACATGCTTCCTTTGAAGCATGGATTTCAGGTTCAAAATCTCAGAGGAAGAGTAAGTGCCTTTTGCTTTAGACTTCTAAAAATTTTGGGTACTTGAAGTATGTCTTTGCAGCATGTGAAGTCTTTAATCTTTACCATACAGAGTGACAAGCCAAATGCTCCTTTATTGTCTAAACCATCTTTCCAATATCTTTTTAAAAGAAGCGATCGGGTAACTTGAAGTTGAACTTCTTGCATTAATGGTCTTTCGCTTTAGGAATTTCAAAAAAATGTAAGTATCAGAAGGCATACAACATGAAGAGCTGTTCAATTTATTTTCTGCATATTGCTGAGTGATGTAGTCCTAAGTAGTTTCTCACACCCTATTCTGTTCCAATTCTTTGAACAGAAGGTTATTGAAGTCAAGCTATTATAATGAGGCAGCAATATCAAATACTGAATTTTTCTCTTTCATATCATACCAAGTGGGAATTCAAAATGTGATTCTGTAAAAATTACCATATGCTTATGAGTACTGAGCAGAAGCTCTAGCTTGGTTTTGGAAATTTTTCAGAACACACAGAACCCCAGAATTTCACCTCTGCTCCTCTTAAAATGCAAAAAGACTGCTTTTCCTCTATCCTCTTTGAACCAGTCAGCTGATAGCAGATATATTTCCACCATAATTAAAAGCACAACTTACCAAACAGCTATATGAGCAGTGTGCTTCATGTCCAGGGAACTTTCCCTCCACAGTGCTGCCTGGTGTCCAGCCTGTCCAGGCATGTCTGATCTATGAGATCAGCATGGTCACAGAGATTTTGAAATGCTGAAAATGTGCTAAAGTTACTCCTGCATGTCTGTGAATATGGCAGTGGGTAAGCTTAATCTTCAGGGCAAGTGTGGGGTTGCTCTTAACAAATAATGCAGACATTGCTCATTTTACTCAGCTGTAGCAACTGTACCTTAAAATTGAATGTGTAATTTAAGACAGTCATCTGGACTCTCTCCAGAGTGAGCAGAAATCCTATAGGTATCTGTAGTAACATTTTACAGGTATGCAAGGTAAGAACAGTGACTCACCCATCTCTCTCCATTAGGCACAGTAGAAGCATAGAAGACTACCTTAGACTAAAGGCTTAAATTGCATATTTGGCTAAATTTAGATGAGAAGAATCCACCCTTAGTGCTTCAAGTGCAATTACTTCCTGAAGAAATTCTGTTCTAAACAACTGCTCTGAATAGAAGTGCTGTTTGTATTCATTTGTCGCTTCTCCAGCTGCTATAAATATATATATATAACTCTATTGACTGGTGACAGAGGAGAAAGCATTTTTCACTTTAGAAAAAAGTCTGGTGTTACATTCAGAAATATAGTCATAAGACTTTTCTATTAGACATCATACAAATCATGCCAAGTTTTCTAGATGAGAAAGAGGGAAAGGCCTTTATATAGTTGCTGTATATTCCTCAATATATGAAAAACAGTCTAATTTGTTTATGCAGGCCTTAGCTGCGCTGATCTTGCATCTCCCCAGTTGATCACAAGTCTTAGCTTTTAGATAGGACTTATGATAGCACAGGTTTACTCTTTATCTTTTCTGGTTTAGGGAAACTGGGATAAAGTCAACCAAGACACAAGAATATATGTCAAAGAAATAGCACATTCGCATGTATGTCTGAAATTTAATCTAAATTATGCATTTGTTTTACTGATTTAAAATGGAAGCATGAATATTATTCTGTCACAGCTATTTCTTGCAGCAAGAATGCTGTTGGACACAGAGTTGAAGTAGCTACTAGATACATGGCTTAATATATCTGGGACTATTACCTATGCAAAAAGTATAGGAGGCATTTAAAATATTCTTCACTAAAACATTTTAAGAGTTTTAAAGGCCAACTACTTAAGCAAAATAAGAAAGTAAACTATGCAAGTTTAGTTCTGCATCTCAGTTCTTCTGCTTTGTTTTCCCTCCCTTACATCCAAGAAAAACACCCTCTGCCAGAACACTGAACCCATAGACCAAAAAAAAGAGACTTGTGATTTTACTATTTACAGAGTTGGATTCAAACATCCCTTTGAGTTTTATCCACATACACTGTTAGACATCTAATCACATGCACTTGCTCATGAGCAAAGGAATAAAACAATGTATTCATCAGCTAACTAGTTCTGCCAACAAATTAACTGTGCCCATCCAAAAAGAGGGAAAACCCAATGACATTACAAGTTACTTTTTAAATTCACATTTAATTTATATGTTATGGTGGTGGATACAATAGAAACTGGTATTTAGTCTGTAAGGTTTATTATATACTGCTTTTGCATAGAATATCTTTCCTTAAGAGATGCTCCCTCCTTCCCTGAGACTTTTCAGGTTTTCTCTCACCACCACTATCCATGTTTATTTTCATTACTATGATATAAAATAGAGCTCCATTGTCCTGTGGACTATATGTAACAAGCTTACTAAAAGGCCTTTCCTTAAAACACCAGCAACACAGAAAAATTACTCAAGGGCTCATCCATTTTTCAAATGAACATTTGTGGCACCACATTTAGCAGCTCTACAGCAGAGCAGAGTGACTCATGAATCTAATGACATGAAGTATGTATGGGTGTTGGAGGGGGGCCAAGTCATCAGCTCCATAAAGTAGCTGAAACACTGAAGGAGTGTGGGAGTATCTTACTTGATGAACACATTCAGCTGTTTTTTTCCGTAGAGATCACATGTGTTCCAAATCTGTTTTAATAAAGTAAATATATTCTTTTCTGTTACAAATTTGTCTCTGATCTTTAAAATTGACATGTCTTTAAGGAGACTAAATTAGTATTATTTTATTTGCCAGCAATGCAGATGCACAAAAGTGTACCTGATTATTTCTGGATTACCATGCGCTCTGCCCTATTTTATGAGTCTTCTTCAGGATGCTTCCAAAAGAAGCATCTTTCTTCAGGATGCTTCCCTGTACTTCCCTGAAGTACAGGGATCTGTGCATGAAGTTTGGTACATGCTGTATTTATGTGGATTTTCAGTGGCTGAAAATCCAGCCTTCAAATTCTGCAGAGATTAACCCATGAAAAAGAGTTGTTAGTAATGTTAGCAAAGGAGTGTAGAGACCTAAAGGAGATGTAATTCTTCAAGGAGCACTAAAACCAAACCAATTTATCATCAGGTACTGTGTTTCAGAATGGGTATGGTTCAGAAGGATTTCACTGGAAACATTTATTTTACATAAAATCTTCAATTTCAATTGACATGTAAAATAATTGTTCAAGTTTCTGTCATCCTTGCCTTCACAATTTGACTTATAGAACATCTTTAAATGTTGACACTTTAAATCTGCCTCTAGGATTATTCTTTTCTCCATGGAAAATGGTGAATTATATCTTTGTTTATTGATAAAAATTGGCTTAATTAAAATTGATTTTAAATCCAATACACACTACGTACATGTATAAATTGACTTACAACTAGCTCAAAAAATCTTAGCAGAATTTGGTACAGGAAAGATGGTTACAAACTAGTTTAAATGTGTTCAGAATGGAACTGGAAATTCTATCATGAGGGTAAACATTACATGATTGTTTTAAATCTAGTGGAGTTTCTGCATGTACCTCCAGGTTGTCACTCAGATCAGGGCAACAGGTAAGCCATGACACATCTAATTGTTGTTGATTTTGTTATTGTTACTGTGGTAGAAGCAAGATGTACCAGTTAAGGATTTATTTATTATTCTAGGCTCAGAGTACACACACAGTGAAGACAGTGTGTGTCACAGAAAACTCAGGCCAGTGTTTCTCTTGCAGAAGTTAGTCTGTCCTAAACTGCTCCTGAAAGCAAAACTATTCATTCATAACCTTCAAAAAATGCTTTCTTTACAAAAATGCAAACTTAAATAGTTTAAATGTCATTGTAATGAGAGGTAACAATGATGGGTTTTTCCCCATGAGAAAAAAAGTGTTTCTGTTTTCTGACTAGTTCTAGTAACAATAAACTAAAGTACTCTTTACTAGTTTTGCCCTTGGTTAATGTGTCATAGGTTGGCTATTGACATATCTTTCAGAATAAATATATTATTGGATGAATCCTTGAACTACACTCAGGAGTCTTTTATACTCCCAACAGGAACTCCACCACTGACTTCAACAGCTGAGGTTAAGCCTACTTTGAACATGTTTAAAAATGCTCAATAGAATAGAATGGATTGACAAGAAACACTTGAGCATTGTATTTAATGAAGCTTTTTAGATACCTGAAAGACAAGGTTTTAGTGGTTAAATACCATGATGAATATCTGCCAGAATCAAAAAATGAAAAAAAAAATTAAAAATAACTTGGAATAGCTGAAGTCAAGTGCCAGGGATCCAGTGAGCCTATGGAAAATATACAGGTTTAGTAGCACCCCAGAGATATCCCAGGTAGCATATCACAAATGATAGCTGTATATAAGAATGCTAAGGAAAATGGTGAATCAGGGGATGATTATTCAATGTATATTGAATTCAGGAAGAGACAAAAGATACTGTTCCTAGTGAAAATTAAAAGTAGGAAGCAAAATTACGTTATGATTCAGGTCTATTTTTCATAATAGACTACATCTGTATTCAAAAAGAGGAAGCTGGTGTTTTTCTGATGTATTCTGAGCAACTAATGAAGGTATTCAAGAAGCTTGCCCATGAGATAACAATGGATTTCAATCACTTGAATATCAGTTTGAAGAACAATATGGCAGTTCTTGTATTTTAGGGATGAACTCTGGCTTCACAGTACAGACAAAGTTACAAGAGGCATTACCAACTGGAACTTCATGACAAGTAGAGAGGAGCTCAATTTGATTTAAAGGCAGAAAGTAAATGAGTGAAAGTAAACTCACTGAAAGTGATCATGACACATTTGACCAAAATAGACTTCCCTACTCTGCAAAAAAGAGGAAGAAAAAGCCTGTCAGCACTGCTAACTATGGCTTGCATTGTTATGCAGAAATAGTTAAGCTAGCTTTAATCAAGCTAGTCTAGGTACTAAAAGCAGGCTCATCATAACAGCATGCCATTCTATATGAGTTAATTAACCTCCTTTCTGTACAGTCTAGGCCTGAGCTCAGTCATTTAAAGCTAACCTAGATTTTCTACAGAGAACAATAGACTCATTTTTAATTAAACATACAATAGCAAGCTATCTTGATGTGAACAAAAGGAAGGAAAGGAAGCTTAAGTAGACTGTGTTAACATCACATTAAAAGCTCTTCAAGGACTTGAAGAAAGAAGTCACAATAAGGGGACATAACTGAAGGGTAACATAAAAGAATATGAATAAAAGAATGAAATTACAAAGCCTACAGTGCAAAATGAGTGACAGGTAAAAAGGAGTATAAAATGCAACAGGAAAATGTACTGGAAATTCATTAGAAGTGCCCAGGTATGTCATTAAATTTTTCTTACTATATAGTTTAAAGAAGGAGTAAGTTAAAAACTATGTAAATTTTATGTAATCAAGTTAATAGGGCCTAAAGAAATTTACTTAATAATATAGCAAAAACAATCTCTGAATTCCTAGAAGACTATACAGGTTTAAAGAGACAAGAAAAGGATAAAATGCATCTATCTGAGGAAATCTAGTCTAAAGCAATCCAGATTTATTTTGATGTCAAGGAATAATCTAGAATAAATTTCACGATTAGGAAGTTGCATAAGGTTGTCAGGAACCGATGCTCTCACACTACTCTAATAGGCTTTTTTACAATCAATTTCACTGATTCAGTAGAAAAAGAGAAACAGTAAGTATCAGAGATCTTGATCTTAGAATCATTTAGACATTATCCCATGACAGTTTCATTAAAATAAAAAGAAACATAATTTTCATGAAAGCACCAAGCAATTGGCATGCTGCTTACAAAAATCAAACTTGGAGAGAACCTGCAATGAAAACCCATATGGATCTGTTGCCATTTCAGTTCTAGTCAGTATTTTCATTAGTGGTTTGCAAGATGCAACAGAATACAGATATGTTAAAAAACCTGCTTCTCACCAATGTGAGAGCTAGAAGACAGTATCAAATTTCAAAACTATTTTCTTAACTAGGATAAATGTCTAAAGTTAGCAAGATGAACTCATCATGGATAAGGAAAAATATTATACCTGAGAAGAACATACTCATATAGGAGAAAAAGTGGAGAACTAGATGGCATTAGGTTAGAATGAGTTCTGAGCAGAAATTTCTGTCACAATAAGACAAGCAAGTTCTTACTGGGATGTATTCATGAACATTCCTCTCATGTGTAACACATGGGGCATAATTACTGCACTCTAGTTGGTGTTGATGCCTTATATCCTAAGATAAAGGCAAAAGTCGTACTGGAAAGAAGGCAGAGTAAAGCTGGAAGAATAAATAATTTATGAATGTAGTCTATAAGAAAAGTGAAGAAATGCTTAGTCTATTATATACATATCCTCACATATAAACAATTATATGAATAAGTATGTATTTATACACAAATATTTATTGAAACATGTGTGAGGCACATAAATACCGTTCACCTTCAAGTACTACATCCAGCTCTGGGGCCCTCAACACAGGAAGGATATCAACCTGCTGGAGCAAGTCCAGGGAGGAGGCCACCAAGATTATTAGAGGAATGGAGCACCTCTGCTCTGAGGAAAGGCTGAGAGAATTGGGATTCTACAGCCTGGAAAAGAGAAAGCTTCAGGGTGACACTACTGGGTGAAGGCTTCAGGGTGACCTAATTGTGTCCTTTCAGTACCTGAACGGAGCCTCTACAAGAAAGACAAAGACTACTTACCAGAGCATGTAGTGACAAGGACAAGGGGTAATGGCATCAAACTAAAAGAGAGAAAGTTTAGATTAGATATTAGGAAGACATTCTTTACTGTGAGGGTGGTGAGGCACTGGAACAGGTTGCCCAGAGAAGCGGTGGATACCCCATCCTTGGAGGTGTTTGAGGCCAGACTGGAAGGGGCCCTGGGCCACCTGGTCTAGTGGAAGGTGTCCATGCCCACAGCAGGGCAGGGGGGTGTTGGAACTACATGATTTTTAAGGTTCCTCTCAACCCAAGCCTTTACATGATTCTGTGATTCCACGATTTCCACTGGAAATATGACAAAGAAAAATCAGGTTGGCTATTGGACAAATGTATATCCACAGATGCTGTTAGAAGTTTGTACAAGTTACAGGCAAATGTTGCAGATTTTCTTCAAACAGATGCTTTTACAAATTGACTGGAGAAATAGTTCATGCAGATGATAGAAGTGGTTTTCAAACTGTGATCTGTTGCCTCCTTAGATTCTGCGAAGTATTCCTAAAGAGGACCCTGAAAGACAATTAGCCAAAGTACATCTGCCTTCTGTAAATACAGCAGTTCTCATAGTTATGCCCACAATCTGAAAATATTTGAGTAACATTGATCAACATATACCTGAATCCACTTCAGTGCAGAGAGTATATCAGACAATCTCTTGAGGTCCAGAAGCCTGTAGCAATTCTTTTAATTGCTATGTGAAACATTATATCCTCTCCATGAATCCATTTTTCTAAGGCATAAATATGCAAAAAGCAGCATTTTTTCTACTGCACAAGAGATTGTGTCAGTAAACACAAAATAAATGGTTCAGATACGGGGGCAGTTCTATGAATTGAAGGATTTTTATACGAACAAAGAGATTTTACCTAACTCTTCTTTCCATAGAGATCTGTGTATGCAATGATAGGTCTTGAACCAACGGCATGAAGCTGAGTCACGGGAGGTTTAGGTTGAATATGAGGAAAAGGTTTTTCAGCCAGGGGGTGGTTGGGCACTGGAACAGGCTCCCCAAGGAAGTGGTCACAGCCGCACGCCTGACAGAGCTCAAGAAGCATTTGGGCAATGCTCTCAGGCATTGGTGTGACTCCTGAGGATGCCCTGTTCAGGGCAGGCAGCTGGATAATCCTGATGGATCCCTTCCAAATCCGCATATTCTGTGACTCTAGGCTTTGAACACACCTCCTGCCCGGACAGCTTCTGTCACACGCATTACGGGCACAATGATCTCACTGCAGTGGCACTACATTTAAAACTTTTATTTTAATCCACGTAACGAAGCTGTTTCAGAATGTAATACAACGTAAGCTTCCCTCCGTGCGCGCCGCGGAGGCCCCGAAGGGCCGCAGAGACACCGCAGCCCGGGCGAGGGCGCAGAACCCTCCGTACCGACGGACTCCATTTATTTCCCCGGCTTTTTTTTTCCTGGGCCACCTTCCCCCGCCTCTCCGGCGGTACAAACGGGGCGGGCCGGGCTCGCCAGCCCGGCTGCGGCCGCGGCCGGCCCGCTCTCCCCGCCTCCCTGAGGCGCGGCCAGGCCCGGTCCGGCCTGCTGTGGCGGCGGCACCGGCGGCTCGGCCGGGCGGCTCCATGGCTTTCATCCGCAGGCGGCGGCTGGAGCGGGAGCTGTACTCCAAGGAGAGGTGAGCGCTACTGCCCCGCCGGCCCCGGCCGCCCCCGCTCGGCCCCGGCCCCTCGGAGGGCCCGGCGAGGCCTCCGGAGAGGCCGCGGCGCAGCGGCGGGAGGAGAGCCCGGGCGCTGTGCTGCCCTCGCTGTTGTTACTGATGAGATCAGGTGGCGGATGGTTCCCCGGAGTTAAGGCTGAAAAGGGTGGGGAAAGGACCTGGGAAAACAGGAATGCTGCTTGCCGTACATAAACTGCGTGAAAAATAGCGTCTTGTAGATTTTTGAATATTAGTTTGTTCTCAGTTGTGCTTCTGGCATTGAGCTGTGTTTCACTGTAGTTTGTTGTAGTTTGTTGGGATTTCTTTTCTTTTTTTTTTCCCTGAACGCAATAGTCAGTGTACTGTCAGCCCTTAAATTACAGACTCTGTGTTGTCTCTTTAAAGTGTTAAATTCAATTAGCCCGTTCCTGCTTGCTGACTGTAATCTTTGTTTTGTTTCTGAAGATACAACAAAGGCTTATCACACATGCATTGTATCTCAAATTTACTTTCTTACTTTTAGGTAGTGTCCCACTTTATTTTGCCTGGCTTAGCTGTATCTGTCTTGTCAGAAAGTTTCAAAATCTTTTGCAAGCTTAATATTTCCACACAGGAGAGCTCTGTGAGAGGAGTAGGTCGGGTCACAAAGCAGAAGGACACCCTCTTCTCTGGGGGGATCAGGGCTCCCCCCTTGTCTCCTGCTGCAGGAACCAAGGAAACAGCAGGCTGGTCCAGTGCGAATTCCTGGTGCAGGTCTCTGCTGGTTACACAGCACTGCTTATTGTTGATGAGAAAACCACATGATGAAGAGCTGGACTCACTCTGTCCATATAAATTCTGATTCATAGCTGTACAGCCCATGAAGCTACCACATCCTCTGAAGTGGATGGGTTTTTTTGAAGTATAGATGTGTTCTGAATCATGTTTTGTCTTCTTGTATATCTTGTTGCTCAGGGGGGCCGCTGTGGTCTCAGTTGTGTGTGAGGGGCTGCAGGGAGAAAGGACATGCTACCAAGTGCAGAAGGAAACAAGAAATATTTTTAGTTGTAAAGTAAAGCATCTTAATGCTTTTCATTCAATTCAAATTTAGGAAAAGCAACTAAAATGACTGTGTTAGCTGTGTTATAAATGGTTTGTTTGTTTGTTTGTTTGAAAGCTGAGAAAAAAGGCCAAAAATCAGACTTGTCCCAAAGAACCCAAGTGGGATCTAAATCTCTTCTAAAAAGCCCTGAGAACCAACTCAGCATATCAGTGTCAGCATTACTGATCTACAGTTATTGATGAAAACTTTTTTTCTTTGCTCATACTTGGAAGCATACCAGGGTCTTATTATTTGAGCTTGTAATTTGAGCACTTCATGAAGGATCAAGCTCGTTCTCATTTGCACTGGCAGCTTTTTCCATATCTGCAAACCCATTGCTCGTGTTCCTTCCCCTTGCCTAACAATTAATATTAGTATAAAGTTCAAGTAAATTTATATGTTTTGTACACTATATCAGATCCCTCCCTCTCTGTCTTTTCCTGTGCTTTTCTCAATTAGGAAATCTTAAAAGCATCTAAGTGATTTAAAATATTTTGAGCTTAGAAATATCAGATCAGAAACACTGTATTTTTGTTGCATGTTGTCCTTATAGTTCTACCTCAAAAGAGCAAAAAACCAGCTTGCTATGACTTAATTGAAGGGACAGGTTCTGAGAATTTTTTTACCTAGGTGCTAGGTAGCTGTTAGAGACACCAGCTTCTGCTTGAAAGCTTTGCTTGATCTTTATAATCCTTAGTGTAGATATTTCCTAGTGAAATGACCAGGACTTTTTAAAATTTTGTAGCAACTAAATTTGATGTGTGTTTTGGTTTGGGGTTTGTTTTTATTTTTTGGGGTTTTTGTTACATGTACATTGCTTTCTGCAAAACTATAAAAGTTCCTGTTAAGAGTACTGTGAAACTTGGTAAGTAAGAAGTTAATCTTCTTATGCAGTTGCTTTGGAGGGAAGGAAGATCAGATTAGTTTTAAGTGATCTGAAAAAAAATATTTCTTCTTAACTAATTAGTCCACTTTAATATCTAGTTATATAAACCTTCTTTTCTGACTATATGCAATCTTCTAGTAGAAAACAAGAAAATGCAGAAATGTCCTGTGTGCAGGACAGTTTATTTAATCCCTAAAATATTCATCCTTCATGAACAGCAATTCTTTTTTGCAAACAACTTTAGTTACAAAACATCAAATTAGATGATGTGGTGTTTGGCTCAGGTCGTTGCTTTCTTTATAAATTAATTTCTCACTTCTGCTGGCAGAATGCCCACCTGCAGGCAAGTGTAAACACTTGATACAGGGGCTCGCTCGGTATACAGTGCTGCTGGTTTGTGTTGCACCCTGCTTGGCTTCCTGTGTGAAGGGTTCATCTCTTCTGCCGGAAACATCACTCACATGAACCAACCTACTGGCAGCATGTAGGTGCTGCAGATGGATCTTTGGTGTGATGGTTGCTTGGGTATTGGATATATATTTTTTTTTTATTTATTTTTTTTTAATCAGTAGCCTTATCTTACTCTCTTGAAACAAAATATGCATAATGAAGACTTTTATCCAAACATCAGCAAATGAGTCCTACAGCAGGCCTGTAGATAATTTGTTCTTGTTGGGAGGAGGTTTTGTTTTAGAGTTGGTTTTGCATAGCTGTATGCTGCTGCTAGATTGGGCTTGCCCTGCTTTTTCATTCCTGATAGCTTCTTTCTGTTATCAGGATTGTACTTTCAGTTTCAGGTCAAGTGATTGTGCAAGGTTTGTTGGATCAGCCACTTGAAACCCTTGTGTCCAAGTAGATTTCTAGCATGTGCTTTTCTGATGAAAGGATGAAAATACTAAGACTTCAGTCACAGATTATGAATTTAAAGCAGGATCAATGGGTACCTTTCCTGGGTGGTATAAACAGGATTTTGCTAAGGCATTGGTCCTTGCATGGTCATTCCTGTGTCCAGTTTGAATAAGTCCAGTGCTTCAGTTGGTAGGTGAAATTAGTATATAAAATAAACTGTTGACTTGTTTTATTTTCCTTCCCCTCCTCCCCCCCAATGTAGTTGGATGTCTGAGTCTTTTTCAAACTGAAGTATAGAGGGACGTGTACATCAAGCAAAGTAACAGTAAAATTCTCAAATAGACTAAACCTGATGCAACACACTTTTGTTCGGAGGATATTTTGTAACATCTTGGCAGGATTTATAAACCCCAGGTTGTAGTTTGTAAAGGGTGATTGGCTTCTTGGCTCAGAACAATGCTAGGAATGTTTGGGTGTCTTTGGGTTCCCAAACCTTGTGTTTGACACAAGGGAATGACATCATACGAGATGAAGTTTTGCAAGTGTTTTCTTGATACTTAGTGCCGAGTTTTCTTAAGTGTCTTGGGTGTATTCTTGACTCATATTCCTCAGACCTTTTCTGAGAGGCAATTATATGGTAACTCTTTGAAAAAGGAAATGAGTTCTGTTTTTCTTGGCAAGAGGGTTAGTTTTTTCTTTTTTTCTACCTGGAGCTGCTTCTCAAAGGAGTACCGATTCCCTTCACAGAGAATACCTTCCTACTGACTGGCATATGAATTTTTCAGTTATTCTTAATATAGTCTTTCTGGGACTATATGAAGACAGGAATTTGAAATAGGTCTTCAAGCAAAATTATGTTGGCATGCTTTAATTTACCTCTCCCCTTAAGTGTAGGTGCTTACCTTTTAAGCTCAAAAAGCTCCTCATAGACTGTTAGAAGATTAACTCTTTACTCCACCAGGTTCTGTATCCTTTTAACACGGTGTGGGGATTGAAGATGTTCCAACACAAAAGCTCTTAAAGCCTTCAGTAAAGTTGTTTGGAGAGATGTAGAGATGTGTGTGCCAACACTGTACAGATCATCCATTGCTGCAGCTCCTACCCCCCCAACATATACCTTCAGACAGACAGGCACAACTATGGCTGAAAAACTTTCCATTTTGGATCTGGGAAACTCCGTGTGTTATTTAAGTTGGTGGTGTTGGTTTTTCCAGCTGTGTGAGTTGTTATAATAGAAGGTATTCCCTTATCTAGCATGTTCTTCTTTCTTCTCTCTCTAAGCTGCTGCTGTTGATTTTTGAATGCAGAACTTACATTAAACCCGAGATGTAACAGTGTAAATGCCTTTCCACCCACTCAAAAGCTCAAGGCTTTGCTATAGTGGCAGTGGTGGCTACTGATTGATTTTACCCTGGAAAGTGAAACTGCCTCTTTCCCAGCATCTCTCGACAGCAGAGCTGGGTTTGCTGCATTCCAAGGGTTAAGTCTTGTTCCTGGCCATCTTGTTCTTGTTCCTTACTCCTTCACATGGTACTGTTCTGCTATTCCATGTACCCTTCCATGTGCAAAGCTATCCTGGAAAACTCCACAGCTCTGAATAGAAGCTTGCATTATGGCATGTCTGCTACTGTGATAACTTTTTAAGTCAAAATTGGCTGGTCTCCACAACTCGAAGTAGTTTTTGAGGCATTACGAGTGTGTGGGACTAGCAAAGTTACTGAAGTTGCCTTTTTTGTTTGTTTGTTTCTTCAAGTTCTATTTTTCAAATATTGCATGTAATAAGAAAATACAGTCATCTAGGAGGTTCTCTGAAGGTTTGTATGCTGTTGGTCATTGAGGATAAAGACTGGACTGTTAAGAGGCTATAGTATAAGGCATTGAACACCTTGCAGACTCTCAGCCCTTATAGCTACTTCCATGGAGTTTGAACTTTTTTGAAAATCTTGTCTAATTTTTCTCTTTGTCATTTTCAGAATAAAATATTGTGGGGTTTTTTTTTTTTGAGTAGCCCAGTATGACTAGTTCATTGTATGAGAAAAAAATTGTCAACGATCCCTGAAGACATGCCTGTGGCTTGCTAACTTCATCAGTGTGTTGCAAACCATTAAATAGCATTGTGACCACAACATTTGTGGGCATAGACCTGTCTTTATTAGGCTGCAAGCATAAAAATATCCTGTAATAAGCTTTAAGGTGTGAATTTTATTGCTGGATTTCAAAGTATTTTGTGTCAACAGATATTTTCAAGCTATAACATTACCTTTCTCGATGTGTAGATTTTTAATAAACACTCATTAATGATTTATACTTGGAAAGTTTCAAGTAACAATTGGGCTATTAAGTTTGAAAATGGATCAAAATTAACCATTTGCTGGTAATAAGAAAAATGTCTCTAACTTGATCTTTTTCTGTCTGCCTGAAAAATAACTTTGTGATACTTGTTTATTACTGTATTACAGGAATACAAAGTTTTAGAGCATCAGGCAAAGGCATTTAATAGAAACTGAGGGATCTCCTACAAATATGTAAGAACCAGAGCTGGGCTTTGTTTGTTGGTTTGTTATTTGGTTGGGGTTTTTTAGATGCTGGTTCTTGCTGATAATTTAAAAGTGGGGAAAAAAATCAAAACCTTTTTTCATTTTAGATACCAAAGCATTTTTGTACATTAGTCAGTTAAAACTTATGATTTGCCTGACTAACTGCTTAGACTGAGGGTTTTTATTGTCTTGGGATCAGACTTGAAGGCAAGGAAGGGTAGACTGGTGACAGACTTACTTATTGTTACTTGTCTTGACACTGATTTTTTGATCCAGGGTGCTATTCCAGGTCAGCGTGATAAAGTCATAGGCTTACAGTGTGTGCTGTTAATTACACAGTACTGGGAACAGTACAGGTGCTCAGTGGCTGAAAACCAAAAATAATTTTCAACTCTTACAGGTTTAACCAGTTTCTTATACAGGATATCTCATGCATTCTCTGCCTACTGTTACTTTTCGATTTATTTTTTTAAGTCTACCTGTCATGTGCAGAACTAAATTACTATTTTAAATCTATGCTAAACATGCATACACATTCTTGTTGTAGGACCACATAGCAGTTGATAGTATATAAATTTGGTATGCCAGTCATCTTGGTATCACAAGTGTCTTTGGAATACTTCCTTCAGCTCTTTGGAAGGCAGTCAGCCCAAAGCCCAACTGCTTAGTTGCACGTTGAAGATCCCCATTGCTGTAATTTTGTAGCTGTTATGATTGATGTCCTATTTTTTTCAGGCCTTTACAGCACTGTTTGCCTACTTATGCAACATGCCAGAGACTGATCTGCACACTTGCCTTCTGTAGATGCTTGTTAAGCCTCCTGGCAAGCCTGAAGTATCATGTGTGCAGTGATGGTTCTCAAGAGGGACCCTGTTGATACAGTAACTATCAGTGGCTCTGTTTATTTGTGTGAAAGATACTACTTCTGTGAAGAGAGAAAGCTCTGACTGTACTCTGGTAACAAGTGATGAAACCTGACTTTTCTTTGACTACTCTATGGATCATTAACACAGGCAAATGAAATTTAAATAGTTGAGAAGTAAAGACTGAGATGAGTTGAGAAACTGCAGAAGGTTATTCCAAAGATCACACATCATAATCTTCAGAGTTCATTATTAGTAGTAACTTGAACTGGTCTAGATTTGTTAGCCAGTAGTGAGATGCAAGTCTGAAAATTTTGCTTTTACGTATCGTATTAATTTTAAAAGGGGAAGTTTTTGTGACATAGTCTTGGGACAGGCAGTAGGTTTGCCCCAGTTGCAGTGGGTGTTTGAGAGAAGTAGAGACCTGTGATTGCATTTGTGGAGATTTGATATCTGGGCTCTGTCTGCCTGCAGAAGTGACTTGTAACCTGAAAATAAAGGAAAATGCAGTTTGAGTAAATGGACTTGCAAGCAGAGTAGCAACAAGCATAGAAATAAATGATAGGAAGAGGCTTCCTATCAGGGAAGGCTCTGTGGAGAGTGGGAGGGGAAGATAAATATGGAAAATGCACTTAGCCTATATGGTGGACAGTGTTTGAAGAAAAATGCTTTAACAGCATTACAACCAGCAGTACAGCTCATTTTCCAGACAGAAAAGCTGAGGTCAGTGAGCAGGAGATCATTGCACAGGAGGTCACTGGTCTCCAGCAAGAAGCTCTACAGTGATGCTGTCTCTGTAAGCTTGGAGAATGAGTACTCTTGTGGAAGAGACACAGAGAGAATAGCAAAAGGATAAACTGGATGCTGCTAACATACATGGTACTTAAAAAGGAGTGAACCTACAGTTTCCCCACTGTACCTATTTGACCTGTATAAAGAGTTTATTTTGAGTATTGTGCGTGTCTTTGCTTTTTCTATTTTTTTTCTTCCTGAAGTCATCTAGTTCAGCAGCAGTAAGTTTTATGCCAGGGAAAGAGTACCTCAAATTCTTGCCCACAGCTTCTGGTTTTGGGAAGGTGAATTGATTTATAAAGTGACAAGTACAAAGACACAATCGTTTCTTAGAGGTAGTTATAATGAAAAATTTCAAAGAGAACTCTTGGTTTATGTGTTTTGGCTTATGTTGAGCATATTATAGTTATTGTGAATAACAGCCAATGTTTTGATATAAAAACATGGCTTGTCTTGAATACATGAGGGATGCCTGCATTTACCAGAAACTTTAAAAATCTACTAAATACCACTGCTGTCAACAGGTGAGTTTGGGAAGAATACAATAATGTGAGGAGTTTGTTAAAAGAGTAGGTGGAGACAAGGGTAAGAGCCCAAGAATGAAGAATCCAGAAATGAATTCTATTGAACAGGCATTATAGTTTTCTTGGAAAAAAAAAATTGTGGGACCATAAATGCCATTTCTCTGAAGCTCATGTTCCCTATGTCAATAGTCACTGTTTCCTGATGAAAGGGAATAGATTTTTTTTCAAACAAATCTGTTTGTTCTTGACTTATTTTATTATAATTTAAGTAATTATAATTGGCTTATGGATAATAAATTGGATGTATATGCTTATACATACTAGAAAGAAGAGCATTTTACTGGTGAATTGCTCTTTTTACATCCTATCACAGCTTTATTGAAAAGCTTTAAAAATGTGATAGAACTTGCAAGATCTGAGTTTGCAAAATCAGAAATTTTAGGTTTGTCCTGGATGAATTCAGCTGGATGATGTGTTGAAAAATGGGGTGTAATGGTAACTGCGTGGAAGCGACTATGTTTCATATCCTGACTATAATTCCATATGGCACAGAATAACCCTTGGGTCAGTTGGGGTCAGCTGTCCTGGCTCTGTCCCCTCCCAATCCCCTGTGCACCTCTGGCCTCCTCACTGGTGGGGTAGGGTGAGAAATAGAAAACGCCTTGACTCTGTTTTAGCATACTCAGTGCTTAAATCTTCGAGTTATCAACAGTTTTCAGCACAAATCGAAAACAAAGCCCCATAGCAGATTCTGCAAAGAAACAAGCTGAAATGAGCACAATGGGATCATAAAAAAACTGTTTTCAAGAGAGAAAAGTAAAGGTAAGGCCGTTTTGAAAAAGCAGCAGAGCAGTAGGACAAAGTATCTTGGAAACACAAGCAGTTTTGGGTATACAGATCCACTGTTACTTGTAGTTGCAGTAAAACCATTATTGTTTTGTTCTGTTTAAGATAACTACCACAACACAATCTTTAAGTGCACAAGATGTATTGTCAATAACACTATTTTTTCCATTGTTAAATATGCTTTTTTAATGAACAGGCTGTTCGATTCACTCAGTTCATTTTGTGAACTCTTGACATATTTACTGCTGTTTGAATACTGCTCTGGGGACACTTGGTGTTTATTAGTGTTTTCACAGGCATTTCTAGTGAAGCACATCATGAGCAAAGTACAAAAAGCTCAAAATGTTGGTGTAAATAAATACTGAGTGCTTGTGCAGATCAGATGAGTGCTGCACACAAACAAGTTGTACTTCCAACTGAAGTTGTTTTTGCTTCTCCTGCTGTGCCAGTATCCACTGGCATTCTCTACAGCTGAAACTCTCAGTGAACGAGTGTTCACCCTGTTGTGAAAGTTGCTGAGTTTTGATCACTTGCAGCAATTTTAGTTAAGTTGGTAGAGAAAGCGTTTTCATGTTCTCCCTAATCTCGCCTGTTTGCATTTACTTGGTACCAGCACTGGCATTACTATGATCCTGCAGTTAAATACTTTCAGAGACTTCAGTTTCCTATTTTTGTGTTGTTGTTGAGATCTGTTAATCACATTAGTCCATGAACAGGCTTCCTAGGGGTTGAGCAGAAGTAAATTACATTTTGTGCAGAAGAGGTACAAAATGTGGTTTGTGAGGAAGGTAATGCTTCCTCAGAGGGCATCCACTGAGTGACTCAGTCGTGTTGTAAAATCTGGCCCAGTATTTTCACTTAACACTTTAGACCAATGTAATTTGGCTTGGCTTCAAAACAATATAATTCCATCCATTCTAAGTGATCAGTTCTGCCCTTCCTTTTTATGTCATGGCGTATTTTGCTTGGCATACATTGATCAGGGCTAAAGCAGAAAGCCTGGCTATATTAGAATAGTTTCCCCCTAAGACATCAGAATCAAATATCTAACTTTGTATGTGTTGGAAGAACGTCAATTGATCTTCTTCACGTGTACACAGATTTTTCATATAGGTTGTTATTTTAAAAAGCTAAGTGAATTCATTATGGGGTGTGGGGTGCAGCAAAGAAATCAGTGAAAGATTTCCAAAAACTCGATAATGTTTTATTAAGAGTACTAACTATTATGGTATTTTATCTTAGAATAAAAGATTATTTTTTTATTTAATTGTAGGTTTTCACTGCTTCTTCTTAACCTGGAAGAATATTACTTTGAACAGCACACAGCTAATCATATTATAAATAAAGATTGCAAAGATGAAAGGTACAAAACTTTTACATACCTTAATTTACTGGAGTCATTCTAGGTGTGTGAACACATGCACAACTTTTTTGTTGTTGTTGTTCCTTTTAGAAAATTCAGAGGCTCCCTAAAAATCTGTTCTAAGTCAATTATTTTTGAACCAGATGACAATATCCAGCCCATTATCAAGGTAAGCAGTGTGAACTTAAATTTCTTGGTTACTAAAGATTCTCTTTAAAAAGCTTTTAAGAAAGACTGTGTATTTTTATAACTTGCTGCAGATACCGTTGAGGGATTGCATTAGTATAAAAGCCCCAGAAGATAATGAAGCAAATAACCCTTTCACACGGTAGGTAAATTTGGGATACTGTATGTGTTTAACTTCCTTTGAAGCCCAAATGCCCATCATTTCAAATATCTTATTTACATTTTAGGAATACATCTGGAGGGATTTCTGTTGTGTGTAGCCAGGTAAGATCAGCATATAATAGATTCTTGATGTATAAATGGGTGAGGCTACATAAATGAGCAAACTTATGTTCCTTAATGGTATTTTTCCTCAAAGCTGTAGTCCAAGAGTGGGAAGTTCACTGAAAACAAAACTAATTAGTGTCAAAAACTTAGCATTAATGTGAAATTGTTGATGCTGGAAATTGCAAACTGTTAATGACTTCATTAAGTCATTAATTCAATAAATTGAACTTTTTGCCCTGTGCATTTTATAATGGAACTTAGGGAAACCCTAGAATTGAATGAAAAAGGAGAATAGACTGTAATAAAACTTGGTTTTAATCATCTTTACTTTGGTCTTGCTATACTGCTTTCACCTACTTTCTGCAGCATGTTGTGGTAATGGCAAAGCCATCTCGGTCCCTGTGGTTCAGCTTTGCGAAAACTCTGGACTGTGCTCTGTGTCCACCAAATAGTTTTCAGGAGTTGTCCTGAAATATTGTCTTCAAGTTTCAGTCAAGAATTGTGATTGTGGATGTATTCATTCTTAGCATTAACCAAGGGCATGCACTTTAAATTTTGATAAATTGTAGTTGATAGGTGTTCCAGAGCTGTAAAAGTTTTTAAAAAAAGAAAAAAAGCTCAGGTGTTCCTTTCAGGATAGAACAGAGTTGAGGAGGGAAATACAATTTTAAATATTCGTGTATATTTCTAAAATCTATCTTTACTAATGCCTGGAATTGATATCCTGGCTCAGTTACATGCTGCTGCAGTCAAAAACAAACTCAAGCATTTAATATTGTCTATGCCAGAGAAGTTTGTGGTTTGTGTTGAAGTAGTCAGTATATTTCATTTCATTTTGAAACTGCTTCTGTGAAAAATACTGTATAATCTATTTCTTGAGTTGGCAGGTTTTCTTGTGTACTGAGTGATTTTTAAAAAAATATTTCTAACTGCTCCAGGCAATACTTCCACCTTACATCATTGCTCTATGTTCTGAAGAACAAGTGATTATAAGAAACATCTTGTAGGAAGAAGGAACTAAGTTTTAAGATGGGAAGTGTGGTTATCACCCCCCACTCCTCCCATTTGTAGCTTGCCAGTCATCTTCCTGTCTCTGAGGAAGTGTTCTGGAATGCTTGGGTGGCATAATAAATCCTGGTATTTTGTATAAAAGGCATATGGACTTCCAAGTTTCAAGTAATCACTAGTTGTAATTATGACAGATCATGAGCTAATTAAAAATGTGGGGTTTTAAATAGAGCTTTGACCTTGTAGGAAGGAGCCACACATAGGGAATACTTGGAACACCTTAAACATCTTTGCCTTTTAGACCCAGAAAAAAATTGTTATTACATAGCTGGATAAGCAGCTTTTCTTTATGTAACAGATAACTTAAAACTAATGACTTTAAAATATAGTAAATGGGAATAATAATTTAAGATTATTTCAGTTTTTTTTTCTTGAGATAAAATTGGAGGAAATCCTCCAAAATAGGAAATTAATACAGTGTGCTTGAGTTTTTGCTCAGCTTACAAGTAAAAAAAACCAAACCATTATGCCTGCTTCTCATGTAATGTAGAGTACTCAGTATAGTTATCCTGCAAAAGAGCAATGAATGTGAAGCAGGTTTCTCATTCTGATTCTCCCATGGCCGATTCAGGTCTGTGATGCTGATGTCAGATGAAAGACACTAATTACCATTGTTTTTTAATGTAGCACTTAGAGGGGCATGCTGAGCTTATGGGCTTCTAAGCCTTCCACTTGCTTTCTTCCAGCTGGGTGTTTCTTGGAGCAGTCATGTGTTGAAGGTTGGCACTTTTGTCAACTGGTGGGAATGGGGAAGGCTGTTTTTAGCAGCCAGGATTCTGCATAGAGAGCATCGTCCACATCTGTTCTTTCAAGTTTAGTACTTGCCCTTGGTTTGGGGCTGCTGCCATGATGCCTTGCAGTGTAGAACTGCAGGTGTGCTACCTGTAGGAAGGAAACAGAGGCACTGGGAAAGGACCTGTAATCAACTAAGTCTTCTGGGCCAGGAGTAGAACACAGTAGGTTATGCAGTTGTCACCCCAGGACAGCAGTCCAGTGTTTTTTGTTTAGTTCAGAACAATCTTGAGCCTAGGCCTGAGATTTAGCAAGTTTGAACCTTCTCTACAAACAGCAGAACCACAACTTACTTCTGGCTTGTTGCCTTTGAGATGGTGGATAATAAGACACAGCGTGCAAATTAGTGTGCTAGCAGTCAGGTCTTTTTATAGGAGTTGTGAGAATGTTCTGAAGGAGAGTAGTTTTATGTGGGTTTTGGAGAGGAAAGATGTTCTCAGAGATGAGGCTAGCACCAGAAAAATAAAACTGTTCAAAAGCATGGTATTGGATGAGGGAGGAAATCTGGTGTTCATTGCGGTTGGAGCTGGAAGCAAAACGTTTTGCAGCAGAAGAAAGGCATTCATTTGAGAAAGTTTGCACAGTGTATGTTGTGAGTTGCCAGTCTGGAGTAATTCCTGTTTGGGCAGAACCTTGAGCCACTAAAAGAGGGGGAGGATCTGCCCCACTGAATGTAGCTGTGTGTATTTGCTTTAGTATTGCAACTCCTTGAAGGTCATATGATTAGGATGAAAGCCCACTAATCAACTGTATAAGTAAGCCTCTGAACTAAATTGCACTCTTACCCTCCCTGCAGTTAGCTGATATAAAAGCTCATTGTTTTTCTGCAGTTTATCTGGGGTAGTTAAAGCAGGATATTACAACCCAGTGTTTTGCTTGCCTAAACAGTGTTCTTAGCTTTGTATTTACCAGTACTTCTGATTAATTTTATTATTTTCTAAGGTGTGAATCTGTAATGTCTGTTACTCTTTCAGGTTTTTCTCATTAAAGAAAGAAATGTTATTGCGCCCTATAAAACAGTAAGAGTAAGTATGTATTTTTTCACTGCTCTTAGCAAACTGGAGTTTTGTAAGGATTTATGTTCTCATTTCTGAAAGAGATAATTATCATTTGAGGAATATGACAAGGAAAATTTAAAAAAAAAAGTAATTGCATATTGAAAAAACATGTCTGAATTGTTCTCTGATGGCCTTCTGATACTTCTTGGAGGACATGTTGCAGTCTTGACTCTTGCTGTTTACCTTGATGTGCAGCTCTATGGGCTCAACAGTCAGAGCTATCAGCTGACTGCTCGTGTACAGTGGGTGCTGCATCCTGGCTAAGTGGATTCTCCTCAATTCTGCTCAGACCTGAGAGGAGAGATTGCTAATTGATATTTCCCAGCTGAGTGCTTCTCAGTTCAAAGAAATGGCAAAAAAGGCTGCTCACAGCAGAAATTGGAGCTTACTCCTGGTTTCTTTCTGCTGATGGGGTCGGTCTGCTCCAATTCTGAGTCTGGAGGCTTCAAGGCATACGAGTAAGGGTTCTTTGCTTAAATTGTGAGATTAGTTAAGACACAAATGCAAAACTTTTATTATGCAGAGTTAATTCACATTTTGCCCAAGAATTGAGAAAGACAGAATTATATTTCTCAATGTATTTGTTTCAAGAATGATGGAGTCCATAAATTTATATTACTGTAGTGAACAGCAAAAAGGCAAGAGAGCATCTTTGTTCTCTCAACAAGTGCTTTGAGTTTTTGTGATTAGATCTGCCTCTGAACTAGGACTTTAAAGTTTTTTTCTTTGTTTTTTTTTTTTTTTTTTTTATTCTAGTAATTCTTCATGTGTTGAACTTATTTTGTCATCTAGTCCTTCCATACTCTGTTTCGCAGCCATGTGCAAGATTTATTAAGTATCAGACAAATACCTTATCCCATTGCCAACACAATGAAGAAGAAAAGAATCAGAAGGGTTGTTTGGAAAGCTTTTCACTTCATTTTCTTCTAAGTTATGATTCATCCACAGCTAAAACATTTCTGACAGTTAACAGTCACAATTCACTTTGCTAAAATGCAGCTATGTTTCTGCATTTTAAAACAAGAAATCTAGTTCACCTTCAATCTTTTCTGATTTTGTTTCTGTTGCTACTAAATATCTTCTACTTGAATTGTTGCCAGTTCCATATATGTCACTGAGTGCTGTAATTGGGTAATACATTTTATCTTCCCTATCTTTGATTGTTTCAGATCAATTACAAAATACTGAGCTGTTGTCTTTGAATATGGCTGGAGAGCTACAGAGACAACTGCTCACCAAAACTGTCACATTATTGGCTGTAAGCAATACTTGTAGACCATTCACTAGGATTTCTGAGAGCTGTGTTTTTTCCTGTTGAAGGAAAGCTATGCTCTGGTTTAAATCTTGCAAGGCTTTAATCTAGATTGCTACTGAATTTCGTGTCTCCCTATAATCCAGTTCCGTTTGCTTTTCGAAGCATACTTTCCTCTTGCATTGCTGTCAGTTCAGCTCAGATCACATACATTACACCAAAGATCATCTAGATTTTCCTGTCTTCCTTCCTTCAGTTTAAAATTCATCCAGTTGTAGCTGCTGACCAATGTCTTGCTTTAGTTTTACTGATCACTTGGATGTTTTTTCTAGACTTAGTAATCACAAAACACTGCAGAAACATATTGATACAGTTTTATACTACATTCAAGGGTCATGAAAGGATCCAACAACCTTTGCTAAATATGAGTTGCGTGTAAAGTTAATACCAGTTGATCAATACACATACTTCTAACATATTTAAGTTAAAACCAGGAATGTCTACTATAAAATGACACATAAGAAAGCTGGGAAAACTTTGTAGGGGAAAAATGAGTGTGCCACATATGCTGGATGATGTGAGGCTTTTGTAAATGCCTAGTCAAAATAGGCTGTGATTGAATTTGGGATCTTTTCAGCTCAAAACTACTGATGTAGATGACAATGACTAACTTGTTTAGTTGTCTTTAAAGATTTGATGGGCTGGTGTCTTTCTTCTCTAAGAAATACAGTAGCTGTTTAAAATGTAATGTGCCATTTGCTAGTTCTATATTTCATGTGTTTAAGACAGATATTAAAATAGTTGATATTAAAATAGGCAGAACAGGTACTACTTCTATATTTACTGATGTTTGCACTACATTAATTTATCCACTTCAAAGCTATTGTGCTGCATTGTATTAAACAACAGAAAAAATACTGCACCGAGAATTTTCCACAGGGGAGATACATTTGTAAAGAAAATATATCAGGTTTTACCTCTGGCTTTGGAATCTTTGAGATATGACATAATCTTTAATAGCATAGTTTTACTGGGTTTTAGAGTTTTATTATTTAGGGGATTATAGTTTAGTTTGATTTTTTTTTTTTTCCCCACTGAGTTCTATTTGAAATTCATTCCTAGTAAATGTACTTTTAATTTTAGGGTAGAACAGAACACTTATTCCAACTGGATGTTGCTGGGAAAGTAGGAGATGTTGTGCAAACTCTTCACCAGGTATGTGGTTATTTGATATCCCTGCATAGTTATTTAGTATAGAGTTTTATTTGTTCTCAAGGTGAAAACCTTGGAGTATCTATTTTTAAAATGTAGAATTGAACACAGCAGCTAGTTCTGACAGCTATTTTAAGTGATCCATATTAGCTTTTAGTATGCAGGGTGGTACTGTGGAGGCAAAGTAGTAACATGGTAGTAGCAGTGAACAAATATGTCCTACTTTAAAAAGAAATAGTAATAGATCTTTTAGTATGTCGTCCCCAAGAATGCTAAAGCCCCTCCTGTTTCTGACTTTTGAGCTGTGTGGGATATCTCTGTGCTGTTTCACTTAAAGCTCATTGTTTAGCTTTACAGGGCTTCTTGTCTAGATAAGATGGGAGATCAAGCTGCCATGGTGAGTATCTGATTATTTCTAATATCCTTGTTTAATAATGGAATTGTGATGTCTCTTTTTAGTAATTAAGTTCTCATTGCATTTGAGTCAGAGACCATATTAATTTTTCTTTCCTTCCACATTAGATAACTGCTATATTGCAATCACGCTTGGCTAGGACTTCATTTGATAAAAACAGGTACTTTTCTAATCACTTTCTACTGGGAAATCATTATCATCTTCTTGGTTGATTAGTCTCCTGCAGTGATAGTTAGATGGCTGGTTGAGTTAGTCTAAGTTCTGTAATTCAGAGAGGTAGCTTCTTCCTGTTCTGAAGCATCTGGAATGGAAAGTGGGAAATTCTGTGTTGTAAAGATGAACGTGTTACTTTGTCTCCAAAACATTTAGTTTATCAATGAATTTGTTGCAATTGGGCAGCAGTATATGCCAAATAAAACTGTAGTTTTAGAAAAGTCTTACTGCTCTAGGACTGGAGCAGAATGTAGCAGTGTTCCTTTCCTGGAGTGCCTGTTAAAATGGAGGCCCCAACAAAGAACTGTATTCCTGTGTAAAATAGGCTTAATGAAGTCCCCATGATGATGTCCCAAGGCTATAAGCTAACTAAAACCTTTCTAAATAATTTAAGGGTGCCTCTACCAAAGTAAGAACTGGAGGTAAACTTACTCCTTTTCTTCACTTGTAGATTTCAAAGCATTTCTGAAACGCTGCATATGGAATGTAAAGCAGAAATGGTGACGCCACTGGTGACTAATCCAGGGCATGTGTGCGTTACTGATGCTAACTTGTACTTCCAGCCTCTTAATGGATATCCTGTAAGTGCCTCATAGATGGTCTTGCATACAATGTGAGCACGCTGCCCTGCTAGTGGACAGTTTTAATTTTCTGTACTTTTTCTGTAGAGCACATCTCCAAGAGGACTATTTTCAGTTATTTTTAGAAGGTTTTCCTTTGATCTCTGCTGCCTTCAATGTATCTCTTCCTCTGAGGCTTCATTCTGTGCTAACTTGCTTAAATTTTACCTCCTACTGACAAAGCACCAAATGTCCTTTGCTCATTCTCTATTAATATTTGAGGATGCCTATTTGTAACATTTCATTTAAGATAAATTTCTCAGTCTTAGACTGATGTTGTTTCAAGTTAGTGAGAGCTTTACATGTAGTTTACTTTGGGACCTCTTAGCTAGGTTTCCTATTAAACTGATCATTTCTTTCTCTGGAGGAAAGCTGAGTGCATGTGGCAGATGGATTGCTGCTTTGGAACTTGTCATGGAAGCAGTGATGGTCTTAGCAGGCCACTAACTTAGCTATGATTCTGTGAAATACCTGTAGTATGGACATGGCAATAGCACAATCACCAGAAAACTTTAATTCTCAGATGGTTTTTTTTTTTTCCAATTTACTTGTCAGCATGTAAGATTGCATCAGCAGCCCTGGTGCTGCTCCAGCTGGGTATGACTGGTCCTGTAGGCTGGTGGAGCACAGTCTGGCCAGGCATGAAGTACCAAGCTAGACCCATCCTCTAATCCCAATGCTGGACTGCCAGTTCCCTCTACAGGAAGGAACTCGGGGTTGAGGACTGGAGTTTATCTCTGATGCTCTCATCTGCTGGTATCCTGTGGAGAGAGAAAGGAATCTGCCGAATCTGAGTGCCCTAAGGACAAGGAAGAGACAAGCAGAAGATTCAGTGGAGAATCAGACATAGGAAAAATAAGGGGAAAGGTCTGAGTGCTGTGAAAGGAATACTGAGTTAGAGAGATTATGTCTGTGACATGGGGAAGGAATGTTGGGAGCTAGTACAGAGGATGGAAAAGAGAATTGGAGAAAGCGTGTTTGACAAAAGAGGAGTAATTTGGGGGACAGACTTTTTACAGTGGCCTTTTGCTAGAGGTCAAGGGTAATAATATAAAACTAGAACAGCCTAGATTCAAACTAGACAGAGAAAAAAAGATTTTTTTACCATGGGGGTGGTAAAACATTGGCCCAGGTTGTCCAGAGAGGTGGTGGATGCCCCATCCCTGGAAATATTCAAGCTTAGGTGGGACAACACTCAGAATAACCTAGTTTAGTCAAAGGTGTCCCTGCTTATTGCAGTGGGGTTGGATTAGATAGCCTTTAAAGGTCCCTTGCTACCTGAATTATTCTGTGATTCTGTCACGTTGGAAGTAAGTCCAGGCAAGGGAAAGGTGTTTCCGTGGGATAACGGTGCCATTCTGATTCCACCCGCCAGGTGGCACCCATGTCACAGTTTGCCCAGCAGCCCAGTGGCTTCCTTTATTAATACAGTAGTGTGCTGCTGCTCTGGTGCATGGGCATTGCTGCTGGCTGCAGGCTCGGGGATAAAATGCTGCTGCTTACTGACTCCTAAACTGCTCGGCTGCTCAGGTAAAAACCAGCAGCAAAGACAAGCCTCCTCTTTTTAACATAACTGCTTAGCTGCTAAAATGACATGGATATTGTTTTCATACTGCTAGTATCTGTAGTCAAGAAAAAATTCAGATTGTCTGAGGAGGGTAAGGTAGAAGAACATAAACATACTAGAATTTCTCCATCTTTTCTTCCCCCTCCCTCATCCCCCACAGAAACCAGTAGTACAAATAACACTGCAAAATGTGCGTCGTATCTATAAAAGAAGACATGGGCTGATGCCACTGGTAAGCTCAGCATTTATTTTATTTTGTCTTGCTGTATGTATGGTTTCTTAAAGGGACCATCTGAAACAGTCTGTATCATTAGGTAAAAGCCATGTGTTATTAAAAACTATTTTAAATAGTGAACAGTACTCAATGTACTTTCTGGTCTTTTAAGTGTTTTCTTTTCCTGAGTTGTCAAGAAGATGAAAACAAAGTGAATTCTGACAAGGATGAAAAACTTCTTTCATAAGCAGTCAGTATAGGGGAAGGGAGAAGGGTGTACTGTTATGGAGCAATTCATTCATCTCAAACACCTCTCACGGGGTAGAATGAATTTCTCTCTCATGGTGTATTTCCTCTGGATTGATTCATGGAGGAGATTTGGTCACTGCTTTATATTGAGACTAATTTGGAGTGATGGGTCCCACTGTACATGACTGAGGGATGACAAGAGCTCTGCAATGAAACCTCAGTTGTGTGCTTTCAGTGTTAGCACTGAAATTTTAATCTTGTAGAAATTGTTTGGTCTCAAAAAACATTTAAACCAAGTATACTTTTTTTTTGCCTAAGTGAATGGAGTGATGCAAAGAATTAAATGTCTGTTGCCTAGGCTTCATCAATCCAGACAGAGCCAATCTATTGGCTCAGTGTAAAATGAATGCTGTTATGATTGGAAATAGAAAATTTAGTATGTTAGATGTTGTGGGCAAAACTGCTACCCAGTATAGAGCCATAAGTCTTAGATATTAATATCTAGAACTTTCTGTTAAAAACCACAAGTACTACAGCTTGTCAATAATTGCTCTCATTTGTTTTTCCCCCCCTTTAAATTTCCAGGGACTTGAAGTATTTTGTACAGAAAATGATCTATGTTCTGACATCTACTTGAAATTCTACAACTATCAGGATCGAGATGAGGTCTATTTCCTTATTGCAACATATATAGGTTTGCAGTATTTATTTATTAATGTAGTGTGTAGTACCTTGTGAAGGGGAATTTGTCTGGATTTTGCTCTGTTGATGTGTGGGAAAAATGAGAAAAATAAACAGATATATAAGCTGTAACAATTTTTAATAGAAATAAGCAAAGATCAGAATGAGTGTTGTGAAATAGCACCAGTTTGGTTGTGTTTGAAGTGCTGAGTGTAAAAGCTGAGGTGGCATTATTGAGGCAAAACTAATTTTTTTTGATTTGCAACTTGATATGCACTGTCATTTAACAGCCCCCTTTCCTCCCCTTCAAAAAAAAAATCAACAAATGAAACAAACAAAGCCACAAAACACTATCTTCAAAGCAAGGGATAAATAAGATCCACTCAGTTAAATTGTGTTTTGTGGAAAAAATATAGACTACCTTGTGTGTGGACCCCCCAAGTCTTCAGTTAAGAAACTTGCTGTCCTATTAAGATAACTTCCTGTCTATAATAGGTGGATTTCCAGTGCACACATAAATACCTGAACTTTCCTCAGTCTTAGGAGTGGTTGGTGAAAATTATTGTTCTGAAACACTTGAATTCTCATTTTTGTTAAATCTTGTATGCATTAATTCCTAGAAAGTGATGTGAGGTTTTTTGCAGATTGTAAACAGGAATTTCCTAAAATGTGTGTGTCCTGGAAAAAAAGGAGAAAAAGGCTAAATTTTTCTGTAATTTGAAACATTGCAGCTCGTATTTACTGCCAATATTGAAAATGTTTATGTAACTTTTGTGCTGTTTTGTTATTGTACTAAGACTCTAGTTCTGTTTTAATGAATTCACCTAAATATCAGTTGACATTTCCCTCCTGCTTCACAAAGAAAAATGGAAAGGCCACAAAGGAATGATAACTTCCCTTTGGAATTGTTTTAGTCTTCTAGATTTTTCTTTGAAAAGGAAATAGATTCTGACATCATTTTCTCTGTCATTGAAATAGCTGCATGCTGTTACCCTGCTTCAGACTTTTTCTGGATAAATTTCTAAGGTGAAATTTCAAGGTGTAAATGAAAATGCTGATGATGTTGGAGCTTAGAAATAAAAAAAGAGTGAGCCCTTTCCTTAAGTGTTTATAGCACCTCAGTATCTCCCTGGCAGCAGAAGAGCCTCTCTTTGAAGGTGCTAACACTTTTTACTTGTAGAATCTAAAGTACTAAAGTGAAGGAAAGATTGGAATATATCTTTCCACCCTATGCTGAGCTAAAATAGAGGCCTGCCATAATCTAATCCAAGTTTCTTGCCGTCATGCCATGGTTGCAGTCCTTTAATTCTACTATTTCAGGGACTTGCCCAGGTGCTGTACACTGAATCAATGGAGGAAAGTATAAGAATAAATAAATAACCCAGTTTTCCAGCTGCATACCTTGACATTACAGCTAATAAGCAGAGAGTAGAGCAGTTTAAATTTCTTGAGCTCCTGCCTATACTTCAAAGAAAACTCCAGGTGCATAATTCCTACTTTCTTGAGTGTTGGTCAAGTTGTATTTTTCTCTACGGTCTGTTTCAGTGGATCTGAAATTAAATCCTGTTCATGTACATACATGACTTCTTTGCACAAGTTACTGATAGTGGGCATCCTTGGTTGCAGTAGAAAAATATATTTCATTTTTTTTTGCTTGACTGTAGCAGAACCACTTCTAGAAATTTGGAATCTTAAAGGTTGCCAGATTGCTGAGAGAGTTGTTCATAGTCTGAAAATATTTTTCCATTCCACATAAATATTCACCCATTCTTACTGTGTTTGGTTTCAGCACTACTTTTTTATGATTTTCTTTTTTTTGGCCAAATGCAATTTAGACCTGTTTGCAGAGATGTTAAAAAATGTGTGAATTATAGTAGCTATGGAAACACGAAGTTGCCAATTAATTCTCACTTGTTCTATTAAGAAACTGTGCCCTTAATTATTTTACAGTATTTTGCATAATGTTAATCACAGTCTAATTTGGGAGCCAAACTCCAAACCTCACAACTTTTAATGCTATACTTTATTTTATTTTAGAAAATCATATTGCGGAGCACACAGCTGAAAGTTACATGTTGCAGTGGCAGCGAGGACATATATCAAATTACCAGTATCTTCTGCATCTCAACAATCTGGCTGACAGAAGCTGCAACGATCTCTCCCAGTATCCTGTATTTCCTTGGATCATAGCAGACTACTCTAGTTCAGTGTTAGGTATGTGTATATAGAAAAGCAGGTTAGTGCATCACGACCAACCTGAAAAGTGTGGGGGGGGCTTTTACACTGCATAAGCTCCATGTTACATCAAAATGAACCTGGCACTAGTGGTCTTGGATGTTTTCTTGTGCACTTACCCCTCCCCTTTAGCTCAGGGGACAAAATGCCTCACCTTTTTCTGTTAAGTATTGCATTCCTCAGATACAGAGTATGTACCAAACATCTGCTTTGTTGCTTTGCACATCAGCAGTACTGAGCATTCAAAGACTTCCTATGATTCTTATGAATGGAAAAGAACCAGTAAAATGGCTTTTTTTTTTTTTTTTGGAACAAGTTAGATGCACTGAAATATGTAGAATCCAGGTGTTCTTTTATAATTCTTAGCACTGCAGATTGAATGCAATAGGCTGACAAGGCTTGTGCCTAAAGAAGCTCCTTGATTAAGGGTCTTAGTGCAGTTTGTGTTGGGATTTTGTGCTTTTGAGAATCACGTCCCTCTGCAAGAAGCAGAGTAGGGGAATCTCGTGGTATTCATCAGCACCTGCTCAAACACTTCAATCTGATTGTATGGTGGGACTTAACTGTAGCCTGACAGAATGTTTAATGAGTAGGAAGAAGATGATACCAGCTGCTTTTGTGCCTTTGGTAGCAGGACCTTCACTACGTGATACTACTTGTAATAACTGTCCCATATATTAACTATTAGTTCTTAAGCAAGAGATATGAGATTATATGTACTTGGAAAGAAGATGAGAGCCATTTACAGTAAGACTTTATGGGATTGCAGTTAGTAGGGAGGGAGAAAATTACTGGAGGGGTTTTGTGTTGGCTTTTGTTTGCTTTGTTGCTGCTTGGATAAGTTCGGAGGTTTTTTGGTTTGTTTTTAAATACTGATTAGAGTACATTAAAGTCTAGTAGAATATTTGGAGTCTATAACCAAGTAATTGGTCTGGTTTTTTTTTTTTAAAAGATTTGACAAAGCCTGAAACATTTCGTGACCTTAGTAAACCAGTTGGTGCCCTAAATAAGGAAAGGCTGGATAGACTTGTGGTATGTATATCTTGGCATTTATATGCTGAACATTTTGGGCCTTTTTCATACTGGCAATAAAAGGAGCTTTGTCCAGCAAGCTTTGGGAATTATGTCTTATGAATTATTTTATCAAAAGTTAACTATAAACCTTATCAGAAGCAAACATACCTATCACCATTCCACATCTATTTTCCAGCTTAATTTCATCAGAACTGGTTTTGTCAGTACTAATTTAAAATTATTTGAATTCATTTCCTCTCTCTTACTACCTTTTCATATGTATATACTTTTAAAAGTTTTGCCTTGCTTTTAAAATAACATCCTGAAATCCATTTAATATATATGTATCATGGCACTGATATGCTGTAAATGTACATGAATTATTGAAACTTCAAAACCCCTGGATTTAAATGTGTAATGTAAACCACATGTTTGAAAGAAATAAGGAAAAGTAGTAGAAATCTTATGTATTTCCATTTAAGAAAAATATTGAATTTGAGGGAGAGTACTTCAAAGAGTGGAAATTTGGATCCATGGAGGTTAGAGCACTAACTTGAAAATTCTCTATGCTTATAATGGTGCACCAAGTTTTTCTGTTTCTCAGGTTAGTCAGGCCTTTTATAAGCTGTCAAACACATGCTTAGAGACCTAGAACGTCCTCAGTTGCTTGGGTTTTAATTATTTGTGTAAAATTATTGTCTTCTGTGGAAACTTAATAATTCCAAAATAATTTATGGAACATTAGAAAAAATATTGCCAGAATAGCTCCATTATATTGATAAAAATATTAAAATATTTCAAAATCATACAGCTTCCTAAGATTGTGGAAGACAAGAATATGAACAATATTGTGTTTACAGTAACAGTAAATAAAGTCTTCCTTGTAAGATCTGACTTTCCTCAAACTGTTATTGGCTTTATGCTTGCTGCAGCAAAAGTCATTCTGCTTATGATACGTTTTAGAGTAATTCATAGGAGGTTCAGACAGGAAGGAATCTTTCAGGTTGATGGAAGTCAGAATGTTCTTCCATACTCTCATTAAACTTGATGTGAAAGACGAAAAGGAAGCATTTGTTTGTACTTCTTTGAATTTGAGTCACTGCAGTTATGTGTTAAAGTGAGAGAGGTAAAAAACACTGAAAACCTGATAGTTCTGGATGATCAGTTATGACAACTATTTTGCCACATTGATTTACGGCTCTGATTAAAGCTGCATGGATATTAGAACTTAAGAGGTTTTTTTCTCATTAGAAGAAAAATTGAGGGTGGGTGGTCCTAATCTGTGTCTTTTAAAATAAACAGCGTGTATGCGTTCAGTATTGAGGGAAAGCAGAAGTGCTGATTTGAAACAGATGTTTCTTTCTTCTTCCTATGTTGCAGACACGTTATCAGGAAATGCCAGATCCCAAGTTCATGTATGGAAGCCATTATTCTTCTCCGGGTTATGTTTTGTTTTATCTTGTTAGAGTTGGTAAGACACCTTTTATATGCTCTCTGAGCAGACAGTTACCTACAAAGCAGACAAGGTTTGGAGCAAGCTGATGCTGTTTTTCTTTCTCCTTAGCTCCAGAATACATGCTCTGTCTGCAGAATGGAAAGTTTGATCATGCTGACAGAATGTTCAACAGGTTTGTTTACATTTTGTCTATAACTAGATAGTTTTGTTTTGTTTTCAAATATGCATCAATGGGGAGTGCAAGGCCTTAATTTTTTTTTTTTTTTAACAAATGTGTGATTGATTTGTCTTATCTAGCATTGCAGAAACCTGGAAAAACTGTTTGGATGGTGCAACAGATTTCAAAGAGGTAAATGGCTGGAAAATTATTCAAATCTTCTCATCTGTGCTTAGCCTTCTCACCTACTGTTGATTTAAGAGTGTTTGGTTGGAGTGTGTTAGGTTATTTTTTGATTCTGTTAGTGCTTTTCAGTTGTGTGGGTTTGGTTTTTGGTTTTTTTGTAAGGCTGATGACTGCATTTTATGAATCCTTTATTAACTGTGTATTAACCGTAGATCAACTCCATGCTCGCTCATCTGTACCTGCTTTCTGGCTTTTAGTTTAACAGAAGTATCATTGTGAATGTTAGTGGAAATACGTGGGAATTACCAGAATGTGGATTAAGGCTGAAAAGACAATTTTCTGGATTGTCTGCTGGAATCTTGTAAAGATTTGGCTGTATTGCAACGCTACATCCTGAGAGTTAAACTGTAGAAGTGGTATCTTGGGTTTTTGAGCCTTGAGAAACCCTAACTTGTAGAATATGTTGAGAATAATAAACTGTCACATAATAAATACTGTTAAATTCCTTTATCAAAGAAATTCCTTTACTATTTAATACAGTGATGCTTTTTAAAAAATAGTCTACAGTTAATGGTTAGATACGATGGTATTTAAACCTGAAAGCTTTAAGCTCTGTAACTTCTGTCATAATTTTAGTTTTATCCTAGATTTTAGTCTTGACTCTTACTTGATGTCTTAAAAATGAGAAGGTAGCTGTGCAATGAGAGTTCTGAAGATACTTACAGATATTATGGATTTATATATTACACATTACTTGTTTAAAATGTGTGCCCCTGAATTTAGCAATTTAGCTCAGAGAACTGCCTTGCAGGGAAAACATGGAAAATCTACCCAACTTTAGTGCTTGACATATGAACTTTAATAACTTTTTTCCCACTGAATGATCTGTTTCAGTGATCAAAACTAAGCTAATATCAAAACTTGGTTGTTTTTTTGTTGTTTTTTTTTTAAATTACAGTTGATTCCAGAATTTTATGAAAATGATTCTAGTTTCTTAGTAAACAGTTTGAAGTTGGACTTGGGAAAAAGGCAAGGTGGAAAGATGGTTGAAGATGTAGAGCTTCCACCTTGGGCATCAGGTAATAATAATCAAACTTCTTGTATTATTAATTAATTCAAGATTGCTGGAATTGTGGTTCTTCCTCAAAAATGTCCATTTTGATTTCTTCTAAATGAACTCTTTCTTTAAAACACTGACATAATTCATAGGTGCTTTTAGTTTTTATAAGAAAATCGAGGTTAGTGTGGGGTGCTTGGTTGGCTTTTCAAGAATAAGGAGGGAGAGAAATGGATACCAATACAGAACTGGATATTTTCTCCTTTAATTAACCTTTCTCTTGTCAGGTCCTGATGACTTTCTTCAGAAGAGCCAAGAGGCTTTAGAAAGTCCATATGTGTCAGAACATCTTCATGAGTGGATTGACATCATATTTGGCTACAAGCAGAAAGGAAGTGAAGCAGTTGCAGCTCACAATGGTAAATACACATTTATAGAACTAGCAAAAAAAAGGGGATGCTTCAATTAGGCAGGAATGGTAAATCACAATTTATCTGTATCTGTAATGCTTATTTTGTTTTAAATATTCATAACTGTGCTTTGAATGCTTGATCCTTACTAGAAATAGTGACTTAGCTGGTAGTATTGCCTTCATGGTGATTTGCATCTTTGAAGATGTGCTTCAGAGGGTGGACAAGACGATTCTGTAGCATTGCTGGGATTTGCTTGCACATCATGGTGTGGCAATATAGTACAGGATTAGTGTTTCCCAATTAAAAATGGCAGCCTGCAGGGTCTCCAAATAAACATGTATTTAACTTCCCTCCACTGTTATTTCAATGAGAGAATTTCAATGCAATTTCCCCCTCCTCCTGAGAGAATTGGCAAGGGAAAGAATGGACTAATGGGCTCTAGATCTTTGGAGCAAGAATGAAGGAAAAAGTGTGTTAGTTTGTCCTTACATACATACACATGACTGCATGTGAGACGTTTTACTGTTTGCAACCTTACTCTGAACATGTGTCTGGCCACTATGCACCCTTACAAAGGGGGATGTTGTTATGTGACTGCTGTGTAGATGTGTTTATTTACACCTAAAAACATTACCAACAATTAACTTATTCATCAGTCTGATATTTTAGCTGTGTATATTACTACCTAATAAGGAAGTGCCTTCTTTTTAAAAAAAGAGTAGCAGATCAGATTTTTAGGGTGTTTATTTCAGAAGCCCTGCTCCTTTTGAAGGACTACAAGTAACAGAAAATGTTGAGATAGTTTGCGCTTAACAAGATAGAATGAGTTTAGAAAGAAAACCTTCCTACAATAGTGGTAAGAGTAGGAACAACTCCTCCTTTTGGTATTCAGTACTTTCTACTTCCAGGGGAAGATAGTTGAGGATTGTTTTGCTGGGGTTTGTTTGGTTTTGGGGTGGTTTTTTTTGCTGTTGGGTTAGGGGCAGGTTGGGTTGTTTTCTGCTAATCATTTCTTTCCAGTGTACTTTTTCCACATGTCCTTACATATGATGGGATGTATTTTAGAATTGTAGGGTTTGGCATCCAGTCATACTGCGAGCATAAGTGTCAATTACAATGTACCACAGACTTTAAATACAGTAAATCAGCATATAAATTATGGCACCTATATTTTTACCTGTCAGAAGAGGGCACTAATGAGAGCACTTTTAAAGCATAATGTGCTGCTTCTGCTGCAGTATGGATTTTTATTAGCATAATGAATTGCAGACATTTAAGTAGATAAGAGAGGTAGAAAGAATCTGTGTATGAATGAACTTAGGTCAAAGTAAATATTCTTAAGCAGAGGCCTCAGTCATTTGCGTCATGGCAATTCACCTGGAAAGGTGAATGCACAGATCTTTCTGATCATTCTTTATTACTTTCTGTTCCCTATCTGAAAACTAACCAGTTATGCAACTGTGCTTGATTATTTATTTATTTATTGGGGGTGTGTATATATATATATATTTATATAGGTATTTAATGAAGCTTAAATAAGCAATCCTGAAATTTTCTGAAAATCTCTTGGAAGTCCTAAATTTTTTCAGGTAAAAAACCAGGATTAAAATGTAAGACCTCAAACTCTAATGCCTGTTGAAATAGCTTATTTGTGAGTAAAAAGTGCAGCTCTGTTTATAGGAAGATGAAAATGAGCCTTATATATCTACATTGTACAAATAAACTTTTTTTTTTCCAGTGTTTCACCCATTAACTTATGAAGGAGGAGTGGATTTAAACAGGTAATTAACAAGAATCTGAATGTTTTTGTTAAAGCAGTTAGCTAAGTTTCTCAGTATCTCTCCAAATTCTCTGCTGGCTGTAAAAGGGCTCTGTACATGAATGATGCTGCTCATCCATTTTATACTCCCAAATATGCAGAGAACCAGCATCATATTCTCAGTTTTAGCTTGCATTGAAAGATTGTTACTTAAGCGTTTCTTCAGTCTGGCTTTTGTGAAATTGCTTAATTTTTTCAGTCATTGAGAATATTGCTATTTTACATAAACAAAGTAATGAAGCTGTTATATGATTGTAAATCTGCAGTAAATCAGTTCTATAAGAATGTGTGGTGGCCTGTAATGCTGTAGTAACTGCACGTGCAGTTCCGTGCTTTTGGGGAAGGGGAGGGGAAATAAAGTACTTGCCTCCTTGGCTTAATTATATATCTTGCTTTGTAAAGTATTATGGACCCCAATGAAAAAGTAGCTCTGCTGACACAAATCCTGGAGTTTGGACAGACGCCAAAACAGTTGTTTACAACCCCTCATCCTCAAAGGATAATTCCGAAATTGAAAAGCTTGTCTCGAACTTCTAGTCACAACATTTCCATAGCTGAGTCTCCAGGTAAATGTTTAATAGATAAACTAACAATGTGAAGGATTTGTAATTTTGTGTACTATCTTTCTCCCACGGGATCTCATTATACAACTCTCTTGGCTACTTTCCCTGTATGTCAACTAAAGATAAATCCATGAACTAAATCTTAAAGAAAAACAAAACTAGACCAATTTCAAATTTTAAAATACAGGTGTTGCCCTGTATTTTGCCTTCTGTTCCAGTGGTTTCCTCTGGGACTGTTCAACCTCTGCTACTGAAGCTGTGGGAGGGCTGTCATCCCTGGCCTTTCCCGACACTTGAAATTCACGCTGATGTGACAGCAGTTTCAATGACCATGTCAGCAGGCATTCTAAATGATGCAAAGATTTGTTTGCATTTTTAACAGGAGTGTCTTAGGGGTAATCAATTAATTAGCTTGATCAAAGTAAACCCTAAGAACTTAAGCATTTGAATATTTTTTTCCTTTTCCATGACTTGAATGAAAAGCTGAAATGACATTTTTCCCCCCTATACTGCTACATACTGTAGGGACAGAGTTGATAGAATAACTTTCTTATATAAAAGGATTGTAATTCCCTCACAGGCTTCTGTTCAAGGCAGGATTTAAACCATTTCTCCAAAACTAAGATGCTATTGTCTTCAAAATGTGTACAATGATTTAACTATAAACTGGGCTGAAGATTCAGCCCAGGTATCACTTGGAAAGATTTTTCTCATTTGATTGTCTTCAATTCACTTACCATTTGATGGTCTTCACTTTTAAGCAGAGGAATAACAATGAGTGCTACTTTGCAGGGCAGCCTGTAGCATCCAATGGCAAGAGGGGCTTTGAGAGTTGTATGTGGTGATAGTAATGATCCTGTGTTTTAAATAGATTTGCTGCCTAAGTCATTAATTCACACATCAACAGTTTCTCTTGGGTCTGACCATTTTATAATTGACATCTAATGATCTCAATTTTGTTGCATTTTTCATCCCTTAACTTTTGCAACAGTGAAATGAAGTTGTGACACTCTAAACAGAATGCAATAAAATAATAAAAGCATATACTGTATTGTAACAGTAAATGACTTTCCTAGTTCTTTTCCATCTGAAAAGCCCTTGACATTTCAAAGGACATCAAAACATTGCTGCAGAGTTTTTAGGTTTTCTTTTTTGTTTGTTTGTTTTCCATTTTGGAATTACATTCTGTAAAGTCTGCAGTTTAAAAGCACTGATTTGGTGAGAAAAATCCTATTTTTACTGTGTAAGCCTATGCAAATTCAGAAAGAGATTTGGGGAAAAAAAGTTGGTGATCTTGTCGCTCTCTGCGTTAGTCTAAGGATCTTATTCGTGAAGTTCTGCATGACTTTTGTACTTTCATATTTATGTCACCTAGGTATTTGAAATATGTCTTTTTATTTTCTATTTGTGATGGAACTTTATCATGGCATTCTATTGCAGTTTCTCCAAATGAAGAATCATTTGAAGATTTGACAGAAGAAAGTATAACACTTGCCTGGAACAATATTGCCAAACTAAAATTAGATAAGCAATATAAAATTCACAAAGAGTAGGTACTATTCTTTTCAGTCAAATTCTTCCACTGAATTGGGGTGGGGGATCTGTATATCAATCTGAATGATGGGTTAGGGTTTAAAGTATATACTTTTATTTTTGAGGTGACTTTGTGATTTGATTATGCAAGATGAACTTGAGTATATGATGGGTTATGAATCCAGGGAAGGTATTTGTTAGTTTGATTTTTGCTATTGTTTTTCCTTAGCTCTAGAGCTGTATAAGCTCATTATCATTTTAGTACCTGAAGCAGATATTGATTATTCTTCTCTAAAATTGATAACAACAGCCAGATAAATACATCTGTTTATTTATTTTTATAATGCCAGGAGGACACAACTTCATCCCATCAGATTTGAAAGGTTAAACACTTAAGTTGTCCCACTGTACATCTCAAGCTGCTGCTGCGTGAGCAGTTTGCCAGGTCTCCAGCTATAGGTTTTCAGTTAATCCAGGTACCAAACTACTGTTCTGATGGATTCCTAGGGAGTCAAGAGTCAGTAGGGGCACTTTTCAGATGAATTTTGAAAATACCAAATAATGAACAATGTCAGCTCTATTTTAAAGAAAAGGCTTTCCTTTGGCCCCATCTCTTGTCCTAGTGACTGGGCTACTTAGGAGGATTTCTTACTACCTTGAGTACAGCTACTTTCTTGGTGACTGCAATCCAATCTAGGAAAACATTATCATGTCTCTAAAACAAGGTAATACTTGTAGTGACAAATCTGTCACCAGATTGTTAGCATTAGAGAAATCCTGATCCTGAAAAGATCAGGATTTCTGAAAAGAGACTCAAATTTCAGCTTCTGATTATTTTTATTACTTTTTTTTCTGAAGACTGCTGAGAAATAATGAGACACAGAGCTGTGTAACAGAACTTTGGCTGTGCAGGATGCTCTGTGCTTCCTAAATTCCTGACAAAAGCTTTGTCTAAATTTCTACCTATAGTGACTTTGCCAGTGTCAAATTAAAGGAGAAGAAATGTGCAAGTTCCGATCCTGACACTTAAGGTATTCAGTATCTGCTTGTAGGCAGCTTCCTGACTACTTGTAGCTAACCCAGAGTTGGAAAAACTAAATGGGAAACCATTTATCCTCTCATGTGGGCAAGTCCCTTCTGATGAAGATGGAATCCTTACAAAACACTGTGGGGATCCTGTCCTGGTATTTCACTTATTATGTCATGGGATATTTTTGTCTCTAGGCAGGTAACACAGCACTGTAGTGTTTTTAATCTCCTTGAATGTCTTAGCTCTTACAGAGCTCAAATAACAGATTTCAACAGTAGTCTATTTACAGTATGGTGGTTAAGTTTCAAAACCTATGAAGTCACCCACAAGCTTACTTGTATTAAACAGGGCAATTACTGGAATAGCAGTCACTTGCAATGGGTCTTCTGTTTTCACCACATCCCAGGGTAAGTATTGCACAGGTATTTACCACAACTTGCAGTGTAAATGCAGGTTAATGTTTTGGGTTTTTTTAACAAAATGGTATGAAACTGAAATATATATATTTGATGTAATGAAATAGCTTAACTATATTAATTTGTTCAATTTTAGATGATTTTGACTTAAAATTTTCAATATTATCTAGCTTGGAACATAATTTCAGTAATAATAAAAATGGATAATAATGGAAGTCTATCCATTTAGATACCAGAGTTCTTTTAGAGTTTGATGAGCATGAGATAGTTCATCTGTAACTAGTACAAAACAGGGTAGCTCCAGGCCCAAGTCACAAGCCAAGTTGAAGAGTTTCTCAGAGACTATGAGAAACCTGTGTCTGCTTTTCATAGTAAGATATTCAAGCAGGAGCAAAATTATTAGCTTCTAGAATATAAAATAGTCCTTTTATCTTCTATTTTGTCCCTTATCCCCAGATTCAACTTTAAAGATGTTTTCCAAAGACTCGAAAACCATCCAGAGAAGTGTGTCCTTTTCAAACATGGTAAGCTGCTGTCAAAATAAGAACGAGATGATTTGGAATCTTCTGAAAGCTGCTCAGAGAGATGGCTCTTAGCATCCATCAATGCCTCTTTTCTTTCCCCTGCCTACTCAGTTGTATTGTGTATGAATTATTTAGCAGAGTGAATTGAGACTCTCTCAGGCCACCAGAGAGAACAGAGCACATTCTGCAAATGTGGGGAAGGAGCATTAAATAGTTACACTGGCTCTGTTCTTAGTGGCCCTGCTGTCCAGGGAAGAGCTTGTGGTAGAGATAGTCTGGCATGAGCAGGGGTGTCTTTCTGAGCAACTTTGAACTGCCATTGGGACCAGAATTGCAAAGCTTAAATTCCATCCATGTGCTTGCATCCAGCATTGCCTTACTGCACCCAAGCATTTGAAGCCTGTGAGTCAGCCAACAAAGAAAAACCAAGCACAGGGAATGGAATCTGTGCTGGGTGAAAATGAGCCATCCTTCTTCCATGAGCAATGGTCTCAGCAACTTGTGAACAGCATTTTTCCCCTGCTCTTAAAAGAGCTGGGAAAGGGCTTCTGAATTTGATTTTCTGTGCTTGAGCACTGTGGCCAGACCTGAGTTATAAAGATACACTCCCAGTTATCATATTCAGTCTTCTGTTGGTGCAAGACACCAAGATATATCAGTTTTCTCTTTACCATCATCCCTAGAGGGAACAAGAATGGCAAATGTGTTGCCCAGACAGAAGCCATAGCATGCTCTGACTGGTCCCCAAGTAAACGGCAGGATCAAGACCCTATGGTCTGCCATGGGACACACTAGCAGGTGAATCTAGATACATCAGTTCCTAATGCTTCAGCAAAGGGAAACTTTGGAATTTCATGGCACTATGAAAATGGAGCTCTCTGACTCATAAGCCTAAAGTCTGGTTTTCATGAGGAGACCTTGTATACTCTTATTCTCCTCCCCTGTAGTTTTAGTGCTGATCTAAAACACTTAGAGCAATGCTAGAAGGAGTGGTGTTTACAGTCCAGCAGCTTACTGTTTTTCAAACAGACCTAAAACATGACCAGTAATGATACCAGGTAGAAGCACTAGGCTGCTGGTTGGTTTTTTCCTTGCTGTTTCTAGTGATGGTAATGTAACTGAGCAGGTACCTGTAAATAATGTTTCTTGTTGAGAGTAGTAGGAGTTAGACAGTTATTTGTTCTTTGAAAGACCTGAGCTGATAAGAACCTGTGATGGAGAACAAACATCAAAAGAATCTGCATTTTTAGTTTCTGTTAGCTATTTGTGTCTAGAATTGACAGCAGCTTACAAGATGAAGAGCTGACCCAATTACTTCTGAGTGAGGAATTACTTACTATGTGCTTGAAATAGCAGTTTCTTTGGAAATATCTTTCAGTTCTGCATGTATTTCTGAATGTTTCTGGGAGCTTTATTTAACAGAGATTAAGTATTCTTGATGTTCAGTGTCCAGCATCTAAGGTTTTTCTTGATCAGTGTTCATATAACATCTGCATGTTATTTTTATTGAAGATTAAAATGCTGCTTGTTCTCCAAAAGCATGTTAATGTACTTGAATTGGATTTGGGGTAAGAAACTGAGTATTACTTTTTTTTTCTTACAGGCTTTGTCATCTTGTCTAATCTTACCAGGAGATACCACTGTCATAAGTTCTTCATGGGATAATCATATGTGTGTATTTATTTCCTATTGACTATTGAATTGCATAGAGTGCCTTGGTTGTAATGTTTATTGTTTTAGATAATGAAGCAGAAAATAATTTTTAAAACACAGTGTGTGTATTTCTATTTTTTCCCACTAGATTTCTGTTAGAAATTACAGAAACAAAGTTATTTTCTTTAGGAAAAAAAAAAGTTTTACAAAACATAATGTTTTTATAACCTTTCTCTGTTAGATATTTTTATTCAATTGCATTTGGAAGACAGCAAGATGTCCTAATGGGCCATGATGATGCAGTCAGCAAGATCTGTTGGCGTGATGGGCGCTTATTTTCTGCATCTTGGGATTCCACTGTGAAGGTTTGTAGATGGGATAGTTGCATAACTATTTATAGCCAGCACTTTGTAATATTCAGCCAGCCAAATGCTTTGAGATGGATATACCTGTTGTAGTAGAGTAATAACCTTGCTAGTATCACACTAAGTTTATTTCTAGAGTTTATTCTTCAGCTTATTTAGGTTTAGCTCAACTGTTTCAAAGCTAAAGTGTTACTTTTCAAGAAATATAATTCATTCTAACTTACTGTTAAAAATGAGGATTCTGAAGACAAACTGGGTTTTTTTGGAGGAACTGGAATGTTTTGTGACTTCGGTGATTCTGTTTCCTGGGTGGAATAGACTTCTAAAATGTTTAATAATTTTGTAATTTACATTCTTCAGCTAAGAGGACCAGAAACTTGTTAATCTAAAGAGCATGCATACAGTTAGGTGGAAAGATAATTTGGAAGCTAGAGAGAGGAAATAATTTCCCAAAGCCTGCTGTGTATGATTTTTGTGGTAAGTACATTTAGTGCAGTGATATACCCATTCTTAGGTAGGCTCTGTAGGCTATCTGGAGTCAGCAGTGTTGTGTCCACCATGTGGCTCTGCTTAGAGTAAAGGAGTTCAGGTGCCATTTCTTGCTGTATTCTGCCACGGAGGCAGTGAACAGCCCTCCATCTAATGTGAGAGTTCAACACTGAAGGAATTCCTCTGGAGTTATACTACTGCTTCCTTGAACAAACTTAACTATCTGTGTTGTAGGTGTGGCACTGTGTTCCTGGAGAGACCTTGAGCAATAAAAAACACCACTTTGAACTGCTTGCAGAGTTAGAGCATGACGTTAGTGTAAGTATGTTGATACATTGTCTCAGAATAACAAAATTAATTGATGATTTAAATTATGATGTAGTGGTAAAGCACAAAAATTGTGTTGGGGGCTGAGGGGTGTGTTTTGGGAAATGTGTGTAGGGGCTTTTTGCTTTGTTTTAGGGTTTTCACTGTCTGATGGTTCTGCACCAGTGTTCCATGCTTTCTGGGTTGAAAGGTCCATGTCTTGGGACTGAAGCACCAGTGTAAACAGAGGTTTCTTAATTTGTCTTGCTCAGCTTGTATGCACAGAATTCCTGTGCGGGGCAGGAAGGACTGGGTGGTTTTTGTTTGCTTGCTTTGGGTTTGAAAACAGATTAATCTTTTTTCAAGTGTTTTGACTGTTACAGCTTCCTCTTAATGTAAGGCAAGCAAATGAAAAAGACTCCTAAGTTGTTTACCAGGCTATCATGGTAAATATCTTAGTGAATTTCACTGTAAATATACAAACACATGGTGTGCAATGAATCATAAATGTGTAACTGCATACTTTTGTTTATAGCCTCTAACATCACTCTAGTAAGATATTTAGAATGACTGTGTTCTAAACCTTCCTAAGAGTTAGTTTTTTAATAGGTCACAACGTTGGAAAATGCTGAAACAGTTCTGGTAACATTTAATAACTGTACCCAAGAGAACTGGAAACAACTGATGGGTAGGAAGTTTTTTAAAAGTGAAAATTTTGCCCTTAAGGGTAGAGTCTGGCAGTTAGATGGAGAATATTGGTATTAAAAGCAATCTGAAATGTCACTTAGCATTTTGGATCCTGCAAAGCAAAAGCTTTTTAAAATATCTTCAGTGGCCTGTTTTTTCTTTTCATAGTTTGGATTTTTCATACTTGTACTTAAGGATGTTCAGAATTACATTCAAAGCTTTTTGTAAATAAAATATCATCTTAGGGATAATGGGCTTGTTTTGTGTATGTTTAAAATCTGTCTCAAGATGGCTCATGTGAAAGAATAGAAAAAAATCACAGGATGTTTAACTTCCTAGGTAAATACAATCGACCTTAATGCTGCAAATACCATCCTGGCATCTGGAACCAAAGAGGGTACCATTAGTGTTTGGGATATTACTACAGCAACAATGTTGCACCAGTTGCCATGTCATTCTGGGACTGTATTTCATGCTGCTTTTAGTCCTGGTATGTTGGATTTCAGTTTTTAATATGCACTGTTGGGAGTTTCAAAGGGAATCTTATTCTTGATTACTGCTTTAAGGGGGATGGTGAAATGTTTTGGATTGTCACACATCCCCACTGTAAAGAATTTAATTGTACACAATGCCACGCTAAGCTGTAGACCAGTGGTCTAGACTGTAAACCAATCTTGTTTATCTTTGCTTGCTTAAAGACTTAATTTCCAGTAAATTATTTATAGATAAGTAGGTCAGGCAATGTCACATCCAACATGCTGATCACAGTGCTTTGGTAACTAGAACTGAATGTCTGAACGTGCTTTTTTTGTTGTTGTTTCTTTTGTTTGCTTCCTTCTTTTGTACAGACAGCAGACACCTACTGAGCACAGGGGAGGACTGTTGTTTTAAAGTAATAGATGTACAAACTGGAATGCTCATATCTTCTGTGACTGCTGAAGAGCCACAGAGGTAATGCTGAGAACACGCAGGTTATGGAGCTGGGTGGAGATAGCTGGTGAAAGCAGAGTGGGAAGGGCAGTACTGGGAACTTTGATTTTGCCCCGGTTTGGAAAGCTTGATCAAAATGCACGCAACATGCTAAAATGTCAGTCTTTGCACTCTAAAAAGTGATTCAATAAAACAAACAGCTAAGTAAATAACTTTTCAACAGCTACTTTTATATCCCTTAAAGATGATGACAGCTGTAGCTAACCAGCTCTTTCACCAGCTGAGCTACTGAAATGTCTAACGAGTTTTCTTACTTGGATCATCTCCATCACTAATACTGGGGGTTTTTGGGGTTTGTTTTAATGTTTTCTTTTTATTTTGATAGTCTTAAAAAAAGATTAGCTTTTAAAATCAAAGCCTGATCACCTTTTTCCACCAACTGAAAAGCAGACATTTATGGTTTATCAGATGAACAGGTGGAATGCTTACTCAGTTACTGGAGTAAAAATGTAGCAGCTATACATGCAATACACTTGTTCATTTTTTTTGTGGGTATACATAAATACATATGCATGTTCACATATATATTTTCACAAGTTATTTACCTGAAAGTCATCTTTGCTTTTTAAGTGACAGTTTCAGGAATATGAAGTGGCAGAAGTGAAAGTGATGGCTCATGAGAGCACTGGGATAGCACACACATGCATAGCTGACTGGACCTTCTTCTTTATGGGATTATGTTTCATACTCTGCCAAGGGAAGGCCTGGCTCAGTCTAGGGCAGTCACAGAACAAAGTTTAGGTCATGACTCTTAAAAATAATTTGGGAATAATCTTTCCAGACTGTGTTAAAAGGTAGTTTCCTTTGGTTTCCTATCTCTATTTCCAGTTCTTTTTTGACCTAGTTTGGAAATGTTTGGCTGTCATTATGCAAAATCTTGACATGAACTAATTTCAGACTTACTTGCAGGTGCTTCAAATGGGATGGAAATACCATTTTATCAGGATCTCAATCTGGTGAATTACTGATTTGGGACCTTCTTGGAGGAAAAGTTACTGAAAGAATCAAAGGGCATACAGGTATACCTGAACTATTCCCGTTCTCAAACTGAATGTGAGATTCCAATTTTCCAGCTCTTTTAGAATTGAAAAGTTTGAGAGTCATGTGCTCAGCCAGCTGGCTGTTCTGATATCAGCTTTACCTGAAACACCAGAATTAAAATAGGGCCATGTGAGCCTCCTAGGAAATCAATAAGAATGGAGGAATATTGCTTTGTACAAGACTGGCCAAAGGGAAATTACTTGCAATTTTTCTAATCAGCACAACTTGCAAAAGTCAACATTTTTCTACCTCTTGGCCCTCAAATATAGTATAGGCTGTACTGTATCCTTTGCCACAGTCTGTCCAGGCTGAGACTAACAACATTAGGTTCTCTAGTAAACTTGTTTTGGATGGAGACTGATTAAATGTATCTATATAGTCTCAATACATCAGCAACCAGGATGTGTGGAGAAAAACTACCTACTTTTATTAAGTTTTTCAGGCTATTTAACTAAGAACAGTTGTTTCAAACTTCCCTACTGTACTTGACCTGTGGAGAGATCATTCTGTAGTTGGGGACTTTTCAGAAGTGGGCTTCTGAGGCATATGCTGCAAGATGTGAATACACTTTTAACATGAAAATTCCAAACAGCAGAGTGAAAAAGCTCATTCTCCATGCATGTTTTCCTTAGTTGCCATCTGCATTCTACACTGCAATGATGTCCCTCTAGTACCAAAAGTCAGCTAAGGCAATGGAGCATGAGATCATAACTGTGAATAAGAGTAGCCACCTAGAACTCTTCTGAAATTCCTCTTGGCATATACTGTGTCAATGTAATCCAATGATCAGACTATGCTAAACTCTTTCAAAAAGATCTGTTCTGTCATCTTGAGTGTCACACTTATTTGCATTTTGATTTACTTGTTATTTTGTTTCCCAGGTGCTGTAATGTCCATGTGGATGAATGAACAGTGCAACAGTGTTATTACAGGAGGGGAAGACAAACAAATCATGTTCTGGAAACTGCAATATTAAGTGCCTTTCCCTCCAGTCATTTAAATGAACTCTAATTTTAAACCAAACCTTTTAAAGGAACTTAACTGTGTGCAATGATGGCTGCTGAAGTTTAACCAAATAGGAAGCTTTGTTCAACCACAACTTTCTATGTTATGGTGACTTCACTGAGAGCTCTTAACTTCCATAGAGTATGCTTTTTTTTTCATGGACTATCATATTGAACTTGCTTGTGTAAAATGATATCTGATATGAAATTAAAGACTTATTTTTCTGTAATTAAAGAGGTCTTAACTTGCAGTCATTGTTTGATTTACATGGAATGTATCATAGCTTGCTGCTTGAACTGCTTTGAAAGAAGTATTTGCATTCTTAATCTAAGCCTTTTAGGGTGTGTGGAGCTTAATGCTGTCATATTGTGTGCAGTCAACCTTTCTCAGTGGAGATGCATGTGATTGTAAATACTGCTTTGAACACCGCAGCAGATGCTGTTCTGAGCAGTCCCCAGTCTGGGCTCCTAGATAGTCCTTAGCTGTGGCTATTTGCAAAGGCATAGAGCACACTAAGAACAAATTCTCTCTTGCTTTTTCCTACTCAAAAACAGCACTAATGTATTGGTCTGAAAAGCATAAAACTCATCTCCTAACAGACCAGCTACACCTATGTGTGTTGGGCTAAATACTCCTCTAATCCTGTGCCTGAAGTTGGAGCATAAAAGACTATCACCCCTTCCTCATTTATATTACTCTTCTCTTAGTAATCTTCAGAATTTTTTTGTGTATGTTCTCAACCTTTCACTCAAATCACCTTTGGGATGGAATTTCAGTATGGCATTTAAACAGAGCTACAGTTCCTGGGTTTATCCAATCCCCCAGCTGTCTTAACCCAGGAATAAAGCAGTGTTGCACAAGGATTACTTTCTCTGTAGGACTTCAGGGTATCTTTTCCTGGATACCCTGTTCTGAGCTGTTCTGAACTGGAAGACTTGAAATAGTATTTAAATTATTTATTTACAGCAATAAGTGTTTGCATTTGTAATGCTGCCTGAGTATGACTTAAGATTGTTTATTTCTCTGCTGGTCTTCCCTACTGCTGGTGTTGAGGTGCCCTGACACTGTGTCTAGGGCAAGTGTTCTACTAAGCCTTTGACACCCAATGCCTATTTCCAAGGCACAGCTGTTTCTTAGTATTGTAAAACAATCAGCTTATGGTTAGGTGCTGTTCTCTTCTTGCCCCACTCTTCTATTATGCTTATTTTTCAGTAAGGTAAGGGTATTAAACCAAAGTGGTATTTATTTCAGCTGCACTACTCAGTAGGCTTAGCAGATAACTGGATTTTTTATGTAGTCAATGAGTGTGTGTGGTCAAGCTACACATGGCAAAAGACTAAGCTGTAACATGCACATCTGCTGTACCAGTCTTAATCTTGCAGGAGAATGCTTGGTGTCTGCCCTGTTTTCTTCACCTTTAAATTTATTTATTTCCCAAACATATCTGTGTGTAGGCAAAGATGATAAAATGTGATTTTTCTATACTTGCCTGGAAATGGGTGGGTGAATTCTGGATTCTCCTTTTTCACTAGGGGGCCTCCTGCTGAGCTAAGAGGAAAATAACTCAACTGAGGGAGGCACAAGCTTCAGGGTCAAACTACCCCAGAGAAGAGATACCCATTGGGTTTAATTGGGATGCATGGTGTGCATAACTCGAGTGCAACTGAGGTTTACCTTCTGCTGTAAAGCATGCTCACAAAACAGAGCCCTCACCCACTGCTTCATTGCCTAAAGCAGCCATAGCTTTTTAAAGGGGAAAAAAGGGTCAAGTTAACCCTGTTGACTGGATACTTCCTTCCAGTTTTTGTGAATTTATGTGTATGCATTTAACCATAAGTTATTCTTCAATGCTAGCTAATTTCTTCCTTAAGGCAAGAGCTTTTTGATTATTCTTTCACTTCTGGTTGCTATCGGCTATAGGTGGAAGTTCTTGTGCTGACATTTTACCACTGTTTTTTCCAATGGATTGCCCCAGATTGTTCCAGTAGTTCCCATTTTGTTGATAGCAAAAAAAAAAAGTACTGTCATCTTACATTCCCCCAACATATTGTTGTCTTAGTTTACTTTTTTTTCAGTTTTAGTTTTACCCAGATTTGTTCTTAGCAGGCAGTCACAAGACTTAAGTCACCAACTGCCACTTGTTAAGCTGTAAACAAAGAGTTTTAAAGTCCAATTAGATCTATAATCGGCCCTTGCTGACTCATCTGCTCCTAAGGAAAACTGGTTAGAAGCAGAGATCAGTGTCTGGCTCCAGGGATGTCACAGCTAAGCAAAGGAGCTTGGCAAAGCCCTTAGAGATGACTGCAGGCACGAGGGCTGCGCCCATGAGGCTGAATTATACCAGTGCGACATGAAGCCACCAATTACTGCCAGTGTAGGCTTGCCACAGTGGTTCCAGAGACATATCATTTAGTAACCAAACAGTCCCATTAAACTGGCTTGCAGGATGGATTTGATCACCTCTCGAGCCTCAAGTGCTGTAATAGTTTTCTCTGGGTTATCATAACTGAGAAATTCATTTGAGAAACAGCAAGCTACATAACAAGACTTTTCTTGACTGCTGAACTTCAGTCCTCCCTGGAAGAGCAGGTTCCCAACCCTGCTTTTCCTACAAACAGGAAAAGCTACAATTAGATACACATGCTAATGAGAAAGTGGCAGATGAGATACTGTTTACTGCAGACTGCCAAGCTCTGAAGTGTTTGCTTTTCTTTTTGGTGTGATCTCTTACAACCTTTTGCAGTCTATGTCCCTTAAATGGACAAGCAAAGAAATAATTAAGATGCCACCACCCCCAGACCAATTCTGGATCCAAGTAAGTCCTGGAGGAATAGCTAAACTGATTCCCCAAATATATCTTTACAAAACAATGTGTCTACTGAACTGAAGTTTTTGCTTTGACTTCATGCTGCTGCCAACTATGAGGAAAACTGAAATTCAGTAATCCTAGATTTCATATCTGAAACCTGGAACAAAGTAGAAGGGGGAAAAATAGCAAAAAGGCAATCACTAAACTTCAAGTCTCATGCCTCTGACCCCTTGTGGTGGGCTGATCCCAATGAGCAGCTGAGCCCCTCCTGAGCTTCTCACCCACCCTGCCCCACAGCAAGAGGGGCAAGAGTGACAAAAGGGCAAAAGCTATGAAAATCTGTGGATTGCAATAGATGGGAGAACTAAGTGAAGGGAAAATAGAAAGTGGGGAAGAAAAAAAAAAAAAGTAATGCAAAGGTAATCATTCCCCTCTTTCCCCAGCAGACTGATCCCCAGACCAACTGCCTTGGCAAGATTCCCCCCTAATTATTGCTGAGCATAATGTCAAATGGTGTTGAATTTTCCTTTTGCCAGTTGGGGTCAGTGGTCTCAGCTGTGCACCCTCTCAGCCTCCTGCTCCCTGGGGACAGAGGCCAGAGTGAGAAGGAGGAGAGGCCTTGACACTGTGCACCTACAATTCAGCAAACACCCTGCTGCATCATCAGCCCTGCTTTGGTCATAGGCCTCCAACACAGCCCCAGATCTGCTCCTACAGGAAAATTAACGTCATCCCAGCCAGACCCAGCACACCTAGCAAGCTGCAGGCAGTTTTACAGTGAAATTGCAACTCTACAATTAGTACACCTTGTAGAGCATCTGGCAGCTATTCCATATGTTAAGCTTAAGGTATAATGAGAGTTAGAATCATAAGGCAGCTTGGGATTTAAAGGAAGGGAAGGGATTTAAAGATCACTTAGTTCCCAACTCTCAGCCCTGGGCAGGGTCACCTTCCACTTGACTGAGTTGCTGGGATCCCATCCAGCCTGGCCTTAAAACACTTTGAGGGATGAGGCACCCACAGCTTCTCTGGACAACCTGTTCCAGTGCCTCACCAGCATCAAAGTAAAGAATTTTTTCCATTGAAGTTACTTTTATTTAAAGTAGTCCAGTGCCACCCTTCTAAGACATTTCAATTTTAAAAGGAGTAAGCTTTTAAAAATACTTTACACTGCATTTCCTATCTTAGTTGTTGGCTGAAACTGACCTCAATAAACAAGTCTGTTTTAGTCTTCTTAAGTATGTACACACACAGGATGTAAAGTTTTGGTCATTTATTTGGTTATGTCTGAATCCTTAAAAGAACATGGTTAAGGCGAGAGATAAGCATATTAGTTACAATTCATATAACAAGTAATAAAAAGATTTGAGTATCTGTACACTACTTTAATTAACGCTTACTTACTGACTGATGCCTTGAGCTATATTCAGCTAGGTGGCATTTTTGTGTAAACAGTATTTACTAGAACAAAAAACTAACTAGAACTAGCCTTACTTCTAATATGCTATTTCAAATCTACTCTTGCAAACAAAAAGCAGTAAAAATACTCATTTGTCTTAGACATACAAAGCACAGCATTGTCCTGGGTAACAACATGTAGCTTTGCAAGTGATACCTGGTTCCTTTAGTTGCAATGGCTTATAGTAGTAGTAAGCTAAATAAAAGACCTACAAAAAGAAGTCATAACACAACTGGAATTTCACATTTGTCAAGCATGTAAGGCTGCAAGTTTTACAGTGTGTGAATACACAAGATATGTTGAACGGTGACATTCCCAGCCATTATAAATGCAAATGCTTGATGCAGCATATCTTCTCTCAGCCTCCAGAAAGGCTCATGTGCAGAAGAAAGAGATCACTGAGTATAATAGCCCAAGTTTAGTGGAATCATCATTATATATATGTACACACATATCCATGGTGCAAGTTTAGACTTCAGGAACAGAGTGATCCATCAGGCTCTTCATGATGCTAGTTGCCATCCTAAGGAAAAGGAAAAGGCATTCAGGTTTGTAAGACAACTACAGAACACCACTCAAGTTTCTGCTCACAGTAGCTTTGACATTGCCAGCCCCTTAATACAAACCAGAAGCTGGACTTTCACTCCATTATTTTTGTCAAGTTGCTACAGACAGCTGCACCAAACTGCACCTCAAGATGAAAGAGAAGCCCACAATACTCAACGTTTCTAGTACCACCTGAGCTGTGTTGTTGATATCTTTTAGAGAATGGACACGTGTACAAGCAGAGTACAAGCACAGGGGAAGGAAAGCAAATGGATAGGTGGTTGTTAGACTGAAAACTGTTTTGTAGAAAGAGGATACCAAGCCAAGGGGGTTAAACAAACAAACAAAAAAACAACAGGGAAAAAAGCTTCAATTACGCTTGAAGCATTATTAATGTCTAGCAACTTCAAAAATAGTTTTGCAGGACAGATTTAGTTGTAGAAAGCAATTGTTGCTAAAGGATTAGGAAGAAGCCCAAAACTATCCTGCCAAGAATCACTTTTATGCCATAGGAATTAGTTGCATTACAAACAACATTTTAGTTACAAGGTAACAAATACTTATAGTATCCAGTTCTCAGAAATTCAGGCTTTGTCAAAAGAAGTTTAGAAAAGGTTTTTTTCCAGAGAGGAAAAGGCAAACAATCATCACAAACATAGAATAGGTTAAAAATAGTACCAACACACACCAATTTGGCCAAAATATCAGATTAAACAGATTTTCAAGCGCCCCAACCCCTCCTCCAGTCTTCAAGTAAAGTTTGTAATTAATTAGGTCTTATCGTGAGTACACTTTATAGTCACTGTCCACTTGATCATAATTAACACCACGGCTGCTTTGTATTACCCACCTCTTTATTATATAGTCATAAATACTGGAAGGCATGACAGTGATGGTCACTACATTTCCAGCTGTTGCCAAGATGTCTGCAACCTGCGAGTCCTGTTAGTAAACAAGAAGTCATATGAGCAATGCCACTCAAGCTGACTAAAGAAGCAGCAGCTCAAGAGCTTTCCCTAGACACATTTCACATGGCTTTGAGATTCCCTCCAACTCCTTGTTTGGAGCACTCAACATTCAAGACAAATCACTGAAACTGCAACGCCACTTTACAGATATTTGGTTATGAGTATCTTGCATGAACTGACTAGAGAAGGGACACAGATGTATACACAATTCTTGCTAAAATTTGATGCAGGTTGGAAGGAGGAAGTAACCCTTCGTTTTCGCAGCAAGGTTGGACTACAGATAAAAACAGAGGGCCAGCCTTGCCAGTAGAGGCAGAGAGGATGAGAATGAGCTGCCCTGACAACCCACACAAAACTGCATAGAAGCCCAAAACATCTATGTCTCCCCAGTCAAGTTACATCACGACTGAAGTTTTTATTTTATGAACACTAAACAATACATTACAATCTTTTCTCTCTCTCCAAAACCCACTATACAAACATAAAAAGCTCACAGCTATCCACACTCCCCACATAGTAGTTATTTTACCTTCAACCCAATTACATTCTGGCCATTAATTTCACAGATGTTGTGCTCTGTCAGAAGTCCATTTCTTGCAGCAGAACTGTCTTTCACTATTGAGGTTATTTTTCCATTCTTGAATATGAAACCAACATGCCCTGTGCTGTCCTTATGCATGGTAATAATTCGTTCAAAAGGTCTAAAAAGACATTTAAAATACAAAGCAATGCTTCAGTCTACTAAACAACAGAAAAAACCACTATATAAAATGCTATTTTAAGCATCTTTAGCTTATTATAAAAACTAATTGTACTCTAAGGAATCCAAGTATTTTCTATAATGAAAAGTGGTTGGATTTAACTTCATTTTGTTAATATTGTTGTATTAAAATATACTTGTTTGTAAACCTTACGTGTGTTCCCTGTTCTACAGATATTTCACAATCTGGATTAATAATAAGACAAAAATCCCATACAACATCCACCCACCCACCACCCCAACCAAACAAACGTCCATTAAAAATTAAGTTCTCTACAAACATTACAAGGTCGATAAAATAGCACAGGCAGTTTTTTAACACCTGTAGGTAGACCACAGGATTCTGAGAGTACAAGGCTTCCCCAACAACCTTTCTACTGCTTTGGGGACAATAAACCTTTAAATTGTGTCCTAAAAAGGCGGTAGATATAGGAAGGGGGTGGCATATTGGGCAGAGAAGTGGTAGACAGTTCAGGGAATCTACTGCCACAGTATTTTAATTCAGTGTTTGAAGTAACTGCCCTGATCAAAGCAGCTGCCCTCCACTGAGTCAGGCTCAGTTCTTAAGCAAGAAGTAACATGGAAAAAGCTTTGATGCATATACTCAGTCACATGAAGTGCCATCTGTCTTCTTGCAGCCTACAGGCCTTATGTTGAATCTGACCTGTTGTTACTACATACAGTTAGCTACAAGATCATTATTTTAAAAACATATTGTGTCATCAAGCATGCTTTCAGTAAAACTGGCATTAATTCCTATGCAAGCAACAGAGTTCACAAAAAAAGCTATCATCATGCTACATAAAATGCAAATGTATTAATTAATACAGCAAACATTCTGTTACTGTCTTTTATCATTGACTTTCACTTACACTAAATGAAAAAATTGTATCTGAAAAAAAGCACAGAACTCCTCAATTCAGAGCTTAAATTTAACTTGTGCCATCTCTTCACTCACTAGTTTATGGAAAAATGTTAACGCCTCATCATGTCCAGGAAGTTTACAAGTTAGGGACCACTTTGATTGTTCCCCACAAGAGAACATTTCTGAAGATCTTTACTACTGAAGTACATGGACAAACAGATTTTGTTAAACCTGCTCAAGCAAGGGGACACCCAAACCCCTCAGAATTACTTAGAGATGGATAATGTAAATCCAGATCTGCAGTTGGCTTTACCTGTCCCGAATGATCATTGAAATCCTTTCTGCAGAAGCCTGTTTCAGAACTTTATGTGCTTTATCAGAACTCCATCCTGCACAGTTTTCACCATTGATCTGCAGAACTTGGTCTCCAAACCGCAGACCAGCAAGGGATGCTGGAGAGTTTGCCTGAACTAACTGGACAAAAATACCCTACAAAAGAGGGGAGGAGAAGTTCTTGCTTAAAGATGAAGACCAGTCACAGAACACACAGCCCCTAAAGTTTTCCATTCTACACAATATCTGCCAAACAGACAAGACAGAAGGCCTTGCTAATTATCTCTTCTTAAGGGGCATTTTTGAAATTTCAGTCTGTTTCTAGATGTATTTAAAAGTCTGACAGATAATTCATGCTAGAACAAAGTTCAAAAACAAGCAAATCTGTCTAGATCTCTAAATATTAAAAACAAAAAAATAAACGTAAGCATAAGATTAAAGTCTTAAGCAAAGTGGTAAATACTTGTCTGTTGTACCGGCTGTTACAAAACTATTTCTAGTCAAAGTACCCCTAAAAACAAGGTAAAGCATATTAAAGCAAATTATAAATAATACCTTTGGGAGCGAGGGATGTTAAAAAAAACCAACAACCCCATGCAACTCCAAGAAAACCCCATTTTATGCATTAGAAGAACTACAGAAAAGTATTTTAATCCTACATGCTACCTTCAGTAACGTTATTTTTTTAAAACACTCAGATTAAATGGCTTAAATAGTTTAAACACCTTTAATAAAAATGGAGATATTTCTAAGCTGTGGGCAGTTCTCTGCCTACTGCTGAATATTAAGTACCGCCCAGCATTTCCACAAAGTAAAGGCAAGAAATCCTGAACTGATAAAATGTATCGCAGCAACCATGCAAGGACAACTTCACACTCTAAACTGAAACAAAAAAATATTGTATGTATTTTTCAGGTCTTATGAAACACATGGCATTAAACTATGGCTGTAAATTCAGATCCTAGTCCAGAGAGCTGAAAATCTAGTTACAAGTCTAATGAAGACCTTTAAAATTCTGGTAACAGATAAAAAAACCATTACACAGAAAACTATTTTGTGACCACACACTAACTTCACTACTAATACAGTCCAGCAGTAAAACCTCAAGAGGCAAAAGCAACCTCTACACTTACATTATCAACAGACTTAAGGCGAAGTCCAATTCTGCCATCTTGATCTTTACACAAAATTGCTTCACGGATGCCTTGCTTAATTTCTGCTCTGCGAATTCCAATATCATTTCCAGTCACTGGAGCTACCATGTAATTAGTAGAAGGTCGTGTTACCAGTTGCTGATTAAAACAAAACAGCCAGACAACTTAGTTTCAACTTTAAAGAATAGCTATTTGTCAGTTTGTATGAAGTGGTATTTTAAAAAAACAACACACAAAATAAGCCACAAGTCCAGGTCTCTCCCCCACCCCCTGCCAACACTGGAAATGAACTGCTCAGTTTCAGAACAGACTAAAATAGGCACTGCTACTTAAATAATTCACCTCTCAGTCAAGTACGGTACTTAAGGCAAATAATAGTCTGCTCTCTAGAATGCTAGATACACATTTAGTCTTTACACTTTTGTTTTCTAGAATATGCTTGACTGGTACCTACACCCTGTGGCTGAGCAGCTGCCGCCACTGCTAAGTTCCTCTGCACCTCTTCCTCATTGAGGCTCAGGCCCATATACTGAGAGAGCTCTGGATACAGTCTGGGGTACAAGCCTACAGGAGAAAAACAAAACAAAAAATCAATACACCTGTTGGCTTAAAAGAAGAAGCAGTTAATTGCTTTTACATGCACAATTACTTCAACAAATCTTGTCCTGTTGTAATTATTTAATTGGAAAATTATGACAGAAGACCCACTTGAATCAGAATTGTTATTCTGGCCTGGTTTAGAAGAGTAACCAGACAAGCAGCACTTCTGAGATAAAGAACTTACAGAGAACTTTCAGTTTCGGTTACTTTATCCACCCTTTACACATAGACACATGGTGACATGTTCCAAAACCAACACTGTGCTGCATTACACGAGGACATGCCCTTAAGCTCTAGAACTTTTGAGCAATTAGTGGAGAACTACTCTCCTCCCACCCCCAAACCAGCTGTGTGTGTGAAGAACACACACAGAGATTTTCTACCAAGTTCAGAACAGCACTCCCAAGAGGCATTCATGCCAAGGATATTCCAGATCAGAGGCATGGGAAGGTTTCTGCTGAAGCCTCCGGTTCTAAGATTCACACTACAGTCTGCTTTGAGTCTTCATGAGAAAAGAGATGTCATTTTCTCACAGCTTCAAACTGAAAGGGCTTTACACGTGCCTCTCAACAAGACAAAACACACACAGCCTTCAAAATATCCCTGTCTACCAAAGCGGAGGGAGGTGCAAGGAGTGGGAGGATAGAAGTTAAACTGACAGACTTGTCAGACCTTGAGCTGAACAACTCTGAAATAAACTTGATATCGCTCTTGACATTCCACAGATCATTAACTGGTGCCATTTTACAAGTGCCAGTTATGAGAGCTCTTAAGAGTCCCCCTGACATTCTCACTAAATGAGTGGGGACAGAAAAGGCTGCTTGGAAGGAGAGGCAACGGAAAGGAGGACTTCAGAAGCAACCAGACTCCCCAGTACACAAGGCTTAGGTTTCTAGTGCTCATTTATGGGTATAAATGTATAAAAACAGCTATTATAAGAATCCATGTCTGACCAGCAATGGAAAGTAACTTTTCTGGGAAGAAGCAAAGGTCATTGCAAGGTGAATGCCAATATAAACAAGAGCTATTTTTTTCCTCTTTAATATGCTGCTTTGCATGAGAGATGTCTGATCATATTTCTGGACTAATCTACTAGCTTATAGCTTCATCAATATTGATTAAAAAGCTTTTGATTAATAATTTTTTTTAATTTTTCTTGCTTTTTCAAGCCCCTAGGATTATACACAACACAGTACAAGATTTCTGCAGCTACCCATTTTTTCTGTTTTGTTCTTTACTAAAGATCACAAAACAGGATCCATCTTTGCTGGCTGAATTACATTCTCATTTAAAAATAGAGAGTGCTCCAAATAATGGAACATATAGCAGAACACAAAAACTCCAGATGTATAGTCTCCTGTTTCTGTCAGGACAGAAGCATTTTCAGTGGGTCTGACATATCCTATAGATGATGTAAGGCCATTTGGGATATATTGAATGATTACTCACTCTTCAGCCACAGAACTCCAGAGCAATTCACACACAAACTGATGTCCAAATTATGTTTTGGTTCCTGCTGGCCAAATACATGCAGGAGAATTCAAACCATGGACAGCAGTAAAAATGCTGCCAAGACTGCTGAAGCAAACTCAAATCTGGTCTGGTGAGGTTAGGCCAGATAAACACCTAATCCAGATAGGATCTACCAGAGGCAGCTCTGGTGAGCTTTGCGAACATCTGCCTTAAAGTCATCTTAGATGCAGAAGCACTCAGAGGAGAACTGGAGACAAAGTTCCATCCCCCAACCTTTCATATCTGATTGACCAGCATTCCTGACCAACATTCCAGCACTGCTGCTGGTCTTGCTGGTTAGAGGCTTTAGCTTTTTAGACCAAGAGTAATTTACTAAAGCAGAGCTCTAACAACAAACATACCTGTGCATCTTTGTGGATGTACATGTACATGGGAGAAAAGAAGGAGAAAGTACAAGTACAAATCATTCAGCTTTAGATCTGATGGATTTCCCACCACACATTTGATTTCAAAATCTGATAGAAGCTTTATGTTGATTGCACAAGATTAAGTGCCAGCTTCCTGGGCACTTCTCTTGTTGACAGAGATTTGTCTTTGTCCCAAAGCAAACTCACACGTAAAGGAAAGACTCTGACTCATGCTGTCCTCTAAAGCTTACAAATACATATGTGATAAATAAGGACAATTAAGTGTCTGAGGTAAGAGCTAACAGAGCCCAAAGGTACCAACATTAAATCTTGTTATGCTAGGCTCACTTGGAAAAAGTTGCAAAAAGAGAAGCTGACTGCTTGCCACAACTTCCTTTTATAAGCAAACACTGGTTTTTGACTCCTATAGCATCTTACCAAGGTTGGTGTTGGCATTTCCAAAATGGAAATGTAAACAGGGTAACATTTATTTCCCTTTGTAAATAGGATAACACATTTATAGCCACTTTTGAATCTACTGTTAACTTTAGGATTTCATAACTGCTTTCCACAACATGCAGTACATGAGCCTACCTCCATCACAAGGAATTGGAGCAGAAGCTTCAGACAAGATTGCTGGATTAGCTGGATTTGAAGAAAAGGCAGTCTGAGCCTAAAAGCAAAGAAACTCACATATGTTATCTTGTATAAGAAAAAATAAATCTTAATTATGCAGGCAGGAGACTCAGCATTTCTTTTCTCTTGTACATGCTAATTACTATTCATCTTGAAGTAATGAAGTCAAGCTTTTTATGTGAAATAAATAGCTTCAATACAACATGCTGTAATAGTATTAAAACTACTTTGAAGATCAACTCACATCTTCCTCAAAGTTACAGTGATAATGCAGAAAGGCTGTCCTGTCAACCTGTTCTGTTTACATCATCAAGCAAGTTAAAAAGCCTTGAAGGAAACATTACCTTTGTCCAACAAAGCTTATAACTAAGTTTTAAGGTATGACCTTTAGCAGAATGTTTTCCAATTACTGTTTTCAGCTGGATAGCAGGAGTGTTACTTCTTCACACCATTTACAGACATTTAGTGAGATCCAAAGTTCTTTTCAAGTGTCAAGTTCCACACAATCCAGTGCTACTAGTATAGTATCTTCTGAAAGAAACAGACCTTCCAAGATGATTTTTCTACAGCACTTGCCACTACAGTGAGCACACTAAGCTTTATTTCTGTATTGCTGACTGGCTTACGTTATTAAGTTCACTTACATTTGTGAGTCAGTTTCCTTCCTTCTCAATACTTCAGCTCTATTTTTTGGCTTTGTGTGTTCATGACCAGTGAAAAATACAGCCTTAGAGAGGCCTCTTAAGCATGATGGAAACGGTATCCCAGTAACTTTCCTGAGGTTGAACGTCAAAGGTGGGGGGCGCAGGGGGAAGAAGTACGCAATGCATAGTGAAACATTATGCTGAACAGGACACATAAATTTTCTAACACAACATGACAGTCAAATTACTTCATGATGTTAAAGAAACACTTAAAAATAGAAGACTTTTCAGTCCTCTACACTCCAGGAAGTTGTCCTTAAAAAAAGGCTTCACAGCAAGAATGAGTCATTATTTAGCAATATCACGTGTATTTAGAAGCATAGGCTCCAACTCAAATGATGGACAAAAAGAGCAGGTTAGAATAATATTTAATGTAACAAATCTGTTTGGTTTAGCCAGCAGTCATTTGAATCTTACTCACTCTTACTCACTGTATTGCAGATACAGACATCTTTCAGCAATCTGCCCCCTTTTCTCCTAAGCATACTCTCAGACTTATTTAAAAAGACAGCACTTTTATAATGCTTTTTTTGTTGGGAGAAGTAAATAATTTAGCATTTGATGCCAACAGGTCAAGGGAAGTGATTCTGCCTCTACTCAGCCTTTGTGAGACCCCACCTGGAGTGCTGTGTCCAGCTCCGGGATCTCCAGCACTGGAAAGACATAAACCTGTTGGAGCAGGTCCCAATGATCACAGAAGCAATCAGAAGACGGAACACCTCTCCTATAAGGACAGGCTGAAAGCTGGGGCTTTTTAGCCTGGAGAAGAGAAGGCTCTGGGCAGCTTCCAATACTAAAGGGGACTTACAAGAAAAATTATGACAGACCTTTTAGCACAGCCTCTTGCAATAGGACAAGGGGTAAAGGTTTTAAACTAAGAGAGGGTTAGATTTAGACCAGATATGAGAAAGAAGTTCTTTAAAATGAGGGTGATAAAGCATTGGAATAGGTTGTCCAGAGAGGTGCTAGATGCTTCATCCTTGAAGACATTCAAGGTCAGGTTGGACAAGGCTCCAAGCAAAATGACCCAAACTATTCAGTGACTCTACGAAAAGTGTCAATGTAAATGGAATGGCTTACTGATGACATTTATGACAACTTTCAACTGTAATATATAAACTCTAGCAGTCAGTCAATAAAGGCCAAAGGAGCATGTTCTTGGCTCCAGGCTACTCAATTTTTAGTTCAGCATTACCAGACTGTAGATAAAGGACTGTGGTTACATAAGAATGGAGTGGGTGGACATGACAAGGAGAAATCCCAACATAGCACCCACAACTTCAAAAGCCCCACCCCACATATATAAACACAGATTAGAAAAGGCACTGCACTTTGGGATAGCACAGCATAGTTAAGAAGCTGTTCTTGCAGTTTGCTTGATTGCTTCCCAATGAAAACAGCAAGGACAGAAGTAGCAGCCACCTTAAAACACACTATAATTCCTTGCTGTTGATTAAACCAGGAAAGAATGCAGGTTAAGTTCAGGAAAAGGTAAAATGCTGAAGAAAGTAAGGAAACTCCTTATGAAATACATCCATGTCAAACTTCTCATAGAGTTTTTAATACAGTAAAGTGTTTTTCATTTTGTTTCATAGATATTTTATAGTCCTCATCATGTCTAATAATAAAACTACCAATATTCTTACAGATAAAGGATTTTGCACAAAGGTGATAATCTTGGATGTACTGTGAGAACTGGTCACTACCATGAAAGAACCAGAGGACAAAGTCTGATTCCAGATGGCATTAAGACAGCCAGTGGGTGGGGTTTTTTTGTTTGTTTTTGTGGGGTTTTTTTGTGTGTGCTCAAATGACCACAAAAACTTTCTGCCACACAGATTTGGACACTAGGAATGGGATGCAGATAATTTATTAGTTTGGTCATCAAGTCAGAGCTGAAGTATGTGAAGAGACTGACTATATTCATCTACTTAAGACCATCATCTATACTTCAAAAAGCTTAAACACATTAAAGACAAATGAACACAAATGAACATATAAAGCAAAATAAATATATCCAGGTGGTAAAATAAGCATTAAGCACATTAGACCAAGCTACAAAGTAAAGAGGTTGTCTTTTCCCTTTCAGAGTGAGATGGTAAAACAAGTTCTCAACTACAGTAAGTCTCCCCTTTCCTAGATTAAATATCAGATATATTATTGTCATCAAAACTTTTTTTTTTTTTTTTTAAGTCCACCATACCTGAATAACTTTGTCCACCTTCAGATCTTCTAGGGAAGGATAGAGAGACATTTTGATGAAGCCTTACTGGGTAGAGGGCAGACTGGAAAAAAAAATGGGAAAGCAAACAAACAACAGGATTAGCTTTCAGATATTTACTGAGTTTAACTCCTAATTTTTTTTTTAAATAAAAATTAACCAGACTAAGCGTTAAGTAAGTGTTCTGTGAATTGCCAATCAGCAGTAAAGATATCTGGCACTACAGAAGAATTCCATTAAGACTACCCATTTAATCTGTTACCAATAGCAGCCTTTGGCTAATAGGCTTTATTTAATATACTTAGCAGTGTCAAAGTTTAGGTCTCAATGATGAGAAAACCTAAACAGAGAAAAACATTTCACAGGAAGCAAAGAGAGACTTTAGGAGGCCAAGATGCAGTTATGATGAGGTTTAAGAGGAAAAACCTAATCACCCTTCTCCCAACAGGGACAGTATTTTATATACAACTGGGGAAGCTTCCACTCTGTTGTCCAAAGTACTTGAACACTTTCAACACTTCTAACATTCCACTGACCTGCTTTCCGCTGGGATAGAACTAATGTTCTTCCTAACACTGTGTTTTGGATTTAGGATGAGAATATTAATAACACACTAATTGTTTTAGTTGTTCCTACAAACTGTTTATACTAAGTCAAGGCCTTTTCAGTTTCTCATGCCCTGCCAGTGGGAAGGCAGGAGAGGTACAAAATGCTGGAAGGGGACACAACCAGGACAGCTGACCCAAACTGGCCAAAGGGATACCAGGTGGCATCATGCTCAGTATATAAACTGGGGGGAAACCTGGCCAAAGGCATGGGCACTGGTCAGCAAGTGGTGAGCAGTGGCAATGTGCATCACTCATTTTATATATTCCAACTCTTTTAGTATTTTTTCCTTCCTTTTCTGTCACATTAAACTATCTAATTACACAAGCCCATGGCTTCTCACTTTACTCTTCTGATTCTCTCCCCCCATCCTGCTGGGGCAGGGGGAACCAGCAAGCAATTTTGTGGCACTCCATTGCTGGCTCGGGTTAAATCATGTGATCCAGGAAGAAGCCACTAGAGAGAACTGGCTTCTCATGTCCATTTGCAACACATTAATTGCAGAAAGAGCCCTGTATAAACTAGGAAGATTTAGTCAGTGGTGAGTTGCAAAACACAGAGATTCCAGGCTGGCTCTCATGTGATGTTCAGAGAGCCCTGTGACAACTTATCAGGAAATAATACAAAAAAACCCTAAGCAAAACCAAAAAAAAAAAATAAACCACTTCACATGATATTCTAAGGCACCATGCTGACATCCAGCTCTGCTAGAACCAGTCACTTGAGGCTTCAGGAAATCCCATTTTTCCAGAGCTCCTTCACTCACGCTCTCACTGAGATCAGCTGAACTTTTGAAACCCACAAAAAAACATTCCACATCAGTATATAGGAACATTTTAGTGAGAGGGATGGAGAGGGACATAACCAGAAGACAAAAAAATGTGATACAGTTTTGCAAGTCACAGAAGGTACTAAGAACAGAGTTAATATATAAGTTTTATTACAAGTTTTTGGTTTGGGGATTCATGTCATCATCCAAGGAAAAAAGGTTCTTATTAACATAGCAATTTTGCAAAAATTTCAGACTAAAATTAACTATTGCATAAATCCTTGATTTATTGCTTCTTTAAGTGCAGATACAAAATCCATTTCTAAATGAACACCACAGACGCCTAATGTGATACTGCAGTAACACAATAAACATCTCTTCAGATTACACTAAATTTATCAACAGCTTTTGTGCTTGTTCAGTCGTGCCCAACAGCTCCAGTATAATGTCAAACTGCAATTAAAAAAATCAAAAAAGCATGCCCTAAATGTGACAGAGATCTAAACTGTAAACACGTGGCCTGTTATATTACAATGATTAATTGCTACCGACTTTTTTGATTAATTATAGCAACTCTACCAAACATAGCTAAAGCCTGGAAACTATAAATTGAACACACGCATTTAAGGCCAGTTGGAAGTTGTTTTAATCCAGCATTGACCTGAAACAATGAAATGCTTTTGCTCATCCAAAATGGGTAATTAGCAAACATAAGACAAAGCCCTTGGTCAGCTAAGTGGTTCCTGGATGCTCCATTCTGCTGCTCACACCAGTCAAGGCACACACCGCATCAGACTCGGCATCTCCTGAGCTGGTAGATTCAGGTGCTGCTCCCAGCACTGGCACATGTTCAAAGTCAGCATACCCCGGCAGCAGGCAGGAAAAGAGGGCAAGCCAAGGACAGTGTGTTCCCAAAGGAGTCACCCCATGGCAGGGTAATGAGGAGCACAACAGCAGCACTTTGCAGGTGGTGATCTCTGGCACCCACAGAGCTGCAGTGCAAAGCACAGGGAGTGCCGGGTCCCCTGCTCCAGTGACCAACTTCCATGGAACACCCAGGCCAGCTTTATTTCTCCTCCACAGACCAGTCTCTGCACACAGTTACTTGGTTACATTTCTCACAGACAGGCAACCTCAACCTCCTGCTAGATTATAAAGAGAACACAGCGCTTTCTGTAGAAAAGCCTTAGCAAAGCTAAATGTATACTAGAGTCCAGATTACGTAAGACAACACTCCAGAAGTTTACCCTGCCCCTTGACAATGTCCTAAGCCTCCCCCCCTCAGCCAAGGGTTAACAAACCCAAGTGTTTGTTACGAGGGATCTGCTGGGCTGGCTCCCTTGTCACAAACTCACCAGTTCCTGGTTTTGGTTTTCCAACTAAATAGCCAGAGCAACAGTCACCACGTAAATGCATTCAGTGAGCTCATAACTTTGCATATGGTAACATAAATACCCCATGTTAGATAATGTGAGGGCCACAAGAATACTGTATTTAGTTCAAGACATGATTTTTAAGTAACAATTGCCACCATCAGAGACCATCAGTAATTGCAGGAAGACCTTGTCCAAGACTTCTATGCAATGTTATTCACAGTATAAATATGAATTTCAGTTGGTGCTGTAATGGCTTTAGGCGCTAGGGAGTGGATACCACAAAACGTGAGTCACTACAACCTCCTCTTCTGTCTTAAAAATCTACACCAACATCAGAATCACCTTCCCCAACCACTTCCATACTTTCACGTACTGTAAGGAGACCATGTGCTTAGGGGCGTAGAAGTAAAAACAATGGGAAGGGCATGGGGCAGGAGCTGTAACTCAGCTAGCGACCCGCAAAACCTGGCAGTAAAGACCTCCTCTCCCTCTTCAGTACACTTGGCTGGAAAGTGATCGCCCCTGCCAGCACGTCCCACTAAGGAGATCCTGTTTGCCAAAGGGAAGTACCGGGCCACCGATCGGAGAAGTATGAAAGGCGTCACTCGTGACACCCTGAGCCTGCCAGCAGGAAGTCCTGAAGGTGGGAGTGATCCCGAACTCCTTTCGGTGGCGTGGCTGGGAGGAGACGGGCTGCCCAACGCATTCTTCAGGTCGGAAAGCATGAACGCAGCACAGGAGGGTCCTGCTAAAACCCAATCTGGTCAGCCTGTAGTGACTGCTATCCTTGAAAGCACCAGCAGCCAAAACTGTGGGTGTGGAAAGAAAAAAAAAAAAAAAAAAAAAAACCAAAAAACCACAAAAAACGCTGCCCCACGTCTTCCTCCTGTAGACCGTGGAAAAAGTACAGGAGGCCACAATGTTGGCACCTGTACAGGAACACTTGTTCCCACTTGCAGAAATTAGAAGCTTATGAGCCCCAAAATTCATCTTCAAAGCAGATCGAGGACAACACCTCCCGAAGGTCAGGCCGAGACATCACGAACCGAGGAGTGGTTTCATAAGACACGTTCTATACTAATAGCTCAGTATTTCCCTTCTGATACATATCTAATTAGCCTGGGAGCAATTGCCCTCATTATGCGCTCAGCTCCGAAACCTGCTGCCTCCATTTCAGACCTGAAGCAGGGCTCGCCTGCCTGAAAAGGCCCGCAGTATCACTCCACCGCGGCAGCACCTCTCAGCCCGTCTCAAGAGAAGTTAATAATACAAATGCCCGAGCCTCCCCCGTGCAGCGGCCGCGGAGCCCCAGCGAGGGGCCAGAAGACGCTCCCAAACCCGAGGGCCGGGCACAGTCAGTCACACAGGGCCTTATCCAGCCGCTGCTTTCCCTGTCGGCGGGCGGAGGAGCCCCTCGGGCCGGCAGCGCCCCGAGCCCGGCTGAAGCCTCGCCCCCGGCCGGCTGCGGGGAGCGGCGGCCCTGCCGGAGCACAACACGGCTCCGCGGCCGGAGCGGGCACCGACACCGCCCTCGCAAGCGGCACAGCGGGGCCGCCTCGGCGCCGGCCGCCCCCTCCCCGCCCCGCCGTGCCCGGCCCGCAGCCCCCCGCCCGGCCCCGAGGAGCGCACAAAGGGCCGCGGGGAGGGGACTCGGCCCGCCGGCCCCTCGCTTACCTCCGGCCCGGGGGATCGCTGGTTGCCGTCCGTCGGGGCCCGCAGTACGGAGAGGGGCGGCGGCAGCGGCTCCCCTGGATCCCGGCAGCGCCGCTATGAGCGGAACGGGGGTGGCGGCGGAACTGGCCCGGCCCCGCGCATGCTCCGGCGGCGGGGAAGGGGCCGGGGCCGCGGCTGGGGTTGGTCGCTGGAGCTTGTGGGGCGCAGGGGGTCGGTCGGGGTGTCGGTGGCCTCGCTCCCCTCTGGCCCCTTGTTTCACGTAGAATCTTGGTTGAAAGAGATCTTCAACATCATCCAGTCCATCCGTCTACCTGGCACTGCCGTTGTAACCACTGAGCCCCGTCACCCGGCGCCAGATCCAGACGCCTCTTAACACCTCCAGTGATGGTGACTCCACCACCTCCCTGGACAACCTATTCCAGTGCCTGACCACTCTTAGAGTGAGAAAATTGTTATAGTATCTGATCTGAGTCTTCCCTGTTTCAGCTTAATGCCATTTGCTGTGGTCTCATCAGTGCAGGCACGGCCCCCACCTCAGCATAACCTCCAGTCAGGGAGCTGTAGAGAGAGATGAGGTTCCCTCTGAACATCCTCCTGACATTTCTTTGGTTTTGTAGGGCCTTAGACTCATTCATGTGCCTTTATTGGTTGATAGGTGTTGTCTTCATGGAGAAAAAATACTATTTTCTGCTCATTTTCCTACCTTTTTTTTTTTCCCCTATAATAAAGCACTGTCCACTAACGACCTCATATCTGCCTTGTTTTGCGTGTCTGCTGTGGATGGGCGAGCTGTGACACATCAGAGCCAGAGTGACCACATCACCTGTCCCACAGTCCAGCACCTGCCTGAGCCTTCTCCCACAGGCAGGCGTCAGAAGCAGAGCTTTTATCCCAGAGAGGCTCCTCTCCTGAAGAAACCATGATGTAAAGTGTACCAGTGACAGAGAAATCCCAGAACAAGCTTGGAAAAAGCTTTCACAAGTCAATTACCATAATTACCCCCCTTTGCCTTATTGAGAGTATGAACTTCTCTAGCATCAATTTTTGGTCTTTCCTTCTTCATTACAATTCTTTGCCTGTTGTCAAATCTTGTTCATCATATAGATAATTAAATGTGCTGAGTGCCCTAGAGCTTCTCTTCACCTACAAAGCCAGAGCATTCAGTAGAGGAGTTTAGCAATCCTCCAGCACCTAGGAAGGAGGTCTGCTCCCACCTACAGTATCTTTCTCCTGCCCTCAGCCAGTCCCAGCAGTTACCAAGCTCTTCTGAGAGAAAGCTTAACTCATTGACCCAGGAGAAATCAAATCCACCGAAAACTATGAATGCTTTTCTCCTGGTTAGTGAGCCATACTAGCAATAAAAGGCTCACTCAAGCACAAGCATGAGCCAGAGCAAGGGAGTGTGTGGCTTCCAGGACACAGGAGAAAGGAGGGAACAGAAGGAGAAATGGGAATGAAAAGGAAGGTTGTTTCACTTCATTCTGGCACCAACAGGCTGTTTCATCATTTGAGCTGTCTGCACAATCATAACTTTAGTTAAGCTAAACGGAAATTTTGTTGCAATATGTATTTTCCTGTTGTTGCTGCAGTATATTTTCCAGTTCTTGATTCTCTCCAGTTGCCAGCATCTTTTGTGAGTACCACAGGGACTGGGGTAGCAGCCACAGCAGTGCTGAATACAGAGGAACAGCAACTCTCTGGCTGCTCAGGAGGCTCCTGTTTCTATATCCAACAATCAGCCAGACCTGGAGCCTTCCTGCATGCCTGAGCTACTGGCTGCTGAGTCATGCAACTACGGGTCAGTAAATATATATGAAGTGAAATCCTGGGCTTAGGGTATAAGTTCACAGAAGTCCTGTGTTACGTGTCTTCTGAGCCAGGAGGAAGGGAGGGAATCTAGCTCTGGTTTAATAATGATAGGTGATTACTGCTTTAGAAGTGCTAAATTTTCTATGTAGCCAAAGGAGATTTTAACATAAGCGCAGTGAAAGTTTTAAAACTGTGCTCAAAGTGTGCCACTCTTCATCCTGAAATGAGCTCGGTGCAGTGAGGCCCTGGACCCACCCTGTAGAATGAAGAGCAATGTAGTGTTCACGTAGCCTAGAAATTGCAGGTGTGTGATTGTTTCCCAGTGCAATTCTGCTGGGTGCCAGTGCTGACAACTGAAGGGTGGTTTTTTTGGTTTGATGTTGAATGTTCCTCTCATTGTGAAGACCTTTCTTCTCTCCAGAAAGCTAGGTTGTTATCTGCTGTTTTCTGCATTAATTTATCTCCTTGTTGTCTTTCAATTCAGCCTGCTTTATCCAGGGAGCAGCTTTTTCCAGTAGGTATCAGACTTGCACTGTCAATGCACCCTCCCTGATTTTACCCTGTACATGAGACTGTAATGGATGTTTATTTTCTTTATGATGATGTCCTAGCCCCAACACTTGGTTCCATATGGTTTATTACTTACTGAGCATACTGTGTGTGCACTATTACAGATACATAATCTAAGAGCAAGCAAAGTCCAGGCAGGTTATGGGCAGTAGCTCTGGCGTCCCGTCCACCTGCAGAACATCCACCTTGGTATCAAAAGTGAATCAATCTTATTACCCTCATATCCCAATATATTGTGAAACATGATTTCAATAAAGATTTTGAAATACTGTAGAAGACTGTTTTTTCTTGCTTAAAAACAGCTATTGGGGAGAGATAGGTTACACTTTTGTGTTGAAAAGCTTTCTCAAAATTTTTCATTTAAATATAGGAACAAAGCATAATAAACCAGAAAGATAATTGCTGTAAATGAGTATGTCTAATCTGTGCAACCAGTGCAGTTTGACGTGTCTCAGGGTCCTCATCCTTCAAACACACAGACCGAAGACAATTGCAGCTACTGGTCTAGTCTTGTTTCCTTCCCAGGGAAACCAAATCTTAGAAGGGGGTGGCATGTGCCTCAGTCACTCTGTGACGTGAACTGAGCACCTGGGACAAGGGAGATATTTCTGTGCCCTGGAGTTTGGAGGGGAGCAGAAGAAGGGCCAGGCCATATCTTTCTAAGAACTCCACTGAGACTGGGGAGCTCTAAGGAGTCAGAGGAGAATTGCCCAAATAAATGGCTCTAGATTAGTTCCTGAGGTATGTGCATCTATTGTTTGAAAAAAGCAGAACAAATAGCCAAGTTATTAGGCTTTGCTTGTTTACATTATAATACCCATGGGCAAGTGTGATAATTTTCCATCGTTAGTGTACTGTTTGTGGGTATTTTGCTGGTCTAGTGCCAACTTTCTAAGAACAATAGAAACCACCCACTGATTGGTATCAGTCTCAGCTGTTGCAAAAAATCTTAATATAATAATGCATAATTATTACTAAAAAATTCACATTTCTCCTTTGAAGCTGAAAACAGGTTGTGCTTTTGTTTGTAAGGAAGCTCTCCACCCATTCCACAATGAGACATTATTAATGGTCACTCAAAACATGTACAAATCATGCAAGATATCAACCTGTCAGCACTGGAAACAGAATAATTGTATTAAGGTGGCTCCACACCTGGGATAGTTAGGAGGGAGTTAATGAGTCCTGCTTGAAGCCAGGTGAAAGGAGTGTCCAGATGTATTGTTTGTATTTCTAGAATAAACTTACCCCAAACCAGCTTAATTAACTGTGCGGCTGCACTGCACTGAGCTGTGCCTCTAGACTCCATGTACAAGAATTTTTGTGCTTTCCATATGGAAACAAGAATTTCAGTTTCAACCTCTGTTATGCAGAAGAGATTACATTACAGGAGCTTTGCCCCAGTAAGGTACTTAATGTTAGAAACTTCTAGGTTACTTTTTTCCTCATTCTCTGTTCATATTCTTTTTGATCTTGCCTTTTAAGGGCGTAACATATTACTTTCACCCTCAGCCCATGGGGTGGATGGCACTCAGTGAGTGATTTTCCACTGTTCAGTTGGCAGTTTCATGCCCGATTTCCTGTCTATTATTCAAACTCCACTCTAAAGATGGAAATACTAATGTTGTCACCATCCTTTCTAAGTAACACTCTAACATCTGAGTGCTGTGCAAACAGTTGCTCATTTATTTTCTGTCGTAATTCCTGGGGCACAGACAAGGAATTCAAGCATTCAAGTTGAATATGCTCATAATGCATTACTTTGAGCTCTCAGTTCTACCAACTCATGTCTCATGTTTGTGGTAGTACGGGAGATGTTTTGTTAAATCCCCACCTTTCTGACTTCACTCACTATTTGCGTGTGCCCAATGCTTCTGCAGATTAGACCTAGAGCCTCTGTGGGGTAAATAGAAAATGAGTAAAACACAGGAACTGTTTTGTGGAGAGTCTGGAGGTGGGAGTTGTTTGTCACTGAAGGAGAGCTCTGGGGAAGAGGCAAGAGCAGCATTCAACTCCACAGCCTGACATTCCAGGGTGTGAGCAATAAGATGTTCCTCTGTCCTCCTCATTTATTAGACACCTTCCAGCCTTTGCAACAGATGAAGACAAGGTCTTGCAGACAATAAACTCCTTCATGCATGATCCTGAGCCAGTCCCAGGAGACAGGAGACAGGAAAAAGAGCCAAGGAAGGGGTGGATTTGAGCTCTACGCAGGCAAGTGGGAGGAGTGACTGTACTCTTCCTGTGCCTAATATACAAGTGGGATTTTGCTGGAAAGGACTTAAATAGCCTGAACAGTTCCTTCCTACCTCTGACATACATGTCTCAGGGTTTAAAAATCTATATTCTTTGTTTTTGTATTGTAAAGACTAGGTAGGCGTAGCAGAAATAAGGTGTATATTTCACAGTAGTTGTAATTTTTTATGTTTGACTGTTTTCTCAGGGATTCAATGTCTTTTCCTTTCTCCTGGGATCTCTAAATTAATATTTTTTCCTTTCTGTTAGATACGTTCTAGTTCAGGCCGAGGTTGTGGTGATGTAGGTGGTGTTCCATGGTCTAGATGAAGCATGAAGCAAAACAAAAGGACAGATCCCTCCACCCTCATAGAATCATAGAATCACAGAAGGGTTTGGGTAGGAAGAGACCTTAAAGATGATATAATTTCAAACTCCTGCCATAGGCTGGAACACCTTCCACTAGATCAGTTTTCTCAAAGCCCCATCCAACCTGTCATAGGCATAAGTGCTTGTGGCAAGTACAGCAAGAAGAATCATGGGCTCTGATGCTTCAATGGGAGCCTGGCCCTTGGTCTTAAAATGCCACCAAGGATAAATCTGAGCAGACACCTGCCTCTGGGATGGGATGGTGGGACGGATGTGGATAGTCCTTTTGCTCTGCTCGGGCTACTGGGAATGTTAACATCTGGAAGAAGAGGCAAAGGACAATGGAGAACTAGAGCAGCTGTTCCAGCAAGGCTCACTAGTGGCACCTGTTGGAGAACTTTTATGGTACCTTTGAGGTGGATTAAACACACCCTTATGCTTAAATATAAAAGAAAAAGCTAATGAACAATGCACTGGGCGGAGTTCCTTCACAATATGCCGTTTTGCATGGAATCTGCAAAGATGCATCATAAACAGATTCCTTATGTGCACAGCACCAAATCCAAGATGATTTGCACCTCAGCCTGTGGATGCACCCTTCACCCAGCTCTGCTGCTCAGTCTGCCCTTGATCTTGGCTCTCTGAGCCCTCTCGTTCCAGGATGGCTGCAAGACAAAGCTCTGACTGTTCCTTATCACCAAGGGAAACTTCACTCCCTTGGAAGGAGCCTGTTCTGTCTCTGGCATTCCTGCTTCCAGCCATTTTAACCCCTCCTTGCCCTCCATGCCAGATCATTCCTCAGTCACAAATTACCACTGCTGAACAGTAATAATTAGAATTTCCCTTTTATGTCTGTCACCACTGGAAGTCTTTAGACTGAGCCAAAAATTTTGGGGGAGACTGTCATGGGAACTTGAGTTGCTGTGAGCAATCAGGAGATGGCTCACCCAAAGGCATGTGTTGGTGTTGGCACGGTGCCCTTACTTTTCTGGGGAACTGTCTCCATGTTGACTCAGCAAGTCAAATGTAGCTCAGGAGTGGTTTTGGCAGTCTGCCATTGCATTTCTGACCCCACCAAACCTGTTTAATTTATGAGACCAGTCTTGAGCTATATAACTGCTGGAGCACCAATGTTTGTCTGTTTGTTAAAGAAAGCAATAAATTATCCCCATTTGTAAACTAACCAGCTGTTTAAATGCTTCTGCCTTTTACCTTGTGTTTTGTCTTTATCTTCCTGTTCTCTGCAATGTCTGTCACTCCTCTTCCATCAGCTTTTTCTTCCTGTTACCATGTTCTTTTTGTGGGTTGTTTTTTTTTTTTGTCTTTCTACCTGTAGATTGTCTTTTCAACTGCAAAGCAAAGCTGTAAGAGGTAGATCTATGACCTTCGCCTATTTATATATAATATAAAAACATATAGAAATAAATAGGTAAAATGCAATATTACAGTAACTCTGATAGTGGAAAATTAATAGTACTTGTTAAACAGAGATATATTTTTTCCAAATTACCCATCTGTATTCAGTTGCGATTCAGTTTTCTCAGGCCAGAAGGCTGATTGACATGTAAAACCAGTGGGCTGTGCTTTGGACAGTTTATTCCATCCCATATTCATATCCTTTTTTATGTAATCTGGAGAGTTGAACAGCCTTACACGTAGAAGTTGGTTTCATATTATGTCTGTTACACCACCATTCCTTATTTTTCCTTTCTTTTGCACAATGAAGATATTGTTCACTGCCACAGTTTGCTTTCTCCAAAAAAAAACACCCTGAAGAAAATGAAGAAAGCTTTGGCTCATAGAAGTATGATCATGAAGAAGAACGTATCACAGAAAAGAATTGAAGTGATGAATGGAAAATTTCTTCTGCAGTATAGAAAGGTGTTGCAGCCACGGAGGCTGTGAGGCCTCCCTGGCGATCTGCAGCCTGAGATAAGGAAATGCAAGTCACGATGAGTGGCCAAAAAGAAGCCCCTTGGAGCCCCCAGACCTCTCTTATCTATCTGTAAGACTATAGGCCAAAATTGTACCCAACTCTCCCATTGGTCCACTTTTCAAAACCCCTCTACCCTATATATACCCCGAATATTGCCCTGTTAAGTTAGAGAAGCTGTCACTGCAACCCTTCAAAGAGGATGCCGAAATAAAGGAAATCATCTGAGGAACTGCATACGGCTCTCTCCTCTCTCTCCCTGTGTTTGCCAGGGCAGTTAGCAAGCTAGAGCTGATACTCACTGCTAAGAGCTAATACACTGCTAAGAGCTATCACACTGCTGAGCTGAATTCACGGATATGGCTTGCTAAGTTTGCCTGAGGCTGGATACCTCGTCTGAGCTTCGGGTTGGGTGATTCCGAAAGGTGTCATTCTATCCGGGACTTGCGGCCAGAATTGGACCCTCAGAGGTATTGAAAAGCCCATTAACAGAAAGGCACTTACTCTTCAGTCTTGGCTTGTATCATCCAATAAATATTGTATTATAAAAAGCAGAATATAGCAATAGGAAAAATAAATCTTTAAGTAAATCTAGTAGTAGAAGAATGCGTATTTTCCCCTGGAAGAGCAAAATGTGGCTCAGTTGCAAAACTGTTTGCCCCACACTTCTATTCCTTTGCATTTTACACAGTCCAGTGAAGCTCAGATCTCCATTAAAAACATATTTATAGGCAACGATTCTTGGCAAAATTTTCCATATCTAGGCAACGGGCTTGCATAAATCCACCAGGGATGCTCTGAGAGGATGGTTCCTGTGTTCATGTGTAGAACCAAAATAAAAGTAAAAATATTCTGAAACCAGATAAAAACTGTTCAAGGAAAGCTCTGCTGATGATACCCACCATTTTCAGGCTGTGGATCCTTTCCAGCTGCTTTGTTAATCTAGCTTCCCTATTTTCCCCAAACTTCTGGAGACTTATATAATCCCAAAGTGGCCTACTAGCTGCTGACATCCCCAGCAAGGGGAAGTTGCTGGTGGTTTCCAACAACTATTGTCTTCTGTCTCCTCTTAGACCTGTAGTGGCCATAGCCATGATAAAAAGTCTCCACTGTGACTACAGGTGCCAAGCTGGCTCCAGCCAGAATGTCATCTTGCCAGTAAGAGGGTGGACCTTTTGATTTCCTTTCACACTAGAGCAATGAATGTTGTCCTTGCACAGGTGATTGCTTCAGGAGCAAAAGGAGCACAAAGCCAACCCCACTGCAACCTAGGGTGAGATTTGACAAAGTGGCCCAAATACAGACTGCAGGACCAGATCAATATCAGCACTTGCACAGAGAAGATGGAAATAGCTGTAAACAACAGAGAGGTCCTTAAGTTGCCACCCTTCTTACAAAATAGATACAGGTGTCACTGAATTGCTGTGGCTTCTAAATGCAGATGTAGAGTGAATTATGAGTGTGATGAAGGAGGGGACTTGAAGTAAGTGCTACACTTAATGGATGCCTAACTCAGGCAGTGGATCATATGATCATAGAATAGTTTGGATTGGAAAGGAACCTTAAAGAACATCTAGTTCCAACCCCGCTGCCATGGACAGGAGCACCTTCTACTGGGTTGCTCAGAGTCCCAGCTACCCTGGTTTTGAATACTTCCAGGGATGGAGAGTCCACAACCTCTCTGGGCAACCTGTTCCAGTGCCTCACCATCCTCACAGTAAAGACTTTTTTCCTCATATCTAATCTAAATCTATCTTCTTTCATTTTAAAACTGGTACCTCTTGTCTGATCACTACATGTTTTTGCAAAAAGTCCCTTTCCATACTTCTTGTTAGCCCCCTTTAAATAATAGAGAGCTGATAGCAAAAGAGCAACTATTAAGCTACAGGGCAGGGCACTTCTTTAAAAGGGGAGGGGGAAGGAAGGAAGGAAGGAAGGAAGGAAGGAAGGAAGGAAGGAAGGAAGGAAGGAAGGAAGGAAGGAAGGAAGGAAGGAAGGAAGGAAGGAAGGAAGGAAGGAAGGAAGGAAGGAAGGAAGGAAGGAAGGAAGGAAGGAAGGAAGGAAGGAAGGAAGGAAGGAAGGAAGGAAGGAAGGAAGGAAAAGAGCATCAGCAGAAGAAAAGAAAAGCAAAGGGAAGCAAAGTGAGGCAAAAGATGCTGTTACATTCCCTGCTCCATCTGCTGGAGGAGCCCAGAACAGCTTCATCCAGACAACTGGATTGCAGCAATCTTCTCCTGGCTTGTTACTTAACTACCTTTCTTCAGATAATCATTGGTAGCAGTGAGCCGCATAATTTTTGTAATCACATCTGAGATGTGATTTTTCCCTGTTAAGTGTTTTGAGCACCTGCAATTGCACGTTTAGGAGTAACTGTATAATGTAGAAGTTTCTGGTTTTTTATGAAATGATATGATACAACTCAACTTCCAGAGTTTAAAAAAAGAAAAAATTGCTTTAAGAAGATGCAGTTCATTGCACTGGATGAGTGGTAATAACTCCTCATGGTTTATTTTACAGCCATTTCCTTTTCCTGCTTGGGTTCCTGTATCAGTTCTCTTTTGTCTCCACTTTCATAATTGCGCTCTTTACAGTTTCTCTTCTGTAACACTTAGAAAAAGGTAACTTTCCTAAATCATAATATTCTCATCTGTTAATTTAATCATAAGTTTAATAGTTCCCTTTTCTACAGTTTTAAGGGAACTGGTCATGATGGAATGCAACATATTATTAAAATATTCTCATTCAAGTAAAGGATGGTATTTCTGATTGAGATTTAGTTTCTAATGCTTGATATTTAAGGGAAGAGAGTGGCATTGTAAATCCCAGGTCTGATAGGAAGGTTATCAAGCTTTCCACTAACAAAGAAACAAGAACAAAGAAAATCCCAGAGAGGAAGTGAACTGATGTGGTGCAAGTAAATCGAGTTCATTATCTGATATATAAGCATTTTCAGGGGATACTCTGAGATAAAAATGGAAATATTGACTTGGTCATTAGAGGAAATATCTGTCCCTACTATTATTTAAATGCTCAGAGGCAATTGTCCTGAAACAGGATGCAAATAAACCCAGTTCCCAAGCCCATCCAATTTTATAGCCCATCAATGTCAATTTTTCTGTAAATACAGGGCATTGTCAATGCAGAGAGCTTGATCATGAAAAACATGACAGGGTCAAATATATCACAATGATGTCAGATTACAAAAGAGTTGTATCTCTACAATCTACATACAATCTACAAAAAAAAAAAAAAAAGATGATGATGGTGGTGATGATGATTTTTATTTTTTTTTTTTTAAGGAAACATGAAGACACTATTTTCCTGGAGTCAGATGACCCACAAATTCTGCAGAAGGCAGAGTATAATATAGGCAAAATCTCCCCTCTTGACAAGCATCACAGGTGTTAAAATAGAGCTATGGAGTGATACTGTAGTAGCATTAATTTATTTTGGATTGTGTAGATCATTAAATAATTAAACTAAGGCAGTATTCTTTCCAGCATATTTAATATAATTTCACTGATATTCTTTTAGATACTCTGTTATAATTTAGGTTTACAAGACTTCCACCTATTCCATTGTCCCAGGAGAACCAGGGAAAAGGTGAATTTGCTAGGGATCTGTTGGAATTATTTCTGGAATTACAGTCTCTCTGGGGACAATACTGTATGTCTGGCACGATCACTTGGTAACAGCAGTTGGTTTATGAAGGCAGGCCAGGCAATGTTGTGCCCTGGTGTGCCATGATGTGTTGGGTCTGTTGTTGTGAGGGGACATGGCAGCCAGTGTTCTCTTCCTTGTTCCTGGAGCATTGCTGATGCCTTTCAGTTTGCAGATGTATGATGGCTGTGCCAAGTCAACACTGCAATTGTACTGCTGCACAAGGACCTTCAATTTCTGGACTGTCCCCACACAGGATCCTGTGTGCTGACAGCCATATTCCTCTCTGAAAATAGATGTTTCTTGTGGCTGGTGAGGAGTAAAGCCTTATTTCTTGTTCTGTTTAACGTTTTCAGTGATCCTCAAAAAGGCAGGTTTTCAACTTGGCCCTCAGAAACCTGTGATCTCACCCAGCATATCTCCATATCTTCATTAAAGTGATACTTGATGTAAATACAAAGAAAAATACATAGGCACATGGAAGAAATACCGGGGTTTTTTGTATAGAATAAGAAACAAACATTGACTCACAGAGTTCAGTGGCTGCTGTAAAACACAACACACAAGTGCCACACAAGGAGGTTTACCAGTAGGTGGTGGCATATAATTATTTATTCGCTGTTTTCTGGCTGCAAAGGTTCTGAGCTACAAGCAGCTTCACTGTGCAACTTCTCGTTTAAGCTTTCTTTTTGTATTGCTCTACTTTTCTGAGATTTCTTTTACAAGTTTCACAGCTGCAGAAGTGTTTCATAGCTGCAATTGCATCTTCTGACTGTAGCGTGTCAGCCTGCTCCTGTTCCATGAAGTGCAGGGCTTCCTTCACACCACTGAGCAAAGTGCTTGGTTTGTGTAGTTTCAGGATTTTTTGTCTGTTGATGAAAGAAAATAACCCAGTCGTCACAACACATGCATGAGAAAAAAAAGTCAGTCCTTCCTTTGTAGTGTGTACCTCTTACTTCCCACAAATAAACAAGTTTTAGAGTTAGCTGTGTGGAAATCTGTTATTTACAGCCAAATGTAACCAGCAGCCTCTCCTAAGTCCAAGTTCTGTGCATCAGAGCTCCCAAGTTACGAAGCCATCAGTAACCCTGGATAAAAATATTGCCCTCAGCTTGGTCTATCTATTATTTTCTATTAATTTAATACTATGTGCGGGTTGTGACTAATGAAAGCCATATAGCTGCAGCATATGAGATGAAGTTCAGGTTTAGATAGTGAGCAGTTTTGGAGCAGCAGAGGAAACAAGCCTTAAGGCTTCTCTTAGGCCTCAGGAATCACTGCAGAAGTGAGCTGGGCCTGTTCATTTCATGAGAAAGGTATTGGCTCCATGGAGGCCACAGCCCAGCTTACTTCACCAGCTGGAGCAGAGGTGATAGATAAGAGTGCTCCTGGCAGCCTCTGCCCACAGCCAGGGGGTGTATCTAGGTGAAAAGTGTCTTGGTGCCCTTTGCGGGAAAGTGCATCAGTCTGAACACAATTCCTGGCCCTGAAGACACGAGCAGACCTTGCGAGGACAGGGCTGCCCTCGCAGCTGGCGTGGGCAGCCAGGCTGGGCTGGAAGCAGCTGCCAAATGCGCCCTGCTGGGTGAAATGTCAGCACGCTGTCTTGCCTGCATCCACGTGCTCTTGAGCTGTTTCTGAACGGGTTCTAGCTCGGTGCTCATTAGGGCTTAACCAAAAGGTCCTATTGCAGTTCATAACATGTTCTGCATTTTCTAACTATTTGATGCATTGCTGAGCTCTTGATGAACACTCACGTTCAAACCTTCAGTGACAAAGGCTTACACATTGAAATATATGCAATGCTTTATTCCTGATGCTGTCACTGGCCAGAGTTGAGCCTGAGCCAAGTCATGTCAGTTTTTCACATTAATTTTCTTCTTATAATTTATACATTTTCTTCACATAGCAAAGTCAGTATGTTTTTTCTGACTGCACCCATAACTCTTGTGGGTCACCCTCTTGGGCTGGGGCAGGACAGACAAGCTCATACACAACACACAAAGTGCTGCAGAAAATGTACTCTCAGTGGGACCACGTGGTGCTTTTAATCCCTTCTGTACAGACTGGTGCCAACTGCCTGAGCTTTGTCTGTGGGAAATAGTGTATTGGTCTGAAGAACACCAAAATACCACACCCAGAATATCAGGGCACTCTACTGGTGCTGCTGAAAAATCAGGAAAGCCCAGTGCCCACGAATATAAATGGAGGGAGATTTACACTGCATCTACTAAATTTGGTGGAGTATCTGTGGCAGAAAAAACTCCTACTTGCCTTTATCACAAAGACGTAAGTCACAGGCTGCAGCTGCACCACAAAGCTGGCTTTGAGACTGTAGATTGTAGATTGTAGACTGTAGACTTGTAGATTGGCCTATTTAAGACTTTCCTGAGAGAAAAAGCAATTATTTCAGGTAAGTTGCCAAGCTGCTCCTGTGCTCTGCCTATACCTGGTTATACTTTTTGGAACTATTATATATGTACAAAGCAGAAAGTCAAATAAGCTGGGCAGCTTTAGAGAAGTTACTGTTTGCTGGTAGCAGGATGCCATTTATAAATGATGTTATCATCACATTGCAGCACAACCACCCACAGAGGGAAAAGGCAAGTGTGACTGGCAGCTCTACCTAGTGCAACACAAGATATGGTGAGGGGACATAGGCAGCTATTGCTGGTTAAATGTTATTCCTGTGTGTTGGACACAAAACTGAAAGTAACTTCTGACTTTCTTTTTCAGTGTTGTTTGGACAACACATGCAAAAAGAATTAGACACCAATGTAATAAAATTATTATTCTTGTTTGGGATGAAGAAGTCAGAGGGTGAAATCAAAGATGACACCCAAAAATTTTTCAATAGTGCAAACAAGCAGGAAATTGGAAAGCAAGGTTTTTATAAAGCAATTATATAACAGCAAGCTAAATTCAGATGATGAAAAGTAATTTTTTATAGGAAAATAAATGAAATGCCTGTGCTTAAATGAAAGTGGGATACAGGACTGGAGCTGACATGCAAAAGGAGTGATTTTTAGATTAAGTGAAGGCAAACCTGGATGCTGTAAATAAAGTTTATTTCCCTGGTATAGTAAATTAGAAATTGATTCAAATGTAATAACATGTGCACAGCTACCCCATGCCTCACTGCTTGCCCTGGTCTGAAGTGAGGACAGTATTTCCACCTGCTAGATTTGCATGTCAGTGCCTTCAGTGTAGTGTTCAACTGCAACAGCAAGATGTCCAAATCTTTACTGTTTTATCACACAGCTGTAGGGACACCAACAAAAACTGGTACAAAAGGGAGTCTGAAAAGCCCTTCACTGTCTCTCTTAGAAACATATCAGGCCTTGGATGACTAAGGAAACATCACTATACACAAGCTGCCTACTTGATGGCTTGATGCCAGGTCTAGCAGCAAGCCAAAGTTTGAAATCTCATAAGTGAACAACAGAAAGGAGAAAAGGTTTAGTGGGAAAATAAAAGGTGGTCCAAAGACAATGAAAAAAACCCCAAAGCAGTGTAGTTGTTTAGATCTACTTTCTTTTTCCTCTGTGATTCATTCTACGATTCTGTGAAAGACCATTTTTTCCCTTTCTTCCAGACAAATGTTGTTAGAGGAAGTAAGTCCACCTCCGCAGCCATCCCTTTGCCCAACTGCTGAACCCCGCCGTTCCCTCTTGCAGTGGCACACCAGAGCCAGGGCAGTCCACAAGGAGAAGGGAGGGGGAACAGGCTGGCAGCTGGAGGGCAGCACGGGCTGCAGCCACCAGTTAGCGCAGTCTGAATCTCCTGGACACCGGTCAGTAGCCATTTCATATATTGCTAAACTTGAACTATAAACTGCAATTGGTAAATCTGCAGGATTAATCAAAAATACACCTGGCTAACCTTCAAATTATCAACTATTACAGCTGTTTGGTTACTTTGGAACTGCTACTGCTACGTGACATTAGCTCAAGGCCAGACCTGCAACTGTCTGCATCAATCCAGCGAAGCTCTCTGCAGAAAGGTGACAGAACAGAGAGGGAACAAGCCCTCTCCAGAAAAGGTTACTCAATAGCTTGCTAGGTTGACTCAGTGCCATTAGATACAGTAGTGTACCCACTGTATATAAATTGTGACCTGTCTTCTCTTTCATTCTCAGTCACCTCTTCTGCCATCCTGATAGTTACCCATTTTCCATTTGGAAGCTTTTGGACATTGCCAGAAATGTTCCTAGCATCCTGGATCTGGGGAACGGCAGTAATACTTTGTTGCATGTCTTGGTTTCTTCTAGGGAGGAGGAGAAGGTAAGGACTCTTTTTGTAAAAGCGTCTCAGTGTGCCTGGCCTTTATTTGTGTCAAATATCCTGGGTACATCACTAAAAGAACTGTAGTCAGACATATGCAGGATAGCACAGACAATGCTGTAGTTTGGTCTTTTGAGAGATTTATGTTCCAGTTGAATTTTTGTGTATGAATTTTGCTACAATAGTGTCATGATGCCTAGAGGTAGCTCTAGATACAAATCTATGCATAAGCAAGGTAATTAAAATATGAATATGTATGTCCTGATTTCCTAAAGCTCTGGGCTGTAATTTCACCTGTATTGTAATCACTGCGAATACCTACTTATATCTAATTATAGTTTAATACCTACTTACAAACATTTTTATATCTAGTAGCACAATTTAATACAGGTAATATATATGTACCATGTATATTCCTTAAAAGCATTTATCCTACTCACACGTTCACATAAGGAGTAAGCAATTTGCTTAACTCTTCTTATTTTTTAATTTCAGGAGTCATTTTCTTGTTTTAGTTTAAAAAGTTTAATTAAAAAAAGGTGAAAATAATTAACTTCATTTATTGTAAATGCTGAAATATTATATGAAAGTTATTTAGTCATGATGTCCTTATACAGGAAAGTTGTTTCTACTCAAAAAATAAAATAATTTTAACATATGCTTCATTTTAAGTATCTGCTTAATTTAAAACATGTGCTTGATGACACTGTGATAGACTGGATCTTATGCTTACTGAGGATCATAGCAAAATTCCCATATTTTTAGAAAGACCTGGTCCATTAATGGGATATGCCAATAACAACCTTTCCATACTAAAAAGTTTCTTTGCTTAGTATTCAAATGAAATTGTGCATAAAATTGCCCAAAAATGTATCAGAGAATATCAGTGTGACAGATTATTTATTAATGTGACAATTTCATAACTGTGTGTCAGCTAATGACAATAATTTTGCACTTGAACAGGTGAAAAATATACATCTGATCCAGAGAAAAGAAAGATGATATAATCAAACTGTGTTTTATTATGTCTATTATTAGTTAAAATTGTTCTTTCTTACACAGCTTAGCCCTTAAAGGGGATAAAATTATTTGTAAATAAACTATTTATTTGGGATTTTTTCTTCATGTCTTTTTTTCACATTACACAAAGCCTAACATCAATATTTTGCATACCTGATGGTCCTGGAGAAGAGATCTTCATACATAATTTTAAACTGAGCTTTTTTGTGTGTTTTGTAGGCGGCAAGGTGAGCCACCACTTGAAAATGGGTTCCTTCCATACCTTGGCTGTGCCTTGAAGTTTGGTGCCAACCCCCTTGAATTCCTCAGAGAAAAGCAGAAGAAACATGGCCACATCTTCACTTGCCATGTAGCAGGGAAATACATTCATTTCCTCACTGACCCTTTTTCATACCCTGCATTGATGCGCCAGGGAAAACACTTGGACTGGAAAAAGTTCCATTTTGCTACTTCTGCCAAGGTACCTCCTGGTTTTAATATCTAATATGCAAAGTATCTGCTGACATACCCAGTTAATCCCAGTAAACATAACTATGCCTTTGAAATAGGATAGGTTGGTTTCACATTTCTGCACTTTTTTTTACTGGTTTAAAATATTGTGGTCTTTTTTTCCTCTTCCTAAATGGAAAAGAAATTTGCAGTGATTTGAGATTTTCTAAGAATATACATTATTCTAAGACTGTACATTATTTTATTACATTATTATCCTTCCCCCTAGTAAGCTATGAAGTTATACTTTGGCTTTTGTTTCTGTTAGACTTTATCATCAAGGTAATGACAGGCCTTACTTATCATGCATACAATTTATTTTGTGACAGGCTTTTGGGCATGGTAGCATTGACCCAGCAGAGGGAAACACCACCGAAAATTTTCATCAGACTTTCATTAGAACCCTTCAAGGCAATGCCCTAGATGCCCTCATTGAAGCAATGATGGAAAACCTACAGTATGTCATGCTGCAGTCAAGAGCACCTAAGCTTCAGTCTAATACCTGGGTGACAGAAGGACTTTATACATTCTGTTGCCAAGTGATGTTCGAGTCTGGCTTTTTAACACTTTTTGGTAAAGAATTAAATTCAAATAATGACAAAAACCTATCATCAAAGCAGGAAACTGAGAGAGCTCATATCCTAAATGCCCTTGAAAATTTCAAGGAATTCGATAAGATTTTCCCAGCCCTCGTGGCAGGGCTGCCTATCCACCTCTTCAAGAGTGCCCACAGCGCACGTGAGAGGCTGGGAGAGGCACTCCTGCACAAGAACCTCGTGAAAAGGGACAACCTCTCCGAGCTTGTCACCCTGCGCATGTTCCTGAATGACACCCTGTCAACCTTCGATGACATGGAAAAAGCGAAGACCCACGTCGCAGTGCTCTGGGCCTCTCAAGCAAACACCATTCCTGCCACTTTTTGGACCTTGTTCTATCTTCTTAAGTAAGTCTCAATGCTTCTTGCTCCCAAACAAGAAAAATGTTTATCTTTCAGAGACCAATTCATTAATACAGGCCAATTCCACTGCTTGATGCCTCATCAGTGATAAAAAAAAATTACTGTTTGCAACAGAAATACTGTGTTGTTCTGGACTTCCACAGAAGCCCTTCACCCATCTGAGAACAAGTAGTGGTAGCACAGAGCAATTCCTTAGAAGCTTCTTTTTTTGTTAAGAAACAGCACTCCAGGGCAATGCTACACTTTGTCAAGAAAGCTTTGGAGTAAATCTACATGATATGACATTAAAAGTCCTAGTTGCAGCCAAAACATTAAGTGTATTAAAGGCTACAAATATAACTAGACATTTTTAGACCATCTCACTAGAGCAGGCAAAATGAGGTTTAACTTCATTATTGTTTTCACAAAAACTTAATAGAAAATAATTTATTTGTTGATAGATCCCACTGGAGCTCTAATGTAGATTACATTATCAATGTAATCACTATCAATCAATACACTATCAATGTAGATACATTGTTACTCATGAGACAAGTGCACAGCTCAGATAATACTATCAAATGCCCATTTTTGAGTGGGCCTTTGTGGATTATCTGCTTCAGTATAACTAACTACTCTGAAGTATGTGTCTAAATTCCTAATGCTTTTACTTACCATATCTACTTGCCAATGCTAATTTTTGAAGCTATCTAGTACTTTTTGCTCCAAGAACACATTTGCTTTAGATTTTCTGGACTTGGAGTCTTTTAACACCCTGACTGTGCCTTCATCAAGACACTATTGCACCTTCTTTTATTGTGTCTATATATTTCACCATAACTCGTATACTCCATGTCTGAAAGAAAAGCTAGATGGTGAAGGGTACTATGTGGGCTCTCAGTATTAGGAAGATTCTTTTCAGCTAGACAGAATATTGTCACATCAGCCAGAATAAATGATGTTATAAAACTGATATATAATCCTGTTCCTAAACTTTCTACCTGCAGTGAGGCCATTTCCTAATCTACAACTGGCTGGGTTCTTTCTTATTCTTGGCATTGTTTTTAGTGGCAGTTCTCTTTATTACCTGAATTACGCACATCAGTTCTGTCCCACTTGTCATTGCAGACAAAATCAAATATTTGGCGTTCCTTTTAGTTTTTCTTTTCCTTTGAAGATATCATACCTTTGCCAAGACATAAAAAAGTGGAACTGCAGCATTTTGCTGCAATATTTTCATCTGAGAAGGTTGTACTTGTCAGCCAACAAAATAAATTTTAGTCAGGGAAAAAGTTAATAGCAAAACCTCTTTTTAAAGAATTTTTAAATTTAAAATTATTGTATACCTTTGCTATTTTGATCTTAGGAGTCCAGAAGCAATGAGAGCTGCTACCAAAGAAGTGCAAAGTGTTTTGGAAAATGCTGAAGAGAATATCAGCTTAGATGGCAAACACATTTCCTTGAACCGAAAACAGCTGGATAATATGCCAATATTAGGTATGACTATTTTATGCAGGATTATTTATGCAGAAATCACACTACAATTTCCATGGTCTTTTATTTATTACCATATAAATGCTTGCTATGGAATTCGTATGGAATTAGCAAAGAAACAGTAGAACAGGAAACTATATGTTGCTTAGCAATAGTTAAGATAACCAGGCTTCCCAATGTCCCAGGTGGTACTGAGAGTATCAAAATTCACATGAACAGCACTTTTTCATGGGTAATGGCATGTCTCAATAATCCTACATAACATAGACCCATGGATAATTCTGGTTTGGTTATGTCTATAAATCAAATTAAAAGGTTTTGCCAAAACTTAAATCCCTATTCTTATCATGTGAAACAATGTTTTCTAATACCATTACTTGCGTTTTCTCTTAATATTTTTCAAATTATAAGCATATTTTTCAGAAGTTACAGAGAGTTTTGATAATGTTGCCTTTTAATTAGTGTTACTTAAAAAAAAAGTAAGTTCCCTTTCATATTGAAACAAAAAATTCCCACATTACTTTTTTTTCTGAATAAGGGGTTTTCTACATGACCTCTTAAAGCTTCGGAAAATCCTGCTCACTGTACTGTTTCTTTTTCTTGTTATGTTTTCAGTTTTCACTTGTTTGGTCTTTATCTCATAGTGAAAATATGTCTCACTTTTGAACATTCTGTTTCATCAACTATAAGCATTTTTCATGGGGAAAGCAGATTAGGTTCTCAGTGGTATCTGCAGAAGGGATAGAAATGCTAAAAAGAAATGAGAAAGATACTTTCTTAGGCATTTAGAAAGTTAATATTAAAATATTTCTTCTAATAAATTCGGGGTTTGATAATGACTCTGAAATAGTTCAATATCCATGACCTGCCCCCAGTATGTGAATATGCTGTTTCCATGGCAATCATTCCTTGTCCTCTCCCAACAGACAGCATCATCAAGGAGGCCATGAGGCTCTCGAGTGCATCCATGACTTTCCGAGTGGCCAAGGAGGATTTCACGTTGCACTTAGAGAATGACTTTTACAACATTCGCAAAGATGATGTTGTAGCTCTTTATCCTCAGCTGCTGCATTTCGATCCAGAAATCTATGCTGATCCCTTGGTAAGTATTTTTTTCAAATTTCATTAAACTTGGCCCTCTGGCAGAAGTTAACAGGCCTTTAGAAAAGCATTTATTGAGGTGCCCCATGGCTGATTTTCTGTTGCACCCCAGACAGCCCATTCTTACACCTGAAGATGTGATAATAGGAAAGAAAAGAATAAAGGCAGTGCAAGCACTGTCTGAAAAACCTGTTTTAGTGTAACCAAAAGGTGTGCTACCAGCCCCAGACAGCCTTTCTTACTGCCTTCCTCAGTGAGGGAAGATCACCGTTAGGAAGGTCTTTGAAGAAGGATGAGGATAATAGTTTCCCAAAGGCACAGAATTAGAATTCTTCCAGTTCTTCTTCTGCTGCATGAACAAGAATGCAGATTACAATCCTTACTTTTAGAGGTCAGGAAAGAAAAGGAGAGTTATCAGCAAAGAACCTGGGATCCTGTCCCACATGACAGAACTTCTCAGAGGCTACTCTTTCTAAAACAGCACCATGGGGGCAGGTGTACAATGCTTATTGCTGGAGACATCTCTTTCCCAGACTTCATTTTGTGTCTTAGCAGCTTTATCTGGTTTTTGGATGTACTCAAATATCAAGGAACTCTTTCGTGTGCTTAATTGCAGACATTCAAATACGATCGCTTTCTGAACGAGAAGGGAGAAGAGAAGACCGACTTCTACCGGAATGGTCGGAAGCTGAAATATTACTACATGCCCTTTGGGACAGGCATAGCAAAGTGCCCAGGCAGGTTATTTGCTGTCCACGAGATTAAACAATTTTTGGCTCTGATTTTTTCATATTTTGAGATAGAGCTTGTGGACAGCAATGTGAAATGTCCCTCTCTAGATCAATCCCGTGCAGGACTGGGTATTTTGCAGCCATCCAATGACATTGACTTCAGATACAGGCTAAAGTGCTAATGAATATATATTTTGTATTATGCATATAGACTATGTACTAGTAGTACATAAATACACTGTATATACTAACAGTACTAAATACACTGTATAACATGTACTTTATATACATTTTATGTATATATGAAAATGGATTGTTTCAAGTCTTGGGGGAAAATCTATATGAAGATGCTAATTCACCATTTTAATGAAAAATGTGCACCCATGTGGTACCAGCATGCAGTGGGTTTAATGCTCTCTTTTGATGCAGACATCTCCCTTTTTACCTACCATTTTGAAAGGCAAGTTAAGATTTTCAATTGTGTGTGTACAGCAGCCATATTTTTTTTTCTGTCAGCAAATACTTTCACACAGGTAGAATTTAATGAGCTCATTCATAATAACTTCAAAATTGTGCTACAGTTAACACATATTATTTTCTATAATCAAAATGTTGGGGGGGGTGGTTCTCCTCAGGTGAAATAAAGTTTTTGTTGTATTAAGGCAGATTCACAGTGGGGAGGGAAGAGTTTCCTGGGGAATTACTTTTATGGTTTTATGAAAAACTAGAAGAAGACTTGAAAAAATCCTACAGAAATGTTCACGTTAAAGTGAAACCGCAAAACTTGTATTATATTCTTTGTAAGATACTTATTTTTGGAAAGTGCTAACTGTATTAAAATAAATTATATTGGCTGAACCAAATGCATCGATAGACTGTTTGTTGTTTTAACATCCTAACATTATCAAAGGCTTATGCACTCATCCAAAGCCACCCAAACCAGTTTTAAACTAGCCAGCCTAAACACCAATATGGAGATAAATAAATATCTACCACATATTCACCAGTGGTTCTGGCTTCATTTAGCTTCATTGCCTAAACTCCATATTTCCATAAGCCTCCTTAGGTTTTCCTAATCTACTTCCTTTAAAGTTACCATGAGTAGTAGTATGTCCACACATTTCATTTTCAGTGGTGGCATGTCCATAAGAACAATTGTTTCAAGGTTAATATAATTTGGTTCTCTCTAACATCCTTGTCCTTTTCTGCTGCAAATGACAGATATATGTATGCCACAAAAGTCCATATTTTAGTGAAATTTCTTTGGGTTGAAAGAGAGAGCTTTCTTATCATTTACTGATGAAAAGAACAGATGGACTTAAAATATAGCTTTTATCCTGTTTTTTTTCCCAAGGACTTATGGTCTGACCTTTTTTCCTTAACTCAAAAGTAAGAAAGTAAGCCTTATGAGAGAAGATGAGATACAGGACTATTTGATACCTTCAAATTTCACATTCTGGCAAGATATCCAGTCTAGATGATAGGACTCTTCCTAAATAAGGAATTTTTGATTGAGTTCTACAATTACTTTAAATTATCTGTTCTTTTTTCTTCTTGCTGTGCTAAATATTCAGAGGTTAATAAAAAGATTGTGCAGTGTGTGCATAACACTTTATTTTGTGTGCAACACACATTTATTACCTGTGTGCTGTCTTTGTAACTTTATTTAATCTTTCTGCATTTTCAAGGGAGAACAGAGAATACTGATTTGTTGCACCATGTGTAATATTAAACAATTATGTATAATGTAAGGAGGATTGAATTATTACTGTGGTTCTCTTAGTAAGGGTAGTATCCAGTACAGCTTGTTTTCACACTTCTGTCAATTACATTTTATATGATTTATATAAACTATAGCATATTCAGTATAAGCTAATTTGGAGAGTGAATGCAAGCCTGACATGGGCCCTGGCACATGTTATTATCATTAAAGTATCTACTCCTTCTTTCTTAAATAAATCCTGCTTGAAACAGCAGTTTTTGAGGGCAGCAAGTCCATGCAATGTTTTAAGCAAAATACACTTCCTTGATGAAAAGGAATTAAACATGGAATTACAACAGTAGAAAAAAGATAAGACAACTCCTAAGCTAATTCTAGGTTCCTCCAAAAATTAAGCCTCTTTTACATCCCATTGTCTCCTTCAAACTGACTGCTTCAGTCTTTTCTGGCTGTGGTTTAATGGGTTTTTTCAGTTCCTTTGGTCTATGAGAAATTGAAGTGTTCAGTAGCCCCTTGAGCTGATCTGACTTTCAGCTTCCCAGCTGTGGGAAAATAATGGAAGATTTGTGAGGAAGATTGTGCATGTCAGATGGCTTGCAAGCTGGAGTGTCAAAAACCACATACATCATACCAGTCATTGTTTAGCCTCATGCTGGGCAACACCTGTGTTCAGATAACCTAGTCCAGTGACAGATTTAGAGGCATCCTGTTGAGCATGATTGAGATTCCTGCCCTGCTATGGGAACAATCAAATGGTGGTAAACTACACCTGCATGAATCCCTGATATACAGGGAAAAAGAAAAGGTTTGGTGATCCCCTAGCACTCACAGAGCTCCATGGTGCCTGCATCCCTGCTGATGTGCCTCTGCCTGGCTGCTACTTTGGGGATCCCCCCACTGGCATCATGATTTAAACCCAGCTAGCAGCCAAGCACTAAACAACCAGTCACTCACTCACCCAGCAGTCACATTAGGCAGAGAATCAGAAGGGTAAAAGCAAGAAAACTCGTGGTTTGGTTTTAGCAATCTCCATTTTGTCCATGGTGTTGTGGTTGTTCCTGTGTCCTGCGTGAGCTGGCTCACACACTAAGGAATACCAACAATAGAGAACTCAGGGGAAGGTAAAAACATCAGAGGATTCCCCCGCAGATTAAAGTCCAGTTCAGAACACTGTGGAGAAGATACTGACTTAAGGGCAGAATCACCATAAATTGGTGGAACCCAGCACTGTCACAGGACAGGCCCCTGCAAGGGTGGCTTAAGTGCTCCTGCCCAAACTCCTGTGGCACCACGGTCCTCACCACTCAGCCTGCAGCCAGTCCTTTTGTGCTGGGGTAGCAGCTCTGCATGGATGGCTGGACCACATAACCACTGGATTGATATGCAATGTATAGAACAGAGGCAACCAGCCCTTTCTGCTCTGTTCTGGACTCCTGTAGCCTGAGGATGATAAAGCATGTCTGCAGGGGACTCTTCTTTTTCATATTGACCTCACGTTATGCAGATGAAAAGACCTACTATAAGCCTCTAAGAATGCTTCCACTTCGTGACAAAAGACACCTAGATGAACAGTTTGAATAGTTTGGATGTGGATTTCCTTTTATATATATATATATTTCACTCTATACAAGTGTTTTGGCTTACTGCTGTAGCTGCTTATTTTCTAACCTCAGTTAAACTCCTGTTACTGGGGTTACACAGATGCAAGTGAGGGGAGAAAAGAAAGTACAAAGTCTGTGGCACTATGCCTCAGCTAATGTAATCAAATACTTCAGCAATCAATACTCATCTGCCCTGCCAGGGTCACAAACACCACAAGGTTATACCAGGGCAATTCTTTCTGCTGCCTCTCCTAAAAGAAGGACTTTTATTAAGACAGGAGAACAAAGAAAAATAATACTAAAACCATAAGAACAATTAGAAATATATTGGGCAGATCCAGACTGGTATGAAGCAGGCAGCCTTTACTGTGGGCTCTGTGAGTATTTCACATTATATACTTACTATTTAAAGTGCTTGAAGAGGTATGGGCAGAAGAGGAGCTATGACCTCAGCCCCCCAGGTGGGCACCCTAACCATTAGAATAGCTCAGGCATTTTTCTCAGGGAGTTTGTAGTGTGTTTTCTCCAAAAAAAAAGTAACAGACTCAACGGGATGGTTTGCATGTCTCCCTGACAGTCCCTTACAGCTAAAGTGCTCTCTTAGTTGAGAGGAGATTCAATTTCAATTTGGGATTGCAGTCCCCTGGGAAGTGAAGGTTAGTGAGTTCAGTCTCTCCCACACCCCCAGGGGACAACTCTAAACTTGTGGTTGTCCTGTAAAGGGTGAGTAAAAGTGAGGAATAACTCTTGAGGAACACATAAGTGTAATATATATTAGGGAGCTTAAATGTTTTTTGGACCCAGATGAGCTGGGTATTGGGCTAGTCAGATGCCTCTGAACAGTGATTTGGGGATTAGGAGCAAGGCACAGCTGGCTGAGTGAGACCACATGGCTCATAACCCGGCAGAAGGAGGCATTTTGGGTCAGCAGATTGAACCTAGGCAATGAAAATGTTCTACAGTTTCTTCAGGCTAAATCTTTACTGGTCATGGAGATCTTGGAAGCGACACAGTGACTTTACTAATGAAACAACACACCATGTCAGAAAACAAGGCAGCTTTGCAGTTCTGAAACCATGCTGGCCACAGCTGTTGTAACAGAGCTGCCACTAAGTTCAGGCAGCCACTCTTCAACATGTCAACAGTGGTTGTGATCATAGATTTTCAAGCCTTTCTTAAATTGCTTTTGTATCTTACTGTAGGAATATCAGGATAAACTGGTATTTTTATGATGAGACCTCTTATGCAAGCTTTTGACATAAAAGAGGAAGCAAAAAGAGGAAAAATCATGGGATAATTTTTCTGAAAGCATGAAATACATTTTAGAGATAACTATTGCTTAGCTGATGATAGCATGCTTCAGGTTGTTCATTATCTTGGTCTAAACAGATACCTGTGGCAGCATAAAATAGGTATTTGCCATTTATGAACTGCACAGAGTGCTACTTCTGAATGTCGACAGGCTGAAGATAGGACCAAGATCTTCTGATGGTCTTGCTCATTGCAGGGGATTGGACTAGATGACCTGTAAAGGTCCCTTCCAACCCAAACCATTCTATGATTCTGTTATCTCCTCTCATTTACACCACCAGGTCCACACAGTTAAAGAACATACAGAGGAGGCTTGATCATAATTATGTCTAGTTGCATACAGGGGATTTGGTGGTAAAAACAGTGATTGCCTCCTAATAACCTTAGAATTAAATAATAAAAAGGTTACATACTATTAAGAGGAGTGCTATCAGTGTAAATACCCAGGCTTGCTAACTGTTGTTGACATTAATTTGTTTTCTGCCAAGACAGACAACTCTGTGGGACATGTTTCAAATCAAATGATCTTCAGTGACCCATGAGTAATGAAGGGAGAGAGAGGTCACTTCAGAACAATTCACTAAAGAGCCATAGATTTTTCAAATGAAAAGTTCATTTTACTTAATTCACCTATAAATAAGATCCTGTGGTCTCCAATCAACTTTTTAACGATAATAGTAACTAAAATTTGTCTCATCAGATAGCAGGATCCCATAGAAATTTTGAAAGATTCAAACACCTTGGCTGGCTGAATCTCTCTTATTTTGAGAACTCTTCAGTGAGACTGGCCATGTAACTCTTTCTTGGTAACATTTGTATAACAGTCAATTAGAAAAGGACTGAAAAAGGCCCCCTAGTAGTTGCAGACTTGAGACATAAAATCACCCACAGAAAGAACATTAAATACCATAGACTGGAAGAAGTCAAGCTAGAAGTCACTTCACCCTAGATATGGAATGAGCTCCAGGGTAAAGACCCAGGGCAAGAATAAGCAGAGCTTCCTAGGGATGCTTGAGATTTGTGCAAGGCTCCTGAGGAACAGACTTGCTCTCAGAGGTGCTCAGCAGGTTTCAAAAAACCAGCTGATTTTATGTTGGATTCTAGAGGGCTTTGAGAGGCCTCCCTCCTTGTGTTAGGTGCAAGTCTGCACCCTGTGCAGAGTGCTGGCTGCCGGGAGCATGGGGTCAGTCCGCGCTGTTACCCCCGGGATGTGCCTGTGCCTCTGCCACCTCTGCTGGGGCCAGACACGCCTCTCACAGGCTTTGTAGAGAGATCAGTGCCAGACCCCATCTCGTCTCAGCCCGTGTTCCATATGGACACCTGGACTCTAAATGTAAGCCAGATCCTGCCAGGGAATTGGGGACAGGTAGGAACATTTTGTGCCTGCAAAGAGCTCTGCTCCCCCCTTGCCACGAGCTTGTATGTCTGGTTTGAAGCACAGGGTGAGAAACATTGGCCAAAGGGTTGCATCAGCAGGCGAGAGGGGAACTGGGCCTTGATGACCTGCAGTGACCTCAGCTCTGCTCTTCTTTAATGATAATTGCTCCTTAGGCTGAGGGAAAGACTCCTCTGCTTTATGCAACATTTCAGCTCGACTGCCCAAGTAAGCAAAATCTTTGAAAGGCAAATAGTTAAGGGGGAACTTTAAAATTTAAAAATACATCCTCCACATTGAACTAACAATTTAATGGCTATTTTATTTCTTCAATGTAAAATCTTGGAACAAGGAATAATATCCTTATGAGAATTAAAAGCTGATGTTAAAAACAAGAAGGAGAGCCATTAATGATGCAATTACACGAGTTGTGTTCTCTGTGCTTCATACTCTTGGTGCATTAGCTTCTTACATGTATTATTTAGACAAAGAAACAGACCAAAACAGCTGTTGTCCGTTGAAGTTTTGTGTCTTGCCTTAGAAGAGATTCTCCTGTGTCTGTAAAGAGATTACAGTCAGAGGACTGTCCCTGAAATCTGTTGATTTATTTATCCTGTGAATTTGCAGAAACCATAGCCAGAGGATTGGGGCACTGGTTGCAGATATAAGACATAACACCACACTGCACAGGTATCTGCAGGTGAGGTTCCTTGGGGAGGCACTGTTCCAAATTGCAGCCAGGCCAGAAGAGAGTTGCCTGGCTGCAATTTGGAAGACCCCAGCTCTCTGCTAAAGTTCCTGGTGCAGGGAGAGCAGAGGTGAGATGAAGGGCCAGCACAATTTTGCCCCATGAGTGATTTCTAAAGCTAAATGGTGGCAAAAATGCTTATTCATCAACCTTCACTGCTAAGAATACTTTTTCAATCATTGTTTATTAATGATATTATTTCCACACAGATAAGGACTTGGTATAAGAATTGTACAAATGCAGAGCAAAAGCACCATGCTTCTCTCAGGGATGTCACAATCTAAGGAAAAGACAAGGTGAAACCATCCGTCTAAAAGAGGGCAAGTAATCAATGAGGCAGCATTGCCAGAATAAAGCTAGTGGTCTGAAGAGACCAAGAGGCCAGTTAAGGTCAAGTTTACCACTGACACCAAAGCATCTTGATCTGGTCAGGTCTAAAACATGAGAACTCGACAGTTAATACCAGATGACAAAGAGGTGAGGATTAAGGTAAAAAGTTTCTTGGAAGCAAAAAAAGAAAACTTTGTATTTGGCACTATAAAGAATGCGGGAATAAGGTAACAGGGGAGGAAGGATGACAGCACAGAAAAATGTCCTTTTTGGCAAATATATGAATGGATGTAGCAGAAGAGGAGAGGACAGCACTGGAAAATTACTGCAGTGCAAGGAGGAAACACTTGGGTGAATATTTTGTTGAAAGAATGGCTGTGGAAGGCTGTATCTCAACAGCAGTTATGCAGAAGGCAAGACAACACTCAAAGGAGTACACGGACAGTGACAGAGATTGCTGATGGGTGACCAAGGGTGAGGATGGGGCACTGGCTTTGAGTCTTGAGCCCACCTAAACACATTGTGGAGCAGCATCACTTGAGTGAAGCAGTGATAGGGATAGTGAGAGTGATAGGGATTCAGTTGATAGGGAGCCAGAACAGCTCTTTAAAACAGAGCTCAACAATGTGATTTTTTATTGTGCATCCAGCAAGCTGTGAAACAAGAAAGGAACAGAACACGAACAGCACAGAAATAAACTTGCATTTGGTAACAATGGCGAGGGAGGAAAAAAAGGTTAAGGGAGGGCATGACAGGGTGGCTCTGAGGAGATACAACAGGATGGATTCAGAAGATGAGGAGAAGAGGTCTGCAAGAGCATGGTTCTGTGAAAACCATGCATCTCAATTTCCAGAGTAGACCTCAGACAGACCCTATTCCAAAAAGTTACTCTGTAAATAAAATACAATGGACTGAATCCACATGCATGCCCTATGCAAATATTTGCCACCACTCTGATCAAAGTTATTAGGTGATAATGTCCAGCCTTGAAACTGGCCTTGAACAGCATTTATTAAGGTGTTCCACTGCTACAGCTATTGCTAAAGATCAGTACATCAAAGTGTACTATCAATCATCCTTGAACCTTGTGCAGAGGACTGCCAGTGAAGCCATACAGAGTATAATGGAGCCTGACAAATAGGACACACACACAGCCATCCTCAGCACCATAAAACCACTATTACAATTTATGTATTGTCAATAATATGCTGGATAACAAGAGATAGCTAAAGAAATATAGAATTTTACTGCTTCTTATGCTTATCTGGGGAATAATTCATATATTTTTGAGGCAAGTTTTTTTCATGACCTAAGAGCATTTACTTCTAGTTCCTAATTTCAGTGTAATAGAGATTTTTGTAATGCATATGTGGTAAGAATATGAGAAAGAAAGGGAAAGAATGAGTGCCACATATGTACATGAAAATATGTTGTAGTCTGAAAAATATTAAGTTGTGACTCCAAAGACCACAGGAAAATAAGATTTAAATAATGTTTAAAGCCTTATTTTGAGAGTGACAGACAGCCAAAGTGAGAGTCAGTTCACAGGTTAAGAAATATGAATTAAGTTTCAAAACTCATATAGCCAGTGGAGATCTGGCCAGCACATGCAAGCAGCTGAACACCAGCAGCTGCCAAAGTATGTGGTGTTACTTTAGGGTAAACCAAATAAATCTCTAAATTGACATGATGGCACTCACAAGGGGTTTGACTCATTTGTGCCCACACAGGAAGCAGAGACATTTGAAATACCCTGAAGTAACCCCTGTATCTCTAGATTCCCTTCCCCTTCATACAGACTTACAGTCCCAAAAGTCAGGTGTCAAGTCTGTTGGCTTCATGGTGTCTTCAGAAACCAAAAATCTCCAGGAGTCTGACTGTGGGATAGCTGCCTGATCAAGCCCTAAACCTCTGCTGAACAGAATGGGAGCTGGGCATTTTGCTCATACATAAATATGCACAGGTAGATACCTACATTTAAGTGCCCTAATCTTTGAACTGAATCCCATTCTCAGAGTTATGAGGACCATCAAAGAAATGTAAGCTCTGAATTTAGTTTTGGTCATCAGCTTTCAAAAGCAAATTTTTATTTCAACAGGAACAATAGCTATTAAGCATATAAATAATAAAATTGCCCTGGATATTTCTGCTCCTTATTACACTCTGAAAGGAGGTCCTGGAGAGACAGTGGTTTTGGTTCAGGAATTGTATCATGTAATTTTTGCATAAACCAAGGGAGTCAAGGTATCACTGATCTGGAAAATACTTTGGGCAACAACTTCTGAGGGGAAAATGCAAATTGTAGTCATTCAAAACAGCTATACAGGGTTCATATTTCCTGAAATAAGAATTTCATTTGGAAATAAGAAAATTAATTCCTTCCTTCCGTTGTATTCAAATTGACACATTCCTGGTTTTCTTCCCATTTAAAAAGCTTTCATTTCAAAATTGCTTCAAGTTAAAAGATTAGAAGATGGAAAGCATATGATTTTATTTAATTTGATCTATACTGGCTGTCATAATGTTTTGATTTGCTGAAAACTCTGACATATTGGACTTAGGTCAAATCTACTAAATAGCTATCATCCAATTCTTTCTGGAATTAATTATTTTCATAGCTTCCCTAGTAAGTAAAATTTCTTTTCAATCTTTTACCCATAGAACTGTTACCTTTCTCCTACCAGGCACTCATGTATCGAAAACTATGAAGAACTCATACACTTTACTTTTGAAAACATTAACCAACCAATTCTTTGGAGTTTTTACACAGTAAAAGTTCCCCAAGATAGTTAGGACTGGTTTGCTTCCTGTCTTGTCCATACAGAAGGAACTTAATCTTAACCACAGGAAAAGAAATCATTGTGTGGAACTTAATCTTAACCACAGGAAAAGAAACCATTGTGCACTGCTCCTGAAATTCTCCTGTGTAACATTCACAATAAAGACAGAAAGTAACTTTGTATATTTCCATTACCTTGAATGAACAGAAGAGATGCATCCAAGCAGATTCCAAAAAATTATTTTCTATCTATTGCTGTATGCACAAATACAGATCCATCAAACTAGAGAGATGTTTCTGTCTGCTGGCATTAAATTTTGGTATGCAGTGTCTCATGACTGTCACAGCCATAAGGCAAAAAGCAGTTGGTGAGATGCATGTTGCACAAACCTTTTACAATAAATATTCAGGTGCAGTGCTGCATCTTGATTTTCTACTTTACAATAGAACAGAAAAGACCAATTCCTAAATTCCTGATCACTGACTGCTATCTTATAATACTATATTTTTGATTTTCTATTTATTTTGATAAGCTTCTGCACACTTACATTTGTTTCTGCATGAGAATTTTATTAATTTACTTGCTTATACAGAGAGCAAAAGAAAACATTCTCCACTAAGAGGAGCTAAAAATATCCTGTCTTGCTCAGCTCATAGATGCATGTCAAATCTACATCCGTTTTTACTTCGCCTCCCCAAAACTCAGAAAGAAATTACATTAATTAATCATATAATTCAAAGAATAATTCTAAAGAAACCAGAAGAAAACTGGAAAATTCCTCTTGGTTAGAATTCTACCCTAAATGACAATTACACTAGTATACAATACAAAACTAAGTCATATTAAAAAACATCATTAAGTCATGATTCTAAGAGCAAAGATTATATTTTGGTCTTTGGGGTCATTTCCTTTAACACCTCTTCCCAACATTTGTGAAATAAAAGGAAAGAAATCCTTCTTCAAAGAGTTGTCACTGGTGACAGTGGTCCCAACAGGTCCACAAACCTTTATCTTTCCATTTGACATGTGCATCACATCTGTCTTTTTCCTCTGCCAGGCAAGTCATAGACTCATAGAGCAGTTTGGGTTGGAAAGGACCTTAGAAGGTCACCTAGTCCAGACCCCTCCTCTGCAATGAGCAGGGAGATTTTCAACTACATCAGAGTCCAGTCCCACCTGACCTTGAATGTTTCCAGGGATGGGGCATCTACCAATTCTCTGGGCATCCAGTTCTGGTGTCTCACCACCCATACCATAAAAAAATTTCTTCATCTCTAGTCTCCTCTTTTAGTTTAAAAACTTTACCCTTTGTTCTATTGCAACAGGCCCTGCTAAAAAGTCTGTCTTTATCTTTCTTACAGACCCCCTTTAAGTTCTGAAAGACTGCAAGAAGGTCTCCCTGGAACCTCTTCTCTTCCAGGCTGAACAATCCAACTCTCTCAGATTGCATTTATAGGAGAGGTGCTCCAGCTCTCTCTTTACTTTTGTGGCCCTTCTTTGGACTCACTCCTCATTCCTGTGCTGAGGACCCCAGAGCTGGACACAGCACTTCAGGTGAGGTCTCATGAGCGCAGAGTAAAGGGGCAAAATCCCCTCTTGTTTTGGTGCAGCCCAGGCCATGTTTGGCTTTCTGGGTTGTGAATGCACATTGCTGGATCATGCCCAGCTTTTCAACCACCACCACCCTTAAAGTCCTTACCCACAGAGTTGCCCCCAATGCCTTCAGTCCCCAGCCTGTGTTGGTACCAAGGAATTGCCCTGAAGCAGTTGGAGGACCCTGCACTTGGCCTTGTTTAACCTCTGATGCAGTGCTCAGAGGAAGATCATAAGAAGATTCACTTGCTGCTCAAGGTTTGTTTTGTTTTGTTTTGTTTGCCTTTTAACTTCCTTATCTATAAAACCCATTGGATCACAGGGTGAGAACAAGTTCCTGCTGACTTCTACAGCAGTTCCATCTGTTCTGCTTTAGAAGTCAGAGGAACCAGAAAAAATAAAAGAAAAACAATAGAAAGGGGAAGTTCTCCCACAAAATAGGTTGCACTATCTGCAGTTTTTAGCATGTCACGGGTTGACAGATCAGCTGCAATGATGCCTAAAATCACATTACTGGGGTAAAACTGGGATGGCAATAGTGCCAAATGCCCGAACTTAAACATGATAATTGTCCCCTTAGTCAAAAAAGTCAAAAGATAATCAATGTCTTTGATATGAAAAATTTAGCTTAGCTGTGGGGGAAAAAATAAGTGCAGAATGTAAAAAGCAGAATCCATTAATGATGTTTGCGTCAAAAGTGACAATCTTTCATTACTGAGTTGAGAAAGAGTTGTTTTCTTCTGTTTTAATATATTTCTTCCAAATAATTTCTTAAGTATGGACAAAAATATAGCTCTCAGAAAGAAGGTGAATCCTTGGAATAGAAACTAATATGGTCAGCCACCCAAGCAATTCATTACTCAAGCAGAAGCATTAGCTGCAGAAGACCAAATAAAATGAGGTGCAACATGATAGATGAGATCTTGATAATACAGAATGAAACTTTGTTGTCAGAAGACTCCCTCTGTTCCAGTGGCAGGTGTTTAAGAAGGCAAGAATAGAAAAAAAAGGAATGACACTTATCAGAGATGGACAGCCACTTCATGGGAAGTAAAGACTGGGTGCTTTTATAGCTGGAATAAGAAAGCCGTGTCTTTCATTATCACATCTGTTGAAGACTTTCTAGGAGAAATACCTGATATGAATTATAATCTATTCCTCCCTCAGAATGTCAAGATAAGGAGAGGAGAAAGAACCTCCCACTAATCATTTGCCAGGACCATAATAGTATAGTTATAGCTATACTTTTAAACTCTATTTTGCAGGAATTAAGTATCCTTATAACTGTGAAAAAGCTTTCTGTAACAATGCTACAGAATCTCAAGTTCACTGAACATATTACAAAAATCCATATTATTGACTATCACGTTGTTATAGGAAAGAAACTGATTTGTTCATCTAAGAGTATCAGGGAATCATAGAAATATTTAGGTTGGAAGAGAGCTTAAAAATCACCCTGATTCCAAACTGGCTGCCATGGGCAAGGACGCCTTCCATTAGACCTGGTTGCTGAAGTCCCCATCTAACCTGGTCTCGACCATTTCCAGGAATGGGGCATGCACAAGTTCTCTGGGCAGCCTGCAGTGCCTCACCTCTCTCACAGAGAATTCTCTAATTTCCTCTAATTTCTTCTAATATCTAATCTAAACCTACTTTACATTTGAAGCCATTCCCCCTCATCCTGTCACTACATACTCTTATAATTAGTCCTTCTCCATCATTCCTGAAGGCTCCCTTTGGGTATTGGAAGGCTGCAATTAGGCCACCTCAAAGCCTTCTCCTTTCCAGGCTTAACAATCCCAATTCTCTGTCTCTCCTTGTAGGATAGGTGCACTATCCCTCTGATCATCATCTTAACAAGCCTATTAGCAAAATGTAGCTTTCTTAATAATAAAGACATCTCACTATTTTAAAAGCACTTACTAGTTGTTACTGTGCTTGTACAAAGCCAGCAGCATTCTCCGAGCTTGGATAGGCTACTCTTCTAAGAAAACTCATAAAATTAAATGTGTGTGTTTTTGGTGGCCTTGACTATGAGTAAAGACCATTTGGAAATCACTGACTCTGGGTCACCTCTACCTTCTGTGCTTGCGCAGTCGGTTGGGTAATAACACCTACAGAGACAACGAAGGCAAACAGACCTTGCCAGGTTGACATGTTCTGATACTGGATATCAGTCAAAGCAATGGGAGCTAGAATTGATGGGAACAATAACACAGTCATGAATCTGATTTTTTATTGTTTCAAAGTTTTATTGCAGTAGGGCCTGAAGATTGCAACTACAACCAGGCAGCCGCTATTTTTCAGAACTGCAGACATGCTGAGAGACATGAAACCAGACACAAAAAAACCTAGGATGAAAGTATTGAACACAAAGTTCATTATTCCCATGGGTGCCTACAGGCAGGCCAATAGGAACTGCTTAGGAAGACAGAATTTAAAGAGACTTTCTGTACATGCATAAAATAATGTTTAGATGAGTAAATAAATGAAAACCTCTGTGTGGAAGAGGTCAGTGCAGGTTAGAGAAGAAACGTGAAGAATCAAAGTTCTTCCAAAATCTTTTCAAGGTTCTAGTTTTCTCACATTTATTTATTTGCTGACACTATGACTTGCTCCACACCCTTATCATATGTATGACCTAAGCTTCTTTCTTAACTTGGGCCATGAGATACAATTACAAACACACAAAACCCAGACAGAACTGGATTCCAAAGGCCAAGCTTTGCAATCACAGCAATACAGAAAATACTAGCTGTGGTGGCAGGGTGTGTGTGGCTTATCCAAACTTTTCCAGATTTAAGAGAGAGGGGAAAAAAGTGAAGCTGAATCTGAGCAAAACCTTTTAAGGTCCAATTGTCTGATCTCTCCACTGAAACATTCAGTTCTTGCAGTAACCAAATCCTGCCTTACAATTTTTTGTGTGGTGACCAAGGTTACCAAGCAGTTCCAACTCAGTCTAAGGTCCGTGTCTGTTTCCATGAAATACAGTTTTCAGGAATAGGCCTCAGAAAATGAAACAAATTATTAGACTATAAGAGCAGGAGCAAATAATTTAGTAAAAAACTTTTGACATAACCATTTGCCTATATCCACTTATGCTCCCTCCTCTGCTTTCAATGACTCCTTTTAGACTACAGGATTTGAGGGCTGCTATGGGAAGAAGTCCTGCATTAATAAAATATGCAGGAGTATAATTTTATAGTTAAAGCGCTGAAAGCATACGTGTGAAAACAATATCAAAACAAGAGAACCAATATTAAAAAAAATTAGCAAATAAAGAAGTGGAAACTACTATTGACATGTATTCAGATACTCATTCATGGACAAAAAGTGGTAGCCCTTTTCTGTATTCAGAGGCTAAGTCTTCTCTATTGAAAATTTCTCAATTTCTTATGCCAGGAATCAGTTTGCTAAGTGAAGAAGAATTCAAATGCAAGTAGAAGTAAATATGTTATCCATGTTTTTCTCTATCAGCTGCAAGCTTTCAAAAAACCTACCACTTACACTTTCACATTCAGGCTGGGGTACTGGTTAGCAAAATCTAGTTTAAAACAGACTAAATTGTCATGAAAGACTGTAAAGACATTTACATTGTGAACATTTGATTAATGATGACTTAGCATAATTTGATTAGGAGCAGTCGTAAGATAAACAAAAATTAATTCTTTGCACTGAAATGGAAATTTGCCTGCCGTTTACACTAGGTAAGCACTGATGTTCTGAGGTTTTCATTGGTGCAAAACACTGTAGAAAGCTATTGCCATAAAAAGTTCATGAAAATGAAAATTTACTTTGTCCTCAAAGTGTCAATTATTTGGTAGTGTTAAGGTTAGAGCTAGTAAACACTATAAATGGTTTTGGTTTTTCTTTTTCTAGAACAGACAATCAAAATTTTTATATCAGCACCTAGTAAGTTACTAAGAATTCCATGAAATAAATATCAGTTTCATGGCCCAGCATAAACAATCCCTTCTGTTCAAACTTCAGCTAAACACATCATATTAGAAAAATGACTCAGGGTTATTCCCATTTGTCAATTCTTGCTCGTTACTATTTAAATGGTCTAAGAGCTCACCAAACTAACTTGGGCTGAAGAAGGTTTGTAAATGTAAAATGGTAGTGCTTCCAGAATAATTCCCTGAAGGATTTTTTTTTAATTCCACAGTTAATAATTTCTCTCTTGGTTTATCATAATGAAGTGTGAAATAACAAATCTACCTTCTCATATGCCTGAAAAAGAGCTAAACCACATAGCTTGTAGATCACATATTTTACTCCAGAGCAGACAGCTCCCAGTGAACAGAAAAGAACCTCCCCATTTCTCAGTTTTAGATGAAAAAGTTTTTAAACATAGTTTCTTTGCTTTAACCTTCAGATGTGCAGCCAGGGAGCTCTTTGATAATGGGCAGAACAAGACCATTACTAAAGGAGAATTACAACTAAGAAGTGTAAGAAGTTGAGTTCTAGTCTGTATTCTGAGTTCTTTGATGTTCAGCAGACTTTTTTGGAAGGCTTGTAATGGAAATTTTGAAGATGTAAAGTGATGTGTGTAACACCTCCAGCCTTTTGAATATGAAACATACATACTAATACTAGAAACATACATAATGATGACTAGACAAAGTCAAAGGCAAAGCAAGTTGCTTTCCAAAAACTGAGAAATTTTATTTTACTGTCTCAGTACCAAACCCAAATAAATTTGGTTTAATTAAAAAAAAATCTTACAGAAAGCCAGCATAAAAATGAGATTTAAATAAACAAACAAAAAAACCCCAAAAACCCCCAACCAATCAACCAACAACAACAGAAGCTGATTTTCAAGGCTGGTTCATTCCAGTAATTCAACTATTGAAAAATGTGTTTGTATTTCCCTTTGAGAAGAACTGAACTGAATTTGCAGCTTTGTACAAGCTTCTAATTTGTGTTATGCTTTTCTCTACCAAACAATCCTCTAATACTTTCCCCCCTGGGAAATAACTGCCCACTTTAAATCACCTCATCCCTATTCTCTTCCTTGTAAGTTACCTGTTTTGAGCTATTTTAAGATAAGAAATTTAACTTAGGACCAAAGACTCAATGGAAATACTCTCTCAAAAGAGAGGTCCTTAAGAAGCAGAACCAGCGCCATAAACTCAAATTTGATCAAACTCACTAATAACAAACACAGGGATTAAAATAATCTCTCAGTCACAAAGTCCATTCTGTAAATCTCAAATGGGTGTAGATGGTCCTGCTGCACTGTTTTCATCTAGCCCCATTCCAGGGCCAGTGATTTCCAGGTTAAATAGAAGCAGCCCCAGTTATAATGTTTTCAAGAACCCATTCCAATTATACCCATCCTACAGAAACACCAGAAGCTGATTGCTTTTGGCATGCCATTCAATCAGTATTCATCCCAGGCTCTTGCTGCTCAGTCTCACCCGCCCAGAGAACAGCACATGCCTATGCTGAGGCCTGCCAGCTTTAAGCAGCACGAGCAAGGGGTAGACGCATTTCTGTCTCTTCTCCTTGCACAAAGTAAGACAATTTAAAGACCATGGGAGCTTAGTGCAAGCAACTAAGCAGGAAGCTAGCAAGTAGCACCTCAGAGTACTTGTGTGCTCTTCCTTGCTTCATTTTATATTGGACAGATTTTCACCAAAGAGCAAGAACAGCGTGAGATAACTGTTAATATATGCTAATTATACAAGTGTGTCCAGTAGTTTAATTAAAGCAGAATGTTTATGAACATCTCAGTGTGCTGCTGAGAAAAAAAAAGAACCAAAAAACCCAAAAACTAACAAGGCTGTGTTTATCCAGAATAAATGATTACAGAGGAGTTTTCTTTAAAGAAAACATTCAGGTTTTGATTATTTGGCTCTTGTGTGATAAAGGATTTCTAGGAAAGTCAAGCAGAGGTGAAGCCTGAGCCTTTCACAGGCTGCCTACAAGAGCAAGCAATAAGATTATTACCTGTATTTAATGGAAAGTAAATGGAACTCCCATAGAGCTTGGCAGCCTTACTGTGAAAGAAAGATCATCATCCTCTACCAAGTTCTTTCTCCCTTGTAGCCAGTCTTAACTTCATATCCACATAGGTCTGCACTAAAAGAACAGTTTTGTGCCAAAAATGCCAAGGTATTAGCTACAAGTGACAATTTATAGTAATAAAAGCTATGACATAATTTTATGAGATGTAAGATTGCATAGGCATTCAAGTGCTGAGAAGTGAAATATTTAAACAAAAGCATTGATACATTTTCTGAGTGCTTGACAAAATAATGTCAACTTCTGGGACCCCCAGTAACTCTCACCTGCCATTAAACACTAAAATTTAACAGGTATTTGAAAAAAAAGAGACTGTTAATATGTAGTTGAAGGTTTTGCAAAAGAGGGAAAAAACAATTTAGTTAACTCCTTTTCTTCATATGTCACTGCTTAATCAATAATGGTCTTCAGAAGTAATGAGCAATGTAACTTCACCTATATTCTGAATGGAAATACGCCCGAACCACAGACTGCCTCAAATCAATATCACCAACTTTGGCCTCGCATTTATATAGAGAATTGTTAGTATATCATATATCAAACACAAGCGTAGTACATGACAATTTCCTTATGTTTAGGCTAAATACTTGGCACACAACACAATCACCACTATCACAACATAAATTTGGAATAACATAAGAAGTCTTGTCTGTGATTTTAAACATAAAACTTCAATTACTTAGCACATGAAATGAATTATGATTAAAATCATGCAGGTATTCAGACTGCAAAACAAAATACTTCAAATACAATTGCATGTTTAAAATCTACTCAGTCAAATATCTACTTTGAGGTAAAAACATAAGAATATACTAAGCAATTATAACCTTAACATAAATAAACAAGTATTGATATTTTCAGAACAAAACAAACATGGAAAACAGCAATTTTTAACACATATTGGTACAAGAGATACAGCCCACCTACTCTCCTTTAGAGTGTGATCCATTCATCTGATATAAATCCAAAAATACTAAAAAACTGTATACTACTAAAGCACAGCAGCCAATTTCCCCCAGCATAAGACCCCTACCTGCTTACTGCAGTGTTGGGGTAAGTTTTTTGAAAAAATATATAATTTCAAAGATGAAAGGGTTTAATTATACAGCTTCCAAACAAGCACAGTGAAAGCAGCACAACCAAATCCCCGGTGAATACTACAAAATGCCTTTGGCCAAACTTCCAAATATAAAGAACTGAAATTCAGATCAAAAATACCAATTAACCAATTAACACATTTATGCTGCCACATGTGTGCATGAAAGTACACCAGTTGTGTTTGTGCATCTCAGTGTATTTTTGTTTGGGGTTGTTTAAGTAACTGTTGTGTAAAAAAATCACATCGCTGCACAGGGTCCAGCTACATATTCAGATTCAAAATGACCACAGGCCTCCTCTAAATCACATAATTTCCCCAGATGACAGTGGTTTCTCACATTTCTCTAACCTTCAAGAAGAAAAAAAATTCATATTTATTTTCATCACAAGTAGTACAACTAGAATACAAATAAGAACATTCTATTATATCTGCAACAGGTTTGCATCTCCTGAATTCATACGAGCAACAATACAAGGAAAATGACATAAAAACTAGAATATAAATATTATACTACACCATGAAACACTACAAATAGAACGTACAAAAATTATATTAGAGCATTAATTATCTGTAAACCTATTAAAAAGAACACCTTAATATTAATACAGTTTGCAAGGTAAACATAACCTACAGTCTAAGTTTTCAAATGGCTGTTTGTCAATGCAGCATAGAACATTTCCATAGTGCAAATCTTACCAACGGTATGAAAGATACTGTCCCCTTCAGAAAAATGCTCCTTTCCCCACCTCCCTCAAAACAATGTCACAAAAACCTATCTCATTGCACATTTAGTATAAGATGTGGTTTGAAACATACTAGCATACAGAACTTTAATTTTAACACTGAAAAAAGGCTGAATAATGTTGAGAAATTAAAATAAAAAAGTCAGATATGTTATAGCTGGAAGACATGAAATCCAAAGATATGATCCCTGGAAAAGAGGAAATAAAAAGACACTGATATCTCCTTTCTTTCAGCTGTTGGAAACATATTGTATGACAGTACAGCAAGGTCCCTATATCATACAACAATCACAAGATTACTTTAATTGCTGAAGAATCACAGTGTTAAGTATATCTGCTTCTTGTAGTGTCAGGCTTTCATCTGTTAGCTCTTTATTTGGAAAGGTAGTCACAAGAACAAAATCCGTTGTTGCAAAAGCTGGACGGGACTGGATAATGAAATCTCGAATATGCTTAATCCTGTGAAAAGGATATGGACATGAAAACTCCATATGATTCCATCTGACATACACCTCTGAACATTAACATGACCAGAGAACACAAACCCACCAAGCAGACTAAACCCCTAAGTAAGTTCTTTGTTACAGATGACTAATGATTATAGCCTACTATTTTTTGGTTCTTGCATTAAAAAAATCCTGAAAAATTATAGTGAATGTTGCTTGTTTTCTCAAATAACAGAAAAAAAAATTGTAACATGAAATATATTGCAAACTGACAGCTAACACAGGAAGTCAAGTAATTTCAACATCACTGTTCAAAGTTTCATTATTAATTAGTATATTCCAAAAAGGCAAAATTATTAATTGAAGACAATCTTAAAACATATGGCCGCAGTAAAGAGAAAGCAGAGAGGAATTCCTAATGCACTTCAATAGCAAGAGGTTTCCCCTACTTTCACTTGGCAGTGAACTTCTGAACAATAGTTAAGAAAACAGTCACATAAACAGTATAACAAGAATAATTTAATTTTATAAGACATGGATTTAAAAAATAGTATTTTAGAGATAAAATCCTGAAATTTGAGGTTTTTCCATTAAGACATTAAGCTGAGAATAAATCTGCGGAGATCTTTTGTAACTAGTAATTGGCAAATTTACTGTAGCCAAATAAGCAGGAAATTCAGCTTTCTATCAGTCTTCAAGGCCTATGACATATGTAACCCACTTTAGCAGCTGATTTTGATCATATATATGGCAAAAATAACCATAAAGATCCACAGTCAAGAAAAAGTTAATAATAATTTAACAAGCTCCTGTCAACACAATCTAGGTTGTTACAGATGTTACTGGCAAGTTTACCATTTCTACCCTTCCATGCAGACAGAAGAACACACAACTTAACTACAGAGGCTCCCAAAAAGCACCATGGTTTGTCTCAGCCACTTCTCAGAAGATGTCATGAAGAAAGGATCTGGGCCTGAACTCTCAGGACATATTATCAAGTCTAAACTATCAAAAAATACTGATGTTATCTTCCTCCCTACTGGCATCTCAACTAAAATTTCCTCACTGTGGTCTGCGTATACTGCCAGGTAAAGAAAGCTACACTTTGTCCTTATTCTGAGCCAGGAGGAAAAAAAGGAAATAGATGAGCTCTCCATGTAACAATATTAACATGGAGTTGGGTCCATGCTAGCACCATCTCCAAGTCAGTATTCCAGCTGCAGCCATGTTCTAATACAGTTGTGCAAACTTCAAATGAAGGCTGCCTTTAACAATGCTTAAGCATGAGTGGAACTGCTGCCCAAATCTCTGCCCTCTGCCCAAAGATCTCTCAGCAGTGGAAAGCAGAGCTTTACAGAACCTTGCACTAACACAACCTCTAAGGCAAATAAATGTGGTCGGCCAACACCATTTGTGGCACTGCCCCAACATCAATAAAACTGGTGCCAAGCTCTAATCAGCAAAGCTACTAACAATTCTAAAACCTCCATCAAGTTCACACACTGCCAATTCTTAGGAGATGACCATCCAAAACAGAAGTTGGTTCTCAGCATTATGTCCAGCCCACTGGCAGGAATTGCAAATGAGCATGAAATATCTATACACCCTTCTGCACATGGTCTGCTGTCTACACTTACAGCCAATGTCATGTTTTGTCACAACTTTGAGTATAACAAGGTAGAAAGCTGGAATTCTTGATTATGGGCCACAGGATCTCTCTAAAAGCCCATAGTGTGGACTATACTCCAGTTGAGACTGTACTCCACACCTTGCAATAAAGTGCTTTCACAGTGTTTCCCAAGTCATCCACCTGGTCCTCCCAAGGCTGGGATGACTACGGAGTGGGGCTATACAGATTTCAGTTGTCCTGGGAACAGTTACAGCTTGTACTATATCCTTAAAAAAAATCAAAGGACATAATTGGCTATAAAAGTTTGTACAGAAGTTGTAGTTATCAAATATATTGTGTTTTCAAGTACAGAATTTTTGACAGCCAGCTTATCATATATCAGTGTAATGAAAATGACACAGAACTACACATTTCAGCAAGGCTGGTATTTCCCCCTTTTTGATGTCTTCCTCAGACTCATTTATTGACAAAGCAAAAACTTATTGAAATAGTTACTATTACCTGTGTTGATGCAGAATAAATTTACCTGTGTGTTTGATTAAATCTTTGTATTAACCGGCTTCCATCTGCTAATCTAATTTGAATTTTAGTTGCTGGCATGGAATCATCAATCAGAACTGGTGCATTAAGAATGGATTTCTCCTCCTCCTCTGGGGAAGAAGGTGTGCTGACTATTTCAGGTGTAAGGCTATAGAATTGGAAAAAAAAAAAAACCACACCAGATGTTACTAACAGAACCACAAGAAAGTAGTCTGAAATTTTCAGTCACAGGAATGAAACAGAATATGAATACAGAGCACAGAACAGATCTAGATTTTTTCACCTTCCAAGTTTTTGCCCTTCACCACTGAAAGCTTTGAATCGCAGTCTGGGCTTCACATATTCCTGTTCTTGGTGATCTTCCATATCCAAATTTACCTGGCCACCATGAACAAGTCGCTGCAGTTCCAAAGGAATTTCCCTTAATTAGAAAAATAATACATTACAATAATTACACTTTCAATTACATTCTGAAGTGCAGAAGAAATCATCCAAAAAGTACACACACCATATGAGTCAATACTAATATTATGTATACTTTGAAAGTCACATTCAATTATTTTATGAATTGATTTAATCCTAAAAGAAGAAAAAAAAAACCAGTGAACTAACAGTCAAAACCTACAACATACTGACAGCTGAATTATAGAATGCAATAGAAAAAACTGTGACTATAAAAGCTGTTGTAACAAGTACCATTCAGAGTTAAACCACCAAAGGAACCAATGTATTCCAAATTTTTAAGTGCTCCATGTATCTGGTGACAAATACAGACTATATTTTATGAGTTTAGGCAAAGAAGAAGTCTGGAGCTTTTAACAAGTGTGTGGAGGAAGGATTTTTCTTCACTTCACTTCAAAGACATACCTCAAAAAAGTTGTCATTTTAGCTGCTTACCCTCTTTTAACAGACTCAAGAAATTGAGCATTTGTTGGATCTGAATAGGATCTCAACTCGCCGTCATCTAAACTGAATCCGTTCCTCCACAGTTTCAGCAAAATTTGAACCTATGAAGCAAAACAAGTTAAAAAAAATGAAGAAAGACAAATAAGGCAGTACAATTTCATACAGACTGGTTATAGAAATTTTGATCTATACTAAACAGATTCTGTGCAAGACCAAAAATAAGAAGGCAAATGACAAAATAAGAACAATACATTGCACTGTAACTGTCATTGTTAGATTCTTTTTGAAAAAGCCCAAGAGTTATAGACTATCTTCTTCTAGACCACTTTCCTACCTCAGGAAAAAGAAACTCTAAATTTGCTATCCATGACATAAAATGATACTGTGAGGGTGTAGTGATCTTCACAGTGCTCCAATTACCTTCAAAAGCAGTTAACATTTTTATTGAGAAATTAAGAAATAAACCCATAAAATTACAAATTACTGCTGATGCATCAGTTACAGCAAAACCTACACCTTCCTCAAATTATTACATGCTAACTCCAACAAAGCCAAAAGTAGCTCCATTCAGTTCAAATGCTAAGAATCCTTGAAACCAGACTCCTGTGCTCCCTTCTTATTTTGCTACATCCTAAATGAAAGGTCCAGCCAGGGTCTTCCAGGTTCAAAACCTGCACCTCTCTTCCAAGTGCTTTGCCATCCAGCAAAATTAGGCTTCCCCAGCCAGTATAACTGGCCTTCCCTTAGAAAACTATTTATGCCCCCAGCTGTGGAAAGCCCACTCCAGCAAGAACCTGGCTGGGTACAGCTGGCTGTTACTTACAGCAGAAGGATTACTGAAGAGTAAAAGGCAGCAGCTCCTTGTGTGGCATGACAGCACCCCCTAGCCAGAACCACATCCTTTGGCCTTAGTATTTTGTTTCTAGACAAGCTGAAAATCTGCTTTAGCCATTCACAAAAATAGCAAAATAGCAGAGAACTTTGTTTCTCCCCACCCTCTCCTTCACATCCTGCTTTTTAAGTGATAGGAAAGAAAGGCCTCTAACCTGCTGCTTCACCTTCCCTAGAATACATCCACGCCCTCCAGTTTGAGATGGGCTGCTTTGCAAGCCACAACAAGAATCAATTCCTAAAAGGATTAAAATGTTAGCATAGCTAAAAGAACCCAGGACAACACCTGATGGAAAGTAACTGAAAAGGAGGTGTGCTAAGAATTTTAAAGTAATTTACATCTGACAGTTCCATAATGAAGGCCTTAAGGGTATCCAATAACATCTCTTCAGAAACTTCAACAATTAGCTACTGAACATGTAGCTAATATTTAGGGTTTTTTTTTTCCTCATAGACATAGTTACAGTAATACTGGCATTTCAAGCTGTAAACATAATTAAGCAGGTCTCTGTTGGAGGTTCTGTTTTCTGTTATGAATTTTACTTACATCCTGATTTTCTCCATATATGTATTCAGAGTGCTTTTGTGACGAGTCACCCAATCTGTATCCACCACCAGAAAATGACTGAAAAAATACAAAGAAAAGCTTATAAAATAATTACCTGAAACAGTTTATTAAAATTCTTACCTAGGTGAATTAAAAAAAAAGAAAAGGAAAAAAAAGCCATCCACAAGCTTGCTTCTGTGACATAAAGCAAACACTGTTCTATCATGTATTTTCTAAGTGGAAAATTATATCTAACAGCCATAGTCAGGCTAAGCAAGCTTTGCAACTTGCTTTTTAGCTTCTGTTTTGTACACTTTTTCAAACGTAAGAATCATAAAATACTTCAGGTTGGAAGAGACCTTTAAAGGTCACAAACTTGAATGTTTCCAGGAATGAGGCATCTACCACCTCCCTGAGCAAGCTGTTCCAGTGTTTTACCACACTCATAAAAAATGTCTCTCTTATATCTAGTTTGAATCTACCCTCTTTTAGTTTAAAACCTTTACCCCTTGTACTACCAAAACAGGGCCTGCTAAAAAGTCTATCCCCATCTTTCTTATAGGCTCCCTCTAAGTACTGTAAGGCTGCAATAAGGTCTTCCCACACCCTTGTCTCCCCCAGGCTGAACAATCCCAACTCTCTCAGCCTTTCCTCATAGGAGAGGTGCTCCATCCCACTGACTATTTTTGTGGCTTTCCTCTGGACTCACTATAACAGGTCCATGCCCTTCTTGTGCTGTGGATCCCAGACCTGGATGAAGCACTCCAGGTGGGCTCTCACCAGAGTGGAGTGGAGGGGCAGCATTCCCTTCCTCACCCTGATGCCCACACTTCTTGTGATGCAGCCCAGGATATATTTGGCTTTCTGGGCTGTGAGTGCACATTGCTGGGTCAAGTCCAACTTTTCATCCACCAGCACCCCCAAGTCCTTCCCCAGAATTGCTCTTGATCCCTTCATCCTCCAGTCTGTGCTGATACTGAGGGCTGCCCTGATGCAGATGCAGGATCCTGCATCTGGCATTGTTGACCTCATGAGGTTCCCATGAGTCCACTTCTTAAGCTTGTCCAGATCCCTCTGGATGGCATTCAAGACCTCGGGCATGTCACTGCAACACTCAGTGTGGTGTCACCTGCAGACTTGCTGAGGGTGCACTTGACCCCACTGTCTGTGTTACTGATGAAGACATTAAACAGCACTGGTCCCCCTATGGATACCTTGTCACCACCCTCCATCTGGACACTGAACTGTTGACCACAACTCTCTAGGAGCAATTCTATAGGTAAGATTTGGGATACAAATTTAGTCTGGTTTCTTAATCAATTGTAATTAAAAACAAAGCATATAATTCCAGTTCATGATGATTTCTAATGATTTCCTCTGAAATTGTGTGGTTCTTTCTCTTTATTTTCTAGAGCAAGCTGTTTGAACACAGACAATATAAAACTGTGTTGAGCAAATCTGCTATTTGCAAATCACAGAAAGAGTCACTTGCTCTCCTGTGGTTTGATGAATTTCAGAGACCCAAATGTAAAGAGAGATCAACAAATTTCTTAACTTTTACCTTGGCTTTACTGAAATCACCAGATGCTCTCGAGGCTTCATCTAATGGGACAGCCCCATGTTCTTTTGCTTCCTTGAAGAGTTCAGCAACAATTTTACTCGGATTACTAGAAGCCCCAGAAATCTGTAATCCTCTATATTCTGAGTCACCTGAATAAAATCTTTAGAATAGTAATGCACAATAATAAGCAACAATGCTTTAAATAACAAGCACAATTTTTCTATTTACATCAAAAGAAAAAAAAAAAATCAATGAAGAAAGAGAGAAATTTGGCACAAAACCTTTTCATTCTGATAAATGTTTCACTTGGTTCTGACCTTCTCAACAATCCAAGCAGCACTATACCAAAGACATTTGACTAACAAAGAACCAAAGTGCCCTCTGGAACAGATCCCAAAGATCAGAGGACAAGGCCATAAGTTTTAAGTGAACACAGTCCTGATGGATCTGAGCATCTTATGTGGCTGTCACCTACGCCCAGAAAGACTGATTTCCTCAGGGGTGTCCTGTCATGGGACTGTGCGTGGACTGGATAGAATATAAATTCACAGCTAACACCACCTTAGCAGAAAGTAAAAAACTTTTCTTGGAAAACCTGAACAGTGCCACAGTTTGATTTTTTAACTCAAAGATCTAGCATACTTCCATTCCCAACAGTATCAGAAATGGAATTTTTTAAATAAATATAATTAACCTTTCAAGGAATTTTAAAACCTGCAGAGGCTGTTGTGAAAGCTAATTTGTTGGATTTTTTTCTTCACAGCACCATTTCTAGCTCTTGAAGACAAAATGTTAAACTAAATAATTCTGTTCAAAGCTGTATCTGTTTGATGATGAAGATCAAGATATTCCTTGAGAACTATCTTGAGAAAGGCACTACAGTCTCTAAATACCATTGGAATAGATGTTGTAAAAAATATGTATAGAAATCAAAATCTGGCAAACCTGAATATTTTGCCTTTGATTACAGGAAGTGTTAATAACTAATAACTGCTTTCCACTTTCCTCAACTTTTACACTCAACCACTTGGGGTAAGGCAAATTAATTAATCCATGTGAAACTTTCTCAGACCAATGCCCTTACAATGTGTTGATTCTATCATATTTTACAATTACCAGAAGAGACTATTGGGTATGAGGGTATTGGACAGTCATACTGTTTTTATAATACCACATAATTGTCAATCCCTGAGTAACGTGTCTCCTTTGTACATAAATCTGTGTTTATTACCCCAACTACTATTTATATGGAAAACCTTTAATTATTAGATTTAAAAGAATGATAGTGGTAAGGATATGAAAGAGGAATTCTTATTGGAATTTGTATTCAAAAAAGAAAGGAAGTACTCAAATATTTGAGCAATAGATACACAGAACAATTCAGGTTATTCAGAAAGACAAAAAAGTTTTTGAGTACAAATGAAGGTTACAACCTCTACAACCATACAGGTTAAGGCATCTACAGGTCCTACATCACTCCAGCCAGATTCTGCTAAATATGATTTTACAACAACAGTGTACAGCTAACACTCTAATAAGCCCCCTAGCCCGTTGTAGGACAGACCTAGCTCACGTGCATTTTGAAAGAACACGAGGGAGCAAAGTGTGAATGTGACACAAACTGCAATTACTTTCACAATTGTTAAATTACTTTTTTGTTTCGTTTTAAAATACCTTTGGTTTTCTTTGTCATCACTCATGCTTCTCTCTGGTTTTCTCAACCTTTTAAGAGAATCCAGTTTAAGACTGCCAAGAGAATAAAAGAAAACATTTGAAGATGACTGGCACATAAACTTTGTATCTAACTTCTGAAATTACTTCTTTTTCAAAAACTAAGAATATCGAGTTGTGTTTTCTGGTTTTGGGGGTTTTGTTTCATTGCTTGTTTTTTTGGGTTTATTTTGGTTGGAGGTTTTTTTGCCGAAGTACACAGCCATGAATGCCTCTCAGTGAACAAGGAAGAAAGGGCACATGTATGGCAGAGTCATTTTGCATTAACAGTTGGACTGGATGGTCACTATAGGTCTATTCCAACTGAACTATTTTTTTCTAGCATAGAAGAGCAGCATTGTTTCCATGTAATTAATGCACTGCTCTCATCTGCGAGCAAACTGAAGTCTACTAGTTCATGTCTTCTTTCTCACACAGATTCCAGTATGAATGCCAAGAAATAACAAGTATTTGCCAGCTATCACACTGAAGTATTTGAGATACAGTATTGCAGCTTCTCCTTTGGTTGGGAGTGGGAAGTTATAACTTCCTGAGATGTATTGATAAATGGAGCTGTTTGCTTTATTTGTTTGTAAACTTAGTTCTATGTAGCTGGTTAGTCAGCTTAGGTGGTTTCACCAAATGAAATAAAAAAACCTCAAAACCCTCACACTTCCAAGTGTCACATACTCTTCTGAAGTCTCTCATCCTGAAGAGATCTGCATTTGCAGTGAACTTGAAGCATAACTGGTGACTAAGATCTTTTCTATTGCTTGACTTCCTTTAACAGAGACATCCATATTGCCAGCAGTGATTCAAAACCAAGCCACATACAAGACTTGTTATGGCATCACTGTTGGTAGTTTTATAAATATTTCTCTTCTTTAAATTATTTTATTAAAAATTAATTAAAAACTGGCAGGATACTTTTATAAAAAAAAAAAAATCCAAGACTATGCTGAATCTTCAACTATTATGTGAACTGCAAACACTGCAGTTTAGCAGTGTTTTAGCAAAAGCTGGATTGAAATATAGACATGCGTCTTTCCCTCCACTGCACAACCAAAGACAAATTCATTAAGAAGCCTTTCTTATTTCTGTCACCCCACAGGAACCTACTAATAATTTTTAGAATCACTATTTGTCTCATCAGGCACTACCATAAATACAACACTGAAAGCAGCTCACTTGCCAAGTTTCACACAAGCTGCTGGTTTACTGAATTTTGAAGAGGCAAAGAACAGCAGCAATTTTCTGATACAGTACATTTCCAAATTATGCCTGTGTAAAAAAAGAGCAACACAGCATTTTGCTTGCAGCATCTCAAATGAAGTGGGTTTAAAGTATTTTGGAATACCTGGAATACCAATTGGTAAAAAGGCTCCTAAATAAATTTCAAAAGCATTCTGAGAAGATCCACAAAGCATTATTGCAGGGATTCACAATTTTCGATTATGAATTGCCGTAAATTGCTTTTAATACAAGGAGGGGATCAAGCAGGAATGACAAAGTTTTGTGAGCTAATAAAACACCTATCCACACATTTCTGAAAAACAAAACACATATTACCTCTGTGATGCCTTTGGGTTACTGATCTTTGTAGCTGTTGGCTTGTCAGAACATAATGACTGTCTTTTAGCTTCATCTTCATATAACTCTGCCAAGGCCAGCTGTAGGAAATAGAACTCTTTTTTGTAAGTCTGTAACTCTAGAACTACATATAGAAGTAAGCCAAAAATTAATGTGGAATATGCATCTCTCCAGAAAATTAGAAACAGCAACCTGAGGAACCCCAACTAAAATTCAACTTCCTTTGAGCTTTATGGAAAAAAACCCAAACTACACAATGCTTAAATGCCATTATGGCTTGGAACTTGTACTCTGCTATCCTTTGGTTTCCACTGCTTCACCAGCTATTACTCTGAGTATTAGACTCAGAGTCACAAGAGTAAATACACACAGAGCTATTAAGAATCAGCTCATTAATGGTAACAATTTGAAATAAAGCAGCAACCTAACTGTCTGATAGAATAATAAATTTTGCAAACGTTTTACATAGAAATGTAAAAACATTCAAATAAGCTTGTATTGGGATGAAGAACAAATTCAGTCTTGCTGGCTTGAATTCAAGGTGTTACTCCACAAATACCTGCACAAACCCCAACAACAAATCCCGAAATGTTGCCATATCACTGGCAAGTTCATTCGTTATGCAAGGGACCTGCAATGTCCTTTCAGCAATCTTTCTTTTGTCCTGAATAAGACTCTACTTTGTCAAGTCATGCTTTAGTTTTGTCCCCAAATCACTCTGCTCACACTATGCAAACTGACATTAACATTTTGTCTACATTTTAGCTACAATTTCATTACAGTTTTATGTAGAATGGATGCACATTAAAATAAAATGAAACATCATCTGTCCTTGAAAACATATTGCTACTAACACAGGGTATTAATCCCATATGGTTTTTTTGTTGTTTTTATAATATTATGAGGTATTTTCTTCAGGGAAAAAGATAAATATGAGGAATTATATCCATTAAGAAAATTAAATTGAGAAAAGAGAGCCTCCTCCTCCAAAAAAAAAAAAAACCTGCTGAAGACCTCTATTTCATCTGAGGATAGAAGAAAATACCTTTCAGATATGTAAAGCTGAAGGGTAAGTCATAGACAACATACCCTGTACCATCCCTAATCCAGGGACTGAGGGATGCTGAGAGAGCACAGAAGGGCATGGCCAGGCTTCTGTGCTTTCCTCATACCCCTTCTGGTATTGTGGCACCACAAATCAAGTGCAGATCCAGGAGCTTACTTCCTTGGGGTTTAACACTTTATCAGTAGGTATCGAGCCAAAATGCCAGTCTGCTTCAGCTGACTAAGACCTTACCAACCAAAAGTATTAACATAGACTTTATTACTGGTACATACTGTAACAGTAATAAAGCAATCCCGGAGGATAACACAACAGTAACACTGGAGAAGAGAAGGCTCCAGAGAAATCTCACTGGGGCCTTTCTGTACTAAAAGGGGGCTTGGAAAAAAGAGGGACAGCGACTTTTTACATGAGCAGATAGGGATAGGACAAGGCAGATTGGTTTTAAACTACAAGATGAGAGATTTAGATTAGATATTGGGAAGAAATTCTTTACTCAGAGGGTAGAGAGGCATCAGAAAGATTTTCCAGGGAAGCTGTGCATGCCCCATCCCTGGGAGTGTTCAAGGCCAGGTTGGATAGGGCTCTGAGCAACCTGGTCTAGTGGAAGGTGTCCCTGCCCATGGCATAGGGGCTGGAACTTGATGATCTTTAAGATCCCTTCCAACTCAAAGCATCCTACGACTGCAGCAAAATTAATCTTAAGAAGAACCTATGAAAAATCCAAATAGTAACCAAGAAAAAAAACTATACCCACCTTTCTCTGTTAATTATGTATAATTAAATAGAACAGGGGCAGTTTCAGTTACTAAGTTTCACCTGTTTTCCAATCAATTTCTTGCTAAAAGATTTTGAACCTTCATGAAGTGTCAAATCACATGCAAAAAAAAAAAAAAAAAAAAGGAATACTGCTAAAAAGGTTTGTAATTAAGCATTTAAGTACCAATGCTGAATTACATTTGTGATCACACTCTACTTTTCCCACATACACCTGGTAAAAAGGTCTTGTCCTTAGTCTTACACCACATCTGCAGAGACTGACATTTTCATATGGGACAAGACATTCCTGTCAAATAATCAGGAAATACAATGGCACTGCAATAACTTCAAGGACAGTTAAAACCCAACTAGTGAAGTGTCAGGAGAGTCCTTCCCGTTCCCTGGAGAACTGACCACACACCTCCTTTTCTAAAGGGCCTAGCGCTCCTCCAGAGCCGTCCGCCCCTTTCCCAGCCTTAAAAGGGGCGTGGGAGCTGAAGGAAGAAAAGCCGACTGGGCTCAGAGGGCACGTCGGGGCAGCCCCGGCGGGGGACCCGCACGCCCCCGCTCCCCTCAGGGGCGGCCCGAGGGAAGGCCTGGGGCGCCCCCGAGGGGACGAGGTGCTCCGCCCGGCCCGGCCCCGCCCCGGGAGCGGGGCGGCACCTCTGCCCTCTCACCTGCAAATCCCGGGCGCTGGGCGGGCGGCCGCTGCTGCGGGGCTGCCGATCCCTGCGGCCGCCGGCGGCCGGAGCTGCAGGCACATCCCCGTCCGGCTGCGAGGGCGCTGCCCCGCCGTCCGCCATCTTGTGGAGGCGGTGGCGAGGGCCGGGCGGGGCGGGGCCAGTGCCGCCGGGGCGGCCGCCATGGCAACGGGAGGGGCCGGGCCGTGCCCGCCGAACCGGCCCGGGGTCCGCTGGGGGCCGGCGCCCCGATCATCGGAATTTTATGGTGCCTGTGCACTTCAGCAAACAAAGCTATCAGCTGTTCATTTGTGGCGAATTGCATAGCTTGTCTGCCAATACTCAAAGCCCTGCTTGCTGGTTGTATGTCTTGCTTCTCTTGCTGCTTAGTCTGCAGGTGCAATTCTTTCCTCCATTTGAGTCTGGGCAACTCTTTGATCCGGTGGTCAAAGAGTTGGTGGTTGCGGTCGCCCGCTGCCGGAATTACCTATCATAGAATCAAATAGGCTGGAACAGATCTCTGAAATCATCGAGATTTTCAGAAACCAACCTGTGACCAAGCACCCGCGTCGGCTGGACCACTGCATGGAGTGCCACATGCAGCCCTTCCTTAAGGACCTCCATGGACAGTGATTCTGCCACCTCCCTGGGCAGCCCATTCCAATGTCTTATTCTCCTTTCTGTGAAGAAATTCTTCCTAATGTCCAACTTAAACCTCCCCTGGCTCAGCTTAAGACTATGTAGTTTCATCCTGTTGCTGGGGAGAAGTGGCGAACTCCCACCTGGCTACAACCTCCTTTTAGGGAGTTGTAGAGAATCATAATGTCATCCCTGAGAGTTCTTTTCTTCAGTCTAAACAACCCCAGCTCCCTCAGCTGCTCTTCATAGGACTTGTGCTCCAGACCCTTCACCAGCTTCATTACCCTTCTCTGGATCCTTCTCTTTCCCGCAGTTACTGCTCCATTCTGCTGACTTCACTCCTGGTGGCTCTTGTCCAGACAGACCTTTCATCTTGGGATTGTATTCTCTTTTCCTTAAAGCAGCTCCTTTTCCTTAAAACTTAGCATGATGCCATATTTTATGGGGTGTCCCTGTGGTTGTTCGGGGTCAGCTGTTCTGTCTGTGTGCCTTCCAAACTCCTTGTGTACCTCCAGCCTGCTCACTGGTGAGAAGCAGAAAAGGCCTTGCTGTGTAAGCCCTGCTCAACAGTAGTCAAAGCACCATTGTGTTACCAACACTGGTTTTCAGTCACAAATTCAAAACACAGCATTTATAGAAAATTACCTCCAGCCTAGACAGGATGAAGAACTCTTAACTGTGACCGGAAAGCTGAACTGCAGTACTGTGAAGCTGTAGCTGGAATAGCCAGGTAACCATCCTCAGTTTTCTCTAGGGCTGTTCAGCTCAAAAACCTGCTGCTTTCATTTTATTATTTTATTTTATTTCTAATCATATTATTTTATTTCTAATCAATCTCTCTAGACCCCGTTGACACTGGATTACAGTCCAGAAACACTGGTAATGGTGGGAAATGGAGCTGGGATCTCATAGAACTGTTTAAGCTGGATAATTAAGCTGTGCACTTCATATCTTCATAGTCAGCCAAACTCTCAGTGAGAATGCAGACAGAACAGTCTGTCCCAGCCCACAAACAGCACAGGAAAAAACATATGATCCAGTACCCAGATCCATCTCAAGGGTCAATGGTGATGCTGGTGACGCTGGCCTCTACACTGGTGACAGTATTGTTCATATGGAGTATGTAGTTTTGAATGATTGTTTTTTTCCTACAGAACTATATTGTGTGCTTGACAAAGAAGAATGGCACCACTGAAGAGATATATTCTATGTATTCATATTTATATAACATTGCATATATAATACACTTCATGCAGGTCCTACATTCTGAACTTTACATGCTGGTGTTGTATGTTTGCAAAGAACTCTTTGCTTGATTTAGGAAAAAAAGGAACCTGAATAGAAATAGGATCTTCCCTCAGCTGGCTTCTGTACTTGAAGCATTCATATGAGGACTATGCAAAGCACAAAGCTTTAGTCATGTTATTTCATTCAGCCTTCCTTGTGTTGATACATGGTGTAAAGCTGCTGTCTAAGTCAAAATGTCCTGTGGTGATGCAGACTGAATTAGGAGAGAGGATGTCTAAACTATAATCACTTTAAAAGCCAAATAACTTTATTATAAAATCAGTTTTTTTATAATTCAGTGTTCCATATTTTGACAGGCATAACTTCCCTAAACATTGGCATTATTCCTGTCTGTCTTTCTCTGTGATTGCCTCCTCTGCTTAAGGCTGTCAACAACATTTCAAGAGATCACCTGAATATAGATCAGCCCATAATTATTTTCTCAGTGAAATTTATACTGTCACAGATATCTGGAAATTTAAATTTGTGCAACTCAAGCATCCATTTTAATTTGCATAACATTATTCTTGTGACCAATGTTTTCTCACACAGCTATAGACTTAAAACAGTTAATTACTACCTGGCAGCTCTAGTTCTTTAATTACATTTGGTTCTGTATTTTTCTTTATGTCTAAAATACACTTCAACTGTCCTAGGTCTTTTCCTCCTAGAGACTAAAACTAGCAACATTTACGATCTTCTTTTTGGCAGCTAGGTTTTTTTTCTTTTCCCAAAATTTCGCTACAGTGTCGATGCTATCCAGAAACAAACATAAGAACACAAGTAAAAGTAAAATAACAAATAAAAAAGTACATACATAAAGGGAAAAAATTCTCCACACTACAGTGTGGAGAATGCAGATAAGTAAGACAAAAACTTTTAAATGCATTTTTGAAGCCCCAGTGAACTATAATAATTTCTTGATTAGAGAACTTGTATCTCTCTTACCCAGGAAGCAAATAAGTAAGTGTTGACATAGTATTTATATTTAAATTAATTTGCTTGTTTTTTGCTAAAAATGCATAGTCCTTTAAAACTGGTTTTGTGACTAGTGGGCAGTGGGGAAGTCCATGATGCTATTTCTTCTCCATGAGCTTCAGTTCCATGAAGCTTGTTCTGGAAAGGGGAAAATGCAATAAGAAGGAGGGAATCTGTGCTTTATGGATGTGAAGTAAACTGTGTTAGAGGGAAATTTCCCACAGAAAATAATTTAGGAACAAGAAAAGGCTTGGGGTGAACAATGGGTTGCCGTGGCCTATGGTCAAAATGTACCAGCTGTTTTGCAACTGATAACATTGTATGATAAATTAAAGGAAATTTCTTAGGAGCTGAGAGATTCACATTTTTATTAAAAAAAATAAAATCACTACCAAACACCAAAACAAATAGAACATAGTCTCTTAAAAATCTACACCTATTTCTAATTTCTAAAACACTACTTACTTAAGTAAATACTTAAACTCAGTATGTTAAAATAGGACTTTTGTTGCTGCTGAGGTCTAATGTTCTGCTATTTCATCATAATTTCAACCTAGAATTACTTTGACCTAACTCTGCAATTTGTATTGGAATTTGTTACAAACTTTATATTACAATAACTGCAAAAGAACAACAATGTCTTCATTTCCCTGCTCAGTTTGGTTGTCTCCAAATGTTTCATCAGGGATAGCATTTTGGTTTTTGCTGGTTATATTTATCTAGGATAATGAAAAGATTTAATAATGTGTCATTCAGTTATGAGCTCTATAAATGGCATGTATTTGGCTTTTACTTGATGAGAATTGCACATGGCAAAGTTTTCTGTCAAAGCCTAAGCAGCAGAATAAAATGAAAAATTAAGAGAGGAGAGAAACAAGAAAAAAACCCCAAGCAAACAAAAAAAGCCCCAACAACACAAAACAAAAAAAAAAACCCTACTCCAAAAAACTATTCTACTACTGTATGGCTTCAGTTGTAGCATACAAGAGCAGAACTGAACTGCTTGCAGTTACAGTGGACAAATGAGGCTGGTCACTTCAATACCTTTGAAAAGAAAGTACAAGTCATTAGGATCCCTGACAACCTTTACCTTACAGTTCACACTATGTGAGCAAAGGGTTCATGAACACACAGGAGGCAACAGAGGGCTTTAAGGATATCAGACAAACCTTCTGCATACAGTACATGTGAAACAAAACCTAAAGTAGGTATTTTATTGTATTTTTAAGGCTATTTTGAGATCAAGCCTTTCTGCTTTTCCTGCAAATGCTCTTAAGATCAGGATATTTAAATTCATTCTGCCAGTGTTAATGTATGTTTATTTCATTTTGATGCTCCAGTAGCCATGCCCTGGCCTCTGTCAGGGGAACTTATGGGTGCAGAGACAGTACAGACAAAGATGAAGGTTTCAGAGGTTTGACAATTGGTCTGCAGCACAGCAACTGCTGCAAACCAGATTTATAAGACTGCAGTAGGAAAACATCTTGATGAGGAAAAGCAGTGAGGACATATTTACATCAATGTGAGAGCAAGCCTACAGGCAGCAGTCTGCAAAAGACCTTCCACTGCTTCTGCTGTGGGGGAAGCTGGAAAAATAGACATATTAAACAGTTCAACAGAACTAAGGAAGCCAAATACCTACAAATCTATATCCTCCATTCCTTATTTCCATTTCTCCCTGTATATCTCCTCCCATTATGTCCGTCTCCAGTTCCAAGCCAAAATATCAGCTTCTTCCTTTCTGTCCTCCCTAAGGCCATTTTAGAACCTCCAGCCTCTTCTGTAAGTGCCATTAGCATTTTTGTGTCGCCAGTATCCTTGCACTGCAGTGACCCATCTCCCCTGCCGTGTGTCTTAGATGCCTATTTTGACCCCTCACTTGGATGATGGACATCATCTACTGAGTCTTGTCCAGAGCTGAATGTACGGCTGGCTGCCTCCCAGAAGAATGAGCAGATTTCATGATCCTTATGTTTCCCTTTTCCAGTGCATGAATGAGATACCTCCACTTCACTTGGGCATCTATTTGGTAGAATTGGCTATCTAGCAAAAAGGAAGTAGAATTTGAGTTCAAAATAGAAACAAACAAACAAAAAAAACCCAAAAACCACCACCACCACCAACAAAAGTGATATATTTTGTCAGCTAAAAGTAGAAGATGCACTCAGATGGATTGGAAACACATTCCTGGTTGTGACTGTGTTAGGTGAGATTAATCCTCCCTTAGAAATGTCACAACAGGTGAATTGTAGTATGTGTACAGATCTGTCAGAATCATTCACTGTGCTGATTAATCCAATTTTGTTTCAGTTGCAAAATTATGATGATCTAGATAGCACGTGAAAAAACTATGCAAACCAGGAGTCAACTCCCTGGATCCTTTCTATTGGTTTCAGAGAAAGGTTTGCCTAAGTTAGGATTTAAGAGATTTGGATAAACTTCTTTTTCTGTTCTCCTTAGATGAAATAACATCAGTATAAATTGTTCAGTGGGGTCTTCAAAGAGTTTAGGAAACAACAATCTTTCTTTCTAATGCCTCCCCAAACATTTTTAGAGCTTAAATGAAATGTTAAGGGAAAATTTCCTGCCAGCATTACAATGGAAAAGATGTGAGATACCAGCAGGTGGTGCTGATACCACAGCAGGATCCGTGGGATCAGCTTTAAAACCAACATTTCAAAACTTTTCTTTCCAGCTGATACCATTACCACGTCACTTTCTAATTTTAAATATTGACATCTTATTACTGTGAAAGTTTAAGAGCTGTAGCTGTGTACCAATGCCACACAGGTCTACGTTCTATATACACAGAGAACAAAAAGACAATATACAGCATTTTGGTCCTCCTCTGGTTCAGGCAGATGGGGTTAAAAACATGTTACATGGCAGTCATGGAAATTCTCAGAAGTTTTGGCAAAATGCTACTGATGAACTATAGGTCAAGTTGAGATGGTTTCTTTACCTTCAATATAGTTCTCACTTGCATGAATACCTTTCTATTACTGCAAACATAGAGACATGCCTGAAATGTTGCATTATATGGCAGGCACTTGAAAAAGAATTTGTAGAGAAATATTCTCTGCATAGAATAACATCCCTACCACTTCAACTTCTTATGTGAAATGGGATCATTTACCCTGTAACTTATTCAAAGAAAAACATATTTCCCCAAAGTCCTCTTAACACAAGTGTCCCATGGTTACATTGTTGGGGAAAACATCAGTTGTCCCTGATTTTTTTTTTTTCCTCCTGTCTGTCAGAGCAGACCTTTACCATAAGTAAAGGTGAAATTTTAGGAAATATCAGTTAAAGTTCAGGTAACCCATTATAAGGAATTTAATCCCAGGAAATACTATTTTGTTCTTTAATTTGCTAGTGGTAATTGCAGTACATGGATTTGTTAAAATTCTGTTTCTTGTAAGTAGAATTACACACAGTTCTCGTGCTTACTTTCCCATTATTTGCACAGAGTGTTATAATATTTAAGTCCTCAGTTCTTTTGGAAACCCCTACAGTTCTGTCTTTTGTTGTTGTTGTTGTTGTTGTTTTTCTATTTAAATAAAGATCCTAGATGCATAGTAACGCTCATAAAGACACATCTAGTAAAAAATCCCCACATTCAACTGTGTTCTTGACCCTAAGGGATGCTTATCCCTTTTGGTCTTTGTTTCTTTTATCCCTTGTTATGTCTTGGAACACAGTTTGACCTTTTTTTTTTTTTTTTTTTTTTTTTTTTAGTGAAATTAAGAGTGTACCTGGGAATGCGGGCAATACTTCATCCCCATTCGTTTAAGCTTCTGACCTTTAAATCAATGCAAGCTCTAGAAAGTCATCTACAGGCATCCTGTCCATGCAGCCTTTCCTTTCATTTCTGAATTTTGCATTTCTCATCTTTGGCAGTTCTTTAATCTCCCATCATTGCTGAAAGAGTAAATGGAAGCAATGAGGAGGGAAAGAAGAATTAAAGGAGGTGAATAACAAGAGACAGCTGTTGGCTGCTACTTCATAGCAACAACAGTATCTTGTAGGCTCTTCGAGACAAATGGTAGAAGCTGAATCTACAAATCACCCTCCCATTAATCTGCATTAGTGGGGGCAGCCCATGGTGGAGTCCCAGAATCTGCCACACCTTGCAAGCTGAGAGATGATGAACACCACCTGTGCCATTTCAGTGCATGTGAACTTTGGAAAAAGACATCACCTGAAAAATGTCTATAAAAAAAGAATCCTGGAAAAAGAGACATTTCTGCTGAGTCTTTGAAGTGCTCTGTACAAAGCAAAAGCAAAGGAGTTGAGGAAAGGTCACTTGTTGTGGCATAAATTGGTAGATTGATGCTTGCAGGGTTCTGTAAACTAGAGTAGCTAGTTTAAAACCCCTGCAACTTATTTTTGGAAGTAAAATATTTTTCTTCCTTTAATTTCCTTTTTAATTTCAGGTTTAGCCCTTGCTCAAATTGAGATGACAAAATCTTGAAATATATTTATGAACAAAATTATATAGGTCACTTTTTTTAAAAAAAAATTCTTCGTTATTTAGTTTAGATAGCTTGAAGCAGCTTGAATTTCCAAATAAGTATCTTAGTAGATTTGGAGTATCCCATCTAATATGCTAATATATATTTTGACAGATTCAAAATTTTATGGTTTTCCCCAAAATAGTTTTAGGGACAAATATTTATTGAAACCAAAGCCCTGCCCTCAGTAACCTGTCAGCTGTGATAATCTGGCACTGCAATCAAAAAATCCCGTGAGTGAGAAATTTCTGCTCAGCTGAGGGTTGAGCAGAGGGGAGATTTAGGTAGTTCTGCAGCCTTGGTTTTCCCCGCAGATAATTAAGAGAATACTCTTGAGGTTGTCCAAGTTCTTCACCTAGTAAAGTCCCTCACCTGAGTCAAGGCACTCTCTTGTTATGTGCCTTGCTGTGACACTGCATTTCAAACTCTCTGATGTGAAATCATATTAACAAATTGTGGTAGAGATAGTGAAAGAGTAAGGTGAAAATGGTCCCAGGTTGGACAGTAAAGGTGGTTGGTGTGCACCCTGGTGATGCTGGATATCCTCCCATTCACCACAAATTAGGGAAAAGCTTCTGGTTTCTACAGCACTGAAAAGCAACATTAGCAGGACTTACATTATTAAAAGAACTTCTGAAGAGATAATTCATACTTCTGTTGTGATCTGCTATTTAAGAGCTGCAAATTGCTCATGGGTCCATCTGTCTTCAAAAAACAAGTTGTTGGAGTTTCCTCTCATGTGTTTATGTAAACCTTGATTTCTCTCTCTGACATGGTTTGTATTTAAGTGAAACAAAACCCCTTTAAAACAAAAGGGTCTTCGACACTCCGCATTTTCCATTTTACTGTGTAATGCTGCATGATGATACACTAGTAAAGACGAAAACTTCCCAAGATGCATATTTCGAGGCCACACAGTTATAATGGAGCCAAACTCCCCGGAAAGACTCTTCTACATGGAATATTTTCAGAATCCAGATCTCATGGGTGTCTGCACAAGTAGGTTGTAGGGCATTTCGGTTCTTGTTTGAAATTACTTGGTATTACATGCTATCAGTTTCTTATTCTACTGGATTTTTATTCAATTTGCTATCAAAACTTTTCAAATTTGGTCACTATTAGGAACTGTTGATTTGTTAAGGGTTGCTCTTATGTTGCTTAACCCTTGTGACTGTGGAATTACATTCAGTATTGTTAACTTCACCAAGTAGCTGGCTTTGGCCCAGGAGTCAAAGATACTAGCAAGGTTTAGCACTTTCAGATGTGCTGATATTAGCCTAGCAGACCCAGAACAAATGCTGTGGGTTAGCATACCTCTTTATCAGCATACATCTTCCAGGAGAGAAGCAATAACAAGATAAAGACCTTTGATCAACATAGGTATTTCTTTTGTAGTGACATCTCTAGCATGGCACATCTGTGAGGCAATTAGATGCTGCATTTGTATTAGGAAACAAATGAAATTATTTTTATTATGGAAGAAAAGGGAAAAAATACGATGAATTCCTCAATAGAATATTGTTACATTAAGTAATTCAAAATAAGCATATTTTATGCCATTGAGGGACTTTTCTATATTTCTCTTATTGATGACATTTAGCTCAAATTGCTTGTCTAAATATACTCTGAATTTTCAAGACCCTTCTGCTTCTGAATGTGAGTGGAGTATTGGATTGCACAGTTGAACTTCTAGATCATTTCACTTGTCAGAAGCTGCTTTCAGTGCTAAACCAAGGCGGCCACTGTGTGGAATTTGTATTGGATTCTGGAGGTTTGATTGCGTGGAAGGTGCTGGTTTGAGGTGAAATATGGATTACAGGATTCAGGATTGTGATCTGTGATTTGATGAGTTGCTAGTTGTCAACCACATGGAGATAACTGTTCATGTGTGTTCTTAGTGAGTGACAAAATTAAAGAAATATGACTTAGATTGCCCATCTTTGAGTGAATATTATAACCTTACAAAAAGTTCAAGCTAGAAAGTTGGGTGTTTTCATTTAGGTTATGATTCTTTGGAAAGGGTTAAGAATAAGAGTGTTGAGAGAGACATAACGTAACAGGAGCGGTTCAGTCATCAGAATTACACGGATAGCAAAGTCCAAAACTTTTTCACATGTGGAAGAAGTTGGAGAGCCTTCAGGCTGTAATGTGATCTGTGCAGGTTAACTGTCCTGACATAGTCAATTATTGTGCCTTCTGTTACAACTGAAGGTGAGGTTTTCCAGAAATCAACAACAGAAGACTACAGAAAGCAAAATTCAAAATCTGAATTCTGTGCATGTTGGAAATTGAGATTTACAAGGAAGCATTTTTTGTATCTTAATTTAGCAAAGTTACAGTTGAATGTGTATTTTATGTACTTCCACAACACCTCTGAGCGAAGTCAGCATGTCTATCCTCTCTGCAACAGAATTTTGTGGCAGAGAGGCTGATTTTTTCCAAGTTACCCAAGTGGCTACAGACACAGAAAAAATGTTTAAGGAGATTTGGCATTTAAATACTTCTAAGAATTTGTTCATAGGTGATTTACTTAGGATTACAGTGCAAACCTATGAAGGAAACTTGAACTGAGGTTTTAGAAAAGGTCTCTCTGAAAAAGTTTAGTTCCAGAAGCATGCACTAATATTTGCCAGTTTTTTACAATGACTTTATTTCCATCAACTTCTGACACAGTACAGGTTCTCTTTTGTTTAGCTTTGCTGAAATTGAGGATGAAACAGCTTCCTTCCTGTTATAACAAACTACCTCTTTGCATCCTGGAAGCTCACTTCCAATATAGTGTTTCTAACTTTGTTCTTTTTCTGAATATACATTTAACTCATTTGTTCTTTGACTTTGAGTGACCATGGCATGAGGTCAATACTAAGATGTGGCCAGAATTTTAAATATAGACTACAGACAGAGTTCCTGTTGACATTTGAAAAATCTGTGCTCTTCTATTAACCATATGCATTATAGGTCAGTTAAAAATTAAGGCAGGATAGAAGTAAATTACTTCCTTCTTCATGGTTTAAGAAAAGCAAAATGAATCTGAAATTGAAAGGTTTTTTAACAAACCAGTCTCATAGGGCTGAATAAATTAAACTGTCAGACTTTAGTCATTACACATCTTCCTGTGTGAAGCATGGAAATTGGAAGCACAGACTGTGCATATTATGTTAATACTATTTACTCTACTTGGTATCCATGACGTATCCTGGCGAGTCTAAGCTACAACAGAATTATGCCTTACAGAAAAGAAAGAGGAATAAGGTTAATGAAACAGCATCTTGGCACTATAGCTAAGTAAAACACATCTCTGACTAGAGTGCTGAGCAGTACTGGGGGTATTCATGAGCTATTCTGCAGATGCTATGGCCCACATTAGCATGTATAACACCAAATCATCCTGTCAAAGAACCCTTTTTCTGTTCAACAGCGTAACAAGGCATTGATTGTGATTGTTGGATTATAGAGTCTGTCTACTGAGATTCGTGCAAGATGTTAAATTGACACAAAGGACCATACTCTTCACTAGAACCCAGAAGTGCAGCTTTCATAAACTACATTGTCCCCAAAATACAAGGAAAGACTACATTTAGGAGTGGCTTTCTGTTTCATTATGCTTTAGTATTCAGGAGTGTCTTACATGATGTTTTGATTTCAAAGTAAACAAAGTTCTCAGTTCCACTGAAGAGATATTTATTTTTAAATAATTTTAAAATCATTTTAAACCTACCAATTTTCCCCAGGATAGAGTTTTATTTTGTTATATTGAGTGATATCCTGAAACCCATGGTATTATTTGAGAGTAGGCAATTTCTTTTCAGGTAAAGATGAGATAAAGTTGATGAGTATTTTTGTCTGCTCTATGTTGCATTGACTTCGACAGAACAAACACCAAAGCACTGTTGGATATGGGGCCGTTCTTTTATGCTATGTAATGTAGATCCTGTATAATACAGAGCTGGTACTTTGGGACTTAGTGACTATCTCTATGGCTGCAGATAGCCTCCCATCCTCCATTAGGCTGTTTTACTTTGGAAAGTCTTAGCATTAGTTCACTAATACAAAATACATGCAAGCTGTGGGTATGGATATGCAGCTGATGCTCATGCTCTGGCCTTAGCACTGTAGCGTCTTGTGCAGCTCTGTGGTGATTCTGCAGCTGGAACAAGAATGACCTTACTACATTTGCTTTGGGGTCAATTCCAAGAGTCATAGCCCTTGGCAGCGAGGGGTTGGAACTAGATAATTCTTAAGGTCCCTTCCAACCCTTAATATTGTATAATTCTATATTATACAGTGTTCTAGCAAGAGTGAAATGGTGAAAAAATATCATTTCAGAAAGACTGAACAGTTTTCATTGTATTTTTTTTTCTTCACAGTAAGGCACAACAACCATTTTCCACCACTTGGGTCCCCAGATGCATGGGCAGTCAAGACTGTTACATATTAACTGGGAGAGCCCTTGGCTGGTGTTTCTGAGTGTGAGAGTTCTAGGTACATCCATGGACTGGCCTAGAGATGTGCAAAAATAGGTAAAAGGTCAAAAGGCTAAAAAAAAAAGGTAAATATATATATATATATTGACAGTAAGTGTGGTGCATGGGAGATGGGGGGAGGGGGGGAGACATTCTTGTCCCTAAAAGGCTCAAAACTCAAGAATTTGGTCTGAGAGCAGTTGAAGTCATCCTCATTTCTGCAAAAAGCATATCTGATATCAAAAGAAGTTTCTGAAAGAAGTTATGAAGCTGAGTACATTGACAATTTTCTTGCCCTTGGTATGCATCTTGTAGGTTATACTATGATACAATTTGGAGGCAGATATTTCTGCTGAAAGAAAGAATTTTCTAAGCCATTGGTCACAGACACAAAATTACGTAAAATGAAAGCTGAATTATGGCCCTGGTATGGCAATATAATATATAAGAATCTATTTAAAAGTGACATATAGCACAATTTTGAGAAGATTCTAATTTATTTTTTTTAATTAGACAAGAAGTGACTGATGAAATTATTTGCATTTAACACTGTAGAATGCAGTGAACTAATTTATACATCACATTAATATTTCTGTTTAAACCAGCATAGCCTATTCTTAATTTGCTTTGCTGATGAAAATATACAGCTATAATAAATTTGAGGATGAGAGGAAATTACCAAGTTCCAAAAGGCTGTTTCACAGCATGTTTTACCAAGTGAAAATTTGGGCAGAGCATCTAGAGAATCTATAATCCAATTTCTCTTTATTAACAGTAAAGCTAAATATGTGATTTCATTCACTTTAGATCCAGCCGCAAGTAAGAAATAGGTATGACTGGAAAAATGTAGCATATGAAAAGAGAAAACCCCAAATATAATTAAAAATAATATAGACCCAAGGATAATACTTTTGATAAAAGACATGGAAGGAACAATAAAGGAACGTAGGCAACCACCTAATGGGAAAATGGAGAGAACCCTTTAGGGACACCTCAGATACTTTTGCAGTTGACTCAGTGGCAAATATATTTAATATACACTTAGTTGATTTTGCTATTTCATTTTAAAATTTCTTTTGAATGGGTGGAGTCACAAAATTCACTGGATAAGAAATATACTGCTGCAGAAGAAAAATATCTGAGAAAGAAATAAGATTATGCTAAATATGTGTCACTTAGGAGGTTATACTCTAATTAAAAGAATTAATCCTAGGCAAATTTACATGAGAAAAAAAGGAAGAAATCATGGAAGCTCAGTGTGGTTTTTGTACAATGTTAATTTTATTGGACTTTGTGCTTTTCTCCAGACAACACAAGTGGGCTGTAGAACACAAAACAAACCTGGAAAACTGCTGTGTATCTATCTGCTTCCCTTTGTTCTGAGGGAGTGACAAATATGGTTCCCACCAGACTTCAAAAGACCAATCTAAGTGGTTGAAAGATACAAAACCCTGGAACTGTATAAATACACATTAGGTGTTAAAATAAAATGTTTAAATCCAAATAACAGGACCTTCCTATAATCTACAAATATTTCAGTACATAAACAGAGGCCTCAGAATGGTGGAGAATGTAAAGGGAATGAGTCTCCCTTGAAGGAAGGCTTTTGCAGAAAGCTGGCATTTGAGTTAAAATTGCTCTTTGATTCAGACTGCACCAATCTGACAAACCTCACACACTGTAAGACACAACAACTGCTTATCAAGCAGGGAAAATGTCAAAAAGCAACATGATTTATTTGCCAGCAACACAGGAAATATACTCTACACTACAATGGGCTTGACCTAAAGCCCTTTAAATCTAACAAGAGAATTTTACAAGTCCCGAGCAACTACACCTTCAGGAAATCATGGGCAAGAAGAAGCCACTTCATCAAACTCTCCTGACTGCACTGGTGTGATGGTCTCCTTAATATTTTCTCTCTTCACCTCCATCTGGTGCTGGTACTAGCCAAATGTTGATATACTCGTTTGATTTCTTGCTGGAAAAAAACCGACCAGTTTTACAGCCCCATGTCTTTTTTTTATAACAGCTTCTTCAGCAATGTTGAGTTCTCTAAAAGTGCTGAGCAAACCTCAGCATCCACACATCACCACAGTCAAAATGGGCCACTTGAAGCCATTACAGCCAGCTGTGCCCCAAAGGTGAGACTTCTGGCAAACAGTCCTAGGAAAGGGAACAAATTTTTTTATTCTTTTGCATGGGGAACATTTTTTATCTCCTCACTTAAATAACAAGGTGGTGGACTGCATCTCCAAGGCAGTGGGAGCTTGTGGAGCTGAAGCAAATAGGCAAGTGACAGAGGGAAAATTTTAAAAAATGCCAGATCTGGAGGTCTGGCCATGCTATTGTCTGTGTTTCATTTGAGAAATAACTGTATCTGGTAAAAGTGCTATGACTGGCATTTTCCAAGCATTAAGGGATTTTGGATCTTACGTCTTGCAAACCCTCAGCAGCAGGTGTGATTTCCTGGCTGCCCTTGAAAACCCAACCACTGGAGATATGTGCTGCTTTGCAGAAGTAGGCAACATCCTACCTACATTGTAAATTGTATAGATTTGAAAACAGTACAATGAGATTTTTCGGGTGGTTCAGCTGTGTCATCTCTTGTGGCTGAGTTGAGGTAGGGTTTGAGGCCCTGCACAATGCTTTGTGTTGATGTAACAGTTAAGTGTTGGGTCATGCAAATATGTGTTGAGAAGAAATGCCTGCAGTCTCACTTTTCCCTAGGTGCATATAGTGCATAAATATTTCAGCTCTAAGTGCTTCATCAGGCGGCATTGTCAGTGTTTCCTTTGTGAAATGTGGTAAGTCAGAGGGATTTGTCTCATGAAGCACCAAATGAACCCTGCTGCTGTAAGTGACCTTTTGGATATGATTACTTAGATTTATTTTTCAAATATGATTATTTATTCTACAAGTCAAATTTATCTTGCCAGACTGAGGTTAGAGTCCAGGTAGGACTGAACCTTGACATTTTAGCAATATTTTATTTTATAAACCTACGGCTATGTTTGGTGAATTTTATTATGTTACAAAACTAGAAAGAAGAGAATGGATAACTTTTTTGCCTCTTCACAGAGATTTTTTATATTGAGATTCATCAAAGGCAGTGGAGCCTTAAAAGCCCATATAACAGACTATTCCACTGAGTTCCAAGAATATGTCATGTTGAACAGGGCTGTGTGCAACAGAACAGACTTAGCTAAGCTGACTGAAGAAAATGTTATCATTAGCTCTGTAGGCAAACAACATTAGGAGACAGAAAACACTTGTGGAAGCCAATATGATTAAATCACTACTTGCTAGTCACAATTATGTGGCCTGTCATGTCAAAAAATATCAATGCAGTTATTGAAGGTAGGACTAACAAAGAGCGCAAGTGTCAAATCTTTGAGGGGGAAAAAATTATCAGGCTTATCCTTTCTGTTTTTTCCAGGCTAAAAAAGAAAAAGTCTTGATTAAAGGAAATGATATCATGGGATTTTCTAAGCAACATTCAAGATACTGAATAGAAAGATCAGCAGTAGAAATGAATCAAAACGTCAAGTAGATATTGTTAGGAAGTCTAGCTTTTGCAAAAGGTTCCTCATGATTTCCATACTAATTAACCAATGGAAGATGGTCCTTTTTCTCTGGCAAATTACCATGCTTCAACAACAATCACTGTGAGTTAGGAGGTATCAAGCAGTGACTTGTAATGAGTCACCTTAGGACCAGAATTTATCTCACTGTGCAGTCAGCCCTGTCACCCTACACATCTGGGCTACATCTGGCCACCTGCTAGGACAATCCATGCAATGCTGGGCAGCAGTGCTGCATTGACCCACCCAGGCATCTGGGTTCCCATGACTCTTGAGTACCTCTGCAAGGCTCTCCTTTTTGTGATGTAGATGTACTGCCAGTTGCATGTAAAGGGATGTATGGAAGAGGCCAAGTGGCACTGACTTGCTTGTATCCACAGTACTTAGCATTCTACTACTCTAGAGTAGGCTTTTCAAAGAGAGACCCTGTTGAAACAGGCCCAAACAGAACAGGCTTGCAATTAAGTAATGCGGGCACTCAAGGCTTTGGTTTCTGAATTCACTTCTATGCCCTGTTTTGTTTAACATTACAGTCCTGACCATGCAGTGCAAAGACATTCAGTTAGATTGTTCCAGCTCATATAATCTGCTACCTTGTCCCACTGCAGTGTCCTACTTGGCATGTTACACACGGATGTGTATGTTATTGTCATTTGAAAGCAACAATTTTAAAAAAAGGGCTCATCCATCACTGCACTGCATGTATTGTATAAAAATTTGGTATATAATTTGGTTCTCAGACAGTGAAAAGTGTGTAAACAGATGTGGCAAAAACTTCAGCCTATGAACAATATCAGCTATCAGAGAAAAAAAAAATGCAGGTTGTGTAATGAAATTTGGAGAAACAGAATCAGTTACCAGACAGTGCTTTTAAATGTAACCATTATTAGTGATGAGACTTTAAAGTCTTTCTGCTGCCACACAATGAAATGAACTGTATTGGAGCAAATGTAATAAACACCAGAAATATAATAAGTATTGTAGCCTGCTGTGAAAGGAAATGGTTTCCCTAGCAATAAAAAATTATGCCAGAAAAACACCCTTTCTCTCCTCTTGCTTTCTTGCTGAGAATTTTAAAATTCTCATGTTTACTGGCTGACAAGAAGAATCAAATATCTACTATCTAGCTTCAAGTGATGTAAATAGATGCATAATGAATAGATCTCATGCTGATTAGTGACTGGTAAATTTTATGATTTCAGGCTCTATTAAAAATATTAATGATTTTAACATTAGTGTGCATTTCCTGATGGATACTATGGGAAAAATATTGCATTATATAACTGGCATGACTTTTGAAATGGTGAACACTAGCATATCATCTACAGTGATTTCAGTTCTCATACCATTAGCTCACATGAATATATTTAATATTTAATTCAAATTCTCAGATTTTGTACTTGAGAGAAATGGGTAAGAAAGGATTTATGCTCTCTCCCTATCCTAATAGCTATTAGGAAATTAATGTATTTCAGGTAGTGATTAATTTCTGTGTTCTTCTGTTGAAACTTCTTATGAAAAATCAAGCAGGAATTCTGAAAATCGGATTCCTGTAGGACCTGATTCTTCTTTACACTGACACCCAAACACTGTTCTGACAGCATGAAAGTACTTGAAACCATACACATTTTATTCTCAAGATATAAGAAAAATGTACTTGTTTTTCCTGAACACAAAAAAGTATGTGCTTTGTAGATATAATGTATAAATCTATAATTCATATATTTTTTAAGAAAATATATTCTTCAGTAAAACAACTACATACGAATTTGAAAATTCTGTATTGCTCTCCTTGAAAGAAGTAAATAAAACCAATCCCTTCCCTGCAAGTCTCTTGCCTATAACTTTTATGACCTAGTTGTGAATTGTTGAGCACCATGTTGTAGGATGTGCAGAGCTGGTTTTTGAAATAATGATCATAAAATATTCTGAACAAAGACGAGGTGTGCACAGCATACATTGCTGCTGTTTTGAAAACATATTCAATCTGAAAGAATCTGTTCCTAGTGTGGTGAATAGGGCAAGGAACTAAAGAATAGATAGGTGAGTGGATGCTGCACAAAGCAGTAGGACAGTCACACTGAATTAAAATGCCATGGGTAGTCTGCAGTGTTGATGGTCAGGAGAAGTATTTTGCTTCCACACTGCAGGAATTCAATGGCAGTTGGATGGACTAAAAGCTCAGTGTGTGATCTAAGTACAATTTAGGAGTGTATGCAGTGCTGCCCAATGTTTAACCTCCACTAAATGCACATTTCAGTGTCAACTGAAAGGACTCCATACCTCAATAATTATGAGAAATCTTGACTATAGTTTTTCTGAAATACTTACTATGGCTGAAAGTAAATCCAGTATTTAAGAGCTTTACATTAGATTCTCATTCCTGCCATAATGTGTCTGTGTGTGGCTGAGAGACAGTACTCTAATTCCTTGTTGGGCAATGGATTGGATGGCAAACACATAAAGTACATTGGCCCCTGAGCCTTTGAGACACTTGGGAAACAGTCCTGGTTTTGTGGTATGAAGTATAGATAATATAGTTTAATTTGAAAAGAAAACTTTCCCATGAAAAGCTGAGCCACAAATATCCTAAGGGAAATGATCAGATGAATATTATCTGCTTGAATTTCCTCTTTTCCTGTGTGCTTTGTCTTCCAGACCAGCTTGGAGCAGACTCCAAAATTTGATAAATTCACATGAAGTCATCAGTCTCAGAGCCTCTCAGAAGTGCTTGACACAGAACACCAGGCTGTTGATATTACTGTATTGCTTTTGAAAGGGTGAAGCTGACAACAGCTCAGCCGTGTTTCCGGGGATGTGAACATCACTCATATTACATAGAGGTCATCAAAGCAAAATATTTCTAATACAATCGCTTTGCCATGAGTCTCTGGTTTCCTTCTCCTGAATATGGACTTCATCTTAGACTTCTCCAGCACATTTGAAAATCATAGCCCTTGAATCTTCCAGAGTTAGTTCACCTTTTTGAAGACTCTTATTTCATGCGTTCAAGGCAGCTGTCACTGTTGTTGAGTCATGCCCACATGTGGATATATATTCTTTATTGTTGAGGGAAAAAATAGTTTCATTTTAATGGTTTCACTAGACAGAAGGCCAAAGCATTCTATGGCTCTTTACTCTCAGTAAGACTTTATTTTTGCTTTAGCCATCTAAAACTTACCCTCATTTTACCCTCAAAATTACCCTCAGAAATCTTCATTTGATCTTTGAAAGGGAGTATCTTGATGCAAGAGAAAGCACAAGCTGTATATATGCTCTTAGGGATGCTTTCCCTCCATTCATTTATGGTGCCTTTTCATTTCCCAGTACTCCCATGCTGTCAGCTTTATTGTTGATAGTTATTGATACTATGTTATGTATTATTCTATGAATCCATTAAATATTAATCTGTTGGGGTTTTTTTTCTGAAGAACACCAAGAGTTGTATACCTAGTGATTTTTGATGTTCTAAGTCATACAAAATCAGCTCGCAATGCTCTTTCTTTTTCCTCTGCTTCTTTATTTTGCTTTCATCACTTCCTTGCACTGGAGTTGGCCAAGGATTGCAAAGTAATTGCTAAACCTACAAAATATGTGAGAATTGAATCACAAGAATCTTTTCAGACTGGAAAGGAAGTCCCAATTTTATATCACATTTTCTTCTTCCAAATATCTTATCATTAATCATTAATTAATGGGATGTAATGTGTGTTCACAGCGTGTCCTAAAAGTGCCTTGGAAGGACTGGTCACACTGAGTGAAAGTGGGGTAGCACTCAGAGAGGCATTTCTATCACACAGTTAAAGGGTGAGGGGGCTATGCCTGGTGTGTCACCCCACAGCAGACACAAACCCAGATGGCCAGTTCCAACCCAGCTCATCCCATAGGAAATCTCCCCACACAGCTTCATAGACTTCCATGCCTCCTCCTACCCCAAACTCTCAGTCATGTGTTCTACCTGCTCCACAGGTATTTCTGAGAAGTTATTATCTCTTTTTATCACCTCCCTTGATTTATTGCAGGTCTCACTGACTTTAGAGTTATTAGGCCACCTCCAGCTCCAAAGCGGAGTGTCGTGTCCCAGATGGCAAGGAAGGAGGCCACCAGTCTCGCTGTGGAGGATAGTGTGCTGGTAGCTATTCTATGGCTCCACTGATAAGGGGAAGTTACAGCAGCCTGGAGGGTGACTACATACAAAATATGGGGTCCAGGCATGCCTTCAGAGTCCTAGCAACCTTTCACAGATTCCCTTCCATGAAGGTCCTTGATGAGGTTTTTGGAAGGAAGTTGAGGCCAGAGGATGATGTGTCAAGGCACTGCTGAGGTTGCTTTGGTGGCTGAAAAAATATATAATTGGCAAAATGTCATAATCCATCTGTGGTGATGCATAAAATTTCCTTTGTGCCTTCTAAGACAGTTCACAGCACCATGGGAGAGCACTCAAAGGAAGTGTTTAGCATTACTTGCAGTGGTGATAGTGCTTAGATTGGGCAGTGGCATTTTCAAGTTTTCCAATGAAACTCGAAATATCACAGCTGGCAGAATTTCCAGCATCAGCTGCTAAAACTACTGTGATAAACTGAGTTTCCATTTCTCCCTACTGCATTGAATAATTTGAACTCCCTTCAGCTTGCTACATGCTGAATATTCAAGACTAGACTCCAAATGCTGTGTTTCTGTCAGAGCAGTACTGACATTAAAAAATCTCCTCACTAATATGTGCAGTAGCTTCACCTTTCTGTCATCAGCCACGAATTCTCTGTCTCCAAATACTGCAGCTGTGCAGTACCATATGAACTACCAGTAGTCTTTCATCCTTGAAGTAGCTTTATGTCACTGCTAGAGGTTGTGTATCATTAAATTACACTTTCACATTCTTTTGTGAGTGAGGACCTATGGACATGCATTATTCAAAAAGAAAAAGCTTTTCCAAGACTTAGCTAGTTTTAACTGACTGCTTGCTCTTCTGGAAAGGAGAGAGGACTTGCATAGTAACCATGACTCAAAGCAAGCATTCTCAGTGATGTTGTCTGAGGCATTGCATTTAGCAGGCAAAACTAATACAAAACTCTGGTTAACATGAAGTCACAGAACACTTCTGTCACACAGCTTCTGGAGTTTCTCTGTTGCCAAGATCTGCAACATGTTTTCTATTTGGTAAATATTTGGCTGTTTGTTTGGAGATTTGGGGGAAAGGGATTACCTTATTTTTAATACTTTCACTGCTTAGACTGTGTTTAAGTTCACTGGAAGTGGGTAGTGCTGCAGTGAAGGCAATGGGAACATATTCTGATATCATGTGAGTTCATGAAGTTCAGCTTCAGGCCACATGAGTCCTTTCCTGAGTGTGATCTATAATATTTCCTGTGGAGTTATTCCTGCCTGGCAGAAGGACTCCATTAGGACATGGTGCTATAACAAGCTCCTTTTTACCTTCACTGTGATCTCAGAGTGACACTCTTTTATATTCTCTCAGACTTCCTTAGGAACTAATTTATCTTTGCAGAGCTTGTCCTGCTCTTTGGAAGGCAGAGGCTCTTACAATTAAGAGTCTGGCTAAGAACTGTTCTGGGGAAAGATATATGCCTCTAGCATACAATTTTTTTTAAAAAGTGGATAAAATATGGGTTTTTTCTCCCTCTCTTTTAAAAGCACTTATCATGGTGAATAATTAATATGATCTGGGAGCACATGTCAACTTTTATCTGAAATCTCCTATTCCAGGTGGAGGTAAGCGTTCTGATGACAGAAGAAGGAACGAAGCATTGAGAAGCTTAATTTGGGACAGATAAAGCTGTACAGGTCAGAGAAGATGCCACATGGGGTAAAAGCAGTTTTGGGGAAGGAAGCAGCCACTGAAAACAATGAATAATTTCCTTTCTGAGTGTCTTTCACTACTGAGAAAAAATTACAAGCAAAATGCTGAGTGGGATTAGACCAGGACCTAGAAGTTCAGAGCTATATGTCACTGTAGGCAGAAAGCAGTTATCTATCTGTACAACACAGTTAGCTCTCTGTACGTGAGCTGGATACTTCAGGCATAGCCAGGCATCCTAGAAGTGCCTGAGTTTATTCCTTTCCATGTGCAAGAGCATCGTTTTGACAATGGAACTTAGAAATTGAACCATAAAATGTATTTGTCGAAATGCAAATATGAGCTTTCCCCAAATTATATAAATTGCAAATGGGCATGAAGGGGAGCTGATTTTCTACATGACTGAATATCCAGTTTCAGGAGACTAAAGATGAGGCTTTTGCAGGGTAATGGGATCCTGACAGAATCCTGTAGTTCAGGAACACTGTGGTGAACCTTATGGTTCATAAGGCCTTGCTGTCTATGAATCAGTACGTAACAATCTGCCAGGCTTTTTTGGTTGGTTGGTTGGTTTTTAAAGTGTGGCAACAGTCATGCACCAAGTTAGCTTTTATATCTAACACAGGTTCCTAATCAAAAGAGAAAAAAACTTGTGTCCCCTACCAGGGTTTTGCACAGAGATGAAACATGCCAACAAAGTAGATAAGCAGATGCTTTCACTGAAGTACCAAGGCTGTGGGAGGATTATCTCTCTCTACCAAAGTCAAACACACTGCAGTGAAATAGGGGTTTTTCATATAAATATTGAAGTGTAAATGAAAGACTTCTCTCATGTGCAAAGAGCCGAAGAGCAAAGCTAACTTTGCTCCATATATCCTTAAGGATATATTCTTACAGTATTAAACTAAAATTCTTTGGACCCCTTCCATGGTAGTGGTGACAGCTGGAACCAAATATCCCATGTAATACTCTACTGTCTGGTAAAATAGGTGAGCTGTGTGTTGGGAGTGGTCCTTGCCTTTTATTATCTCCCACACAATGCCTGGGAGCTGTGAGAAAAAGTACAAATCACTCAATGTCAAATATATTCCAGAGTCCTCTCTAGTGTTTAGTGTTTATTTAAGAGTAAATATGATTTCAGTTCCCATGCCTGTGGCTATTCCTCAGTGTAATTTCACTTTCTAGAAGAGAGGTCTATTATGAAATCATTTTTATGACCTACCAATGTATATTTTTAAGAGAGACTGGTGTTACACAAACATCTACAGTGAAATTTGGAACAGCTTTTTTTTCCTTTGCTTTCTATTTATACAGTTTAATACTGTCTCCGATACCTAGCTCTTAGGCTGAACTTGTTTGAAAGTGTGAACAGATGCAGAAACAGAGGTAGATGCTTTTGTTAGCAAAGAGGCTACCACTTCTGTAATACTAGACAAATTTTGAAAGGAATTTTATACTGCTCATGATTAAATGGATGGATATACACACACTGGGATAGCTTCTTTTTCCTAACAAAGTTAATGGATGGATCACTTTCAGATGATTATGTTTATTTTTTCCACACTGTTTTGGCTTCCATGAAGATCTCCTTTAGAAAAGAACTAGGATTAAGTACAATTAAGAACAGATCTATCATTTCCTAGTAATAGGTGTAGGGAAAACAGGTGAACCTTGAGAAAAGCTAAAGATGAATTGTAGTGAAATACATATTTTGTCCATTAGATTCGCAGCCTTCCCACAGGAATGTACATATGTTACAGTAGTCTCAGGAGGACTGTTATTCCTTTCTAGCAGCAGCATCATGCTGTGAATTACAAACAAAAACATACGTGGCTCACAAAGGGCTGTTGTACATAAAATATCAATTTGTCTCTGGACACACCTAGAAAAAATACCATTCCATTAATTTCACCAAGGCCAGTATACCAGCCAGGGGATCATTTGCAAATAGTAACAAGAATAAAACTGAAATTATTAAGTTTGGTTTGATTCACCTTATCCAGTATCTCCCACCTTATCTTATAGTAGAACTTGATAAAGATCAGGACTGTTCATTTTAATTAAAATAAACAGATCCATGTAGCTAGAGGGACTGTATTATTTGTAATTCTGAAGAGCTACCAATTCTGCTAGACTAGGTTTATAACTGCAGTAATCAGAAACCCAGTTAATGTTAGGTGATCATTCCTTTAAAAACTTGGGTTTGGGCCTCTATGGAAATCACACCAATTTGGATGAATTAAGATACGTCGAAATGCTCCAAGTCCAACATACATACCAGACTGGTTCCAGGCTGGTAGCCAAATATCACTTTAGTATTGTGCAAAAAATTACCATTTTATTTTGAGATCAGACAAAAGAGTGGTCCACAAACCTCTGAGACATGTGGCAAATGCAGCCATTCATGCACGTACTACAAGGAGAGAAAGTCTTCTATCGGATGACTTAAAATCACTAGGCTACAGTCTGATAGTCGAAAAACCTCTGCACTAGTCTTTCTAAGCAGTGAGAACTTCCTGTTCCATCTATGTTTCCCTGTGTCAAAAAAGGGATGATTGTCACAGTAATAGGGTTTTTGACACCCATGCATACAGGTGCATGTAATACAATGATAGCTTTGGCCATAGAGAGTTAACAGGTGGGGTGCAAATATTGTAGTAGAATAAATTTCATTGGTAAATTGTGAGCCTGTCTGCAATTGTGGGCAGGATTGAAGTCAAACTTAGGAAAAAAGCACAATTTCAGTGATCTTGCTGTGTCTGCATATAGTGTAATGACAAAAGCAATTTAGACCATGGAAGTTAAGGGGTTTTTTTGATGAGGTAGATCATATTGTACTGTTCCTATGTGGTCCTATAAGTACACCATCAGCTGGCTAACCCAGCTAGCAGCAAGTGTAACTCAGATGGATTTAATGAGATATATTTAATAAGTACATTCACAATCAAGTTCAACACACAGGACTTTTTGTTTTCCCCAGGCTTCTGACAAAGCCTGTGACCAGCTGTGAAAGTTAATTGCATGTTATGCTGTCACTGTCTGAGGCTGCCAGAGAACCTTTATGCTATGGTATATTTTTGTCCTTTGGCAGCAATACGGAAGGAAGGAAGGAAGGAAGGAAGGAAGGAAGGAAGGAAGGAAGGAAGGAAGGAAGGAAGGAAGGAAGGAAGGAAGGAAGGAAGGAAGGAAGGAAGGAAGGAAGGAAGGAAGGAAGGAAGGTTGAATTTCATTTTCCCCTGGTTTGACATGTAACTAGTATGGCAGTGTGTTGGGACATGTTTTCATGTTGCAGTGAGTTCTAGATGTGGTCTTTTTGCTTCCACAAAGTGGAACACAGACTTGTGAGGGTTCATTTTCATGTAGCATATGTAAATCCTGCAATAGTGCTTGCCTAGTTTGCCACTGCAGTAAACACTGAAGGAAATTTTCTGTATAAAATTCTTTTATATCCTTAAAAGGCACTTTTTTTTTTTTTCTCATCCAGGACATCACTTGGAAGTTTTTTCTGCTTTGCTTTCTCACATGTTATCATCCCTTTATTAATAATACTTTACTATCCCTTTATTAATATCACTATGATACCAATCTACTCCAGTTGCATGGCTGGTGGTATTTGCATTCTAAGCTATCCTATTTGGCTTTTACCTACTGAGTTATTTGAAATCATAACAGCCATTTGAGTGGTCTATTGCAACAGCAATTATTAAAATAAAATTAATTATATCGGTCAGATGATTTCCAAAGTCTCCTTTTCTTCAGCTTTGTGAGTAGTGTCTGCTGTGTCTTCCTGGGGACTACTCAATCACATCAAAACCAGAAAGCAGCTAATTTTTTTTTCATGGGGTTTATATTAAGAATGTTCTTGGGCATTGCTTATCTCATGATGGTTCATTTCTTTGCTCCTGCTAACTCATAGATTGGATGTCTTGCCAGAATGAGTGGCAGTAAATGGAGTGGATGGAATGGGCATATAGCAGGATTAATTTCCCTATGTTTCAGAAGCATCTGTTTTTCCTTTTGTCAAATCAACATTTTATGATCAAACAGCAGAACAACATAATCTTCTTTTCCTGCTTCCTAACATTCCTTATGGATTTTTTTTTTTTGTGAATGAAGGAAAGTTAAATGTTTGCAAAATAGTAATTACTAGTGTGTGATTTGAAAATTAAGTAATAATTGAATTGCATGCCCTTAAGTGAAGAATTTTAAGAATTTTCTTCTGAAGGTCTTGATTTTAACCTACCCTATAGGTATCAGCTGAGGGGCCTTCCAATAAGCATGTACAAAATTATTAAAGGCAGAATAAAATCAGCCTTCCCAAATTCACAGCCGCATGAATTATAATACAATATAGTAATAAATTTTTTTAGGTTGGAAAATATCTTTAAGATAATTGAGTGCATCCATTAACATATTATTGACAAGGCCACCACTTAACCATGTCCTACGTACCACATCAACACATTTTTCAAATATCCACAGGGATAGTAATTCCACCAGTTCCCTGTGAAGCATGTTCCATTGTCTGACCACCCCATTCCGTAAAGAAGATTTTCCTAATATCCAATCTAAACCTTCCCTTGCACAACCCGAGGCTGTTTCCTGTTGCTTCATCATTATCTGGGAGAAGAGGCTGACCCCCACCTGGCTACAACCCCCTCTTGGGCAGTTGTAGAGAGTGATAATGTACTCCTTGAGCCTCCTTTTCTCCAGGCTAAACAACCCCCATCTCCCTCAGCTGCTCCTCAAAAGATCTGTGCTCCAGACCCTTCACCAGATTTGTTGCCTTTCTCTGGACATCTTTTTGATTGTCTTTAAAAAATCCCAGCAGGATTTCTGGTTGCATTTTGAACCTAAAACAAACAGTCATCAGTTTGATCTAAAGTGGATCTTCTTAGATTGACTTGTGGTTTGTTTGTCTGGTTTTAGTTCTTCTGTCTGCTTGGCCTCTGCAAACCTGTTTAAGCTGTGCTCTTGCTCTTGCTCTGGGCAGCACTAGAGCCGAGCTCAGTGATTCCACACAAAGGATGTCACTCCTTGGCAGAAATTGGTTTCCAAACATGTTTAATTAAGCTGGTGAGGCTTTAGGAATAAAAAAGAGAAGGCACCTGGGAGAAGCAGGAGCTCTGCCTGGAAGTGACAGAAATTTATAGGATGTGGGGACTTGAGTTCAAATTGGCCCCTTCAGCATGAAAATGGATGCATTGGGCTGGGATCAGCAGCACTGTGGGCACCTTGGTACCCCTCTACAGTCCAAGTCCTGCAGGTAGCTCTACTGTGCTTTCAGGTGTGAACGTGCTCTGGCATGGGACCTGCTTGTTAGGCAAATGACTTGCTGCTGATAAGGGGATGCTCTGTGGCTGCTGGCTCCTAGACTGGGAAAGTAATTCATCTTCAGCTGCAGGTGAGGTTAATAAAAATCAGGCCTTGTAAGGGTGATAAATTACTCATTTTAAAGTTACATTGGTAGTCTAGTCCTAATGAGCTTTAGCAATTCTCATCCACTGTGATAGGAGGCTGAATAAAGATAACACTGCAGTTGGGGAAATCACCCTCTCACAATAATTCAAATGCAACACTTCACCACAGATACCTTTCAGTGTTTTTAAATAAAAAATGTTATTGTGCATTTCCTGTGACCGGTTTCACTTTTGCCAGCTGGCATTCCCTCAATTCTTCTCTGAGCACATCCCCAGCTGCATCCTGACATGATATTTTCCCTTTTTCTGTGTGTTCCTTTTTCCCTGCTTTAAATATTTGCAGTTGATAATTTCCCAGATTCCCTCCCAGAGCCCTCTTGTGGATCAGCTTCTGCTGCCCCTTCTGACAATGACTGGTTCAGACCACATTTTGCATTCTGTATATCTGCTCTGTGGAAGTGCAAATTCTTCTTTAGCATCACGGAAGATACCTTAAAAAGATTATTATCTCCACTGGATAGGAATCAAGCATTTTACAGAGCTGCTTATCCTTGATGCCCACCTGGACGCTTTGAGCAACATAAGATATGCTCGAATTCTTGTAGATAGAGTGAGCTTTTGCAGAATCACATCTGCACTGGCTGTAGACATAACCTCGATCTGGGTTCAACCTGCACACCTGATTGCCTCAGCTTCTTAGTTATAAAGTAGAAATCCAATGCTTATCAGGTAGTTTAGAGTAAATGTGTTCAAAATTATGAGCTGGCATAAAATGTTAATTAATTTATATGGTCATGGAGTATTTAATCTCCAAATTAGCTTTAGAAACAACTCTGAGCTTAGCAGAAACTGAAAAAAAAAAGAGGCCTATTGGAAATGATGCTGCTTAAATCATGTGAAATATATACCATCAAGAAATTACAGAAATGTTATTTAACATAATAGCACTATGACTGTAGTTAACACCCAAAGGATAAACTACAAAATGTTGAAAATTGAATCATCAAGGAGAAAAAAAATCATCCATCTTATTTCCTGATGAGGTTTTATTTCCTAATTCCAGATAGAACCCTACATAACCTTTACTCAGTTGGTACCTAACCTGCAAAACGTATTTGTACGTTTGGTGACCAAAATACTGTATAAATATTATAAATGAGCAAATGTTACAGTGTATACCAGAGAAAAATGCATTTCTTCCATTTATTTCCTATTACTAAATCTTCTCACAAATTGCAAGTTCCAGAATGAAAGGTCAAATACTATAAAATAAAGATTAAATACTCTAAAAGATTTGTCTCTAGAACTACAGCTTCAGAGTGTGTTTCTTATAAATTCCATAAATGGAATGATTTTTATTTTGCTGCTCTGCTTCCTGTATTAAATGAGGGAAGAAGAGGAGTCACCATAACAACTGTTCTACCACCAAGAAAAGCAACATTTTCTTAGAGCAGTACATCTATCACATAAATAGATCTATAAATATATGTTTGGGGTGTATTGTCTAAGATTGACAGCAATTACATCACTGTTGACACAATTAAATGAAGAAGCACACCAACATCCTGTGTCCTAGCACCCACAGGGCCATAATTTCTCCTTTTTATTTTCTTCTCCTTATATGCATTTAACCAGCTGTATTCAGCAATATTTTTACATGGCACCACATAGCTCTAATGTTTCTATTTTTTCCTAGTGCAAAACCTTTAAAAATATATTACATGGCACTGACAAAGTTTAGCAGAGAGCAAGATCAGGCTTTTTTTGTTCCAAGTGGACCTGGACCGCTTGGGCTATTTGCCCACATGGAGAAGCTGTCCTACTGACCATGGCATTGGAGGCAGGTGAGTAGTCTTAGAGGATGTCAGGGCCTGGGGCTTTGCTGTAATGTTAGCATTTAATATCACACCTGAGCTTCCTGTGTTAAAAGTGTCTTTACCTTGTTATCAACATCAGCTCTTTCTTCCTATTATAAAGAAAACAGCATTTGATACAAACGAGAAAGCAATCAAATCACAGTTGGAGTATTCCCTAGTTTATTCTAAAGTTTAAGTGTAGCTGGATAAAATAATTACAACACAGCAGTGTTGGTAAACAAAACTAATTTACATATAATATCTCACTCCATGCATCCAAAGAGCTCTCTTAATCCTAGGTGGCATTTTCAGTCACAAGATTATGCATGTAATAACAATAGACCTTTTTATCCCTCAAGTCTTCCACTTAGCCTCTGGAGGCAGATAATATCTCATAGCTTGTCAGTGAGACAAGGAAAATGCTCTAATCGAACACTCCTGTGGACCATTATAGCACATAATAACAGAGGATTTTGATGGCTTTATCAGACATGCATTGGAAGGTTCCCTTTCAAAAGACAAAAAAAATTATTTTGTTTTAATGCAAGGCTTTGAAAAGATTATTGTTTAGGTTGTTAAACCTCATCTCTTCTATCCTTCTTAATATATACATATATTAAGAAGGATAGAAGCTGAGAGACAAAATGGAGGGACAAAACTGTTATGTATCCAGTGACACAGAATACTGTGGTTTGTAATATATTATGTTTATATTGAAATGCTCTCATCACTGGTTCCCAGGGTTTTCAGCATTATTTCCAGGGTCTGCCCTGGGAGCTAGTAGTGTGCAAAACTCTGCAAATTGTATTATAACCTTTGAAGTTTAAAGCTCTTCAGAGCTGCCTGACTTCAGAGGTGATTTTGTCAGGACTTGGAAGAATGAAATCAAGCCAGCGTGGAGAAAAGTGGTGTGCCAGACTTGCCAGACCTCTGCAAGGAAAGCCTGAGGGACCACATGGAGCAGCATGGGTCACTTTCAAGCCATTCTACAGAAGAAATAGGTGTGGAGGATGTTAGATTGTCTAGCTGAGCTGTCTCTACCTGGAGAGGGGATCTGATGAGTTCTTGCAGTCTTTGAGAATCTGTCATGGACATGACCAAATTTGCATGTATACATTTGTACATGTTACAGTTTTGCATACAGGTGAAAGAAGCTGAAGGTGGACTGTGCTGTGCACACTGCTGGGGTGTGGAAGAGCAAAAATAATTTTGCAAAGGAGTGAAATTGTGTCAGGTTGAAGCATGAGCTAATGAACACTGTGTTGTCAAGCCTTTGGAAGACCCCATCCTTAGTATTTGAAAGGATTTCTTAAAATATGTGAGACTTTTCAGTCTCTTTACTGTTCCTCAAGCAGCTTGTCTGTATTTTCCTATACAAGAAAATGGTGCTATACTTCTTTAACCTTATGATATAATAATATATTTTAGGATGATCAATACACTCTTGTTTTTTTAGTACCTCTTTGGTTTCTCAGAGAGTAGTTGAGGTTAGATGGGACCTCTGAAGATTGTCAAATCCAAACCCTTTGCTTAAACGTGATCATCTAGAGCAAGTGCCCAAGGTGGTTTTGGATTGTGCTTGGGTGTTTCCAAGGATGGAGGCTTCACAGCCTCTCCCTGGAATAGTTTGGCTATAAGAATCCAATTCATTACAGCTTGTCTTCCTGCACTAACGTGGAGCTTTTCCTACACTGCCAAGTGATGATTTTTTAAAAATTTACTCATAAAAATATTACAGACAACAATTGTTTCCAGCTCCCCACCACAAGGTTGGTTTATTAAGAGTCAGAGGCAACCGCTTGCCAGAGACTGGGTAGCAGTGTTCTTGTTACAGTCCAGACCACCAGAAAGTTTTCTAGCCAACTTTTCCAGAGCACAACTACAACACAAGCGTGTTTGTGAGGAAGCTGAGGAGCAATACTGTGAAACTCTGGCATGTATTAAAGTATCTTATTCTGAGAATTTTTACCTGAGAATTCCACTTCTAAATATGTCACAAGAGACCAGGTTAATGCTGCAGAATGGGTGCACCTGCTTTGAAATCTTACAGGCAATGTGCAAATGGTACTTCATATATATGATGCAAGCTTAGCATGCAGATAGTTTAATAAATCCCTTTAAGGCAGTATAGATACCTTTTTTAGAAATTCATTAAACCTAAGTCCTCATAAATAAATTCTTCACATTATACACTATCTCAAAGACTGTATGCCATCTGAGCAGATACCAAAATTCTGGGACTGAACCTACCAGCTGGTGCAGCTGTGGAGGCAATGACAAGCTTGGTGTCACAGCAAAGATGCCAGACACTACATTTAGTCAGCATGCCCAGCAGGTGGATTAGTTCACAATTACGCAACCATCTCTTAGGAATCTATTCACCTTTTCCTCTTAGCTGAGGTTTAGGCATGTTAACCCAGAAAAGTGATGGCTTCAACAAGTGCAAATGCAATCTTGAACAAGTTAATTCAATAGGGAAGGTGTTATTCATTCCATTCACATAAGGCAATATTCACACTGTAATGAAAGCAGGAATAATAAGCCATTGTATTCAACAGGACAAGCTAGTCAAGAAAATACTCTCTCTATATCACATTTTGACACTTTTGGAAACATAAATTGGTTATGATTAACTCTAGAAGTTTTGCCTTGTCTTTTGCAAAACAGATGAGTGGATTTAGGAATTCGTCCAGCAAAAAGACAGCCAAGGGCTTTGCTACTGCCAACAAATACTCCACAATTTCCTCCACATCACTCTCACACTTGACCTCATCTCTGAACTGCAACGATGTCTAGTGCTCCCCCTGCCTCTTGGTTGTTTCAGCTTTTTTACTTGCCAGATACTCTCTAGGTTTATTAGATTTTGTTTGCTTGTTTCTGAAATATTAACAAGTGTTGTCCAGGAACGGCATTAAAACCAGCAGACTGATTTCTGTGGCAGTGCAAAACAGAGCTGTGCCTCCTGGCACAGCAGGCAGGAGTAGGCTTGGAGAGGCAGACTGTGACAAGACCTGCTCCATCCACTGCTCTGCCTGCAGCTTGGTGCTGTGGTTGGGATAAAACGCACAGCAGGGTCTCCTGAAACCAAGCGATGTCTCAAAGAAGTTAAAAGCAGAGGGAATTGACTAGCTAGCTTTTTATTTTGTATTTTTTTAAATGATTAAAAGTGTAAGGCTAATACTACAACCAAAATAGAGGAACACAATACTCTTGACTTCTTTAATCATGACTCTGGCAGAACATGAAGACAAAAACTTACAGTTTGGCTCATTGTCACATATTTCTCTGTTAAATAAAGATTCATTTCTAAACTGTGTATCAGCTTTGAGCACAGTCAGTGATGCTTTTGGAAGGATTCCTTCTCCAGTAACACCAATTCTTCAGTACTCGTAGCTTAAGTCTTTTGCCACCACTAATGCCCATCTTCAATTTTTTTCCATTCTTTTATTTACTATTATCACAAATAAATATGCTTCAACATGTTTTTATTCCTTGCCCATGAATTATTCTAATATAAAATACCAATTCTAAATCCTAATGTTTCCTATCCTGCACAAGAAATCTAAATTACTCACGTGCACCTCTGCTAATGTGACCTATGCCAAGGGAATAAAATTTATAAAGATCTGTGATTTTCCCCAACTGTGATTGCACTGCTTCAATTCTGTCAATAACACTTTTTTCTCCAAGGTAGTGCCTTTAATAGACAATCGGATTTTTTCATGGGAAGCTGTGATTAATCATCTTTCGGCTCATGCCAACATGTTCTTCATGACATTTTCACTATGAGTTTCTAACAATTCAAGTTGGGGGCTATTAAAAAAAAAATATAAAAATAACTCATATGTAGGGAACCCTAAATAATAGATTTGATAGAGACAAACATATAGACTGAAAAGGAGAATTACATTAATAACACTCGCTTTTGTAGATTTTTATCACCATCCAGGTTTCCCAGGGAAATGCTACTGGTTTAAGTGAAGGAATTCATAATTTTCTCAAATTTCTGTGATAAATATGACTATTGACAGTTTAGGCATATGTATTACCAAACCCAAAGGAGCTATTTTTGTCCTGAAATAGACCATGCAACCAGTAGAATTTTATGGCCTCTAGTCATTAATTTATTTTTCACCTTCTCCTTCAGGGACAACAAATACAGCCTTATTACCAAGAGGAGCAGCCTTTCCTTGGTGTGACAGATAAAGAATTTAATCATTTGCCTCAGGCTTTGTCAAACATTCTTTTCTGCTGTGTTGACAAAGAAATGTCGTTTAGGTCCTCAGAGCACTAGTTTTATTTTACTTATTTGTTTGGATTGGTAAGGAATGACAATAGAAACGACTGGTTTTTAAACTAACACATCAGCTTAAGTAAATAAACTACTCTTGTGTCATTGGGAGAGGAACTGTTTCCAGAATGCCTGCATGTCAACAGATCAGAAGAGGACAGAAATGAAGGTAACAGGGCCCAGTAATTTTCTCATTGAAAAGGTTGCGTTCATAATTCATTTACTACAGAGAAATACTTTGCACTTGTCAAAGTTGAAATGGGCACCCAGCTCCTTTAATCAGTGGTTCATGGGCAGCGGCACGTACACCACATGCACAGGATGTGTACGTGTCTGGATGTCTGTGAGGCTGGACCATGCCTCATCTCTGTCTCCCAGTCTTTACTATCCAACAGTATACACAGGTAAAGTTTGTGAAACATCTTTGGAATAATGATACACAAGTGATGTGTTTTGATTCCCAAAAGATGCGTGTGAGCTACCCCACTGGCCTGCTGAAGAGGCTGGCACTGAATCAGACCCCATGGCCAGTTGTGCTCCTCACAGCCTTTACTCCTTCCCCTCTCCTACTGTGTTGCCAGCTTCTTGAGTGTTTGAATGTCTTACACCTGTATATTGCAAACTTGTGCAAAGTACAGCATAAGTGCACAAATATTGAGTTCCATCTTCAGTCTGAGTTGAGTTTCCTGCAAGAAAGAGCCTTTCACTTGACTGTTTCTGTTGTTATTTGGGATGAAAATGTTCACTGGGAGGGAGAGCTGCTTCAAAAAGCACAAAGTTACTGCTTTGGGAGCACTGCTATCTGAAATATCCTCTAAAGAGAACAACAGATCCTATTCAAGTAGGCTCTGGGCTCAGGGTCAGACATAAACCATAGCTTTAGACCAAACCAGAACACTGAGTTGGAACATGGCCAGTTCCAGGAAAAATGCTGGCTACAAATCTAGACCTGAGCATCATAGCTCAGAGCCTGTTTGCATGCATGCTTCAGTATCTATTCTTTGTTTCATTCTGAGCAGGTAGGATATAAGCAAGTGGCTGCAGGCGGCTGCTGAACACACTGGCTCATGTTCTGGTAGAGGGATGGTGGCAGGAGTGGGGGCACTTCAGGCACAGGGCCCTGTGAATATGTACACATGTGCAAATGCAGGCATATCATTTTGGGATGAGGAGCCCTTGACCCAGAGATTGCTGGAGGCAGTGCTGAGGGAGTGCCACAGGTATTGCTGTCCTTGCTTTGGTCCTGTACCCTCCCAAGCCATCTGCTACAAGTTGCTTCTGGAAATCAGAGAGTGAACCAGGTGAAACTTTTGGCTCCTTTAGTATGGCCAGCCTTAAATGCTGAAACACAAAAACATCATTCAATATATAAATGCTAAAGATCAGCACTGGCATTATGAAGAAAAGCCAGAGCCAACTGCACAGGCTGTGAAATACCCTTTTGCACTGCCTTTATTTGGACTTGTGGCATTCTGAGATGCAGAAGTTTCTCCTCTGCCGTCCTTTCTTGGTGGCCTCCTTCTCATGAGAATTGAGAGTCAGAGAGCTGTGCTCTAGTTAAGACTGCATCAGGGCCTGGTGGGAGCCCTGGCCAACCAGTATAAGTCAAAATAATTCTTGGCAGGCTCATCTCAGTACTGTCTCCTTTCTCCAGAGTGATCTCACAGGGAGAACTGAGGAGCACTGCTCCCAGAAAAGTAAAATGGGATGCATTTTCACACAATCTGATTTTCCCAAGGAGCTAGAGTCTCAGTCTCCTCAGCAACGTGAATTAGTGTGGTAAGAGGGATGGTGCAGGTGGACAAACACTTCTGTCATTTATAGTGCAGTTGAAATTCTTCAGAAGACAGTAAGAGCTCTTTTTCATTTTAGAAAAACAAGATACCATTTAGAAGCTGATAGGTCTCAGAACGGCAAACTGGATGGAATATTCTTTACTAAAAGTGTTGTTAATTAAGCTAGTCCTTATTTATCCCAATGGAAGATTTTAACTAAGGTGGAAGCTTTGAGGCTAACCTCAACATCCAGATCCAATTTGTTAAACAGTGACAGTGATGCCTCCTTCCAAATTCAGTTTTAGATCTACATCTAGTTCTACTAGATGAATAGTATTATGAAAGACAATGGTGCTGCACAGACAGTATATTAATTACCATATACTCATGACTATGTCTACCATTTGTGGAAGTCCAGGGAACTGCCTCAGGGAATGAAGAATGAGACAAGACTTGTAGCACAGCAAAACTTAAAACCAAAGTTCCAGGAGAGTCATCCTCAGCAACTCCTTTTCTGAGATTACAGCTGAAGTAACAGCAACAATTGGTAAACAGGCATTAATCAAGCCAGCAGATTTCCCTTAGTGAGAGTAATTAGCTACTCTGCCAGCTCCCAGTCTGCTCTGGAGGGTTGATTGGCTGGTAGAAAATTTTCGTGGCAGACATATGAATGTACACAGATCCTGTACACAGATCCTGACCAGATTATAAATTAGCTTCACCGTGGAAGCTTCCATGCATAAATACTATTTTGAGAAAGAGAAGTGCTCTGTACAAAGCCACTTAGTGTGATGTCTTTTAGTTCCATGGATGGCAATGGGACATTTTCTATTTATTTTTATGAAGCTAGGTTTTTACCATCAGTTTTACCAACATGTATTCTCTCTGCACAAGCGTAACCTTCAGGGGGTTTAAACATCTGTCAGACTGAAGTGGCAGAAGGAGATGGGCTGGTTTCTGTGTAGTGAACATATTTTGGAATCCAATAATGGATTCAGCTAAAGCATGAATTACCCTGACAGCAGATACACTTGGGTAACCACAACTGAAACAAGGGCTAACTCTAATTTTTGAGTCTAATCTGCCACCCACCTGTAACATAGGGGAAAACTCATTGGAATACATTTCCTCCGTAAATGAAGTTACTCATAGATACCTTTACTTTACTAATCCCTCAGTTTATTCCATCCTAAAGCATACTCCTATGCTAAACTGCACCTGAAGAGTCCATTTGATAGAGTGGATTGGCAGCCTGGGATTAAATAATAATGGAAGCATAAAAAGTAAGGTAAGAGGGAATGGGAAGATAAATATTTACCTATTGTGAGGTACATTCACAAAGAATAATGCTTCTGAAAAGCAAGTAACAATTCTGAGTTCTCAAGCAAGTTGATGAAAGAGAGGTCATATTTCCAGTTGTCTAATGCTGAGTGCTCAGGAATGTTGCATCTGGGATCTGAAAAGTGAGGAATTCAAAATTTTTAGTCACCCAACAGAAATATTGGCTGGTATTCTTGGCTTTGGTAACATTCCTAATTTTCAAACCTTCATCTGGGTTTATTTTTTAAATAGTTGCTTTTCAGTTCAAATGTTCCTCTTCAGATTTCTTGATCTCCTGCTCTTTTGACTTCTTTCATTAAAGAAAAAGATAGATAAATAGTAGAGTTGAGGGAGCTCATTTTGCATGCAAGAAAACAAAGTTTTTTCAGCAACTTCTGCATATTTCTCTCTTCCTTTTGCTAGTGCTGTTGTTTAAGTGCTGGCATGAGCAACCCATGTAACTGGAGGAGGTGTATATCATGCAATCTCTGAGATTAAACATTCTCTGAGATTGTGTGAGATTACAAAGGCAGCATGTAACTGTATGGAGGTGCCTCTTATTTTAGAGAGCCATAATATGCAAAATGCTATTTCCCAGCTGTTTCTTTCATGTATCAAAGAGTTTACAATTAAATTACTCAAATCCAAGGCCATACAAGCCTTCTACTTCTCTTGTAGTCAGCAGCTTATATATGTATGTGAGTCAGAGAGTAGAGCTGAAGTCAAAGGTCTGAGTCTTGCAAAACAAAGCTATTCAAGGATGTTAAATCTTCACAAGACTGAAACATGACTGGAAAACCAAATGGGTAATAGAGTCTGTGTTAACCAGTAATTTCTGCTGGAAGGATTTGTAACTCATCAAAGTAGAGGAAATCATCAGCATTAGTGTTTTATACAAACTATTAGGCATGTCTGATCTCCCAATTAAGTGGACTAGAAAAATAATCAAGCACTGATTTCATTAGAATCTTTCTTTTGTTGTTTACTTTAATGGTATATATGTAATTTGTGAGCTTTTCATTTACAATCAAAAAAAAAAAAACCAAGCCAAAAAAGAACCATCCCCCCCTCCCCAAAACAAAAAAAACCCCTACTTCTAGCTACTTCCTTGTGAAAAGCAAATATTGCATAGCAAGCCCTGCCTTCTTCAATATTTGTACAGATTGGTAAGGCAGGGATTTACGTGCATGTGTCATACACTGCAGGTATGTATATACAACATGCACATATATTTTCTGTCCTATAAAAGCACAAAGAGAAGGAAGGCTTTCTGGGATATGTCAGTGTCACTAGGAGGACTGATTGATCCGGAATCTGAGACAATAATTTGTGGCACAGTGTTGTGCTCTGAGAGATGCCAAATCCAGCCCTGAATAAACCTGTTGCATTACCAGCTGTGTTAAAGGGTGTTGAGCCAAATGTAAAGATGCAGGACCAGTTTCTGCAGGGCTCATCTGGCTATTTGGCTGCTCCAGACTGAACTTAATGAGACATTTGTTCTGTTTAGAGCTCTTAATTTCTGGCTTCTTAAATACTGTTCACTTTCTATATAGTGGCACAATGTAAACAGAGGGACAGTGTCTTGCTTTTTCCCTGTGTATCTCCCCTACAGCATTAAGACTGGGACATCTACTGGGAATGATCAATGTGTGCATGAACTTTTCTTCCCCAGAAATTCTCCAAATTCTGTTTTACTACTTCCATTAGCTATTGGTAAAAATTGCAGTTACTGTCCCATCTGACTATTTAAAAAAATAGTGACATTTTTTGTCATAGAACAAATGTAAGTGCCACATTTGGAGATGGGGAGCAGGTTCAGATGCTTGGTTTGGTATTACTGAGGCAATATTTATTTGGAGAAATCAATATATTTTGTTAGATCAGCTGATGGAGCAGGTTCAGATGCTTGGTTTGGTATTACTGAGGCAATGTTTATTTGGAGAAATCAATATATTTTGTTAGATCAGCTGATGAAAGTGGGAAAAATTACATGCTTGAAAATACAAAAAATTAGGAGCCTTTCTGCACATCCTAGATATTAGTTGTGCCAGTCTAGAACACAAGTTTACAAATAGTCTGTATGCTAACTGTAGCCTTTGTGTTTCTCTCTGGCTGTATAAGAGAAGAGCTTTGCTTGTTTGTGCATAAATATGTCCACGTGGAACAGACACTCTTAAAATCAGAGAGGAAAAATCATGGAAACAATGAATATACTAGCCTTTAAATTTCTCATATGGAACCAATTAACACTTTATTGTATATTACTTTATTAGAAAGTAATAAAACTCTAAAACTCTAGGGCTTTTCTAACAACTCTGCTAGCTATAACACTGCTGATAACAAGACACATCTGCTGATTATGCTGTTTTGAGTGCTCCTTTCTTTCACCTCTTGCTCCCCTTCACACTCTCATTTTGGCATCTGTAATTAACTGTGGCCCTCAATAATAACCATCTCCCAAGCCTATATTCTTCCCAGGGTTTCAGTAGCAGTATCCATTTCAGGGCCTCAAATCAAGTCATGAAGGAAATTTGTCCTGTTCATATAAAAAGTACAGATAATTACTAGGCACAGAGAAAGGAAGAGAAAGATCAGGGAAAAAAATGAAAGACAAAACACTCAAGAAATGAAAGAATAGCCTGTCTAGCATCTCAATGAGGAGGCCTGGGAGCACAGAAGGAGATTTTTGGGTCAATAATATCCAGATAGCAGTGACACCCTTCCCATCCAGTAAACCACAGCCTGTGCTCAGTGCCTCATCTATCATTGCATAAGACATGCTGTTAACTTCCAGGGAGTGGGTAATAAGAACAACTCCTACACGTGCACACTCCCTGCACAGGCACACTTGAACGGCAGGAGCATCTCTTTCCCATAGCTTCACCCTGGAGGTGCTTCTTTTAAAAAACCACACCGTGGGACACGTGGCAGTCCCAGCTGCTGCTGTGACTGTCCCATAGGATACAGCGCCTAAAGGGTCAGCTCATGGTCACACAGAGGCCTCTTAGTAATCCACAGAGAGAAGAGGAGATGAAGGGAAATGAGTGATAAACCACAAAACCCATCCTAAATGCATTCATGGAGCTGTGGCTTTCTGCTGCACCAGGGTCCCTTCATGCAAATCCCGGCCCAAGCTTTGGGAAGTCACACAGAGGCTGAGGGACTTGCTGTAGTTCCACAAATCGTGCCGTGCCAAATGCGTGGGGGAGGACCTTTGGCAGCAAAGCCTCTCTCCGCAGTGGCTGCTGCTTGTCCCCGCAGCTGAGCCCCGGCTGCCGGCACGGCTGGCACGGCTCGCCCGGGGCCGGGAGCCAGCGCAGCAGGGCAGGGGCCAAGCGGGGCAGAGCTGCTCGGGGAACTCAGCCTTTGGCAGAGACAGCTGGCACGATTTCCTGCTCTGTGGGATATCTGTGCCGTCAGGGGACCTTCCCGTGCTGCAGGGAAGCTAAGCTCACCTGGCTTTTGAGACCACACCAGTCCTCAGAGCTGACAGGATTAAAAATCCATAAAGCTTAGTGCAATACGTTTGGTTGCTGCCAAGCATAAACGGGAAAAATCTCTCAAACTTCTGGCATTTGTTGATGAACAGTCTTCATCTTTTCATTTTAACTGGACAATGCTCCCTTGGGAGTTGTAGAAGATAGAGAGAAAGAGAAGAGAGAGAGAGAGAAAGAGAGAGAGAAAGAGAGAAAGAGAGAGAGAAAGAGAGAGAGAAAGAGAGAGAGAAAGAGAGAGAGAAAGAGAGAAAGAGAGAAAGAGAGAAAGAGAGAAAGAGAGAAAGAGAGAAAGAGAGAAAGAGAGAAAGAAAGAAAGAAAGAAAGAAAGAAAGAAAGAAAGAAAGAGAGAAAGAGAGAAAGAGAGAAAGAGAGAAAGAGAGAGAGAAAGAGAGAGAGAAAGAGAGAAAGAGAGAAAGAAAAGAAAAGAAAAGAAAAGAAAAGAAAAGAAAAGAAAAGAAAAGAAAAGAAAAGAAAAGAAAAGAAAAGAAAAGAAAAGAAAAGAAAAGAAAAGAAAAGAAAAGAAAAAAGAAAAGAAAAGAAAAGAAAGAAAGAAAGAAAGAAAGAAAGAAAGAAAGAAAGAAAGAAAGAAAGAAAGAAAGAAAGAAAGAAAGAAAGAAAGAAAGAAAGAAAGAAAGAAAGAAAGAAAGAAAGAAAGAAAGAAAGAAAGAAAGAAAGAAAGAAAGAAAGAAAGAAAGAAAGAAAAGAAAGAAGTCTTAACAGCAGTCTGGGCTCTGTTATAGCTGCAGGTGACTGAGTGCCATCAAAAGCATGCCCTGCCCTACTTGTGCAGCAAAATCAGTCAGATGGGGATGTAATCTTAAGGCTGACTACACTGTTTTGATCCAGCTTCCCCAAATCAGTGCCATGCAAATGGAAGTGATAACAGTTACAGAAAGGTGGAACCATATTTCCTTTGAGGATTCCCTCCGTTCCCTAAGAAGATGTCAATTTAATGTTACCATTAGGTCCTGTGACTGGTACATGTCAAAATGCTAGTGCTCCCTGTTATCTTTCCATATCTTAGCAGAAAGCTGTTTATAGAAGCAGCTATGACGGTGATTCTTGTATGTGAGACAAATACTGACGTCTTGCTAGAGAGGTTTGCATTTTTCAATCAGAAAAAAATAATTAAAGGAGACTGGGTATTAAAAGGGCATTAGCAAAGTTTTCCCTCTCAAGACTGACAAAAAACCCTGAGAATACAAAGGACAACACAAGGCAAACATCTGTTCAAATAAAGGGAGTTAGAGAGCTGCCTTTTGTTGCATTGAAGTAATATTCCACCCATAAAAATTAACCACTCTGTGTTTCCCCACACTTTATACCATACTCAGTTCTTAGGATTATGTTTACTGGAAAGTTTTGATCATGTCATTTCTTTTCACTGCAAGCTAATTTATGGTTCCATGTAACTTAATCACATTTTCTTCAGCCTTTTATTAACAATACAAGTCTGGGACAGATAAAAAGCCATTGTTCAAAAGAGTAACATACCTCCTTAACACAAACTGACATAGGAAAGCAGGCTAGGGCTCAGACAATCCCAGACCTGCTCCATTAAGAGATGAGATTTTTAACAACAGATCTGTCAGACCCCACTGGATATAATGGGCCCTCATCATGGCACGACAGGTGATCATGTTCTGGAAATGTTCCAGTGCCAGCTGTGTTGCTGCACGTTATTTGTAACCTCTGTAATTGCAGCTTTTCAAAAACATTTTTATTTGGAAAGCCAGTATAGAGGACAAAAACCCCTAAAAACGACCTACCACCCTTTGTTCAGAGAAGAAAAAATCAGCATATCAAAGCCTGAATAGTAGTGGCCTGTTTTCTGAATTGCTGGCTTAGATACCCGTCTTCTAACAACCCCCCAAACCTTACTGTAATCATTGTTACATGTTTCCCCCTTTCCTCATAGTCCAGTTACTGTTCCTGCTTACAAATGAATGGATCAACAAGCATCTGCTTAATGCCTGCAAGGGCAATTCCTCCTGAAACATTAAAAGGCTGAGAAGCTGAGCCTGTTGAGCATGAGGACTGCTTGAGCACTAAGTAGAGAGTCTTCTTGGTTGAACCAAGGAGGAGTCAGAGAAATAAGCCATCTAAATTTGCTCCCAACTAAGCTTCATATGTTTTTTTCAATTGCACTTGCTTTTAAATATCCTGGCACCATCGAGAAATAAGCCATCTAAATTTGCTCCCAACTAAGCTTCATATGTTTTTTTCAATTGCACTTGCTTTTAAATATCCTGGCACCATCGAGCCTGAGCAACCACATAAGCCCACTACCACCAGCTCTGGACCCTGCTGCTCCTCTGGTTAGGTCACTATTGTCACACCTAATCACCATTCATTCAAAACCACCCATGGAGAGAGGACAAGCATTTCCTTTGCTCTGTACAGAGCGGAGCAAACTTTAGACCTCCACATAATTTCTAACTCTTTCACACTGTTCATCTTGCTTGCCTTGGAACTTGAGGAAAGTTCTAGTCCTTGGATTTCTTTCCTTAGGTCACATTTGAATATAGATTTAGAAATTAGTGGGAGAGGGTTACTCTGCCCCCCAAGATACAAAAATTGCCTACCCGTTATGCAAGTGATGGATTACTAAGGCAGTAATGTGGGTAGTTATATTCCTGGTGGAATAAATAATCTAGGCATGAATCACCTTTTCTTCATTGCTGTATATTCAGAGCAAATACTTTTATATCCATGATTTCTCAAACCATCTGAGAAAAAAAGTATATAAAAAGAAGTCACATGAGAACGGAAGGAAGTTTAAAGAGCTTTCCTAGGATTTTTAGTTGCCAGGGTAACCATTTTACTCTGTAATCAATATGTTTGGCGTGTTTCTATTGCTTTGTGACTGCTCCCACAGACAACATTGAAAGGTGTTTGGGGAAAACACTGGAAGCAAAGACAACTACTAACTTTGGGAAAAAATGACTTGGATATGAAAAAAGGAAATAACATATCCCCCAAACAGTCTAAACCTCTATCTGATTTTCTTGAGAAATGGTGGAGTAATTTTGTTTAATAGGTTTGCAAGATTTGAGAGAATCCTTTGAGTATGAGTTTCAGCACAATGCCTAGCAAGCTGCACAAAAGCTGTATTTTATGTTTTTTCCCCATATTAAATGCATTGCATTGCACACAGTATTTTGTGTCAATCAGTGAAGAATTACCTTTTAAGTGATCACCTCCTAAGTTTAAAAAAACAAATAGCAAGCCAACCATCAAGCTGCTTTAGCAAAATAAGCGATAAATGTTACCTATTTAAATTTATTATCGATAAGACAACACCAATATTGAACATGAATCCAATGCACATGCTTAAGAATTTTAGGAGTATCTCTGTTTTTGCAGTGTTTTCTATCTGAGGCTTTCAGAGTGTTTTTGTAAATACAGGTAAGCATCGTTCTTAATCTAAAGGCAGATATATACTGGCAAAAAGCACTAAAACTATTTCCTCAACACTTTCACAGCAAAGCAGGACATGCCTTTTGCTACAATTATGGCTTATTCCTTTGTAGACATTTCCATCGTTCATGTGTCTCCAGCTGCATGGAGCAGATGCTTATGGCCCAGTCCCTCTTACTCATCTCCTCCTGCCCTGTTTCTTCTCTCTCTTGGAGAGCTGCATCACAAGGCCTGCATCAGACATCTGTGATGGAGATGACCCAGGTTAAGGAGGTTGCATGACCTAAAGCCCAGTGTTTCAGAAGGAAAACAGCAAGGGAACTTTAGTACATTCACCGTTTGTCAGAACCTCCTCCTACCCCCGCGTTCTGAACCCATGAGACATCAAAATGTTAGAATAACTATTTATTCAGTTCAGCCTATTTTTTATTCCAGTCTTTTTCAAACACAGAATCTTCAAAAACTTCACAGCTCAAGATAAAATTAGAAACTGCTTTAAAGAACTTGCTGCAGAGATGGCAAGATTGCAAGAGAGGAGACATAAGGAGATATGTCAGAACAGAAAAGGAAGACTATTAAAATGAACGTCTGTATGGATGGGCATTTCCAATAGCTACAAGGCAAAGAGAAAGGGGGAAAGTGAAAAAAAAAAAGAAATGAACTATTAATTTTATTCCCTGGCATTTACTTAGATCATAAAGCATCCCTCCATTTGTTTCTGGGCGGTATTGTTCAGATTTTGTGGTGTCTGCAGAGGCCCCATGTGAAAATCACTCAGTTCAATTCAGTTCTTACTAAACCAATCCAAATTTTCTTTCTCTGAAAAAATATCAGAGGTCTTGGTGGTGAATTTATTGAAAGGTGACAGACACTTCTGTCATTGATCATGCCCCTGTTAACTGGTGGTGTGATGAAGGCTGTTCTCCCTCCTGGGAAGTGCTGCAAGGCAATTCTGAGGTATTCAAGTCAGGTGTTTGCTTCATCTGTGGCACCTGTCTTCCCTCACCTTACTTTATCTTTAAATAATAATTACTATTGTTTTTGCTTTCAATTATAATTAAAGACTTGTTTTGTGGCCATATCAGTGGGACCAGGAGCTCAAGTACCATTGCCTGAGGAAAAATAAGCCTGTGGAATATAAGCCTGCCATGCCAGTGTCTGTTGCTTCTGATAAAGGGAAACATTCTTTTTGCAAAACAAACTGTAAAGGCTTCCCATCTCTGCTTAGGAAAAAGGATGGACACCATGTTCACTGTGAGCCACAGATGATGGTCTCAGTCAGCTCCCTCTAGGCAGATCAACACTGCAGCACCTGGATCTGCCCTGAGCCCAGCATGCATCCAGCTACATGAAGTAATGGGTAATAGCATGGCTTTTGCAGGGTCTATTGCAAAATGCACCACTCCAGACTGCCTTGAGACATCTGGTAATTCATCTGTGCTGTCCTGTGGCTGTGATGCCTGGAACATCAGCAGTACAAAGCTGGCTGTTTCGGGGCTGGGTTGGACGCCCGCATGGTAATTTTCAGATACCATCCGTGTTAGCCTTTAAGCCCTTACCAAATGATTATTTTTTTTTTCCTTAGACCTGTGAGGCCATCCTGCATAAAGAAAAAAAGGCAAAACCACTTTCTTATCCTCACACTCGCAAATACAAAAACCTCCAGCCCTTTTCCTCATATTTATTTTCAACCACACGATCCTGATGTGGAAGCATCATCTCTTTTTTTTGTTTTGTTTTGTTTTGTACTTCTTCAGGTTGACAACATTGTGTAAAAGCCTGATTTACCAGCAGGAAGGAATCAGCAGTGTGATGGCTGGCAATTTTTTTTGAGTCTAACCCCTCTTGGCCATTCTTATGGGAAGAATAGTTATGTGGACAGGGTAGATCTTTCCCTCAGAGACACTCCTGATTTCTAATTTCTCTGCTGCACCACATGCTTGTCTAGGCTACCTATTAATTATTTAAAAATACACATTAAACTAGAGTTAGGGTTGAGAATATATACCAGTATCTTAAGGTAATAAAACCTTACAGGGATGTTATAATTATCCCATAAAGAAACATGACAATTCCAGTGACTTCAGATGAAGCATAAAAGAAATGAAATTGGGTTAGAGATAGGCAAAATGTCTCCATATAACCTTTATGAGGCTCTCTAGTGAGTTCTTGAGAATTAAAAAAAGTAAAAAAGATCGGTTTAAAGTAAAATATCTTCTTCATAAGCAAGCAATCATTGCTTTATGTTCCTGTGTCTTTTAAGAACACTATACCTAAACCAGACTAGCTGATGATGGTGTTTGAAATTTAATTAGTATTTCTGATTGCAATGTCTGGGTCAACTCTGTCTTGGTTTACCGTGCTCTTGAGAAACAGGTTGCAACACACTAAAGCTCAAGTGAGGACATAAACACGGCTTTTGTTTGGACAGAGCTTTCCCAGACTTATTGAGAGTGTGCTCTACTCTCTCTCTTCTCTTAGAAGAATTTTCATTGTTCACACTTGACACTGTTCTGTTGTCTGCAGATGTTTCTTAATTGGTTTCAGTTTAAGTAACACCCATATGAGACCTACAAAAAGAAAAATAAAACGAATTTGATTAAATGTTATGGAAGAGGGAGCTAAGCATAAAACACAAAGATTTTGTGAGTAAAGTAAAAAATAAGTAAGTCATAGTGGGATATAAGATGGCTTGATTATTATGGTACATTTTCATTTCCATATTGCATCTAAATTCAGTTGTATTGTGATACACTGGCTGTAGAGCCAAGATTATAACAATATCAGACTTCACTGATTCCAACCTTTCCAAAGGCAGCTTGAGATGATCTAGTTATCCATGCAACTGCAAAGCAACCTGACTGCACACAAAAGGTGGAGAAATGTCAACAAATACCTGTAGTGATTTCCACTAAGCTGGAATTACAGGCTGGTTGGAATGCTACAGCCATGCAGAAGAGTGATATGTGGGAAAATGAAAGGATGTGACTTAATCAAAACAACTTTCTTCTGTGTGTGTGTTTATGTATATAGGTGTGTGTGCCTAAAGTAATGAACACTGTGTTTACCTGGAGGAGGAGGAATAGGCCAATGCCAAGCTGGTTTTGATGTTATGTTTAGGTACTTTAGGAACCATGCAGCAATCAGCTCAGGTTTAGCTGAGCTCCGAAACCAGCTCAGTTGTAGCCACAGTTCAGTATCCAAACCGAGTTTGTGTTAATTTCCCCCTTGTGTATTGATTGCCATCTGTTCTCACTGTTATTTTTTCATGTTTGTATTCACACTTTATTATTCCACGTTGCAGTACTCTCATTTATTAGTAATGTCAGGATTAATGTCTCCACAAGATGAGCACCACACTCCTATTACCACTCTCTGGCAGTGCTGTTCCTCTGGTTCAGCATGGCATAGGCACATGTGTTGGGTATATAATTTTACTTGTTCTTCAATTCATTTTGTTCACAGATTGAAGCATCCAGTAGACTCCCTGGTTTATGTGTTATATTATATTCCATATATAGTTCTATGTTATCCCATATGCTGAAGCAGAAAAGGGCTCATCTTGATTACCCTTCTAATAATTGAGTTTCTCTTAGTTTAATGTCTCATATCAACTGAAACATGGCAAGGGCACAGTGGGTTTTACTTGTCTGCTCCCCATTTATGCTGTAGGCATCTGTTTTTCTACAAGATTAGTCTGGGCAGCTGCACTTGAGACAGTCAGAGCCCTGGCAGGGAGGGAGAGAAGGCAGCAGCAGGGAAAGTTTGTGGATCCAGGACTGGGCTTCTCAAGGACAGATGCTGCATCAGGGAGACTGCCCTGCAGAGGGGCTGGAGGCTTCTGAGCAGGGCAGGAAGCACAGAAATGCAGCCAGATCTCAGAGGTGGTGGAAATAAAGAGGTTTCCCCAACTGTGTAAAGTTTCTTGCAATTAGGAAGTCAGTAAAAGTTTCCAGTCAGTGGGCAAGATTGAAGGAAAGGACCTACTCTGAAGAACAGGGGGTTGGGATGTGGGGAGGAGAATACCTAAATACAATATGTGATTTTCTAATCTGTTTCAGATGCAGCTGATTCAGGTTTCCTTGGCTGCAACAGTGACAAAACTCTTGCCTGTCTTTTAGCAAAATGGATCTGCAGAGACTAAAACTGTTTTCATGTGCTCAGCAGAAGGAGAAGGTGTAAGATCTACCTCACAACTCTGCCTCACATCGGATTGTGTCATGTTAATTTGAGTAGAAGTCCTTTTTCACTTTTTTATATCTAGTTCAAAACCCCTCTATTATGCTTTTCTTAAACAGAGTAGACAAAATCCAGGCAGGTTTTTAGCACAAAAGCAGCCCTCTGCTCCAGAAACCAGCATCAGTCTTGCCACTGTTTTTTTTAACTTTTTTGGTGACATGTGCATACATTTAAGTACTTAAATCATCCTCACCTCCCTTCTGAGGACCCTCACAGAGAGAGAAAGTCACTTCGATAAATCATTTCCTATTTAACAGATGAGAATTCTTTACAAAGCCAGACATTCTATTGCAATTAAGTGTTAGGGATGTCGTACTTGCAGTTTACCTTACATCAGTCTTAGTCAGTTAGCAACATCCATACTGATCTTTCATGATTTTCAGTCACAACTGCTACTACTGTAGGTGCAATCTATGCCCTTGGCTATTTTAATAATCATCTTCTACAGTAGTAGTTGCATTTTTTTATACTACCTCTCCTCCCTTCTTGTCACACAGAAATGTCAGTGCTGCTTCAGGGATTCAACAGTCTTCTCCTTCTCTTTCCTTGGTTTGATTTTTTTGATCCAAGTGTAGTCCGGACTCTCCCTGTTTGAGCTCACAGCCATTGCCTTTAGGACCTGACTGTTCTTTGTGTGCCTTTAAATGGGAGGTTGTTAGAGCCATCGATCAAAATGTATGGTAAATTAAAAGTATGACTCTCCCAGCTTTTAGCTATTATTGTTTGCCACTGTCTACTTTACCCTCAGCCATTTCCCTGTACCTCTTAATCTCTGCAAGCTTCATTCTGTTCAGGTGGCATGTCACATCGAGGTGCTAATGAGCTTGCAGCTCAAACAATGACACATATGTTGCTAATATAAATGCTAAGCACTTGCGTTTGCATGCAAAGTATGTTTTGAAAAATGGGCTGATTATCATGAGGAGAATCAGGAATGTGCAGATGGCAACTCCATCCCCATCCTGCTCTGGTGAGTGACCCCTGCTCTTGTGCCACGAGAGTCCATTATCCCGTCTCACAATGCTGATACAGCCAGAGTCCCTTCATGCATATGTAGCATCAGAGAATTTTTCCTCCGAGTGTGTCAATATCCCTGTCTCCTTGATTTCAGAGGTCACTGTGGCTCAGATAACAGGATTTTTATTTATAGAACATGAATGAAATTTGGCAAATCCTTGCACAGCATTACAAACTCATTTGGCTTAAACTATTTTCTTTGTGTTGTTTTCAAAGATTGCCAAGACACTGGCCTTGGTATGAGGTTCCTGCACGTTCATCATAGCAGGGCACAGCACACTAGAGATCATTTTTCATTAATGACACTATGCATTTCTAAGACATGGCAGCATATAATTCCTTCTCCAGTGTAGCTGATAAGCAGAAGGACTTGGAACATCTAATCAAATTCTCACATAAGGAATGTGAGATTTTCCTCCTTCCCATCCCATTCTTCTGCATATCTTTCACCTCCAGCATCCTTGCCTTTCTGGCTCACATGCTACTTTCCCACCACAGGTGTGTAATATCACAGCAGTACAAGCTCTCTTCCTTTCAGCCTTTCTGACTTAAGTATTGTGGCTACCTATCTCCAATCAATGTTTCTTTTTTCCTCAAGATTTTGTGTTGTCTAAGCCTCATGTTCCAGTTTTTCTACATAATTCTGACCTCTTGTGTCTATGAGGGTGCTAAGTCTGCCTTCTCTCACTTGTTACATATCTTGCTTGAGACAGTATCTCTACTTCCTCTGCCAAAACACACTTTTCTTCTCATCTTGACAGATTTACAGTTTCAGGCTCTGAACTCCCACTTTCTTCAAAGTCCAATGTCTTCAGTCAAAGCTGGAAACAAGAGGGGTGCACCTTCTGCCTATGGTGATGGGTGAAAGGTGCCATCTTTCTCCCATCTAGATCTGGTAGGACCCAGAAACACACCTCTCTTGCACGAGCTTCCCAGAGCTGCCTGCCTACCTCCAGCCTCCTGGTATCACCTTCCCTTGCAAAATTTTTTATTCACACTCTTTAGCCCCCCACATGATTTTTATTTCCTCTCCTGTATTCAGCATGAAAATCTTCTGCACATTCTTCACCATTTAGCACAAGAGCTCTTAGCCCCACGTGTTTCTCTTTCATTTTCCTGTTGCAGAGACTAGGCTAGACCTTGTCATGGCTTGGGAGAGGCCTTGGCACCAGCACAGCTTCTCCTGTCATCGGAATGGGGCAGGTGCTGCTCAAGGGAGCATTAATACTTCACACCAGTGGTGAAGCTGTGCTGGTGAAGACCCACCTCTCTTCTCACGTGAGTGCCAGGTGTAACTTTTCTCTGCTGTGGGAATGGGTGTACAAACCAGGAGCATGTCCAATTTAGTTTAAATTTTATACATATTCCCTATAATAATGAGGTTGCAGGTACAGGCATACTAACCATTATGTTATATGAAAATTATATTTCTATATTTTCCCAGATGAAACATCATACAGATTTAATCTCTTTTTTTTCTCCTGGAAAGATCTGGAGGAGAATAATTTTTTTAATCCACTTTCAATTACTACAATTGCACAACCATAAAAACCCTACTAAGATAAAAAAACCTCTGGAAACTATTATAAGGCCACAGAAATGAACTCTTAAATTGCTGTGCTACATTTATTACCTAGCTCAGTAGGCTCTCAATGGTTTATTATAATTTTAAACTCAATAAAGAGTGTATTCCTCCAAGGGCGGAAAAGTCTTCCTATCATTATTTTATTGTTTATCAAGTTAATGCAAAATCATTTCATAATGAATACATTTTTACTTTCTAGAATTTTTCTATTTTAAAGCAATTTTCTGGGAAAATAAATGCTGGTGAAACTGAAAATCTCTACTCTTTGTCAGTTTCATTTTATACTATTATTGTTTGGTTATTTTCTTCCCTAGTGAGATACTGACCTGAAGAAATACTATCCAAGTTACTAGCACATTTAATTTAGGTATTCTTATCACCATTTCTGTATACTCAGTTTTTATGTGACTATTGGAAAGATGATTGGTTTTCTGAGCATTTAATTTACTAAAAAAACCTGTTTACATTGTCCCTCCTCAATTAAATCTTTTTAATGTAATATTTCATTGGATCTGAAATGAACATTTATTTCACTGAGGAATAAAGAAAGAGCTCATTTTTTTTTTTCATTTTAATTCTTTTTTCCCTACCCAACCTCAGTTAAGTTCTGTACTGATGACTCCATCCTTTACAGTTTTACTTACAAGTGGTGCTCCAGTGTTGGTAGAGAAAATTTATGTGGGCACAGTGGTCAAAATCTTGTATGAATTGTACAGATGCAGTTTAGGGATCCTAGCATCCACCATCTATTTTCAAGGATTTGGCACATATACATAAACACAAATCAACAAAATACTAACACAAGATATGAATACAAAATAAAATACAATTCCTAAATACCTCAGTGATTATCCTACTGTCACTAAGTACAGATCAGTTTAAAGTCTGGTAACTGCACTGAGAAATTTCCTACCAAATTTCTGAATCAAATTAATTTGATACCAACAGAGATCACTGTTTTGTGAGAATTATTACTCAGTCAATAGAAAATGGTTTAGTCTGTCAGTGTCAGAACATACATGGAAAGATGGGGAGGTTTCATATTTTGGGCAGGTTCAGTGTAGTGCTGGACTGACTGTAAGGACAGAGCCTCTCCTCTTCCACTGGTAGGACCTCCAGCTTTCCAAGGACTCACCCTGGCTTGGAAGGAAAGGCATGACAGAGAGCCTTCCCACTAAAAGGATATGTTCATTGACAAAATTTCAGTGCACAGTATTCCATGAATATGTCAAAAAGTTGTGCTGGTTGATATCACAAAACCTCCTTTGAAGAGAGAACTAGCAAGTACAAATGCCCAAACAGCATATTTATCCTGCTTTCATCCTCAGCCAGTGCTGTGAGACCAGCAGTCCCTCCCTTCGGGGCATTCTCCATGGTTCAATCAGTAGCTTTTAACCCCAGACATTCTTCACAGTACAGATCACTGCAGTCTGGTCCCCACTCAAAAAGTCAGTTTGAACCATCATCTCAAGGCCTAAGATGTTCTGCAAGCATGTGTGCTTACACTTCTGTTGTTTTGTGGACACATACACAACACAGGCAGTAGGGAGATAGAGATGAGTGCATTCTCAGAAGCTTCACTCCCCCTTGCAGGATTGCTGAGGTCAGAACTGGTACTTGTGAGATAGTCACAATAATTTCACTGTTACCCTGTGGTGTGTGCTGTCTCTTGCAGCTCTTTGGTCTGCAGTCAGTCTTTGTACTGCCTGTGAAGAGTGACTTCCAGTGTCTGTCTAGAGCCTCACTGCAGCCCTGTGGTGCCTCTGTGATAGTTACAAATGGCCCTGAGTCTCTAACAGGAACACAGCGTGCACTGGCAGCTCAGAGGGAGAGTGCAGAACCCTCCTGGAGATGGTTCTCCAAAGGCAAATGTACAATAATAGAGAAGAAACTTTGCTCAGTCAGTCAGTCATTACAAATGTGGATTGGCAGGAACTTAACAGTGCTTGCTACCTATGAGTAGCTTTGAAGGCCCACAAAACATTAGATGCCTCGCCTACTTATTGAAAGGTTTGCTATTAAAAAAACCCCAAAACAACAGACCTCCTCTGTACTGCAAGTTTGCTTTTCTTGCAGTACAACAAAGGAGACAATATACATAGAGGGCATGGGAAGAAGAATATGAGAGTGCTTTTAAAGCAGAAATGAAGAAATAGTGGGGGAAACTGCAGAGAAGAATAAGAGCTGCACTCTTCCCTCTGCAGAATAGAAGAGTTTAAGAATACACACAGTGAAAAATTATTACCCTAGGATAGCTGACTTTACAAAGTGAATTGCTAAGCATTCTCTACCCTGTAGTGCTAATGTTCTGAAGACATCAGCCATTACAACCTCATATTTAGCATATCTAATGATGGAGGAACCTCACCCTGCTGTCAGAAAAATCACTGGGTTACACCCCAGATGTCTTCTTTTGGCCCAGTAAAAAGTCTCTCAAGTGTTATCTTGAGTCATAGCTTCACTGCTTTGTTCACTGTCTTGGTTTTGAAAGACAGTTGTCTGCCAGGGCGAGCTAGAGCTTCCCTTGGAATGGAGAATGTTACCCCCCTGCCCTCCTAATTATTATAATTTTGCAATTAGGGGCTTTCAGGCAAAGATATGGGAATAGGAGTAACGGTTCTTTAATAGGAATAAAAACAACAACAACAATAAAACAAAATACAAATGCAGTAGTACAAAGACAAGCAAGCAAGCAAAGCAGAAGTCCTGGAAAAAATCCTGACAGAGTCAGGGATATGACCTGACACCCTGTTGGTAAGGGTGTTGGAAGCAGCCCAAATAAATCCTAGATGAGGTTCTGTGGAGTACAGATAATGGAGTAGGGAAAGTCCAGTGGTGGCGAGATGGGTCAGGTCTTCCTCTGGTGGAAAAAAACAGATGCCAGCTGTTTCTGAGTCTCGGTTTTTATCCAGGTGGGAACAGTTGCACCACCCCCGCCCCCCCGTCATGCTGGGGGACACTGGAGGTGAGAGGCAAGGGACCTTTTTGGGTACAACTGCTTTTTCTATAGGAGGAGGTGTTTTTTTCCTGTTTTTTTGTAGATAAACAGTTTGAACACAAGATAATGTGATAAATAACTCCAGGTGTGTTTTGGTTTTATGTGTTTGTTATGTTAGCTGCACCAAAGAAAGATGTTAAAATAAACCTTTTATTTAAAGAAGATTTATTTATAAAATGGGATGCATGTACTCGTCCTGTCTTGCTGCTTACATCTTGGTCTTTCCTCAGCTCTTTGACTTCTCCTTGTAATTATCAGAGAGCAAATTAAGTTATCAGTGTTTGCTATTAAGGAAAGTAATTCAGATCCAGAGAAGGCTTGTAGATGTTTCTGCTTCACACTACCCCTTATTATTCCATCAGGCTTTTGTTTGCCACTTACAGGTTCATTCTCAACAGCTTAGAAGTTTTGTATTTTGCAGACCATGTATTCAGTATCACCAGACAGTAGGGAAGCTGAATGGTTTTAGAAAGTCTACATGTCACATAAAATGCAAATACCATTGTTTTCTTTCAAACCAAAATGTCAAACACAAAAGGTCAGCTCAACCCTAGCAATACCAATACTACCATGGCCTGTGCATGCATACGGTGCCATGCTCATATTCCTCAGATCTTAGCTGCTAAACTGAGATGTGAAAAGTGAAGAAAGACAGAGGAGTGGTCCCTGGGGTGCTGTGATACTGTTCCAGTGGCCTCTTTGAAGGGGATGATGCCTTAGCTCACCCTAGGGACAGCTATGTCTGGTTTAGGTGTACCTGGTTTTTCTGCACCGCTGTAATTTCTTTCTTTGGCCCTAAAAGTTTTCAAGGGGGAGATCACCACTGCTGCTGCAGCAATCACAGACTTTTAAATGTCAGAGAGCTCAAATGCCCTGTGGAATGCAGTCAAGTTCCCATGGGCCAGTTTCATAACTGAACAAGGATGATATTTTAATAATTATCTAGAAGATAATTATTAGAAGAACCTTGTGATTATAATCACAAGATATTGGCAGATAAGAGATGAGTGTGTGCTGGGACATAATTTCAAACAAAGAACATCTCCTTACTGGCTGTGAAAAGTCTTATTCTTCTGGATGGAGTCTCTACCTTTTCACAGATTAAAGTTAAAACAGAGAAGAGGGGAAAAGTGAAATCAAATGCTATGTTGATGCAAGATGGAAAAAAATTGTCTATAGAAAGAGATGCTTGGCCATTTTCATATAAATTTGCCTCTAGAGTGAAGAAATGTTGTAGTGGATAGCTAATGTTCTGCTTCAGTAGGTTTACTCGGGTGAAATGTCCAGCAGGTCTTCCAAAATTTAGAGCAGTCAAGACAAAAATCACTGCAATATGGAAAGAGTTTCACAGAGTTATCAAAGGAGCAGCATGTCTGGCCAAAACTTACAGGTGAGTTTCTTAGAAGAGATTTGTAGAAGGCAGAATGCAAGCTAGGGTGTACATGCACGTGTGGATGTGTGTCTTTAAGAAGACTGGAACAGGCTGTTATCCTGAGTCTTGACACTTACCACTGGCAACGCTGCAGGCTCAGAGTTCTCTCTGTATAGATGGTGAGAATAGCACAGCCTCCCCTACTCTTGTGGGATTTGGCATCTTGTTATCCTTTCCACAGAGGATAATGGGAACACAGTCTCCCAGAAATAGCAGGATTTACAGGGTGACTTGCTAAGGGAGAGGGCATTCAGCTCGCCTGTGGTGCTCCTGCCCTCAGCTAAGCACTACAGTTTAAGAAGAGCTCATCTTTTGCCTCTGTTCAGGATCCATTTATTTATGCAGGCTGTGTGCTCAGAACAGAGATGAATACAGAATGCAATAAGCAGTATTCCAAGGCTCAGTGGTAAAACTGATGTTTTCCTCCTCTGGTGGTGTCACTGATTCCACTTCCTTCCTGTATTTTTTCAGCCGTCACCTTCTCTCATCACAGAGGTTCTACCTCGGTGTGTTTGATGAATTAAAGGCTTTTTTCCAGTGTTAATGAGCTGAGGTGCTCTTCCTGCTGTGAACACTTGGTGTGTTTCTATATAAGAACCTTGCACAACCTCAGCACTTTCACTAAGCTGTTTGGTGTTATTGATTTCTCCAGGTTCTGCTGTGAGGGGTTTGTGGTAAAAAGCAGTGACTCAGCTGATGTGCTCAGTGGAGATGTTTTACAGGCTCAGACTGTGCTGCTGTTGCTGCCGAGTGGTTAAAAAAAATCACAGACAAGCCTTCCAATTTGTTTGAAGTAAAGTGTAGGCAGCAGAAAAGTTTTCTGACAAATTTGCAAAGATTATTGCAAATACTCTTAATGGCAGGCCTGATTCTTCTGGGGGACAGGCCCGTATGTTTCTGCAGCACCAGAAGGGGAGAGAGATCATCCAACTTCCCTCCTGGATGGAGCATGATACACTGAAGTTAAGAACAATCCCATCAGGAGTATGTGGAAAGCAAGGTGCCTGGAAATGCTGGCCCAGCTACTGAAACAGGTTAATCAATATTGGAGCAGGTTTGTGCTGGTGATCTCAGCTCTCCATCTGCATCTGCCAACCTGGCTAGATGGTGTCAGGACAGTGATTGTCAGCAGCAGGGTGACAGCATTCTTAATGTGGTCCCACAGAAACCTGCACATGTGAAATGCTTGCCATTTCAACACAGAAGAAAGCAGAAACTTCTCTAAAGTTCTCACAGAGGGGAAATTCAGCAATTGTGCAACCTGAGGAAGGAGAGGGAAAAAGCACAGCTGTTCTGGGAGGAAAAGTGGGGATTGTTTATCTGTTTCTGAAAGATAAATAAGCCTGTGATCTTGCTTATCTGAAGAGCAGGACTCCTAAAAGCTTTCAGATCACCACAGATTCATAGAAGTGTAGGTCAGAAGGTACCATATGAAGCTCTCTGGTTCAAACTCCTGCTAAAAGTATGTTTATCACCAACACTGCAAGAATTCATGGCTTTGTCTAATACTTCTAAGTATTGAAAAGCTCGAAGGATGGAGATTCTACAACCTCAATGGATATCATGGTTTGGTGCTGCACTGTCACCTCAGTAAAGAGGTCTTGTTTAATGCCTGTCCTGAACCATTAAACACAGAGCTTGGAGCTGTTGCCCTTCATAATACAGTCTGCCACTACAAAGGATCTGTATAACTTTTGCAACAGTGGTTCTATTAAATAACCTGTGTTATTTGTTATCTTCGTTACTGACATAGATGAAGGGATCAAGTGCACCTTCAGCAAGGTCGCAGATGGCACTGAGCTGAGTGGTGCAGTTCAGACTGCACAAGTGTGTAGTTCAAGAAGTGAGCCCTCATGAGGTTCAATAAGACCAAGTGCTGGTGCTGCACCTGGGTCAGGGCAACCCCCTGTCTCAACAAAGGCTGGGGGATGAACAGATCCAAGCAAACCTGCAAGAAGGACTTGGGGGTGTTGGTGGATGAGAGAAAGTCTGGACATGACCCAGAAATGTGCACTCACAGCCCAGAAAGCCAAAATGTCCTGGGCTGCATCAAAAAAAGTATGGCCAGCAGGGTGAGGGAGGGGATTCTGCCCCTCTGCTTCACTCTGGTGAGAGCCCACCTGCAGTGCTGCATCCAGCTCTGGGGCCCACAGCACAGGAAGGGCATGGACCTGTTGGAACAAGTCCAGAGGAGGGCCACCAAGGTGATTAGAGAGAGGGAGCACCTCTCCTGTGAGGGAGGGCTGGGAACATTGGAATTACTCAGCCTGGAAAAGGCTTCAGGTTGACCTCATTGTGGCCTTCCAGTACCTGAATGGAACCCGCAAGAAAGATGGAGAAGGACTATTTACAAGAGCATGTAGTGACAGGAAAAGGGGGAATGGCTTCAAACTGAGAGTAGGTTTAGATTAGATGTTAAGAAGGAATTATTTACTGTGAGGATGGCAAGGCAGTGCGACAGTTTTCCCAGAGCACCTTGACCCTGGAAATGTTCAAGGCCAGATTGGATGAGGCTTTGAGCAACCTGGACTAGTGGAAGCTGTCCTTGCCTATGGCAGGATGGTTGGAACTGGATAAAATTTAAGGTCCCTTGCAACCCAAATTGTTGCATTATTCTGTGATTCTGAAAAGCTGTAGGTTCCTATTGGATTCCCCCCAGCCTTCTCTTCACCAGACTGAAGAAGTCCAACGTTTCATTACAGGATTCATCCCTTAGGACTTTCACGCTCTTGTTAACCTTCCACTGGATATTTTCCAAGAACAAACAACTTGGAAAGCCTGAGAGCCCCACCAGTGGAGCAAGGCCAGGACTTCTGAGTTTCTCAGGAATGGAGCTGGAACGCCCAGGCTTCCTGCCACAGTGCTAAAAGACCATGCTGTGACACCACTTCTCTCATCTCCAAATGCTTACCTGGGATGCAGGAGTCTGTACTAGGTAACCAGATGTACCAAGAGGCACTTAGGCAGTTGCACACAGGAGACAACCTGGGTACACTGAAATAGAACTTGCTTTTTCACCGAGCATTTATGTTTTGATGCCCTGATATACTTCAATTCCAGTAAAACTTCTGAAATCATATGGGTTACTTCAGGAGAAGGGTGTTGGCTGGAGAAAGGGACTTTTGAGGGGCTTAACCCATGCATGTGCTCTGAATTGCTCAATAGCACTGCCTTGCAAAGCAGAAATGGAAGAAACCAGAGAACAGACTGACCTGAATTCAAAGAGCCTGACAACAAGCCCAGTTGTTGAAAGACTGCGACACAGAAACCTCACAGAGGGATCCCTGAAGGAAGGAGACCTTGGGAAAGAAACGTGGGCATACTGACTTGTCCATAACAATCTCTTGGGGGACACTAGATCCATTACATGTTGTTGAGATCTCAAACTGCCAAACGTAGGAAAAATATTTTCAGTTGTATTTAACAGTTTTGTAACGTCAAGAAAACTCTCTCACCATTCTGAGTCCTAAGAGAGCTGCTGTGGGGAAACAGCTAAGCTGCTTTCTTTCAAAGTCTGTACTCTTGCTGGATTTATGCATTCAATGACCTTGGCAGACGTACAGAAGGAACCCTTTACCATAGCAATGGATTGTTTTTCATTTCTTTCCAGATTAGGCACAAAAAATTTTCTCTCAGAAGATACACAGATTTTGAAATCCCACTTTTTTCCTCCCTCTTCAATAAATGGATTTTTAAGTGCAGAGAAAAACCACATACTCCAGCTGTATGGTTTCTCTTGTCCTCCTACAGCATCCCAAGATAGTAGATAAAAAGATGCTGTTTGAATTCGCTTTGTTGAGTCCAGCATTTAAATTGCAGTTGAAGTTACTATCTACATTGGCAATTTTAGCTCTATCATGATTGAAACCAATACTTATTACCTAGACATGTGAAGATGTGGTCTGTTTTCCTTCATCTGAGAATATGCAGGAATAGCATTGAGACACAGACGAAGGGAATTTGGAGGATTCCCAACTTAAACAAAGTATTTGCTATGCTGGATCAAACAGGTTTCCTATCCCACCCCTTTGCCCCCCAGTCAGGACTGCTGCATTTGGTAATGACTGAGATTCATGTGAGGAAAATGAAAAAAATCTATCCATGACTGATAGTCCATGTGCAATACTGCAGGTGGAGAGAGGGAAATTTCCTTCTGACCTTGGAAAAGAGCAGCTTAAGGAATGAAGTTACTGTTATGAGGTCCAACAAATGCTGCAGTTAATTGTAAAAATCTATCCCTGCTTATGGAAAAAGAAGGTAATACTGGAAGTGAAGGCTATAGTACTGTCAAGAAACACCAGGCAGTACTATTATTGATATTCAACAGATTTCATTTAATGAAATGTTTGGATATTTACATATTGTAGAGGCTTTTCTTATAAAATGCAAATCTTTTCCAAAGTTGCTTGACCTTAATTCTAGCCCAATGCCTCCCCACATTTCTCACTAGAATTACTCTTTCTTGCTGGGAAGCTGCCTGCAGGATGTACTCCTACAAGCATAGTAAGAGCCATTCTGGGTACAATCAGTTCTTTCCCTAGAAACTTCCTCCCTGGAATTTTTCTAAAAATCCTTGCAGGCTTAGCCTTCATTTATGCAGAAAGACAGAGAACTGCTCACGTTTTCAATGGAACACTTGTGTATCTTGCTCTTATCATGATACTAGTGAAAGCCAGCGGATCACAAAATGTCTCAGTCTAGGACAAGTTGTTATGGTGATTGGCTGTATATATGTATTCCAGAAAACTGGGATCATTTAATCCCTTAGCCCCACCACTTTTTTATTTTTAGTCAAGCATTACAGTTACAGTGTTAGTGATGAAAAATACTTGATGAAGCCTTTAGATTAGAAATTAGGTGTCTTTGCTAAATTGTCTGGTCTATACTCATAGCCCTGAAAATGACATAATTCCTTTTCTATAATTCTGAAAGTGTGATTACCGCAAGTTCATCAGTTGTAAAACAAAATATTTACACATTTTAGCAACATCAGTTTTTACTCCTGACCTGCATGCATGGCTCTTTATAGACAGTGGCATCAGCAGCCACTCTAAAAAGGTTTGTTCACAGAAACACACGACTGATGCCAAATATTTGCCCACTTCCAAAAGATTTCCTTATTTACCTTTTTGTTAAATAGTGCTAATGAGATTTTCATTAGCCCCTCTTGAAGAGCTAATCAGCACAATTTACCTGAGCACCCATCACACCAAGGGACTTCCCAGTAGATTATTGACAAAAAGAGGTACCAGTGCTGCCATTATGAGAACATATATTTACAGGGAAGATGTGGTGTAATACACAAACAGGGCAAAACCTTTTGAAACATAGTATAGCTCTTCTGGCTCAGTTGCTCCCTGGTTTATCTTCAGAAGGGGTTGCTTTTCTTGCAAACTGTGTAGCAACATGAAGGCAAAATGGAGACAGCCATGTTTCCCATAGAGATAAACATCAATGATCTCCAGCTTTCAGTGGAGCAGTAGTTCTCATGAGTGCAGCCCACTGTTTTTGTTCCAAGTCTGGCTCCCCCTTTTACCATGACCTGGCTATTGTCAAGTGTGGGAGAAGGAAAGCAGGTCATGCTTCCAGCAGCTTCCCCCACCATCCTGTCGCTGGACAGGCTCCAGGGGCTTCACACACACCACCATGCCAGCTGGACTGGCCAGGGTCCAGCTGTGGCTGATTCTCTGCCTTTCTTCATGTCTGGTGTATTCTCACAAGAATTTCTGGCAAGCAACAAGCATGAAGGGTCTAAATTCATCACAGAAGTTGTTTGCATAGAGCAGCCTGAAGATCTACATCTTCCCATGCAACCCAGCTGCTGACAAGAAATACAGATCTCTGACGAAGACCTGGCTTTAGCCATTGTCCCTCTTTCTTGTCTGGTATTGTACATTCATTCTGAAAATGCTGTCTGCCCTCCCACATGGTGGGGAAGAGAGCCACAGCAGTTAGTGCCATGAAAGGATATGGGCACAGGTGACACAGCTGGGGAGAGACATCCATGCTCACCCAGACATGCTGCTCCCTGAGGCTGTCAGCAGAGCAGAGAGCTGCAGGCAATGGGTCTTACAGACATCTACAGAAAGAGAGGAGACTGTCATTTATGAAGATTGTGAGCCCTAGTGAGAGGAAGGGGACAATCAGCTTACTCCAACCTTCCTCAGGAAAATAGTTCACAAGTGAATTTATAATGTAATAGTACATTTATTGTTTCCTGTCTTGACTGGGCCATAAAAAAGAATAAATATAAGACAGAAGAAGGTGTGCATTTTTTCTGCCAGGCTTTCACTTTACAAGCCATATACTGGTCTAAGGCAGCCAGTATTCAATTTAAACTCAGAACTCAATTTATAAGAAACAAATTTTTAAAACCTTGTCTTCTGCAGAGGCATTTTTTCCTTAGGAAAAATATTCTGTAGTGTCTTTAAGCCATCTGCAGGCAGACAAGAAAGCAAGATGAAGGATTTTCCCCCTGAACTGGGAGCTCTGCTCAGACCTTGAAGTGGAAGTGAGACCTGTTCTTCTGAGCTTGGAAAGACACACCATAGTCTACCTCCATTTAAAACCCCAACACAATGTCTACCCAATGAAAACCTCTTAGACATTATACAGGTACAGATGGGACGCTGCTAAATCTTCTAAGCACTGATGCATTTCTCTCACCCTCTGAAACCTCAGCAAATTAGTACCTCAGCCTCTTACAGGTAAAACATGGTTCTCCTCATTTCAGATATAAAGCACAGAGACAATAAGTGGCTTCACATCAACAAAATAACCTCTGTCACACACCTAGACTTTGAACCCAAACTGAAGGTGTCCCAGGTGGAAGTGTCTCCCCAGAACAGCATGCTGGTGAAATAGTGCCTATGGACACATCCTGAAGCTGGATGCTGTGCTATTAAGTGCAGCTCATTGCTCACAGGGATGGCAAGGATTGCTGTAAGTGGGAATAACCCTCTCCTGGGACTCAGAATAACTGGACTAATACCTATTATTTTCTACATTAGAGCTGTCCAAGAGTAAGGGGCCCTGAGGCCAAACTCATTAAAATCTTGGAAAAAGGAAAACCAAGACCTGGGAAGAGCCATGTGCAATCATACTCAATATCATGGTGTCTCAAATTCTTGGGGTTTATACATGCTGAAGAAATTTTGCAGATCTCCCTCCCCTCTTGGTAGTAGGTTTATGCCCTGGTTTAGGGCAAATTCATGAGAGAACCCCTGAATGGGGTCCCTCTGGGAAGCAAACCTAAAAGGCCCCTTTCCCCAATTGGTCCAGGAAAAAAAAAACTTCCTCGGAGGAAAGTGGAAAAAACTATTTATTTAACAAAGTGCCCACAAGCATAAAGAATGAATAATACAAAACAATAAGACCTCTCATTGCTCTGAAGTGAGATGGCAAATTCAAAAAAGTCCTTGCTGTGGGTAGCTCAGCTCGCTCAGTCTCTGATCAGTTCCTCCAGTGCTGGAAAAATACCCTCCTGGGCCCCGAGGTGGGGCACAGGCATGAAACCTGGATGTCTCTCTGGGTTTTCAGTACAAGACAGGTCTCAGACGAGCATAGTCCAGGAGCAGAAATGCAGAGGAGGGAATGCTGTTTGCAAAACAAACTCTGCATGCCTTCTTTCTCCCCTTTCACACTCTGACCTAGTCTCACAGCAGTGATTCTCTCTCTCCTGCCTCATGAGTCTCTGCTTACAGTCCTCAAGGTTGCTCCTCCATGACCATCCTCCCCTTACCAGCTATCCCTCTTTTACCTCCCTTTTCCTTATTGGATATAGCTGTTACTCATCAGGGGCAAGGCTGTACTGGTTAATTAACACAGTAATTAACAGTAACCCTGTTACTTATCAGGGGTTACTTAGTCTTAAAGGTACACAACTTAACATAGAGCATAAACAGAGGAGACAACTGGGAATACAAGTATCAAAAAGTCACTCCAGGAGAGAAGCACAATGTAAAAGTATAACTGAGAGATTAAAAAGATCTCATCTTACATTTTTTCACTTCTCTGTACTAGGGCTTGACTAACTTCACCTCTCTCTTAGCTAGTACCTTGTTAGCTCCTGCTGATCAGAGGCTCTCTGTGAGCTCATTGGGCTGGCAGGGCAATGCTCTTTCTTAGGAACAAAAACCTTTCACAGCTGGGTGCTGGCTTCTGTGTGAAGCCTTTCAAGCAGGTTTACAGCTGTGCCATGGCACTCTGCTCTGAGAGGTTTATGCTCATCTTACAGCAATCTGGTAGGTTTAGTACCCATGCTCAAGGCTGACCTCTCCCTGTTTAAGTTGGAACACATGCTGGCTTCAGCCAGCATGGATGGAGGGTCCATAGCCACTTGGACCACATGTTTTGTTTGGGAATAAGGCTGTCTGCCTCTCCCAGACAACCTTTTGGAAAAGAACAAATAATCTGTCCTCAGCTTTGCTTTCTTAAGTCCTTAATGGACTCATACCACTTTCTTCACAATCACTGGTGTAGATTAAAAGGTGCTTGAAAGAGCAGTAGTTCAGCTTCTCTGCTTTCTAGTCTTTGGAAATCCTACTTTTGTTCTCTGGGACATAGTTATTCATCAATCTAGTTGTGAAAGGATGTAAGGTTTAATTTAGATGTGTTCTCTTTCACATACCAAAAGCAAAGTTGTGAGGATTTTGTTACTTCACAGTTAGTTTTCCAGACAAAAGTATGATTGAAATCTTTTGGGTTTATTACAGTTATGATAATAATGTAGTGTATTTCCTTAAACAAAGAATTCTTTTAAACAAATATCTTTCTACTAACACTGTAATTCTAGAAATGGTACACTGCTATTAATCTTATCCTCATTCTACCAAGCTTTGGTTAATTCAGACTTCTTTGCTTTAGAAAAAGGGTTTTCGTTTGATGAATCACTATCACTGGAGGTATTTAGAGGATGTGTAGTTATGGCACTTAGGGACATGGTTTAGTGGTGGACTTGGCAGTTCTGGGTTTATGGTTGGACTCAAAGATTTTAGAGGTCTTTTCCAACATGAATGATTGTATGATTGTACAGGTCTATGATGCTGCTTCATTTCAGCTGCCACATTGTGTGAGCTGCAGTGACCTGAATATACCTAATTTCCAGGGTTAGCCAACAGGTTTTCTCAGTGTTTCTTCTAGCTCTTTCCTTCCCAAGACAGCTTAGAAGTCTAATTACAGACAAGGTAGGAGTAAGAAGTGGGTAAAGGGACTGGAAGAGGACAGAGCTGAGTTGGCATTGCCCTGTGGCAGAGCTAAGCAGGAGGAGAAAGGCAGAGCACTGCAGTCCCTGTGTCCATCTTCTGCCTTGCTGCCTTCACAGCAGTTTTGGGAAAGTATCCTGGAGGAGGTCAGAAAGTTTCTGCAGTAGGAAGAAATTTTTTTAGAAATTTTGCTTCAGTCAGACATTCTTTCTTTCTCTTTCTCTCTCTCCCTCTTTTTTTCTTAATGGAATCTGTCGCCTAAACATTTTTGTGCCTTTGTCTCCAGTTTCTATTCTGCTCTTATTTGAAGGCAGCAATTTTGCTCAAGAGATTCATAACAATGGAAAATAGAAGACAGAAGTCTCATTGATATTTTAGACAACAAAGGAAAAACTGAACAAGAAGGTAATTAAAGTAAAATCATGAAAGCTCTTCATTCTACAAGGTAAAAAAAGTGTCTCTAAATCCCAGTTTAATTTTTCTCATCGTGTTGACTATCCAGCTCCAATGAACAGACAAAATGTTCTAGTGTATCTCCCTTTATGTACATATTTTTAATTCTTTTTCCTGTACTTATATTACAAAAGGTTGAGAAGCTGGAAGTGGTTATGGGCACAAAGGAAGAGTATTTGCTCTGCTGTCTGATGCTTATTAGGGTTTAAATCTCTTGGAAATAATGAATTTCAATCTACTGTAATTAAATATAAAACAGTGAGTGTTATTAACTAAGTAAACCAAGAACAATTGGCAAAGTTTGTATTTTCTTCCACAGATATTTCCCTGCATATGAGAACTCTGTATGCTAACCCTTAAAGACTCCACGTCAATCACAAAAGATACTTTTCATTTTCAGATGGGAGAATTGCATTTCTTTATTCAGTGTAATATTATATTATTTGAAGTTCAGAATAATTGTATGAAAAGCTTATGCAAGAATTTTAGCAGTAAGCACCATATTTCTCTCATTGGAGATATTTTGCTATGCATCAGTTCCAGCAGAAAGATTAATATTAGTGGTATCATTGAATTACTTGAATACACAGAATATACATTGCTTCACAATTTAGCTCTGAAAAGCCACACCACAGACTATTATCTTGAGCACTCTGACACTAAGAAGATTCCTACTTAGAGCAAAAATTCCATCCAGGAGCAAGTAGCTGAATTTATTACATATAGCTCAGATTCTAATCCTTAAGAGTTAATTGATTCTGTCCTGTATAGTAATTTGAAGGGCAGTTGATGAAAATTACTTTGGGGCAGAAGGTGCTTGTCTTTTGGAGACCCTAATCAACCTAAAGGCTTCTTCAGTTTGGAGAAGCACAACATTGCCCAGGATAGGGGTATGGTAGCAGATGATTACAGAAGCAAAACATCTTTGGTTGCGTGGCATTGTGCACCACCTTTTTTCTTTTCTATCTCCCTGTTGCAAGGAACCTGCTCACTCTAATATATCACTGAGTTGCATGATGTGCCTTGCGGGATCCAGCAAGGTAAAAATCCAGGTAAGATTGTTCTTTCCCCTTTTATTCACGCTAAAGACAGCCAGTTTCCCAGCACACCAAAGCAAATAAAACAATTCCTAAAAACTCAGTGGCTGCAGGGCTTTTGAAAGAAAAACATTGTGAAGGAAAAGTGTTTCCTTCCAGGCTCTGAGGGGAGAGAGACCAAAGAATGGCTTCAGTGTACAATGAGGATTTGCCTTGAGCAGCATCCAGATGCCAGTATTTCACCAGAAGTGCAAATCTTTTCTGCACCTTGAGTCAAGCCCGACTCTAATTGTTAAAGTAGGTATTTTTATTAGGACACGTGACAGGACGCCCTGCAAAAGCAAGGAGGAGGCTCCACAGCCTCTACCTTGCTCAGACAGCAGCACCAGCTGTACTCTACCTAGCTGTATGCAGAATGATGTCCTGTACTCCCTCCTAAGGAGGGTTTTTACAGGATTTCCTCCCCATGTTAGTTTTAATTCTGTGATGTGGATTAGGAGTAAAGCTGAAGCTCTGCAATCCCTTTAGCCCATTACTTCCCAACTTCTCAAGGCCCAGTGTCAGTAAAAGATAGATGGGTTCAGGTTTATGTCTTTAGCTCCCTGTCCTCCTAAGTGCAGGGGAGTGTTTGCATGGGTTTTGTGTAGCTATCCTTAACCAAACCTCAGTCTTCAACCTGGTTAATCCTCATGACTTCTCTGTGCACACAAAATCCAAACAGCCATCTTTCCCAATATTGTACTTTCGTATTTTCTGTTTGTACAACTCCTGTGAGGTTTGCAGGCTGCATCTAGTTCCCTCAGGGAGGTGGCAAAATCACAGCAAATCAGGCTCTTTGCTCTAAGATTTCCCAAAGATCAAAGTTTAGTTATCATTAGAATGTAAATGTCACAATATTATGAAACTGGTGCATCAGGAAAGAACATATCTTCCTTTTTGAAAGTGTTTCTGTGTGATGTGACATTTTGGTAACATTTGAGGTAGGACTTTTTTTTCTTTTTAATGATCTTTTCTTTCTTTCTTTCTTTTTTTTTTTTTTTTTTTTTTTTTTTTTTTTGGCCATTATAAGTATGCTGCTCCCACCTGCTAAAATAACATTTAAAATATAGTATTCCACAAAATCTTTTTCTTTTTCAAACTGACTCCAATAGCCACCTTATTGTTTTATTTAATGTGTTTTTTAGGGCTAGAGAAATGCAAAGGAGTTCCTGAATATTAAGAAACCATGGCTCCTATTCTCTTCATAAATATACTCAGATTATCAATATACCACAGCAAGGGATGGGTTGCTGGGTGTTTGGGGACAGGGGATCCACTTGAAAAAATATTGATGAAGAAACAGAAAACATGGGATGATAACATGCTACCTCTCACATTGGAGGTGCTCTATGCCAGTCAGGATTGAAACATCTCACAAAAGCAGCCATTAAAGTCATTAAACTAATGGGACAGAGATTTCCAAAGATGTATTGCATAAAGCAATAATACATGTGTATCCGTAGAACTATGTAATGATTATATCAGGTAATGTTGATACATCGGGTCATTACTTCAAGCCAGCAGCCTGAAAATATTTATGCCCACAGGAGCCATCTTTAATAAATTATTAGTGATGTTAGTCAGTTCAGCCTGAATTCAGCATTTAGTATTATTTTATCTCAGGCCCTGGAGAAGCTGGTCAGTCAGTTCTGTGCTGCAGATGGACGTCTCACCTGCCATGGTGCCATGGGTCAGCCTCCAAAGCACAGCCAGGTAGCTCTCATCTAGCATGGCCTTCACATGTGCAGGGAGAGGTGCAAGCAGCTCCTAACTACTTTCTAGTGCATTAAATTCAAGTAAATAATTTTTAACTGATGCATTTCTTCAGTCATAATAAATATGAAAGCAAAAATTGAGAAGGTCAGTGCAAGTGGCTTGGTTGAGGGATGATGTTCTTTTTTCCATAAGCATTAAAAACCATCTATATTTTAAATTATACATTTTTGAAGATCAAAACTTGCAACTGTTGAATCTTGGCCTGGAAGTTTTAGTGGAATTGCATCTGAAGGATCCTAATTCAGGACAAAACTCCTGAAGATCAATGGCACATTTTGGTTTTTAACTTTACCACTCAGAGACTCCTGCAAGTCAGGAGACATTCTGTAGCTGTTTTAATACAAAAATCTTTAATGGAAGTGGTAATGGCCATTAAAGAGAAATTTATTAGAGAGTGGATCTTGTAAAAAAGAAAACAAGTCCAGACTATATTTATTTGCACATTTTGGCTTGGACATCTTAAGGAATACTTGTACTCTTAGGTGTTTGGTTGTTTGTTTTGGTTTTTTATTTTTTTCATTATAGTGCAGCCAGAATTATACCCTGTACCAACTCTGATAAGACTTGGAAAGGAAACATATATTCAAAGAGTTTTAACTTGGCTTGATTTATTCTCCCTTTTTAAAATAACATTTTTCTGATTATGTTTATATTTCTAGGTTTTTTTTCCCCTCTGTAGATAAACATTATCAGCTTACAGAATCATATCATTCTTAGTGTGCAGCAGGCTACTTAAGTAAATTCTGGTTTTCAGCCTCTGTTGTTACCAACTGATTTTTATTTTAATATGACTAAATTGGTGTGGAAAGGTAGGAATATTGCCTGTTACTGCAGCGCTGTAAATACATTGTGTATGGAAAACCTAAGTAATAAAGAGCTTAATTAACTGTGATTTATACTGATCTATATGATCATAAAATCACCAGAGTTTGGAGCAACCTAATTTGTTTTTAATAAGTGTAGCCTGAAAGACTAGTAATTACGGTCATAAACCAATTACTGAACTAAAGCATAGTAAATTTGAAAACAAAAGCAGTCACAAGATATTTCATTAGGAAGCCCACTAAATTAAAACAAAAGTTACTTCATGTTTATATGACACTAGAACTGCAGTAGTACCTGTGACAGGTGAATTTTCAAGCCGTTTCCCACTCTAAACTCACATTTTTGAGGTTTCCACAAACATTTATGCTTTGGCTTGGCAGTTGCAAGCACAGTCCCAAAGCTGTCTGGTTGATTTAAGTGCATGCCGTTAATATTATTTCTGTTCTGTGTGTGGGTAAGCAGCCCTGAGTGGACCCAGAAGTTGGCAGGCCGGGGTGAGGCCACAGTGAAGGACTCTGGAGAGCAAGTTTGTGAATTAACAGAGCAAGAGTGGCCCTCGGCAAAGCCAACAATCGCTGACTGATATATGAACCAGACAAGTAAGAAGCAAAATCGTTATTTTCACTCTTTCAAGTCAAATACAGTTCAGCAGGAGTAAGCCAACATGCAGAGGTCAGGCTGTCTGAGAGGTGATGGGAGCCCCACGCTCAGTAACTGGACACATACACACACGTAGCACTGTGTTTCATCTCTCTTGTGCTGAAAATAACTTCTTTTTTAGTTAGCATATTTCTAAGGAACCTGAGAGAAAGCTTTAAGTGTGATGGCAAAAGGATAATGGAGATACAGGTGTACAAAAATTCCCACTGTGGTGACACTTCATGGCGCCTGTTATAAGAATCAGTTGCTAGAGGAGACGTAAGTCCTTCTGAAAGCTTGTGCTCCAGGCATCACATTGGGGCTCCATTTTTGGGAGTTATGAGGAGAAAGTGACTCTACGTGGTGAATGGAGACTGAGGGTTACATATCTGTAACCCTCACAAGTTACCACAAGTGTATCAGTAGGGTTCTTCATTAAAATTTGGCAAGGACTTACAGAAATAACTCATTGAAAGAGAAAACTCTAAAACATTATTAGTAATAAATCAACAATCTTGAGAACTGCAATTGCTTAAGAACTTTGAAGAACTATTGGCTTTTTTTTAACACATAAAAGAATTAACGAAATCTGAAAATGGAGCAAAATTGTTTTGGTTATACCAGAGCAAGAAAAGAACCTGACAAATGCTGCACACTCTAACACAGCAAGGTGCCTGCTTAGAGTGGTGTCTGGTGAACTTAACCATCAGCTAATACAAGGCCATGTGTATTGAAGGGACAGTGCACAGCTGGGTACTAAGTTAGGTGTAAATATTCCAGAAAAAGGGACTCCTAATTAGGACTGCTCAATGGAAAGTGCAGGTGACCCAGGGCAGCTGCTGATGCAATTGCTCCCCAACCCCGTTCTGTCACTGGGATCTGGGTTAGCCTCAACACTTAGAGCAATGTGTTGCTCTTTTCCTGTTGTTTTGTGAATTGTTTCTTTAACACAGATCATTGCAGCTGAAGTGGGTTAGGGAGAAATGGCATGGGGGCTGTGCTAACAGGTCTGGTGACTTTCTGCCTTCTGAGTGGCAGGAAGGGGCCAGGCTCTGATCAGGCAGGGAGGGGTAACTTCAGACACCCCTGTGAAGCTCAACCATCACTCCAACACGTGCAAAGACCACACAAAGACAAGAGAATATCATTAACGCTACAGCAGTGGTGCATGCAGGGTTATCTTGGCTGTGCTGGTCACTTCTGCTGGGACACCTTGGAACAGGTAGGATGAAAATCTCTTCATCTGACAGCTGTTTTGGTGCACCCAAGAAAAAGTTAAAGGCAGACACACTCACAGTCTTCGTGCAGTGAGCAAAGCTGTGGTAGTGGGCTCTTCAGCCTTTGCAGCGAATGTACACACTACCTCGGGGCTGCTCTTTGAAGCTGGACAAAATCAGACTGCAAAGGAGATTACAATTTATCTAAGCAGGGGGTTATTAACAACTGAAATGATTTAGTAAAAGCTGTTGTGGGTTCTCCATCACTGCCTTTGTTCAAATCAAAATAGGATTTCTCAACTGAAATACTGGGTAATTCAAAGGGGAAATAATTCATGCCTGGATATAATTGCTGTTATGGAGAAAGTCAAGCAAAACAATTAAAGTGATCTCATCTGGCCTAAAAATTGATGAGTCTGTTTAAAAGGAAAAAAAACCCCAAAAAACCCAAACCAAATGTAACAAAACTGACTCAGAGGGAATTAATTTCTAGAGGCTGTATTTCACAATGGAGTATCTCTTTCCACTAGCACAAATCCATACCTTGGATGATAGTGCTGCATTTATCAAAAACATTGTTTAGGGAGACAAGTTCCTTTTTAAAAGAAAGTCACAATTGTAATTCTTGGGTGAAATCAGAGCCTTAGTGACAGAAATAACAAGAGTTTCATTTCTACAAGAGGTCAGAATTTTATCTGCTTTTTCTCTCCTTTCTCAGCCATAAGCGTGTCTTATTCTGCAGGATTTCATAGAAGGATACAGGGGATTTTCTGCTCTGCAAGTTGTGGTATTTCTTTTGGAAATGAAGAAAACCCAGCATACACTGGCTGAGTGGTTGGCTTTGATCTGATGATGTCTTGAAGTCAAGGATTAGACTAACAGAGGAATGTCACTGATATTTTTCAGCTACAGAGGGTTGCATTTATATCAGTGAGGCATCCTCAGAAATAATGATCTGGTGGTTTTTACAGTTTATTGTTAGGAAGGTCTCAAAATCAGAATGAAAATGCAGAGTACATGCCAAGAATCACTGCTAGCAGCCCAGAAATTCAACTACAAATGAAAATGTATATGGTGCATTTTAAATACATTGAAAGAAAATAGATTAGGTGAAAGAGATAATGGACCAGGTTTCCAAAGCAAAGACAATAACCCTCTTTAGAGCAAGGTTACCATATGACTTCTGTGCTGGAGAAGTCGGAAAAATATTGGGTCCTCAATGCAAAACCTGTAGCATTTTGATACACTGATGTGTTATCTCTGTGCACATACAGAATTGTCAGAGTCATTTCACTCAGCATACAAGGACCCCAAAGAAGCCTCCTGTTCAAATTCTGACCAGGGCTGACTGCCAAGCTGAAATGCAGAATTTTGTTTCTCACGTTCTCATTCTGAGGTGGCACTTTGTTTGAGAAGGCAGCCAATCTAATCCCACCTCTCAGTGGCTGCCAACTTGCGGCTGTTTTGCAGTCTGTAACCTAATCTGCATAAAGAAAAATCTGTGGCCTCTGTTTATTTAGTTTTCAGTGGTTTACATGTGACAAATGTAGGTTTTAGAATATTTGGTATGAACACGGACCATTTTTCTGTAGTGTGAGCACTCTTGGAGAGCCTCGGAAAAGGAGGTTTTATTCCTACATTTTCCTACAGAGAACACATCTCTATGTTTTCCACATTTTTTCTTGGAAAGAACTGGAAAAAGGAGGGACTGCAACTGCTATAAATGCCTGCTTCACTTACAGACTAACCTGAAATAACAGCTGGCAGTTGTGCAGGCAAAAACAACCCTGCCTCAGGAAAGAATTCTCTCCAGAGAAGATTGTGATCTAAAAATTCAATTTTCAAATCATTTTAAAAGCTCACAAAGAGCAGAAAACACCAGCCTTTGTGGTGCAGAAGTGCAGGGTCTCAGAGCAGAGATGACCTGACCATGGGACATATTGATTTTGATATCTGTGAATTCTCCAGGCCCCAAAAATCCACCCAGTTTTGACCTGAGTTGCCAGATATGAGCTGGTACCTCATGGGACACCTGAGATGTCCCATGCTTCATGACACCTGAGATGTCATCTGCTTCACTGTCCATCACCAGTCATGATATCATGTGGTGAAAATACCTTCACACCATGCCAAGTGTAAGCTCTTAGGGTGCACATTAAACAACTCATGGGGGTGCAAGGCCTGCTCATGCTTTTTGAAGGAGACCTGTCTTTGGGAAGCAGGGCAAAGAGAACTTGGAAAAGCAGCTGCCATCTTAAAGCAGTAACTCAGACAGTAAACCTACTCATTTTAAAGATGGAGCCAACTCCACTTGTGAGCAGCAGCCTCTGAGCAGTGGGGTGGGACAGCAGTGGGGTGGGCTGAGGGCAGCAGCAGGGCCCTTCCACTACTTAAAGTCCACATGTCCCTGGGAGCAGAGGTTTACTGCTCTTTCATGACTCACTTGTCAATCAAATTCTTTGTTAGAAATTATGCAGAACTATTTCGACTGAATTATTTGATTTGGCGTTCCTATAACTTGAAGGTGGCTTTTTTATTTCCCCTGTTCCACATAAAATTTTCTCAATGTCAGCTCCATCATGCACTTTCAAAAAATAAGCAGGGCTCAAAATAAGCTGTTTCTTATGGGAAAATGGTCTGTTGGGAACACATTATACATTCCATTTACTAATCAGAATCTTCTGATAATTTTTACTGTGCATTGCAAATGCAGGCAGCCCGCATTACATCTGCAGTGCTCAGATAGACTGGAACTCCTCCAAACTGCTCCTCAAAAATTTATTTTTAAAATTTTCCATGAACTTACTGTTCCTTCATCCTGGTCACAAATGCATATTTATGCAATGGACTAACTACATGCATGCAATAGTTTATTAGTTACATGTACCATAGCATTAAAAAATAGACTGTCTCTCAAAGAATGTAGAAACAGTTGCCTAAAGAAATAAATGCTCCAACCTGAGGAAGCTGAAAGACTGAAAACATCAGGAAGGAAGATAAATGGCCTCAGATTACAGTAAAAAAAAGCAACAGGAAAACTAAAATTTTAGTGATATGCTTAATGAAAGAGTTTCATATGGCTGGTCATAAATAGAGAACCAGGTTGTTGTCAGAAAAATTTCAAGGATGAGCCAAACAGTTGCAGTCAACATCAGAATTACAGGGTCCAGGAGAAGAGATGTTCACCTCTTGAGCTGCTGATGTGGAAACATGGGGCATGGAAAGAAACAGCAGTGGTGAAATAAAGGGCAAAAACACAGAGACAAGAAGCATTGCCCTACAGAAGTATGACTTCCTACACCATGGTGGGAAGGGACATGTGAGCCAGCAAGCTTCTGAGTGTGTCATTTCTCCCCACACCTACTAAATCACTGTAGAAATGATGCTTATTTGCAGCAGCAAAAATGTGGTGGCATGCAGGGCAGGACTAAAAAAAGTTGCAATTTGTTTTCAGCAGAAGCTCTGAGGGTGCCTGGATTTAGAATCTTGTTCAGCGAGGCGGGAAATTCATTTCCAAAACCTTTCAGGGCTGCAGCTCCTGCCTCCACTGTTGCAGTGCCTCCCCCAAAGGGGGTGGTTTCTGAAGTGAACCAACTGAGAAAAATTTCCTGGACTCCTGGACCTTTCCTAATGCTCTTGTCTCTGCTGTATTTCACTGCTGAGAGTACAAAAGACCTCCAGTACTCTTATCTTGGCATTCCCCACTTAGGGGAATGAGAGAAGCATTACAAATGAGTCTGTAGGGATGTATCATGAAAGCAGTAATAAAAACTAAAAAGCTGGCACCGGTGGCTGTGGCCAGTCAGATCCTTTGGGAGCCCTGGGCAGTGAAGCTCTTCCACATCCCTGCTCTGAAATGCCTGGCATTTAAACCTGGTGACAAGCTCTGCTCCTGCAGACTGTTCATGAGGAAGATCTTATGGTCAGATTGTCACAGTTAATGCTATTTTCAGGTCACATTTCTGTTCCCCTTTCTAACTCTCTTGCAGTCCATGTGCTAAAGCAGCTATCTCTCCCCTTGCTGTCCCCCCATACCAGACACAACATGATCAGGATACACTAATATCAAGGTTGCTCTAAAAATTCATGCTCCCTTTCCTGCTTTCTCATTTAATCATTTTAAAGACAGCAAGTCTATCTGTGTTTTTGGAGCCTAACAACTTACTTCTAGCTGTTGGGAAAGACACATGCAATAGTCAGCATCAGTCAGGAAAATCGTCTCTATGTTTTATTTTTAATAATATTTTTCTGAAGAGGTTCATCTTCATAACTCAGCTATTCATAACCTACTAACAATCCCATATTATTATCTACATGACATGCTGTCATCTGCCCCAGTAAAAAAAAGATGGTGTGTGTCCATAACTGCCAGGGGGTCATATTAAACTACTTCTCTAACTTAATATTAAAAAAAAAAAATAAACCACCACTATTCACAAACACATTTAGGCAATGGATTAGATTTACTGCATATTAATATGAGCCTATAACTTATTCTTAAAACTACTGTATTAAAACATAATTAATTGCCTAAGTCTGGCTGGTGGCATGGCTTTGTAGAGCTAATCCCTCCTTTCAATGAACTCAGTCTTCCCCATACCTAGCATGTTGTGCTGCATTACAGAAGGGGCCGATGCAGCTGCAGGACTTCATTGCTCCTGAAGTCACACAAGCTCTGCTCTTCAGCAAGCCCATCAGACCACTGACTTTTCCCCACTATCTACTGAATGAGTGCTCTGCCAAGATTTCAATCATGGGAAATGACATTTTTTGCTCAGCAAAACATGGTCAGGAAACACCTTTCCAAAAGTTTTCAACACATTCTACAATTTCATGGTATTACACATCTGCTAACTCAACAGCCCCCTGAAAACAGCATGACCCTGAGCATCAGCTCTGTGTGGCACTGGTGTGGGAATGAACCCACGACAAAAATCTTCAATTTCACATCACAGCTGCCTTTGGGTATCGAACCATCCATGTTTCTGAGCGATGACAGCACATGGATGTCCTGCACATGGTGGAGGAATAGCTAGAACAGGGCCCTGAAGAGCTCTGCTTGCTTGCTCTCCTGTAGCAGAGCTGGAAATAGGACAATGACAGAAGTGAACACTTTTCCATGGTGACCTTCAAGGAGCAGGGTCCATCCCAAAAACTTCATAAATGATCTCTCAAATAAATAACAGCCCATAAAGATTTTTGATATCACAACTGACTACATACATGTGGTTTGGAGTAGGGTAAATTTGTTTTCAAATAGCACTGGTCATAAACTGTTCCTGTAAGACCTCATTGGTGGTTAGAGATGAGCAGCAGGGGCACCCCTGAGGCTTGATATGAATATTCATTATGGCTCATTAGTTTGCAGGTTTTCCATAATCTGCTCATTAGTTGTTCAGTAAAAAATCAGAAAACAAATGTGTGCTACTTATGTGTAGACACATCCTGTGCTGGGCAGGTAGGTCCCGACCCTCTCCTCACACCTGGACTAGTGGTCTGTGCTTCATCAAACCTCTTTGCCTCATCTCTGCAAGGTTTCACTCCTCCCATGGCCCCTTCCTGCAGAGTCTGGAGGGATTTCTCTCTTGTACTCTTTGAGACAACAAAATAGGTGAGAAAGTGGTAGAAAACTACTGCATGATATTTGCAATACAGAGAAAGAAACCCCATCCCCAAAGAGGCCAAAATAGTAAGTTCTCACAGTGAGTGAACTGCTGTCTGTCCCACTAAAGATCAGTAGTAAAGTTCCCATTGACTTCAATGGGGCTAGAATTTGGGTATTCATTTTTCCATGGTCTTCCAGACAAAGCATCCAGAAGCATTTCAGGGTTTCCTTATGGCAAAAAAGTTTTAAGGTTTCCTGTGGGGAAAACCCAGAATCATGGAATGATTTGGGTTAGAAGAGACCTTTAAAGGACATCTAGTGCAATCAATCCCCCTGCAATGAGCAGGGACATCTTCAACTAGACCAGGTTGCTCACAGCCCAATCCAACCTGACCTTGAATGTCTCCAGGGATGGGGCATCCACCTCCTCTCCGGGCAACCTGTTCCAGTGTTTTAGCACACTTATAGCAAAAAATTTCTTCCAAATATCTAGTCTGACTCTATCTTCTTTCAGCTTAAACCCATTATATCTTGTTCTATTGCTACTGGCCCTATGATATTTTTTTGCACACTTTATAAGTGCAAACACACACACACATACACTTTATTAGCTTCTTTGGCTGTTTGACTGTACAGCATCTTGGAGGAAAAAAACCCCACCAAACCTACAATTTAATTACAAAATAAACAGCAAAAAAAAATTGTTTTACTATGGCTCCATGCCTGTTCTCTACTTTCTTTATTCAATACCAGAGAATATTTATACTGATAAAAAGTTCCTATTTTCACTCGGTCTGTAGGAGAAGAGGAGGATGAACATGCCAGAAACAAAATCAGGGGAAATTGAAAGCACTTTGACATCTCTTTGTTCAGAGTCATTAAACACAAAACAATCACAGAATCTGTTAGGTTGGAAAAGACCTTTAGGATCACCAAGTGCAACCATAAACTCAGCACTGCCAAGTTTGCCACACAAGAACAAAAACCCATGTCCCCAAGAGCCACATGTTCACATCTTTTAAACACCTCCAGGGATGATGATTTTGCCATACTATGCTTTTTCCTGTTATCCTGCCACTTGTTATTTAGCAGAAGATACTGACTCTCACCTGGGTACAGCCTCCTTTCAGGTAGTCCTAGAGAGCAATAAGGTCTCCCCCTGAGCCTCCTTTTCTCCAGGCTAAACAACACCACATCCCTCAGATGCTCCTCATGAGACTTGTGCTCCAGACCCTTCACCAGCTCCATTGTCCTTCTCTAGAAATGCTCCAGCACTTCAATGTCTGTCTTGTAGAAAATACACCAGGTAGACACAAACCCCTAAGTTTGCAGAAAGCGTTTTCAGATGGGATGATTAAGTTTTGCACCAGTTTTGTGTAAGCTGATATGCTCCAAGTTATGCAAAACATGAATGAAGGAAATCAAGCCTTTGCCAAAACCTAATACTGTAATTTTCAAGCAGACACATTAACCTGTACTTCCCAGTCTTACTTGCAGTCTTAATAAGTGAGACTATGTTACTTTTCTATTTCCCCGTACAATCATTCTAAAATAAAGAACAAAACCCCCAACATCCAAAATTTTAGTAAAATAAAGTTTACATTCAGCTAAGCAACCTTTTATCCTGTTATTTAAGTCACTCCAAATCACCATTGGCACATTTCTAAATGCTGTGTGCTGAGACTAGCAAAGCTTTTACAGTTCAGAATGGCAAGACAGACTTCATAAAAGATTAATATACTTGAAAAGCAGGTCATTTATTAAAGATCTTTTAAAAGCTTCCTTTCTTAAACAGCAAAACTATCTCCCCACCTCCGCATCTTGTCTGAAAGCATTTGCATACACAGCTGTTCTCCAAATTTCATCCCTGTTCCTTTTTTCTTCTTCATGTTTTAAGGCATGAATAGCAGGTATTTAGTGAAACAGCAGCATGCTTTAGCAAGTGCCTTCTGCCTCCACACACTGATTTATCCTGTCTCCCAAACACTCAGATACCCTTCTCTCATACCCAGGATTGAGGTCTCAGACCTTCAGCCTCAGGGCTCCATGAGATGGCAGTTTAGGGACTTCAGCTTCTAAACCTTCTCTTACCACAGCTGAAAGTTTTCCACAACAGCCAGGGTGAGGAGAGACTTTGTTCCTCCTGGATCTTCCACTGTCCTTTTGTTTTACAAATCCTTTTAGGCAGTGCTGCCTGGGAACTGCACATGCAGCACAAGTGGTCTGGATGCCAAAGGTGCAAGACACACAGGCATCCTGTTACCAAACAGCAGGAGGCAAAACAATAAATATTTCTTGGATAGTGGAGCCATAGCATTCTGCTCACTGGAACTGTACCACCTTTGCACACCGCTGTCCTCAGGCCAGCATTTTATTTGGAGACAAAGAAATAGCAGGAGTATGCACTGAGTGAGATATGATAGAGAAAAAAATACAGACAATTTTGGGCAAAGAAGTTGATACTTCTGAGATATGTTTGACATCCTGTTCTTCACAAATGTTTTCAATCGCTACATCTTCCTGAAGAAACACCTCTCATCTTGCCTGCAAATAATATGACACCCCAGAAAATTAAAAGTAATCCATTAAAAAGATTACTATCTTTTCAGGACATGGCAGCTCAAATGTAGCCACAGTTACTCACTTGGGAACAGACTGTCATGAACACAGTGGTTATAAAAGACAGAACAAGTTCTGGGAAAGTTGCTTTGAAAGGAGGTTAAGAGCGGAGAATATGACCTTGGTTGTAAGTTTCAAAGGAGAGATGATGTAAAAGTCAGACACCACAAGGGAAGGAAGACACAGAAAAGAAGAAGAAAGCTGGGAAAACTCAGAAAGGGAGAAACACCAAGAAGGCGGAGAAGACTTGCTGTGCCAAAAGCAAGAAACAATAATAGCACAAATACTAGCACTCTCTTGTCATAAGATCATCATGAAAATTACTTTAAATTTAGAAGAATGACATTCAAGAGACTACTTTTTTGATCTATAAATGATTGTTTTTCGTGATTTTTTTTTAAGTCACTGCTTATTATTAATCAGTTTTGATGGGCAGCCAGAACCAAGTTCCTAAGTAATCAAATGTAAAATGTGCTTGAAGGCTGTTCATACCTACCAGGGGAAGACAGATCATGTAGTGTAGGTGTCTCCACTTTAGACTGCACTGCAGCCCAAGGGACATCAACTGAGTATTTAGCAATAATGCAGTAACTGTAACAAATGGTAGGGTTCAGCTATTGATCACCATTTGGGCTTCCAGGGAGAAAAACAAAAGGCATTTATGGGTTAATACTTCTGACTGAAATGTGCTTATTTAGAGGTTCACTTAACAGATGCCATCATCAGGAGATAAAAGTCCTTACACTGAAAAGACAATTTTAATGGCCTTTCCCATTAAGCTATGGATGACATATTTCAAAGGGCAGATTATTGGAGTCTTTCTGCTGACAGTAAGGAATGTCAAATGAATTCAGAATATCAGTGACTTTTTAAGCCTTGGTAACAAGGATTTTAATGTAGAGCTATCTTATAATTCAGACAAAACACCTTGACCAATTTATTCTCCTGTACAGCACATTTATATCCCCATTTATATTCATTGCCAAAATAGGCAATGGACCCTTACTGTTCATGGGAACAAAACTCCAGATGCTCTTATATTCCAAGCCTAACGTGTTCAGTTACTGGTGTAGCAGCATTAATCACAAAGACCAAGAGTCTTATGGCCTTGGAAAAATGGTACCTCCCAGATTTGTTAGACTACTCTGCTCAATAAAATGTTTCCTATAAACAAATGAGCTCCAAATATAATGTACTAAACATTATCACTCCATAATCAATAGGTATCACGAAGACTGTTTTTAAGGTTGAGTTCCCTTCCCATCCTCTTGCAGGCTGCAGTTACTCAGCTCTGTACTGCAGAGCTCCATTAAGCACTTTGTTTTTCATTGAATGACTAGAATCAAGTGCGTATGGCCTCCACGGATGGATAAACTGCTGTAAAAGGAGGTAAGTCAGCAATACTGATTGGCTCTGTTGTCTGAGCGTGCCTTTGATTTTTGAATTACTGCCAAAAGCATCATCATTCTGTGTTTACCCTTCAAAAGCCCTCAGTCACTCAGATGGTGCATACACTCACAGCACAGAGCTCTCCTTGGCAGAAACAGTATTCATAAAAAAAAGACAATTTCAGTACTTGTATTTGTTGAATGTAAATTTGCGGCACAGATCCTCTATCTCTCATCTTTCATGACATTGTTACTATATAATATGAAGTGATTAAAAGACCAGTTTTACTTTGATGCCTACCTCATTCACTCAGATAAATGGTTTACCTCTGTGCAAAGCTGTAGGTAGTTTTCAAGGTGTAATTGGTCACACTGTTTTCCTCTTCCCTTCCCTCTCTGGCAAGTCAAAATAACAGAACCACCATAAACCTCTCTGTGGTGGTTTTTTTGTCTGTGTGTATTGCGTGTGTGTATCAGTTCATACCAATCACTGAAGACACACTGAGTTTCTCCTCACTGCTGTGGCCAGGACTGCAATGCCAGGCTCAGTACTGGCTTTCACAGGACACCACAGACTTGCATTTCCCTCCAGAGCTGCAACAAGAGCTGTTGTTTAGCTGTGAACACTGGCTGTGCACTTTGTAAATGCCTGCTGGGCACAGCAGGAGCATGACCAGGAGCACGATCAGGTCCCTGATGAAGCATTTGAGCTGGTTACAACTCTTTGTGAATTCAACATTCAGCACTCAGGAATCTCCTAAGGCAGAGACAAATAATGCACTCTTGATATGACAGGATTACTTGTCTGCAAAGGCAGAAAATATAAATTATCATATTATATAGAATAGTTATTCCCATTTGAATACAAAAACAATCAGACACCAATGATTTGGGATTTATGCAAATGTACAGGTAATAACAAGACCATAAATAATTAAATACTATCTGTATAAACGGCAGTAAAGTGACAAATGAAGGCAATTGTTACCTGCTTGTTCAAAGCCTTGTGGACATTTTGCAATCCCATGATTTCTATTATTGCAATCTCACCAGAGTTGCAAGTTTAGCTGACTGTGAAGGTCTAGGCCCTGTAAAATCTTGTTCATGTGCACTCTGTAGGAAGCAGGGATAGAGAAGGCAGAGCCTGTGCTATTCCAAAAGTGCCGCCTAAGATCTTAGGTAAGGAAATGCCCTCTTACAGACAGCTCACAACCCCTTGTGTGATTAAAAGGAAATTCCCAACAAACCTTGGGAAACAAGTTCAGGACACTAGCATACACTCTAATCCATTTTCTAGTTATAAAGGCTTCTTTACTACTGTTTTTGGCTGACAACACTTGAGATAGCATGTTTATCATCATTCTTAAAACATTTGAGAGAGAACAATGTGGGTGCATTTTTTATTTTGGTTTTAACTTCTTTATTTCATTGCTGTACATCTGCATTACACTTGGCTTTAATCCCTCAAGCATTATTTTCCTTGGCAAAACAGTCACTGAACTGAGTAGAACTTACTATTGGAAAAATATGCTTGAAAAACCAGTGTGATGTCAATGCCAACTGAAACCCATGGAGCTTAAAATGTCACAAATGTGCCTGTAGCTGAAATACAGAGCTCCTCTTTTTTTTTCATCTGAGCTAGGAATGTTGTAAGTCTTAGGTTGTGAAGTCAACTGTAAAAATCATAGAGTAGCCTCCTGAAGCTGAATGTGTGCTGAAACTGACTGTGTGCTTCCCTCCCCTCCATGAACAAACATTTAGAGAACAATTATGTAAAACTGGATGTAGGAGAATTCCATAGGAAACAAATGACTGCATACTCTGCTTCCAGTCTTGCCTGCATTAACCGTAGCTATCTGTAAGAAGTTGGGCTACAGGCTTCTCAGAGAAAAGATAGAACCCGACTTTGTAAAACATCTTTAATATTCAAATATATAAATAAGCACTACTGAAGAATAATTCAGAAGACTGCGGTGATCCATTACGAACAGATGCTATAAACGGGAACAGTAACATTGCTAGGTAAGGAAGAAGCAAGCTATTTTAGGAGTCTTGAAAATCTCTTCTAGTTCTTCAGACAGATCATGCTGCTATAGTTATTTTATAAAAAATTATATTCTGAAAAGCACTTTAGTAAAAGAAACCTTTTACTGGAACTATTATTTAACCAAGACCTTCTACAGCACTAAAACACACTGCAATTGAGTTCCTGATACAGTTTTAAGAATGGGAGGGGTGAAAATAAGAACAAAAAACCCTACCATACCTGCACCAGGAGCTATTTATTAGCATAACACTCTTCCTTTTAAAGATTTTATAACAACTGAAGTATATACAAAGTCTTACAGCATTTACACAATAAAAAAGTTTCCTATTAGCTGATGTAGTATAAGGTAGTGCTGCAATTTACTTCAAAGCGTGAGTACAATAATAATGAAGCAGACCACTTTACTTTCAACTTCTCCACTACCACACCACCACTGTCAGTTGGAATGACAGTTAATTAAACCACTGGGAAGACAGGTTGTTGAAAGATTTGTAATAGGTTGATCTGCAGCACTAACCATCTTAAGGAGGAAAAAAAAAAGAAAAGAAAAGCTACATACTGTCATGTTTCTACACTTTCCTAGAGCTGGAACAAACTTTCACAGCCTTAGATATAACATATGCAAGACAACATAATCACATTTTTTCAGATATAGTTCAGCTACTGAGTGTATTTACTTCTGAATAGGAGGCATTATATTGATATGGCTGTGTGTTTCCATTTTTGTTCATTAATTGTTCAAATAGGCCTACAAAAAAATTAAGACAGCATGGAATTTGTAGTCATGATGTGTTTTGACTAATAAAGGCATTCAATATCAGCTATAGGATCTAATTATTCCTGTCAAAAGTTTAAGACCAGGAATCTTTGAGTAAAAATCAAACCCACAAAATCCTGCATCTGTGCCATTTTCATCTGTTGACTCCAAACTTCTTTAAGCTTTTCCAATTGGTATAATACAAAATCATTAAAATGCTTACACCAACCCAAATGCAAGACTCACTTAGTTTATGAGAGGTCAAGCAGATTCACTAGACTACTTCTGCTGTAAAACAGAGGGAGCTTACCTAGGGAAAAGAAACTTTTACTGAACAGTGCCTTACTACAAGTAGGGATATATAGTTTAACGATACATAATTTAAGAGCATAGCATTCTTTGCCTTTTAGAAACAGCTTTCTTGTGCCAATAATGCACTTTCTACAAGGGATAAGGCTGCTTTGCCTATCGTCGTATGCCTAAACCTCATATTTTGGCCAATTCCACTTTTCTTCCCCGCAAAGGGATTCTGTTTCAACTTAGAAACAAGTAACGTCAGTTGACAGTATCTGTATTAAGACAAAAAGTGACATATATAAAATCCACAAGGAACCACATAAATACCGAAGAAGTCATATAACCTTTCCATGTAAACACTTTGATTATACTGAAGCCCTAATCAGATTCTTGTCTTAAACTTTTGGCAGATAATGTGTTTGCTCAGCCAGGCTTTGTAGTTAGTTATTGTTCAAGTGGAAGCCAGGTCAGCTCACATGTTGACAGGCATGCAACTTGGAAACATTGCACAACAAGCAACACAAAGAGATTTGAGAAGGGTACAAGACTTCAAGTGGACTTCACAACCCTTCACAAATGGAATATTCACAGACAAAGATACAGTCTTTGCTTTTTTCTATGGTGGATTTCTCTCTCACACATGGGACACTTTCTGTGACTCTCTAGCTTGCTTGATGCTATATAACCACTTGATGATTCTGGCATTCCTTTCAATGGCAGAAATGCCATATGGCACACGGTCATTGGCACTGTCATCATTTCTAAGGTCACTGTTGCTGTCCTGAGACTGTTCACAGTCTGAGCTAATCATGCTTGCACTGCGAAAGTTGAGGGATATAATATCAGAGTTAGCCCTTGCAAAGTTTTCCATCCCAAGGTTTTCAAGCTCTTCAGGATCCAGTCCGCAGTAGTTAAAGAATCGTTCAACATCTGCGTCAACGCGAAAGTATCTGTCGCTTAAGTCTGATTTTGATCGCTGTAGGGAGGGTCTTCTACTAACCCCGCATCCAGACTCGACTGCCTCAATCTCTGGGGATTTCAGGGTGGCAATGGCAGCGATTTTGGGCTTTGGAGGCAGAGGTGGGGCTGAACTACTGCAGGGTATTGCTTTTAAGGGCTTTGCACTAGTTACTTTCCTAATGTCTGAAGAGCTGTGAGAGACATGCAAGAAAGTCTCTGCTGACTGATCTAGGAGCCTTCTGCTGACATTGGAGCTGCTCTCCTGCGGGCTGCTCCGGCCCTGTGTGGGGTAAACCTTCAAGGATTCAGCGAACGAGTGTCGGTTCAGCTCTGTTGAATCAGCCCTGTGGGGCGGCCAATTTCGGGGACCATGCTTATGCCCTGAACCTGAGCTGGAGCCTTCAGAGCTGTTGATGATGTTCTTCAAGATCTCGAGTTTCAGATTTTCTCTCTGGACTCCACTCTCAGTCTTTGCATTGTTGCTGAAGACTTTCAAGGTGGGGCTCCCCAGCGCTCGCTTGGCTGCAGGACAGACCGGCGGCTTCGCCAGCACCGCCGGCTTCACAGGCTCCTGCTTGGCATTGATGACCTCCTGGCTCTTGACGTATTTTGCCTTGTCGGCTTCAAGCCTCTCCACTGCACTCAGTCTTTTTGGATTAGGCTCCGCCTGCCTGCGAAAATAGTCAGGTCCTTTGTTCAGGATGCGGAGAGGAACGGCAGATGTGAAAGTCACGGCAGGGCTGACCGGCTTCACCATGCTACCTGTCGGTAATGTTTCTGTAGGCATGTTTGGTGGTCTTTCCCCCGCAGCCGTTTTGGATTCTTCTCTGGGATCTCCTAAATGCACGGTGCAGAAACATGTACATTAAGCACAATGAATAGCCGATGAATCCTGGGATCTGAGCGTTAGCAGCAGTGCCTCATCTCACAGCTCATTAAATTACACTGCGTTTCTCTTTTAAAGGCAGCCTTTGTAGGGCAAGGGCACCCGACACAAGTCCGTATTAGTCTGCTCCACTGGCTCCTTTCTTCTTGCTGAAAGATGTGGGAGTCTCGCCGTCCCCCTTGCGCTCCACGAGCGAGCGGCAGCGATCTGAAAGGCAGAGCAACCAACCACACGTTAGCGGGAGCGCCTGACATCAGAGCGATAGCAACAGCCGCCTCCCGGCCCTCCTCTCCCGCCGCCGCCCAGGAGGGCTCAGGCTGCCCCTGCCCTGCTCTAGCCCAGCACTCCTCTGCATCTCACAAGACATGCATTGCTTGATGTTTACACTCTGAGCTTGGATTTAACAAAATTACATTGCGGGGGGGGGTGAGGAATCCAAAAAAATTAAGCCCCATTAAAACACAGCCATATATTTCTAGAGGGAGAAAGGGAGGCTGAAGGAGACAATTCAGAGACTTGGACCCACCCATTTCCCAGTAAAAAAGCACTTCATATTAATATATTTGGCTTAGTTAAGTTGATTTGTGAATATGTTTTATCTCTAACCCCCAAACATTTTTCTCCTTATAGGCAACATACTGTATAAATCTCAGCAATCAAGTGTGTTTTCCTTGCTCATTAAATCGTCCAGAAAACAATCTGGTCTAAAAAGCAGAGAGCAGAGACATGTAGAGTTTTAAGTGCAATGCACATCTTTCATTGCTAATCTAATATAGAATTGACAAATAGAAACATGAGATGTCATAAATCCACCAATTCCAGTTCCTAGTCTGTTTGAACATTAGTATCCATAGCATTGGTGCTCCAGCAGTAAAAGAAGGCTTTCCAAACTCTCATGATCACCTTACAGGCTTAACAGAACAACAAAAAATGGCTTTGGTTTTTTATGTAAGATTTTTGGAACATGCAAAACCATCATGACTGGGTTTGAAAAAGAAGAACTTTTCCTCAACATGTAGATATAATCATTCAGGTTTTCTATCAAGCAGTAAGTACAAAGGAAATTTTTCTTCATCTAAATTATTTTAAGTTTTTATTACTGAGATTGTCACAACAGTCTAAAATCCAACACCATGGATGATACTACAAGTGCTGAAACAATTTTTCCTACACGAGGCACTGAAGGGCACTTATCATGGAATCTACTTTTCAAGCAGTGATTTCGCTAATGGGTCTCATTTGTTTTATTACTGCCCCATTAATCTATGCTGCCCTCTTTAATATCCCATTTCTATTATCATTGTGATCTTCAGGGAGAGAAAGAAAAGCAGCAGCTACTTCTTCACTCTATCCTAAAGAACACAGAGCAGCATCCTTCCCTGGGATGACTTGTTTTCATGTTGCTCTCATCCTGTGTGTTCTCATTTATCAATACCAAACTTACTAACACAGGGTTTACATTGTTTTGGCAAAAAAACTCCAAACAAATGCAAACCACAAAGAAATTCCAGCTGAAGTTGCATCAACAGTAAAATCAAAACAACCTTATCTACTGATGCCCAGAAATATGTGACATATACATTAAATATTTTCTACATATTATCCAAGGTCAAAGCAAGCAAATAAAATATACAAATGCTATAATAAGATTATAGGAAAAAGCTGAGCTTTCTTCTGAAGGCTCACTGTCACAAGCTTTCTTAAAATACAAACTAACATATTTAGGTGGGTGATAAACCAGACACACATTCAGTGCAATTGAAAGGGTAGTGAAATGTTAATTAAGCTTCTCTTTCAATGCTGTTTTATAAATCCTAGTGCTAACTCCTCAGCAGTTCGACTTCCTGAATTTAAACTAAGCCTCTCTGAAAGAGAAAAAGCTTTCCTCATTTGAATCAACATATTTATTGGTACTGTTTTGAAATTAAGTATGAAATTTTCAAACGTGCAGAAGGCAATTCCAACATGCATCTGCACGCGCATTTCTCTTCCATACACACAAAGCAAATCTTTCCACATTGCCAGCTCAGAGCTGGATGGCCAAGTGCCTGTATAAATACCCCATTGATCTGTATATTTAATATTGTGAGCAGAAATCAAACCCATGCGAGAGCAGGGGTTTTGTCAAGAGGAAGAAAACTCCACAAAAAACCGAGCTCTTTGTACTTAACACTTTCACCCAACTGAGTTAATACTACTTGAGTAAGCAAGACAACTTTTCTACTTGACCACTGTCATTAAAGGTGACCATGGTCCTGCCCCTGAGGACAGCTGCCAACTCCATTCTGCTCCTGGTGAGTGGCTCCGCACACCACTACAGATCAGAGCTACAGGAACCGAGGCCTCCAGCTCGAGGCTGCTTTTGGAAGCCTTTTCCCAGCATCTAAAAACATCCTTACTTTGGATAGCCCTCATCAATGTCAGCAAGCATTGCCTAGGAGGCTGAGCATCCACATTGGCTGCAACAGCATACTTAAAAGAAGAAAAAAGGAAGAAAAATAAATCCCACCATGCATGTGTGTTTATCTGGGAGAACAAGTGTGCTTGTTTGCAAGTACGTATGGAGCCAAGAGCCCCGGAGTCAATGGAAATATGCTGCAACTGGTGACATGCTTCAGGCATGTCCAGAAAGAAAAGCAAGGACCTGGTGAGGAGCCAGGACAGAAATGTCCACCTGAGCCAGCACAGGGAGCCCTGGAGGGGGTAACAGCTAGGTGGTTACGTGGCCAGCCATGGAGGCTTTGTACCTGTGGGGCTGCTCCTATAAATTAAGGAACATGCAGCTATGAAAAGGGATCAACTTTTTGTGCATTTTTAAATTGCTCCACTTCACTGAAGTGCTGAATTTGACTATCACCAGAAAGCTTATTCAGTATTCCCATCTCAGAAAGATAAAAATTACTAGCCAGATACAGTTAAAAAAGAAAGTGTGATGAAAGAGAGGTGGAATGAATGTAAAATCTAATGAAACTTCTGCCTGTGCTGGTGATGGCTGCAGCCTGATCCTACTGCTATCTGGGAAAGTGAGTTCAGTTCCTATCAGCCTCTCTTCTGTGGGCACCTGAAACACCGTGGGCACCCGAAACACCACAGTGACACTACAGAGCCTTGCTACTTATTAATTTTATTGTTAGTGATAGAGGCTGAGAGTGGCAGTACAGTGTAGCCTCAGGAATATTTAGATTCCAGTTGTGAAAATCATCATTGCAGAAACGAGGGCATAGAAATGGCTTTTTTCTGGCTTAACTCCAAATAAACTCACTACTTAGGCATCTGAATTCACTGTTGGGTACATCTCTGGTACCAGTAACAGCCTGCAGAAATTCAAAGGCAAATAGGTTTTCTTCACCCACTCCCAGAAAATGAGTGAAATATCCCTAGGGACCCAAGAAATGTTCCTTTCTCTCTGTTTACATCCAGACGTCTGCTCTATAGGTGTAATCCTTCTATGGACTGAACTGTGTTTTTCAGGATTTACTCTGGATTTCCATTTTTGCTCTTCCTTACAAAACTACTAGACTTAAGAAATTATTTCAAGAAAAACAAAGACAAAACCTTATGCATGTGTTCAAACATAGTTCTATTTAATACCATGCATACATTAATAAAACCTTTCTGAAAGGTCTTACTGAGCTCCTCCTAATACTCCACAACTATTGCAGACCTGCTGAGTAGAATACAAAATGCACAAAGTTTTGGGTTTTTAAAGCTGTATTTTCAGCCAGACACTTCAATTCAGGATTCCTTTGTGGCAGAGGCAGAGATTCAAAGCACTTAATTCATTCTAGGCATCACACTCTAATCACTCTTGAGTCCATAATATATTTGTCACATAGTCATATTTAAATAACCAATGCACAATCTGCATGATTTAGGAGAACACAACACAGCCTAAAGCAGCAATAGCTATACAACTAACATTAACAACAAATAAATCTCCTATAAAATATTCTTTCCTTAATTTAAAGCCAAGGCAGTAAGAGGAGATAAACAATGCAGAAACTTTGGAATCCATATATTCTAAATATGCAGTTTCTTCAAATGTATGAGAAATTTATGAACAGACCCCATTGTGGCAAGTATTTATTTCTAGCACTATTATGAATACAATACTATTGTACAATAATAGAGTTCTCTTTTTCCTCTCATACCTAAAACTGCATTCTAAACACAGACTGAATGATGTCAACTGACAGTAAATAACACATTTCCCTCCTCAGTTCTGTGGTGCCCTGTAGCTCCTACGCATTTGGCCACGTTTCAGCCAGTCTTTGTCTAAAAGTATCCACAGAAAGGCGTAAAATTGCATATTTTAGCAGTGTTCAAGTTACAGATAAAGCAGTAAAAAGCCATGGGAAAATGTGATCCAAATTAAATGAGTGAAATTTCTGTCCTTGACTTTGGTGAGGACATTGCTTCACCTGACAAAGTTACAATGAAGGTCATTCTCCTAATTCTTCCCTCTGGGAGAGCAGATGAAGGGATTGCACAGAAGGGAGGATGATGTACAGTGGATAAATATAATGAAGGCTGACAGCCTTTACTCTGCTTTCCTTGATATTTAAAGGCCTGTGTCAATTTTATTTTCCAGGTGGTAAAATATAACTACCACTATCTCAAGATGCACCATAAACATGACATAAATTCCAGTATAAGTAATCAAGAAGTAGCTGCAACAGGACTCAAAGAGATCACCAAACAAAACTTGCACAGGAACACAGGACACAGATAGAAAATGTCAGTTCCTCAACACCTGGGTGCACTTCAGAGCTGCAGGTCCCATAATGAAGATGCTGGTTTTTTAACAGCCACTGCAAAGCCTACAAATGAGAGCTTCACTGAGAATGACTATGTGAGAAGGTCTATGTGCTAAGTTATATTAATATGTATGCCCAAAACTGATACAAGTTATTCTGTGGATAACTGTCATTGTAAACCTCACATATATGTGTTACTAAGTTTAAAAAAATTGGCAAAGTTTAAGTAAACTTTGCTGAAATTGATAAAAGGTCATCCATATCCAGAATGGCAGCAGTATTTCATTTTTTAAGCCAATTTTAGATAAAGATGTGTATGCTGTGTAGTCTTGGTCTCACATAATATTAACTGTCAAGATAAAGCATGAGGAGATGAAATAGTCTTTCAGATCTACCATGACTCAAAATACTAATGAAAGTGCCTACTTTCAACTCTGTTCCTCCCTAAAACATGATACAGTGAACAGAAAGAGCAATATGCATCTGTTCAAGTATACATTTAAACCTTCAAAAGGTCATGAATAATATGAACTACAGTGATCTAAAACTAAAAGTGGCAGAATTATGTAGGCAAGAGAAATTTCCACTGAGTGGGAACACAGTAATTTTGGCAAAGGCAGTCATTTTCACTGCTGATGTGTTACTTCCAACCAAAAAAACCCAAACCACAAATAGAATGGTTTGCAATAGCTTGCATAGCTGACCATAATACAGGCTGATATATTTATGCTAATTCTGTTTTGCTCTTACATCAAAGGCTTTTAAGACAAAACTCTCCATAAATACAGCAGTGTCACCACTGAGCACTCTTTCTATTTCACTGTGCAGTGAAAATGATGTGGCTTAAAGCAGGATGTTGCCATAACCAGAAATGCTAACACTACTGAAATAGCTGCTGGAAAATCCATGGGGGTATAAACATCTGGAAAGCAGGAAAGCCACCTAGTAGCTATACTTACAGACTAACCCTGTAATGTATGCCTATAGCTCACTGGGAGCTGGATAGAGATGCCTCTTAGAAAGAAAAAACTTTAGAAAGTATTTTGCTTCTTTTTAGTTCTGAAATCCATCACTGTCACATCTCCTACCCAGTAGCAGTAATCCACTCTCAGTGATGCTTCTGGCTTAAATACTGCCCTATAGATACCTCACAATGATGAAAACTCTGATTTCTTTCAACAGGCTGCATAAATGCACAAGAAAGCCCAGAAATGAAATTCCCCTTTCTTCGAACAAGACAGTACAAACCAAAATAAAATATCTTATTATTTAGAGCAATACTACAGGCTGTATTTGTAAAAGCTGTAGTGGAAATCAGTTCTGTTTTCTTTGGACCCCTGTGTTACTTAGACAGCACTGTGTTCCTTGCAATAATTCCAGTCATTAATTTAAACCAAAAAAAGAGAAGAGCCTAAAAATTATAATAGGGAATATAATGTTTTACTGCATTTGTAGCCTTATGTGAATATTTCTATTTCAGTGTGCATTTTATGAGAATGATGCTCTAAACACTTCATAAAGTTTTAGGAAACACCCTTACTGCTTATCCATCAGCCAGTGTCTACAGTCTCAAGTCTGAACCACTTTTATATTTTTAATTCTACATCTTTCCATAACCATATTTTAAATTTACAACCTCCTCCTTACAACAAAGCCACAAGTCCCAGTTTATCCTGTGGTCTCCTGAGCCTACACAGTTTTCCTAGTATCTTTTATGCACTTCCAGAAATCAACACAATCCCCTTTTTCAATACAGGATACTTGGCCCTGGTGTTTAGTTACTTTTCAGAAGTTCATCAAACCCTGATAGAGGTCCCTGCTGTACCAAGTCCCACTCTTGTTCCCTCTTCTCTGGAAAAAGGGGGACTTTTACTTCTCTCCTCCTTCTCCACTTTTTCACACTGCTTCCCCATTTCACCATTCCATTTTTTGCAAGGTGCATTAACTCCTGCTCTGCTCTGATGGAAGGAGTAGTGCTATCTGCACTACACTTTTCCTTTTCTCTCTACTGATAGGAAAAGCTAGCATCTCATCTCCTTGCTCCTGCTAGATGTCCTTCAGGCCATGCTTGGATTTGGCATCCTTTTTTTCCTGGTGGTAGCGCTTCCATGTGTGGGGGAGAAAAGAAAGTTAATTGGGGGTTCACTACTGCAAAGTGGGGGAAAACAGAAGGAGGCAAAACAACAAAAGAATTTCAATTATGAAGCTCATAATTAGTTATGTTCCCATCATTTTAGTTCCCATCTCAAGTCCATGGTAATACTAAACAAGCTCACTTTCAGAGGGAGACATATTTTAAGCCATCAAAACCTTTATGGCGATAGGTTCCATAGAAATCATATGAACTTGCAAAGAGGGAAATAAAAATCTATCTGCAAAAATGTGGAGATGCACGTGCAAAATGCCCTCCTTCTAGTACTACCACAGAAAAATCACTTCACTTAGCAGAATATTCAGGCTCCATAACCCATGTGATCCCCTCAACAACACTGCCAAGTCTGGTCCTCAACAACAGAAGCATGAGTGTCATCAGTATTCAGGCAGCTGAGAAACAGCTCAGTAACTTCTGCAGCATCCCTCACAAAAAAAATTATAGTTATTAACTCACAGAATATACATCTTGATAGCAGTATTTTCAAAATGCCAATTCTGAGACGTTTGTAACACTAGGATAAATTAAACATAGTTCCAAATCCTTTAAATGTTTGAAAACTTGTATGAATGCTAAACCCCTCTACTGCAGCATACCAGTGCAGCTATGGGATTGGACTTGGCCTTAATTACACTATGGAGTAAGCCCTAAAACATAAATCACTTTGGCTTAGAAGAACTTTTTATTTTGGAAATACTAAGAAATCAAGCCAGATTTACATGGATAAAGTGCAAGTATAGATTTTCAAAATGAATGTTTATATTAAATGTGCAGTGTGCCTACCAACACAGCCTTGTAGTCAAAGACTTAAAGACCCATGACCAGACTGTAGGACTAATGCCCATCTCCCATATTTCACTTCTATGAAAGGGAACTGTGAAAAATCTGGAATGATCATGAGCATGATAGGACAGAAGACATGTTCAGGGAAAGAGGCTCATGGACATGCCCTGAGCAGCAATGCCACCTGGCATAGGAAAACTCTTATTTCTATTAACAGACATGACAGCAACTAAGCCTGATGATAATTCCCAATCTGTAGAAAAAATAGGGATCTCTTCACCTTAGTCATCCACACTGTCTTGTCCAGCAGGTACCTGCCAAACCTAAAAATGCAGTCAGAGCTGTGGAGGATGACAAAGAAAACAATTTCTCCACTAGATTTGGTGTCCAGACTGGCAGCAGCCCTTCAGTGCAGATACTCAAAGTACCAGGCTATACCTTGTATTACACAAATGTCTCAAATGTGAGTATCAAGAGGATGGTGCCAGACTATTTCCAGGGGTGGCAGTGACAGGATAAGGAGTGATGGCCATAAACAAAAACAGAGGAAGTTCCACCTCAGCATGAAGAAGAACTTCCTTACATTGAGGGTGGCAGAGCACTGGAACAGCTGCCGGGGGAGGTTGTGGAATCTCCCCCTCTAGAGACATTCAAAATCCACCTGGACACCTTCCTGTGTCACCTGCTCTAGGTGACCCCTGCCTTGGCAGGTGAGTTGGATGAGATGATCCCCAGAGGTGCCTTCCAACCCTAACAATTTTGTGATTCAGTATATAGAGACAGATCCTTCTCCAGCACTTTCTTTCAAAGGCTTCCACTTTAAAACAAACAAAAAACCAAATATTTGCAAGTTTTCTTTAAATAAAGAAAAGAACAAAAAAAGACCACATAGGATACTTGACAAGGAAATTGGATTACTAACCCTGCTCCAGTGCAATTAAATAATTTCTAGCAAGTAGGACATTTCAGCTGAAATAGGAAGACCAACACAGCTCTTCCTCAGGAGGTCAGAAACTTGCCCTAGTTTGGCGACAGGGGATTTGATTCAATCTCCCATTTCTCAAAAGAGTTCAGCAACCTCTGATTTTATGTACATAAACACTGCTGCCAGCTTGTTCTTATAGGAAAGGCAAAATTTACCCAACTGTCATAAAAGGCCCTGAAATATCAGGTTGCCATGTTTAGACTCTTAGTTATTGATGAAACTTCTCTAAAACTGTTTAAAATGAGAAATTCATTAAAGGAACATAGAATCATAGGTATGAACAGATTTTATGTGAGAAATAAGCATAAACCCACAGTGAAAACAGCTTCAGTTAGACACTCCCTTGCGCTTACTAATCCTGCAAAACTCCAGAAATGTTCAACTACATGAAGACCCAAAATAAACAAATACAGCCCAGAAAAGAAAAATAATTTCAACAATTTACCCAGTGAAAAAGCCAGAAACCATAAAGAGCTATTATAAATGGAAAAAGGCGTCATACTTAAAATTTCCTTTCCTTTAGAGATGTATATAGTAAAAGAATCTTTTGAAAATGCTTATTTTCAAAGTTTCAAAACAAAGCTTAATAGCACCTTCCTGAAATTTCTTACATGTTATGAAAATATATTTGAAAGAAATAGTGCCTAAGCATACAGAATACTTCTTATAATACTTATCAAGATTTTACAAGCAAGAAATTGGAAAGCCATCTAATTAATTATATTTAAATATTTTCTGACTTTAACAGCTTGTTACATGGAAAATTCTTTTTAATAAATTCTATACATGAACACAAGCATTTTATCTTTAGAAATAAATATTAAAATATTGCTAATTAACGTCTCCTACCGATATTAAAAACACACAAGGCCACCTTTAACAGGCAATACAGTAGGCACAATTAAAAAATGAGCATGGTAAAACCAGTACCATTAGAAAAATGATAATGTTCAGCCAGGGGGATACAATGAGCGGCCTAATTCTGACAACTGTGGACTTTGAGCTGCTCTTCTGATTAGCTGTGGGGTCTTGTTTGTCAAAACTCTTTGTATTAAACAGCCTTTTCTGTAACAAGAGATATTACTGCAGTAAGGTCAGCATGGCTATTTAAAAATAAGGTCTACAACCTAATTGCCCTGAGTTAACCATTTCTAAGCATTGCAACTCTACACATATGAAATATTGCATTTTTTTCTTAAATAAACACACTACAGATGTTTTGACTATGCAAAAACAAATGGAGTGCTTTTAAAATTACATTTGGAAAAAAAAAAACCCAATGAAAACAAACTATACATGATTTACAGCAGTGTTCAAGGGCACTGCAACCTTCAGAGCAATTCCATGAATGATTTCTTTTAATTTTGAATGGTACAGCTATGTTTTTGTCTAGATAAGAGGACATTTTCCGAGACCACCGGATAGTTCATTCCCCTTTTCTCCAACCTCATGTCTAAAGGTACATGTTGTTAGAAGTCGAGAAAGAAAACTGAAGGCATGCATAACATTATGTCTTGAAGATCTATCTGTATGTTGTCACAGCGGGGAAACAACGATGAAGGACACACACACAGTTTGGTGATCATCAGAAGGCTTTACTACATTTCATCTTTGCCCTTTTATATCACACTGCACTAAAAGGGCAGTGATTGGTCCGAGAAGGACTGTGTCTCTTCTCCTTTGGTAAACAACAGGTGAAGGAACAGTGTTATGAGAAAAGGAAGAGAAGAGTCGAGCCCACACAGATATTTACAATAACAATGAGAATGTGTTTTGAGAACGGGAACTTGTTCCCATGGGAAATCAGCATGCAACAGTTAGCAGCAGAATTCCGAAGCCCAAGAAATACAGAGCCACAGTATATTACAGAGTTCTTCAAGCAGATGGTTAAACATACCAGTTTTGGCACTGGAACACAATGCAATTTAGGTCTTCATTGTTATGATGATGTTGCAGTTAATGATTACAGCTGTATAACTCAACACAAACACTACACTTGTGCACAGTCACACACTTGTGAGTGTAACCCCTCAGACTATACCAACATTAACTATAGCTGCTGAGGTGTTTTCTGTTAGAAAACACTGAGTATATTTTCTTCTTGGTTTCTGTATGGGAAATACATGCCACAGAGTCCACATGTGAAACTACCGATCTTCACAAACTGTTCGCAACCTATTTAACTGGAGATGAACATCCAGCTAGCTACTTGTCAATGAGCATCCAAACTTTTATTTAATATGCAAATCTGACACTCAAAGTGGGGCTTTGTATTACTGTTTAATTTAATGACCCTTCACTAAAACAGTATTTTCAAAAAGCCTCATTTTAGAAATCAGACTGTTCAGATTCTTTTGAATGGTTTTTGCCTTTCAGAGGGATTTGGTGAAGTTATGATGATGATGCTGGAAATTCTTCCTGATCACCAACTCTAAGAAACCTTAAAATCCTCACCATCTTAAAGAAAACAAAAGCTGTATCGAGTCATGACTACTGAATTTAATTAAATAGAGAGAGAAAGGCAGTGCAGGGAGAGTGGAGTCATCCCAGCTCCAAAAAATCCAAACAAAACAAACAAAACAAAGAAACCCCAAGCCTGGAATTCCAGGTTGAGTGTGGGGATAGACAAAAGAAAAATGAGAAATGACAAGACACAGAGAAGTACAAGAGAAATGCTATTAACCAGGCAAAGATCAAAGATGTGAAGGTGTTAGGAATAGAGAAGGAGGCACTGAACAGTGAGTTGGGAAGCAGGAGTGGATTACAGGGACAGAGAAGGATTATAGGAAAAAGGAAAAGACAGCTCAAGTTCTCTTCGTCATCCCCTCTCTCCTACATCCTGCAGAAGGAACAGAGCTGCCATAAGGGCATTGTTGTTCAGAAAGGTGAAGCTCTCAGTGAAGCTCCTCCTGAAGCAAAGCTTCTGCTAACCCAAACCATTTTTGGGTTGCAGGAGAAAGATACACCTTCTCTCTCCTGCAGACTGTGCCTGGGGCACACTGTCTGCTGAGCTTAGAAGGCTGGGGGCAAAGAACCTGGCACTGGGTGGTTGGCAGGAGGATATCACATAGGGCTCAGAATATGATGCACTTTCAGAATGAAAATGCATAGTGGAGTAAATCCAGCAACCAGAAATACTGACCAGTCAACTGAATGAGTGCTGAGGTTTGCTGCAGACTCCTCAGTAAATCCAGTTCTTCTTTCTGGCAATGCCTCAGACCCTTTTCATATGCTGACTGCATGACCAGATACACAACAGGCTTGTCCCTGGGGAGTCCTAAACTAGGGATGCTCTCCACCGTGCCGTCACAGGTGCCACACACTATTGCTGAGAAAGACTGCTTAAACTACACCATTCCTGCCCTCCCTGAGAGTATTGGACTACCCCAAGATTGCTACATATCCATTCTCCTCCAAGATATGTGATACACAGCCACATTAATAAATCTCCCCTCTTCTGTAAACAAAAGTAAATCTCCAAGCTGGAAGTTAAATACAGGATTGATATTGGGTGCCCAATGTAACACAAGAAATTTATCCCAAACCCAGAAATTGGGTAGAGGTATGCCAATCTTGTATCTACTGCTTTATCTTCATTAAGAGATGAGTATCAGCAAAGTTTTTAAGTAGTTGACCGAAACAACTTAACCCTGCCCTGCGTGGCAGGGGTTAAGATGCCTAAAGCAGACAAATAATGGGATGCAGGAACCAAGGTGCCAAATCTCAAATGAGGACACATGGGGTCTGTTTTTTCATCTGCACATGCCTGCTTCATAAAGGTAACCACTCTTGCCCAGCCGCCCTGCTAGCACACCATCCCCACCACTGCTGGGGAACTGAGTTCCTCCACTGAAGATGCCCCTCAGTCCCAGTTCCAGCTCATGACAGATCTGGACTGGTTTCAAGGCATTCTTTAAAAGCTAATGGAAAGGGAGGGCTGGCTGTGTCAACCCCAGCCAGGACTGAATGCTGCTTTCATCATAAATCACGAATCCAATCTTTTCTGTTGACAAAATGAGCAATATATTTCCAGCAAAACTACAGACCTGCTGGAGCATCTGTATGAACACAAAACATTGAATCCCATTTCTAAGATGGCAGAAATAAATCCCACACAGCACGACATGAGGAAGGTAAAAATATGAAATGTGATTGTGAAATTAGTGTAGGTTAAGTTGTGATCACAAAAATTAACAGATCTTTGAATGTTCCTGGTGTCACTCCATGGCACAGCTAAAATGGTTTTGCTGCCTTAATTTCATACTGTATTTGAAACGTATCTGGAATTTCAAGTTCCCAATTCCTCACCTGACAGAAATGGCTTCTGAGATGATTTTCACATTCTGGGAACAGATTTTTACCCTTAAATTAGCCATGTGTACTCTCAGACTTAAGATTTTGTCTTGAAATAAAACAGCAGCGATAATTGTTAATTTAAGACCCCACACAATGCAAATTTATGTTCTGGAGCCAAATATGCTGATTGGAAACAGATGAACATGAAATGCCTTTTACTGAGCAGAATTAAAACTAAGTATTAGTGAAATATGTTGCTAATTTGACACATGACACATCAGACATTGACTACTGACTTTTTCTTTGCTACAATGAAATACCAGAAGTGCCCTATAAATCCTTCAAGAATTGTACAACCATTTTTATAAAGTGCCCCATGTTCAGCTCCTATGCCCTCCTGCCCTCATAGGTTTCAGCTGGCTTACTTGTACTTACCAAGGATGAAGCTACTCTTTCCATTATTCCTGACACTGGATTCCTGACACCTTTTGTTTTGGAGCTTCAGTAACAAAAATAAAGCTTTAATGCTCATTTTCTGCTCAGACTTTGAGATCAAGCCCAGAGTGTTGTGGATGGACTTGTGACTGAGGACTGGAAAAAAGCACCCCAGCTTTTAAAATGGGCAGGAAAGAGGATACAGGGAACAACCAACCAGCCAGCCTGCCTCACCTTTCTCTCTGGAAAGGTGATGGAGTGGCTCATTCTGGAGGCCATCTGTATCCACATGGATGACAAGAAGGTGCTCAGGAGTACCAGTTTATTACCTCACTAGTATCATTTCAGTACCTAACTAAAAGTAAATCATGCTTGACCAACTTGATTGCCTTCTGTGATGAAACAACTACCTGGATGCATGAGGGGAGAGCAGTGGATATTGCCTACCTTGACTTCAGCAAGGCTTTTGACCCTGTGTCTCACAACATCCTCTTAGGCAAACCCAGGATGTGTGGGCTGAATGCTTGGGCAGTGAGGTGGATTGAGAACAAGCTAAACAGCAGATCCCAAGGGTCGTAATCAGTGGCACAGGATCTAGTCAGAGGCCTGTCACCAGTGGTGCCCCTCAGAGTTCTATACTGGGCCCAGTACTGCTTAACTTGTTCATCAGTGATTTGGATGAAGGGGCAAAAGCCTCCTCAGCAAGCTCACTGATGATACCAAGCTGGGAGCAGTGGTTGATTCCTCAGAGGGATGTGTGGCCCCACAGAGGGACCTCAACAGTTTGGAGAGGTGGGCAGAGAAGAATCTTCCAAAGTTTAACAAGGGCAAATGCAGGGTCCTGCACCTGGGGAGGAACAATTGCACCCACCAGTACAGGCTGGGGGCCGACCTGGTGGAAAGCAGCTCTGCAGAGAAGGACCTGGGGGTCCTGGTGGACAACATCTGTCCATGAACCTGCAGTGCCCTCATGGCCAAGAAGACCAACGGTGTCCTGGGCTGCATTAGGAAGGGCATTGCCAGCAGGGTGAGGGAGGTGATCCTGCCCCTCTCCTCAGCCCTGGTGAGGACATGTCTGGGGTGCTGTGTGCAGTTCTGGGCTCCTCAGGACAACAGAGACATGGAGCTCCTGGAGGAGGTTCAGCAAAAGGGCAATGCAGATGATTAAGGAACTGGAGCATTGCTCTATGACTAAAGACTGAGCGAGTTGGGCCTGTTCAGCCTTGAGAAGAGATGAATGAGAGGGGACCTCATCAGTGTCTATCAGTATCTGAAGGGAGGGTGCCAAGAGAATGGCTCCAGGCTCTTCTCAGAGATGTCAAGCAATAGAACAAGAGGCAACAGGCAGAATCTGATCCACAGAAAGTTCCACCTGAATATGAGGAAGAACTTCTTTACCAGCAGAACTTCTTTACCAAGCACTGGAACAGATTGGCCAGAAAGGTTGTAGAGTCTCCCTCACTGGCGATATTCAAGAACTGCCTGGACAAAGTTCTGTGCCATGTACTTTAGGACGATACTGCTTAAGCAGGGAGTTTGGACCAGATGACCCACTATGGTCCCTTCCAACCTCACCCATTCTCTGATTCTATGTGACTCAGTGTTTGGAAAGTAGTAGTAATAACCAAATAAGTAACAGAAAGCTCTGAAGTACTGAGGCTAGCAGTGCTTGTTTGCACTGAAGGCCTCTGTTACAAAAAGCTAACGCAATCTACTGAATGGAAAAAGAGTAACCAAAGTACAGGCTGGGAATAAAGGATGGTAAAAAGCCTGGAACGACTGGAATACTTCCAAAAAGGAGTCAGGTAAGTAACAGAAATAAATAGAAAGCTCTGGAGGACTAAGGCAAGTGTTTACTTGCACTGGAGGTCTCCATTGTAAAAAGCTAAAACAAATTTACTGAATGGAGTGACTGTAACCAAAGTACAGGTTGGGAATAAAGGGTGAGAAAAAGCCTGGAACTACTGGAGTACTTCCAAAAAGGATTCTGCAACATTAACACATACACAGCTGCGTCACTGAGGCCAACAAGAGAAGAGAAAGCCTCAATCTTTCTGAAATGGCATTCAATTATATACTTGCAACTAATGAAGCTGCCAACCCAATCAACTAATAAAGGTGGAGGAAGAGAAACTCATTATCACAATATACCTCCCAAGACAGCAGAGGAGGACATAAAATCATTCTGGAATTGCTCTCCTTTTATCAACCCCTGGGAAAAAAATGTGCATTTTAATTCTAAAAGGTACCTGTAAAAGCAGAATGCCAAACTCTTGTCCACACTCCGAACAGGAGAATGTAGTGCTCCAGAGGATTCTGAAAAAAGAACACACGAAAAGAATATATGAAAAAGGCATTAAAAAACCCCAAAACACAACATAGCAGTAACACTGCAGGTGCATGCACATCAGTGTTGAAGGTCATGGAAACAGGACACCAAGGCTAGTCCATGCCAGCAGAAAGGAGGGAAAGTGCAAGGCAGCCACAACAGCAATCAGGACTATCTCACATGAAAGGTGAGATAAATGATGACATCAGTGTGGCTGAAGCCTATGAGCTGTGTAAAAAATAACAACTAATTAAAAGGTCATTAGGGAAGTCTCAGAACACAAGCCTGCACATGACGTGGTATCTGATGTGCGAGATGAAATGCATCTGTGCTGGCAATCAGTGAATAAATGCAAACAGGGTCAAAATGTCAAAATGCAATTTTTAATTCACTTACGAAGGACAACAAAAAATCATGCCTTTTAAGTCCTCATTATAGAAAAACAATCCCTTTTTTGTGTTTTTGACTCATTCCAAATAAAGAAGAGAGAAAATACTGCAAAGGAAAAAACACAACTCTGTTTCTATGATAAAAAAATTGTAGGGCATGGAATCAATGTCAGCTACTACACAAGTAACTGAGGGAAAAATATCAATATGTAAATGTTAGTGTTATTTCAGGGCAGTTGCTAGTTGATTTTGACACGAAAATATGGAATGTACAGTGATGATCTGTTTTCCCATACTCAAAGTTAAGGTCAAAGAGCAAAGTATTTGTGTGCTTAAAAACCCTCCACACCTCCCCTGCTGTGAGGGATGACAGGATATGTTCCAAGCTAACAACAAAAAGCAAGAAAAATCTACTCTTTAGTTTTTATACATCTATATGTAAAAATTTTGCTTTTTTTCCTTAGTCTCTTTCCCTTTTCTAAAACATTTATTTTAGACACTGCTTTTTTAAACCATGGCAATATTGTATTTACAAAACACTACTCCTCTCTAGTCAATCAATACATCTTTCATTTCATATGGAACACCTTCTCCTTTTTCTCCCCAAAATTATTAGCTACTTTTTGGAGATGTAAACCAGTTATTGAAGTCCACACAGAAAAAAAACCAAAACAAACCTTTGCATTTTGTGTCACCTGCCAAAAATGATTGCAAATATTTTCATAATAAATTTGCTGACAGAAAAACACATAAAGTTTTGAGATAATATTCCTGTAATTTGTGTATGGAATAGGTAAGGGAAAAATAAGTCAGTGTACTTCTTTGGGAGGAAAAAACCTCTGCTGTGGGATGCAGCTTTCTACACATCTTTTTATGTGAAAAAAGGCGGTGGAGGAAGGGGAGAAGCAGTTTTCCTCTCAGCTGTGAGGCTGGTGACAGCCAGAAGAAGGGCAGAAATGTCAAGCTGAGGAAGACTCACTATCACAATGGCTTTTAAGAGTGCTCCAGAACACAGTTGCCACTTAAGTGCATGGACAAAATAGTTTTCTTCGTCCAGTACCAACAAGTATACACTTTCACTTTCTAAAAGATACAAGTATAGAGACATAATAACTCCCATACACGTGGTTTATTCCAATAGTAGTAATTCAAACAGACACATTTATGATATGAATGTCAGTGTGAACTATATAGTGGAATATGTTGTTGTTTAGTGAACACCAGTGTACACTATGTTAAGAATATATAGCCTATTTTATCTTCTAAGTGCTAGAAAGAGGTCACAGTAATAAAAAGTGGAAGTATCAATACTGGAGTAGTTCTTGTACAGTGAGTTGCCATAATCCTCTGGTGCCACAATACACATGCTTCTCCAGGTCTCAAGGATTTCCCAGGAGGGTATCCATTAAACTGTGAAACCACCAGGAAAGCACACACCACATGGGCTTCACTGAGCTTGGCTCTGGACCCAGGACAGAAAAGACTGAAGAAGATATACATACAAAACTCAAATAAATGTTCTGTGGAGCTTTTAGTGCATGACTGGTTTCACCATTCATGCCATGGAACAAAATCCAAACTATTTAACATCTGCAACAGCAGTGTGCACTGACAAAACTGTGAATGGATAACACTTAAAGAGTAACGTGGAGGCAGACCAAGTTCTGAACTAAGTTGCAGACTGTGTAAGTTCTTCAATGTAACCCACAATAGTCTCATGACTACACGTCTCACACACAGGACTGTGAAGCAGCAGTGTGGACAACCCTCTGAGAGGACTCATGTCTCTGCCAGCAGGACAGCAAATCCTCAGACAGGCAGCACTGGTGGATGCAGGATGGACAGCCCAAGGCAGAACCAACTGCCCTGTTTAAACAGATGAACTGTTCTGGTAATAGATGTCCAGTAGCACTTTATCAGTCCAAGATAGTGCCCTTCAGCAACACATTTCAGACAAATCTCTTAATCAACATAACACCCTTAGCACAGCTGAGAAGGGCCACATAAACCACAGTGAGTATTTTTAAACATTAGAATGGAACTGCAAGAAAAAGTAGAGAAAATTAAGAATACAGCATAAATTTCAGTAGAATTTATGAACAAGGACTTATAAGGCTAGCCAAAAGCACCAGATCCTCCTTTCCCAATTTAATACACTGTTTAGCCTAAGAGGTGTGACATGAATATTTTTCAAGTTCTAATTACTCATGTAACTGCAATTTTTATATGTTTAGCAAGCACTACGGCATACCCCTGCCACCAAATTTTGGTTACTCCAGCTACCTCCCTGTATGGCCCAGTTCCAATGCAGAAGAACCCAGAAAGGCCACTGACAAGTTACATGCATTTGTTTTTCTCCATGAAAATATGAAATAAAGATGATAGATAGACAAGAAATAAAAAGACTATGCCTGTCCCACTCCTTCTGTGGAATTTGCAGTAGAATACAAGGCCAGCCCTGCACTGGAAGAACAAACCTACTTGTGATAAACAATACCAAATACTTGGCCTCCAAGAAGGCAACTTATGTCTGACAACTACTATAGTTGATTCTTAGATGCTTTTTAATTCTTTATTTGATTTCTTCCTGGATCTGGAGACCCAGGATTTCATTTCTCCTGCAGTTGTATGACTCAGATGAAAATACAGCAGGATATGTTGCTGTAGAGCTTTACACTGGATTGCACAGTAGAGTTTGAAAATGTTTGTTACCATTGAGAGCTCAGTGCTTCTTCATGGTGATGGACAGACCTGCTTCCTGCAGGCAGGCACAGGGGGCACAGCTGCCATGGTGTGCACTAACAGCTGTGCACAGTCACCATTCTACTCCTTTCTCATTCACATTCTTTCTTAGATTTTTTTTTCCCTTTAAGTAACTTAACAAGGCCTGTGCAAGCAGATTTGTATCATAGAATCAGAGAAAGGTTTGGGTTCCAAGGGACCTTAAAGGTCATTTGGTTCCAACATTGCCACCATGGCCAGGGACACCTTGCACTAGATCAAGTTGGCTCAAAGCTCCATCCAATATGGTTCACTCCAACAGGAAAGACTGATCTCTGCAATATTTTGTCTCAGGAACGTTAGGTGCCCCCAGAGTACTTCTCTTAAAAATCAATAATAGATATGCTGATGTAGTGCCAAACAAACAGTAGCTGAGATATGTGCAAAGAACTGATTGGTGACTGGCTCCCACTAGACGGGTGCAAATGGCCTCAACATGAATATTAAAATCAATTGTCCTTATCTTTTCAATTCTCTTTGCAGGGCGGGGGGAAGAGAGAGAAAAGTAAGAGAAAGAAAAAATAAAAACATACTCTAAACCATCTGAGATCCAAAACAACATAAGGACAGCTAATATCAGACTTCTCAAAATCACAAAAGATTCATGACACTGACTGACATACACAAAGCTGGTTTCCCTTCTGAGCTTCAGCTAAGATTTAATCTCCTCTGTAAGGGAAGAAAATACCTCACACCTAGACAAGGAGAACCCAAACCAAGATAAGAAACTCTGGACTAGACTCAGACTGTAAAAAAATATTAACTTCTTTAATTATATGGGTGTGAGCTACCAAATTCTCCTCTGAACTGACATTTCTCTGTAGCTTTTTTCTCTATAAAATTCCACACTTATTCAAATTTCTCTCCAAAAAATCCTTCTGGAACGCCTAGAAAAACAGTCCACAATGGCTGGGCAGCTGGCATACTGCAATGGCTCATTATCCTAATTTTAACAGGAAATCTCTTATTTGTTGGTAAAATCAAGGCCAAGTGGAAAATTTTAAGAACCAGCATGGGGACATCTGTGCATCTTAAAGTTAAGTTTGTAACTAGATAAATCGTAAACATTTTTACTATTTTTTAGAAATTTTTTTTTTTGACCATTTGGTAAGCAAAAGGATATGCAGATCGTTCAGGAAGGAGTTATGCTCCTTTTCAAGACTGACAGACTTGGGGACAGCCACAGGCAGGCTGGATACTGGCAGGACAGAAACTCTCCTGCCATTTGTGGTGCCAGGCCTCTCCAGTAAAACAACACATTTAGAAGACTCATTAAATAATATCTTCATAATGAGGTTAAAGACCTTTAGGACTAAGAGTCATTGAAACACAAACATAACATACAAAACTACAGAAAACTCCACCTTGTTCCACCAGTGATCCCTTTAGCTGGTCCCTTGCCAGCTCAATATTCTTACAATAAAAAGCACCCGTGATATGAGAAGAGCAAATCTCAGAGTCCTGTGACTGGCACTGCATATTCAAAATTTTAAAATCCCAACGGAAGGAATGACCAAAGCTTTGCTACGTAAGCAAGAGCCCAGTGAGGATTTTAAAATGGAGAAAGAGGCCAGCCTAACATCTGGATTTCTTATTTGAGATACATCTGAAGAATGGAAGAGACATCTGTCCCTGGATATTATCAGCAGTGGGACACATCTCATAACAAATTCTCAAAGGCATTGTCAAGGACGTATCTTCTTCAGCATCTCTTAACTCAAAAGCATGGTGTGCCTTGTGCCTGGGGTAAGCATGAAGGCACTGTAGTGAGGATTCAGGGAGTGTAGCTGATTTTTCCTATTTTTATTTTCTGGAAATCAGGGAGTTTGCTTCCTCAGCTTGGCTCCTCTTCAGACAACCACGACCTGAGAATTGCCAAAGCTTATCTCAGTTTAATCTCAGAGATATGAATCTTAATGAAGAATAATTAAAGCAAAGATGTTTTGCCTTGCTGATGGAAACTGAAATGAAAGAAAAATTGAATGAAATTATTATAAAACAATTTTCAGATAGGCAACATCATGCCAACTAAATGCATCTTATGAAACGCTAAAATATTTATACCTAAATATACTTTCTATAGCTGCTCTGCCTTTTGCCTTCATGCAGGTTCAGAGAAGTCTCATCCTTGAACATTAAAATCATAGACATACCACAACAGGAAAAGCGAAAACCTCACATGAAACTTTATTTGAACTACGTGGATGACAACAAATCTTAATTAGGAGACCACAAACTGACATGTGCAGACACACAGAGAGGAATGCTCTGTGCCCTAGCTGGCCAACCTATAAATGAGTGCAGAGGGAGCTCAAAGCTGCTGCCCATGCTCTGCTGAGGAGCACACAGTGCATTAATACAGCAGGAGGTGGGAATCACAAGTTGCACAACATTGAAATCTTACTTCCGACATGTTTCCCATGACTGAAAAAAAAAATGACAAAACACCTAAAAATCTTTCTTTGCAAAAATATCAATCTCACTGCTTTTTTGAAAAAAATATCGTAATAGAGGAGGGATAAATGAAACAAAACAAACCTGAAACAATCAAGGCAGTGACACAGCCACAAAAGAGAAAAGGAAATGTTTAAGAGAATGAATTTAATTCATCAGTGACCTTTGCCTGAATGAAACGTCAGGAAATTTTGCTGGCTTTGGTGACTGCCAGCAAAAGGTGATTTAAAAAGTGTGATGGTTTATATTAAATATTCATATTTGGATCTGTCAGTGATCTTGCTCAGAAAGTGTACCTGCTGTTTCCCATAATGGAATCCTCTATTTCTTCACTTGCATAGTGTTTTTTTGTGTTGATCTCAAAGACGGTTGATGATCTCAAAGGTCTTTTCCAACCTAGTTCGTTCTGTGATTCTGTGTTTTGTTGGCTTTTTTTCAATGAGTCTCACATAATTATGATTCACAAATATTGCAGGCAGCCTCTCATTCTGAATGTTGACATTCAACAGATTTTTTAACAAATATAATTTTATTCAGTATTGCCTAATCTACCAAAAAAAACCCACCAATTTTTGAAATAAATAACTTAAGTTGGAGAGGTGTAACTGGAGCATATTAGAAGCTTACTATCTTTCCCAACAGTTTGTCCACGTTATAGATATAAAAACATTTTTATAAACAGACTTTTTTTTGTAATTTTTAGCAAAAAGAGGAAAGATTAATTCAAGTACTGAAAAAGCTAGGCTTGTATTTTTCATGGAAATGCTTCATTGAGCTTAAATTCAGAGATTCTGTGCATACTTTCAAGAGGCACTTGGCATCCAAAAGTCAAACTGTGACCATGAAATAGGTGCTTGGTGTCTGTGGAGACCAAATTTAGCAAATCAAATTGGAATGTAAAAAGTTGAAGCCTGCCTTTTGAAATATTAGACTTTGTGCACTTTTCCTACATGAAGAAGGCACCATGCAAGTACAAGGAATATAGTCCATTCCTCCTCATATCCCTGGCCCATCACCCTTGGCAGCAGATCATACACATCTATTATTAACACCTCTTGCTGAAGAGGAGGAGATGAAAACAGGGCTTAGCTGCATATGTGCTGAAAGTACCAAAAGGGGATTCTTGCTTCTTGTCCACAAAAGAATCCCTTTGATTTTCATGCAGTTACCTAATTAAATTTCACTGTGCATATTAAGCTTTTGGATGTCTAAGTATTTTACACTCAGCCCTAAATCAAAAGAGCACACATTCAAAAATGACCCTTTCACTAAAAGAAACAAAACCAAAAACTAAGAAAATGTTTGTTGTACATAAAGATATCCCTCACTCTAGTTGTTTCCTCAGTTCAACCAAGGAGATTATGCACGTAACTTCTAACTAGGTCACAAACTCTACCTTTCTAATATTTTATTCATGCACCTTGTAAAGTGATGCACATTATTTCAAGTTCCAAGAGGAGCATCATGCTATGAGCAACAGTTCTTCATGAGCGCTTCAATATTGTGTTGGGATTACTTTATTTTAGGGATGGAGAGACAGATCCAATTTCTTCAGTCAGTGAGAAATAAAAACATAAAATCAAGTTGTCAATCTCTTGACATACTATTTGCTTTAACTTATACTCAATAGTTCTTTGATGAGTTGGTGGATTACTCTAGAGGAATTCTCAAATATACTCATAAGAAGAAAATACATCATCCAAAGTTTAAATTAGCCATGCAGAATTTATACATATATTAGACAATATTGAATAGTCATAATGTTTTTTGAATACATATACAGAATAACTGTGTGTGAATTTTCAGCTGGGAGATAGTGGATATCTTAAAAAATTACATGAGACTTCATCAAGTGCCACAGCAGTGTGAAGAACACACTGCTTCACTTGGGTGTTTAAGCATGCCTGATCCTGCTTCTTAGGATCTTTACAATCTGATATCTTCTTTCAGGCCAGTATTTGTTACACCTGATTCACTAAGATTCAGAAATTCTATCTTGGAATTTTGTTTTTTCTCTCCTAGCTAGAAAATGTTGAATATCTACACTACACTCAGTGCTGCTGAGAAAGACAAGGGCCTCTGCAGAGGTTAAAAGCAGGCTCTGGGCACTGAGCCAGCCTCCAAATGTTCTTTGCCCTGCTAAACTGTGTTTGGATTTGCTGTACAGGATCTGGATAGAAACTCTTAAAATACCAGGGGCAACCTAATATAAAAAAATGGGGAAGCAGCAGAAGAATCTATTTAAGAGCCAATTTTCCACTTCATTTGCTAACAGAATATGACTTACACATAGATACTGGACCTGGAGTAGCATATGTATTTTTGGGTTGGATGCAGAATATTTAATTACACACTGGACAACACATTTTAAGTTCTTCAAGAAAAAAAAGTCAGGATCAAGTCTTGCTGGATTGATATAGTTGTAAAAATGAACATCATGAGAGATAAAAGCAACTGAGTTAAGAATTAACAGTGTTTTTTTTTTCTTTTCTACTATCATACATAGATTTTGGTGTGACATCATACTCCATGCAAGCATTTGAAAATGCTACTATTTTGGAGATGTCACGTAAAAAGGTTGAAAAGTGAAAGAAATTAAGGTCAGTTGACATGAAAAGAGGAACCAGACTCAGGGTTCTCATGGGATGCAGCACAGAAAAGAGTTTTTCCTGTAGACGTGCTGCCTGGAGCAGCACAGGCTGCCCAGTGCCAGACCCATGTTGACCCACCAGAGCCAGTTGAGGAGCTGGAACGTAAGAGGAGAAGGTGAGGGCACTGTGTTTGCTCAGTCATGAAAAGAGAGGGCTACAGGGAGACCTACCCACTATCTGCTACTGCCTGCTGGGAGGGGACACAGACTGTCCCCAAAGGTGCACAGGGAGGAAGGGGAGCATCGACCAGAGCTGTAATATGGGATATTACAGCCTTATATGGGGGAGAAAACTTTTACTTTTCAGGGAAGTGAAACACGAAACAGAAGTCCAGAGAGTCTGCTGGACTTTCACCCTTGGAGATGCTCAAAAGTGTCCTGTGCATGGCCCTGAGCAACCTGTTCAGATGGGACTCAGGTAGGTCAGCAGGATGGAATAGATGACCTCTCCAAGTCCCCTCCAACCTGTACAATTCTCTGATCTCATCTTGCCACCTCTGTTTCAGTCGTGCCAAAAATCAAGTGTTCCTTTGTCTCACCTTATCCTCAGCAGCAGATGGTCCAGACATGGAAAAAAGTAATAAATAAGTACGTGTTTAAATTCATCACCATCTATATCCACCTCTTTCTATTTCTCCATGCTTGAAAGACTGGAATATTTGCTTCTCACTATGCACTGGGCATTTCCTCTGCTCTTTTGCATCTCCTGGTGATTTACTTGCCAACAGCACACAAAACAGGGCGACTTGAGAAAAATCAAGAAAACATGAGGAAGAGAACAAGAACCACATAGAGAAAGAAATGCATCACCTCTTCTTTTTCAGTAGCAGGCACCTGTAATTTATTCAGCAAGGCTGCAACTTAACAGACAGTGGTGTGCAGGACTGCTTTGCGAACAGCATTAAGGAAACAGTTCAGGAAAGGGGGCGAGAAGGATAAAAAGCTGCTAATGCCAGTGTTTAACTGTCAGTACAGGCTAAACAGAGGGCTGATGTGCTGTGCCATTCTGTGCAAGCCTGGCTGTCATGCTGAAAACATGCCACAAATTCCCTGTTTCGGTGATATGCAGGGACACACAGGGACATACATGATATACTGGGAGAAAATCAAGTGACAGGTATAACAAATGCTGCTATTTAGAAACTGTCTAATCAAAGGAGATGTTCTGATGTCCCAAAACATGTATTAGGCAGGGAAATTGCTGAAAATACTCCATAAAGTTCTGTGGTACATATCACATGGACTGAACTAGCCAGTTCAATAACGACATCATCTGCTCCTTGCAGCTCACAGAAGACCACATTGAGGCAGAACTGTGCAATGGATTTTGTCAAAAGAAAATAGAAGATATGTAAGCAATATTGAGTTAGGTTGTTTGACTCTCCAGTGTTTCTGCCAACAGTACAAGCAAGACCATACCAATATTTGCAGTGATACAATTCAGTACCAGTATTCCTGGCTGACACTGAGCAACAGTGATCACTGAATTAATTTTTTCTGTTTAGTGAAAGTAAATAATAGCATTATTAGAGACTGACAGAGGACAAACAAACTAAAGCAACTCAGCAAACCCACACAAAACCTGGGTAATTAAACTCCCATTTTTCACAGCAAGGATGCCTAGATCTCAACACTGCAAAACATGTGACACTTCCCCTATTTAATTTTCCTTAAATCAGCTCTTTTTCTTCACTATCCCCACCAAACACAAACTACATTTTGAAAGGATCCATTTTATGAGATAAGTCCAACCCTCTGGTACGTTGTCACATGGCTCCCAGGAAATGCTGCTGGGAGTCACTAAAGAAGCAAGTACTCAGTTGATTCTCATCTTAAAGATGTTCAGTGCAAGACTCAGAGCCTGGATTCACAGCTATCTTATCTGCTAGTTACTAATGCAGAGAAGCAAACTTTGTGCTCACCACCAGTGAACCTCCAAATGGCTTTGCACTGCAAATGCTGTCCACACTGGATGTAAGCCATGATACTACAAATGTGGTTAATGGTTGGTGAGGTTTCCAGCCAGTGTCTCTGCACTGCCAACAGTCTCTTCTTCAGTTCATTTTGTCATCTTATTGTCTATGCTGTCATTATCCAATCTGACTACTACACCAGCATACCAGGAACCTGCTGCAAAGGAGTACTTATGAGGGTGGAAATGTTTTACTTTAAATATGTCCTATGAAAGAATAAATGCACACATCTCCCACCTCTGCAGCTTTGTTTTCAGGATCCAAGCATTATTAACAATTCTTTTGATAAAGAAACTATTATTGTTTTTGCACAATAAGTGGTGGTGCTAAGTATTAACAATATACATGTAATGTTTAATAATTTCATAAGGAACAACTTATTTGCACTTATAATCTATACCTCAGCTACAAAGACAGCACAGCTGCCCTCCACTAGTCACCACAGTCCCATTGGTTTCATCCAACAATCCCTCCATCAAAACTCATGTAAAGAAATGCACAACGTAAACTGCATCAGTTCTGAATCACTCTTTGTGAGTTATGGGAATGCCATAGCAGCCACAATGTATTAACTGCAAAACACTACACCCATCCCAAATTCACCAAAACTGCATATCTGGTGGGATCAAGCAAAAGAGCAGAAATAAGTGAAGGGCAGTCAAAGAAGTGCCTGCCCTTTCCAGCCCTTTCAGCTGGCCAAGATGCTGGTGGATAGCTCACCTGTTGGATGAAAGCAGCTTAGAGTAGGATCATCCTGGGAAGGGGCTGTGTAACAACAGCTCTCTGCACAGCCAACCGCTGCAGTGCGTGCTTTGCTGAGGTGCTTGCTGCTGTGACAAACTCTGGAGCAGGTCCTGGGAAGCAGGAGCAGAGAGGGACAGGACACCCCAGCCCAGCGGAAGCAGAGGGCACTGTTTGCACTGCAGGCCAGCTCCTGTTCCCCTGTCTGACAATGGCAAATCTCTTTGTCCCTTGGCAGTTCTGGGAACAGAATATTGTCTTGTAAAATTCCAACACTGTTTTAATGCTACCATTATTGGCATTGTCTTCAGACAATAAAATGTTCTGTCATAGTTGCTGTGGGCTTACAGCAGTGAATACACACTGAGTCACCCCACATTAACTTAAATAGCACAACTGTGTGAACACATGTTCTTCAGTTAAATCTACACACACTCAAAAGTAAAAATAAGCAGATCTCTAAGGAAGAACTCACTTTCTACACAATGCAAAAGAACCCTCACTGTGTGTTTCTACAACCTCAACAAATATGTGGCAAAAGGCATTATATGACTACTCCTATTTTCTGATCTGGTACTAGATGAGTATACAAAGCCACTCCCAAAGGATTATGTAATTAAAAAACGTGTGTGACTAAACCTGGCTTTATCTGTTCCGGGACCTCCACCACACAAGCAGGGGTGGTACCCACAAGCAGCCACCGTGCACCACGATGCCAACACGGAGCGGCTTCTGTCCCCCTCCTTTCCCTTTAATCAGAACAGCACCTCTCAAGAAGAGTAGTTGCTCAGATGCTTTCTCACTATCTGTAATAACACGCCCCTCATGTTATGTTCAACCCCTTTCAGAGGAGGAGATACCCAGAAGATTTCAAGGTAGAGCACAGGACAGTCTACAGCCCAGACATTCGCTCTTATCACAGGTTTTGCTGTGCTGCTAATTCACCACGCACTGCTGATACCAAAGCACATAAAACCAAAGCAAACAACTGATCTGTGTTCAGACCTGTCTGTGCTTCTGCCCCTTAACTAAACCGTCACTAGGAATAGAAACTGTGTAAAGCAAGAGATTCTGTACTTTGAAATGAAACTACAGGAGGCACAGAGGGTTAAAATGAGCACACTTTTTTGTTGTTTCACACCTCTGAAACCATAAAGCACAGTCTTCCTCACACCAAAGCTGCATAGCTGCCTGCAGGCACATTATTTTACACTCCCTAAAATAAAACCTCCGATGTCTAACAGTTCTAACACAACCAGATATACTCCAACCAGGTATCATCATTTTAAAAGGATTTTGGTGTCATGGGTGCTCAAAATACTGGGCACTTGAACAACTGTCCTGCCTGATAGAGCACGACTTGAGTATGATGTGAGTTCAAAGGATGCAAGTTGAGGGAAATAAAGCATTCATACCAGCAGCTTAATTCCCTTTCTCTAGGAGTTCTGATGTGCCCACCTGAAGGTCCTGTCCTTGCCTTACTTCTTGCAGGAACTTCTCTCTCTTCCTGTCCAGTAATTCCTCATAGACAAGAACTAAGGAAAGGAAGTCCCCAGCTGCCTGGCAGTTTTAAGCTTAAGTTAGAAAACACAAATAAACAATAGAGCACACAAAAATGTTCAAGGGAAGATCTAGCTATAGGAAAAATAATACTAATAAAAAGCCTTTAGTTTTTTACCACAGAGTATATGTGAGGGAGACAGTTTCACAACTCTCCTAAATTTTCAATCTCTCTCTCTCTACCTCCAAGCAACAGTGTCTAACGTAAAGAAAAGCTACTTTCTTGCCTAACTATGAGGAAAGCTGTGGACCATAGCTTCTTACATATGCTTATATGTTAGGCAACACCTAAAAATCTGAAGAAACAATTTTTTTCCCCCCATATTTGAATCCTTTATTTCTGCAACTGCCTGTACAGAACAATGAACAACATTAGATAAACAGCCAGCAGTCTTAAATTTCCTTTAAGCTCATGTTGGAGCTGTCTGGGAGGAGCTGGCAGCTGGCCACCTTGCCAGGGACCAAGGTGACAGGACACACTATCTTTTGGAGCTGCTTTTATCCTACGCTGATTTCCCTTTTTATCCCTGGCAGGTCTCTTGTGCACCTGTGCAATGCAAGCCTGGTTATCTCTGCCACCCCAAAAGAGCACAGCCCAGCCCAGGGGTCCCTCCCAGTGGCTGAATGACAGACAAAACAACAGTATGCCCTTGTCCAAAGCATACACTGTGTGCTGCAGGTTTTGTGACTGCTGGGGCTCCCTTGGGACCCTGTGGCACAGTTTATGTGGCAGGCAGAGTCAACAGCTTCCTTCATCCAACAACAACAAAATGCAATATGCCCTGTGGATGGAAACCAGCTGGAACAGCAATGCCAGAGATGCTTGGGACACCACAACCTGGTGAAGAAGGGTAGCACGCTACTGGTCACGTAACACTGATGAAAGCTTCTCATACTCACTGAGGAAACAAGTGACTTCAAGCCCACAGACACAGGAGAAGCAGTAGGGATGAGAGAAATTTGTAGGTGTTTGCTCCCAGGTCCCTCCTGGCCTTAAGTTTATGCTCTTGCATGGATTTCCTTCCCCCAGATGAGGCCATTGCAGGTCATGATCAGGCTGGTGTCACCCTTGCATGTGACAGTCCTCTTCCAGATTAGACAAGGGAGCCAGAAACAACAACTCCAGTACCGAGTACAACTAGCATAAATTACAAAGTAGCATGGGGATTGAGGGAAATGTTAACACAGTGTTCCTGAGCTCAAGTTTTCCCTGTTCTTGCATAGCTACCACAAAGGGAAGGGAGCGAGGTTTCTGGGGCAGGTTGTTATGGCAGCCCTGCACTGCCCTGCACCAAGACTGCTTGAAGTGCAATGTTTAGCTGAGGGTTAACTCCTCCTTGTAAGCCACTGCTGCTTATGTGGAATCGAGATGGATACTTTTAATCACACTTCCTAAATGTTGGCATTTTCACAGTAGCTGCCAAACAGGTGAATCCTTCAAACAATATCATGCAAAAACTACATAGACCCTCAAAATTTCAGGTCAGACAGTTTCCTCTCCTGCTTAGCACCCCAGATGTTTCAAACAAGGAGAGACGTGCAAGAGCACAGGGGTAGTCTTCCAGAAAAGCTGACTTTCTGGGGCTTACGGCTTATCCTCTGTAGCTCCTGGAAGGTTTATACTTCAACCATGTGAAAATGTTATCACTTATTATTACACTATATTTCATGCTCAATATTTATGCCCTTTTCTCCAGTGCCCAAAGCTCACGTTGATAGCTTAAACTTTACTGTGCAAATGCAAGACTACTATTTTTGGGATCCATTTTTATTTTTTTCCTTTTCTTTCTTGTCCCTCCTCTCTCAGATACAAAGGCAAGCTTTAAGATTTATTCAAAAATCCAAGAGCAATGCAATCTTGGTGAAAAAACATCTAAGATGACAAAATACCCTGAGCATTAAAATAAATTAAAAACACCAATTTTTTTTTTATTTCACACATTCAATCCTAGAGTGATTTTCATTAGCCTACAGAACATTAAAGCCTTGTAAAGTCAGATTTACAACAGAACTTGAAACAGCCCCGTGAATAGCCTATGAAGTGCTGTTATAACACAAATTCTAAGTGTCAAACTTTAGTGAATTATGTAACTCAGCACTTCCCCTCTTTTTTAGCTATAATCTTATATGAAAAGCTGCTATCACAAAAACTGCCTGACCTTGTGCTGTAAATATCTCATTATTTTATTTATCTTACAGCTGTTACAAAAGTAAAAGTGACAAACCATGCATTAAATTGCTGATTTTGTGAACTGTTTTGAAAGCTTGAATTTCATTACGAGTTCTGGATTAAAATACATGGGTAAAAGCAAAAGCATAAGATAAAACAGGAATGAGTAGGTAGATCAAAAATCAGGTTTTTAAGTTTTATCTTGTAAAATGCATGGGACGCAATAATCAACAAGAAATGTCTGCCAAACCCACCAAGTTGGGCAGTATTTAAAATAAAGAACTTCATATTCCTTCATGGATTCTCTTAGTTTCTTGTAATTGCTCCAGGACTTCAGCACAAACACATTCTGATTCAGAGAATTCACAGTATTCTGATTTTTGGGCACAATCTTTGGGTAAATTATTTTTGTTTTCTTCTCAGTAGCTAAAAATAAAATTCAACAAGTATGAACATTTACCTAATTACCACAGTTCAAAGTGAACAACTACTGCTGTTTCTGAAGAATTTTATGTCAGTAAATATGCCAGACCTACATGCATACATACGTGTATCTCTCTTGAAGTACACAAAAGCACAATAACTTGGAGTAAAAATCACACAAAATTGCTAAATAAATCCGTAAGTGCTACATTTTCACAGTGAAGCACCACATCCTATCAATGTTACACCTTTTTCATGTGATGTCATGAATGCACTGAAAAGATAAATATATACCACGCTGATAATGAAAACTCCTATGCGCAATCATGATTTTTTTTTCACATTACCTTACTAACCCTTATAAAACTGCTTTTTTTCTCCACTTGAATTCAGTTATATTCTTTCATTCATCAGCAGCAGAAAACAAGTAACTGAAATGTCAAATGTCCCTGTTAATACCAGTGTTGCAGGAGAAACCTGAAGAGATAATTAGGATTATAGAATCATTAAGGTCAGAAAAGGCCACTAAGATCATGGAGCCCAACCTTTAACACAGCACCACCATGTTTATCACTAAGCCGTATCTCCACGTGCCACATCCATACACCACACTTCCAGGAATGGTCATTCCACTACTGCCCTGGGCAGCCTGTTCCAATGCTTGACCATCCATTCAGTGAGGAAACTTTCCTAATATCCAATCTAAACCCCCCAGGGTGGCAACCTGGGGCTGTTTCTTCTTGTCTTGTTACCTGGAAGAAGAGACTGACGCCCAGCTCATCACAAGCTCCTTTCAAGTCATTGTAGAGAGCAATGAGAGTCTCCCCCTGAGCCTCCTTTTCTCCAGGCTGAATGACCCCAACTCCCTCAGCCACTCCAGACCCTTCATCAGCTCCATCCCCTTTCTCTGGACACACTAATCAGAAATACATACTTTTTTTACATTGCTTCTATATATGTAGGTGTGGGTGTGTTTACAGTATTTATTTATATATTTTCTTCTGAATGCCGCAAAAATTACAGCTTGCCTGCCCGGCATACTTCTCCATCTCCTGCAGAGAAAGATGAAGATCTTAAGCAAAATGTTATTGTTTATAATGCAAAATATTTTACAAAGAGTAAACAGAATCTGCCTCATGGATGCGGGAGATGAGAGTAATGTCAGAAATACTGTCAGAGAGTGAACCTATTCATTAAAGATGTTATTTAGTTCCTAGATTGAAATATCAAAGAAGAATAGATGATCACCATCCCCCAGATCATTCAAATTTGGAGAGAGGAGAAAAAAAATCACTTCTAGACTAACAAAAACTATAGGATATCAAATGTAGTCATCGCCTCTTGTGAAAACTTTTCATATCTTCCTCATAATGCAAATGAAATCTCCCTCTTCCCCCCACAAAACCTTCCCTTTCAAGACATTTTCTGGATTAGCTCCAGGGGAAAGGAGAAGCACAGATGAGCTAAAACAAGAAACCCAACTTATCAAACACACTGAAAGGCTGGATGCATATGGAAATGAAATATATTCACAAGCAGATAGACTAGATATGTCAGTATGTTTTTGCCATCTCTGATATAAAAATAGGTGTCAGCAAAAACCCAGTATAAATTCTTGCAAGCCCCTGCAGGAATGCTGCTGTTTTCCTCTGGATGGTTCAACCAGCACAATCACTCAGAAACTTCTCATAATTAAGTAAAAAAGGGGTGAGAGGGGATCCACCCCAAACCTTCTCTCCTGTTGTGTTCAAAAGCCCTACCAAAACCCCCTAAATTTCTCACATTAGTTGTAGAAAGTACTCCTGGGTCATCACTACTAACCCAGGGTTTGTCCTTTGTCCAAGAAGGAATGACAGGATTCCCTTCCTGAGATATTGCTGCCCTCACTGGGCGTCAGGAAAGAAGTCAGGAGCATTTAGTGGCCTAGAAGCAAACCACCAAAAATGCATCTGCTTTTAACAGCAAAAGCAATGCAAGGCGTGCTTCTACAGGCTTCACCTTACAGAGGAAAACCTCCCTGGCTTCTTGTGCTCTGTGTTTTTCTGTGAGCAGGCGTCACAGACGGCATGTGTGGGGGCTGATGCCAAGCGCTCCTCAAACTCGCACTCCCACATCTTGGATGCGTTTGCCCCTGCTCATGCACACATAAAAGACGGTGGCAAACCGTGGCAGCCGTGACCTGAAGGAAGCACCATGCACAGTCAGTCGGCCGCCCTCCCAACCAATTTATGCAGACTGCACAGATGCTCTCCTCCAGCACCAGCGTGGGCAGCAGCAACACACACAAAGAAAAAGGAGTCCCCTTAAATAAAAATTAAAAGAAAAAATTAATTTAAAAAGGGAATTAGAAATGTTTCGCCTTTAGGCAGCTCTTGGTTTCTCCTCCCACCCAAAAAAAAGCTAATGTGTTGCTTTTGTAAGCTATTATTAATCCCTATATACATAAATATAGTGATTTCATGCCTGTTCTAGAAAATTAACGAATTGAACTGCCAAAACACACCCCACTGTATGACCAAAACGCAATATCTTGTGTTTCACTCAAGCTTCTCAACTACAACTTGTCTTTTTCTGCATTTCTTTCTCTTGTTTTCTCTTTTTCCCTACATTTTGCCCCAGATTTCCAAACTCCAAATCTTAGTAGATTAAATTAGTGGAAATCTTGCTCCTGAACAAAATCACTTCTTGGTCTGCAACTGCAGCAGACAGACAGGCTGCAGCCTGAGGATGCTGGATCAACCACGGAGTATGGAGCATTTCAAATTTAGGTCACTTGTGCTGCTCTGACCCCAGTGAACAGCCACGGCGTGTTTTTCCACACTTGACTGTTTTCCTGCTGACCTGCGTCTCGAACAAGAGAAGTCCCAATGCAATTTAAAGAACAAGGTCAGCACAGGAGATACTGAATGCTAAATATGCTAGGAAACGGGCAAAGTGACTGGGAAGAAGAATGCACTTTCCCGAAGTTCACTGACGGAGACCGAAGGCACAAACACTAACACTGCACGAACACACATCCTTTGGCGGTGTTTGCTGCCTGCATGACTGGGCTCCAAAGGGGGGACCGACAGCAGGCAGAAATTGTCACCACGTGAGGCAAAGCGGAGCTGAGCCAGCAGCACACACGATAAGAGTTATCTCTGCTGGAGGCAGCTCGCTGCCGCGCGAGCTCCTCGCCTCAGCGCTGACAAATGCTGGGGGGAGCCAGCGCCGAGGCCAGAGCCCACTGATGATAAATACGGCACCTCAGGCACTGAGGCTGCCAAACCAGCAGAGTACCCACCTGGCTGCAAATGAGCCAGCCCCACCACACTCAAGAGAGTAGAACTCCCTGAGGATGTAGCTGCTTGCTACAGCAAGGTGGGAAATGTAGTCAGGTCCCATGGTAGTGGAAGGTGAAAGGGAGAAAGCCCAAACTCTCTTCCCTTGGGGCTCTGCTATTTGCTGGAGGGTTGGAACAGGAGGCAGGGCAAGCTCCAACTGCACCTCTGTAACAACACCTACTCAAACTGCTTTCTAGTTGCTGGACTCAACATTTGTGTCTTTTCTCCTGTAGTTCTAAAAAAAAAAAAGGATTATACACTCTGCACAACAACTGTTTATACAGAAGAATGGTTTCTGCACAACTGTGGTGTTTAACTACAAGTGAATCCAGAGGGGGAAAGCCTAATGGACTGCAATACAAGGTATTTATTTTAGCTTGCCCCTAACTCTTATCCTACAGGTTCAAAACTGCAACACGCCCCCGTGGACATCCTCAAGCACAGGCAGCATGGGCAGTCCAAAGGAAAGTAACCTGGAAGGAAGTTTGCCCACTGGCTATAGGCTTAGACAAAGATTAACAGAGGGATCAACCAGAAAAGTAACACCTACTGAATACTCACCAGTAAATAAAGCAGCCAAACTTGTCACTGGGCATTGCAAGATTCCCAAAGGGGAAAACCAATCTAGACAGCCTCTAGTAGGAGGAGGAACTTTGTTTTAATGAGTTTTGGATAAATGCATGGGTTAGTGATGTTTTACCCAGAGGATGAAATAGTGTGGCCAGCAAGACTAGAGCAGTGATCTCCGGTACTTGGCACTAGTGAGGCTGAATTTCAAATACTGTATCCAGTTTTGGGCCCTTCACTACAAGAAAGACATTGAGATGCTTGTTGGAGCATGTCCAGAGCAAGGCAAAGGAGCTGATGAAGGGTATGGAGCACGAGTACTATGAGGGGCAGCTGAGGGAGCTGGGGCTGTTCATCCTGCAGAAAAGGAGGCTTGGGAGAGACCTTATTGCTCTCTATAACCACCTGAAAGGATCTTGTAGTGAGGTGGGGTCAGTCTCTTTTCCCAGGCAACAAGCAATAGGACAAGAGCAAATGGCCTCAAGTTGTGCCATGGAAGGTCAAGATTGGATACTAGGAAAAAAAAAAATCATGAAAAGCACCAGAACAGGCTGTCCATGCAAAGGGTTGAGTGGAGGTATGTAAAACATGTGGAGATGTGGTGCTTAGGGACATGATCTAATGCTGGCCTTGGCAGCGCTGGGTTGAGGGTTGAACTTGGTGGTACTGTGTGTCCTTTCCAACCTAAACCATTATTCGATTCTCAGTTTTAAAGAATAGAACAAGGAGATGTGCCAGAATAGGTCCAACTTGGGGGAATAAAACCCCCACACTTTATGTCGATGGAGACAGGTCACATGAAAGAGCTGAGAATGAAATTATAAAGGGAAGAAAAGTCACTATCATCTCTGTATTATGACAACAGAAAACAGATTATCATAGTAAGTAAAGTTCATATTGCCTAATTTAGTTAATAGGTTTTTAGAGAAACAGTGAAGTTCATTCACAGGGTACAATTTTTTTTTCACTGATGGGAGATTCGCAGAAGAATCAGACAGGCATTGTTCTTATAACTTTCACACATCTAAAAGACTAACAAACAATTAGGAATAATAAACATTAGGAAAAGGGACTGATCTTTTCTCCAATCCTGTCAATTGAAGATTATTCTCTACCATCTCTTAGCAAAAGGCTTGTAAGATCTAGAACTAGAAACCACAGGTGGTAGAGCCTTTTCCTAGTTGCTGTAGCAGACCATTCTCTGGATATATGCATCTGCAAAATGAGTACTTTTACATTTTTCTCTGTTAATTCCTGGTTCTTGTTACATTACCTATATTGAAAGTTTCTTTTGTACTTCAATTTTATTTCGCCCTCAATTTTATTTCTCACATTTCTGCTTTTCTTTCCTGAAATACTTGAGATATTGTTGACAATATCCCCGGGGTATAAAGCATCTACAACTAACTGCCTAGATGAGGTGTCCACACAGAAGAAACAGAGTTTGTTGCAATGCCAGCCAACAGCAACAGGGATCCAATTTCAATGGGGTCAGAATCAGACCTTCAGAGCCACTACTCGCCCTTGCAGTTGGGCATCTCCATATGGCCAACTGTTGTGAGGCTCCCTCCCACTGTATTTCAGACCCTTCTTGGTATTATTCCCAAGTATTTTATGGCATTACCCTTTTTGAAGTCTCTCCAAAACATGCAATAGTTTCATCTGGGATACGCTTCTGTAAAGTTAATTGCAGTTTTGCATTTTGTTTTATGTTTCTGACCTCTTTAGGTTCTTTTGAACTTTGAGTATTTGTCCAGACATGCATTTTCAGCTCTCCATAGTTCGAGTGTCATTCATACAGCATCTGAATCCTCTTCATATGATCAATTTAGTTTAGAAAGGACAAAAACGAAGCCTTTTGGAGAGACAAAGCAGGACAAAGTTACTGAAGAAACGCACAGATAAATCCTGCTTTATCACACTCCTCATCAGATTATTTTGCTGAAGTAATTTTGACTGGAAGTCCTAAAATACTGGCAGAAATAAAATAGAATCTATTTTGAAGGAAAAAAACACTGACAACCCAGAATTAAAGTTATATAAGCTTAGACTGACTTCTTTAATAAAGCAATGGGAAGCTGCAAACTGAGGAGAAGACACCAGTAACAGACCCATGGATCACAGATTATATTGCTATATTAGAGAAAAATAGACATGACAGATGCCCACCTACTGGGAATACTAAATAACATTACTGCTTAAAAATTAAGAATTTGCAGAAAATAATTCTTTATAGTTACAGTTAGATTATTTTTAGCACCTGAGGAGTTTTTTTATTTGCTAGTCTAAGAACACTGTCTCTGCAAACAAAACACAGGAAGCTGGAGAAGAAAAAGAAACAGTTTATATTGATAACTTGAGTTTAGAAATGGACAACTGTTTTCAATAATTTTTCTGCAGTGGACAAATATTGAAAAGAAAGGTGATGTAGGGACCATATGGCGTGTTAATTCCAGTTGTGACAACAGCTCTGTTGTCTGTCTATCCCTTTGCTAGGCTGTGAGAAAACGTGCAACTTGTGTCACTGACACCAGGAGCAAAGCCCAGTCTCATCAGGCATGGCAAGTATGAATGTATAGGCAAATAAAAGCTTGGAACTGGGATCAAACATAGAATGACCAGCCCTGCAAGCCACCTCTTTCCTGATGGGGAGCATTGCTGAGTGCACAAAGAAGTAACAACTTCTAAGGTGTTCAGGGAAGGTAGGATAAACCAAACAAAAAATAACCTTGGAGTGAAGACAAAACATGCAGCTTTTGAAAAAGAGCATACCACAAAAAAATCCATACAACGTGCTTGGAAAAGAAGCCTGGAACACTCTCCCATAAACCCATACAGTCTGTACTGCACTAGCACAAAACTTAAGTGTCAAACAGGACACTGGCACAGGTGCTGTGGGTAAGAGCACCCCACGTTTGTGGGAAAGGACAGCCCCAAGACCGGGTGGTGATGCACCCATGTCTTCCTTCCAGGCGAAGGAAGGTGAAATTGGCCCACAAACAGCCTGCATCAGGATGCTGGAAGTGGCTGTTTGGATTTGCAGCATAGAAAGAAACAACACAGCCTCTGCTTTCACATTCTGTACTGCAGCATGGCAGCGGGTGGCTGCTGATGTTGGAGGGATTCAGCTGTGCTTCCCTGCGTTAGTCTTCTTATCTGTCAAGCAGGCAAATAGTACACTTAGAGAAAACAAAACAAGAGAAACAAATATAATAACCAACCCTCCAAAACCCCTCCAAACAGAAAACATGACCCAAACAAAGAAACCCCAAACCAAACCCAACACTCAACAGAGAAATAAAAGAAAAAAAGAAGGAAACCACCACCACTGCTCCCTGTCCCCCCCACCAAGTCCTCTGAAATCAGTTAGATTATGGTTATTAAAAAATCATCCTAATCTATTTCAAGCTTGAAAAAGTATAGGATACTGATTTAGCAACTGGAGATGAGAAAAGCCTCTCCGACATCCAGAAAAACATTTAGTAGCAAAGGGATATGGAACCGGACAAACTAAACAGGGTGCTCAGGCAGGACATAAATTCTTAAAGTAAATGACTGTTGTCAAAATGTATTTTTAGTAGGTAAATCCAGACAGACTTTTTTTTTTTTTGTCTCTAGATAATTCCCCAATGTCATTGCTGCTGCTAGTGAGCTCTAAGGAGCAAAGCAGATGAAAAAAGGAAATTGTTCTTGCTAGATAATGTAATTCAATCTCTAAATATTTATTTACTCTTGTAGGGGAAAGGGAGCAGCTGAAGCACAGCTGGGATAACTCAGCAGCACGAGCCGCCACGTGCTGCCCCCTGCCATGGCCTCTGGCTGGGCCAGGAGGCTGCAGGGGAAGGGGGAGCAGAGCCAGGCTGGAACACACAGCTGTGGTCTCAGCAGCCCCAGGTTGCACTCTCCACCCAGCTCGCAAACTCAGCCTTAAGACATGGTCCACCTTACCCACGCTGATGAGAGGAGGCTGGGTTCCCACTCACTACATCCCCACCAGTGCTCCTCTCTGTGCTACATCCAGCACCAGTGTCCTTGGAAGGAGATGTGTGCCCCAAATCCACCCTGAGATCTGGTCAGGAGCCCATCCCAGTCTGAGACCAGCTTCCTTAGGTACTATTCCAGCACTGCTAAGTTACCTCTCTGACCTAAAACGAGGCCATTTTGGCCCAGGAGCACATTACCAGGACGCTAAAGACTCTGTGTCTGGGCAGGATCTGACTGCCAAGAGAAGAGGCTTGCTGATGAGGATGGGTGGCTGCAGGCACCCTCTGCAATTGAATAAGGCTGCTGGGATCTGTACTCCACTGGGAATGACCCGCATGGCTTTGCGTGCCTCTCGTCTGGCAAGACCTTTCTCTCTCCTCTGAAAAACCCTTGGGTTACACTGGTGCAGCTGCTTGTAGAGGGGCAGCAAAATCAAGATAAAGAAGTGATCCAGGATAAAAATAATGTCATCTCCTCAAAAGGAGGCAGGGAAGACAGAGAGGAAAAGCATAATTTGTACCCTGGCTCAATTGCAAGCAGATTTATAACTGTGAGAAACATGTATGATTTCCTTTAGCTTAGTTCAGCTTCTCTTTAAAAATCTCAATGTTAACTACTTTGGTTAATGCATGTGACATGCCCTGTTCACAGTACTAGTTACTCCTTATAAATTCATACCTGTACAGCTTCAATCATGATGGGAAAGCCTGAAATACTGGCACGAATGCAGCACCACCTTGTTTTGGTCTGGGGTGTTTCTCCCCTCGAGCTGCAGAGGAGCCCTGCACATAGGAGCACTCACTGCATGTTCAGATGAGAAGATACAGCAGCCCTCAGACACAGGCTGAAGTTGTTCTGCTTCAGAGTCAACACCCTCTTGGGCTGGTATGGCACATGAACCATCTCCAGAGTACAGAGACACCTGAGCATCTGTCAGCTGCATTCTGCTCACAGATGTAACAGTAATCCTTATGACCAGAATGGCTCACATGCCTTTTATCTTTTCTTTCTTTCTTTTTCTTTTTAATAAAATCTCAGCATCTAGAACACCCTCATTTTGCCCAAGCTAGTGTTATAATCTAATCCTGCCTGTTGATTTCCAGATCTGTCAATTTAGTACCACTCAAAAATGAAGATTAAAACCTACCTCCACTCCCAAAAAAGGATTTAAGAAATTATCATGAAACAAGTTGCTACAAAGCAGACTTGGTAAAGGAGATTACTATTTAGCCAACTCTGTTTTAACTGTATTTCTTGATATTTCAATCTTTTTGTCACTTATTTTCAGGCAAAAGTCTTCTTTAGTTAGACTGCAGAATCAGTTTAACTGAAATCTAATAAATAATGCTTATTTCCCATGCTAAAATTAGTTTTGCTTAACTTAACTGAGTTAGGTAAAGAAGTGACAAATCCAGTTGTGTGCATGTATATATTGATGTGAAACAAAAAACACATGCTACTTTCTACTGTGAGTGAAGAATTGTTGCCAAAAATCCCCTGTAACGAAAAAGACCATAATTTAGCAGTTCCCCAGGCATGTTCAGGCCTTGCTAATCTCACACAACTCCAGTTTTTGCCAACCTCAGCCAAAAACAAGGACTTATGGCAGCCTTTGAGGGTGTTATGAGAACAGGTTCAAGGAATTGAGCCTACAGACTTCTCTACCACATAGGATGTTGCCCATGACAGGAAGTGTAACAGGCATGCTCCCTACTTCTGGCAACTTTTTTTGGTTGCTTATAAATTAAGTATCATAGTACTAGTTACATAGGACTTCAACAGAACTACTCTTTTTCAAATATGCAGAGATTATTGTCAGTAAACTCACTGGTCCAGCTGACACAATTCAATACCACTGGAAAAAATCTGTGACCACACACAAGTAAGATGATGGAGGACCTGTAAACACCTAGGACTTGAAGTGCAATTTACAGTCCACATACCAGGAGAGTGAAACAAGCACCTCTAAAAACAGACCCCTGCAGCTGGAGGACTAGGGAGCTGCACCTAACATGGCCTTCACAATGGGACCCCAAGATCCAATTCCAAGAAGAAAACAAAAGGATTTAATAAGAAACACTGTAAAATCATTAAGATAAATCTAGTTCAGATACTTTTAACAGTATAAGCAAATGTGAAACCTAATAGAAATTTTGGGTGGGGGGAAAGTCCACATGTATCTAGAGGGGTCATTCTAAGCACTTAGTCGTTACTTTCACAATAAGTCTTTTCATGTTTTGGTATACTAGTGCAATGTTCGTGTTCTCAAAGCTAGCCTGAAGGGTTTCTAAATTAGTATGTCAATGTTACCATGGTAACATAATGTACTACCAAAATGGACCACTTTTTATACAGCCACTATAATCGAGTTAGTGACCAAGCAAGTTATAAAAACTCTTGCTTTTTCAGTTTTAGGGGGTTGGGGTTTTATTGGGCTTTTTCCTTTGTTTGTGGTTTTTTAAACTATTTATGATTATTTTTGCTATTCCTACACCTTTTTAAAAAATTGTTGAGAATTTGTTTTGTTTATCATGTAGGAATAAATAACGGAAATGGAACCACCATCACCAGCAAAAAAATCAGCTCTTAGGACTTGCTAAGGGTAGTTGTAGCTTCAGTTCCCAGGCATATAAAGTTCTAACACCTCACCTCTGGTTTTACTTTTGCAGACTGCTCACAAACAGAAGACATTCTTTCCTTGTCACAGCACTATTTAAAACACAGTGACATCTCACTCTCAGAGCTTCTTACACACCAGGATCATTCCCAACATGCTCTCTCTGATACCCTGGGGCATGTTAAATGGCACTGAATGCCCTAAAAGTCAACCTGCCATCCTTGATCAGACAATCTTCAAACTGAGAATACTCAAGTTAAAAACATTCTCACATAAAGTTCAGTGTTCAAAAGACATCATCTTCATGGTCATCACATCAACACCGACTAGTGTATCTGTCCTACATTCACACAAATTTGTTAAACACATGAGTTTCTCTGTATCCCCAAAAGAAAACCATCACCTCAAGAATAAATGCTCTCTGTACAGTCAACCCTCACCAACAAGGGCCACAGCAGGATCCCATGTGAACAAGGAGCCACATCCATCCAGCAAGTTTTCATGCAATGGTCTTTATTCAAACAGCATCAAGTATTGGAATTAAAATCTTGAAGAATTGTTTTTTGATATTTTCTATTAAGAGATAGTATCTAATTGTCTATTTTTTGTATCGTAAGCCTGCTGTAACAACCTCCTTGAGGCACTCCTGTGGTCTTGTTGTTTATAAAAAGAAAAGTCAAAAAAATATTGAGATTATATGAACTTATCTCTGACTCTTGCTGTGTTGAAATGAAAGAGGAAAATAAATGTTATTGGTTAATGATTGTGTAAATAAGAGCTTGATGTACAATATCACTTGCCAACAGCACTGATACTCTAAGTCGACCTCTCAGTTCAGTAAGTCATCAAGTTAGATGCACTTTTGTTATGAAAATTACTAAGAATGTTTACTCCCTTTATTAGTGTGAGAATATAGCAAATATCCAACTTCCCTACTTTTGGTCTGGCTGACTAGTTTTTATTCTTCTAGATAATACTGCCATTTATAGTTGAGAGGTAATGCCTAAGCATATTTGATTAATCTACTGAAATAACTTGCTATAATTTAATTCCTTTCAGAAAGCTGGAGGAGAAGGAGGAAACAATGTCCAAAGACACTATGCAAATCCTTCCAAGAAGACTTAGAAGAGCCCACAATTGCTCCTCGTCTTCCTTTGCCCCATGAAACAACAGTAAAGGACAGAGTACCATGGGATTCCCATCCCACTCCACTCCCAGCTTTCAAAAATATCACATCTGAAAAAAATAAAGGAGAACAACAGTCAAAATATACCATACATATGTGCGTAGTGGCATATATACATATGTACACACACACTATCTCTTTAAGTATGTATATACAGTGCAACAGTTTAACTTGTGTGATTCCCAGTGTGGATGGACTTACTTCGGTATGAGTGACTTTCTGTGACTTGTGTGATTCCGAGATGGATGGAGTTTGGGGAAAGAGTGCACTACAATCTTTTCAAAAAACAAATACGCATGAATGAGCCACCAAAGTGAAATTACACATAAAGCTCAAATCATTGTTCACCTTCAGCCTGCTTGACTTCCTAACTTTGAATGGCTGGTTTAGCAGAATTGTCCAGTCTGCAACACAGTGCAATGAGTTGTGTGTGTGGCTTCCTTTTCTGCTGATTACAGCTTTTAGGCTATAACTAAAACAAAAGGTGGCTCAGGGATTTTTCACATACAGCACTGAACATATACCTGAGCAAAAAAGTTTAAAATACCACAAACTTATTTTTACTCCCTAAAAAGTACAAAAGTGTTATATCTGCAAGTGCTCCAAATGTCACAACCCCCCCCCCCCCCCAAAAAACCAAAAACCAAAAAAACCCCACAACCCAAGTTCAAAGGCATTAGCAATTGTACATTCTCCTATTATGTTGTAAAAGATGCAGTGTGAAAAATCCTTTAGGATAATCTTCTCCGAATCATTAATTCCCTTCCATTTACATAAGAAAAGAAACACCAGATCTTTTTATGCCATTTGTCACAAAAATCACAGCCCAGGGTACTTCTCACTAAGCATTGAGGCCTCACAACCTGGTCTTTTCCCAGCTGTTTTGAAGGACAGATCCTTACTTTAGGATTTTCCCATTTACATCATTAGATAAAATAATCCTCCCTCACTCCACAAGTCATAACAGCTGCATCTTAATTGGAAAGAAAAACCAATAAGGACCAGAACCAACAACTGTTACTGCAAACTAGTGGCTCTGAATGCCAAGCAGCTGCCTGCCAAAAAACAATACATGACTTGTAAAAGGAAGGTGCTTGAAAACAAATCAAATACCAAAACTAAGCTACTGGCAACAAGGACATTGTATTTTAGTGATAAAAATGCATGAGACACCAGCCAATTTCAAGCTGCAATCACTTGAACATAATCCTTACATGTAAGACATCATTTATAGGAAATAATTTGAAATACCAACTGTAGAACTTATGACTTAATAGATGGGATGCCAACTGCTAAAATAATTCACACACCTGGTTGTGCGAACTGATGGGGTCATGCAAATCTTATTTTCAATGACTACGCTGGGAGCATACCTGTCCTTTGAGGGTGGAGAACACTTCTGGATCATCATCATCATCAGGCCTCTCATGTTAAGTCCCTTTTCTGCACAACTGCCTTCCTTAAAACACAAAAGTTTTACTGGAAAATTTTGCTGCTTTGTCAGAGGAATGTATAAAATACAGCGTCTTCTCTTGTCTCTAGCAATATTTATGTACATGGAAAAAAAAAATGAAGCTGCTATAACTGTGATGGAGTCAGGAATTTGCAAGGGGAGCACAGTACAAGCCTGGGTCCTTCTCCATCCCCTTGGCCTGGACCTGTGGAAGGAAGGAGAGCGGCTTCTGGGCAACCACCCCAGAGTGCTCCTCACTCTCCCCCTCCTCCACTGCAAAAATAGTCCATGAAGGAAAAAAATTCCATTTTGAAGTGTTCTGCAGTTGCTTAGCAACTACTATCAAACCTTAAGAGATTTTAGTCAATGGACTGGCACACCCACCCCTCAACATGCTGACAGGTACGTGAGGAACACACCAGCTCAGCCCCAGGATGGCCCCAGCCCCAACAGCAGCATGTCCCTCCTCATCTTTCAAACCCGCTTCCAGCTGCTGCTTTCTTACACATTCCAAAACCCCCAGAACCAAAGAGAAGCACAGCAAAGTGCCCACGTGCTGGTGATGAGATGGTTTTTAATTGCAAAGATGTTAGCTACACCCTTTCCTCAGTTACCACACACATACAAGCCACAACTGCCTTAAAAAGCAATTGAGATTGAAAAGCTGTCCCTGAACTTGCCCTCCTGTGGTAGAGACCAGGTTCCTTCCCAAGCCATTAAATGTATAGGCAGTGACCATTACAGGCAGTTCCCACACCTGTTATCAGTTTCAGTGGGAAGCATTGGCCAAAGAGCACAAAACTTTGGCCCTTGTGATCACACACCATTGTCATGCCAAATGTTTTCAGATTTTAAAACTTTATGTATGATAGATACAGATATATGTATGTGAGGGCACACAGGCTTTGATGTGGAACAAAGATTCTTCCATCACTCCTCTGTAACCTGGCACTAGATGCATATAATCTATACAAACTATGGTGAAAAAACATTTTATTTTTAAAAAATGCTTCACTCTGCAGAAGAGTACATATGGAGGGAAAAACGAACACCAGAGCGCAACAAGTTTGACATTATCAGTATAGCAAATGCTGCTAACTAAAAGTAAAAATTTATGCTGGAAATTAAACCATTTGTAATCAGTACAGGAGTTAGGTTCAGAAACAGCTTTCCAAGTACAGCAATGCAGCCAACAAACTGCAGCCACATAAAAGCCATGCATCCTGTCCCTTCTACAGCTGGCAGAGGAGAAGGATCACCTCCACTACCCAGGCTGGCTGGAGAAGCCATATCCACACCTGCCTGTTTTTCTTCACTGACAGCACTGGCACTGTGGCAACAGGACTGGCCTAGCCCATTCAAGGGGATTCCACCCTGGAGGTGAGCTGTCCCAGGGTGAGGCTGCAGGGGCCATTCAGGGACTCCTGCTTGTTCCAGCTTCCCCCACTGCAGTCCAGGCCAAAGCTGGGAATTGCCCAGCCCCAGTGGTTTTGCTCATTTTCTGTGATCCTTAATGGCAACTGTGAATTTCTCTCACGTAGTACCTTTACACTAAAGTAACTACAACAAAATGTTGCTCTTGTGGTAAAACCAGAAGAAATAGGCCACCATATTTCTAAGACAGAGAAAGGCTCAGAGTCCATTTGAATTTCAAGGTGCATCTTGTACTTCAACCCTTAAACCAGGAAATTCCTTGATTTTACTCTGTTTGCTCCCTCCTTTAAACTAGTACCCAGTACTATCTGAAAACTTCTCTGTCCTAATTTATCACCAGTGACTTTCAATTATGAAAGTGTGGTGCTACCAAGTGGATCTCTGTGATGGTATTCACAAGCAACTCACTTGGAAATTCCAAGGGACCCAGTACTTTCTTTATGCTTGTCATTCTCAGTAAAACAAACCCAAATAATACTTTCTTAATTCTTAAGAAAGGCACTGTTTGCAACTCTCTCCTAAACATCTAGTAGCAGTAAATGTTCCAAAGTTTTTTTGATTTCCTTCAACAGTGCCCCAGTGATTTTAATCACTCTGCACTTCCAGGTGTTTTTATGTGAACACTGGAAACAGAGGTGAAGGCCTCAATAAATAGGTTTGGTTGTGGGTTCTTTGGTGGTGGCTTTTTTGTTTTCCTTTGATTGTTGTTCTCTTTTTGTTAACAGTGACCTCACAGTAGCATTGCCAATTGCCTCCACTGGGAGCCAGTGCATGCAGCACAGTTTTGAATAATCTGGCAAACAAAACTGGCCTTAAGATTTTCAGGCATTTTTTTAAAAAAAACCCACCACCAAACCTGAAAGGACAACAACAAAACCCCCACTGGTTTTCCAGAACGGTATTAAAGAGAGTTAATTAATGCTTGGAACCATGACATAGGTTTGACCATTTTGTACATAGTCAGGGGAAGAGAAGTGCAATAATTATTGCAATTCCTGGCTCCTGAAGGAAGGTTGCATCCCCTCTGCCAGGCCACAATGCAACCCTCAAGTCTTCCAAAATGACATGTCTCCCTTTGTTCCCACAGCCACTAGACATGCACAAATCATTTCAGGAAGCTCCAGAAAACATATACTGAGTTTGTTTAGTACCTTCAATACCAAATAGCTCCATAACAAGTGGTATTTTGTTTCACTATTCTTTAGGATTTCCTTTATCTTGTATTAACATTATACTTTCTCTTTCTTTCCAGGACAATTTGCTTTTATAACTGATGGTATTTCTCATTGCAGACAAATCCATTCACCTAGAAATGCCACTAGACTAGACTTGTTCTCTGTAATCAGTGACACCACAGCAAGTTTCTGTTGCATTACAAGCCTTTGCCTATCATCTGCACAGAAAACTCTTCCCAGCAGATATGATTCTGCAGATGCAATGCAAACACAAACACAGGTCCTTCTGATAAGATCTTTTTCTAGGTCTTAATTGAAATGTTACTAATACTCATTTTGCAAGATTGCCTGGTGATACTAGGCAAATTTTAAAAAAAGGCCATAACACAGTGGAGCATATTGAATTAATTTAAACAGTATTAGCTCTTCCCATGTAGAAAGGATGTAAAACAAAGCACAAGGATTACTGTTTGAAAGTGTAATGATGAGGTGACTTAGGATGGCATTATGGAGACAAGAAACCAAAAATTTTGGTAGTAAATGGAAGATGACAGATAATGTTAGGATATCTTACCAAGAGTTTCAATATTGGGTACAACAGAGAAGAAGGAACCAACAAAAGATGTAAAGGCAGATTATATGATCAAAGCCACAACCTTTGGGAAATGCTCTTTCAAGTAATATTCAGAATTGATGTAAGTGGCACAATGCTGCTTTCATCCAAGCTAGGAAAGTGACAACAGAGTACTTCAGTAGTAGGATAAGACACACGGATGGCAGATTTCATAGCAAGGGTAGATAGAGAAGCCCATATGTGAGACGTGCTACACTGGGAAAATCTTCAAGATATGAGCTTTCCCTGCTTGTGAGGGCCTTGGAAGAAATACATTGAGGGTAGGAAGGCCGGGTCTGTTTTCATTCCACTGGTATGGTATATGGTGATGACTGCTTTTGTCTACATCTCCATTTTACATTATAATTATTACTATTATATTATAAAAGATTAACATGTTGAAGACAAGAAGAAAAATATATTTCTGATTCAAGTGGATTGCAGAATTTTTACCTTATGGAGAAATTATCGAAGAGGTTTAAGAGCTGCTTTGTCTGGAAAGATCATCACAAAGGCTCATTAAGGTGCAAGGCTCTCAGTAGACTAACTTGACAGAAACTGTACTTCCTACACAAGTTAAGTGACCTTTATTGACAAGAAATATCAGGACACTTCAGGGGTTTAAAAGACTCTGAAAGCAAATTAAAGATTCTAGCTGAGCAGAGGACAACGTAGAAGGGAGATTAATGCTAACTCTGTTTTCATGTACTTAAAAATTATACAGACAAACCCCACATCTATACAGAAATAAAAGTTTTAATCTAACTATATCAAAGGGAACACAAGCATTCAAAAGTTATGTAGACTATTTAAGGACTTAAGTTTCAAGGGAGAGTACATTTAAAGAAGTACAAATCACCTCAGGTGACAGCTTATGTGAAATAAGGAAATCCCCCTGGATTCCAAAACTATGCTAAAATCATGCTAGATGCAATAGGGACTGAAACAGAATTACACTTAGTATGGTTTTTCTCTTTGAGAAGGAAAAATACAATTACTTTTTTTGAGGCTGTATCAGTTCTGCATTAGTAACTGGGCCACCTGACTTCTCCCACAAGTGTAAAAAATTGAAATAAACCAGTAGTAAAAATTAACCTCATCCACCTGTTTCTTAGCTACTTATTTTCTAAATGCAATAAACAATTTCATTTTGAAGACAAAACTCAAATGGAGTCCCAAAGGCACCACCATAGCTGGGTTTCTCTCGTCTTTACAAAAACACTCAGAGCTTCCAAATTTTTCCACAGCAGAGCAAGGGCACTGATGCAGCAGTGCAAGGTACAGAGTCATGTTTTGATTGGTACCCTAGCTGAAAGAAAACATTGCAACAATCTCAAGAAGTCATGCCTCTGTCACATTGCTCTACATAAAAACCCCATATGCAAGTCTACCTTGGTGGAACTTGCAGTTCTTTCATCACCACTCAGCTTGGTGTGACAGAATCCTCAAACTGGCAGACTTCAGGAAGAAACATCCTAAAAACAGAGTTCATCCAACACCTTCACACTTAATGGAAACTCCTTTCCAGCTGTGAGGAAAAGCAGGAAACTCAAAAGCAGGAAATGTTGAAAGCACTATTGCTAATCCCATTTTAAAGGTCTGATATTGAGTTCATAAAGAAAAACCAGTAAAATCCAAGTAAACTCTTCCTCGGGGAACACCATGTAAATGCTCCAAGCAGCTGAACAGGAACTTCTGGTAATTCCATTGTCTCTTCCCTTTGGAGTTTGGAAGGGCAGAACCATGCAAGATAGCAAGAGTCACACTGCTGACAGCCTGTGCTCGCTCAATGCTGGCAGCGCTGAGCCGACTTCTGACTTGCAGGGCAGCTTCAATTACAGGCAGGTTCCACTTTTGCTGAAGAATATCACATCATACACATGAACATTTGCAGATATATCATGAAAAGGAAATAAAAAGCAAGTTTCACGCTTTAAAATACGAAAAGGACTTTTTCTTGCTTCAGATGGCCTAACAGTCCTTGAAATTGAAAATCACAGCAAACATGAGCATTATAGATTTAGAAAGAAAAGGGGCTGGGGGACAGAGAGAAGAAGAGATGACTAAAAACACACAGGTAAGGAGGTAAAGAAGAGCAGGGAACGGAGACTAGAGCTGTCAGTGCAAAGCCTTTTCATTCCTCTTGCATGTTTGTGATACCTGACAAGACAACTTCACTACCAGTGGATATCTCTAAATGATTTTCAAAAGAAAACTGCACTGACCCAAGAAAGTAATCTATTCAAGTGTAAAAAGCATAACTACTAAATTAAAATGAATGGTACAGTTCATAAGGATTAAAGAGTTTATCAGATTAACTTCTAAAAATTCAACAGCAAAAAAAAGTTCCAAACTTTCTAGTGGCTGTGACAGAAGCTGGTGTGTTAAACACGGAGCTAAGCTAGCTCTCAGAACTAGAGTTTCGTTTCTTTCATCTTCAAAACAGATTTTATTACTACTGTTATTTTTGCAAGTGCATTTCTAAGAAGTTGATTACAAGATCTATGAACAAGCAGGAAAAACTAAAACCCCACACCACATTTGACCATGAAGAGTCGGAAGAGAGAACTTGGCATTGCCATTTACTTAAAACAAATAAAAATCCAAATGCTTATAGGAAGAAAGATAATATTTTTATCAACTTTATATATAAAACCTCAAATCTGAATGCTTTGTTACTTATCTTGGTGAAGATATAAACAAAGAAAATCTCTTCAACCCCAAACAACATAATGGTCATCATCTAAAGAAGGGAAAACTGACTTTAATGTGGGTTGAAAAGGAAAAAAAAAAACCTGTTAATAAGGCAAGATTTATGGCTTCAAAGGGACATGATGAAGAACTATGCATCTCCTTTTCCTACAAAGCTGTGAGCTACAAAGGATACTCAAAGGCTGCTTCCTCCAGCACTACCCCCCAGGATCACCTATATGCCAAGAGACTATGTGTAATTTTAGCAGTCAGCCTTGTCCAGATTTCTCGTTCTCAAGAACACCATAAGACAGCCAGACACAGCTGTGGGCTGCAGAAATAGGGCTGAATACCAGCAAAACTGTAATTATGCACGTGTAGGACTCCAAAAAGTATTTGAGAAAATCCAAAGTATTGAGTACTCTATATAGATACATAAACTCAGGCCAGTTTTTATGTGTTTACTGCTTAATTTGGAGCTACCTTTTTGAGAAAGAGGAGTCTAGCTGAGGGTGAACCTCCCTCTTCTGACCCAGAGCCCTTTGCTCTCTTCTTTCTCTCCTCCAGACCTCCTCCTGGACAATTTGTGTTCACTTGCACTCAATGTGCACCAGAACAAAGATACAATTATGTATAAGTAGTGCCCAAGAGAAATCATCTAATAAACATAAAGCTTTCTTTAAAGCAATTTTACCCTGCATTATTTTTTACTATACAGATGTAGCATATTTATGGGGAAGGGAAAAAACCCCCTCAATGACTGCATAAAGCACATGTGACCTGTATGAAATGACATTAAGATATTTAAAAATATATATATATAGAAACATTCTACTCTTCTCTTTTCCATGTCTGATATTTTCCAGCTTGTGCTAGTTTTCAAGTATGTTGACACTGGAGACACAAACAGGTAGGTGTACATTTGTACACTCATACCTGGGGTATACCCAGCTATAAAATGTTTGGATTGCAGGATTAATATATATATAAATAACTTGCCTAGAGTTACAAGGCCTGCTTGGCCTGCTGTTTGGAGACTGCTAGTAACAGAATCACAGAACAGCTGAGGCTGGAAGGCACCTCTGGAGCCTTGTCTAGTTCACACCCTGCTGACAGCAGGGCCACCTAGAACAGGTTGCCCAGGACCACATCTCAGTTGGGTTCTGAAAATCTCCAAGGATGAAGACTTCACCTCTTGGGGTAACCTGTGCCAGCATTTAACCATCCTCAGAGTATAAAAGCATTTGCTTACGTTTAAATGAAATTGCCTCTATTTCAGTTTGTGCCCGTTGCTTCCTGTCCTGTCGTGGAAAACCACTAAGAAGGCTCCATGCTCATTACTCCTCCCAATCAGGTATTGATACACACTGAAAAGTCCATAATTAATTTTAGTGAAAAGCAGGGGGGAAAAAAATAACCTCTGTGTAGGATCCTAACGCTTCCAGGACTATTTTCTGCAAAGCCAGAAGTAAGAGTGGTAATAAAAAAATCAATGGTAACTCAACACCAGATGGATTTAGTATCTGTAATGTTTTCTAAGAATGGATGTGTTTTAAGAGTTAGTTATAGGCATGCTTTTGTTGCAAATTTAGGCTTCAGAGTTGCAAATTTAAGCTTCAGTACCTCATGTTGAAATAAAACACAAAAGTGTAAGTTGTTTTGTAGCATAAGGAAAAGAGAAAATACTTGCAAAAACTCTTGTCTCTTTAGGGAGCTCAAAATCAGAGTTGATAGTAAAAAAGCATCCCAGTTTTTCCACACATACCATAGTCCTCATCAAGCCACACTACAGATGAAGAACCCAAATCCTGTATACTTTAGCACAGGGTAGGAGCATAATCTGCCTGGCTGTTTTTCTGTGAGGACTAAATGAAGGCAGTCTGAAAATCCTCCTCCCAGTGGACAGCCTGTGGCCGGATCCTTTAGGCACTCAGTGCAGCAAACGTGCCAAGTGCCAGCAGAAGAAGAGCAAAATAAATGTGACCTTAAGGCAGTTAAGTACCCACACATCTTGGAGCGCTGCAGGCACCAGTGAAACTGTCAAAATTCAGGTCAGTAACGTGCCACAACTGTCTGAGACACACCTTCAAAGAGTAGGAGGAGCAGAAGCAGCTCCTTGGGTCAAGCTCTTACAGAAACACAGCTGCTGTGAGGTACCTGCATGAAGGCATGACAGAAAGGAGCCCTGTTTGCAGAAAGCGGTCAGCAAAGCTCATAAATCACTCGAGAAAGGCCTCATCTAGAGATGACAGGAAGATGAACGGAGATGCTTGCTTTCAGTAAAGAGGTAACTGGCTGAGAGAGAAAAAGCAGATATGTCAGACTTGAAAAGGTCAGGGGCATGATTTGTATTTGTCAGAATGAGCTTTCCAAGCGGGAGTCAAGGACATCTTGCTCCAACAAATAAATACATAATAACTCAAAAAATCAAGCATCTTCGGTAAGAGAACTTACATTGTTCACTTGTGTACTGTCCTTGGGCACCTCTGCATAAGTGACGTTTTTGGATATTGTTGTGGTTTAACTGCAGTCAGCAGCCACTTGCTCACTTTCCCAACCAGCAGGATGAGGGAGAGAATAGGAAGGGTAAGCGCTAGAAAACTCATGGGTTGAGATAAGGACAGTTAAATAGGGAAAACAAACCAAGGAATTGCTTTGCCATAGACAACCAGGTGTTCAGCCATCTCCAGGAGAGCAGGGCCCCATCACATGTAACAGTGACTTGGGAAGACAAATACTATCACTTCAAACATCCACCCTTCCTCCTTCTTCCTCCAGCCTTATATACTGAGCATGAGGCCTTAAGGTCTGGAATATCCCTCTGGTCAGCTGGGGTTCACCTGTCCTGGCTGTGTCTCCTCCAACCCTCCCATGCACCCCCAGCCTCCTCACCAACGTGGCAGCACAAAAGTAGAGGAGGCCTTGGCTCTGTGTGAGCCCTGCTGAGCAATAACAAAAACATTTTTATATTATCAACCCTGTGTTCAGCACAAATCCAAAACACAGTCCCATACCAGCCATTGGGAAGAAATTGAACTACCCCAGCTGAAACCAGCAGAAATACCCACCTCCCAAAAAGGGGGAGGTGGCTGTAAAAATGTCAAAGAGCCCAAGGTTAAATGACAGGTAGAAACTGAAGGGCAGAAAGAGGGATTGGACAGAGTGGGGGAAAAAAAGAGTAGATTTAAATGGGAAGTGAAGCAGACAAATTTAGAAAGGTGGTGGCAGCAAGAAGAGAACAGTGGTGAAGAGAAACAAGAAGCACCAAAACACTGTAGGATAATGACATCATCATATTCACCTGCTACACCCTCCATGGTACCAGTGTTTCACAGAAAATTTACAGCAAATGCACAGCTCCTGCCAGAATTTACCCAGTCCCTGGAGAGCTAGGGGCCAAAATAGCAACCCCTGCACTCCACAATATGGTAAAGGAAACAAAGGGACACCACATGGCACAAAACCATGGATTACAGTAGGGCTGATATATCAGTAATGGAAGAGGAAGGGATATAATTTATCATGTCCCTCACACATCTTCTGACTAGACTGCTGTTGTAATGTCATATTAGAAATACAAGGCTGCACACTCATTTCCAGATGACTGCAATGCCCAAAATACCCTATGACAATTATGACATTGAGACAGAAGGAAATCATCCTTACCCCGGGAAGTTTGTACTGGAAGAGATTATATAGACAGGAATAGTTACACTGATCTTATATTTTTCACTCTTTGTAAAGACATTTGCAGTGATGGTTTATAATCCTAAAGCACAGACTGTTCAGTCTACCTTGCAACTCCACAGTTTGTGGTCACATAAAAGATAATTCATCTTTATTGTCTCCATTTCTCCCTTCCACTCTAGACTTTTTCTGCCTAGATTATACAGGCAGGAAACATTTTGGCACAGACACTATATCATATTGTGCTTTTGTATTATAGGCCAACACACCACATTGTATTAACATCTCTCCTTCAGTAACATTATATACAAAACCAGACCTTAAAAAAACCACTTATATCCATGAGTTCTAAAGGACCCTAAATAGATGAAGGAGCCAAACGTTCACAACCTTGTGAAAATGTGCATACCACTGCAAATCTAGATATATTTCTCTCCAGTTAAACAGCACTAATAACATGTACAAGTCTTCTGACACATGAATTACTTTGTTACAGCATTGTTTCTCTAGACTTCCTAATCAGAAAGTAGAATAACCTTTGGTTTAGTCTACCATCTTTCACAACGTTAAGCTCTCTTAAAAGAAAAGCAAGAATTTAATATCCCTCTTTGCCATTAATTGAGGTTTTTGTATTACACATATTCAGGAAGGTATGGATGATACAGTAAAATTATTCCACAATACCCAACAGATAAGCAGCCAAATAAATAGATGGCCATAGGATCATCATCAATGTATAAATATTGTTTCAATTAATAAACCAATATACTACAGAAGCTTGCAACAGCTACACAACAGAGCACAAACGCAAACATATTTTATGGAATGGACAACTAATGTTTAAAAATGACATAAATACAAAGTGAGGATCGGGGTTGGAAGCTCCAGGTGCTCCATGGAAAGATGCAGCAAATATTTGCCTATAGGTGGCCGAAGCACATCCATAAAAGACAACGTGAAATTAAGACAGCAATCTCATTACCAGGATTATGCAGACAATAGCATTCAGGATTACTATTTGCTGTATTCTGCATTTAATTTATCAAGTCACACTTAATACTGCAGGTAATACATTTAAGAACAATTTAAATTAATCATAACAGGAGATTAGAGTAAAAAAAATTAATATCCATTTTGCTTTTAATTCGCCATACCATGGTGAGAAGTGCAAAAAAGAGCCACTTTCACTTGCTGCTCTATAAAACAAAACTCTACTCTTAACATTGCAAATGTCTGACACACAGCTGCCCAAAGCTAGACATACTTCATTCATCCAGTCTCTAAATTCACATGGTTAGTCCCCAGGGTAACTTGTGCCAAGCCAAGAGCCCTGCAGGAGGGGAAGGCAGGGCAGACGTTCCCTGCCACTGGCTCTCCTGTGCCCAAATCCCAGGGCAGGGGAGGACACACGTCTCTGAAGTGGAGCAACAGCTGTCTGCATACAAGGAACATTTTGGACCCCATTAAACAGTGCTGCTGCATCAGTGTGGGAAGAGTGTCACAACAATAAGGCCTTCCCAAGCTGATGCACCTGTGCTGAGCCCATAGAGGAAGTCTCCACTGAGAGGGCTCATCCTGCACCTTCACACCACCCAGCCCAAAAGTCTTCAGATTTGAAGAATGAAATTACCTCCACTCAACAAAATACAGAAAACAGGCTATTGATTTCCTGTGAAATCTCGAAGTGTTATAATAAGCATTTATAGATGGGCTATTGAATGTCTCAACCATTTAAGCAGTCATTTCATCAGCAAAGTAATAACTGGAGTTGGTTCCAAAAACAGAGGAAAAGCAAAAGGGAGCTTTAGGGCACAATGTCACTTTTCTCATTCAAATATAAACCTTTATGCATATATCACTGGCTGCTACTCGACTTAAAAACTGTAAGGCATGTAAGTACAAATCCTGCAAAATAAACACTATGGTAATACTTTAAATCCTCATGACTTTTTCTGGAGTATCTCTTTCATTGCTAACAGGCTACAAAAAAAATGCATTAACCTTAAGTATCATCTTTCCCCTTTAGACTTGGTAAGTAATTTTAAGTAATGCAAAATTCACTTATATGCATAGCAGTAAAAGGACATAATATCTTAATAGGAAAGAGCTAGTGCAGCACTGTTTATTACAGCCACTCAGTTTATTGCATATATCCCATCTCCAGCCAGCAGCCAAATCTGGTGTTTCTAACATTATTCTTCCAAGAGTATTTCTACTGGATTATGATGAGAATACTGGTATGACATTGGAAGATTTTTTTACACAAACACATATTAGAGTTATATGGTAGAAAATATATATGTATTTACATATGTTTACCTGCATATATAAATTAAACACTTGATATATTGATTTTCACAACATACTTTTGTGCCTTTACCATACATATTTATATACACATACATACTGTATTCCTGTTGGGGAAAAAAAGTTTCCTTTCCACATAACAAAGAACTTGGAGACTTAACTACAGGGCAACACATCAGAAATTAGAACAGTTCACAAAGGCACATAACAAACATGCTATGCATACATCTCCTAACAAAAGAGTAATTAAAAACTTTTACATCAAGAAACTCACTGACATAGCTTGAATACAAAATCTCATTGATAATAATCTGAAGTGTGTTAAATTTCCTGGAGCAATATACTGGTATAGTTAAAATATGCTTATAGCAACAGGGATGTCAACTTTTTAGAGAGTAATTCATGCAAACTGTTGCTTCAATTTGTTTTCTTACTTTACTGAGAAGAAAAGTGAGGTTGCAACAAAATAAAGCAATAACAAAGTAGCATATTCCTTGCTGTTAAGCTATTGCAAAGTTAAATGACAGCATCACCAGTTCTAGTTTCAGTACTGTCACGTTTTCTTGTGATGCTTGCACAGATCATCACAGCTCTTTCTGGAGGCAAAGATATCCACACCTGAATGCTGCTGGTCCACACCACTGCTGCTGGTGCATCATTTCAGTTCCAGTGGGTGGTGGTATTACCTGTATCCACCACTAAAAACATGATAACTTTTACAGTGTTTTTCCAGACATACTTTATGTTGCTTACAAATAAGAATAGCCTAATACATGGAGTAGAAAATAACAGCCTCTCCTCTCTTAGAAACCCACTTGTCTGGATATAGTAAACATGTGATTCAGCTGAGGATATTTACCTTCTACATTTCATTATCACTAACACTGATTTCAGTTACTCCTTCATGGGATGTTGTTGCAAAGGTTATAAAAACATAGATAAATTACTTTAGGAGAACCTCTGTTAAAAAAGGCAGACGGCATAAATCAACTTAGAGCATCTTTAAAACACTTTTGGTCGGTAACTTGGGGCGATGGGGGAATATGAAACAGCTCAAGAACAACATGCCTTCACATCCTGAGTCCTCCCTGTCCAGGCTTAACTGTCACAATGCAAAAATGCCATTTCCCAAGTCTGCCTAAAAGGAAACAACTTCAAAAACAGCTCCTGGAATATGGAAAAACAACTTACTCTTGACTAAAATAGATACCACATTAACTGTTTTAGTTAACAGCAAAACTTCAAACAAACTCTTATGTACCAGTTGTGATTAAACCTCCCAAATACTCTTCTGTTTGAATATACAATCACAAATAATAAAGAATGTGTCTTTGTTGTACCCAACTGCCATAAAAAGTTGGTAACTGAATAATGCTCACATCTGAAGGTATCTACTCAGAAGGTAACACAGTTTCACACCACATACTTTAAAAGGGAGCAACCTAAATTGTATTTTAGTCTGTACAGTAGAAAAAAAACTCTTCAAGGATAAGTGCAGAGAGAAGAATGAAGACTAATACCAAAATAGCTCCTGTTCCTAACACCTTTCTGATCCTGGCTGAGACAATCTACTCGTACCTCGGACGCATGGTGGCAGCCAGCCAGCCAGATGACTGGTGACTTAATATACAAGTTCATGTGGGCTCTGGAGTCTGACACAGACAAGGGCATTAACTCTGAAGTCTCACCAGTCAGCCTTAATATTCAAAACTCGTCAAATGAGTCATAACTACATTATGAGACTTTTTTTAATACTTTATGCTTGCTTTCTTTTGTTCTGAACAGCTTTCACTGTAGACTGTTCTCATTAAATATACATGCTTTTTGTAGGAAAAGTTGTGATCAATTGATGCGTAGGTCAAGTATGAAAAAAGCTTAAATGAGTATGACGCTATGATAAATACTGTAATAGTCTCAGAATCACAGATTAAAAGATTGGCATATATATATCTTGTTTCTTTCTACTGCTGAAGGCAGTTCTCACAATAAACAAGGCTTTGGGCCAAAATTCAGCCTTTGAGAACAATAAATACCTATAAAATACATGTATGTGCAAGCAAAGGATATATTGAAATCTACCAGGCTGAATAGCTTCAGTTTCATTTTGAAAGCCACTTAAAATAAAAGCCAGTAGATGAAACAAAGAATCCACCCAAACATGAAGGCTCCAGCATCTTTGTTGAAAGAACAATAGCATAATACTCCTCATCCCTCTACCTTGTTGCAAGAGAACCATCAAGATAGTTATTGCTGTGATCATATTAAAGAATATTTCATGAAATTATTCTTTAAATTGATCAATATTTACAGATTTATCTTCATATGCTAATAGTTACAAATGCTCTAAATTCAATTGCTCGGCAGAAAACATTCCAATAAAAGAAAAATTTCTATTAGCATAACAAAAGGCAACCAGTAAAATCACTCTCATGCACAGGCTCAAAATTTCAAATGAAAGCAATATTCTCGTATAAATACACTCTATTTTTGAACTGAACCCACTCTAACGATATGTTTTGTAACCTGATGGTTCTCCCACCGGAGCATACATGATATTAACGAAAGCAAGATCAAATTAAACAGATGACATGATTAACAGTATTCATTTCATGCATGACTGTTTTACCGGAGAGATAAAGACCTGAAAGTAATTACCACCAAGTAAAACTCCTCCACTGACCTCTCCGCTCCCAGCTAGCAGTCCTTAAGTACTGATGCTTTGCAACAAAGACCAGTGCCTTTCATCTGTGGGCTTTCTTTTACGCTACAAGCTGAGCACCTCTCCCGTTGCGTGCACGCAGCACCTCTGTATCTATGTCTGTAATGCAGCATAAAGATTACTGGGGAAACCTATCAAACCGGCAGGCAGCAACCCCGGCCGCCAATAAGCGGGAGGCACATGCAGAATCCAGCACATGCTCGCTGAGGCTCGCAGGCTGGCACCGCTGCTGAGCAGGCTGCTAATCTAATTATAGCCCTTGGCCGAGCGCAGGGCTGCTGAGGCACGGCGCGGAAACACGGCCCGGCAGATCACACCTTGCAGCCCACAGCATCAGCGTCTGGGACTGCTGTTTGTCCGGGTGCGTCACAGGAAAATTCCCGGCTGGGTTTTTCCGGTGTTGTTGTTGTTGTTGTTCTACCGAGTGATTCACCTGTGAGGGGGTTTGTCTCCATCTCTGAACACAAGCATCTATTTAGGCGTGCCCTTCGCGAAGCTGACCACTTGTAGTTTGCTAGGTCTGTTTCAAGGAGACAATAAAATGAAGCTGTTTGTTCTGCCAGTAGGAATTCTTGTTTTGAATGTACACATTGCCAGCACCACACAGAGTAGATCTCAGGTTTTGTGCATTACTGCACACTCTACAACGTGGACCTCAGATCAGGAAGGCACCACATGCATGCTTTCAGTGCACAGTAGCCCTACAGAAGTCAACAGGACCCCCCTCTGTCCTTTACATCTACCCGTGGGTGGACATCCAGATGATCAGAGGGCTTCTGTGTGCATTGGCACACAAAGTTCTAACTAAGCTTTCACGAGACTAGGGTGCAAATGCCAAGGAAATTCTTGCCACTATGCAAAAAAACTTAAATCGTTTGTAAAATACTTCTCATGAGCAAAGACTACTTAGATGTATGGGGAACTAACACAACTAAGTCCTACATGCTTACTTATGCTTATTTTATAAATAAGTCCACAAAACAAAGGAATGGTATGATCCAAGAGAACATTGTGTATTTGAAAGACGCTGGGAGCTTCTCCGACATCAGGTAAATAATCATGAAAAAAATATACAGGTGTTTAGTCTTCCTTGGTAGTACACTTCAATTAATCCTCACTCTGTTTAGCAAAAACAGAAAAACACTTTTCAGTTGTTTCCTGTTCCCACGTGGTTTACATAATCACCTAAGGTCTACACTGACCAAAAGGTTTTCAAACATCAGTGACAAGATGGAAATACAGAGCCTGACTATAGAAAAACCAGTTGTGGTGCCAGCTCTCTCTTGTGAGATACAGCACATTTTTCATGACTGATATTACAAAGATATCATAATACTACAGCATTATGTACATACAAACTACAATGCATTTTTAAGATGTTTCACTAAGTTACACATAAACCATATCCATAAACATTACACTAGCAAGATCTTGAACCCCACTGCAATAATGAATTCCACTGTGCCCACACTGGCATTTTTCCTAATTCTTTACTCTTATCACCAGCACCATACAGTATCAGGCACAGTCCAAGAGCATGATATTAAAGGCTGTCTATAAACACTTTCTAGCTATTGTACTTACTTCAGTACAAAAATTATATTTGGTACTTTATAAAATTTTACCAGTGGAACAAGATCTCAATGTGATAACAGTGCAAAACCGTATTTACTGGCAATATGTAAATAGCTTTGTCACAGCTTTTCTAATCTGCCAGTGAAAATTGCTCAAGAAGAGTTGCTCTGTGCTAGAAGTAGACTTCATCACTGCAAGAATAATATTCTCCAAGTTATATATGGCTAGAAATAAAAACGAAATGCAGGAATAGTGACATTTTGCTCCTTGATTCAATGGTCAGTCAACATTAAGTTTTGTGTTTCAAAGAAGGAGGCTGTTTTATTAAGTCTTTCTTTTTAGATTACACCAACTAAGAAGCTCATCAGTTTTTATTAATTATGCTTCTTTAAAATACTGTGGAATATTCTCTCAGCCACACTGCTTGAAACCAGGAAACTATGTATTTAATTAAGAAGGGCAGGAGAGGCAGCTATACAGGGGTTAGAAACTTAATTGGTAGAGTTCAAGATGCACAATGTGAAAAGGATGCACAATGATTTGATGATCAGATCCAAAATGTTGTTTTTCTAACAACATTTTGCCCAAGGTAGCAAGAGGGGAATAAGAGCAATAAAAGTCTTTACCCTAGTCCTCTGATTACTGGGAATGTGCACAAACACAGACATACATAAAAAGAAAGTCAAAGAGACTCAAGTCATTCTTCTAACATAATCTCCGTCCACAAACCACCAAGGCATGTATGACACTTGAAAAAATGACTCAAAAAACTGAAACAGGAATTAACCAGGCTTCAGCTGCTATGGGACTCTCAGTTTTGGCTCCCTTCCATGCAAGCTGCTAAGCCTACATGTGTACCCCCCTCTGCCCAGCAGCTCCCCAAGCCCCCACTGCTTCACCCACTTCAGCTCGAGCATGGCTCCCAGCAGCCAGCCTCTGCCTCCCCCCACAGAGCTGCTGTCTCCAAGGACACATTCATCCACAGCCCCAGCAAGGGCTGCCTTGGCAGCACACTGTCCAACATTATTGGAGATACACCATTGCAGCAGGGTGTTTATCCCAGGAGTTGCTCTCTTTTCTAAAATATCATGGTAGCAGCTGTAGTTGAAGGACCCACAACCACCTGCAAAGGTGCATTTCAAGAAACACCTATTTGTCTCTGCAACAGAATCAATACTCACTAAACCTCTGTGCTTAGTTCTGCAGATCAGCCAGAAGAGTGCCAATGTGTATGTCAATTTTTACACTTGCTTTTAACCATCGTGATATGCTGGGTCAGGAGGATACGGGAAACTGCACAGTGGGGCTAACATTATTAGAGTCAGTGGTCATTCACAAGAACCCACATTTGGCAATGGCAGATGGCTAAAACTCCAACTGAGGAAAATGCAGAGCTTCACCAACCTGCCCTGCCACCCGTTGTGATGGCACACGAGCAACCTGGGCCATGCACTGGACCTGTGACAGGATAGAGCCATCTATAGATGTGCCAGCAAGAGAAGCCAAGAGAGGTTTCATAAGGACACAGTCACAAGAGACTCATCAAATCCCAGAGAACACAGGTTTCATGAGGACACACACACAAGAGACTCCAGCAAGCCTCTGTTGGAAATGAACAAATTGTGAAAGGTACACAAGTTGGCCAATATTCGGCAGACTTTCATCGAAAGCAAAAGCCTGTCCCTGGCACAAGTTACCCGCCTGTGCTAAGCTTCAAGTTCCTGCTCCTCCGCATGCAAACAGAAGGTCTCTACAACACTTTTAGCAATTATAAGCAAGTTAGGCTTTCTCTAGCTCAGCTCCTTGACAGAAGAATTTAAATTAAATTTTTCCAAAACCATATGGTCCAAGGCAGATGCCCATCACAGAGGGGAGGAGAGAGGAAAATCTATGAGGGTATGATGAATTCATCATACGACATTAAAGCCAGCTTCCCACAGTGAAAACTGTCTAGCTAGCACATTAATGAATTTTACACTTCATTTAGGCATATCTAAGTGAATTAACAAACAGATTACTATTTTGAGAACAAGTAACTTTTTACTATGTTATTATCAATTGTGTAAGTATTTCCACATCAAATTTTTTTAATACAAGAATATCTTAAAAATTTCTGATGTGTCTTGCAACTGAACAGGTTTTACTCTAGATACCACTTAACCTTTGGCTTAAAAATGTATCAAATATTGCTTGCAAATGGCTACCTCAGTTACTTAGATTTTGAAAAGTATGGTAAGCATATGGAATGAAAATGAGTTGAGCAAAATGGCTGGTGAATCAACATGCTGCATTTCTAAAGGCAATAGTGTGTATATTTCCAAGCTGTAGCCTTGAGAGGTTGAACTGAACCAATTACTCTAATGAATATTTTACTTGGCTTGATGCATTCATTAGACTTTTAGAAGTAAGTTAAACCATCCCATGGTTATGTTTATATAACAACAAAACCTTAAGATTTTTGGATGGTACTTCTGACATTCACACAATTTAAAAGATAAGGGGAGAATTTTCTCTTCGACAAATTTTTCTGCATTCCAGTTTTCCTTTCCAAAGAAATTCATCTGACATTTTCTTTTTCTTTTGAAAACTACCTTTGATTTCAAAATGGCTATTTGCTGAGCTCTTTCCTTTCCTAGCAAGTATATGGGAAGTCTGCCAGTTGGTGGCAAACTCATCATTAAGGCCCATCATCATCTGTGGAGGAAAATAAAACATGGGCCTAGTGTTTGCTGTATAAACCTTTCTCTGGAAGTCACAAATGCCTTGACGTTGGCACTCAGCACGAACAAACTTATTTTCATTTTGTGTAGCACAGGGACATTTCTTGGACTGCCCCAATTTTGATCGGTAAGCAAGCAGTTATCTGTCCACATGTGTGCATTTGTCAATGCTCTCTCAATCATGTTTTGAGTTGGACAGATAACCTGTAACTTCAAGTTTGTGGTTTTTTTTTTCAAATATTCTCATTATATACATAAAAGCCCCAGACACAACTCATCTGTAAGCTTAGTAACAAGCAGAGATGTCTCTACATTAATGCCAGAGACTTGTTGCAGGGTGGCTCTAAGATTGATCCCTACAGACAATGTTTTATAGCATTCTTACTCATTTTTATCTCAGAATCATAGAAAAACTAAACAAAAAATCCCCCACACCCACATTCCAAGGTACATTACCATGCCCTGCCTCCACAGACCTACACACCAGCAGTATCTTCACTGCAGACCTAACTGACTGAAATGATGACACCAGTCCATCACTGCCACCTTGGAGAGCCAGGGGAGGAGCAGTTCAGCCATCAGTGAGATGTGTTTCAACCTACTGCTGATGGACGTGGCATAAAAGGATCTCAAGTGAAGACTGCAGGAGGTTTACTGTGCTGAGCACTTGCACTTCGGACACAAAACCAAATGTGGAATAACACAGTATATGCTATTCTTAAGAACACACAAATCCCAAACAAAAGGTCATGTAAAAGACTTCACATCATCCTGAAACATGCCTCCTTTCACATACCACTCAACACATCTCCATACCAATGTCAACTCTCCATTCCTCCTCAAGTTCCACCCATTTTTCTTCCAGTGTGAGGTTTTCTTCACATCTATACCATGTTTCAGCAGTCACCTCAAACTACACAAATATGCTTTGTGCCCTCTTGTATTTCCACCTTACTTATTTTTCCCTCCACTTCCTTTCCTCACAGCTAATGGCAGAGACACAGTATGAATTGTCCATTTCAAAAGGCATAACACCTGTCAGCACAACCAACGCCTTCTCAAAACCAAAACGTGTGCCTTGTAGTCACCATTTCACAGCCTCTGGCTGACCAGCTAGGTGGCCACAAAAGTTGGTGAACCACAGAAAGAGACCACACTGTTTATAATAAGTACAGAAATAGCTTTAAACAGTTCATCCAGAACATGGATCCCATATAATGCATGACTGACTCACACTCAATGATCATGACCCTAGCGAGTCAAAGATTGGGGAAAATATGTTATAGAAAAACCAGCTTCTCCTTCCAAATGGTTAAGTGAGAAAGACACATTTGCAGACCAGAACAAACAGGTTCAAAAAAAGAGTGCAATAAAAAAAACTCCAACCCAAAACAAAAACAAACAAAACCCCTACCATGACTGATTTAAGATGTTGAAGTCCTAACACAAGGTATAATGGTAGCAAAAGTTAACCACTTAAAAACAAGGACACGGGAGGTTTAAACTACTCAGAACAAGGCACACACGGGCTTCGTAAGTGGAGATACATTTTTTGTAGTTGCTGGTGGAAAATAAGGACCCTGAGAGCATGACTTAAGCCAGAAAGCTGGTAGACAAGTATTGATTTCCCTAGTGGAAGAGCAGGAAAAAACAGCTGCAATATAGTAAGTAAACTTCCAGCACCTCCACATTATTAATCTTCATCATCCCTGCTGGCATTTTCTTCTTCTCTATTTAGTAGCATGCTCACTATGATCACCTTGCTGAAATGAGTGACACAACCTGAGTATATGCAGCTGAGATAAGACTGGCCTGGGAAAATTTTAAATACAAGTCTTCCATTAGAGGACAGATGTAATTTTTCAAAAATGCTATGCTGCAAAGAGTGCAAAGGCTGAAAGATGAAGTATAGCATTCCTCCCTTTGAAGAAAAACTTTGTCAGACCTGCTCGCTTCTGTAATTAAGAATGTTATTTCCAATTCTGAGTAGAAAGAGCAGCTCCAAGGTTTTCTTTGATCTTCTGTGATGACAATGAAGACCCGTCAGGCTCTCGAAACCCCATTGTTTTTTTATTCTTCAAAGACTGTTTTTCACTCTCTTACATCTCTCTATGCGAGAAGGTGTTTATGTTGAGCTGCAAGATGCAACTAGAAAGCAAGTCAAGGTGCAACTGTTGGAACGTGAAGTGGCTCTTTGCAGACACTAATGCATACAGGCACTTGCACAAAACCCTCCTTGCTGCCAGGCAGCTCTCTGGGAGCTCAGAGATTGCAAACCTTTGAGACTTCAAGTCTCCAGTCCACACCCATAATTCAGGGTTTCAGAGCAACTCTAAGATCTTATTACTTTACACCAGAATTGAAGATATTTAGCACAATGAATCCCAGAAGAAAACTATGCAATCGCTTTAGTTACCACAGAAATGAAGGCTAATGAGTTTGAAGACAGCCTATTAAATGTCAAGCTCTTTTAGCCAAAAGTAAAATAATTTTAGATTTTAATCTTAGAAACATTATAATTAAATTTCTAGAAATTGTGTCCATATAAAACCAGCAACCGTGACTCGTCATACTGGAACCCAGTCTCACGGTCTTCTTACAAGAAGCCAGAAGCATTTTTCTGGCACAGATGAAAAGCCTCTCCAGGAAGAGAGATTTAATTATTTAATAGAGCAAGCCAAAAGCTCTTTTATGAAAGAGTCATCAGGACTCTTATTCCACATAATGGTCCTGAAGAAGAGCATACTTTCATCTTGGGCAGCTTGTACACCTAGCAAGTTAAATTTTGCTGAGCTGATAAGATCCCCTTACCCTTCTTCCAAGAACTGCTTGATGCTTTTGTCCAATCCTCTAATGCAAAATGAGCACACAAGTCACATAAGGACGGCTATAAAAACTCAGCATAAATGTAGACAAATGAGTGGCCATTCCTCAAGCCCAGTGGCTCCCACCCCTTCCTTTCCATCTTTTCCTGAACACTTGAGCAGACACTTCCCTCCCTGCATAGTGTTCCAACTAAGGTGAAGGGGAGAGCGATGATCCTACCAAAACTAGCATGAGAGCTAAGAAGAGCTCTGAAGAAGACAGGGGATGTGCACTGGGGGAATCCTGCCACATCCTGGGGACAAATTACTTACTGTTCTGCCTTCTCAAACCTTTCTTGGGCAAACCAGCAGGCTTTTTCTTCATCTTCCTTTCCTAGTCCTGGGAGAATAAAAAAGCTGCCCAATTTCCCGGAAGCACAGGTCTGCACGGCACAGTAGCCTCACAAAGGTCACCACTTGTAATACCACTAGTGTCAATAACCAGAATTTTTTCAGGTGGCAATTCTTATGAAGTGCCCAAACCAGATGGAACCTTTCAGACCTTTGTCCCAGATGCAACTCCACTGCACTTCCAGAACAAGTTCCTAAAAGCACAAGCATTAGAATTTTCAGTTTCAAATTAAGCACGTTTCAAATTAAGCACATTTCAAATACATAACAACCTTCATCTCACAGGCACTGTAATTTAACACTGCTTCCACACACATCCCGTTAGTGGGCATTTATTATTTTGTCAAGAATTTATATCAACATAAGATTAGGAAAAATCAGGGTAATGGTTACAGGCCTGAACCTAGTCTTCACTGCAAACTCACATACAGTTTGTGAGCACCAACATACAGCAAGTATAACTCAGCTTTTCTAATAATGTACCCAGTGAAGCTCAGAGCATTTTTGAGATCATTAATTTCCCACTACATCAAGTGGATGACTCTCAGCAGTGAGTCTTAAAGTCCCAAACATATCGGAGGTAGGAAGGGAAATCAGTAATCCCATACAACATCACCTTAATAGCATAACAAGAACCCTTCATGTCCCTGCAGAAAGTAGGCACAAACAGGGGAAGAAAAGGTCAAAAGGTGAGCACTCAAGACTAAGTGAAGTCGGAATTCGACCTTTCAGTCAGTCTCAAACATTTATCTCCTGCATTTTCTACAACAATGCAATTTTTACTGACATGAGCCAAGAAAGTATCTTCTTGACGTTTGCCTTAATCAGGATTTATAGAAGAAGCTGCTCCAAAAGTAATCCTCAAATAAAAGACACTGATATTTTCAAAGCAAATTCCAGTAGTCTGTAGTCAAAATATAAGCAGCACAACCACAGTAAAAGGGCTACTAGAAAAATGAAACATTAGCAAGTTTCAGAGTTGCCTACGTGTTTAACACAGAGTTCACTATATGCATTATTTGTATTCTATAACAGAAACTGCGTAACTATGAAAAATGGCATAACTTGAAAAATGTCATAATTTCTACACTCAGTTGGACTGCTGCTGGCAACCCCATTATATCCCACTCACTAGCATGAATATTATACATTACTGAGTGGAAGCAATGTGAATAACCCTGCACATAGTACTAAGTTTTCATGCTGATCAGTTCATGCTGATAGGCTGCAGCATGTGCATGGCTAACTTGCAAAAATCTAATCATTTGTCTCACTTACAGCATTCAAGCTGTTCAGAGTACACACAACTTCCCCATTTATACAATTCTGAATCTGTTTCATTTAAAACTAACTGAAACAGCTTTGACATAGTGATGTTGGGAAGAACTTAGAAGGCTCATTTTCTCTTGGGGTACTCCAGATATAGTAAAAACTTGTGGTAAACTAGGACACTACATAAGGTAGAAGTAGCTTCTACTATTGTTTTGCATCACATCAATAAAATGAGACCAAAAATCTACCAAATTAGTTGCATGATTTCTTTTTTAAAATTCTACTCTCTATGTTAGAGAAAAGAACTATTTCAGAAGTCTGTATTCATTCAGAACTTGGGATTTAAATTGAGTTTCACAGATCTAAGAGTGCACAAAGGAAAAGATTGAAAATTATCTGTCACGTTTTGCAGTATTCACATCATTTTTGGGGTCTCTGTATACTAATTACTTCAATTCCCAAAACTAGCAGAAGAAAACATTTGGAGTAAAACCAGAGACTCTTTAAAGTCTTCTCAGTTATATATTTTATATATTATATATATTAGAAATCTCATGTCTCCCAACCCATAACACTCCTCCAGCTTTACTGCAGCTGAGTCTGAGTTAATGTTTGGCAGAACTTAGAGGTAACTTCTTCAAGTAAATAAAAATACAAAACCAACTAACTGGGGATAAGTGAGCTACCCTGGATATCAGAAAAATGCAGAAGCTGCTGGTTGTGAAGGAGATACATGTCTGCACTAGAGAAGTACACTATGTCAGAAAAAGCCTAAACACAACTAAACACAAAAAAAAAACAAAAAAAGGAAATCAAAAAAGCATGTGTCAAAGAAGAAAAAGGCAACAAAAATACACATAAAAGGTATTAATAGGCAGAGAACTCCAGAAAACGAAGGATGCCTCCCAGGTGGCAATATATCTTCGCTCACCTCATCAACTTGCAAAGCCTGCTGTGGGCAGATCTACACAACTTGTGAGGAAAACAGTAGAATTGTCATTACTGTATGGATTATTTGCATCTCACTATTACAAATCTCAGGGGAACTTACCAATAACTACTTTGAAAACAAAATTATCCAGGCAAGATCCTTCCTAGCAGCAATACAAGCAGCAGCTCATACTTGCCAGCTGTATTTCTTGTAGTGTAGACATAACTTTTTTTACAGAAAGACATTTAATTTACATAGTCTTCCAGGCACTCAGATGGAAAAAGAGTATTGATTTCTTGTCTGAACCCCTGCAATTCAGCACTTTGACAGAATTAGCTAGAAGGGCTGAGCCCCCTATCGTGGTTGAACACCACAATCTGTGGCACACAGCAATTCTTCAGTGGAGGTGGAATGTAGTTAAGGCCAGGGTCATGCCTTGGCAAAGACCAACCACCAAAATGAAGGCACCACTGCAGGTCACAGAGAGAAGACATCTCTTCTCAAAAGTAGTATCACCTCCAACTGGAAAGTGCAGCCTGTTAGCATGTGGGGTGTCAAGTTATGTTGTGTTTGAAGGTACTGTGAAAAGAGACCAGAATTTATCCTCCATGTGTCTTGACCATCCCAAGAGAAAGCCTGCAGAGGCTGTATTCATGAGAACACTTCCCACATTGTTTTGGGTTTTTGTTTTTCTAAACATTAATTAAACTCATTGTAGCCTAGCACAGAGAAAACGAAGATAGAAATAAGGATAAGAAGATAGAACAAAGCTAAAGATAGGTATAGTTACCTGATGCTTTAGATAACTGGTGAGTCATTTGAGTACTTGCACTAGAATTAAAGCATTCAAAAATTAAAGGCTGCTGTCGTGCTATCTAAAAAAGAATGAAAGACTACACTATGTGCATATCCAGGCTACATCTCACAGATCCCTTCTGCCCCGCCCCTCCCTTGCCAAGATTACCTGTATTTTTTGTTATAAGATAAATCAGTTTCCTTCTTTATACAAAGTTCTTTAATACAAAGAGTACCATTAATTTGAAGAGACTCAAAATATTAAGCTAACAAGATACAGAGCAATCATCATTTAGGACACCTTCTCCTGCTTCCCTTCACACTGATATTTAAGACGTTGACTGTGCCTTTAATAGGTGAGTACAGTAACTCGGTATAATCAAAAGTAATTGTCCAAGGAAATGTGATCTAATACTTGTAATTTAAAATTATCTTACAATCTGTTCTAGAGAATAAAGAAAAGAGACATCATTCAGGTGAGTCAACATTTTCATTACAGGCTGCCTATTGCAGTGAAAAAAGTGAATGAGCATTGCAAAAGATGTTCCTGTAGAAATGAGTTATTAAGATGCAACTTGAAACAGTCACAAAGTAAGCATTGTTTATATAGATTTATTAATTTCTTTGAACCTGTTCTTGTTAGTAGAACACAGAAAGAGAAGAGAGGTGACAAACAGAAAGCTCTACAGAAGACAAAACCCTACAGGAATAATCCACAGGCAACAGAAGACTTCACTTAGAACTGATGAGACTATAGCAAGCTTGGAAATCGGACTGACTACACTTTAATGCCAAACAGTTCCAGATAAAGACAACTTAAATCACATTGAAATTACTGATTTTTGGCTGAGGACATGTATCTCAGCCTTTCTTTATTTGAGCAGTTCACTCTAGAGTGCTTCTGATCAAATATTTTTTATATTGCACAGGAGAAAACACTTCACTCCTTTGAAAGCTTAGAGCACGTAACCTAGTATAAATTACAAATTGTGGCTGCAATAGGCAGCAGCAATAAAAGAGACCCAGTGATATTATTTTCTAAACTTTTTTTTGTTAAACAGTATCAAACAGATCTATGCAAAAACATGTTTCTTTCTGGAAAATACCTTACAGATCAGAAAACTATTTTGAAGATGTCAACACTTATAAATCAGGGAAGGCTGGCTTAGCTTCCAAATTGTGCATTTATCTAGCACAATTATTTATACTCAAATCTATTAAGAAGTCTGTTAATAAGTAACTTGCTAATTGTTGGGAGTAACAAGCTCTTCTCATTACATTGTGCCATTGTAGGAAGACTCAGGGACAACGGTGGAAAAACAGAATGAGCCACAAAAGAGGTCACAGAGAATTTATTTTCTATTCTTTGTACTCTTTGGACTTCAAGAGATCACAGAGCCTATTACCAGCTCCTCTGGAAAAAAATAAATGGGGATTCTTTTCATTCAACACACCTTCTAAGAAACAGGCCAAGGTGGAAACATTTAATTTTATTGCAGAGCAGGTAATTCTGGATCACCCATTATCACTGCCACAACATTAGCTGCCCTTATGGAAGGATAAAGACTATCTTGAAAAGCTACATTTGCTACCATGATGCAGCTTCTGGTAAGCTGGGAGACAAGTCCAGAACTGGCAATGACAGTGGTTAAAATTCCAGGACTGAGGTCCTCCGTTGGAAGTTGACTTATGGCTCACTACCTTGAGTGAGATAAAGAGAGCTGCTTCCTCCACGAAGGAGAGGTGCAGGAGCTCTGGGTGCAGAAAACACGCAGCCACTGCCTTCTGAACAGCTCAATGCCCCATATCACTACTGGTCAGCGCTAACCAGGGTTCTGTGAAAAATCCACAGTGGACACTCAACGCTCAAGATCAGCAGTCAATTGATTAATTTGATGTACTGCCCACATTTGGTATATCAAGTCCCTTACGCAACCATATATAGTGAATGCAACAGGAGGGTTATCTCACCCAATGCCTCAATTCTGTAAACTTTCTCACTCAGACAGGGCCCAAAAAACCTTTTTGTTAAAGAAAAATTAGATTCACCACAAGAGTTAAATTTCTTTAAAACAGAGAGAAGATTCAGTGTAATCAGAACAAAAAAAAACAACCTGTCTCATATATTCCATGTTTTTGGAATACCCTTCTTCATAAATTTAAGTTTAATCTTCCCTATAAAAATTTTACAAGGGCCAGAATCTTGTTTTTAAGTTTTATGGCTCTTTCAGGAAAGTAATAAGATCACACACCTAGTATTTTGACTGTGTACTTCTGATAATTAATACAGCTGAAAATGTCATTATCTTTGAACATGTATCCACCAAAGAAACAGCAAGAACACCTAGTCTGTTTAGTTACTAGGGGTGAAGGTGGAAGATCTGAGCATCTCCTAGGAGAATAACCTTACAATTGTCACAGTTGAAAGAAAAGCTTCCAAAAGAACAAAGCTTGCAACTCATACTAAGTCACTTCCGCATATCAACGCTGACTAGCAGCTGGGATCTTATCAAACTGTTGATTGTTGGTTTGGGTTTTTTTTTTATAAGCGTTTAACAATAAAAAATAATCAGAAGAAAAGGTAGAGGCAATCCAGATACTTCTGCCCTTCAAGTCATCTCCTCCTGAGAAACCAACTGCAGAATTTCTGGCTGACATGAGACGATGCAAAAGCCACACAACTCCTTTAGGTATCTGGTTTCCTGCAGTGACTGCCCAGAGCCACCTGTGAGACAAAGAACAGGGATCAAATGGGTTGTGACAATGAGTACTTCACTGGACATTATACTGCAGTGTAAATGCCACTGTTCTTCTGTGAGCAACCAAACAAAACATTGACTCTAACCCCTGAACACTCAGAAATATGCTCAAAGATTCTCCTTCCTATCAACATTTTCTTCACCATATTGGCTTGGAGAAGAACACTGTAAGGTGAGACCTGACTTCTTTTTTATCTTGATGAATGCTCATCTTCCTTCTACTAGGTCAGAACTCCAACATTAAATGGTGGAAAAGGCTAAATCCATAAGGGCATCCTCCTTGCAATCTGGGATGCCTTAAGATTTGAAGGCCACATACAATACAGACAAAACAGTGCTAGAAAAGGCAACTTATTTCTCTTTCCGCAGCTGATGACCTTCATATAACTAACTCAGAAAAAACAGAATGCTGAATAACAGCACTCCAGCAAGGACCAAATAAAGCCCAGAAATGTCTCAAGAAGCAGCAAGAAATGGTGATTTGCTGTTTATAAAGTTTGTGTAAACCGAAGTCTAAGACCTAAGAAGGACAGTTCCCTGGGTATGACTTCATGGTAAAGAGACTTTCTTGTAGTTTTTTGGAGTGCAACTGTATACAGCTACACATAGAGATTGTCATCCACTGACCTCTCAGTATCACAGAAAGCTTTGTGGTCCTCTTTTATCCCCATCATCAACTTCAGATATGGTTCATCAGTATCACAGTAATATGGCTGGGTTTGAGATTCTGTGAGAAGTGTGAAATGAGCTGACACCAAACAAAAAAAGAGGAGATCACTCTAGTGTTGAAAGAACAATTCATCTTAAAGATCTTGTCCCCTCTCCTCTCTGCCTCTTGCAGCTTTACATTTCTTCACATGTTGACTCTTGGGGGGACTAAAAATTTTGGGTGATTCTTTAACTGCCAGAAATACCCTGCCAGACTCTCTCATTTCACTGCTTCTTTCACAAGCACTCTGCAGACCTTCAAACAGCTCAGAGGGCTGTATCTCCCTCCACTGCTTTCCATCCACATGCTGTCCATGCTAGGCCCTCCATCTCTACTTTTGCCTCCCCACCAGTGTGTCTGCAATGCTTTCTTCTGGTCAAGCTTTGTTGTCCCTCCTTCATTTCTGTGAATATCAGTAACCCCTTCCCTCTCAACCTACCCTACGGCTGTTACTCCTTCCCCAGGACTTCCCATGTACACCAACCCAGTTGCCCCTGCCTCTCACTAACACAAATCTTTTCACTAAGCAGCTTCCAAACATGGCTCAGCAACTTCAGTCTCATCACCAGCCACCTTCTACCTCACAGAGCCTCATTTTTCTAGATAGTGTCAGTGCATATACCTCATCTCTAAACTCTGCTACTCTAATTCTTATGAAGCAGAGTAGCAGAAATGGAAGGAGTAGTAGCAGCATAAAGTACAGGTTCAATAATAAAAAAAACCTGGTAAAAATGCAGTCATCAGCCAGAAAGGGAAGAATAAAGACCATAGTCTCAGCTATGAGCTGCTGTTAGGAAACCACCTCTGATGGGGTTCTTGAGCAAAAGGTATCCCTGGAAGTGAAAAACATACTACAAATTATGAACTTTCAGTAAGATGGAGATGTGCAACCTTGTCATCTGAGAAACTGAGTTAAAAGAACAGCAGAACATTTGAACCAGTAGAAGAAAGAAAATCACATTTTCAACTACCTCAGCAGGCAAACAAAATGAGATTTTGCACTTTCCAGAGATGCACTGAGTGAAAACCACAACGGCAAGAAAATGTAGTTTGTTCACCCACATTTCCACGTTGAACCACCAGGGACGTAACTGTTCAAGATACAGATTGGGGGAAACAACCGTTCCTTTAGAGGAACAAGGTTTCTACAGCTGGTAGAAAACAGACATCAGGCCTATCCCATGGAACACATGATGTCCCATGTATCACCTGCGGCATAACCAGTAAGATGAGCACACACCACTGAATTCATGCATCACTGTTCCTTTGCACAGGAATACAGTTGTATTTTTATATCATGTAGCAGAGCTGTAGCACAGCGTAAGAAAAGCTGGTGCCAGCAGAGGGAGGCAGTTGCTCTCCAGGACATGCATCTTCATATTCCCTGATGCACAGTAGGAAGCCAACAAGTTTGTTTTTGTGGAAGTGAACTCACCCCTCAGCCATTGTGTAAATGTGGCTTTAAATCAAGCTGCAATTAGATTTTGCTGTATTTAACAAAACCCCTCTTGTGCTCCTCTTTTTCCAGCTCTAGACAGGAAAGAAATGTATTTGTGAAAGAAAAAAGGAAAAAAGTTTATGCCTCTTCCCAGAGCAAGTCCTGGCATGCATGTAAAAGCAAGAACAAAACATAAAACAATAAGCTTACAGGACACTCAATCTTCACATTACGCAGGAACACAAGGATCTCTCAGCTGGGCCACTGTTAAATGTCAGCTCATTATTATCAATATTCTGCTTCACCACATTAACCTTGTCAAAAGATACTAACAGTCCAACCCTTGGAGTTTAGCTTCTCTTCATAAATTTAATTTACTTGGCAGAAACAGAAGTGGAAAAACCTCTGCTAAAGACTCAGGCAAATTAAGACTGCCACGTAGCCCTTCTAGGGCAGATTTTTTTTCCCCTCTAAACTTTTATAGTCATAGCATTCCCATTTTTAACCAAACAGCTTTATCCCCCACTAGTAGTCTTTGTATACTCTGGTAAATCCAAAATAAAACTGTGTGGGTTGTTTTTATTTTCTCCAAATCTACTTTACTGTAATACATGTTGCACAAGGTGGTTTTATTTTGTGTAAGTTCTTTATAGACTAAACTGCATAATTCCACTGCACTTTACACTGCCATATGTGGAACTGCAAAGCAGTTGAATAGCAAATGAAGTTGAGTACACTCAGAATAATAAACAGTTTCAACTGTATTTTGATTACAGGCTTACAAAGAACTTTATGGTGATGGCAACAGCAGCGGATACAATGGTAAACTGGTGCAAGGAAGTCAAGAGGACATGCCCAAGGGCACACAGCAAGTCAGCTGCTGTTTTAACAACAAAAAGTTTCTGCTCTTAATCTAGATCTTCCCAGTGAGTCAAAACCTACTGATAACTATCCGGTCTTATAAAAGTTTCAGGTCCTTTAGAAGAAAGGAGAAGAGACAACTGATAATTACTCACGCACAGACATCTAACAATTGCCTAAGATTAAATTATTTACAAAGTTACTAATTTTTAGGAAAGCCTGAAAAGTGTGCCTTTTCTAAACCAACTTATTTCAAGAACATATACTCTAACAGCCTAATTCTCTAAAAATCAAGTTATGCTGCAAGTTTTAAGAAACCTCAGGCTGATGTAGACAACTCAAAAGATCATCTGATTGTGAAGTAATTTTGCAGTTTAATCTCTAAACACAAAAGATCAAGGTAAGAACAAATATTGGAAGTAGATTATTCTCCTACACCGGTAGGAGAATTCTGAAATTTGGTTGTTGTTGGTTGGGGTTTTTTTTTAATACCCAATACTGCGTCTTCCTGAAGCAGGGTAATGAAGTTTGGTTCAGCACCATTCCAAAACGACAATACAAAAATTCTTACTATGTGCACAGAGTTTCTGGTTTTGAAACTTATAAATCATCTCAGCAAAAGCTCACAGGTATTCAGTATCCTAATCCTTACTCAAGCTCTACTGATACATAAATAAAACAATTTAAACATCCTGTATAAGGAAACCTAAATTTGGCATAATCAAAGAGCCTACAGATAAATTTATGTTCTCTCACCTTCTTTGACTCATAGAAAACAGGAGCTGGTTTTCCCTTTTTTTTCCATTAGCTTGAAAGCTGGCACAATATAATGCCATCTACAACTGTGTGAAATATTTTGAATATTAATGTCTAATCAAGACAGCAAGTCGGAAAAAAAAAAAAAAGGAAAGAAATCCCATAAAGCAGGTAGTTAATGGTATGGTGCCCTAACTAGGAAAGGCAAGTTTCTACACCACCTCTGAAAGTAGAAGCATACAATAGGATTAGCCTTATCTTATTTAAGTTTCTTAACAGCAAGACTGCATCCTCCTGACAGCATACTGTTTCCAGCAGGACTCATATTCCAAGAGTAATTCTTAAAATAAAGTAGCTATGTCTGGCAGAGCTGGAGCCATGAGGACAACACAAACACTCAAACCAGTTTATTCAGCTTTGACTCAAGAGGGAAAACTACTTTCCAGGCTAGACAAAAATAAGACCCAACATACCTAAAGAAGCTTCCAGACTAGCATTTTTAGGTCATGCCCTATACTTTTTCCTGCTTTTCAATTCATATGTAGGAAGGTCAGATCATAAAGTGGATTCCACTATGGCTTTTCAAATCAGATTATTCTCTACATAATAATTAGTGCCATTCTTCTCATCATTTGCATACTGTTTTGCTAGTCTGAGAATGTTATTTGTGTTTATTTCTGAGAAGCTTTTTTTAATCCCTTCAAAGTACCAGCATCCTAAGCGCAGCTATCTCATGCTCCATGAACTTTAGTGCAAATGCTGTAAGCGTTTCTTTTCTTCTTAACAACTTCATTACAGTGTTTACACTGGAATACAGTGCTTGTACTGTAACCATGCAAAGCAAATATTCTGTAGTAAATGTAAGCTTTATTCAAAGTGTAGCTTTACAAGTCTTTATGGCATACTCCAGCCTGGACTGCCAGTGCTAGTGCAGGGAAAATGGCAAAAGGAAAACGATGACAGACCTTCCATGCTAACAAGAACTTTGGAACAGTCAAACAGAAAACCTATGGGCCAAATGTATTTCCAAAATGTGTCTGCTCCCTCTTTGCTAACCCATGGCGTCCCAAGCTATCCCTGCAGAAAGGACCTCAATTCCTCTACACTGTCCTCTCAAGCTGTTTGTTCACAATGAGATTGTTAAGTATATGAGAGAAAAATGGCTGATGGATAAAATGAGAATGGCTGTTGGACTACATGAGAAATGATTTAATGAGAAATGGAAGTAGAACTTTCCTTCTTAAAAGGAAGATGAAATGTCCTTTTGGCAAGCTAGCAATCAAGTTGTGATTTTCCTTCTGGTAGAACTAAGTACGACCAGAACACAGACCACCACTGACAGACTTCCCAAAGAAATACAGCATTTGGGGAGAAAGGCAGTGTCAGGGATCCCTAAGGGCTATTTTAGAAAAGACCTTCTGCCAGAAGTAAGGTTCTTGAGTGAGACTGAAATCTTGTTAAGGAAAAAAAAAATAAAGGAGAGAAACACCAACAGCCTCTTACAGAAGAGAGTTTAAATAAAGTCAAAGCTATTAGTGGAGGCAGTGAGGAATCAGAAAGGAAACAAAGGCAAAATAGTTGGTGTACAATGAAAATCCCCACTGTTGGCTTCACTTATGAAAATACCCGATTATTCTCCTCTAAAACATTTTTTGGGCTCACACAAAGAGCTCTTGCATTTTACCTCTTCTAGCAGGAGAGAAATCAAACAACATTTAATATTCAGGGCTTACTATGTTCCAAGTTGAAAATGATTATGCTAGCCCTTAACGTTCACACTGAATGAGGGCCTGCTTTTTGGTGTTGCCCTTTCGTTTGTTTTAAGGGGGGAAAAAATCCCCCACTGAAAGGCACATATGGCCATGTACCTAGATCTGCTTTTGCTGATATCACTGCCACAGACCTAAGTACTGTAATTCAGCACGTGTAGGAAATCACTGAATGATTTCATGAAAAAGGAAATTGTAAGCCCATCGAACCTGTTATTTTGAAATCCAATCTAGTATTAATGGCAATAAAGCAAAGAATAAAATCCAACACCACAATCTCAGAGATACAGTGATGCCTGAATAAATCAAAATCACCAGTTTTGGTTTGTGGTACAGAAGTTTACATTTGAATGCAGCTGGATTGCAGTCAGCTAGCCAGCTCCCACAGCAGCCCCTTCAAGCTGTATTGATTTCTAGGGAAGAAAATGCACTGTAAATCTGCCTGAGCAGCATTGCGTCATACTTTTGGTTGGCTTGAAAAAAGCAAATTAAATGTTTTCCATTAGCATGGTAAAGAAGCTACACAATTTTGTTTTTATTTCGAATAGAGTCTCAAGTTACAGAACACTTTAGCTAACTCTGTGGCAAGGACTACATGCTCCGTGTTTGTGAAGCCAGCAATTCATGCTTGTGTGAAACCAGATGTGTGCACTGCACAGTTCCCAGGGCTGGGAAGGGTTTTTTAAAACGTGTTGCTGTTGATTAAAAAGGACTCTGCTTTTCACTTAGATCATGGAATATACTGAAGCAAAAACAACATGTTCTTGCAGGGAAGGGGAAAGAGGGGAAGAGCAAAGGGTCAGAAGCAGAAGAAAACTTTAAGGCCATAAAAACCACACACACAGAACAGCATAAGAGCAATGCTGTAGTACAACAAAGAGCAGCACAGTTCTAAAATGTAATAAACATAACATGATTTGAGGTAACAAGAACTCCTTGATCAATTATTCATATAATTTACAATAGTTACAGCTGCATCAATGAGGAAAAAAAAGAATATAGGGCAAATATAAAATCTTCACAGCTATGAAGTGTCCTTGATTTTCACCAGAACATTTGGCTGTCTCATATCATGTGTTTCTAGTTAGCAACAAACCCCTCCAACAAAGGGAAACAAGAGACAGAGAGGCACAGAACAAACTGCCTTGCTGGAAGCAGGGAGAACGTTCAAGGCTGCGTTTCACTCATGGATGCTGTGCATCACCAAAACCCAACACTACACTAATACTGCTGTGTTTGAAACCTAACCACCATCCCACCTAGATACATCCATGCACCCCATGGGATTATGAGGATACCTCCCGTGAAGTCTTTACTCCCTCAATGCATAAAACTGCACTTCAAAAATAAATAAATATTTCAATAACTCCCAGAAGAAATGCTATGTCTTTGTAATGTGTGGTTATCTCAACTTGCATTGCTTTGTGTACTCCTAAGGCAAATGTAACAAAGGAAACCATTACAGAGATAAGTATTTCTGGAGGGGTTTTTGCCTTCAGTTTGAAATCACTTTGTAATCATTATCAGCAGCTTTTCTGCTCTGTCAAGGTTTGAATACAGTGTCCTCACTTGTTCCAGATGACCTTGCTAGTGGACTGGAAAAACACGGGTGCAGCTGAAATCCAAGAAAGGTGAAGCAAAGAGAGAGAGCATGGTGCAGCAAAGGGATGAGGGGGCCCACCTGTGCTTACTGCACTCACCCCCAGATGTGTACAGCAGATCATGAGGGAAGGTTATGAGCTGAAGCACTGACTGTGCGAATTGCAGAACTCAACACCGATCTTGATTTTACTCCACGGATGAAAGGACAATGAACTTAGGTCTAGTTCAGAGCTCTAATTTCAGTTTAAATTAAGATCAATAAAGGATTAACTAGAAAAAAATGCAATTCTTCTCAGGTGAATCAAGAAATATTCATTTAAGAAGCTTTCCAACAATGAAGTTAACACCATGCAACAGGTAGCTTTTAAAAATGAAGAAGCTGACAGAACTTCAGAAGCACCTACATTCAATCCTAAACGAATCTGTAGGAAGCATTTCCACTACTACTCACTTTTTTTCAGCCAACTCGCTACACTTAAATTAATCTCATCAGTATGAAGGAAAGATCCTGCATATATCATCACTACATTCAAAACACTGGCAAACAAAACCATAGCATAGTCAAATCTCCCTCGTTGTGTGCAACTGTAACATTGATAAGTTCAACAAAGTTCTTGGGGTCATGTCTTTTTCTTCCATCAGTATTTATCCTGTACAAGCAAGAATGGGTTCTGGATGCTAAGAAATTACCACAGTGCTGATAAACAGAAAATCATCATATACAAACCTCATTCTTCTCCCATTGCTGAAGATACCAGAGAGTATTTCCATATTTTTGTGGCCACTCAAAGCGAGCTCTGAATGTGAAACTTGAAGTGGGATATGTTTCTAAAAACAGAGCATGCTGTAGAGCTCAGAAACAGCCTGTTCTCTTGCCAACAAAGAACTGTAGATGTATCCTTCTACTAATAATCCAAGGAATTACTTCCGGCTCTAACCTGCAATACATATTATGTTGTTTTCCTCTCCCCTCCCCCAGCATTTGCTATTACAACATTTGTATCAGGTAGCAAGGAGCTATACACACAAAAGAAGGAGAAAGCTCAGAGATGCACTTGAGTGTTTATTTTGCAAGAAGAAAAATTTTGATTTTGAAAATTGTACCAGGCAATTCAATTTTCTTGAAAAATGAATCACTTTACCTCAGTGTAAGACTTCTGAACTCTTGCTAAGGCTGTCTGGCCCGTTAGGAGGTCTTCACCTTTAGCAGAGGTCTCCAGATGAAGGCAGATCTCTTTACCTCGGAACTCCCAGAGGCTCTGTGCAGCAATGCCTGGAGACACAGCAACAGGGAAAGCATTTAGTTCCATCATAAAAGCCAGTTTTAGAATGGATAAAAGAGTGGTGTCCTCAAAGGCTGCATCTTAGTTTAAACAATGTAAATCTCCAAAATTAGAACCCTATATCTTCTTTTGAGACTTAAAGGCTGCAAAGAGGAGTTTAGCAATACCGGACAAGCATTCAGTCCACTATAGATGGTCTCTAGCCTTTATACTGCCAGTTCCAACAGCATAATCTCCAAGCTCTGAAATTTAACAGGTACCAATTCTAATTTTCTCTCATGTCTTTATTTTCCCCACATTGAAACTGCTCAGAGACACGCATTGAAAATGCTTCAGGACAAAGAGCACAAGTGTGACACATCATCTCCTCAGGGGACTCACATAGTACTGTGCCCTGCAGGCAAGAAACACTGCCTGCAAACCACCTAGCCCCCCCACACATGACCTCCACTCAGCCAACAAAGTAGTCCTTGTTAAAAGTCCCCTCCAGAACACTATCTTATGCTCAGAAAAATTAAAATTAAAAATACTTAAATTCCACCATTAGAAGGGAAGGATAACAAGATTGCCTTCCTGAAATGAATGCATTTCACCACTTCTTTTTACATGCAAAACAACCATACAGAATTTAGTAGTTTACAAGCTGTGACCTAAATCCCTGTTTATGTTTTTTTTTTCTCAAAATGCCACCTGAGGTAAGAGCAGCTCTAATCATACAGAAGAGTACTTGGGTACATGAGATTTCTGTGGTTTGGTTTTATTTGACAGTATGTGGTCAAGCACCCTTACTGGCACAAGCAGATGGCACAGTAGCTTCCTTTAAGCAAACAATTCTGAGTGGTTTCAAATTACTTCAATTTTCTAATCAGCTATTCACTCTAGAAACAGGACTGCAGTCAGGTTACAGACCATACCTGAAACACAGTGAAAACAAAAATCCTTTAACAAAAATCTCAAAAATATATGCAGAAACAGCTAAGCACAAATTCAAGAAAACAATTTTTGGTCTCATACTATTAACAAACCAAACAGGCAGCAATATTCATCAAAAACCAATTACTTTGGGCTCCTTTGCTCACAGTCCTTGGTGACCCTGACAGAGTTTGGGTCTTAACATTAGTAGACTGAAGATAAGAGTTTTTTTGTATTGGGTGGTGGATGAAGTCTCGAGACTGACTGCCTTTGAAACAGCGGTACAGTAGGAGCAAGTAACACCAGGGAGGATTTCAGATGGATTGGTATCTGCATGTAAATACTTAAAATTAGGAAAAAATAACAAGATGAAGGCATGAGCATATTCAGAATGACGTAGCATTACAATTACTGAGTTATTAGTAAAAGTGGTGTTATTCTGGTATTTGGTAAAAGAAATTAAAAACATGGCAAGAAAAAGAAATAAAAATATGTTTTTCAACCTTGCCTTGTTTAGTACAACAAAGCATAACAACAGATTATTAGCCAGAAACACACACTTGTATTATTACAAATTTCTCATATCCTGTTTTTTTTAATATCAAATTACTGTATTTTAAGCAGCAATTCTGAATGACGCTCATTTCAATCTAAAAACCAAAGCAACTGTGTAAGAAGAAGGATCCCTGTAAGTTCGTATTTGACAAGTCAAAGGGAAAAAAGGTGGTCATTAGCTGCAGCTAGTAAATCTGTTCCAGCCACGTTGCTTGGCCAATAGCCTGAGCAAGTTCAAGTACAAACACTTTTATTTCCAAGTCGAGTGACCCATTTTAAGAACTGTCAAGTAGTCAGGATGAAAGACATCCCCAAAATCTCCAAAACACTGCTAGATGTACTGCTTTAAAAAAAAAAAAAAAACTTGTGACAAAATACTGTAGGGAAAAAAGGTTGCGACTTTTTGTGCAGGTAAATATTCAGCTTCACAAATTCCTTCCCTTCTGCCTGTTGAAATTAAGAGTCCCTTTCTTTTTGCTTCTCCACTAAATTGCTGGCTTAGAATCTGCAAAAAATATGGTCCCAAATTTATATTTGATGTTACTAATGTCACTATTCTCATATGGGAAATAAATATCACTGAGTTGAATATAATCATGTTTAAAGATGAAAGTATGGTACTGAGTGTATGTATATGTATGCATCTGCACAAATATATTTATATTAAATAGCTGCACAGTTACCAGTCAGCTTCTCTAAAGTGCTCAGAACTGCAGTTTAAAAATATTTTTAAGAACCTGGTTTGTATTTATAGACTACATCCTGAGTTTCAGCCTTTATCCAACAAGCTGGAGCCTTTTATAACACATGTAGTTTCCTGCTTCGCTGTCCAGTATCAACAACTCTTTAAGCTTTTTTTATGAAAGGACTTTTCATCCTCAATTGCTATGTTCTTCCTCTCTTGCTAAGTATAAAATCAAAGTTTTAATACTTAGAAAAACACACATCTCATGGAAGAGAAGCCAAACGTAATTTAGAAAGATTCATGACTGAATGAATGGCCTTCTTATTCTAATAATCCCAAAGGTATCAATCTAAACCTTCAAACCTGACTCAAGTCTACTATGAGGTTTCTACAATCCAAACTAAAGTTTTTAAAAACATAAGATTTCTTCACAAAGAAATAAGATGATATGGAAGCTCAGCAGCATATGATTAAGCATTTGATAACTTGATGCTTTGATAAGGCATTACCTTAATCTCTGTCACGGAGGAGAAGCGTAAATCAGGAAACTGAAATTAGGCAGCTGGAGGAATCTAGCTACTCAAATAAGTAAGCTATACTTTCTGTGTCAAAAAAATATATGAATGCTCTCTGCAGCCAAACCTCTGTGAGAGAATAAAGTTATTTAACAAAGCAGAAGAGGTAGAGACGACCTCAGCTTTATATGTAACTAGAAACAAGGGACTATCTAGCAATGTGTATTGTTAAAAACTGCTCAACCTTTTTAATGCAGACCCTACACTTATATTCTGACAGAAGGTACAGACTCAGGTAGAAATCTCGCATCACGCATAAATTAAAAGGTATAGTCAATTCAGAGAACACAATTTTCAGAAACATTAGTGGAGTTTTGTTAGAAAGGGTCCATATCCACTAACTCTGGCAGTTTCTACTCCTGCAGACAGACTTATTTTCATCAACAATAAAACTAAGTTTTAAGTAATCTGTTCCCATATTCAGCATTAGGTCCCTGAAAAGATGGAGAAATCAAATTAAAGAGATATAAAAAAATCTCAAGTTGGACACTTCCCACAATTAATAATAATACATTCATACTTCACACCCCGCTACTGTAAAATTATTACTCTATATTACTTTTGTTGGCTAGTAAAAAGTACCTTCAGTACTGAAGGTTTTACTTCTGAGATGGAATAACATTCATGTTTTCTGACTTGATACCCCATTGTTAAAAGTATTCACCCCGATTCAGATCAAGAGTAATAAATTTCATTGCAAAGTAAGACATGTAAAAGATACTAAGAGGAGCCTTACTCCCTGCAAAGTTTGATGAAAATACTGCTAATTTTTCCAAGCAAGAGTTACATCCACTGGACAACTGGAAGGTCACAACATTTTTAAAAGTTTCAAGGTTTCACTACCATCATTCTTGCAGCTGTGAGTATCTCACTCAGAGACTCTGGATCAACACAGCTATCAAGCCACTATAAACTGCCAGGGAAAGTTACAGTACATTTGCAGAAGCACAGAAGTGCATTAATCCCCTAAACATTAATTATACTGAAACAAAGCTTCAATTAGAAGCAGATCACCAAGTCCAACACACTAATACTTTTGTTTGCTGGTGTGTACACATGCATGTCTGAGAAACATATCTACAAGAAGAGACAAAAAGCAGATCTTCATTTTACCTTTATTCGTTTTCTGCCCACATTCTCAACTATTATCTTTTCTACTCTCCAACACCAAGGGTTTCATTTACTGTTTGTATCAGTTATTAAAATATAATAGGAACAAAAAAAAAAGGAACACAAAAAACCTGGTTTTCTGGCCAGCCCATTACCTCGTTCTACAGGATAGGATTTGTTTTTCTAAAGGTAAAAAATAAATGAAAATATGTACAGACATCATGACAGAGTAATTAGAGCGCTGAAGCATCAGTGGGCAGCCTGGTAAAACAGGGCTCCAAAGATTAACAAAAAGAGATGGTGTGTTTTTTGAGGAAGGAATTGTTGTAGAGGGGAATGAAGGGCAGGGAAATTACAGTATTTGAACAAAGCAGCAGCATGGATGGACCTGATGGGTTTCCATGCTGTCACTTTCTTTGTGCACCTGCGGAACATCAGTCAGATGCCAAACAAACTAATGACAACAAAAAAGCAATCAGAATTAGGTCTGCTAAGACAGGTGGCTATCAAGAGGATAAACACAATTCTTATAGAAAATCATTCCTTCAAGAAACTCCACAGAAAAGCAGCAGATAATGGAAAATACTTCCCAGCTGAAAGCACAAACTCAATTCAAGGGGTACCAACTAAAAACTGCAACTGGGAATTTATGAACTGTGTTTATATGCTAATGTACCACTTCCTACCCTCTTCAGTCTTTGTGAATATACACCTCTTGCCAAGGGACTTGAAAGAAGAAAGCCTGTAAACTTGTGAATGTTCCTGGATTTAGTGGCAACAGCCAACTAAGAGTTCAAAGAAAGGCTGCAAAATGAGGAAAATGAGGCACATGATGAAAAGCAAGTATAATGATTCAAGAGTGGGGTGGTGTGAGAAGCTGAAAAGGCCTTGACACTGTGCAAGCTCTACTCAGGAATAAGAAAAACATCTTTGTATTATCAACACTGATTTCAGTGCAAATCCAAAACATGTCTCCAGACCAGCTCCTATGAAGAAAATTTACTCTATCCCAGCCAAAACCAGCACAAAGTGACACCAGAGGATGGGCTTAAGAAGGGCCATGGTACTATGATTAATTTTAAGTAAATAAGACCAGGAAATTTATTCAAAACATTTTGGTTTCTTAAGTTTTCACTGTGAAAGGGAATAGGAAAATGCCACAGTGCCTCATTACTGTAAACATTACAGAGAACCACAAAATAGGGATTGGAAGCTGAAATTAAGACAAAATAAGAGACCTTTTGTAAGAGTTTTTGGTGAATTCTCTATCAGTTAAAAAAAAAAAACAGTGAAGCTCCAAATAAGGACATAATTAAAGTAGTTAATTTTGAAATTTTCAAAAAATAATGTACTCTCTGGGACCTTACTGATGATCCAGGGAAGATGTTGGTATACACTGTCTCAGAGTTATTTCTCAAATATAATGGTTTCTGAATGACAGCCTGGGTATAACCCCAATCTTAAGCCAAATTCTGAACTGTCCTACTTTTCAGTTTGCCATTTAGCTTTATTCATTTTTCATAGTCCCCATGAAATCACAACCACTTCCTTGTTCATAAGATGCAAGCTAAGTAATTGGTTTGACTTTGGAACAAACGTTAGAAGTAACCATATGCTATCACCATCTTTGCCTGCTATTTCGAAAAAATCTGAAGACAAGACATTGATGCAAATATACATGAGAGCAATTAATTATTTTCAGCTCAAAGGGGAAACATGTATGTTACACTGCTTGCCTTCATTCTCACAACAAACTTTCTAAAAATCAGCAGCACTTAATGGGCAGAATTGGAAATCTACTAAGCATAAGAAAAACATGGAAATATAAGCAAAACTATGCATGAGACAGACTTTAGATCTAAAAAGGGTGACATCTCTCTCTAGTTTTTAATAGTGATGCCATTATCATCTTAAGAATGATAGTCTGGAATACACAGACACTTTCAAAAGTCTTTGCAACATCAAAGTTACACAAATGTTCCTTAATGACTTAAGATTTGGTCTCATGATTGTTTTTGTTTTTGCAAATCCAGCCACAGTAGAAGTAGGATTTTTACACAAATTATAAAACAAATTTACTGTAGCCTCTAATCTTTCCATCATCTTGACAGATCTGCATAAAATAAGCTGTGCAAGAGACACAAGAATCCTAACCAATCCTGGTAGAGAACCCCCACACGAGATGTGTTACTTCTCCCTTGGGTGTGACCAAGGGACAATGACCAACATTCAAAGCAATAAAAGTGACACCCAGTTCCATTAAATAATCAGATCAAGGCAGCTCTCAGGTTTTCAGCTCACAGTTAGATGCTGAAGCAAAACCTGCCCAAGCAATTTTGCCAGGGAATGATGCCAGGGAACTGCAAGAGTGGTTCACCAAAGTACCTGAATGACTAGAGGCAGTATGACACTTTCATCAGACCTACAGGAAATCGGGAAGTAAGAAAGTGCCAAATGGCTACAGAACACCAAGCCATGCACACATTTTGGAGGAGTTTTAGGTCACCTTTGTTTGCTCACCGGCCAACACAACAAGAACTGAATTTTTAATACAAGCTTCGGAACTAGAACAAGCACAATTATTAATAATGAGATAGCTGCAGAGGAAACCCCACCAGCCCATCCCCTAGCCACCCAAAAAAACCCAAAACCACCCCCCCCCCCCAAAAAACCTCACCCAAACAAAACACTTCAGAAGTATTGGGCCCAAAAAAGCTAGGCACTTCATAAGATGTAAGAGACAACTAGCAGGAGGAATCAGCTGACGTAAACAGTCATTGATTTATCAATTTATTATACATGACTGAAACACAGATGGACATTACAGCCTGTAAAGATGAATTTTCCTCTGGCATGAAAGACTCTCCAGCCCACATTTCTACATTCAAGTTTCCAAATAAAGACTTTTCATCAGCAAGTTATTAAAACCCCAAAGCAGCAAGAATTCACTTTTGTCTCTATTCTATCTCTGCTTGAGGACATCCACTTGCTAACCCTGCTTCATACTCAGACTGTCAGTTCTCTCTTCACAACTCAGTATAACCAGGAAGAATAACTTGGTTCCTGATTATTCAACTGTAATTGTTTCTCTTTGGATGTTTTACAGCTGGAGGAGGAAAAGATACAAACAGGTGACCTCAGTTTTGACTTTACATCAATCAACAAATGAAATGTTAGTAATAAGAGACATGAAACAGACACATTACCCATGATAGGAAATACTAAATCTACAGCTGGGCTTCAAAACAAAACCCTACAGTCTACTTTGCTGGAAATAAGAAGATATACAAAGCTTTGACTTGGGGTCAGGCCACAGGGTCAAATATACAAAGAGGATATAAATCAGACATTATTTCTAAAACTTACTTGCCAAAGGACAAGACAGTGAGTACGGAAGTATTTATGAAAACATACCAACACTGAAAAAAAGGCAAGTACAGGGCGTGCAGATGTCAGCCAGTCACAGATGTTGTGCTGCCTGCTTTAGCAGTCAGACCTAATCCCTGCCCCCCGGCAAGCTTGGGGACCTGGCTCTCACATCCAGGTTGTAAAGCAGGGGAGCTCCCCAGGACAGTATATACAACTGGGGAGTACTCCAGGACCCACACTAGTGACCAAGCTGGGGATTCAGGAAGGCTCAAGTCAAGACACCTCAGAGAACAAACATTAAAAACTTTTCCTAGAAACTACATAAAACCATTACTGTTATTAAATATACCTAATACCGGGCTACAACAAAGTACAAGGAGTTTATTGCTTCCCTTTGTGACCTGTTCCAATACTACACTATCATCAATAGGAACAGTAAAACAGTATTATACTTGCAGGGAAAAAGAGTGCTGGGTATAGGATATCGATGATTTAACTTTAATGAGGCTGTGGAAAGAGTCCTTGCATCATGCCCAGCACACCATGGAAAAAGAATGGCTTACCAAAAGCCTTCCTCCCTTGGACAACAAGAAGTGGAGCCCATCTCCAGGCCATGGGCTCAGTACTTAGGATTACTCAGCAGATGGTCATGAAAGCAGGAATTAAGCGAAACACGCCAGCTCTGCAAAAGCCTATCTTCATCAGAGGCATTTAATAATAACGTTTTTGTGCTGCACACCACAATTTTGAGAAATAGAGTAGCAAACAGCAATGTAGTTACCAATGCAACTCCAGCTTGGAGACAGGCCACTTGAGGCAATTCTGAACAGAAGGAAAAAATACATAAGATGCCACAATTGATTGCTTTTCTTCATTTAAAGCTAGTTGTAAAAAAAGTTGTTTCTTGTTTATGCAAATTATTATTAACCAAAATTTCAGTGCAATGGTACAGCACTTCCATACTCCAGAGAAAGCAAATCCAGGACCCCGTTCATCTCCAAGTAGCAGGAAGCTGGCAAACAAGCAAGGGGCAAGCAGCCAAACCAACCACTACTGCTAAGAGCAGCATAAATCAACAGTTTGAATCAGAAGGCTTTACACTTCCTTTCTGAGGACTCCGCCACTTATTGCTTCTCTTAGAAACATTTATCAACCTTGTATCAGGTCACTATGGAAAAGCATGACAGGGGCAACAGTTGCAGAGTACCTCCACGGTTTGACCTTCATTTGGGCCACTTGACTGTCAAATGTCACAACAGGAGTAAAACTTTAGGAGACTACAATCTCATACTGTTCTGACATAAACAACTCTTAAGCATAGCATAATAAAATATAGAACTTTGACACTCATACTTTATAAATAAAAATATCAAGTACTCACATCATGTCACTAGATGCAGGACAAAAAAGCAAGAGTCTTACCCTCATTTAACAGCACTGAGTCCAGGGAAGAAGGAAAGGGCAGAGAGTATTTAAAAAAAACCAAAAAAACAAAAAACCACAACTTTACAAAATGGAACCAGAATTTACAAAGTAGATAGCCATTTCAAAGCAGCAGTCACAAAAGGAAAGATGCATGGGAGCTTGCAGCTAGTCAGTCACACATCATCAAGGACTGTGCTCTACTCTGAAGCCAAAGGGCAGATTGTCCTATCCTGTCACTCATCTTGAAACTACCTAGCAATTCTTTTTAAATAATGACATGGACTGCTAACACTTTACACTTTTGAGACTCCTTTGGAATCTCAAAAGAACTCACAGCTAAGAAAATTATGCTGATCATTAGGGTAACAAAAAAATCTCCAAAAAACACAAGCAACATTTTTCTACATCAAAATAGGTATTTTTCACTGGAGGCACCCACATATCCCTAAAGATGTGCATTTTGATGATTCCACCAGGCTAATAAAATGCTGATATGACATTCTTCCTTGTAAAAGTTGGCAATATGATGATCCTGCAGAAAATTATGTGCAAGTTATTTACAAAGACAGGCACCTAAACAAGTACTAAACCCCAAACGTCGAATCTGAACATTCTGAAGGTCAGTATGAGGCATCTAAGGAGATGCTTGTGCAACACACAAAATTAATCAAAATTATCAAAAGCACTAGATAGAAGGAACAAAATACTCTTAAAAATCAGTCCAACATCTAAAGAGGTATCCATCTTAATTTTTATTGCACTACTATAATTTCTACTCCTACATTTTCATAGTGTACAAATAGTGCATTTAAATGTCCAATTACCACAGAATCAGAAGAGTTTGCTCTGGAAGGGACCTTCAAAGGCCATCTAATTCCAGCCCTCTGCAATGAGCAAAGACATTTTCAACTAGATCAGATTGCTCAGAGCTCCATTCAACCTGACCTTGAATGCTTCCAGAGATGTGGCATCTACCACTGCTCTGTGATCTAAAGAGGAGAAATTTTCAGAAGCATGCTTTCTAAGACCCTGCTGAGAAAGTGTTTCATCTGCAATTCAAGCAGAATATGTTTCAATCTGCTTGACACAAACCTAAGAAGAATTATTTTATTATATTTTCACGAAAAAGTAGTGTACCAAAAGTTACCATTTGAACACTGACTAAAAAAAGTTAAAATAAAATATGTGGGATGTGAACAGAATTTGACAGGTATTCCTAAAATACATTTGACATTTTTCTTTCGTGTGTTTTATGTTTTTAATGATCTTGATAATCTTTGCTCATTTTACATGCAAATAACCTAACTACGGAAGTTAACTTTTTAATCCAGCAAATTTCAAGTGAATTTCAACACCTTAAGAGTTGTTGGAACAAATTTTCTTTGTATTGACAATACTTTAGCATTTATCCTGCATAGTAATTTAATCAGGATGTTATAATTTGGTTCTGTGTGGGTGTCAACTGACTTGCTTCAAAGTCTGCTTCACATCTACAGAAGTTATTCACAAAGAAGATGCAATTATAATAATCACATGGGCTGACTACAATGTCTAAGGCTTCAGCACATCTCCCTTTGGGAAGTTAGCACCTGCAACTCCACATATTGGAAAACTTCCCCTGAATGCAGTAAATAAATTTCTTTACTTTTACGGCACAAACCCCATTTTGCTGGTCCTGTAGCAGCACATAAACAGTCTCCTGTTCAACCTCTCCTGCATCCACAAGATCTTGGGCAAGAACAGGAGGAAAGGAAAGTCAATACAGGAATTCTTAACACAAATATTTTAACTAAAAATTACCTTTCTCCCTCAAGTCTGCCCTCTTTCATACAGTTCCAGACACCAAAATACAGACTAAAGTTCCCAATCCTAGTATCTGAAACAACTTCAAAATGCCAACACAGAGGGCATCTAAATTAACCTAATTTTCTTTTTTTTGTCCATAGCTTACAAACAGAATGTTTATGAGAAGACTCTTATCTTGATTTACATAACTTGCAGATTGATGGAAAATTCATTACATTCCCCTGTGTAAGTTATTCCATGATTAATTATCCTAATTTAACTGCCTTTGCTTTCAGGTCTAGAGTGACACAAAAGATTAAGATAAAATTAAAGGCTTCATACAACTATTTTCCCCAAGTTTGTTTAAACCTCTAACACAGTAGATTATCAGTAAGAGCCAAGAATTTCTCTATTCTTCCAGTTTAACAGCACTCTTCCCAGTGTTTCCAGTTTAGATATAGAATACCAGGCCAAGTCACTGATGCTGTACAGCTAAACACACAGGCAAGTAGCTGCTGAGAGAGAAGAACAGGAAAGCTAGACAAGGCCAAGTGAGAGATTTCATGTTTTAGCATCTCCCAATGAACTACAACAAGAATTGGCAATCTTCCATATTCATTTGTTTATTTTGCTGATGGGGGTGTATACTTTCAGGAAAACAAAAAATTCAATCCTGTGGCTCATTTTGTTATATCAATACCATAAGACCTCTTTTGGGTAGAGTGTGGTCACACATGGGTCAGGAGGCTGAGGATATGGCATGGAGCTAATGCCAAGAGTAATTGCCACAAGTCCCCAGCCCCAAGCTTGGCCCCACACTGATAAACACACAAAGAACAGGCTCCTATGAGGTTCTGTGATGGTGTTCAAAATTACACAGGGGAAGAAAGATATTGGGGTGCTGGAGCACATCGAGAGGGCAACAAAGCTGGTGAAGGGTCTGGAGCACAAGTCTTATGGAGAAGCTGCTGAGGGAGCTGGGGTTGTTTAGTCTGGAGAAAACAACACCCACCTTACTGCTGTCTACAACTACTGAGAAGAGGTTGTAGCTGGGGGGGGTCAGTCTCTTCTGCCAAGTAACAAGTGACAGGACAAGAGGAAATAGCCTCAAGCTGTGTGAAGGAAGGTTTAGATTGGATAATAGAAAAAAATTCTTCACCAAAAGAGCTGTCAAGCATTGGAACAGCCTGCCCAAGGAAGTGGTGGAGTCACCATACCTCTGTGTAGGTGTGGGGCGCAGAGACGTGGTTGAGCAGTGGACTCAGTTGACAGTGTTAGGTTAATGGCTGGACTCAATGATCTTGGAGGTCTTTTCAAAACTACATGACTGTGATTAGAAGGTGAACATCTTAATACCTGATAGAAAAGAAAATGCTTCCATCCATGTTTGAGAGCAACAGTGCTTCCCCAGTGAGGAAGCTTTCTAGCCATGGAGGATAATTTTTGAGGAATAAAGCTTTAAGTTATTAATAAGAATGAAATCTCTTGACCTAGATTTTCTCCAGCTTAAAAAAAAAAGGCATATACACACACAACACAGCCTTCCTCTACAAACAAGAACATATTACTCTCATCATATGGCAGAGCACTTCAAACCAGACATTTCACAATGAAAACAGAAAAAGGCTTTTTGTGCTCCTCCCTCACCCAGCTTTGTCTAAGAACATGAATGCAGATGATGTTTGATTAAAACAGAAACCTGAACCCCAAGTTGCACGTATTTACTTTTCAAAAGCATTTTACAATTTGATTTTCTTCTTGCCTGCTGTGATAATTGATGAAAACTACACAGGGATTAAAATGAGCACAGGTGCATGTCTACATAGTTCAAAGAGATTTGATCTTGAATTAAAATAATAACAATAATATAAAAGAGCTTGAGTATTTTTAGGAGTGGATTTAATATAGCCTAACCAAATAAGCCTAGATTAAAAGTAGGATTTTACAGTCCAGATTTCATGCTATTGAAATTTAAAATGTGTATTTCATAATATATCAGAAACTTTTGCGAGCAGTACCTGATCTACTTGCATTTACAGCCCTCCATATCATACGTGTCAAAGCAGATCCAGAGAAAAAATAAAGGCACTACAAACAGTAAAGAGCACTAAAATACAATGCAAGGGCATGTGTTACAAAAGACATTTGGCACTAAATCAGCCTTATTTTTAAATCTGTGAGAGGTAAAAGGAAAGTCTACGAGCTGAGAATATCTTTCTGCCAATATACAAATCAGCACAAAACCCATGCTTATTTTCTTTGCCAAATTTATCCTGCTACAGCTGAATCACAACTTCCTTGCACCCATGAGGTCAGGAACCATTTGAAAAGAAATGCACGATACAGCTAATCTTTGTGTCAGCTCATCATACCTAATGCAAAAAACATGATTTTCCCCATTTTTCTGTCCCAGCTTCCTCCAGCAAAGCTAACTAGCATGTTGTTAATCCCAAATTTGTTGCACTACTTTGTTAAACAGATTTAAAAGACAAATGCACACAAATCACACAGGATAAAGTATTTATTCTGTGCTCAAGGCTTACTGCTGAGCTTCTATATAGAATTGAAAAAAAAAAAAAACCCCAAACCAACAGCACTCAATTGTATTGAAAACAAATTTATTTGTCTCAAAGGAAGACTCTACACTCATGTAGACATTTTTACACAACAGCTGCTTTCTTGCCTAAACTACCTAAAACACTGTTCCTACAATAACATGTATTCAATCTTCTTTCTGAAGCAGAATCCAATATATTTTTAGGCCTCTGAATAATAACAACAGGAGATTACAAATATATGGATCAGAGGTGGAAGAATTCCCTATCCTCCCTTCCCTCCCCATGCAGGGGGACAAGCTCCTGACTCCATCATATGGGACACAAGAGCTAATCAGCACTTCCTCCCAACAGGCTTAATTTTCACTTAAGCACCTTTCTGAGTAGTGAGAATGAGGGAACACTGGCAATCATTTCACAGAAACACATCAGGGAAACTGTCAACATCTGAAATTTTCCCCAGCAGCCCCCTGTAACTTCATTCACCTCTATACATTTTCCTGTACACCTTAGCCATGGATTTTGTAGCACCCAAATATAAATTAACTCCATGTCAAACATCATATTGACTTAGTGGTTTTGAAACTCCTGAAATTTTGACTTTAGATTTTCACACAACTCTCAGAGGACTCACCAGGACACCAAGCCCAGTTTTGCAATAGACTGGTACAGAAACTGAAATTAAGGCATGAAAACCTGAAAAAAAAAAAATAACCCACCACAAACAGATACTTCTAGTATGTTTCCTTTAATCAAGACTCCATCCTATGCCATTACGATGCAATTCAAAAATATCTCTTTTAAATCTGTTAGAACACTAAGACACTAATTTTCCTGTTGCATAAACCATCTTGTATGCTTGCTATTGATTTAACTTATAAAGACAGACGATTTAAATAGCTCCCTAAATGCAAAATGTTCAAGGATAAACAAAAAACTGCATAAAGAGAAAATAGTCTTTTACCAATTTCTTGTCAATTAAACATATTGCTGAACAAATTTAGTTGCAAGATCTTGTCCTGGCCAATATTAAATCTTAGATGCAGTTCAATTTCTGCACACCACATTTAAAACTGCAGAGATCATAAAAGTACAAAAAGCAAGACCACTAAAAAAGTGAACAATTACTGTTCACGTTTCACAAAATTCTGTAGGTCAGTTCAAGCCCTGAAGAAGACAAACACTGGTTGTTTTGGGTTTTTTAATTATAACATGTAATTCTGTACATAAGAAAACATATATATTTTCTATAGAGTTTGAAAGTAACAACGAGGGGACTAAGGCATGCATTGAAAAACATTTAAGACTTCAAATCCATAATAATTTAGGCACTTTAAAACTACCTAAATATAAAATTGCCATCATTTAGTTTTAATTAACACATAACCAATTTGTTTTCTGCATGAATTTGCATAGCACATGGCTAATTACTATCTTGTGAAGAGTCTGGGGGGGAAAAAAAAGGCATCAATCTTTACACAGTTCATCAACAATAAAAACCAAAATACCACAATGAGTGCTTTTTTTTTTTTTTTGTGACAGCAAGTATAAATAAAAACATGCTTTTTAACACATAGGCAACTAAACACGAATAAGACTAAATTGAATCAGTGCAGAAAACCCAGGATTAGGGCTGAAACTTTATTCTAATCCTTCTGTTCACAGAAGTAGCGGTCACCAGGCAGCATGTGGTCTGGGCATGCACCTGCAATACACAGGCAGGATTTAAAAGTACTTACAAAGAGATCAGGTTTTGTCTGAGAAAGGTTTCTCTTTGGCTTAGGAAGTGGAGTATCTGCCTTCTCCAAAAAACAAACAATAACCACGCACATCAGCTTGTCAGTGATTTTGCCAGAATGATAACCTGGATGTGACACATGCACAACCCATCGTTCCTGGGGATTGACTTGACAATAGGAAAAAGCTCAAGAAAAGACAAAAAAAAAAAACCCAAACAAAACCCCTCTTGCTGTGAACTTATTAAACAGTTCAAGTTGACAGCCACACCACACTACTACTCATGAACTTCGCATCACCTTTATGTAAATTCCTGTGTTACCTGATGAAGGCTACCCACTTGTTAAAGATCTCCACCAACTGAGGAGCAGAAGAAGAATCCTTCAAACACAATGGAAATCCCCTAAAAATAAAATATTGTCATTTATCTGGTGCTGCAAAATGACTAGTAAAAGAACAAGGCTAATCTTTAAGTATCATCTCCTTTTGCTTCCCACAACCTTCTCTTGATACTTTTCTACTACAACATTAGGTTCTGCAAGAGGAAACTTGCTGCTGGGCTTGAGACCTCAGGAATTCCAGCTGTCTCTATCTGGGAGCTCTTCAGGTGCACCTGGGAGGTAAGTGAACATTCTCAAGTCCACAGGTCCATTTTGCATCACAGAAAGATTGGGTCACTACTAAAAAGTGCATGGGGAGTTATAATCCTGTGATTAAAGTTTAGCATAGAGTACAATAAAAAGAGAGCCAGAGGCCAATATACTTTCCAGTGCAGCAGCTTTGTTTGCCTCTGAGACCAAAGCTACTGCTTTCAGTCCTAAGTCATTTTGTTACAGAAGTTTAAATACTAATGGAGCAAGAGACATTTTGCTTACATTTGGTGATGTTTCTCCTGAAGTGGAATAGAACTGAATTTGGTGAACTGTACCCATAAACTGGGTTCAACTCCTATCCCGTTATTAGCAAAATACTGACAATAATAAAACCACAATTCAACACTCTGAAGTGGAAATGCATGCAGGCTACTTTCTGACCCTTTACCTCAAGCATCATGATAAGCTGATTGCCATCAGGACTGGTTTCATACCACTTCATACTCTACCACTAGGTTCTTTTATTGCCTGAAGAGTCAGCTGCATTCCAGCACCAGGCACCACAGAGCAAGGGACAACTTACTTATTCCCGTACACCATACGGATGTTTGTTCATTTGAAATCAAGCCACAGGATCACATCACTAAGTAAACAAGGAATTTTATGGCACTCATTATTATTTTAAAGCCTTCAGACATCAGCTGCCATATCTGACTATGAAGAAACTGTCAGAGGCAAGTTAACAAGCTCCTAAAAACTGGAACTCACTGAGCTGATACTAAAAGATACTTGGAGAAATAAAACAGCATTTCAGCTTCCAAACTGAAGATGTTTACATAATTAAGATATGCAAATAAGGATAAACAAAAAGAAAGGGAAAAAATCTTTTAAATCCCTGACTATATCTGCAACCATTTTTCTACTTACAAAGCCACAGCCTTGACTGACAATCAAGTACTAATACTAATCGTTATTTAAAAGTTCATGGTAATTATATAACTTATCCTTTTAAACAGTTTACTGTATTAAATACTAAACAGCTTTATCCTGCATAAAATCAAGTGAAGATGCAACAGAGCCCCTTCACTGCAATTCTCAGTTTTTCCTTTGAAAAGCAAACTCATTATGTTCTATAAAGAGAATAAAGTCTCTAAAAGAAGACTAAATTCTTTCTTTCTCAAAGGCAGGCTCTGAAGAGATTGCATAAAAAGAGATTTTATTCTTGGCTCAAATATGAACATTTGGGAATCACTACTTTTGAGCAAGGACTCACCCACTTAAAGGCAGAATAATTTATTTTGAAAAGTGGTGTGAAATTTCAGGGGGAAAAAAAACCCCACATGTATTTTGCACTTCCCAGCTTTTGGTACTTTTCCAGTTAAGACAAAAATCTCAAAATAACCTCTTCCCCATATAACTGTTTTCTCATAGATGCTGCCAAGCTATCTTATACCACCACCAAGAACTTCTACAAGAAAATAACTATTTCCAGACAATCCAATTCCAAGGATTGACAGGAAGATAAAAGTAAGAGCATTTCAGGAATTTTAGGAGAGAAGGACCTGGGAAATACATTTCACTGGGTGCCCACCTCAGTCTGCCTGGTCACCAGTCTGTTCAGCACCCTTCAGAAGATGTGCGGGAGCAAATGCTGTAGCTCAGAATTCATGGACAACCTCTCAAAGTGCAGGGCAGGGCAAGTGTTTGAGCCCAGCCCTCCTGCTAAGGACAACATTCCTACCATAGCTAACAGTCCTCAGAGGAGCAACGCTTCTCCTTTGGATGCAGACCATGTACTGGAACTGTTTCCCCAGATTCAGTCCAAACCAGCTGCAGAAAGGGAAAGCTCATCTAGAAGATCAGATCAGGTCCCCACAGAAACATTTAGGACTTCTAAAGAAAGAATATTATTTGTGTGTGGACGCATGTGGACACCATCATGTTACAGAAAGAATAATAAGGGATAGGGAGGAGGGTTCAGTCTTCTGTCTTCAAGATGACTCAAGATTACCTGCAGACACCTACAGTTTCTCGACTGCTGAGGAATGCTGCAGACACCACAGTTAAAGGTGCAAATCAGAAACCGTATCAACTCCTTTTCCCCATCTCATGCATGCATGCTTTCCTGGAAATGTTCTTTTCTGTATTCTCATACTGTTTAATGTGAAGGATTGGTTATTTCTCTCTATTTAAGATGCAAAATCTCAACTATGACCTGAGAGCGCTCTGCACACCTGAATTCCTGGCACAGCATCCAATCATCTGTGGTTCTCCTATTAAGTGTCCGTCACTTAACCAGAGATGAGACGCCAAAGGATTCAGGAGGGATGGCCAGGTAGATCCTATAGTCTAACCCCAAGGCCAGCCATGCCCTAATCCAGGGGAGAAGCAGGCCAGGCTGTGTCCTGTGGGCACCTGCAGGAAGCCTGAACTTGGGGCACAGCAGAGACGCTCTGTGCTTTTCAGGAGCTGCCTCTTAACAAGATCATTGGGAAGCACAGCTGCAAGGAGCACCCTCCTGCCAGGACAAGCCCATCGTATGCATCCTGCCATCAAGATGGAATGGAGGACTGAGGAATGATTGCCCAAGCAGGCTCTTGGCCTCTGCCTGGCTGCAGATGAGTCTCTATGAGCTGCCTTTACAGCAGGAATGGGAAAAAACTGGCATCAGATGGTGGCTATTTTGATAACTGCCCTCCTATCACAAGTATCAGTCTCCAGCTAGAATTACTGTACCAGGCACCAGCTCATCTTTTCTTTTTTTATTTAAATGCCCACACCCTGGAATGTACAGAGGAGTAAATTAAGGCACTTATACAGGTTGAGTCCTGGCCTATTCATCTACATACATTAGCATACAGGTAAAGGTACTACAGACATCAAAAATGCAGCATTAATAGCTAGCTCAAATACACATCCTAGGCACTGTTAGAAGGAAAAAAAAAAAACAAACCTAAAAAATTTAAGACAACAGAAAAGTAAGGCAGTACTTCATTTTAATCTTTTTTTGCAAGAAAACTTTCCCTTGTGAACACTTAGATGTATTTATGAGTAGACAACATAATAAACCAGACATCTTAATTTTATTTCACTTTACATTTTGTACACAGTCAGGCTGAAGACCAAATATATAAATCAAGATAACTCTGACCTGTCTTGAAGTGTGCATTTAAATCATCTGAAAACTTTGTATATGGTTTCCATGTAGAATACATCTCTTTTCATGAAGAACATATCCCCTGTCTTCCCAAGTCAGAAGAGAACTGGTTAAAACAAAAACCATCACGTAATTGAAAAAATGTAAGCAGGTATGTTCTGTAATTTCTCATCAGGGAAAAGAAGTTATCCTATACTTTAAGCTGCCAAAGTCTGTGAATTTGTGATCAGAGATATCATAATATTAAAAAAAAAAAGAGAAACTGGACAACAACCCAATGGCACACTCCTTTCACTGCAGGAGCCTTCAGAGGTACAAAGCACAGAAGCCCCAATTAACTCAGCCATACTCTAGGCTCTGTAATTCCCTCCTCCATATCTAAGCTCTGCCTCTTCCTTACCCTTGGAGAACACTCACTATAGGTGCCAGTGAAGCTTATAGGGCAGTGACCACAGTGTTTCTGACACTCTCTTTTACACTTTTATTAATTGCCATGTCAATGAGTTAGTTGATCATGGAAAAAAAATTGTAAGAGCTGTTCAACTTGGTAAACAAGATATACCTTACCTCAGTTCTGTTTATCTTGTTGTCAGAGACTGCAATCTTTGCAATTACAAAAAAGTCAGCTCTGACATTGACTTCAGAAAAATCCCAGCCTGGGAAAATCTCTGCATTTTTGTGTAACTCTGCAAAACAACTTCAAAGAGAAAGAAAAAAAGAACTTGTGCCCATGTGACTGGTCTACAGAAGAACAAGAGGCCATTATCTCCACTCCAACATATCAGTTATTCTAATAACACTTTAAGTGAATTTTAGGAGTTTGGTATTCTATATATTGCCTATTAAGAAAAGAAAGGTATTAAGGGAACAATGGGAAATCCACAGTTGCAACTCCAGAACTGTAACACAAAAAAGACTAAGTGGAGAACTATTTTATTGCTTCTTTCAGATGGGTATATTATGGAACTAAATTCCATTTCATTGAAGCCAGACTTCATGGGGATTGTCAGCACTCTTCTATCTGGTTTAATGTCAAGAACAGCTGACAGAATTTTCAAACATGGCTTTCACAATTTGCACTAAGTTGAATGAAGTATTCCACGAAAGCAAATCACACTGATTAAGGAACAGGTTTTTTTTGCTTCTCATTAGAAGTTCAGCTTTAAATTAGTAGAAGTTCAAGACATGGGAAAGACGTAGGAGAAGGACTGGAACCTCACAGCAGGCAACTTTGCATCAGACAGTATCTGTATCACAACTACCATAATACAAAGCTGCCTCCTTGCCTTCACATCCAACTCATACAGCAATTCCTTCAGGCTTGAACCTGCAGCAACAGGTGACAGTCTCTGGCTTGCAGAGCTGCAATACTAACCACATCCACTGTAAGAGCTTTTTGGATACCAGGCTTTGTCCTTCCAGTCTGCACCTTGTTGTCCCAGGTCAGCTGCAACACCTACAGGGAACAGCCTTTTCAGGGAAAGTGTTCTGGGCACACAGCAAACTCAAACACAGGGTATTGCAAGAGTAAGCATGGACCTGTCGGGTGGGCAGCTCTTCTACTCAGCATCTGTGCTGAACCCCCCGAGCAAAATATGTAAAATCATCCTGCTATTCATCAGTAAAGCAAGCCTTACTGTCACTAGCAGCATTTGATTAGCCTTGACCACAACAACAGCACAGGAGACAAATATTCTTCCCTGCTCTCTGGCTCAGCAGCACAGCCCACACAATCTACTAAAATATACGTAGGAGGTGGAGTGTGAGGATCTGATTTCATACTGGGGCAAGGCACCTTATATAAAAAATATTTTCAGTAACAGTTATTCAAAAGTAAAATGGAAATCAAATTAGTTGATTACAACAATCTAAACAGCATCATTTGATACATTCATAGAAGTTCTTGGATAATGAAAGTTTAGAAAGAGAAATCCTATATTTTATTAAATTCAGCATAGCTGGGGGACAGGGCCTCTCCCTACAGCTTTTGCCTAGTGCATTTTAGGCCAATGAAGTAATGAAAACATTAATGCAGCTTAGCCAGCAAAGCACAAGTTAATTCAGCTTCTATCTCTCCAAAGCCTATAATTTCTCTGGCCTAGTCTTCATGAAGAGCACTTAAAAATGTTTCAGACATAAGATGAACATCCATATAATCATCTCTGCACATGCCTATTTATGAGAGGTATAGATGCTACTCCAGAAGGCACTGCAGAGCACACAGTTCTCTTCCCAGGCACTGGAAGCACAGGCAGGTGTACCTGCAAGGTTAGGATATAAAAAGTAAGCCCAGGAAATGACATGCAGGTTTCACCAGGGCACTATGGATAAGCCAGCCATGAGGACACATCTTTTTCACAGCTGCACAGTATCCAAATCACCATGACTGCACAGGCTGCACACACATGAAGGCCCAGCATGAGCTACGAAGTTGGCACAGCATGAGCTTTGGGGACAGAAGCGGGGCAGTAGCAATGCAGGGCACCAACAGAGAGAACATCAAGCAAAATTCAAGAGCTGCTTAAGATGTGAGGTGCCATTGGAACCCAGGGAGGCCACCATACTCCTAATTCTCCATATAATGCTTATAAAGACGTCCTCTAGGACAATCCCACACCAATTCTTTTAGCCCAGCACCTGACTCTTCACTCTTCAGAAGATAAGCCCTTACTTCCTGGTGTTAAGGGAGGCCTCCTTATTTTTTCATTCACATTCAGTATTTAATCAGAAAATTTTTCTTCATTTTTGATCCTTTCAGCCTGCATAATACAGGTGATCAAGAATAGTAGGCCACTGACTCAATTTTGCATTTTTATTACGTTTGGGAGAAAGCCTGCTGAAATAATCTTGTTCTAGCTCATCAGCACTTCTGTTCATTAGTATATATTCTGGATAAAGCCCATGTAGACAAACTAGCAGGGTGATATTTCACATAATTCTTTGTCCTCCTGGTCCAATCTCTCATTTAACTCATGTTTGCTGCCAGTTTCCAGGTTTGTAGGTCAGGAGATGGTGTTTCACACAACTGCCTAGTATGCCAGGATGGATGGCTTCACAACCGGGGGCCACAGCATCAGAACAGCATGAAGGTGTAGAGCCAAGAGACTTTTAGGAATAAACAGTATCAAAAATAAAAATAAAATCAGAAAGGCCAAAAAGCAGTTGAGGGTCCCACCTCTCAGAATTACGAAATACCCATTTAAAATTTCACTCCCAATAGCAACAATGCAAAGAAGCTCCCAGAAAGGCATACAGCAAATTATTGCTCTGAATACTACCAAATTTACATTTGCTGAGTGAAAATCATTTGTCTATTTGTGTGCATTTCTGCAATTGCACTTTTCTTTCATTAAGATGAGAAATTGCCTTTTTTTATGCAATCTGCTACTATTCAGATAGCAAAACAAAGTAATGTCTGGTAGCAGGCTTGCTGATTTTGGCTTTAGAAGGGTGGGGGGTTTTCTTCCTCTCTTCCTGTGAGAGGAAAGCTTTTCCCAAAGGATTCAAGCAATTTCATAAAACAAATGTAAAAACAAAGACACTTTTGTTTAAGAACTGAAGGGTTTGTTTTGGTTTAAGGGAGATTGAGAGGGAAGGAAGAGAGAAATTATACTGATCATCTTTCAATGAAACAGGAAAAAAAAAAAATTCTCAGTCCTAAAAGAAATTTCTGTGATAGCACAAACTTGATATAATAAACAGGCCATCAGAAAACAAATCAAGATTTATTTTCTAAATAAACAAATTTGTTTATTTCAGTCTCAAGTGAACACCTCAAATGACTACAGCAAAGATGAGAGGAAAACAACACCTCTCTCCAAATTAAAGAGAACATTGTGCACTCCGAAATGTTATGTTTCATTGGAGTCAGTGTCTCTTTTTCCTCAGTCTATCAAACAGAAAGAGGTGCAAGGGGGAAAGACCTGAAATCTGTGGTTTTAAATACACAAATACTTGGGGGATTCACTTCAGCTAGAAGTTCTGAAGCTCAACCTAATAAGCATCATTTCATTTGCAGGGAGTAGGACCCAATATTACAACAGGAGTAAACCCCAAACTTTCACAGAAAACCGTGCCAGATGGAGAGAGCACAGCAACAATAAATAAAGAGAAAATTAACTAGGATACCTGAAATCCTTCAGTAGAGCATCTATGGAGGCCTTGCAAGAAATCTGAATAAGCAGACCTTCACAGCTGCCATACTCCCCAAGCATTTGTACAAACACATTGCAGAAATCCCACATTATGGAACAGTGATTCTAGTTTCTGATTAGCAGATACGAATCAATAAAATCAACTGATTTATCAGTAAGTCCCTACATATTGTATCAAGTTTTAGTATATAGAGAGATGATCACAAGTGATCTTCAGTGTCAAAATAACATCTATCCAAATGGAGCAAAAGCAAACCACAAAGTCCCATTCACACTGCCTACCATTTAAATTCATTCAGGATTGACACTCATTGCGATTATCATTCAACACCCAAACTAACATGCCAGGACAACCCAAGAATAACAAAATTCAGTAATATTGCAGCTCAGAAAGGCAAAACAACACAGATAATAAGAATCTTGCAATTAAATACAACAGGCACAAGGAATGTATCATGTTACTTACTTGCACTTACATGAGCAATTTACAAATGTTAATAGTAAATATGAATTTTTCAAAATATAACCTTGAAGTACATGGCTGCATGAGAAGTGACAAGAGGTTCTTAAGTACGATTTAAAAAATGGTCTAAACCCACTGGAGTTAGACAGGAAGAAAATAGACTGACAAACATCACAGCAACATTAACTTATATATATATGAAATAAAGTACAAATAAAATGCATACTGTCATCATCACCATCATCTCAAAAGTGTTTTACCCATGTATTACTTAAATGATTCTCCTCCATCCTAACTTAAACTGCATATATCTATATATGCACATGCATACATGAGTAACAGTTTCCTTGTGGTTGCCTGACTTCCCAAGTAGCATGCACAGATTACCTTGTCAAATAGAGACAACATACGAAGGTCATTACAAATCCAAAGGTCTGGGTCCACTCATGAATTTGGGTAGTTACTTAAAACAGACTTGTCTAATACTGTGGAGGTGCTGGATGAAGAAGACGACTCAGACAATACTTAACTCTATTATTATCTTCCCTGTCCAATAAAGCCTTAAAACATTTCCTCCTATTTCTTAATGCAGACTTTTCCAAGACCTCAAGTTGTAACAGGAAGTTATTTGAGTGATTTTTGTTTTTAAAGAACATAGCAAAGCATCAGGAGACAATTGCTCTGCTCTTTGATTTGCTAAAGACTGATTGAATTTAGGTTGACTCTCTCCCTTGTAAACATGAAATAACTTTTCCACCTCATCCATTAATATTTGGTACTTGAAGGCTGTAAAGTGAAAGAAGTTATAATGCCCAGCACAGCCCTAGTCTCATCTTTTTTAACTACACACCCAACACTTGTATAACAGGGCAATAGCAGTAAATGAAAAAGCAAGCAAACAGCCTAATAATGCATGCTAAAAGCAACCAGGAAAATAAATTCTACTTTCCCTGGGATTGTTTAATTATTCTTCTGATGGCTCAACACAATCTTTTCACAGTTACTTCCTATAGGGCATGCTGACACATTGAGTTCATTACATAGCTCCTCTTTAAAGCAAAAAATGCTCAGGCATTTAGAGCAGAAATCTAAAACTCAATAATTCAGATTTTTAATAAACTGCACTGGAAGGGAGTTTGCAACTGGATTATTTCTAAGGAAGTAAGACACCTGCCTTATAAATTCAAAACAAATAGTCATAAAGCAGTATCAAGATATTGATCTTGCTTTGATGTACAAACACACTTAAAGCACCTTATTTTTTCAATGGTTTTTCTCAGAATACATTCACAGGTGACATATCCATTTTTCTTTCTGAAGTCATCTCAAAACTTCCAGAAGTTTCACTGGGCATACACAGACCAGCCACAGGACAGCTTAAGAACAGAGACTGATGCTACAGCAAAGATCAAACAAAGTCAAAATGGCACAGCCTTCAAACCACACATGCCATCTTTACCCTTTTCAATGGGGCACAGGTCTCCTCACTGTGTACCAGTCAAGCCTTCAACATTGTCACTAGAGAAAATGTGTCTCAACTGGCACACCTCACACCTCAATTTCTTCCCAGTGGTTAGGTTGCACTGGCCTTTGCATAGCACAGCACCAACACCTGGGCCAGGCACTGCAAAACACAGCCACAGACAAGCACACCTACCAGCTGTGAGCTCCCACCGTGGGTCTTCAACAGCTCTGCAATTCATCTACTGCATAAGGCTCTGCCCCAGGCCATCTCCTACTCCCAGGAGCACAGTCCTCCACAAGAGGATGCAGCCGGTGCCATGAAACACTCTTAAAACCAGAGAGCATGAAATCAAGCAGAGGATAAAGATGGGCACTCACTCGACAGGAGAACCCTTTTATTTATTTATAGGTGCAAGTCAGCCAACCTGACCTCTAGACTGCATGTCCATTTATGCATTTTCTGCCCCACACATATTAATTTGTGGTTATCTTTAATATTTTATGAGTTCAGCTTCATTCCACTCCATTATGCACTAAAGAGAGAACAAAACAGCTACTAATGTCATAGATAAGGGGTTTTACTTGCTATAAATTCCATCCACCACCATGTGACTAGACAACTCATGCTCCCCAAAAATAAGTGCTTCTGCTCATCACGTCTCCTTTACTGAAGTGACTTCTATTTCTGTCGATTACCTGTAAACACTAAAGCATAAAATATGGCAGCTTCAGTTACCTGAACTGCTCAATTCCTGAACAGTCACATGCAAACTTCGATACTTAGCTGGGACTCAGGATACATACAGCTAGGAAGGCATCCAAAATCTGACAGTAAGGAAACTCCTTTTGAATTCCCCACATACATTACTCTTGTATTCACTCATCAAATTACCCTTCTGTACATCAAATTTTTAAACCAAAATCACAGATGAATCTTCCATTTATGACCCTTCCTCTCCTCCAAGAATTTGCCCCAGGGAATTTCTAAGCAGCTGCTATCTCCCATCTCTGCCATTACTAAGACACAAAAGCCAGAGCAGTTCAAATTTTGCTCTCTCATCTAACTCCAGACTGTTTGCACTACGTGATCTTTGCAGCTTGGATGTCCATCTACATGTTCCACTAGGATTTAATATTTTCTGTACGTAAGTGCCCAGAACTTACAAATGTACAGTATTTGACACAATGCCTTGCCTAATAACTTGTCTATCTTCACTGAAGAGCTCTTCCTGAGCATCACGTTTGCTCCCATTTCATGGTCAGTATCAAATAAGAGTCATCCCTGTTTCACTAGGGCGGTCAGGCCTTTTCCTCCAAACCTGTTTTAAGGGATGACTTACTAGCAGATGTGTTGCTAATAATCATTCAGTAGATAACTTTGCTTTTAGAGCTATTTAACTTCCTGTCATTCCTATTGTTTCAGTCATCACAGACATTCAATTCTTCCTGTGCAATAATCCAACGGTGCTGACTATGTTTCCCAACTTTGCCTCACCAGCAATCGTCCTTCTCATATAGTTATTTCAGCCAGTATGGTGAAGTAAAGAGACCAGCTCCCCACTAATATTGATGCAGGGCATGAATAATTCCTTTATTCAGGCAGGCAAACTCATAATTTCTCCTTCAGGAGACACCTTTAGCTAAGCCTCACACATCCAATTTAGTTATCTTTGGTGTATATACATGGAACTGAAGCCTTCTTCTCCTATTGTCTAGGACATTCAATATTTAACCAATAATAATATGACTCTAGTCTTCTGTGACCTAATTGTGGCAAATACATGATGCATTTTATCCTGTTTTCCACTTAGCTTTGTATATTAATTACTTCTTCCATTCCAAATTTATTCTAAATCCTTGAATTCTATTGTGACCAGAGTAAAAGGTGTGAAGATATCCTTCTCTTCTCCTTCTAAAACAAATGGAACTATACATCTTTTGCTATCTTGCTATCACAATTGCTACCATCAGCCTTACAGATAACACCCAATTCTATTTTTTAACCTGGCTCCAGTGCCCTGCACCAGCTCTTTCAGAGCCCAAAAGCAGAGACCCTTAGCCTTAGTTTGACTAGGAGCAGACATAAGACATTTATTCTAGTCATTTCCATTAGGCACCCTATCTTTCAAACCCTCATGGATATCTAAAACTAAACAACTAAAACAAGAACTGCTAATTTTAGAGGCATCAAGCATTTTTCATACAGCCTGGTCCTCACAACATCATAGCCAAATTCTCTTCTGCTCTTTTAATTTTTTTCCCCCCTCTTCATCTTAAATTTCTTCATCCTCTAGCTTTTGGCAGTTCACATGCTATCCCTGCAGTTTCTGCTCTCCAACAATCAATCCCCTCCTTTACTTCATTCCTTTTAGGTTTTCTGGTAACTTGCAGTATCTTATTCTCACAGCAAGGTCCACAGCCCCACTTGGCAAGCTTTTCCTCCTCCTTAAAATGCAGTTCCCAAACAGCTATTGTACCTTTCACTTAAGACAATCCAAGCTTTCTCTCTCTCTCTCTTTTTTTTTTTTTTTTTTTTTTAATTTAAACCTCCAACTCCTACAGGCCTTTAGCTCCATGGACAACACAAACTAGTTCTTCTAACTTCTCAGAACTTGCCCTGCTAAAATAAAGCTTCCTTGAAAGAAACACACTTTGTAGTTGACATATACTTACCCTTCAGGTTAATTCAAAATTATTAACTTGTGGCTGATCAACACATGTGCTTAAGGCCTTATGGAAGGGAGCTGTAATCTAGCAGCAGAAAACAAGACATACTGTCAGCCAGTGTGAGACCAGAGACGTTCCAGAATTTAAAGATACACCCTCTAGTTCTGGGCAGGCTGTAAACATAAGCCTTCATTTACTCTGCATTCCATACAACTAATGGCCAAAATCTACCCTATGATAGTTCAGTATACTGACTTCTAACTTAACTAGTCAGCACTGGGAAACACACTTACAAAAGCACATTTGAGAAACACCTTCCCTTTACACACTAGCACACTATCCAAAGTGAGCTCTGTAGCTCCGAGCAATCAAAACATGCTGGCAGAGTTGCATCCTATAATTTAACTCAGTTTCACCTCAGTAAATCAACCTTAGACCTCCAGATTTTGAAACAGAAGCACGAACCTTTAACACAGAACCATCTCCCACCCAGTGGAAGACTGCACCTATATTAACTGCAGCAACAACTGGATCCTCAGCATGGTCACAACAAGCCTAAGAGGGGCAGAGGAGGGTGCAAGTGGCCAACTGCTACAACACAACACAGGAAGAGCCTCTCTAGCAAAGTGAGAGTGAACATTCTCCATGTGAAACTGGAAAACATGGTTTCCCTCTTAACTTTAGCTTGTGATACAATTTGCTTAACATGGATGCACTGGCACAAAGGTAGCCCAGGCCTTCTGTGCAGCAGAGTGAACTTGCTGGCACAGGCTATCAGTCCCATCGAGGCAGTAAATCACACTTACCACCACATTCCTGGTATGCCTGCACCTACACAGCAGCGCACAGGCACCTGCCTGCTGCCTCACGAAACCCAGAGGGGAAACTCAGTACCGCAGCATGAAATATCAACTGACATGCTAAGTTACTAACCCACATGAAATGGGGGCCCTGAGAGGGCGCACAGCTCTGCCAGCTCCAACACCACGGCGAGGGCTGCCCACCGCCCATGAAGGATCGATGGTGGTCTCTGCAGCCACCTCCCTTGGCCACCAACACCATCACGTTCATCTCCCCACAGAGCACCTCCAGGCTGCTGGTGCCTTCTGCTCTCATGACCAGCCTCACCAGTTTAAGTGAAGTCTTCCCAGCAGCGGAGTGGGTGTTCTGCCACCCTCCAAACAGGGGAACATGGCATTGGACACCTTGAAAAAACAAGTCATTGTTAGCCATGCACGAGGAAATAGCATCCTACCTTTCACTCCAGAAGTGCTTAAAAGTGTTTTATCCTGTTAATTCTAGGTCAGTTAGCACACGTGTGGTATGGATTACACCAACCCTTTTGGAGCTCTCAACATTTTTAAATAAGTAGGACACTTAACATTAGATGCCCATAAAGCTACGTACCTCCTATACATCACACACCAAGATCTGCCAGTAGGCTTTAAGGCACAACTAAGGAATAGCTGCTTTATAAAGCATGGCTCTCACAGCACACAAGTACAAACGTGAAATCATTTATGAATGCCAAGTCTGACCCTGTACCACGTTAAATCAATACAGGCGTTTTACAGAAAAATGCCTGTACTGGATGAACTGAAGTGACCTTTGCAAAGCCACCCAACAAATCAGCACCAGATTTACAAACAGTACAAGTATTTAGAACAGTTCGGTACAGCTGAGTGATAAAAAGGTCTACATTAAAGATAAACGTTCTCCTCATGTTTACAAAATGCAACAGCATTGTCGTTGCAAGCACAAAGATGATGTTTCATCCTTAAATATCTGAGCATCTAGAGACTTTAAACAGAGGAAGAATCAACATGCAAAGGACCACGAAATTCAAGCTTAAGAAGTTAACGCTACGATTCACTGGAGATGTTAATTTGCCAGTACCAGGTCTTTGCAAGTTTAAATCTTCTTGTCTGCTCTATCAGGTGCCATATATATAGGACCCTTAGACACAACCCCATTGCTTTCCCTCCTTTTCACAGATGCCTGGCCTGAGCGAGGGAAGGAGGACAAACAGGAAAAAACCCAACGCGTTTAAGTAAATTACCTTTCGGAGCAGCCTCCTTTCCTCGCCCAGCTAAAGTTTTCTCGAGGTCAGATTAGCACTCCGAAAGGAGAGCAGGCGCCGGCAGGCCCCTTGGCAGGCGGTGCTGTGACAGACGCGGGGCAGACCCAGGGGAGGCAGCCATGTGCTCAGCCCCGCATCCCCCCGAAAGGGCATCCCGGGAGGAAGTTCTCACTTCGCACCGACTCGGGGAAATAACTCGGAGGAGTCCAACAGCTATCGCTTCCAGCGGCTTGCTCCTGGGCCATATGTTTTCCCCTGCCATTTAGCGAGGCATTTCAGAGCAGCCAAACCGCCCTGCCGCGAACCCGCTGGCGGGCTGGGGGCGAGAGCCGCCGCCCCAGCGGCGGGGGGCGAAGCCGCCTGGCGGGGCACCACCCGCGGCACCCACCCCACGAAGCTGCGCTCCGTCCCCGCGGGAGCCGCCCTCCCGCTCGCCGACCCCGGCAGCGTGGCTGGGCTGCGCTGGGCAGGGCTGGGCGGCTCCTGCTGCAGCCCCCGGCTGGGGCGAGCCCCCCGCCCGCCCCCGGGGCAGAGCGGCGCCCCAGCCCCGCCGCAGCCCCTTGGCCAGACACCCGCCGAGGCCGTAGTGGGGGTCCCGCCCGTCCCCGCCGCCGGGGCCGCCCCCAGGCAGCTGGGGAGCCGCGGGACGGAGCCGCGTTCGGCCCCGAGCCGGCGCCGCGCCTCGCCCTTACCGTCCTGGCCAGCGCGGCGCGGGAGCGCCCGGAGAGGAGCGAGGCGAAGCCGCGGGGAAGCGAGGAGCCGGGGCCGAGAAAGCCGCCGCCGCCGCCGCGAGGAGAAGGCGGAGGGGGCGGAGGATCGGCGGCCGAGGGGAGGAGACGGGGCCGGGGGCGGGCCCGGGCCGCTGGCAGCCGCCCGCCCGCCGCGCAGCCGGCGCTTCCTCCCGACGCGCCGCCGAGCCGAGCCGAGCCGAGCCGGGCCGGGCCGGGCTGGGGCGGCGGGGAGGAGAGCTCCGGGCGGGCGCTGGGCTCTCCCCTTCCCCGAGCCGCGCCGCACAAAGGGGACCCGCTGCCGCCGGCTTTGTTCGGCTGGGCGGCGCCGGGTGGCACGCTGGGCGCTTCTCCCACACGGAGATTGTTCCTGCGGCACTGGCAGGCGCGGAGCAACTTCACCGGAGTTAATTTGGGTCTGTGATGAAAACTCCTCCACCTGTGCCAAACGCTGCTCGGCATCCAGCGCTAAAGTCAGCCTACGCGCCGTGCTACAGCTGCCTGTTTATGCCTCAGGAGCTGACTGGTGACTCCTGTTAAATTAAGGGTGGGTTTTTTATTGCTCAGGGTAGATGGCATCGCGAAGATTGGTATCTTAGTCTGTGCTTGGCAGCAACCAAGAAGCATTGAAAAACGAATTTCAGATAAACCTTTACCCCATTGTCTGTGGTAGGTCACAGATCTTTCAAACGTAGCTACTCATTTGCTTGTTGATCTACACGTCCAAGTAAGGTACCTTTCTCAAAGGGTGTTTGGTTTTTTTCATCTTTTTCACAATACTTTAGTGCTCATCCTATAAGCCTCCTCCGAGCTTACCGATTTAGTCATTCAGTTCAGGTACCTGAGGTCAACACATGCTGTCTCATGCCAGTTAAAACAATAGAAGGGGGAGAATTTCCCCTCATTCACGTCCAACTTACAAGAAACTGACAGAAATACCCTTGTATGAGGCCCTCTCTGAAGGATAGTTGGACTTTCGTCATTTGTGTAACGGTGGAATGAGCAGTCACTGTATACCCACACGTGGGCTTTTAACAAGTAAGCAACAAAACTAGACTACCCTAGGATTGTTATAAACCAGGAATAAATTCTAAGCAGCCTTCTTTAAAAGGTCTTTTCACATAATGTTCATTAAGCCCCAGATCCCACCTGGGAGCTCTCACTATGTAGACTTCTGCTTCCCAGACTGAGAGAGGCAGAGTAGCACAGGGCTTTAGATGCTAAGCCAGCTCCTCAGGTTTAGTACCAAACCATGTTGCATTTTTGTGCTCCAGAGAAACAGATGATTTATCAGTTCCCCTAGCTATTAGCTAGAAATTTTCTGCATGGTCCATAAGGTATGTGAGGAAGGAGGGGAACCTGTGGCATGTGAGCTCTTCCACATTATCCACACAGATCTGCTTCCTGCACATGTTAGTATAGCTGCATCAGAAAAAGGGAATGAAAAGTATGTGAATTTGAACCTTTACTCCTGTAGCTCTGTTGTAGGGGGAATAACTTTTTTGTTTTATCTTAAAATTAAAAAATTATGTGCTTGGGGGTAAAAAGTCTGAAAATGCAAAACAATGTAGTAAACAAGAAGAAGCCTGCCTAAGACATCAGTCAGCCTTAAGTAAAGCCAGTGTGCTAGAGATGTAAGATGCATCCTAGGTGCTATTGAGGTCTGCTTGCTGCATTGTGCACTAGGGCCAGAAGCCAACCATCAGCCCTGCAGCATGTGCTGAATGGAGCCTCTGCCACACAATGGCATAGTCATTTGTCATATGTTCAATCCACAGGCATCCCAATCTCTTGTGGCCAACTTTTACAGGATGTGCATTGTGCCCCTCATCCTTCAGTCTGGATGTACGTAGTAAGGGGAGGAGTAAGTAAATGCAACTGTAATGTGAAACCAGATGACCTGTTCTGGCCAGAAATTTTCCCAATTCCTAGTCAAAACAGAGGCTTATCAATATTTTAACTTCAGATCAATACACAGATATTTGCTAAAGCCTAGGTGCGTGTATAGCAGTTCTGTTGTGTCCTTTCTGACAAAACAAGAACTATGGAGTTGTTTCTTACGCTACTACCTGGGAAGTTTTTCACACCCAGGCATCAGATGATGGATAGCTTTATTAAATTATACCACACTGTACAGCTGATGCCTCTGGGAAGAAGTATGGAATAATACAATTAAAGCCTCACATTTTAATATAGCTACTAAAATATGATCTTTGTTCTCACTGTCAAGACTAGTGACAGAAGCCTCAGACAGATGACCAAGCCATTGAAGCAATGGTGAGAGGTCCTCCCACTGCAAGGCAAGACACAGCCTCAAGCTCATCATGAACACCCATGGACTTTATCACATGCCAGGTCCCTTTAATGAAATCAGCACTCTGGCCCTAAAATTATGTTTAAGGGTACATTAAATTATTATCCTTGCACACAAACCTTTGTATTTCAAAACACTATAACCCCTTATTTATAAATCATATCTAAGACAAGAAAATAATTTTATAAACATGCATGTACCTGATTAAACTCGCTCAATAAGGCTGCTAAATAGGAATAAAAACTGCATAAGAAATTGCGTTGTCTGGAACTAAGTCAGGAACCCCTGGAAATGGACATAAAATTATCACATTCCAGACTGATTTCTTCTTTGTGCTTTCCAAACAGATTATTAAAGAGTACATTAATCCTCTCAGTCCATTAAAATATTTCGCAACTTTCAAAAGGTTTTGAGATAAAAAAATTAAAACCCCACCTATTGATCATACCTCTCTTCCTAAATCCATATTCTTATAAGACCAAGAATAAAGCATTTGTTGCCCTAATCAATAGGTTTACTCAGAAACAGCTGACACCAGTTAAAATCGTGTTAATTAATGCAGGTTCTCAAGGTCTAGTTCTAATGCAGACAAGCTGTGTCCACCTTAAACAGAGCCTCGTTATTGTTCACGCTACTTGAATCTGCCATTAATAGTAAGTCTCCATCTCACAGCTGCTGCTAAACCTAAGGCCTGCTTGCATTCAAAGAGAATTTCAGTTGTAAGTTGGCACAGTATACGTTATTCACCTGTAGCTGTAAGAATGACTGAGAACAAAGCCACTCATTTTCCACTTGTTAGCTCTAAAATCCCTGCTGTGGAAAGTTTGGGGTTTCAATATGTCTTCCTTGTGTAGACTTATGTGTAATGCTCAAATACATTAAAAAATGCAGACTGCTGCCTGAATTACTGCAGCACTCAGGCTGAATAAGCCACAGCAACTTAAGTGCTGAGTGGTGTGGCCTTCCTAGCTGCCCCTACCCCTGAAAGAGTGTAAAATATTTATCCTTGTAAATATTCTCTCCAGCCTACTGACCAGGAGGTGTGAGCTGGGGTCAGCCACAAGCTCAGCTGACCAAGCTGTAGCCTGCAGCAGCTACCCCCTCACCAAGTATTTTAGTGTACTCGGCCTTGGTTAAATCCATTAGTGAGGCATATGCATGATCTCTGATGATCAACCTGGTCTGCCTGCTCAGACTATCCAGCCTGCCTGCTGAGGTGGCAGTGAGATGGCCAGACAAAACACTACTTTAGCCATCACAGCTGGATCAGCCCATGGCTGCACATTACTGAGTTGCATGTACACGTTCAACAAAGCTCAATGAGCAATATTTCCTAAAAATGTGGCTGAGGTCTGTAGTCCTGTATTTGCTCTGGAGAGTATTATATAAGTTTTGGAGTTTTTTATTTTGATCATAAGCTTTGTAAGAAAACGTGTGAGCAACATGTTACTCAGGCTATAAAATGGTGCAGGTATTGAAGAGTGCTGGGAAAAGTGTTTTCTCAGTATTGTTTGAAGCAGGGGGCTGATGACAAAGAAGAGGTGTTAGTCATGCTGACCCATTCTTCTGGTGCTCAGTAAGAGAGAGAAACAAGCCAGAAACCTCATCCTCAGCTTCCTGAAGGTCTCAGCAATACTTGGAATCATATAATGGTTTATATTGGAAGAGACCCTTAAGGTCATCCAGTTTCAGCCCCACTGGGGTAAGCAGGGACACTTTCCAGTAGACAAAGTTGTTCAGAGCCCAGTCCAACCTGGCTTTGAAAATTTTCAGGGATAGGAACGTGTTCCAATGTTTCACCACCCTCATAGTGAAGAATTTCTTCCTTATCTAATCTAAACCTACCCTCTTTCAGTTTAAAGCCATTACCCTTGTTCTATCTTTAGGACTGTTTATTTTCCAGTTTTGGAAGGTGTGTGGAGGTAATGCCAGCCAAAATGAAGGAACTGAAAGATGTAAGGCCATGACTGTGTCACTTGACATCCTGCCTCAACCCATGCAAGCAGAGAAATAAAAACACGTCTGCTCCTGTTTCCTACATACACCTACTTAGAGAACACAGACCCATTAAAGCTGAGCCAGACAGATATCTTTTCTTTAATTAGCTTGTCCTTTTAAGAGTCCCAGGAAAATTATTATAAGAAATACCATATGATTGCCCAAGAACAAATGAGATATGCTTTTAAACACCCTTTATTACTAGCATTGCATAAGCATTCCAACAATCAAATCTAACAGTTTGTTATCATAGTTGCAATCCCTTTGGCTTAGTAGCAGCAAGATGAATAGCATGTCATATCTCTTATCAGCAAATAGCTGCCTGCCTTTGTAAACAAAACTGTCAAGACTGATTCTCCATACACATTTGCAAATTATACTCATCGGTTATGTGAATTGCGGCATATTTAGTGTGCTGCCAAGGGAATTCTACCCTCACATCAGTTTTATATGTTACCAACATCCTAATATTGTCAAGGAACAGGTAGGTGCTTTGCCAACTGTGGCTTGATTTCACCAATGTCTCCTACTGATCCTTGATGAAAAATATACTTATTATCTAGTTTAGAAACATTCAAACCCAGCATGTAAATGAGAAATAAGTGTGATATCCTGATATTCATCCTGCTCCAAAGAGTCTTGTGTCTTCATCGCAGCACCAGCATTTTACTTACTGTTCGGCCGGAAGGAATTCACTTCTTTGTCTCAGTTTAACTCAGTTTTACTGTATGCAGTATGATTATTATTATCACTTATTCAGTGGTAGAGGAGAGTAAATTAGTTGTAGTGTGTACCCTGTGCTCTAAGGATACAGAGCAAAATATTAACTTATAAGTTCAACCCCCCCCACATCTTTGACATTTAAAGTTTTTTGAATTTTATTTAATCTGCATAATAAATGCAGAGGACAAAATTGATAGTCACTGACACTTTTTAAAGGGAGAATTCCCTTTTTGTGATTTTTGTATGGAAAAGCTCTGACCATACCACATTAACTAATATATATAATATATTAAAGTAATGATATTAAAATTGCTGTAATTTTGTTGTTTTCACTTAGAGAAGTAGGCTCATTTTTTGTATGAAAGCAATTATTATGCTAGTTTTGACATTTTATATTAATGATGTGTAATAAAATAATGTCATTTCAATGGAGAATTATAATTAGTTGCCAGTAACATGACATAGTCTTGTATAATTACAAATTTTGTGTGTGAGGAGAACTGCATTGTTCTCATTACAGGAACTAAAACCACAGAGCATCACATTTCTCAGTATTGTACCAGAGGAATGTAGGAACACACTCATGACCACATTAGGGAATGGCACTATCAAGAGAATCAGTAACAGATAGAAAATGTGATGACACTAAACTCTGGATCACAATTCATCCATGGAAAAAGCCCCCACCCTACTCCTGTGCTCACATCAGCCTGCAGCACTCTGGCTGTTGCACAGCTCTCAAAGACTGGGGCAGGTATTTCTTCTCTTCAGCTCATCAAGCCAGCAAGGGAAGCGATGCTATCAGGGAAGTCTGGATAAGAAGGGGAGATGAGAAAGATCTAGCAGATCCTATATCACACAGCAAACACTAGCAGAGAGTGACTCCAGGAGTCATTGCCTGTTGCATGGCTTTCTCCCTTAAATCCCAGGACCTGGAAAATTTGAGAGGGGTCAAAATTGCTGAGTGTGAGTGAGTATCATCCAAGCCAGATGAGTTGCAGTGTGGATGTTTGTGTGTGAATAAATCCAAAAGCACCGAGGTCTGATTTCAGGATCTCTCCATTATTTAAGGGTTGTGTGAGGTATAGAACTAGCTCAGAACAGGAGGAGGAAAATGGCAAAACAACACACCAAGTTCTCAAGAACTAAACATGGTTTGGATTGGTAAATCATTAATCCAGAAAGTGGTGTTTGAAAGAAAGCTTGATTTAGCCTTTTTTAAAAAATGTAGGTGGTGTTTTCCTCAGAAAAGAGGGTTAGCTTTACAAGGGTCTTAAGAACAGTTAAGGAAAAAAACAAGGAATATTAAAAGATGAGCATGAACTGAGTTATATGTAGAAATTAATAACTTGTTTGAACAACTATGATATATCAAAATAAATTAATCATAATGTTTATTTCATGGTATCTATTGTATCTGTACAATTTGCTAAGTATGAGGGCACTCTGCTTGTGCTGAAGTACTTTGCAATTACAGTAACACACTAATGTGACAAGCAAAAATCTTAGCCAAAGTCTGAAATGTAAAGTTAGCATATGAAACCTTGTATGCCTTTACAGTTATGTGCATGTTTTTTCTCCTCTTCTGTAAAGCTCTCTGCTCAAAGGAACAGATGCCTCATGCTCAAGAACTTCAGCTGCAAGAATTGCTTCCCTGAACCAGCTCTTTCCCTTTTTTTTTTTTTTCCCAGTCTTTGTCAAGAGGGGTCCAGGAGACTGATGGTTTTAAGTTGCATGAGAGGTTTCACTTCCCCTTTGGCTTAGAGCTGACAGCAATGCTCTCTCTACCTCTGCACCCAAGCTGGTGTGGGATACTACCAGGGCACAGGCTGAGTTGCATCAATGTGCCCCTGTAGTGTGGTGTCAGAGAAGAGTTATTTAAAGCAGTTCTGCAGAACAGGAAACTACCCCACTTTCCAAGCCTTGCTTGTTCTTTCTCACTTGGCTTCAGTAAGCAGCACAACAGGCAGCTCAACGTGGCCTTATATATTGTCTAACCCCAAATGTGCAATGTCACCCTGCCACTCACCCGCAGCGTTCCTCCAGTGGAGCTGCAGCTGCATCCCAGGCACTGCCGCTCCCAGCCCCTGCTTTGAAGAATGTATCAAATACCCTGGCAAGGGCAGATTAAAAGAAAAAAAGGAAAAAAAATCAATCCGTGTTGCTGCATTGGAGCTGCTCAGAAAGGGCTTGCCACCCCCCAGAGTTACCAGCTCTTGCTGCTAGTAGGTATTTGATCATACTTATATTGTGTGTGTGGGTAGTGACTGTGTCCCTTTCTATGCTGGCTGTTCCAAGAGCTTCTTTTGACAGCTCAGACATGAAAAGATTTGTTATTTTTTGAAATGTAATGGTAGAGGTTTTATACTTTGGGCCAGAGTGTCAGTGGAGGCTCTTTGGTGATGTGTGCATTGGAAGTGACAAGCAGTGAATAACTGACATCAGGCATAAGTAATATTTGTAGTCTGACTTTGATATGTTATTCTTTAAAAAATCCAGTCTGTAAATACAGTCTACATTTGTTAGCTTGAAAGGAAAGAGAGGGGATGAGTGCAAATACAGAGGAGAGAAATGAATAACCATGACAAGGAGAAAAAGCAAGCAGAAATAAGCTGATAAAGATAAAAAGGAGTGGGATTATTAAAAGAGGGAATATAGACATACAAGTGGATCAAAACGAATATAAAATTTCTAAAAAGCAGGAGAAAAATTGAGGATGAAAGGAATCACAGTGTAACAGATCAGAAAAAAGAAGAAAGTGTTTATAAACGCTAATCTGAATTCCTATACACAGCCAATAATGACTTTAGCACCCTATTAAATAAATATGGTTTTTGTAAAACAGGTATGTGATGAGGTCCCATTGATTGTGAGACACTGGTTTGCAAGTTAAAAGGATTCTGTAAAGGTATTTTAAATATACAGCAGGATCAGGTGGGATGATGGGTATATGTAGTGTAGAAACAGTTTGGATGGTGATGAAGTCACACCATAAAACAAATATTGTGATTAACTCCCATAAGAACAATGCAGTTTTTCAGCAAGAAATTACTTATTCCAGGGAAGACATTTGAATGAACTTGTGGGGCTTTTTCCCACAAGACTCCAGTGAAGCCCATGACTGTATTTTCATTCAGACTTTTTGCTTTTTTTGATAATTATCTATAGACTGGAAATGGCAGTGAGACCAGTAATCAATAAGATGGTATGTACTTTTCCTGAGTTCTTTATTCAACACTGCAAATTATTTTCATCGAAAGTAGGAGCAGGTATAACCTAGCAGGGAACAAATCTTTGAAGTCATTGAAGTATCTTCCAAAAGGAAATATTTTGTATCAGAAAAACAGAAGAGAGACTCATGCAGGGCTTCCAGAATGGGTCAATAGCTGAAGCAGAGTATCAGCTCCCATTTGGTGGGATATCGTTATCACTCCTAAACAACACTTTAACATAGAAGAGTTGTCAGATAAAACTTCACATCAGTCAGCACACTTTTTCTACTTACTGAACACAATAACAGGAAAAGTATGCAAATCAGTATGTTTAAATAGCATAAATCATTGAAGAGACACATTGTATATCCACATTAAAAAAAACCTCCAAAACAATAACAGGATTTTATTATTGTATTAAGGAGGCAGAGCAACAACTGCCTCTTTTCTGTACTTGGCTGCTTATAAGACTTAGTTGCAGCAGAGAAGCCATACATTAAGCTTTTACAAAGGGATGGAGCCAAGACTGGGTATGGCAGGGTAGGGACTGTGCTCAGCTCCACTTCCAGGGCAGCCACGGGTGCTAAACAGCCTCCAAATGTTTGCCTTTCCACAGCTGGGAATGGAGATGCCGCTTTTGAAAACATCCTTTCTGTGCTTCTGTTCCAGGAACTGAATAAATATTTGTTATTTCCTCATTTCACAGGCCCTCTGCAAAATGATATTATAAAGTGTGTAAATTGTCAGGAAATCTTGGCTCGAAGGCACTACACACAGCTAGGCATGTAGTACCTTATTATTTAATAGATTAACTAAAGGAGTTAAATATTGCTTACTTGATTGCTGAGTGCAGCACTGCTGGTATTTATTTCACACCAAACAGATCTGTTCTAGATGTTTGTAAAAATGGCAGTGTCTTCTAAATTTATCTCTAAAAGGGTGTGCAAAATAGCTATAAAAGAGTGGAGGGTTTTTTTGAGGGAAACAACACTCTGCAAAGATGTGGGATAACATTATAGTTACATTACAGAATCTGAAAGTATAGTTTGCAAAAAAACTTGTCCATAAAATTTTATTTATTCTTTAAATAAATTTATTTTAATTTTTTTTCAAATTTTTACTTATTCCTTATTTTCCAGAATTTCTGAAATTACTTCTGAAGTCATTCCCAGTTGTTCAAATGGAAGATGTTTTATTAAAGGTACCACATACTGGGATATATCCTACTTTACTCATCAGCCATTTTTCACTAGCAACAAGGAGATTTTATGTGAATGAAATGATTGGAACTATTGGTGCATGTGAAGAAAGATTGGATTCTTGTGTTTTATACCCCATTAAAAGAGCCCTAATACAATTCACAGCTGCAGGATCACCACTGTGCAATATTTAATGATATATTGTCACAAACTATATGTGGAATTCTACTTGCAGTCATAATTCCTGGTTTTACGATGTTTAATAGAGATAAAAAGCACAACCTGAGTTCAGAAACATAAACCAACCTTTTTCAAGTGTGCCTCCAATTTAATTTGTGTTTAGTTCATATTTTCAGTAATAGACTTTGACTACCACTCAAGCATTTTCCTCATTTTTGACCAGGTGCATGTAATATTCATAACCTATTAAAAAAATTGAAAGTACACTATTAACCTTTAGGGAAATATTTATTTGTTGTTAATGCTGCAGATTTGAATTTAAGCATATATTCAAGGTGTACATTCGGCTTCAAATGGGTTCAGTTCTACATTAAATGAAGTTTCTTCAGAGATATGTAAAATAGTTAAGAAGGATGCATACAGCTGATTTCAAGGAGAAACATAAATGAATATTCTTGTCTACTAAAGTTTCCAAATTTTATTTGTTGTCTGCCTCAGTATATTATGCTCTACCTTACTTGGTTTTGCAAAGCTGTTATTAATGTGTTTTATTCATAAAAGAAAGTGACAAAACCATGTTGCTAATCCTCTTGACTCCATAACAAATCATTGCTTGTTTTCTGTATTCTAATATGTATTTTCAATAATGCAAAAAGGATCTCATCTCTAAAATGCCTTGCACTCTGAAAACTTTTGGGGCTTTCGTGTGTGAGGTTTTGCAGATGCCAAGCTGTTTCCCATCATACTCTGTGCATTGCCGTGCAGGGTCATTAAACCAGCCAGGGACAACTTGGGTTTGTACCCACAGAGTGAAGGATGGGGGGAATAAGCTTTGCCTTTTTGTTAAATTTGAGATTGATTTGTATAACATCTACTTCCTTTGCTGAAAGTAATTTAAATATACCAGGCAGGAAAGACTGTAGAACTGTTGAGTATATTGTGCTTAGTCCCCTTCATAAGAAGAATGAAACACATTTTAATAGATGGATAATAAGGTAAGACTTCCTCTTTTTAAAAAAAATTTATTCTTTTTTTTTGCTGTTGTTATTGTATTGTACATATGGAGCTTGTTAAACTCAATGTGTACCCTTACAAAAAATACCCAATGTTCAAAATACAGTCTGAAGTTAGAACTGCTCATGTCTGAATCACTGTCCTATGTTACGCTACAAATTGCTACTGTTCATAAGAAATCTTGTATTATAAACAACTATCTTCCTAGGCCCCAGATGGCTTTTAATGAAAGTATGTATTCCCTTTGTGTATTCCCTTGAATTTCTTGCCAGGTGTTAATCTTGACCTTTTGAAAGACTTTTTTAAAAACTTCAAAGTATTTTGCAACATTGGCTATATAAGAATGCTTGCTAACTTTAAATATTCCATATTTCTAATATTAAGTCTTTGTCATTACATGTTCCACTGGTAGAAAGAGCAATGGAAACTCTCTCCACCTGAATTAAGTTCAGTCATAAGAAGGTGCCAAATCTCTCTTGACCAAAATGGGCTACAGAGTACATTTTCCTTCATGAGTCCGTGTCTGCCTTGGCAGATCCTCTGAGCTTTTCTTGAAGGAAGGAGCAGAACAAACATCTCTAGAAACACAGTGAATCAGATGCAAACTGACTCTGCCCTCAAGGGAGTTGCATTCTGTAATTACCATCAAGATTTCTAATGCTGAAAAGACTTTTACTGTTGAAACTGTTGTCTTTTTGCATTTTACCCAGGAAGCACCTGGGTGTTGCAGTATGGATGTAACAGTTTCTACCTCTAGTCAAGTCTGCTAGAAACACTGTAGATACTTTGATTTCCTCTTCTTTGTTTCCTTTCTCTTAAGAGTGCACCTCTTAAGAAAACCCATAAGGAGCTTCCCACATTCCCCTGGCAGCAGAGCACACCTGCACTGGATAAACCTGTGTCCTCAAGAATCTGCTTGCACCAGTCCTCTGCAACTCATGGTGTGGTTGAACAAAGTGACACTACAAAGCCAACTGCTGGCCCCACCAGAGACCTTATTGCTGTGACACCCCACAACAAAGATAAACAATGAAAGGGGAAAAAGTTTTCAGGCACCATTCCACCACAGAGATATTGGAAAGGTTACAGTTAAGGCAAGAGAAATCACCAAAACAATACATTTTTTCCTTCTGAAAAATCACAGTTGTACTATGGCAGAAAAATCAGAGAATGAGAGAAGTGCTCCATTGTGTATCTTTTCTCCATACAGAATTTATTGTCTTTCAAAGCTTAAAGAAATTTTCTTTGTTCTTTTTTCAGAATCTGCCATGTGAACCCAAGTCTCACCAACTTCTTGGTGCTCAAGCTACTTTTGAAAAGGAGACTACATAATAATCTTTTACTTGGGGATTAAAATAATGGTTATTAGGAGATATGCATCTGAGTAACATAACAACTTCTGAAAAATTTAACATGAAACAAAGAATACATATTTATGAGATTAGTTCAGTTCTCTTAACATACCACAGTTCTCCTGGGATATCATAAGAAATATGAATGCCATAAGGTTGTAAACAACAGAAACTGCAATTAAGTAGAACTTAATAAATTCTTCATATATGTGTTTACTTCCAACCTAATATGCAGTATAGCTGGTTTGTAAGTAAACAAAAGTGATGCATGTGTGTGCGATGATTCATATCTACAGCTAGATTAAAAGAAATGTGAAATATGCTAATACTGCAGGAAAATATTTGCTAACAGGAATTTTTTTTTTCTCTCATCTATGGAATAAATGTATTGTATATTGATCATCAACCATTCACTGTCAAATAATGCAAAAAAACTCTGACAAAACCAACAAGAAAAAGTCAACATATCATAATGATACCACACTTGCATGTTTCATTTGAGGCTTTTCTTTCAATAGACAGGCCCTGGGAGTTAATGAATATACTTTCTTCTTATCTGAAACATTAATCTGATACTTGTTTTAGAAGTATTTGGGGGGAAATTACTCCATAATAATAAAGCTGTTGCTAGGAGGCCTGGAGAAACCTAAACCAATTTGGCTTGGAGAAACAGATAATCAGTGTCTTAGTGCTTTCTTTTTAATGTGCCCCTCATGCTTTTACCCAAGAGCAGGAAATCAGTGAGTGGAGAATAAATCTCCATTCTGATTGTTTACAGAGCATAATGAGGGCCTCGAGCAAAGAAATGCATCATTTGCTTTGTACCTGCAGCTGAACTGCAACGCATCCCATTTAATACCCGCAGAATACCGTGCCGGACATGGAACAAAAAGCCGTCATTTCAGATGAGCACATCATGACTCTGCAAGGGTATAATTATTTGGAGGAAAGTTTAAAATAGTCCATCCCAGAAAGTGTTTCTGGTCCTTTCAGATTTTATAGCAGTGGCCTCACATTTCAGTTCTCTCGTTTTAATTGCTCTCATTTTCTTCCTTGTTAACATCTGATCCTGACATAATTTGCATTATTTGCTGTCTTTCTTTCTCTTGTCTCCCCCTTCTCCCAAATTCTGCTTCTTTTACTTTTTCTTCAATGCATGCCTCATTCTAGAGAGGAGGACTGAGATTTTGACAACATTCCCTTCCCTCCCCACTCCAAAAAAATATACTTCCAATGCTTTCAGATGTGATTGCTCAATGGCTGCTTCCAAGATGAAGCCTCTCTGTGGGCTTCAGATTCCCACCCTGTACTGTTCACCATGCCTTGCCTGTAGCACAGCTTATTGTCATTCTCTTTCTCGCCTCAGTACCTCTCATCCCCAAGTCCAAAACCTCTTTTTTCTCTCTGAGCACGTTGTGTCTGTATCTGTTTCTCTGGTACTCTCTCTTGGATCTCCCATTGTTTCTTAAGGTCAAGCATCTCTAAAATGGAATTTCTCTTGCTTCTTCCTAAAATGCCTTCCCTCTCCCGTTGCTCTATCACCAGTATTAAGTTCAATCTTTCTCACTACATTCTCTTCCCATTAAGACTTTCACTAATTCTTTTTGCTTAATCTGGAAAATTCAAAACAGCAGCTCTTTTAAGTGGGTATGTGATTAAAAAAACTGTAATACTGATCATCTCATAATTAGCATTAACCACTTCCTATTACCCTTCTTTTTTAACCTTTACAGTGGATGCCATTTCAAATAAACTTTACCCAACCTAAGGCTCACTCACCACAGCCCCCATAGATCTTGCTCACAGAATTCAGACTTTCTCACCCTCATTTTTAAGATTTTTTTGCAGATTCTGACAATATCTCATCTGACAATACCTCATTCCCCCTATTGTCCTCATCTCTCTCTAGATAATACTTAAGATTTCTCTTCATCTCTCTTTTTCATGGTAGTCTTCCTTCTCCAAGCAAGTTTCCTTTTCCTTCCTTTCTTGTATCCCATTTTTCACCTCAATCCTCTTAACACATAAAAATTAGTTTATATTAGAATCAACTATAAAGAACAAAAAACCCCAAAACAATCCCAAAATTGGTCAGAGGATGCTTTTGACTTCTGATATTTACAAGTTAAAATGTGGGCAGGAAAGATATTTGTTTCGTTTCAAAGCAGGAAGAAAATACATTGCTGCTTGTCTGTTGTTGTATGAGGTACCACAAAGGGTTTCTGTAAGTGGCATCACCTATACTAAATTTCCTGCTGTCAAACCCCTTCAATGAGACTTTAATTTTTCTGTTGCAACAGTAATTTTCTTAAAGACTTGATCCAACAAAGTACTTAAACACTTGTTTGTGTTCAGACTTGTGAGTGACCTCACTGTAGATACTGGAATTGCACACCTCATATACTTGCAATTAAGCACACAAACAATTGTTCTACTCAGATTGTGCTTTAAGCTAGCTTAGTGGTTTATTACATTCATTTTGCTTTCAGGACACAAAAGAAATCATTTGAAGAAACATATCTTGCAAGATGCTGTATTTAAGCAGATTTTTCAGGTTTTAAAATATTTTTAGCTGAGGCATTAACTTTTTTCTACAGACTGAGACATTAGTCTCCTGACTTTTATGGAAGTTCACAGAAAAAAACAAAGACTATGTTAAAAAAATGTAAAATCTCCTTATACTAACACCTGGGAATGAAAATTCTTGCAATTTCTTCTCCACCTCTACATGAAAAATGCCTTACCATAATGATACATTTGAAAAGTGTATTCCTTTTAATGAATACTGACTTCTTCAGAAATAAAGATATGGATAAATGGATATTGAAATGTAGAAACATATGCCATAGAACATTTATTGATAAAAAGAGGTCTGGTGTTCTTTCACAGAAACTACTCCAAGTCATTATAGCATTAGCAGTGGTTCAAACCATTCAAAGTCTAATGGCATTGTGTCCTGTGCCAAACCAAAAGGCCCATTGCATGCAGAAGAGAAAAAAAAAAGACATAATATATGTTCGGTACTAAAAAATTGATACATCCTTAAAATACCAGGCAGCATAGGAGGAGTACTTGGAATACTGAATAGCATTTATATAACACATAATGAATTTTAAGCTTACAAAGGAAAGAAACTTTTCTTTATAGTTAAAAACAACTTTTCTACCATTTTAAACATTTTCAAGTCAGTGTTTTCCATAATACTGAATAAACCTTTGAAATTTTGCTGTTGTGATAAATACTTACCCCTTCCTCAGGGAAGGGAAGTTTCATGAGTTGGTCATAAAATGAGTGTTCAACAAACTCACAGAGAAGCTGTGAATGCAGCTGAAACAGCTTGGCTCATCAAATGGTTTTGGATTTTAACCATTTTTTGCCTCCCCGAGGTTACCCCTTTTTGGATACCTTCCTCTGACAAATGCCACCCTTTCAGATCTTCACTACCCTTCCACATATCCTTTTCCCGAAATTACTGATTACAGCATCAGATCTCCCACTGCTTCAAAATATGTATTACACTGGGGCAATGCTCTCAAGGTCACTTCTCAGAATCTTTTCTATTGATTATCATTACAAACTATTAGATGTCTGGCTGGGTGAGTGCCTGTTAGGCTACTGCTAGCAGCTCCTGAGGTTTTAGTCCGTTTTATGGAAGAGCTTGTGTATAAATTTGGATCTTTTTCTTCCAGGTATCCTATTGCTACATTTAAATATTACATAAGGTATGGGCTGGGAGCAAACCAGGGGATTTTCTCTTGTGGTGCACTGTTGAAGAAGAGCACAAAAAGCTGAGCTCTGCATACCCTGAGTGTGCTGGATGGGAGTCAGCATAGCTCTGCACAGCAGAGATAGTCCCTTTCATCTGTGAGATCAGAGGTTCAGCCTCTGCACCAATCAGACCACTGCAGCTTTTAGCAGGGAACTTTGGATTTATGTTCCCTTTTAAAAATATCTTGATTTGCTCTTGCTGCCAGGTCAGGAGTAGCTCTGGGCATTGGGAGCATGAGTGTTAAGGAAAGGTGTTGGCTTCTCACATGTGTGGGGAGAGTTGCTGGTGTGTGTCTTCTGCCTGGTGCAGGGGAAAGCACTGAGGACAGTGCTCTGAGATCAGCCTCCTGGGAGCAGGCTCCCTGGCCAAATGCCGTCTGCCTAGAGATCCTCTTCTTCCAAAACTGTTATGAAACCATGTTCTCTCTTGCTGTGGTGGGGGACAGTGTGCTGCTTGGAGTTTCTCAGTTTTAGTCAGAGAAGACATTTCTGTGGGGTTACTGTATTCAGGCTTTGGGTAGTTCATATTTCTGAAGAAGAGCTGTGTATGATTCCAAAGTTCTCTGTTCCTATCACATAGGGGAAAAAATGTTGTGCAGTTAGTTTTTCAATGCAAGGGTTAAAAGCTGCTGACTCTGTTTTCTGAGCTGGGGCTCCTGTTCCATCTATGCACGTGCAATTGACACTCATACCCACAAAACTCACTTAATTGAGGACTGAGTCATTCCCTCCTACATTCAAACCCATGCTCCCAACAGCTGGTACACAGAGTCTTTTGCAGCTTTTTGAGTTTTGGGAGGGTTTTGATGGAATTTTCTTATATATACTGTATATTTCTTGTTAAATTATGGTCACAGTCTTCCCTAACTCTGACATTCCCAGTTTCTACTGGCAGGGCATCAATAGCTTTTCTTCCTGTTGTCAGTTTTGCTACTGTTGCTCTTATAAAGATGCTTCTGGGAGTTTTGAGAGGTTTGATTCCTTTAGACAAAGACACCAGCATCAGCCTGGTTCCCATGGCTACAGCTCCTCAATCTCTACTCAGTACAGACTTTTCAGCCACTCTCATACCAAAAAAAAAAAAAAAAAAAAAAAAAAAAAAAAAAAAAAAAAAAAAAAAAAAAAAAAGGTAAAATAAAAATCCTTCCCTTATCTCTGGACTCTGCAAGTTGAATTGCAGCTTCCTCCTGCTATTCATACTGGCAGCAAGAAATCCCGAAGAGAAAACTTAAAGAAACACATGAGTGTAAAGACTCACTTGTGACTATTCCTTCCAAGGCTACTGCTGTCACAAATACATCATACAATCCTGCACATAAATCAGCCTGGATCCATCATGAAATAACTCCTTTTTTCCTCTTTTAAGCTAGAGGATTGAGTAGATAACTCATTTTTCTGGTTTCCTTGAATAAATTTGGTTAAATTTTTGTCACTCTCAAAACAGATGAGTAAAATGAACAGTTTTAACCAAAATGAGAGCATTTTGTTCTGTCTTTTAACACTGAAGAACAAGGCAAGCCAAAATAAAAACATTTCATTTTCAATGTGGGCAATTTTAACAGACGTGACTTATAGAAAATGCAGATATAGCTCTGAGAACCCTTCTGTAGAATAAAGTAAGAAGTTTAATTTCTGTTCTCTTTCAGGCAAGCCAAAGTCCACTTCCCTGGCTGGACAAAAGTTTTTGCCTTGTTTCAATAAGTCTTTAAGGACTTAGCACAAAACCCAACTTAACAGTTTTCCTCCTGCATCATATCATATTCTCTAGTAGAGCAGTTAAAGCAGTCTCCTGAAGTGCCCTTATACTGGGAGAAAATATCTAATTCAGATTTTTAGGTCCAGAAAGCATCCCAACCCATTAGTTGGTCATTGAGGATTTCTTTACTTCTCATTTCTAAATCTAGTCATACACATGGGCAAAATTCACTGAAGTGTACAACTGTCTTTAGGATGAAGTAGCTTGCACTGCTGTAATTTAATAAACTGTTTTTAAAACCCTCTAGTCTTCTAGAGTTTTGCTGAAACAGCTTGTAGAATTTCAGAGGAGGACCAATTAATACCTTATAGTCATGTATTAACATGCCATACAACATCTGATGGCCCAAAATCCTTTATTTGGGTTTAATTTAAACAAGAACAAGTCTAGAATATCTGTGGGTTTCACTCTGATTTACCACTGTATACATTGCCCAAACTGCACAAAACTCTAGGAAACAGAAAGTCTTCTGGTAGCACAGTATCAGTGACAGCTGGTTGAAACATTGCTTGAAACTACCATTTTGCAAAAAATATAGGCCTTCTTTTGAACTATGAATAAAATAGTAGCACTGTATATAAAATACCATGCCTCGATTTACTTTTCTTGGAACTTATGAAAAATATTAGCTGAATCAAGGAAAAGGAGCCAGAATTAGATACTAAAAATTGATTAGCGAACAGAAAATACATTTTAATTCAATTATACCAGCAGACTTTTCTAAAGACACGGTTGGTTTTGGGATAAATATGAGGTGAAATTTCAATGTGTAGGATTCCTATACAATTTTCAGTTTGTTCTTTGTTGGGAGCCTGGATTAAATCGACCCTCAAAGTACTTCTCCTGCAATGACACAGCTCTGCTCCACCAGGTGTCTGCCGATATGGTAGTTTAGCTCACTGATCCCTCTGAGGGATTGTTCTCCTAGTGCCAGGAATGGTAGGGCTGTCTAGTGTCTGGGTTCCCTCACATACCTCCCCTTGGCTTTCCCGAGTGGTGGCATGTAAGGAATGTATACATTTGACTGGGATTTACGGATAACAAAGGACCAAACTGGAATAGTTTCTTCATCACAGGTTCCTGCTATGTGAGGATCAACTTTTCACCATGTGTGCGGAAAAGCTGATGTTTTTGGAGGGCTTCAAATCCCCTGCATATGCGTAGTACAAGTGGTCTCTGTGCTCATTAAATACACAATCGGGGTCACTGTGGACCATCTGTGCACCACACATGGGGAATCTGACACTTTCTATCATCATTAAACATGATATTAACGCAATACTCAGCACAGGCTTAAATAATAGTCACAGCAACTAAAATTAAATCAACCCACAGCCATCCACCCTCCTTCCATGCTGGGATCTTCCTCAGACATCTCTTCTTCCCAAAGCTGTGAATAAAAGCAGGTTTCATTTGACTATTTGCCAAAATTATCTGACCAGAAATATGTACTTCTGGACAATTCAACCCCTCCTCAGCAGCACATTAAAATAGGTCAGATGAACTGCTGTTTAAGACTGCCTATTTCTCTCTCTTTTTTGACAGAGAGCCTAAAATGAAAACCTAAGCAGTGAACACCCACCTGCCAAAGACCATTACAGCTGGGTGAGAAGCACTGCACTAAGTGTCTTTCAAAAAGCTTTTAGCTAAATCTAGGTCCTTTTAAAATGCTCTGTGCTTTTCCAGGGCTGCCTGCCATTGCATCTGTCCTGCCTTCAATCTGCTTGCCACTTGCAGGAGGAGCTTCGGGCAAGCCTGAGGCCAACAGCAGGAGCTAACTCCCCTTCCACAGTTTTCCTACACATTCACCATCTGGCTCATTGACTTCTGTGGATATACACCCAGACCTTGTGTCCCTCTACAAGGTCTCCTAAGCAAGTCTTCCCTCCTCAGACTCAATTGCTTAATTAGCAGTTCCCTTCCAACCCCTACTACCAGCATCTTGAACTGACTGCTTGGGTGGTGGCATTCCTGGGCAGTGCTGTAGGAGAGTGGATGCAAAAAGAAGCTAAATGAGATGATGAGTCTGGTTTTTGCTCTTGAAACAAGGAAATAAAAGACTACACCTTCTAGTGATGAAATACATTCTACATTCATTTTAAACCACCACAGGTGATGCTATTATGTTTCCCCAAATCAAAAGGAATTTATCTTGGGGCGATTACTTTGCCTACTGTCAAACTCATGGATCTGGACCTTGGCTTGAAAGTAAAAATCATGCCAGGGGCAACTCCACCAGCTTTTTATCTGGGAGAAGTGGAAGTTAAATTTCTCTCGAAAGTCAAGCATGCATTTATATGCAACTTAGAACTTAACTACTCTCTCAAAATGAGCATTTACACTTTTCAAATCATTAACATCCCCTTGGATACCAATTGCAGTAAACATTTAAAATGACAGCTTTTCTCAGAATTTTCATTGCTATAAGAAGTAACTCAAAGTGAAATTGCCTGTAATTTCAGGCAGATCAATGAAATCCACCTTATGGTGATCTATTCAAGAAAGTACTCATTGAGCACAATTTAGGAAAAAACCTGTTAACTCTCCAGAATTAGGTTTCTTAAATGCTTCCAGGTACTTCAAATTAAATTTTGTTCAGTGCTGAAGAACAGACCTGTTTCCTGCTATATTTTTGAAACTCTACAATAGCCTTTCATCTCGCAAATGTGTAACTGAAGTTTCAGTTAGGACTATTATGTACAGCCTAATCTCTGTACAACTCAACAGGAATTTTCCAGTGATCTCCATGGCAAAAGAAGTATTAAGAAATCAACACAAGAGCTACTCACTACATTTCTGAAGCATCTTTTGCTATCAAAGGTATGTTAAACCTAGTCTGTTAAATCTGTTAACAACTTCCTATTTAATTGTTCCCTCAAGAGTCATTGTTCTTTCATACGGTCTCTTAATAACAATAATATACCAATAAACTAATTAACATATGTAATATAATATTTATTCATAAGATATTATCTCTACACTAAGCCATTCTGACATGCTCCTCTCTATGAAGGTCTCATGAATTAGTAATTAAGGAGGCCTTATTTTTGGAGTATTTCACTTGAACAACACTCTCAGACATGTGGTATGATTCTTGGTGTGCCTTACACAGGGCCAGGAGTTGGATTTGATGATACTGATGAGTCCCTTCAAACTCGATATATTCTATGATTCCGTACTGATAATTTTCCTTCATCTCACAAGCTTGATAAAGTAAGCCCAAGAAACTGCCAGCTTCAAGGGGAGAACTCTCTTTCACTGACAAATGGGATGTCAAGGCTGATCTCCATTATGGCCAGCAAAGCTGAACACATGTGCATGAAGAGCAAAGAGAACAATCCAAGGGGGGTGGTAATGCTCCATCTCCATGCTCTTCAGTAGATCCAGGTGCTCTAGGAGATGTTTTTTGTGTGTCTTCCAGCTGCCTCTGTCTTTCATGGGGATGAGCAATCCTTGCTTATTCTTGAATCCTGGCCAGCCCCTGAACATCATGTCACTTTGGCTGGAGTGAACACTTTCCTTCTGTGATGGCCTTGGGTGAAGGTGGAAGGGCTCATAAGAGCTTGGTTGGTACTCTAATATGTTTCTGGTTCCCAATTTATTTATTTACAGAGGAATCTCTGTACAGCATTGAGGCTACTCATAAATATTCAAAAGCTATTTATGCATTTAAATTTTTAGTCTTCTTCAAATTAGTGAGCTACGTCATCAAGTTCAATATGCTAACTTTGGGGAATCCACTTTTTTCCCAAACCTTTGTATTTATAAAGCTGGCATATATCACTCATCTGTATTACCCTACAGCTCCATGATGTTTTATACATTTACTCTATCATAGGTTAACTCAAGATCAACATCCTGTATTGATGCTTTGCCTTAGAAGAGGGCTGACACAAAAGCACTGAACCTCCCCACTACCTTGATGGCAAACACCAGAATTTACGGGGTGTCTGTTGTATAGAGATTGATTCTCTCTTTCTCCATTGGATAGTGTGAGCCTATTTGTGCTTTGAAAGGTTGAAAAAAAGTGGGATTGCTCAAGAGATTTGTAATTGACAGGTAACACCTCCAGAACTGAGCTTACGTTGCTCACCACCACTACCACACAGCCCTAGCATTGTTCTGCAGGCAGTCACACATTTTCCTTTCTCTATTCACCATGCCTCCATGCTGGCCTGTTGGCTTATTTAGCCAATGAAAAACACGTTAAATTTCAAAACTGAAAAAATTCTGTGTGGACAACTTTTGTTTTGATCAAACTTTTCTGGACTCCAAAAATACAAGAGTTTGACTTGATTAAGGTAATGATGGGAAAGGATTTTGCATCTCTCACATTTTGAAGATTTTTGTGATTGTTACTGTTTATTAGAATTCAAGTATTTTAAAAAATGTTTGTTGAACAAGCATTTTGCCTTCTGCCTCGTTGCTCTGATGGTACCTTCCACTGCCTAAAGTCGCATTGTATCCACTGGAATACATAAATGGAGCATAAACTGATATAGCAATGACTAAAGAGACAGGATGTGGATGCCTGAGAGATCCCATTGGATATGCCCTCTTTGATTCACTGACACGGTTGCAGTCAGGCGAGATGCTGATATTTGACCTCTATTTCATAGGACAGGGTAAACTGCTGACAGATGTTGACCTTACAGGCTTGCACATCTGCAGTGCTTCCCTGCCATTTGCCCAAAATAGCTTTGATTAGTTCATTTTCAGTTTGTGCTTCTGTGCCCGTTTGTTTTGCCCGGTTCTTGACAAAACACAGCACAATCAATCTGAGTGCAAAAATGTGATCAGTTTTTGGTTAAGTAATTGCAAACGACTGGATTTTACACACTTTTTAAAATAGTATATCAGAATAAGAAAAACAAACACATCACAATGTGATTTTGTATATGTCCTGCATTTTTAATAATCTTTGAAACCAAGGTTCCCTCTTTACTTCCATGATTGTAATAATCTGGATTTATTTTGTTCCTGGTAATGAGAGGAAATTGTGTGCAAATTCTATTCCCAGACCAGCCAGATTAACAACTGTAAAACCCTTCAACCCTCTAGTTGGCAAATGATTTATTGACATGACATTCAAATGTGTTTTGCTTCAGCATTAATGACAAGAGTTCCAGAACTTGTCACTAAGGTGATAAATGGATCCTTATACATACAGCCTTGAAAAACTGGGAATGGTGCCATTTTCCCCCTTCAATTTATTGAAAATCACCTCTCTTTACATTTACAGGAAGTAGCAACTTTTTTTTTCCATGCTGTAGTTATAATATATCACCATTTTGTTTATGAACAGTTAATTACTTTATTCGACCTTGTATTACTGGGAAGGTATGGGTTAGTACACAGGAAAAGCACTCTGAAAACAGCTGTTGCAGGACTGATTTTTCTTGACCTTGAAGAAGATAACTGGAATGAATAAAGCAGCCTAATCAAATATAACAGTAGTAAAACTGCTATGGTCATGAAATGCACTGACGGCACATTTCCTAATGTGTCTGGTTTAAGCATATCTATAAAAGCTTATAAAAATGAGGAGAAGAGGTTCCCAAGGACAAGTTGTTCCTATACTGAGAAACAAACATTGACACTGCAGCCTATAGCAGTTGCTGAAATATTTATGCAGATAAAAAAATAACAGATTTAGTCATGTTGTTATAAAAGTTGGAGCTCTCTGATATTTTCAAAAGAAATATGTAAGAAATGGTAGGTTTCACTCTTACTCAAAGTGCAGAGAGAAATTCCTTTTATTTTTTATCAAAAGCTTTTACTCTGAAGATTCATATGGATTTGTGAAAAAAAAATTAGTGAATTTCTTATTTAGGATTTGCTTTCACAAAAATATTGTGAATCCAACAAAATGAATTCCATTTCCAAACCAAAGAATTCAGACTGTTTGTTCTATGATGGGTGTTATTTCAGCAAACTGATTTAACTTGTAGAAAAAAGAATTCTACAATGTTCAAACAAAAATGAAACACTTTTGTGCTGGAAGGTTTCAATAATTTCGATTCTTTCTTATTATTAGCAGTGATCAAATTGAGAAAATTTTCCTGACTGACTGTTTGATCTGGTTTGGGTGAGAAAAATGACTTTTAACAAAACCTCAGCAGTTTCCCAGGACACAAAGACCATTTTTATTCTTGTGTATTAACTAAATTTTGTAATAAACTCAATCTATTTGTATGGGTTATATGGTATTTTGAAAATACTCTGCATTCAGATGTCCCTGATAAGTTCATACCCTTTGCATGACAAAAATTGGGTATTTCACAGCCCAGACACTGCACAGCTATCCAGGCACGATGGAAGGACCCAGGTGTCAGACTGCAAGGGATGGAGAAGGCAGGAGTGAGAATCAGTGTTGACTGTCCCAAATTCACATCCTTGCAGCAGGGACTATGCCAGCCTCCTCAACTCGCTGCCTTAAGGTGCCTAAGTTGAACTGCTGTGATTCAGATGAAAATTAGGGCTTCTCTGCCAAAGAAAGCAGGAGTAAGCTCAGTGTGAGTGGATCAATTGCTTTGATGTAAAGCTCAGTACAAAATGCCACCCAGACTAGGAGCAGCTTCTGCATCTCTAGCACAGACCATCCATTACAAACCCAACAGCCCAGGCACTGTAATTAATACAGTGCCAGGAGTTTTTAAATGTGCTTGTACTTTATCACAACTTTAATGTGAGAAATTGGATTGAAGCTCCTGGGAGAACAAACTTCCCTTCTCCAGTGAATCTGCAGCTCTTATGCACAGCAATCCTCCAAAATTCATGCATCTGGAAAAAGGATAAGATGAAAGCAGAAAGTGCCCTTGTATGTAAAAAGCTTAAAAGTAAGAGGGAATTTACTGAACTTTGATGTACACGGAAAATGTTTAAATGTCTTAGGGCATTTCTTTATTAAACTTTTTTCCACATCCTTCATAACATTAACACAGCAATAGCTCTATTATTGACTGTTCTATAAAGATTTATCTTCATCTTGGACAAACTCAATCAGATTCATAACTGATATATTTCTGAATGCCATTTGTTATGAAAAATGAGGCCTGTTCCTTAGTCAATTAGATTTCCATGTAAAACTATCTGCTATGATTCCCAGGAGCTTTATTCCATGTGAAGGGTTAAAGGTAGGTTTCCCAAGTCTTATAGGAAACACTCCTACTGTTCAATAGTGCAGGATGTAATTTAAGGTCAGCATTAGTTAAAAGGAAAATATGAGCTGTTTTATACTTGAACAGAAACCACAGGCCTTGCAAAATACCAGTAAAGTTTCAGTGCTGTGAGAAAAATAGCGATGCATTTTTTATTGTTATGAAATTCCTGATAAAGGTCGAAATAGCTTTCATAGCAGAGATTTAAATAAACTTTTTATTACACTGCTTCCTGGCATTTTATCAAATCAGATGGATGTAGACAACATATAATATTATCAACATCAATCCCACATTCAGACTCTCCAAAGCATCTGAAGACATTTTATGAGGGCATGGAGTTTTTTGCTTATTTGTCAATACCTGTGTTGTAAACTGGAGACATAATGATGCTGTGAAGTAGCTCATTCTGATAGCAGGTAACACCTTACATTGCTTTTAGCCTGTGTTGCTCACTACTGGCTCCTTTCAGGCTGGCTTTTGTTGAGGTGTCTGTGAAGTGCTGGTGACTCGGTGTGATGCCCAGCAAAGTTGGCTGTTGTCTTCTGTAGCCTCCTGTGACCTGTTTTCAAAAAGAAAGGCAGGTGGAGAAGCTGTGATAAGGAGAATGGTTAAGATTAGATATGATACATCAGCTTGTTTAGGTATGTTGTGCTTATTATATGCAGTCATATATGACTTGGAAGGAGGGGTGATCGCTGTGGAAAAGATGAGTCAAGGTGACTTAGAAGAACCAGAGGGCTGAGGAGGAATTCAGACCTCAGTTACCCAGATGAATGATGGTGAGTGGATTTCATGCCTGTTGATGAGAAAAGTATGAGCTACCCAAACATTAGAGAATTCTCAATTAACCTTATCAGGCCAGAAGAGAGGACAGGTTCTCACCAGAGCGCCATTAGGGCTCTGCTGAATGCAGTCAATAAAAGACAGGATATGCTGCAGAGATAAGAATGGGATGATAAACTCTGCAGAAGGTATAATGCTGTAACCAAGCATGCCTCCCCACCTAAAGTACAAAGAACAGCACTGGAGAGAGGAAAACAACAACCTCAGGAAAGAACGGTGGAAAAATCGACCTACAAAGTGGAACTCCCTACAACAGAAAGTAAACAGAATCAGGAATTTAAAAAGAATTTTAAAGTGATTATAAATAATGGCAACTGTTTTGGGAAATAGCTAGAAAATCCCATGCATAGGCTAATCTTTATTGGATCAGGAGGAGACAGAATGATGAGGGACAACTAACCCACTTCCACTTACTGAGAAGTTCTTAAATCCAACATTGAAACATCTGCTGGGCACAGGTTGAGAGTACTGGATGGCATTTTTAGTGCAACAATTCCTGAACTCATTTATTGCTTGAACATTAAAGAGGAAAGAATGATACAGAGCCACTAATATAGTTGCTCATAACTTTACACCTAAAACATCTAAAAATTATTTTTCAGAGCTCCCTTGATTTTCTATGAAAAGTTACTGTTAACATGCCTTCTTTGTGCTTATTCAGAAATAAATCAAAAAAGAATCTTTCCATCGAAAGATCAACCTCTAAATGCTGACCTCAGAAAAGTAGACTTGTGGTGCTACAAAATTAGACACTTCTGTGTCTCTGCTCTGAATAAGTTGTTAACCTTCACCCCTTTCCCAGCATTAGCAGAAATAATCATTGCTACTTATCACTGTTACTCATTGTTTTCAAAACATGTGTTTTGAAATCTTTGCCTTGAGAAGATTTTGCAGAAATTGCATATGTACAATTAAAGCTAATGGGATATGAATAAACTGTAGTTAACAAGCCACAAAGACCGATTTGGAACAGGACTTTTAAGATGTGATTTGAACATTGTGATAGAGAGCACTTGATGAGTGAAAATCCTAGACTGAAGAAAAGGCATGAAATTATAGACCATTAGAGAGGGAAGCACAGATGCATTTGTTCTATAGATGTACTCAAAAATTTACTTATCTTTTAATTCTACTCCCATTGTAAGCCACAAACTTCATATATTTCCAATTGTTTTTCCTTTTCATGGCCCACTGGAGTTGTCACACCTTGTATTCAGTGCAAGTTTTGGAAAGTGCTCACATTCATAGTATTACCTATTGTCTAAATCAGGCTGGGTTTGAACCCATGTTCCAGCATATGAATAACTGTGCTTGGCTACGTGTCCTCTGACAGGCAATTGCTGAAGGTGAGCAGAACTGACAGTTTCTTTAGGTTTAAGACCAAGGTGACCCTAGCTTTCTAATTTAAGAACAGGTTTTGTTCTTTAAGTTCAGAGGTAGCACTGGTTACTCCCTTGCATCTCAAAACTAGACCAAACAGAGGGAAAAATAAACATGTGTCTCAGCATAGTCTAAGAGCAAGTTTAGATCTCTGCCCACTTGGTGTGCTGCCTGTTGTGAATCTCACCTGGGGCAGCTGGCACTTCTCATGCACTGCAGGGTGAGCTGCAATGTCCAAACCAGGACAGAAGATTCCTCCTGAGAAGGCAGGGGACTTTGGGCATTGCAAAACCCCCTGGGAGGTACAGCTGCATTCTATTCTCTAACTCAGCTGTGAACAGCCTGAGGGTATTCTGGCACTTACTCAGACTTTTGAGAACCCTCTTAATAAATAGCAACAAAAGTAGAACAAAGAGTCAACATAGCATCTCTTGCATGCTTTTACCAACCTTTTACAAAGATTATGTATTCCATAAATTGTCTGATAGAACAGAAGGAATTGTAAAAGTCATGTGGTCCAATGTTCAGGACAACATGTCAGAAAAACCTCAGTCATTTCTTCATAGAGATCAAAACTTGTGTCTCCTCCAAAACAGAGGAGACAGACCCGACCTTGCTGTGAAGACTTAATGTCTTCACCACATACAGTGGCACACTGTTCCAGTGGCTAATTATCCACCCTTACTGCTGGGAATGTGCTATTTCTGGTTTGATTTTGTTTAGCTTCTGCTCCTCTTCCAGCTTTTTTTTTTTTTTTTTTCTTTCTTGTCTTATTCTCTCTTCACAAAATTAAAGAGACAGCCACAGCCAGTATTTTTTTTCTTATGTTGGCACTATTAGACTGTAACTGAATCACTGCTTAGCCAATTTCAAGCTGAGCACTTCAGATTTCAGTATCTACGTTAGACTTTCCATAGCACAAATTATTTCTGTTGTTCTTTCTGATCCCCCTTTTGTTTACCCTTTTCTCTTTGACATCAGGATCAAACTGTTCCTGTTCCAGACTTTATTGCCTTGTACACAGAGGTAGTACCTATCTCTGCTCTAGCTGCCTATCAAGCCAAAGATACCACTTTGCAGGATGAATATTTTCTCTTTTAGCCAATGCTGAGTTTGTTGGACTGGTGCAACTGTGGACAGGGGGAAGGGATGGAATTTCTTCAGAGCAGTACAGAAAAACAAGTTGCTGCTCCTTCTGGAATAAGGTTGGGAGTAATCCCCTATATGCATGGGACAAGGTGATTTATTGCCAGCATGGCTGAGTACTTACTGTTAGTGTGCCACAGGATCTGCTGCCTGTGGAAAGCTGGGGCAGGAGATCAGGACAGCACTGAGGCTGCAGACATCCAGATTTTCACTGGACAAATGTCTGTGAATTTTGATAATTCTATTGCATTGTGAATGTCAGTGTTGTAAAATGCATAGAATGTTTTACGTATGTGCCTCTGGGTTAGTACCTAAAACTGCTTTCTATCACAATTGAGAGATCCTTTATGGTTATAGTCTTTTCCCTTTCTGTGCATTATTTCAGCCATATTTTTAAACAAGTGTATTCAAAATTGTTCAACAGACATTTTCTTTGCATATATTTCAAACTACTGCTTATCTAAAAGAGAATTTAGACTATGAGATATGTGCTGTCATTTATCCGCAGGTTACTTGAGTAACCTGCTATTACTTCTATTCCAGGATTGAATGAATCACATTTTTATAAGCAGAAGGAAACATAACCAAAAGATTTCTAGATAGTCTCTGTGGTCATTAGATCTAACTACCTGGTAGCATTAGTAATTTCACTGTGTGTTATCTGAATCTTTAGGCTTTGAATCATCTCTCAGTTTGGCTGTATGTTCCTAAGCCAATTTTGAAAAAGCAAATTAGGCTCCTAATTTTGAAAGCTGAATGGCATCAGAGTGAATTAGACTCTAAAATCTGGCTTGATTCCGTTTACTATCTGTGCCATGACTGCAAGGCACTATAAGGCAGCCATGCCTTTGCAAGAATTTGTGGTTTCTTACTTTACCCTGAAAAAGTGATCCTAAACACACAATATATTCAGCCATGAAATTTGCTAATGTATTTATATGCTGTTATGACTAACACAGGCATTCTTAATTAATAAGTCACAATTTCTTATTAGGTCCCTACTCACTAAGTGGCATGTGACTCAGTTAAAAGGAAATCATCAGGCAAAGCTCTGGTGAGTGCTTTAGAAATACCGTAATGGCTGCACTGCAATTAATGAAGTGTTAGAGATAATCCATTGCCATCTGTCTTTATTTTGCTAAGCCACTCAAGCAGAGACCATATTTGAAGGGAGAAAAGAAAATCCAGATCTAGAAGAATACTGCAAATGAGTATTCACCAACATTTGTTCCAGCTCTGAGCAGCTGTTCAGTGTGATCGTGTTCATACCTCCTTTTATTCCCTATTCATGATCATTCTCACAAATGAGGTTTTTCTTCACCAAATACCTAATTGCGAAGGAGCACGTTGCCATTCTTCTATTCACAGTGCTTTTGCCTCTCAGCCAGGGACCCAAATCAAACTGCCTGACTCCGCTGGTCGACAGCCGGCTGCTCACAACAACCTGGGAGCAGTTCTGAGGTGAGACTTGCACAAAGGGCTTTGGTACAAAAGTCCCCAGGACTCCCCATTTCTGAACCTCGAGTGAAAGAGAGAAAAAATGCAGAAATGACTGAGGCTGTCATGAATATGGCTCACTAAACCTTTTGGCCAGCTGCAATTTTCTAAGCTCTAAGCTGGGATGCAGCCCCAGGGGCTTGGAAAGGCTGGTCTGAAGGTAGGAAGCTCTTTTTCTTCTTTTTAACAGTGAGATACAATGAGGGCAACAATCTTTGCAAATGGCTGTACTCATATGCATACTTAAATGAGCATATGTGGTGGCAGTGCTGAATGGGGATACAGATGGAATTCCCTTGTATCTGCACATCTCAGAAATCTTAAAAGATGTTTTTTTCCAGTTCTGGTTCTGGTTCTGGTTCTGCTTTTCCCTCCTTCATCATGGAGAATCACCTCTCTTACTTACCTACTGTTGGTCCTACTTACCAACCTTGTGTTCATCAAGTACAATACAGTTCAATCATTAGAATACTTCCACCACTCTGAAGACAACTAAGTCTCTTCTTAAAAAAGTTTAATTAGTCTTTGTCTGGAGCACTGACCTACCAGTTGGTCCTTTTAAACCAAACAGAAAATACATGTTAATAATTATAAGTCCACAGCTCTCTCCAGGCTATGATTTTTGTGATAATGAAGGCAAAAACTGTGGTAAAATCAGAAAATGGTCAGTGAGCATCTTTAAAAAGTGTGAAAAGCACTGACCTTTATGAGTGTTTATTCCACTCAGTAAAATTGTCCAAATGAAACACTGACAGTTTTATTACCTAGTGGACTGTAATAAACCAAAATTCAATATTCTTTTTTCACTACAACTATTATTTCGGAGCATCTTGAAAGATTACATTCTTCATGTCCAGAAACATAAAATGCAGTAATTCAAGATACAGCAAACAGTTCGCCAAATAGATTTTGACAAAGGTTCTTCATCAATATTTTACTGAGAATGAAAAATGGACATTTCCTTTTTATTTATTCTCTCAGGAGACTAGCAACCTCTCACTGTGCTTCAAGGGAAAACTCAGTGCTTCTGAAATGATAAAATCCTCTTTGCAATCTTTTAAGAAGGTTGCAGTGCTACATGTCCATAATTTTTCATTTACTTTTTAATGGGATCTTTTTCTCAAATTCATATCTGGCGTATTTTTGAGTAATATTCATAGCAAAGCAACACCTTGTCTGCATAGGTATTTATTCCTGCAGAGATCTGCATTTTGATTTTATCTGTGTGTGAAATGAATTCTGACAGTTCAGCTTATCAGAAAAAATGAAGGCTGCTTTTACAAAATCAGTCTGCTCATGCACTCCCTGGCTAAACAGGCTACAAAAGTCTAGCAGTTTCACCAGGGTGAGTGAGCCTCTGAGTCTGTTGGTTTCCACTTCATAACTTAATGCTTTGTAGGGTGAAGTAGCTCAAAAAGCTGAACAAAGAGTGAAGAGGTCTCCTTACTTGTTGATAGCCAAATATTCCCAGCTTTACCATTCATGAGCATTTTATCCGTGCTGGATTCCATTAAGGGAAATATGCACACATGGCTGAGAGGCAGACCTTGCCTTTTACAGGCCATTGCAGAATTGTAACCTAGGTGCTCTGATGGCTCCTTGGCAATTCCTGCCTCCTTTTACTGAGAAGCTGGGGGAGAGGACTCATCTCCCATTTTACTGAAATTGGAGATTCCTAAAGGAGACAGAGTGGAAAGTTTCCGCAGCACCATGAAATGGGCCCTTCTTTGGAAACCCTGCCTACAGAGAGAATGCCAGGGCAGGAAGGTCTTCTCTTTCTTACCAGTATGGGTTTCTTGGGGAAGGTACCAATGTGGACAGGCAATCACACTTTCTCAGCTGACACTCAACTCTTGGCTGTCAAGTGATCCATGTCACTGCCTTGGATGCCAGCTAGAACTGGTTATGCTATTTTGGGTTCTGTGATGGCAGAAAGTAGGACTGAGTGTGTACCTCCCTTTCTGATGGCCAGAAAATACCCTTTGACTGGCCTCAGTCCCATTACTGCAAGTGATTTGAATTATAATGATAACTCTAATATTTTTCATAGAAAAATGTGCAGTATGCCATAGACCTCTGGAAAGAATGAACAAACCCATGGCTCGAAATGATCAAAAGCAGCTTTTGGTTCATCATTCTGCAGTTGAGATTTGCCTGCAGCCTCTTTTTCTGTAACATTTCTCTTTAAATGTTTTCTCAGCATCAATCTGTTGGTCATATCATCACAGAAAAGAATCCTCCTTTGCAACATATGATAAAACTGCAAGCACACATAAAACATCTTAGATCATAAAGATTTTCTCAGAAGTGACTGATAATCAGAGAGATAAACTGACAGGGAGATGGTTGATGTAGAAGTAAGGCCCTGATATAAATCTTTCAAAGGAAGGGGAATAGCTGATAAAGAAAATGAAAAATAGAATGTCAAATATTCAGGAAGTTGGATAGAAGTCGAGGTTACAGTGCACTTGCACATCCAGAATACCTACTCTGAGAGGACAGTAGAAGTAAATCAGAGCATCTGTTCTCCCAGCACTCATGTTTCAGTATTGTTTTGGTGTATGTTCCTGGTTTGATGGGGTCAGCAGTTCATTGCATCTAAATGCATGTTTGTCTCCTTAAAAGATCTTTCAGATCATGTTTACTTGTTTACTTCAGTCCTCAGTCAGGGATGTACCCAGTGAAAACTGGCTGCTGCGCATTTTGACGTTACAAGATGCAGAGCACTGCACATCCCTGTATCTGAGGGCACAGTTAAGCCCTCAGAACAGCTGAATCGTGTCTTTGTACAACAGGGGATTTGATAATTGGGCAGATGAAGCATGAAGGAATGAAGCTAGAGAGCTGGTGGCCCAAATTCCAGGCTGAATCCAACAAATTGCATTGTAAGAATGATTTTTTGTCTTTAAAACGTCTTTACAGCAGGGCTGTAATGGAGATAAAGCAAATGTTATTTACTGCTGGAGTATCATTCAAATGTCATTCTTTTAGAAGCATGCTATGCTGCTCATAAGCAGGCACAGGGCAGCAGTTGAGTCATTGTGCTGTCTGCATTTGTAACTGTACCCACTGAGCAAAATCCTAAGGCCATTCAGTGCCTGCATGACATGGAGCAGGGGCATGTCCAAAACATATCCTGTTATGTTTGGAGTTCAGTTAGAGATAATAATAGGTTGGCTTATAGTTTTAATCAGCAATGATTCGATGCATCTCTGCCAGATGTGTAGAAAAAACATCTGTAATGTTCATGTCAGTGTTGCATCCAGATTCCTTAGTCAGTTGTGCATGGGAAAAGGAGGTATTTTGAAATATTGCCAACACATGGATATTAGGTTATTACTTAAATTGACTGCATCAGCAAATGCACAGAAGTATCATTTACCAGACAAGTTTCTCTTGGTTAGTCTCTGATAGTGGATTTCTGTTCACATAAACGGAGTTTCTAGAGCTTCCTAAGGAGAGAAATATGAGGAACAGACATCCCATTTATCATCCTCAGGCCAGTGGGGACATTGAATATTTTAACTGAGTTTTGACAAATTATGTGTAAGTTGGTGATCTAGGAATGAAGTTCTGGAAACCATTGGCTATACATTTGTAAAAACAAGTAGGAAATTTAATATGTTAGGAGCCAGAGGGAAGGAGTATGCCAGTGTCATGCAGAGAGAAACATTTGAGACAGAGAATAAACTGCAGTTATAATTACAGAAAAAAATTTTGGCTGCACTGAAAGATGTTTTGATTTCATTGATTTCAGAGAGAATAGAATTACATCCAAAGCATGTAGGAGTGAACAGTGTTTGTTAGGATCATATCTTTAAGACAGATGCAGGTGTAGAGGACAGATGCCCCAGAGAGTGCAGGAACAGTTAGGAATAAAATAACCTTTTTCCCTGAACAATGAACTTTGTGTACGGTTTTGTAATGGCAATTTCTTGCTCTGCAGGGCAATTTGAGAAAATGTTTTTTCCTTCTCCTTCTTTAAATTTGATACTTTCAAGCTGGTTTATGTGAAAGGGAAGAAGAATGCAATCATTAGGTAAGCACTTGCTGATCCAAGAGAAAAGTTTTTGACATTTGCCTTATGCATGAATGTAGTAGCAGAGTGCAATCCCTGTAAAATAAGTTTCATATCAGTGCAGATATTGACAGTACTGTGTATCTTGATGCCATCTTTGTGCAGGGCCATGATCTCTCACTGGCTCTGTAGAAGAAGTGCCACACTGCCCCATCTTTCCAGACATGTCAGCAGGTCCTAAGGGCACATTTCTGTCAGCTGAGCATTCCCGTGGCACACTGCTAAAAAAAGCTGCTACTAATTCCTGACCTGAGATCTCAGTGCAATATAAAATGCTTTCTCACAGCACCTCTGGTTTAAAACCTGTAGGAAGCATTCTTATTTTACTTGTTGTGCAGAAAGCAAGGCTGAAGAGGAACTATGTGGACACAGAACATATTCTGCCAGTGGCAAAACAGGCATTATGAACTTCACTGAAGTATGAACCAAAGTTTGTTTTTAGCAATAGGGAAAGCACTAAGGGTACATTCTATTCATTCCAGATCTACCTGGGGTCCCAGAGCTTCACAGAGATGAAATTACAACAGTTCTGTGATGCCAGTGCATAAGGGACTGTCTTTGCCCTGGGTGACACCTCATGAAGAGGATGTTATCTTAGCTGGACATTATCAGCTGTGTAAACTCAAGACTTGAAAAATTTCCTCTTCTAAGTGCATCGTTAAAAATTGAGGAAATCTGGCGTCTCCTGAAACACTTTGGCAAGCCTGCAAAGTTTTTAACTTCCCTGCTTCCATTTCCATGCTGTAAAATCAAGAGTGGGGAAAAAGATTTTTACTTTTTTTTTTTTTCTCACTTGATGTTATAGCATTTTGAATGCAGAAATTCAAGGAACTTGGAATATAAATGTGCAATGAAAGAACTGATCTGACTGCCAGAACCTCAGCCAAGATTCAGTGCAGCTGTGGCTCAGCAAGGGGAGATGGGTCAGGAAGTCTCTGTATCATCCATATTGGTCTGGCTGTTCAGAATATCAATTCTGCTCATTGCTGTTGGATTATACACTGAGGAGAAGAGGAAAATTAACTTGCTCTCTGGAATGCAAGATGAGAAATAGTTTTGCTGCCCAGCCTCACATTTTTGAACTGTGATTCTGCTGATATCAGCAGCTGTCTGCTGAATCATCTTTCTCTTTTGCTGTTGCCTTGGTCCTTTTAAAGGAAGAATAACCACAGTGAAATAAGAAATAAGTTGGAGTAAAATACAGCTGAACTTTAAAGGGAAAAGAAAGACACAGTAAATATAAAATGAACATAAACAGATTCTGCTGTTCCAAAATGCAAGTTTCAATTGTTTTGATACAACTATTCCAACCAAATATAGAAACGGAAGCTCCAGAATAGCACAAAAACAATAACACACATGCACAGACACACACACAAATACTCCCAGCTTTCTGTTACAGTGCCAGACCTTGGCAGCAGGAGATTATTAGCCTGTTTTTCGGACTTTCAGGTCTAATTTTTGTCTTTTTTCTAACAGAATAGTTTCACTGACTTCAAGAGATACATTCCTCACTTTTCGAAGAGGGATACCACATATAGGCTGGAGAAATACATGTAACTTAACAAATAAATTTCCAGATGGTTTTCTACCTTCAGTGAAAAACTGGGGGTTTAGTCTTGCCTGTCTAAACATAACAGTAAAGATTTGTTTGCTTTCACAAATGAATAATATTCCAGATTATCTTCTGTGAGTTTCAGTTGTTATTTCTACAAATATACATATATTTTCATTTGTCCTAAATATTCTATTTTTTCAATAAATAGCAAACTACAATAAACATCACTGGTATTGTTTATTAAAGTTTACAGAAGGGTTTTATCCATATCATAGTTTTAAGACAAATTTTCCATTTAGAATTAGTATACTACAACTGAAAACTGATAACAAAGTATAATATGTAGAGCTGCTATGTATTTATCACAGCTGAGGAAGTGCACTTCCATATTATCACTTCAAAGAATTAGTACTTCTCCTAATGGGAAAATCAAATTTTAAAAAATGTTTTGTTTTGTTTTGTTTTTTGTATGTCTTACTTCGTTTTGTTTTGTGTTTGGTTTGGCTGGGTTTTTTGTTGTTGTCTTTTGGGGGGGGGGGGTGTTGTGGGTTATTTTAGGTAAACTGTCTGTATTTTAGGGCTTTGGGTCCAATCATCTTCCCTCAGTCTTTGGTAATACCACATGGGTGGCAGGAGAAGTGCTCATAACTAGGGTTTGTTTAGTGCTGTGCATGAGCATTTAGCTCTGAGCCTCCCTGGGACATATGATTCTCCAAAAGCTGGTTGAAGAAGGCAAAGTTGGACTTCTGCTCTGAATCTCTCTCCCAAAAGCCCATCCTCCTCTCTTGATACCAAGATAATTTCAGCTGCACTTTCCAGAGGAGTATTACCAAATAGATAAGGAAACGGAGAAGCTGTTTAATATTCATGTGTTTTAGGGTGTCTTGGTCAACTTGTGGAATGTAATAAGGTGGTGCACAAAAGCTCCAGAAAGCCCTGGCTGATGACCACAGGACTGAGAGGAACTATTCTAGTGGGATGGCCCCAGGGTGACCCAGGGCAGCTCACTAAGCCAGCAAAACCCTACCCTGTTTTTTCCCCTAGTTTTCTGCTGATTCAGGGAGTTGAATCATCTCCCTGGGAGGTCAGAGCAAGGTGAGAACGGAGAGGAGAAAGAAGAACAGGAAGAGCCTGGCCCCGTCAGCAGCACCAGTCTTCCAACAGGGCTCAGCCCATCTCAGCTGATCACCTTTTGGCTCAGTTCACATGAAATACTGAGATGAATTTAGAAAAACTGTTTGGCACTCAAGACCTACTAATTTACCATGTCCACATATTAGTGAAGAACAGTTCATGCATGCAGATTTTCCAATCACTTCATATGTATTTCAACAATAATATTCATATGTCTGTATCTTGGGTTTAGCCCTGCTCAAGAAGAAACAGATTCTCAGACCCTGTCAGGTATGCAATTTTTCTGTGTGGGTACGCTGTTCAGTGTGGCCCATTCAGCAGGAACTAGTTAATTTATTTGTGAGTTAATCCGGAAAACCTCTGTGGCAGTCTGAAACAAAGAGGGATTGAGGAAAAAATAGACACAGCAGTCATTTATTTGGTGATGTGGTCTGAATAAAGAGATGAACAGTAATGGGTTATTTAAACAAGCCTGCTTTATTGTCTTTGTGCTAACAAGATTCTGTGACATTACAGAAGGAGATCATCAAAAGGTCCAGTAAAGTTCCCTGCCCTTTAGTGTAAAATTTCTCCAATTTCCTCCAGGCAGAAACAATCTGCTGACTAGTGGTATCTGCCCTGTGCTGCACAGGCTCTTTTAGGGTGAACAAAGTTGTGCTTCCTTCCACATTTAACTAAGGGGAAGTGAAGGAAGAATTACTTGCCGGATGTATATGTGTGTGCTTATATATAACACTATGTATACTTGCACGTACATATACTGGGATATGTGTGTATGTGTGTGATTGTATACATTATATATGTATATATATATATATATATACACAGAGAGAGAGATGATTATAAGTACATATAGCCAAAAAAAAAGCGCAAAAATATGCAAAAGTATGGCTTAGAATTGATCAAAACAGCAAGGCAGGAAGTGAGTTGATACATTCCTGTTGCTGTAATCTCTCTTTAGGTCAAGTATGCTGGCAGTAGGAAAAGCATCCCCTTGTCAGCCTGTATCTGCAAAAAGCAAATACATTCTGCTCGATGCCATCTGCCCCTGTAATGTGACTTGGGCACATAGGATGGCTAATGCCAGAATGTTTTAGCAGGGCTGTCCTGTCCAAGGCAAGTGAAGATGTACTGTATTTGATATGTGGAACAGCTGGAGATATGGCAGAGAGGACCAACAGAGATCCAGAAAACATGACCTATGAGGAAAGATTAAAATACTTGAACTTGTATATCCTAAAGAAGAAAAGATTAAGAAGACAAAATAATAGCTTTCAAGTAAAGATGAAAGACAAAAGAAATAAATTGTCTCTAGAACCATAGTGAATCAGATAAGGGAGAATAAAATCAGATTGTATTAAGGAAGATTTAGGTCAGAGACTATGAAAAGTTTCTGCAGGGAGCAAGTACGTACAGAGGAGATGTGGCTGCCAGCCCTGAGGTCTTCAGGAATAAGAGCAGAAGAGAAACTATCTTGGATTATTGTTTTCTGCAGAGGGATGGAATTCTTAAGGCTCCTGCCAGTCTCATTTTCTGACTTTTTGGTAATTTTCAAGCTATTTTATCTGGTCTAATGATTTCTGACTAGAAAATTGAATCAGTATGTATCAGGGACCCTTGGGATATGCTAGGGTAGGGCTAAGACATCTGAAGATCATGCATCTGCTACACAAGTGTGATATGCCCAGACAAGGAGAACACAGACTGTGAATGAATTTTTTTGATATATTATATACGATAGTTAGAGACACTGAAATTGGCTTTGTGTGCACATGCCATGGGGACAAATGCTCCTTTATTTCCCAAAACACAGAGAAATGCATTAAAACAAATGTTCTGGGTTAGGATTAAGCTCAACAAATCTAGGAAACTGAGAGTTAAACTTCTCACTCTTTCCCACAACTGAAAGCTGTTGTGCTTGGTCCTTGATGCATAGCTTGAATTTTTGCATAGTTTAGTTAATTTAGAGGATTTAGGAAGGCTTGCTATAAATATTATGTAACAGTAACATTCTGTTGTATTAAGAATGAATACCAAGGACTTTATCAGAGACAGGAGATGAAGTTTGAACCAGGGCAAGGGGTATGTAGAAAATGATGTAAAATAAATGTAGAAGCAGTTCAAGCATACTAATATATGCTAATTTTTTTTTTTTTATCTTCAATTCAGCTTGCTTTCTCCTGACCCCGTTTTTCCAAAGGACCAAACTATGTTGCAAAACCAGAAAACCAAGTACTGCATAATACTTTTTGGACTTACTTGGATGCATTAACTCAAGGACTGCTTATGACTTCAGTGGATTTGAATCTTACGAATGTCTGATTGCAGTGCATGGTGATAATATAACCAGCAACATAATTTATGTTCATAGTTTTGGAGGAGGGAGAGAAATCATAGAATGTGCTACTTTGAATAGCAGTGCATTATTTTATCATAGCATTTCACCCTTTCAGCACCACCATCTGTCATGTTTTTAAAAACCCAGATAAAATAGAGTAGGGGATGAGGTTTATACACACAAATGACAATACCCATCAACTCTTTTCCCCCAGCATGCCCACAGATTGCTCGTGAGGTTGGGCTGCTACTCCTGGAATTTCCCAGTCAGAGATTTTGCAGGGAAAAAAAAAATCATTAGAAATGAAAGCAAGTAAGGAATGTGAACAGACAGAAAGGGAGCAAGAAAGAAAGTGACTCTTAAAGAGCAAGACTGCTAGAAGCAGGACAGGTGAAAGGCAGAGAGCATTAGAAATGCTCTCCACACATAGAGCAGTATTTGCAGATTGTCAGTGGCACTGATTGTGTGACCCTGGCCTGAGATGCTGCAGGTGTTAGCCTTCAGGGAGGTCATGTTTTGCCATCAGCAGAACCCCAAAGTACACAGTGTCCTCACTGGCTGTCCACTAGCAGGCAGAGCTGGGTGCTTGTAACAGGGTTCATCAACAGTGTCCCACCCATGCCCCAAAAAGTAAAAATCCAGGATTCACCCAGGGACTTCAGTTGGGAGCAGTAGAAGAAAGGACCAAAGACAGGACTGGAAAAAAGGCTGCTACACAGATCCAAGGCCTATCCATGGGTCTGGGTGAAAGCCAAGACCAAGCCTGAGCTGAAACAGGGCTCCTGGGCCCAAGGAAAAATTTGGGATTGTACCTTAATGTCATCAATCTACATGGCACTGTGAGATGGCAACCAAAATTTAGGGTTTTATACAGCACTGTTCTGTACAACCAGAGGGATTTATAGCCCAGTCTTGAGGAAAGTTAGCAAAATGGAAATTGGCCAGTTTGGAATAACATGATTTCCAGGCGGACTTTATTAGTTATTTGATTATCCATCATTTAAAACCACTTTCTTGCCTAAGGAGCACACTTTCAATGGTCATATTAGATAATGTCACTTATTATATCCTCCTTCTGGAACTCAAATCTTGCCCAATTACCCAAACAGACAAGTTTGTAGTGGCAGAAGCCTGTTACTGTGCAGTGTAAAAAAGGAGGGCATGGAATACTGGAAAGGTTAATATGTAAGTAAGAAGCAGTCCCTGCTGCTTCAAATTGCTTGCCCCAGTTCTGACCTGAGAGAATGGCAGAGAAAGGAAAATATCATTAAAAAGCTACAGGTACTGGATTTTGAGTTGCATCTGGACTAAACATATCCACACAATGTTTTCTTAGCTCTTTCCTCTTGTTTGGAGCAAGCAATGTTCCTGTGAGCTTGTCTGAACATCAAATGTCAAGCCAAATCCAAGATTATAAAGTGATATGCATATCCTTTAACCTGACAGAGCAAAATTAGGTTTGGATTGACTACTTAACACTGTGAATCAAGCTAAAACAAGCATTGCTTTTTTTCCTAGTCTCTGAAGTCAGAAGGTAACACATGCTCTGGCACAGAAAGTCAAGAGAGGGCTTTGCACCAATTCTGCCTTTGGGTTTACGAAGCCAGCTGATGCTAAGCAGGCACTGGCCCTTACCCCTACAAAATTCACGTCTTGGCGAAAATCCATAAGGCAATTCAAGAGCCATTCTCCTGTGGTTGCAAGAATCACAGCAGTGATTCCCCAAACTATGGATGAGTTGGTAGAAAAGAGGTCACCTGAATTGTGAGTAAAAAGAACTGAGCTGGGGTTTGGTACATCCAATGAAATAAATATTTACATAACTCATTCTGTTTTCATCCAGGAAGTTGAATGCAGTGGCCCAAGTTGTTGGGTTTTGGTTTTTTTTACAGTGACAAAACAGCAGCAGAGTGGTTTGATGACAATTTTGGGCACTGCTGAGACCCCAGAAATCTGCCAATGGTCTTGGTAAAGGTGCGAGTTCAGCAGTTGGAAATTCCAAAGAATTCTATATATTATAGCTCTGGCTGGTATAAATCTCCTGTGAAATGTGCCTGACAATATAAAATTAGATGAGAAATCTTGTGTTGTCAACATTCCATGGAGAAGGCTTAGCAGGGCTGTAACTCCTGGTTCTGTAATCTCCTCATGTCTCAAGTACTGTAGCAGAAACCTTCTGCCATGTCACAGAGCTAACTGCAGTCATCACAGCCTTGAGGACCATGAAGAGACACAGGTAAGGGAGTTACAGGGGATCTAGCACCCTCTGAGATTCCCTTCTGCTGGAATTCTCCAAGGGGCCAAATGGGAATCTGGTCCTTCTCCACATCCAAGCCTTCCTCTATTTTAGTCAGAAGTGGAACAATGGAGCCCTGTTGTAGTATGAAAACAATATTTCAGGAATAGCTGAGCCGTTTTTATTCCAAAGGAAAATCTATAGAGAGGAAAGTTTCTTTCAACACACAGGATGTGATGCTGCATTTCTGGCATTCTCCATACAGATATGTATTTCTGATTCAGCTAAAAGTGTCCGGTACACATTTCATCAGAATTCTGTCTTAAATAAATCACAGGAAGAAAACCTCTGAAGAACAAGCATAAACTGTCAGCACATCTCTGACACTGAGACACTACTACGTGTTCCACACTTTCCTGTCCACAATAGACAGTGAGTAGATAAGAAGCAAGCATTTGGAGCAGGTTCAGAAGCATGCCTTACAAAAAAAGGTACCTGTAAGATCACAGGGCTCTTTTTTGTGCTGAAGGAGATGGAAACAACACGTCTCTCTAAGAAAGCAAGAAATCTGTTTCACACCAGTGGCAACAGCTGTCACCTCCCCGAGTAGGTGAGAGCACCTAGAGATGTTACAGGACAGCAGCCTGTTCACACCTCCTGGGCGGGAGCTCTATGCTGGTGACAGAGTGCTTGTTGGAAAATTCAGCAGCTTCCACTGTCTGTTTTCATGGTATTTTTTCTCACTGCACATTATCCTTTGGCTTTTCAGCAGGCTTCATGGGCATCAGAGCACATGCTTGGCTGGCACTCACCAACAATGTCTGCAAACAGAGCGCTGACCTACGGTGAAGCTGGGTGGCTGCTGGCTGGCTCCTGGATTAGCCACTGCCACTGGACTCCAAGATTCCTGGCCCTCAATTCTCCTCACCTGGATGGGATTATGCACAGTGTTCCCAGTACTGCATGTATTGCTCTCTGGGTTGTGTCTCTGCCTCTTCTGATAGCAGCTGAAGAATTTACTGACAGTAAGGTCACCAGGCTGGGGTGGCAGAAGGGGAAGGGAGATAGGGTATTTATTTCCAGTGTCCCAGGCTGTTCTCCTCTTTCTTCCTTAACCTCATGCTCAGCATACATTTTGTGGCCAAGGGTAGCAGTTTTTTATGATCCTTTGTTTTAATTTCATATTGGGCTGGGCTTGAAGTCACCTCCTCCCAGACATTTCCTATTCCTGCCTTTCTGCAGTGGCTCTGAACATGGCACCTATTGCTATTACCACCATCAGATACCCTGGGGGAAACTTTCAAGTCTTAAAATTCCTGAGGCAAACATGATTATTTTATAATTAGAGAGTAAGTGGTGCAGCCCAAAGTATAAAAGTATTGACAGAGACTATGACTCAAGGCTTAAATTTGAAGCTCACTTTGATGACCTGGAGCAAGTCTCTGGCCTAATTTTTTCACGTATTGAGATGTGTAAACTTAATAGTCTCTTACAGTGTGTTTGCCCAGACAGACTCTACCAGATATTTTTTTTTTTCTCTTTGGGGAAACATTTAAGTATCATTGTAATGCAAAACCAAGTAGTTTCATAAAGCCAGAAGAGACCCCACCAATCAACAGGCTACCATACACAGTAATAAAGAAAAGAATAAATATTTGAAGAAAGTGAAAGATGTTAATTTGCCTCCATTTGTGCTTCTCCCTTTGGACTGTATGATATGAGACTTTTGTTCCTTATTTAAAGAGGTAGAATATTTTAGGGAGCTTGAATGCAAAAAGCTGACTTACTGGTTCTACACTTCAAATGTCACCTCATAATCTGACACTGTGCAGCCATGAGTAGTTACAGCTGGAATATTTCACAGCAAAGCAGTCATAAAGTTATTCCTTAATGCTGGAAAGTTGGATGAATGAAAATATTTAAAAATATGAATGTGCCTGTGTATTGTGGATCCCTCTCTCCAATGGCTGAAGGCAAGGTAGGAACAAATGAGAATATTTACTAGAATATGCTGGTATTTCTCCTTTGGATCTATTTTACCACTGTCCTTTAAAAAGCCTAGTCATTACCAAGAAGATCTTAGATGGAACTTAGGACAGAAATCAAAATTTCTTTGACATTTTAGAAAAATCCTTTTGAAGTATCCAATTTTCCCCATTTTTTAAATGCTGTTTTCACAGCTCTTTACAAGCCTTATAACCTTGTCGTACCTTGCTCACCTCTCCATCAGTGGATAGGTTAAAGGCTCTTACAAGTCCTCATTGGCTGTGACTGACTGATGTCCTTTCAAACACATGGTTGCTGAGTAACAAGACCTTACAGTGCATTCCTGCCTCAAAATATTTGTCCTATTTTTTATATATTCCTGCCAGTAAGTGTGTCAGCATTCAGCCAGTGTGCTGGGGGGCAAAATGCTAGCTTGAGCTTTTTTGTAACATGTGGTGCTTCCTAAAAGGAAAAATAGCAGAACAACAGAAGAGCTTGTATACATTGTATGATGAAGGGGTGTATCGACTTGACTTCCACTTTCATACCATATTTTTCTGGCCAAATTGTTCTTTGAATGGAAATGCTTAAGGACTTTTACTCGCATTTAGCAGTTTGCCCTCATGAAAAGCCACTGAAATCTAAAGCACGATTGGGTACACAACGATGTGGTCTGACATGTCTGAATGACCTTTTGGATCATAAATAGAAGATATTTAAAAGTTCCGATTTCTTGTGATAGTGACCAATGTATTGTGAAAAAAAAAAAAAAAAAGAAAAAAAAGAAAAAAGAAAGAAAAAGAAAAGAAAGGAAGGAAATCAAATGGCAACCATGTGGAGTTTAGCAAGGATTCTGCAAGGACTGCTTAAAGTCTCTTGGGTACACTCCAAAAGCCCTTGAAATACCCCCATGTTGCCCCACTCCATCTTAACAGCCTGCTGTAGTGCTCTTTGTGTGTGTATCTTATGATAGCCTCCATTTGGCTGACTTTTCAGGAAACTTTGGTCCACTTACTAAAAAAAAGAACAACAAACAAGCACAGAGAAAATTGAGAAAGCCCAAAGACTAAAAGGCATTTGGGGACAGACTCTGGGCTTTTTCAAATAATTGGGAATTTTAAAAAAAATAAAAAGAGGTAGAGCTTTGTCATGAGATGCTGCACTTAGAAAGATTAAGCAGCTGACTGTACATCTTTATACCAGTAAAGAAGAGAGAGAAAGAAGCACAGTATTTGTTCCAGTAATTCCCCCAGGACTTTGTCTTTTTCATAGATGTTTTGCTCTCAAGGATTGTTTTTCTGTATTTTGCTCTACCGCTCAGCCACTAAATGAACTGGTGAGAACAAACTAAACAGTGAATAAAGGCTGAGTACTGAATCTGTTAAAGCATCCAGCAGATAACAGGATGTGATAGAGTTCCAGCTTTAACTGCATCATCATGAAAAGCATAACAAAGTGGTAGCTTATTTCTGGCATTTTCTGTTTTAGAGGAACTCAACTTTGTGACTTTGATGCTAACATTCTATTTGATTTAAATAATAATATGGAAATAAACATCATATTGAGAGGGAGAATGGGTAGGAGATCAAATGCATTTGCATACAAGGCGTATCTAGTGTACTCATCATCATTCGATATATACTGTGAGCTAAATTCTCTCCTCAGATACAATGGCACAAACCCAGATCAATTTTATTGACTTTGATAGGAGTAATCTGGATTCACATAATGAACGAGGGGAAGGAGGATATTTCTATGGAACAGCTTCTTATGAAAATTGCCACTAAGTTTGTGTTATTTAATCAAGATCTTCTGTGAACGAACAAATTTCAAGCTATTTCTATCAAAAGCCTTTAAAAGGCTTGTTGCTTCTTTGCTTGTAATCAAATAATTTGTCAGGAAACCAGCAGATAATGAGAAAACCTACTGCAGGAGGAAAAAATGTTTTACAGAATTAATGAATAGATTTGGGGAATGTATCTTACTGAGGCCTGCTATCCTGCTCCTGCTCTGAAGAATACTTGCCATGACCCTCAGGGGCAGCTTCTCTAGAGCTGGGTATTGTGCAGCACTTGGAAGAACACGTTCTTCCTCCATACCTACAGTATTTTTTTTGCTCTCCCTCCCTGTGAAACTGGTCTCAGATACCATTTGTGATGCTTCAAGTGCTGCAAAAACAGCTCAGGCCTTTCTCTGACCTTCCAGGGAGGGCTCTTCCAGCATATGGCAATGATTCGAGTCCTCCAGATGTTCTCAGGCCCAGACGAGCATGCAGGCAGCTCCCGCCTGGCACCAGCTGATAGCGGCTGCTGGGGAATGGCTGCCTGGAGTAGGGAGAGCAGATAACCTTCACAGCTGCCCTCCAGATCCAGGGCGAGGAAAGTGAGGGATGAGCAAGGCAGATGAGATGAGGGGGGTGCTGAAACCAACCCCTCTGCTCTGATCTTGCTGGTGATATATTGCAATCTGAATTCAAACACCGATTGTCTTTTGTCATTTCTGCATTTCTTGGTCACTAGGGGCAAGTTTGCACATCAAAATGTGGTTTACTAGAATGTGCAAAGGACCTCAGATCAGTAAATGAACTCTGCATGGGCTTATTTAATTAATGTCACAAACATGAACTAAAAGATGACGTTTAGAAAAACAGTAATGAGTGTTGTGAGTTTATGGGTAAATGATGTAATTGATTCCAGATTAAGTTTTTCAAGTGAAAATTTCAGTATTAGTGAACAGAGCCTCTGTTTCCTCATGTAGCTTTAGTTAGGAAAAGATTGGATGAGGGAACAAACTATCTTTGTAGTTACTAAGACTGTGCTAATTTTACCTTCTACTAACCCAGGGTACAAAGGAACCAACTTAAATCCTCTCTCACTTTTAAGGGAAGTGAGCTTGTATCTCTTATAAAAGTGACCTAATCCCAGCATTACTGGTGTTTTGCTGAGAAATTCCCTGGACTGTCATAATTTCTGTTCCCAAGGCTGCTCAAATAACCTGAGAATTGTGCTACTGTTGTAATCCAGCAAAAAGAGAAGCAGAATGGGAGGTAAGGTTGCAGAGCAGAATTAGATGATGGTCCATTACTGGTGCAATGTTTTTTTACTAAAGAAGTAACAGTCTTCAGGAAACTAGAGAATTTCTTCATATTAAAAAAGCCAGACTTTAAGTTCTTAGTCTAAGCTACCGAGATGGAGGTTGTATGTTCCCTGTTTACATACCCAGGCTTTGTTAAGAGTTAAAGGCTGGCTGGTTTAACCTGAAAAAATGCTAATTGTTTCACAAGTTTTGGCTTGCAATTAATTTTTTTTTCTATGAGAAATGACCCTTCTAAGAAAAAGATTTTCAATCTTTTTGTTCCTGGATTTACTTTGCCAATTAACTGAACAAAAGGTTCTAAAATCACCAGGATACACAGCCAAAATCTTGTCTCTGGTACCTGTTTTTTTCCCTTCTGCTGGCAAGGAAGACCAATGAATTTTTCTTTTTTCCCTTTTCATTCTTGTCCTTACTTGCCCTCTTTTACCCCTTTTCTGGTTCTTCCCTTCAGCTGTGTTATTTGAGGGTTATTCACCCTCTATTTTCCTTGCTCAGTAAGAGTCTTCATGCTTTCTGGGCTGCCAACATCAAAGAGCAGCTCAGCAGAGCCTCAGGAGAGAAGAACAAAGGCTTTAGGGCTACAAGGATGCTGCATGCAACGATCTTGGGCCAGCTCCACTGCATCAAGCACAGGAGCAGAGATGAAAAGGACAGTTGCTTCTCAGGGATCAACCTTCCCAGGGCTCAGCTTGCACCTGAGTAAAGCACACAATTATTCTGAGAATAAAATATTCTGGATTTACACAATTATCTTACTTTTCTTTCTGGTTCATCCCCTTATAGATTATTTTCAAATTACTGCCTTGGAAGTTTTTTTCACGTTCTACTTCTACAGTCAGTGGAAAACAAGATAATAAACACATCTGTTGGTTTTACTCCACTGTGTTTATTTAATGAAGTGGCTCCAAAAGGTCTGGTCCTTTGGGGTGGGCTTTAAAGGATTCATGGCTCTGCAGAAAAGTTACTGATTTCATTTTCTGCCCTTCCTATGGAAAAACTATAGAACTACTTCCATAGGAAATGGAGTATGAGCTATGTCCCAAATGATGATGTGTTAACAGGGGAATGTCTTGAGGACAATGCCTTCTACTCTGCATCAGGCATAAGAAAACCTCGGATGGGTCTTTTACCATGAAGGTCTGCAGAAGTATAGGCTCATCTTAATGAATAGCTTCAAAAGGGGATAGATAGCAGGGACTTCATAACTCCCTGCATCTCTCTCATTCCATGTCATTGTATTTGTGGGTGGTCCTTGAGGGGGGGAAAGCACTGAAATTTCATTGTCTCCCAAATGTATAATGTCAAAAGGCCTACAAGAGCCAAAAGGAATTTCTGCTTTCTCCTCAGAATCTCTGTTTGACTCAACAGGTTCTAGTTCTCCAAGATGGGGGTGCCAAGACCTCAATAGGAGCAGAAGGAAATGAAGTACCATGTCCCACCTCCTCCTTATTAGGGGCCAGGGGGAAGATTTGTGTGTAGAAGCTCTCTACGAGAGAAGGAGTAGAAGGTGGGAATCACAGAGAACTGTGTTTTAAACTCCTTATTCAACCATCATCCTGCACAAATGTTGGGTATAACCTGGGGTAGATTCCACCATGTTGTGGAACAAACAGCATTGAAAACAATTGCTTCTGCAGAGAAAATGAGATTAAATATTTATTCTTTTAAAAATTAACAGAAAAGAAAGCAATTTCAAAAATTTAGTGAACTCGACAAAATTAAGTAACCTTTATGCAATTACAATATTCTTTCAGTGTGTGCTGTTCTTCTGCAATTTTCCTTTCTCGTATATGACCCAGGAAGCCTTAGAGGTATAGCATTCAGTGGTTGTTTCCTACGGTGTTCATGCAAACACCACACAGAACTGTGACAAAGTAAGAGGCTGTAGGGTTTAATACAAGTTAAGAGATTCATTTAAGTTGACAGGGATACAAGTAACCCAGATTCGATCTGGGCTGTATCCAGATTCAGCATCTCAGAAGATAAGTTATCTACATTTTTTCAGATAATAATCACTAAAAAAAGAACAGTTAATGGCTGTACTCCTCACTCTTCCTGACAAGAAAATGCCACGAAGTCTGACCATAAATCAGAGAGTATAAAACATGTACAGAAATAATAACAAAACAGTAAGGATAACAGGACAAATTCAAATTTCTAATTATTAGGTAATAGTATTTTATTTGGTGTACAGATAGAAGTGTGTTCAGCTCTAAGCATCCCAGTAGAAGAGATATATAGAGCTACTGGAGAGAATACAGTGAAGGGCTGCAAAGGTGATAAAGGGACAGGAGCATCTCCCCTGTGAGGAAAGGCTGAGAGAGCTGGGACTGTTCAGCCTGGAGAAGAGATGGCTCAGGGGGACCTCATCAATGTGTGTAAATACCTGACAGAGGGATGAAAGGAGGGTGGAGCCAGACTCTTCTCAGTGGTGCCCAGTGACAGGACCAGAGGTGATGGGTACACATGGAAGCTCAGGAGAGCCTGTCTGAACCTCAGGAAATGCTTTTTCACTCAGAGTGTAACTGAGCACCAGCATCAGTTGTCCAGAGAGATTGTGGAACCTCCACCCCTGGACACAGTTGAAAGCTGTATGAATATGGTCCTGGGAAACTGCCTGTGGGTGCCCCAGCTTGACCAGACAGATTGGACCTGGTGGCCTTCAGAGGTCCTATCCAACCTGAACCCTTCTGTGGTTCTGTGAAAGGAATTATAGCCCTGGGTTTCACTGGTGCTGAACTGCAGACAGAGTGGTGGTTCAATGAATGAGTGGAATGCTATGAAAAATATAAGGCTCATTTTCCAGTAAAGTCAAACACATCTTTTCCAGCCTTTTCTCCACTGGAACTAAGATTGTTCAGTAAAGACCAATCTGTAGAGCATTTTTTCCCCAAAGCTGAAGAGTAATATGACTGATGAGGGTGGCAGTACTTGTACAAGATTGTAGTTCACACAGATGACAAATTTTCCACCCTGGAACATCATATTTTGTCTTGTAAGTAATTTCTATCATTGTTGCTTTCATAGTGAAAGGTTTGCAAGGGAAATGTTGAAGCTGAACACTTACCATTTATCCTGGAAAAAGATCCTGTTAGCCAATGGCTCCCAGCTCTGCCTTGCACATGGACAGCATTTCAACCATTCTTCCTGCTTTCAAGGATATAATTTGCATAACCATTGGTTTCACTGCATTAACCTACTCCTGCAATCTGCAGATGATAAAAGTCTGTAAGTGGAGGCAGAAACCCTAGAGATAAGGGAAAATGGAGGGATTTTCTTCAGAAGCATTGATTCCCTTATGCAGGCTGTAAAAGAGAGACACAGGCCATACATACTCTAAGGGATGTCATGGTTCAGTCTTCTCTGCACTTCTGCTGGGAAAGTACCATCTAAACTATCCATAAACTGTCCTGAGTTTTCCTCCTATTTTTGGAGACTTGTTTATTGTGCAGGAAAGCACTTGAAAGATTTCCTCAGTCTCCATGTGCTATATTCCTGCGGCAATATAAAAGACAATTATTCCAAACCCAAGATGGGACAGGAGCCTAGGTAAAGGGGCCTGGATGAAGGTTGGAGATGCACTCTCTCTCTACAGGAAAAAGAAGGATCCAAACTTCTGTTCAGTCTGACCATCTAACCACACTATGTGGGTGCCAGGATCTCTGTCTACTAGTTCCTGTTTCATGGGTTTCATAAGGAATGCCAGAATATTCAGGAAAGTTATATTTGTTGAGTACTGTATAATCACAGTAAGGAGGAAGAACAAGCTGAAATCCTAAACACAAAATTCCCAAGTTCTTTAAAAACCAGATTTTTATTTTCATCCAGCTGTTTTCTGGATTTTGCCTATATTTGAATTGGAAGCAGCAGAAGTGTGATTCTCTGCACCGTGGGGTTGCAATTGTGAGATGCTGTGGAATGAAACACTATGGCCAAGAACAGACTGTGCTGTGTGAAGGATTGAGGATGTTGGCAGTTCTCACAAATGAAGAAATTGTGACTGGATTCCAGTCAGGTGGTACATGGCTTTGACAATATTTTTAAAGTATGATGCTTTAAACAGAAACCTACAGGCTTTTACCTGGAGTGAACTGAAAATTTATACATTGAAAAACAAATCATTAGTCTTGTACCAAGATAAATGTCAAAGAGAAACTGTGTCAAACCTTTGACATTTTGGGCAATATTTTGCCCTTAAATTATTGTCCAAGCGTGCTTCTCCTGCATCTACAAGAGCACCAACTGGCACATTAGAAAGTGCATATTATGGATTTTTGTTTCAAAGAAGCCTTTATTCCACTTGATCACAAAAGGAAGTTTAAGAAGCATAATGCAACACAAGAGAAAAGGGCATCTTATGAGCAGCACCTGGAAAGTGAAAATTGGCAAGGGAGAGTTGGCACACAAGGATATTGTGTGGGATATATGATACCTGATGGTGCACAGCCTAAAGGTTAATCTAGCCACTTATGTTTCGAAGAAAAGCTGTTTTGAAATATGTGAATTAAAATGACATAAACAATCTGAAATCAAAACAACAACAACAAAACAAAAAAACCAGCTGCTCTAATTTAATAATGGTCAGATAACAGATTTTGTTCTCAATTTGATTAAATAAAACATTGTTTTCATGCATTTTCTCTGTCTAGTTTCCATCTGATACCAGCACATTTGCCACAGAAGCTCTAATAACACAAGTTGGTCTCATTTGATGTATTGGCTTAGATTATGGCTAACTTCAAATCAGTTCCTGATTCAGTTCTAGTTTTCCATAACCAGTGCATGCCTGATTTCTCCAAAGGATACTTTGAAGTGATAGTACAATAACACTGCCTTTGCCTGATGGGTCTGACAGTATTTGGCACTCTATCTCACACACAGTCTGGTCCTGCTTATAAAAATAACAGCCAACAATTCTGTCATGTTCTTAACGCTGATGAAGAAAATCTCTATGCCATTGTAACTGAAGATAAAGTATAATCATTATAAAGAACAGAACAGAATTCCCGCCTGCTTCCCCTGCCCCCAACAAAATGCATTTTAGATTCACCAAAGCTGCATTTCAGTGGATCACAATATAGGGTCCATTCAGTCTGGAATGAGTGTGTGCTGCAAATCCTCTAAAGCTCCAGAGTGACATTTGCCCTGCAGGCAAAGACTATGGACATCACAGACAGTGCAGGCCCTGTACTGGCATTTGCAAAAATAATAGGCTATCCATCAGAACAGTAATTTTCCTCACTCCAGGGTCCCACGCTGAGAAGAGGTCAGTCCTACAGGCCTAAGGGAAACTGCAGAGCACAATGGAGTTCACACCGCTGCATGATTGTTATAATTCCATGAGCTGATAAACACTGTTGTTGTTGATAACTATCTCAGTTACTGAAGAAATATTATAAAGTGAGTTCAAGGCTTGGCATTGAAAATGTTATTTATTTTTGTAGAGGTACTACATAGCTTTATCTGTTTTGCTTTTGCAAGTGCTAAATTAAACATGATAAAGGCAGAATCTTGAACCCTCAGGCACCTATGACAAAATGTAAATTTCCTGCTGCTTAGCTACAGCACCACAAACTCTTTGCTGGGAGCTCTTCACTCTGTAGAGAATACAAAATATTTGATCCTCTTTCCCTTGATGTCAAAAGGGCTTTAACTTCATAAACAGTAGGCCCATAATAACCTTGTTTGATCAAGTTATTCCTAACAAATTTTAGCATGGTGTGATGAGGTTTCTCTGCCCCTGGAATACCTCAGATGTTCAGGAGTTCTCCGCAAGGCCAAGGCAGTGGTTATGGACAGAACTGCAAGGCTGGTCAATGAGATGCATAACAAAACAGCTCAAACTCCAGGAGCAGCACACTTAATTGCTCTTACACCCTAAGTGCCTCATAGTCACTGCTTCTTGCCTTTGCTCCATCTAGCTGCTTTTTCTCTGTCCTCAGGGGAGAACAGAGGGTGAAAGGAGTGAGTTTGGCAATGAAGTCACAGATTCATGGTCTTAGGTACAGAAAGATGAGAGCAATTTCCTTCTTTTCTATCAAAACTGAATGTTCAGTTCATGTCTTTCACCATGGTGAAAGTGGCACTACAGGATATCAACCCCATGGGTTTTTGATTTATTTTTTTCCAAAATTTATTCAGGAACTTTGTGCACATTTAAATTATTTATCTTGCATATAGAGCTTCATGAATCCTGGGCATCTTTTCTCATTACTTATGTACTGAAACATTTGGAATTGTAATGTTTTTTATTTTTTGCTTTGGGTTTAAAAATTGTATTTGGGCAATATTCCAATAACAGCATTTATTAATAAAACTCATAACCCTTTGAGTACTAAAACAATTTAGCTATCACTATTTGTTGAGTTGACATCAGTTCGCAAAAAGTTTAGCTCCAGTGAGACGGGGTCTTTGTTGTTTGGAATGACTGTGGTTTGTATATTAGTTCTGGGCAATCCTATTTCCTGGAAGTTCTGACCCAATAGATTTATATTGGTCTCTTTGGCAAAGCTGGTGAAATGAAAAATATGCATTTTTTGTTCAAAGGTTTTCTCCTTTTTGCTCTAGGTTCTTGCTTCTTGCATTACTCTTATTATGTGATTTAAAATCTCAGCACATCATATGGCAATAAATGTCTTCAGCAAATCCATATCTTCTGTGTTTCTTAGTTGCTGAGCTGTGGCAGATGCTTATGCAAAGCAAATACTGAGCACATAAAGAAGACATCACAAACAAGAAGTTATTTGTGCTGCAGAATGTGTAACTTTTTTTATTCCAACATGCTGGAGGAGCTACAGACACACTAAATCAGAATGTACTTGGTCAGCAAAGGTGATGCAAATGTTTGTTGTCCATTCCTGTTTAGCTCCAATTGTTTGCTAGGTGCATTAAAGAACATCTGCTTCAGTATGCATTGGAATTCCAGTCTATGTTGGATATCCATGATCCTATAGGATTTCCAACAATAATACAGTAGACTGACTTTTTTTCTTTTAGTTTGTTTTGTGTCTTTCTATTTGTTAATACTTTGATGAAAACAAATTTTGGGTGAACAATTGTTTTGCTATCCAAACTTAGCAGCTACCTTCCAGTGTGTGCATCCAGGATAAATACTCTTTCTTTATCACAAGGAACAGCACAGAATGGAACCACTGCAAAAAGCAAGAAACTGTACCTAAAACCTTATGTGTGAACCTTTACCACACATGCTGTTAGAGCAAGGGCTGTATCTTCAGAGCTGCCCTTGATAATGATGTTCACTTTTTGCAGAAGAGGAAGGGGAGCATGATTTACACAGCTAAGGTGGCTTCCTCCTGTGACCTCCTGTGGCCAACCACCATGGGTTCACAGTCAGGTTTTCCACAGCAAGTCCTGCCAATCAAATCCCAGCTTATTCAATCATGTATTCAAGAGGCTTTCATCTTTCTTTTAAAACCAAATATTTCTGGTCTAGCCTTCTAAAAAAAAGTTCAAAGCTCAACACTGCTTGAATTGTCAAAGTTTTAAAACTAGAAAGCAAGTAAAAAAGACAAGCAAAGAATTTGCCTTATGGTTATAGGTGTTTGGAATTGGCAGTATTTGCAGCTTTTTACTACTGTTTCAAGAATAATGATGTCTAAAGAAATAGCTGAACACCTCCAGATTCTGAAACTAGAAAGATTTGCACAACTGTGTACCCCCCTTTGATTGTGTTGATTTCAATGCCTTCAGCTTCAGTCTGGAGATTCATTTACATTTCTAGTTGCTCCTAGGTCTCCAGACACATTGTCCTCACCCCCAACAGCCTTTATTGCAGTCATTAATATTCACAGAAATTGTGAAGATTAAGGGTATGAGGAAGGAGATATGCAAACATAGGAACTGCCTCAAAATAATCAGTAAGATTCCTATGGTTTCCTTTCAGTATCTAAAAGCTCTTGGCCAAGCAAAGATTGAAGAGCAATAGGAGTGTGGCTACTGCATCATAAAATGTGTTTTCTGGCCTATTCCCTCTATTTGGTCTGCCAACCCCAGAAGGCTTGAAATTATTCTTGCCTTTCTTCTTCACACTTTTGGTTTTTAAAGAGGAATCCAGTGGCATCTTTCTTACAAGAAGTCAAAAGGACAAGGAAGGGAATGCAAGTGATGCCAGCAAAGGAGCAACCAATAATCAGGGGAAATGATCTTGCAAAGAGGATGTCTCCTGTCTGTCACCACTATCTGTGAGGAAGAAAGCAGCACTAGCAGAAAACGACCTGCTAGATTGTTTCTGCTTCTAGATCAATAAATAAAGTCTCTACAGTTCCCCTGGAAGACATCCTGCTGTCATTGTGGTCTGACTCTAACACATTCAAGTCAAAGCGAGATTAATATCTAACAGCAGCTACTTAATCATGAGCAACAACAACAGTCACCCTGGCTACCTTTGGATCAGGTTTTAAAATCACAGAGCAGGTAGAAATGCTGAGCTTTTCATCCAGAATGCAAATTAAAGGTAATTTATTAACATGGAGTCAGATGGAGAAAAAAAAAGAGTTATCTGATTTTTTTTCCCATTGTAATGTAGAAGATTTCTGCTTGACAGACATTCTTCATTGCACAAGGTAGGGGAAAGGCAGTTGCTCAATGCCCTGAACATAGAATCAAATATAATAAAATCCACAATTAAAAGAAATCCTTGATGTCATGAGTTTTAGCCTAAAACTCTCCACACGATGATTTCTGTTGACCTTGGTTGCTTACGCCTTCAAAGAACTCCCTGTGCAGCAAATCCTGGGGGAGAGAAAAGAAGGAAGGAAGGAAGGAAGGAAGGAAGGAAGGAAGGAAGGAAGGAAGGAAGGAAGGAAGGAAGGAAGGAAGGAAGGAAGGAAGGAAGGAAGGAAGGAAGGAAGGAAGGAAGGAAGGAAGGAAGGAAGGAAGGAAGGAAGGAAGGAAGGAAGGAGGGAGGGAGGGAGGGAGGAAGGAAGGAAGGAAGGAAGGAAGGAAGGAAGGAAGGAAGGAAGGAAAAGAAAGAAAGAAAGAAAGAAAGAAAGAAAGAAAGAAAGAAAGAAAGAAAGAAAGAAAGAAAGAAAGAAAGAAAGAAAGAAAGAAAGAAAGAAAGAAAGAAAGAAAGAGAAAGAGAGAGAAAGAAAATGTGTAATGATTCAAGTCTTCTGGCAATCAAGATTTCATGTGGTTGCATATGTGGAAAAAACAGTTTTGGAATCTCCTGGCTCTTGACTTTTGTTTCTTTGTTTAAGGTTTGAATAAATAACTCAGAGAGATCTGAGATTCTTTGGTATCTCAAATCTTATTAATGCAAAATTTCCAGGAGAGTTGATCTGACAGTTTTGTAGGATTATTTAAATAAAAAAGCTGAGAAGTTGTCTTTTTAAGCTTGTGAAGAGATTTGTATCTTTCACTGCTGAAGAAGGTTGGTGCCAATTGAACACAGACTAGGCTCCACAAACAAAATTTAAATCTCTCTGGGGAGTATGAATATTTGGCACCTAATTTGGGCAAGATATCTATTTCTGGTTCCTCCTCAGAGGGATTCAAATCCTAAAAGTCACAAGTTTACTCTGACTCATTCTACAAACCGTCTCTCTTTCCATTACACTGGAAGGTCATCAATAGAGGATAACCTAGTTTTTGTATCCAAGCCATGTGCCCAACATGAGGACATTTAGATGATACACTTCTTGTCTTACTCAATTTCCATTAATTCTTTTTTTTTAAATTTAATACCGTGTAAGGGCTGGGTAATATTATAGCTACTTTTTCAATCAGATAATGGGTGGCCTATTCAAACTTTTTCTGTTGCCCAGTAATCTACCTTTATTTTCAGTGGGAAAAATGACAGTTTGCACACGTGGGAGCATCTAGGCCATCACTGCATCAAGTAAAGACATCTGGGAAAGGCTGTAGAATAATTTACCAATTAAGTGATTTCAAGGATATTGTCTTTTTTCTAAGTAATGTAAAAGAACAAAAACTGATCTGGAAACTTTTTTTTTTGTCTTCACTCTTACAAAGTTGTTGTTTTGGCATATTTACATGGCAATGACTTGTTTAGTATATTCTTTCACATCTTATTCTGGTTTTGTGGTTCTTTGGCAAGTGATTAAGCCCTTTTTTACATCCAGCACAGGTTTCTGTTGCCACCTACCCCATCAGTTGAGTTTATGGAAACGATAGCTGGAGAATTTGCTAAGATCCTCATAGGCTGTAAAAAGCATTTCATCAAGCTGGAAGTTAAGCACTAAATTAAGGAATGCAAGATGCTTTCACAGGCTGAGGAGAATTAAAAACTGAAAAGAAAGAACTGATTAGAGAGCAAATCACAATCAGAATGTTCTAAGACTAATGTCAGCATCAAAATTCACTATGGGGTGGACTCAAATTTAGAATTGATCCCAGACAGGGCAAGATGATTCATAATAATCCTATAATATAGAGTTCTCTCTAAATCTGGACAGATTCCATGCATTGTTGCAACTCCAGAAATCCGAGTAATAAAAGATGCATGGTATTTAATTGGAGTTGGCAGTTAAACAAAACAGCAATGTTGTCATATTTAAATTTATGTCATTTTAAATGATTACATGGTAAAAGATTTCCCACTGTTTATCGCAGATATTCTGCAAAAATAAAGAAAAATAATGACTCCTATGACCATGGGGCATAGATTGCTATTTTTTTCCTTCTATTTACAGTGCAGACAGAGGGAAATTATGCAAGAAGAGCAGCTCATCAGTTTTCAAGCCAGGGGTTTCAATTGCAAATGCAGTGCGACAGCAGACATTTTCCTCTGTCAAAAAGTAACAAAGTAACTGAAAGGGAAGGAAAATGGGGCCTGCAAACAAATTGGTGATTCAGGAAAAACACCCATAAAAACAACAGAAGTAGGAGTCAGTGACCGGGAAGCCTGAGGTGCTGCTTTGTGAGACGAACACACACAAAATAGGAGGGCTTGGCCAATGCCATGCTTTTGGTTTTGATTTGTTGACCAAATGGATGTTTGGGGAGTAGTACAGATTTACTCATTTCTAATGGTCTTCATCCATCCAGTCCACATCCCTTCTAATTGCTCTTACAGGTGATATAGGCTTTTAGAGACACAAGAGCTTCAAACTGTCAGGATGCCAGAAGGGAAGGGCGGCTCCTCATCTATACTGACATGCTGGGATTGTGGCAGAAGGATTGTCTGGGGATAATACTCTGAAATTCCATCTCCTATCTCAAATTATTCCTCAAGGGTTTTTTAAAATGTTTTCATGAAGTTCTAGAATCTCCTCAGTAATGTTTGCGGTGTCTTCAGTTGCTTTCTTATTTGTGAATAATACATGACTCACCATCAATGTAAGTAATTACCTGGGACCCTGAAACATCTATTTCTATCCAGATGATCTATTAGTTTCATTGTTTCTGTTCGTTAGCATCCTGCATACATCTGAAATGTTTATACATAGGCAGAAAAACTTACTCTTGAGCCAAATATGATGCAAATAATTGTTACTGGATTGAGCAAAGTCATGATCCAGACAGCCACAGGAAAAAGGGGAAAGATCTTCCCTATTATTCATTCACTTATAGCAAGTGATAGCATTCTAATACCTTTTCAATGAAGATAATTAATGTTCTAAACTCTCCTTCAACAACATACAGTCAAAATGTCCATCTGAAACATAATTCTCCTCAAGAAGCTTGAATGCATCAGAGAGTAACTAGATTTCAGTTACCGGCACTTCTAGAATTTGATGCCTGGTGCCCAATTGATTTGTACTTCAATACATTTGCACAGTGCAGTAAGACTGGCAAAGCTGAATATCTGATCAGTTCCACGGATTTTTTCAATCATAGAACTGAAAAAAGGCTTATCAAGAGCTGCTTCTCCTTGCCAATGGACAAATTACTCAGTTGCCAAATTTTTTTAAAGATCTGGTTATTCTCAAAGATCTGAGTGGGGGGAAAGTCATCAAGGAAGAGTCACAGTTTTATCCTTATCTACTTAGATAGAGCTGTGGCTGGGTAGGTGAGCTCCCTGCCTTGCTCTGTTGCTGTGCCTACCTGGTACAGGACAACCTTCAACAAACTTATTTTGTAATGTCACACTCTAATGTTCCAGCTGGTCTTTTAACAAGTTAGAGAGGAAAAAGGTAAACGTCAAGCCTTTCCCATGTCTGTGACAAAATTAGAAGCATTCTGTAAGGGTTTACAAACACAGTGTGTTGACCTAGTTCTCGCCTTGCTCGCTGTGAGAGTGCAGTGGCTTCGTTTACCTGAATATGCGAAGAGAAAAAAAAACCAAAGAAATAAGCAGAAAGACAAGAATGGACTGAGATAAGACACTTCTCAGCAAACATTTAACAGTTGTTAAAAGACAATGCCAGGACAGGAAAATGCCTGGGGATTCAAAGATCTAAAAATGAAGTTAAAAAAACCAAATCTGGCAGACTTTAAAAGGGAGGTTTTTTCCAAAATAAATATTCTTTGGTTTTAAAAAGTTTTTTGGTTATTGAATACCCCTTACTTCTAACTTTCAAAAGAAGAATGGCCAGGGCAAACATGGTCCGATGTGCTGTGTAAACACAACAGATAAACAGGACACTGAAGCAGAAAGAGATTTGAGAATCTCATCTTGGTTTCAAATGTAAGTGCCTGGTGAAAGAGAGTCTAATAAGAGAACAGAAAAGGTGTAACTGAACAACAATGGCCTTTAAGAAAGTGAATTAATTGGTACAAAACTATTTACTGCTTTTCAAAGGAAGGCTCAGACACCTGTGCTAGTCAATAGAGTGAAAAAGGATGATCTTTTACTTCATGATTTATATCTGAAAAACTGGTATATACCAAAGTAATAAAAATATTCTAGTGTCTAAAAAGAAATCTTTCTTACATTTAGTTTCTTCACTTTCTCACCAAAATGAGTTTATTAACTTATTTTATTCTAGTACACAAGTACATAACTCTTGCAACAAATTGAAAATGTAACTAAGACACAAATAATAACAAACCAATTGCTTTTCTTTCACAAGAGCCTTCCAACAAGGAATATTCATAATCACAACCTTCATCTCCCACCCAAGCAACCTCAAGGATGACTCAGTCCCGTTTAACCCTCCTCCTCCTCTCCATTGTCTGCTCAAACAAACGAGATTTACAGTGGGTAGTCATAAGAGCCTGAAATAACCTGATATCCCTCCTTTGCCACCTATCTTCTTGTACTCTATCTTGAAATGAAGTCATAGTGTTACATTTGTGACATCTCATTCATTTCCATGGAAACAGATTACCAGCTCACAGGCGTTTATGGCTTCACTGCCACATAAAGAGAAGGAACTGATCTCTGTGAAAGAAAACTCTCCCTGAAAACAGCAGCAATAGACGTGGTTTCTGATAGAAATAGACGTATTATCACATTTCTCATTTCCCTTTAAATTCCAATTGACATGCCTGAGACTGGATGCATGGCTGCACTTACATCCTTGTAATTAGTGATACATTATTCATAGCGATTCATACAGCTCTGAAAGATGTTATATCAAGGCTCCATTCTACCTTACTTCCTCTTACTTCTGGATTTTCATTTTTTCCTCTCACACAAGATATTCAAGTCAGAAAGCAAACATCCTTCCCTACCTTCCATCTTAATTTTGCTCCTGTCATCCATCTTAGCTTTCAGAATCCACTCCAGCATTATTCATCCCTCATGTCTTTCAAGGATCCTTTACAAATGCCTGTTTTAATTTTGCATCTTATGTCACTTATCCTAGTTTACTAAAAAACAGTAAGATATTCAGAAGGAGGTAGAGGCCTGCCACAGTAACCAAAATGAACTAGATTCTGCCTAGTTCAGTAGTTTGGAGTTTGACCTAAATCTTTCAGTCCCAAGGATTATCACCAGCATTTTCCTTGGATTTCTCTTTCTATTTTTCCATCACTTGGTTACATTGCTGTAAATTAGGGCTACCCTCAGGCTGTTCTGATTTGCACTCAAGCTGCCACTTGCCCATTGAGCTACTTGGAAACGTTGATGTTGGCTGCAGCACAGGCTCACTCCAACTGTTTATCCACATCTTTTCATCTAGAAGCCACAGGACACTGAATGGGAACAAATGTGAGGTCATTTGTCTTCATAATTGCTTATAAAGGACCTTGGTGGTCCTGTGCAAGTGTTTCAAAACTATCTCCCCTCCCCGAGTGACTCAGAACCAAATGGCCTGCTGTGAGCTACACCTGTGCTCTCCTTGTGAGCTTCTGGGCTATAAGGTTGGGTTTTTTCCCCCCTTTTCCTTGCTGAAGCTGTTCACACTGTTGATGAGAATTTTGGCAGGGCAGGACCTGCTGTTGTTTAAAAGGAGACCCTAAGTGACCTACCCTCACAGTCAGGCTGTAGACAGGATGAACACTTTCTGAGATCTGACAGAGACTACAGAAGCAAGGGACAAGAAAGCATTGATCTGAGTCTTTCATTTGAGGAAAGCTTCCCAGTGGGGAGACAGTGTGGGATGACACAGAATCAAACGAGTGTCTGAGCTCCAGTTGAAGGCAAGGGAAAGGGGATGTTTATAAACCAGGAGAAGCTGCACAGCAGTCCCGCTGTCCTGGAGCTGAGCACACCTGCCCCTGAGTCATTCAGCAGGATGTAAATCCAGGGTGATACTCTGTGATATTAAGCTCAAGGCAAAAGTGAAGTCTGGCTGTTGTGCTACCTGCCTTTTAGATGGCAACCTGTAAACAGCTTACGGATACTGTGAATGCATCCAAACAAAAGCAGTGAAGTGGATGAGGGGTCTGGAGCACAAGTCATATGAGGAGTGGCTGGGTGAGCTGGGGTTGTTTTATCTGGAGAAAAAGAGACTCAGGTAGGACCTTATTGCTCTCTGCAACTATCTGAAATGAGGTTGTACTGGAGTGGGGATTGATTTCTTATCCCAGGTAAAAAGAAATGGTCTGTAGTTGTGCCAGGGAGGGTTTAGATTAGATATTAGGAAAAAGTTCTTCACTGAAAGGGTGATCAAGCATTGTAACAGGCTGCCAAGGGAAGTGGTTGAGTCATTATCCCTGGAGGTATTCGAAAATCATGTATGCATGGTGCTTAGGGACATGGTTGAGTGGTGACCCTGGCAGTACAAGTTTAACTTCTGGGATCAGTGATCTTAAAGATCCTTTCTAACCTGGATGATTCTATGATTGTATGAGACAGACTCAAGGGTACAGGGTTAAAAATAGAAAAGTGGAAGAGCAAAGAAAGTCAGATATGAATGATCCACGTATCTCCATTTGTTTCTCCCAGGAACATGTATTTCAATGCACTCAGTACCAAAGACATGAAGATCTGCTCTAAGTCAGAACACATTAATATCTTACCATCTAATAATTTTGGAAAACAACTTTAAACAGATGATGAAATGTAGACTAAATTAATATATAGACAGAAAATATGATAGCAAAATAAGACATTTTGTTGGTATACTATTTATCAATATAAATACTCAATACTTTTACACAGAAGACAACTCAACTGTTGTTGAGTTGATCTGGATCAACTGATCATAAAATGTTCCCAGGAAAGGTTATGGCACTACTTGTCTATATAATGATAGCAGATTTGTGCTGTATTTTGGTAACAGACTATCAGAAACCTTTGTTCTATCAACTAATTCATTATCATTTATTATCATTAATAATTCATGGATGTTACATGAAAAGTGCATTTTCATTTTCCTGGGCATCTTGGAAGCTTCTCATTATACCTCTTCACCCTATATCTTTTATTAGACATTTCTATCAGCTGGTTTCACAAATGTCATGAATAATATGTATGGCTTTGGTTTGTCAAAAAGCCCTATTTTGAGGTTGCATGCCTGTGCTGTATCTTATATACCTGTAGTTTCTCTATTTGAGAGGTTAGTTGAGTGGGGCAGAGTTTACATCATACCTAAATGCACCTAACATGCAGGTTACATCAGTGTTCAGACCACCACTGAAAGTCTCCTGACACAGAAAACTTTTGGTAGTATGTTATTTCTGAGAAAAAATCCAAAGCTGTTGATGCTGTTAAGCAACTCCTATTTACTGAATTTGCCTGGGGCAAACGTTAACAGTGATATTACATTACGCATTGACAGAAACACAAAGGTTTACATTTTAAAATAAATAATTGTCTAGACTAATTTTGTCTCTTAACAGCAGCCTACATTAGCATCAAACAGTAATACAGAGTGAATTAGCACTTGGGTCACCTGTACAAAGAAGTCAGGCATTGGGATGCTCTTTTTAAACTCAGGAAAAGCAAAGAGATCACGAACAATGTTCTCAGTCAGTGTTAACTCAGCTCATGTATATGCATTATAAAAGACTTAAATGGAGGTTTAACTCCACATCTTTATTATAATACCTGCAATGCTTTTCCAGAAACATGTTCTGAGAACTTCTTGATACTCAAAATACCTTGACTGTCCATCATTAAGTATGGAAGTTATCTGCAGTCACTCGAAGCAGTCACTCGAAGCACCCTCTAAATGCTCTTCTGTAAGCAGAAGGGCTTGATTTGCACTCTTGTCTGTATCACTCATTTATGTGATCTTTTGTGACACTTTAACACAGATTTTTTTTTATTTTAATTCCTACAATTCACTTCCTTGAATAAAAGTACCACATAAATTACCTGCTTTAGGAATCTGTTGAACATCTGTGGTATCTAGTTTACCCTGGGTCTGCCTTAACAATCCCCTTTTGGTCATTGATGTCCCAGCTGAGGAGGTTTGGGAGTAAAGAGATGTGTAAAGGTGGCTGAAACTACACAAAAGAGTAGAAGAGACATGTGACCAGCCACAGCAGGGGATGCCTGGTAGGTGGAAGCTCTGCTGAAACAGGGTTCTCTGGACAAACAGCTGCTTTCTGCAGCCTACAGCAGTTTTGTTCTCCAAATTACACTGTCAATTCAAACTGTGAGAAATAAGTGCAACTGGTAAAATATGGGGCCAGGACTTTTCCCTTTATGGGAAGCATTACATTTAATAAAGTGTTTTTTTCGTCCGCACAAACCCCTAAACAACAAAGACCCTTATGTTGGTAGGAATTAAACTGTTCTAGCTACAATCTCTGCCATTCTGGTGCTGTGGAGATAATCCTAACACAGGAGAAAAGATGCTGCCCTTTTGTTTTATTCCCTGTAGAATCATCCTATATAAACTAACTGCTACCTCATTCCCATTGATGGAAAGTGGCTCTTACCAGTGGTGCCAGAAGGGCACAATTGAGCTCGTGCCAAAAGAACAAATGGTGTCAGCACATTTCTTAAGAATACGGATGACAACATCACAACAACACGTTAGCCTTGATATAGAAACACAAAAACTTCATTATAATTATCTGACAGAAATGTGCACAGAGGCGGATTTGGTTTCTGGGTCATGAGGGGAACAATACAACATGTCCATAACACAGACTGTTTTTAACATGCTTGCCCTCTGCCTATGGCTTTCCTTCCCTTTGACTTAAGTATTTGTCTTCCTGATATTTTATTCTTTTCCCTCTGAGCTCCTCTGCTCTTTTACATCTATCTCCAGTTTTGGCTGCTCTTCAGTTCTTTCCATGATTTCCCTTTCCTTTAACTTGGATAAATATATTTGCTGGGTCAACATCATCTTTCTACTTCCTTTCATATTTGTAGTGACACTTATCTTTGTCCCCTTTCTTTTTTTTGCCATCTTTGATTTGTTTCTCAAAACTACTTCTCTTCTTTTCATAAAGCATCCCAACAGTAAGAGAAAAAAATAGCAAGAGAACCTAATCTTTCTCATCTTACTTCCATTCCTAACGACAACTCTTTCCTCCCTCTCATCCTAAATTTCTCTTTCCTTTTTTCTCCTCATACCTGCACTGTCATAGGAGCTCTCTTCCATGCCTTGCCACTATCTCCTCAAAGTGGTATTTTCCCTTCTTTTATCATCAAGTATTTTCACTTTCTTAGTGCTTTTCCCCCCTCCCACTGCAAGGTTTATTGCCTTCTCCATATTAATAGTATTCTTGACTTGCCCTTGTTTCTTCAGCTACTGTTCTATCTTCTTTCTTCCTTTCATCTCCAAGTTTATAGATTCTGTGAGTCTGTGATTTCAGGTCGGTTTCAGTTCCATCAGAGATACTTTCTTCCCCTTACATTTATCTTCAGACACACTTAATATGCAATGCCTTCTAATCAAAATTTCCAGGAAAATACTCCATTCTTAGATATGCCCTCCACTTTTGTTGGGGCAGTTCTAGTTTTTTTTCTTAGAATTGCACTTCCTCTCGCTAGCTGTTATTCTGGTGTTCCCTGGTCCTCTTACTCTCTTCAGCATATCTGTCAGAAGCATGTCCTTGCCTTCCCTTAGCTCTCAGTAAGGATCCCAAATGTGTCTGTCCTTGCTTCCATTCTCACTCATCTTTATAACTTGCCTCTGTTTAATCTCGTCAACAAAGCACAAATTCAATTATCCTCTCAATACAGATGACCTACAAATCTCTTCCCCTGCCCAAGACCTCTGCTTTAAAATCTTAGCTAAGTATCATTGTTGCACCTAAGTCTCATTAGCTTCAATACTGTTAATCCTGTTTGTGAGTTCTTCTCTGCCTCAAACATTACCTCTGTCCTCTGAAATCTCGTCATGAGGTAGCACTTCCCCATTTTTTTCTCAGTCAGTGTGAGGTCTGTTAGCTCCCACTTCCAGCTGGCTCCTGGTATCAGTCTGTGGCATTCACTTATTATTGGTTACACACATTGCAATTTAATTTTGCTTGGAATTAAAAATGTGAGTATTTTTAGAACTAGATTTAAACTTGAACATGCTTAAGAACTTGCATCCCAACTGAGTGGCAAGCTATGTAGCATTTCACAATAAATGTGGTCTATTTATTATAAGATATATATTAAAAATATACATCCTCAGTCCTTGGAGATACATCTGTACATCCAGTACAATCACTTATCATCACATCTCAGCCAGTTCAATAAACTTTCTTTAGCAAATGCTTAACATTGTCCAGCTAAATCAGATGTCCATTTACCAACTACAGAGCCCTTCCTTTGCAAACCCTTACCTTGCTGCCATCTCTGTCTTCCTCTTTAGTCTCTCTGCCTACTGCCATCCTAGCTGGTTTTGATTCTAACCAGCCCTGAGCACTTGCCCTTTCATCATCTCCCTGTTCAAATTTGAAATGAACATTTCTATGCTGTCTCCTACACAGCGCCTTACATTAGATAGGCAATCCACAAAATGTGCAAAGGATATTAATTTTCTCTAAAAGTCATATTAAAGCATTCCTCTCCCAAGCAGTCTTGGGAAAAAAACACTGTAAAGCAGAGCTTCTGCTATGGAAGGGCTCCTGGCATGGACCAATATTGTTTCATTGTTTGTCAATTTGTTGTTCTATTTCTTGTGTCATGACCTATAGTTGACTTTTTTTTTTTTTTTTTTTTTTAGATCAGGGATTATATGTTCTGTCTTGGTACAGGATGTTACAAAACAGCATAGACAGCTACCACTTACCATTTGTAGGAACAGCAATTTTAGCATGTTGTCCTGAAATAAACTGTCATCTTCTAATATTATGCATCTTATGTAGGGAAAATGAAGAGCAGGTCTTATAGCTTATAGCAAGTTAACTTGCAGCCTCTGTTAAAGGAAAATATGTTTAACTGATTTTTCTGTTGCTCTCAGCAGGCTCCTCAAGACAGCAATCCTGGGTGTGAAAACACTGTCGATTAGAGGCTGGTGGTACATCTCCAGCCTCTGCCTCATGATGCACTCAGAGGTGAGAAAGACAGGTTTCTACCTTTTTATTGTGCAATCAAAGGTGATGATTTAATCCGTAAATCCAGTGACTTTCACTTGTAAAATAATAAATAGGTATTTAGAGAGAGAAATGTTGTTAGTAGCAGTGAAGTAGCTGGATATTAGCAGCAACGTGTGTTTTATAAAAAGGGCAGCCAAGTGTACCAGAGGCACCCAGAAATCGCTAGGCTCAGTGCTTCCCATCACACTCAGTCGGTGGTCTCCTGACATTCACTTACTGGGCTCTATTCCAATAACTTGGATGACAAATGGCATTTTTTCAAATGTGTGTACCACCACGATTTGGCAGTATTCCCAGCAGATTCCACCAAAGATAAGCTTCAGAATAGGAAAGATGGACCTGGATCTGTATTACATTTTCAGATAACAGGAAACATGACTCCTCTGATACCAAATAGCTTTTTTCTTTCTTTTTTTTTTTTCATTTAACAGGAAAAAGAAAATAAGCTACTGACTTGGGTTCCAAATACTTTTCCACACAGGGAGAGATATTAGGTGATACACACTTTTTTCCCTCTGTTCTGCAAACCCTCAAACTAGTACCAAAGAAGTACTAGTACCAAAAATGTGCTATCTCAAGCAAACACCCACAGCACATATTTCTCTGAACTGGTGATGATTCAACAGTGGTTGATAAGAGGGCAGGTATGTGATGGCCTCCCTGGCACATGTTGTTGACCATCTCCTCTATGGGTAGCAAGCTTTTGTTTGTATCAAATTAAAAAAAAATTATGAAGAAGGTGTGTGAGAAAAACTCAGATAGATATACTTATATGTGAAATTACATCCATATATGAGATTAGATCTATGGGATAAGACTGTTTCAGTCATTTGCCACTCAGGCCAACTTATTGGCAGGTGTAACATAGTGGAGTTCCAGCTCAGTGCCCACATACACTCTGATAAATGGTCTACAGAGAGAAGAACTACTATGATAATTTGATGTTTCATTGTATTAGTCATTCAAATCATACTTCTCAGTCCATCTTTTACATTACCTTCCACCATAGGATATTTCTAAATAATTCTGGTTTGTAGAATACATTTGAGATTTTTCTTTCTATGTGTCTGTCTATCTATTTATCTATCTATCTATCTATCTATCTATCTATCTATCTATCTAATCTATTTCCTAGCTAAACACTTGTCACATATGCTAGTTAGCTTAACATTAGTTTAGCACTAGTTAAAAAACTAGTGTTCATTTTGGTATTTCTCTGCAAGAATTTCATTATGAGATATTTGCTGCTTGGGATATCATTACCTTGAGTTCATGCTAAGAAAGACAATAAAATTAAGTAGCAGCTGGTCATTAGAAGCTTATATTTTTCTTATTCAATACACACATGCTTCTTAATCCTAAATAAATTATATTAATCACAATTTAATAATGCGGCTGCCCTATTAAATTAGAATTAGGGGCTAGAGTCGACAACGAAACTAGTCAGAGTTTCACCATCTGCAGATTAGGCTTTGCATGACCTACTGGGTATTTTTAAGATATTTTAATTATAAAAGTAGTAATAACCTATGGATATTTAAAACACCTCTGACAGTTGGCATTTATCCACGATTAACGGGTAACTAGGGGTCCCCTTCACTTGTCTGCTTAATTCAGTCATCATTTAGTGATAAATAGCAGAAAAAAATGTTTTGTTTGTAGAGTAAAAATAAATGGTGGTAGTTTCTGATATGGAAAGATGTGAAGACTCACATCTTGACACTGTCCCACACAAGAACCTTATCTCTTCATTGAAGACGTGCCAGTTTGACAGACCACCCAGCGGATAAGGGATGGGCTTTATTGTTGCAAAGTGTTGCAGTCAATGGCTCATAATTCCAAGTGGTTGTTGGTGATGAGTGGCATGGCTCAGGGGCTGGCACTGGGACACACAATGTTCAACATCTTTGCTGGTGACAGGCACAGTGGGGTGCAGTGCACCCTCAGCAAGCTCACTGACAGCACCAAGCTGTGGTGCAGCTGGCTTGCTGGAGGAAGGGATGCCATCCAGAGGGACCTGGACAGGCTTGAGAGGGGGGCCCGTGTGAACCTCAACAAGTTCAACAAGACCAAATGCAAGGTCCAGAACCTAAGGCAAGGAAATCCCAGGCACAAATCCAGGCTGGGCAGAGAATGGATTGAGAGCAGCTCTGAGGAGAAGGATTTGGGGTATTGGTTGACAAGAAGCTCAAAATGACCCAGCAATGTGCGCTCAGCCCAGAATGCCAACCCTGTCCTGGGCAGCATCAGAAGTGATGTCAGCAGAGTGGTTCTGCCCTTCTCTGCTCTCATTAGACCCCACCTGGAGTCCAGCTCTGGAGAGTGGGTCTAGAGGAGGGTGAGGGTGATGATCAAAGGGCTGGAGCACCTCTCCTATGACAACAAACTGACAGAGCTGGGGTTATTCAGCCTGGCAAAAAGAAGGCTCAGGAGACACCTTCCAGTACTTAATGTGGGCCTACAAGAAAGCTGGAGAGGGAATTTTGACAAGTGCATGTATTGATAGGACAAGGGGCAATGGCTTCAAACTGAATGAAAGTAGGTTTAGATTAGATATAAGGCAGAAATTTTTTTTAAGATGAGGGTGGTGAGGAAGTATAACGGGTTGTTAAGAAAGGTGGTGGATGGCACATCCCTGGAAGTGTTCAAGGCCAGGTTGGATGGGACTATGAGCAACCTTGTCTAGTGGAAGTTGTCACTCCCTGTGATGGAGTTTGAACTAGATAATCTTGAAGGTGACTTCCAACCCAAACCATTCTTTCATTTCATGATCTTTCATTAGAAACCTGGAATTTGCAAACAGACAGGACTTCACACAAGCTATTTCTAAGCAATGTTCAGATGCTGAATATTGAAGTGGCAGAAGTGAGTGCATGTTTTCCATATACTGAAGTTCTGATTCTGTCCTCAGACAAAATGCCCATTAATTTTCCTGAAATTTTCCTGAAGTGAAACCTAAAGGACTAGATCATGCCTCTGCATGCAATACTACATGATCCTTCATGATCCTTCATTAGCTATGTGGCATTTTCTGTGGCCAGTATGGGATTTTAGCTTCTGGAAATAGCCAGAGATTCATGTGGGAGTGGCAGCTATCACCCAGGATACTGTGGGGGAAATGTGTCTTTCTGAAGTGACAGCTGGAGATGAGACTGCACACCTTGAAGAATATCAGCTGGCAGTAAACACTTCAGATAACTGAAACCAATCCACATTTTCCAACATGTATTCAAATATATGTTTTGAAAGTGTGAAAATATGTGAAATAGGTGGACCTTACCAATTCCCCTTGTAAATTGCACCTTAAATGTTTCTGCCCAACTTCACAAGGTCAGATGTCCTTTTATAACCATTTCACACAAACTTGCCCAAAGTTTATTCCCACTTCCATTTGGAAGCAGAAAAGAAACTTGGAAAAACTAAGCTATATGTGAAATATTCTTCAGAATTTCAGTAATTCCTGGTATGAAATGAACCTCACAGGTCAGAAAAAGAGTTCTCTTTCTCTTCATTGTACACCATTATTTTTATTACCACTCCCTGATGAGTTATACATTTCCTTCTGAAAGCTTAACTGAACCTTAAATTAGCTTTAAATCATCTCTATCTCTAATGAGGGGATACTGTTAAATTTCTGTATGGAGGGGAATATTCTGACTTCTCACAAACTGTACTTATCATGTAGGGGGAACCAAACATAAAGAGGGATGGAAGTGGTACAGTTGTTATTAGTTCATCTCTCTTCTTCCATGGATTATCCTGAGGATCTCCCTTAGGCCAGGCACAGCAACTTTAAGACCACGTAGTGACTGGAATAGAGAGGGAGAATACTAGTTGAAAGCAGCTGAAAGCCTGGAAAATAGGTAGTTGGGATCATCTTCATATAAAATAAAGTGTGTGGGCACAAAACATTAAATTGTACAGCTAGGGATCAATAATCCTCAGCCTTAGGAGCACAAAATTAATGGAGGCTGGAAGCAGGGCTACAAGGATCATTCAGCAAGCACTTGGCAGCCATTTCCATTTGAGAGCCAGGATGTGATACTTGGGGACCATTCCAGCTGCACATGACTGCTTTTATTTGTATGGCTTTGGCAGTGTAGCTCCAGCAATCTGCAACCCTCATTCTTCAGTTTGGTTGCTGCTGCTTTGGTGGGTTTGTTAAGGAATCTTATTTACTGCTTCCAAGTGCCAGGTGATCTGTCTTCAGAGAATGTCAAAACTCTCTTACTGTCACTTCTGCTTTTGCCCCTCATATATGTGACCATACTGTTGCCAGTGGCTGCTCACACTTGTGCTCTAATTTTTTTTAACCAAACAGATACATTAAAGCACCTCTTACTCGAAACATTGTTTTAAGCTGCTTACAGGAAGTCCATGTTAGATGGTCAGGTCATTCTGAGGCAATGCTATCTAGCGTTGGATTCTTGTCAAATTTGCTTGTTAGTTTGTATCTAGCCAACAGGCAGATCAAAAGGAAAAAGGCACCCACATAAAGGCACAGACTAATAAGAGATTCGGGATAACACCACCTTGAGGAAGAACACGATTTTCCTGAAAAGTATGACACTGCAGCTCAAAAAACACATGAGCTGCTAAGTACATTTTAAAACCTTGCATGATCATGAGACCAAGGCATGATATCATTGATATCTTTGGATCATGTGCTACAAGGTATTTCCGTGACTTTTCATCTTTCAGTACTGTTTGGTGGACAGCCTCAGGAAATATTTCAGGGAACATGGAAGAGGATTTGTGGTACATGCAGAAAAGCATCCTTTGGGTTTAAATGCCTATTACAAGGTTGCCAGGGTCTCAGTTTTTCCAGTTTTGTGTTGTTAAATGTTTTTGCAGAGTTTGGTGAGCATATATCGGAACAGGAGCAGTTTGCAATGGATGTGGACAAAACCTGTTTCTGTGTGAGGACAAATCTGCACTGTAGCACACTGCCAACAATGTTGTGTCATGCCCATCACTGGAGGCCCAGCTGCAAAAAGTCCTGAGATACTGGGCCTGCCCTCACAGATGGCCTTACACGGAACAGAAGGATAGACTAGAGATTCTCTGAGTGCCTCTGAGTCATCGTGTGATTCTTTGAGTCTGAATTTCTTCTTTGATGTAATATTTTAGAAGCAAATCTCTTAGAAGGTTTTACATAAGGTAACTGGAAGGACTTGGAGGAAAAGCACCACCAAAAAGCAGTTAATTGGAAGCAAGGAGTAGTAAGAGGTGAGAAAACTCTCTGTTTGTGTGAGGCAGGCACCTCTTCTCCCTTCTTCTTCTTGTTCATGGTTACTCCTGCTTACCATTTGAGTTACTAAGGGCATTTTCCTGTAGACAAGGTAGAGAAGGTCTACAACCATTAATTTAAAGATGGAGGTCAAGAAAGAGTTACTTTCTCTTTGTGTCAGTGTTCAAACAAAGCAAAAACATTTAAGAAAGGAGGGAAATTATGAAAAACCCAATGATGCTTCTGTTGTTATTTTACAGAGTGTTGTAGTAATGATTTACAACAGCTATGATTTATGGGAGGAGGGTGAACACAATGGAAAGTTTGATGCCAAATTTTATTGTTATATGCAAAATGATGTCCATGAATCTTAGCTCCAGCTTCAGTTATCTGATGGAGTAGAAACTCTTGTTTGGCTTTCCAACCTATTTCTCCAGGGCCTGGATCTATGTTGTAAGATGACCAAAGATAAGATTCATTCCCAGACAAGACATTAATTCAATTAATTCAGCAGCCATTAATTTACCTGTTCACTCTATAATGTTTTTTTCCCCCTGTCTTATGTATACCTCCTTTTGAATTTTTATTAAAATTTTTATTATTATTACCACTTGTCTCAGCATCATCCTTGACTTACTTGTTTTCAAAAGACATTGCCCTACAGACAGTGTAACTCCCTCCACTGGAGGCAGAGGGAATTAACTCAGATGGTAGAGTGCTCACCCAGCAGGTGAGAGATTGGGGTATTGATGCCTGCATCCTACATTTTTGACCACTCAGTGGATAAGGAATTGCTGAATAGTCATGCTCAAAGAGTTGTGGTCAACAGTTTGATGACCAGGGAGTGACCAGCAGCGTGTTCCTCAGGGATTTGTACTGGGACCAGCATTATTTAACATGAGAGTGACATTTTACAAGGTCATGTAGAGATAGGATAAGTGTTAATGACTTTAAACTCAAAGAGAGTAGGTTTAACTTATAACAAAGAAATTTTTTACTGAGAATTTGATGAAGCACTGGAATAGGTTGGCCAAGAAGCTGAATGACCCAGCCTTGAAATTTTCAAGGCCAGGTTAGATGTGGCTTTGAGAAACCTGATCTAGTGAAAGCTGTCCGTGCCAATGGCAGGGAGAGTTGGAACAAGATATTCTTGATGGTCCCTTCCAACCCAAAACATTCTATGATTCTTTGATTCTAAGGATTTGCTTTAAAAAAGGGATGTTTGTATGTCCATCAGCTTTATGAAAATGAGGATATGTGAGACAGAGACTAGTTGAAAACCTTCTATAATGCACTCAAATATACATTTTGAATATCTAGTAACAAAAATGATTAAGAGCTGGCTTCCTTGGTGAAACAATCCTATGGACTAAAGCATTTTTGGCTGCAGTGGGCACTAGCTCTTGCGCAGTCTGGTCATCTTCTGTCTCTCTGATCTTGTGACCTGTGAAAGTATTTTACATGAGTGCTTTAGGTTAATTCCTCTTGTGAAGGATTTTCCACTTGCCTCAGAGCAAAGGATTATTGCTTTCCTGCTCCTTTGGTGTAAATCCATCATCCAAAGTATAACTTACATGTTCCATCTTCTGTAGTCACAGAGCAAAGAAGAATTTAGTTTCCCTAGACCAGTATTTTTCAGACACTCCCTCAGGGACCCCTCTGCTGAGCAGTGCCAAACGTGTTCTGTGTCTAATACTTAAAGTGGAGATTTCCAGTCCATAGTCTGTGAGCACAGATAGACTGTTAGGATGAAAAAAAGAAAGTTTTCTCAATATTCCTCCTGTGTTAAATTACCAATACCCCAGCTCTGCAAACAAATAAAGATAGAAGTTGTAGAACTATTTATGGATCTAGAGTTCAATATCTAACACACACTAGAAAGAATGGGAACATATGGAGAAATGAGTATCTGCAGAAAGAAATCTGCATACACAAATTGTTGTAAGTCTTTGAACCGTATGCATGCAGTGCCCTTCTCTCCACTAACTCAAATGGGAACCTGAGAAGAGCTAGCTGTTAGAATCAAACCAGGAATTCCTAAAGGTAAAATAGTTTTTCTACTTTAAACTTAAATATATTCCCATCACTAACAAAGAATCATTGTTTTGCTTCCAGAAATAGAGATCAGCTTATTAGTGAAGCTGGTTATGCAAAAGATGTGCTTGCCTGAGACTGACGCACAGTAACTGTGCATAATGGAGCTGAGGAAGCTGCCATATGGGGAGAAATCATTGGAAGCCTGGCACTGGGTGTGAAGTTCTGCTGTCATATGATAACTGAGATGAATTACTTTTGGGAGAGGGAGCCTTGCAAGCAAAGGGTCAGAATTAATGATGCAAATAGTGGAACTCCTGGCAGGAGTTTAGTTCCTATTTAGAGAATTTGCTTTACTAAACCGGAGTTAAGCTAGTGCAAAATCTTACATAGCTGGTGACTTTTAATTAATTAAGGCATAGGTTTTTATGGTTATTAATAAAGTCATGTATCTATATCCTCCATCTGTACTCAATACTAAAATTGTTTTAAAGTGATAGGTTGTGACTATATAGCACACTTGCTGCTAAAATTGTCAGTTTCAAATTCAAACCGAAATAAGATACTTCACTTCTAGTATTTGTTATACTTAAATAAATTTCTAGAACAATAAATTTCTAGAACAACACAATGTTAAAAAATAGTGTTAATTTAGGCTTGATGCTGTTCATAGCCCTTGAATCATTTTCATAAATTTTTGTAACAGAAACAACTCATGAAAAGTGCATAAATGTTGAGGTTTATAACTTTTCTCCCAAGCAGAATTTCCTGGACAAATTGCCTTTAATTACTTGAAATTACTGGTCTCTAAATTTATGAAGCTACTCATTTACATGTGGGAGTTAACGATATGACCTTTCATGTACTCTTCAGTGCTAAGCAATGTGGGACATCCCAACAAAGTCCAGAAAATGTAATTAAATCCAAATTTATTGTAGAAAATAAAAATAATCTGAAAATAAACATTCCCTGCATTGAGACCCTTGACGAAACCCTGCTTTCAATGAAGCTTATGTATAGTATAGATAAACTAAACAGAGATCACTCTGAGGTCAGGATTTCACGCTAGAATGATCCTTTGCCAAAGCAATATATTTTCCAGTAATATCTTCAGTCATAGAAATTTATTCATATTTTCAAACAAAGGCCCTAACAGACTTTTTTTTCTCTCTGACATACTATCTCTCTGTCTTTCTTTTTCACTGTTTCTCCATCTCTCTTTTTTCTTTGTGAATGGTTCCAAATATACATAAGTGAATATTTCCTACTGATGCTCCAGAAGAATGCTTTGGATAGCAAATCAGAGAACAGAAATAACTGTATTTACATTAAGCTAGCTAAGAACATGTATATCTTGCAATACCAACCCCACCCCAATACCCAAAAAACCAACACTCCCTCCACATCCCCAATACATTTGATTTTCTTGTTAGGAAAATCAGCAAGTTGAGTAAAAAGAGTATTTTCTAAATAGAAATGATTTGGAGAAAGTGCATTGAAGTGCCTTTGTTGTAAATCTGGAGTCTTGGATAATGCTGAATCCTTACAGATTTCTGAAGTTCAGAAGTTAAATGAATCTCTATTAATATCTACCTCCTGGGGAAAAGTAATCAGATTGAAGCTACAGTAATTCGAAACTTTTTCAGCAAAATGTAGAATCATATTGAACTCAAGTATCCACTCATGTTTTCATACTTACCCAATACTTCAGTAAGGTTCCCCACAGTTTACAAAATCTTTAGTTAACTTGGATGAAGTTTTGAGCAAACCTGGGGTTAATTATGACTTCATGTAGAAATCGTGATAAGCACTGTGGTTTTGTAGAATTTTGATTCAAAACCAGGCAAGACTTGTGGGTTTTGGCTAAGCATCACTGAGTTTCAGTTGTGTGCTAACCCAAAACTGGAAACAAAAATTGCCTCTGGTAATGTTTAAAAAAAAAATCTAGGGCATTGAAACTGCACACAGCTGAATTTAATACACTGCCATTTGCAGCTTGGCAGGAAGTCTCATGACTTTCTATGAACACCTGGTGACAACTCTTCATGACAACAAGTGAAGACCAATGGTGTTACAGGGTGGGTTTTTCCCCTTGTGTCTTGAATGTTGTGGGATCTTCCTGTTAATATTCAGACCTGTGACACACCAGCACAACATGTGTGTTTCTCTCTTTGTGCTCAGCATACTTACCTTTAGAAAAAAGGCTTCTCAAGTTAAAGAGAAAAAACTTCTTTCCTTTTTCTATGACATCTGCTAATAGGGAAGGGAAGGGAAGGGAAGGGAAGGGAAGGGAAGGGAAGGGAAGGGAAGGGAAGGGAAGGGAAGGGAAGGGAAGGGAAGGGAAGGGAAGGGAAGGGAAGGGAAGGGAAGGGAAGGGAAGGTCTCAACATTACCAGAACAGTTCCTAATATCTGGTTTCATCAAAGCCGTATCTGGAAGAATTTGCTCCAATATAGCTCCCAGCTGGAGCTATAATCAAGTCCATCTTTTATAAACAGACTGACTGACAAACTAACAAATAGCAAATGTTGATGAGAGTGAGACTGGTGAAAGCCAAAGAAATTATCCAGTGCAAATATAGAACTGAGATATTAGTAGTGTATAGCAATTGTCATGGGGAATCTAGGAATACAGCAGTCACAGAGAAATCACCTTTTGAGCATATATTCAACTGGAATAAAATCCCATTTGGAATAATATTCCTGAGTTATATAAAGTCTGTATCTCTTTATCTATTTTGAACCTCCATGTTCATATGCTAGATGCTCTCACTTCAATGAAAAACCTGTGCTGTGCTTGTCTTGCTCAAGGTCCTTCATAACATTAGAATTTATTTAAATTTTACTTGGTGTTTCCATATCTACAGTAGCAACATCTGCTTAAAATGCTCATTTTTTTGATATGCAGTGTTATTGCTGATATGTTCTCACTTTCTTCTTGCATAATGTTAAGATCTGATTTGTTTTGTTTTGCTCTCCACTTTTCATGTAATAAAAAAGCATCAGTAGAGTTTCTTAGCAGCAAAATAAAGATGATAGGCTTTTGCAGGGTATTGTTTTCATCTCTGTGGCTATGGCTTCATAGCATGTTCTCACCTGGGACATCTATGAGGCATCTTTCTATGTTTAAGTGACTCAGTATAATGCCAGACAAGATGCTAAAATACTTGCGCCTACGTTATTGTCATGCTCTGATAGGGTTAGCAAGCTCTGAATTTTTGACTGAAATTATTGTTCAAGACCAGTTCAACTGGGTATCCCTGTACAGCTTTATATGACATTGCAACCTCCTTCCAGCTTACAAACATTAATTACCTCCTGTTATAACTAGTTTCATATCATTGACATTACTGTAACTCAGTATTTTCTAAACACTATAACAAAAATTAAGACCTATTGACTGAATCAGTATTTTTATCAATTTAAGAAGTGCATTTGTCAGTACTGGTTTTGAAAAACACCAAAATGAACCCTTCAGGGTCTAATAATTGTAGGAATATAAGTATTGATATAGGTTCAACAAAAGTAATTAGTGGGTGACTTTTAGCCAAGATGTGGTCTCTTAATCTTGAATTAGAAGAAGAAATATATAATATTGGTGAGCTATGGGATCAAAGGAAGAAGATGTGCTTAAGAATGTTTCCAAGAACATTTATTGCAGGAAACACTGGCATAACCCTCTTCCACCCTTTAATCTTACCACAAAACCCCTTTTTGTTCCACTTACAACTCATGCAAAATCTTCCATCATTACACAATATCAGAGTATTAGAAATGTGCTTCTGGCTGCCTTGATTAGGACCATATACCATTTCCCCTCCTGGACACTTACACGTTTAAACAGTGACAAGCATTGGTCATTTGCTGTGATTGCACATTGCTAATGGGTGTTTATGAAAAGTATCCAAGAAGAGGAGAAGATAAACCAAGGCGAAACAAAATAAGCAAAGTGACAAAAACAACAGAAAAAACTTCATCCAGCTAACTAGAGGCAAAGGATGTAAATATCCCAGTGGAGGAACTCCGCAAGGGCTTGTATCTGTAGGAGGGAGAATTAATTTATTTTTAAAAGGATGTGTAAAATGTAAGATGTCGGAATTTTCTGCGCATTTTTTTCCCATTGAAAAACAAAAATGTTACTTGCCAAATTTTTTATTTGCATGTGGATCTTAACCTTTTCCTGTGTGTGTGCTTCTTGATGAAGTTTTGTACATAACAAAAAAATTCCCCCCAAACCAAGCAACAACAAAAACCTAACCAGGAATAAAAATGTTACTTCTTCTGTACCCTCTATTTTTACTAGAAAAACGGGCTTGTCTCAATTTAAAGACGTTCCATATAATTATCTAACAATCTTTATGAGATAAGAAAGAGAAGTTGGATTTAAATATCGTTCTACTCTCAAAGAACATCATCAGAAAAGAAAAACAGGACTCAATGGCATATTGATCACCCACAACTGCAGCTTCTGTTTCCAGAGACCACACTCTCCTCCCTCCTCCTAACCACAAAAAAGGGAGGCAAGGGGGTGAAAGAGGACACGTGTTATCTTTGTTCTAGTTAGCTCATAGAGGTGGATGGACAACTCAGCTTCAGATCCTGAGCATTCAACCTCAGCTTTGCACTGGTCATGGTTTTCAAGAGTAATCACCATTCTTGGGTTTTTGAGTCTTTGACCCAGTACAGCTTAAGAATTTAAAATCTCTGTAACTTCAGCACAGAAATCGCTATAGGTGCAGCCTATGTTTGCTATAGCTGACCTCTGCCAGCAGCAGTTGAAGAGAATTCAGAGAGGGCACCAAGCGTGGCAGCTTTCCCTGGCTCATTCCTCTGGTACTCAGCCAGCACTCATAGTCATGACTTTATAGATGTTAGAGGATGCACCTTTGACTGGCCCCTCATGTCTCTTTATGCTCCTCTGTCCCTTGTTGAACCTGCTGAAGATTGTGTCTCTGTCTTATCAAGAGGGAGAAAATCAGGTTTTATTTCAGAGTGACACACTTCTCTGCTGAGAAAAAGAAACACAAGTCTCACCTAAAAATTGTCAAGCTGGCATCCAAAAATAAAGATTCCCAAATTGTTTCTAGTCACTTAAACAGTGAAAGAACATGAAATACACACTGGAAATAGAGTGCCCAAAGTCTGGGGTCAGTCCTTTTTAATTCATTTAATTAATTAATTAATTAATTAAATTTTAATTAATTTTTGTGCAGCTTAGCATAACGCTCATAAAGCCCACAAATCTCAGTATTTTCTTCCTTCAATATAAATACCAAGACAGTTTTATGAGCCCATGTCTCAAGCCAGACAAATAAATTCTCCTGAGGACTGAAGGACCAACAAAAGCCACCTTGCCTTTCCATCTGTTTTTCCTTTGTTTTACCTTTTAACATACATACAGCAGTAATGTGTCATTTGTAATTAGACATTAATCCAAAAGATGCAATGAAATGAAGGAATTCGCTTCATCTTTTTTTGGGGGGAGCGGATAATCAGGAAAAATACACTAAAAACAGCAATTCTCAAAGCTGTATCTTCTGATCCCCCTTCTTTCTAGAGGGTGTGATGTGCTTGAGCCCTTCCCTCTCATCAAATGCACCACAGCCTTTTCTGTTCCAGATCCTGCCTGCTCCAGCCCCTTGCAGACAACATTTTCAACTCAAGCTCCAGCAAAACCAACTGTAACCCCATCCAGCCAAACTCTGTCAATTCCTACATTCCAGTTTAACCCTTGCTGGCTGCCACATTATTTTTGAACTCCCTCTGCAATCATCGTTGGCTTTGCTCAAAATACTAAAGAGAAAAATCTTTGTCCTTCACCTCACTCCAGCTCCTCATAGCTTGGTTCCTGGCTTGCTTTGGCTCCTACTGGAAGGAAAATGCAGTAATATTTTCCTCCTGCCCAAGCTCAGTGTTTACCATTTTACTGGGAATGAAAAAAGTTTGAGCTTGCAGGCAGCCAGCCACTGCCTCACACGCCCAGCATGATCCAGCCCAAGGCGCTGCCTTCAGCCATTCTCAATTCCCACCACCATCGTGCCTGGTAGAATAAATATTATGTTCCCTATAAGGCTCCCAGTAGGAGGGAACTACTGCATTGGAGGAGAGGAGAAAAGGTGAGCCAACAGAATGAAGAGAGAAGAAAGACAAAAGACAGATGAAATTAATTGTTGAGGACCTGTCCCTCAGTTGAAGATATATTTTCAGCTCCCCCAGGAGCTTCTGACTTGTTTCACCAGTCAGAAACCAGCTGGCTTGAGATATGCTTAGAAGGTAATTATCAACTAAAAGCTGGTACAATAAAAAAGAACAAATCTTTAAGGAACAAATACAATGAAAAAAATGAAAATCCTCGAACAGAAATACTCAAAAATCTGACTAGTTTAGGCTTAAATGTAAAGAAGTTGGAAATCACTATGACTCAGGCATGAATGGGAGAATATAAATAGTCTTGGTGGGAGATTTTTCATATGTTCTATTATGAGCTATTTATGTTTCATTTGATACATGAATGAAATGTCTTATTTTATCATAATAACACCCTTGATTGAATACATTTATTCTCAAGGCTTGTGTAGTAGAAGGCAAGAGGGTGATCAGTACTCTGCAGCTTGGAGTCTCCTGCCATGATGGCTTGTGCCCCTTCACATCCAGCAAAACAGGTGGCAAGGAGAAGTGGCATGGGATCTGAGATGCTTCATGGCCAGCAGAAAGTGCACACCATGGGTTGAAGTCCAGCTACCGTTTCAGTCATCCTGAGACATCAGATATAATACTCATCCTCTCCTTAAAATGAACATGCTTTTGGAATTAATTTCCCTCATGGCAGCGCTGCTCGAACAGGGCAAAAGCCTGACAGAACTAACTAATGGGGTTCAGCAGCAGCCAGGAGGAGATTATGAGAGAAAGAGAGTCAAAAGAGGGGAAGCACATGCAATACCTCTCACATCTGCTGGCATGGTCTGCTTCAGAGACAATTGAACTGCAGAATGCAGGTGAACCTCAATCTGCAAACAGCTCTTGTTTGGGCTTGTATCCAGCAAGGATAACAGTGAACAAATGTTGCTTTTCTGTGTGTTTATCAAACATCATGGACACTCTGCTGTGAAAGAGGAGAGTTTTCCTCATCCACAGCCAGATGACGTTCATCATAGCACTCTTTATCTTCTGCTAAATCTTTGAGTTTTAGCTGCTGTTACAAGATGGTTGGCAGGGGTTGGGCCGTTTGGCTTTCTGTAAAAAATCTGATACCCTTTTCAAGGGAATTTTCCACACATGGAAATGGTTGTTCTCAATGAGAGCAAACCAGACACACAGGAAGCTGTGTGAATGCAAAGAGCTCATGTAGTGCTACATGTCCAGAAAAGCTCCCTTGGCATCTGGTGGTCTATAGCTCAGGCAGTCCTGGGGATGGGGGTCTTTGTATTTAGTGGTCGCCAGAAGCCTTTCTCAACATGAATGTCCCTTATCCTTTTTTGAACTAATGTGGGCTTTTACAGTCCATACCACAGGAAGGAGTTTCATAGTTCAACTGCTCATTTCATGAAAAATATTCATCTTGACTTCTTGAGCCTGGCTCCCACCAGCTTTGTGAGACAACCACCAGTCCAAAAACAGAAAGAGACTGCGAGTCATTATCCTCAGCTTTTCCAGCAGTTTTCATAGGTTTTGGTCATCTTTTCCCCAGGCTGAAGAAAAGGATCACACCTCCATGCTTCTCCTCTAATCTTGCTATTTTCCTTCCTGAAAGACTGAGCGAGCAGAGAGGACCACACAGTGTCCAAAACTTGAGTGCACCATGGAGTTATACAGTAACATACAGTGGTTTTCTAATTGTAACCTATTCCTCTCATTCCCACCATTCTTTTTGGTTTGTTTGCTTTGAGTTGTTAGTGTGTTTATCAGATTTATCTATTTATAACCCCAAATCTTGTTTATGCATTAAAACTGTCAGGTCAGACTCTTTTTCTGGGTGAGTAGTGCTGGAGTTCTTCCTCCCCTGTGTGTACCACTTAAATCTCTGTTTACTCAAATAGAACAGGCCTCCATTTCTCAGGTGAATAAGTAATTTCTTTTTAGACAAGTTTTTTATAAAGGAAATTATGCGTAGTAATAGGAAACACAATCAAGCCTATGTAAATAAGTGCAAAGGGGAACATTTAGCACTGTCGCTGCTCCTCTCTGTGCCTCTCTAAGAAAAGTAGCCTTCAGGATCAAATTCTGATGCATAAAGACCATAAAATTGTTGCCCAAGGCAGCAGATGCATTTCACGCAGCCCCTAAAAGGGCACTATATATATATATATATACATATACATATATATATATATATATAGGCTGTGTGTGTGTATATATATACATATGTAGTATGTGTGTGTATCTATATATAGGTAGTGTATCTATCTATCTATCTATCTGTATATCTCAAAATTATAAAATAGGACAGAATAAGGTGAGATGTTATTCTGTTAACTAAAGTCAATGTAAGTTTAAGAAAGGAATTTTTACGACACCACTGGAAATATCTACAAAGTTCCTCTGTGGCCAAGAATATTATCAGCAGTACATCACAGCAAATCCTAACTGTGCAAAAAATCCTAAACCAGGGCAACAGCTGCTCATTTTAAGGTTGAACATCAATATTACAGGACTAAGTACAAGCATGAAATTTGGAGCATCTGTTAAAAAGGAGTAAAAATGAAAGAGGCATCCAGATGACTTTCAGCTATTTAGTGATTTCTTATCCTGCATCAATATTGTCTTTAATAGCAATTGATAGACTTGTCTTTCAGTATTTTGCTATCTCAAGTTGCAGAAATTTTTCCCATTGTTTAAATTTTATGACATAGTGCTTATCTTTTTCCAACCCAAAGAAGATCATGTCATGGAGGGTCCTCTAACATTTTATTGATTCTTTATATTCTCAGACTATCCTTACCACCCAGAAATTAGGTGATTTGAGTTGCAAGAATGAAAGAAGACACTGTTGTATAGAATGATTCAAGACACTGCTGTATCAGGGTTGTATTCTGTGGCAGCTGGACTGAGATAAAATGTTCTGATACACAAAAGCATGAAATATACCAGTGAATTACCAAAGAAATTAGAGCAACATGGTGCATGGGGAAGATGTCCCTGTCTATAACAATGAGTTGGAATGAGGTGATTTTTAGGTCTCTTCCTATCAAAACCTTCTATGATTTTATGATTTCATGCTTACTTTGTAGTAGAACTTGAACAAAAGCTCATTATTTTAGGAGCAGAATTTCAAAACACGTATTTAAAAATTAATCCAAGAACAGCAAGGAGAAACTAGTCTATATTATGCTTCCCATGTTATTAAAATAATATGACTACTTTAATAGCAGTTCTCTTCACTTTCTCTTTTCTCTATTTCATTTTTAAAATATTCTCTAATGCAATTGCTTGGCTGAGAAAAAAAATGCACCAAATTGAATATAGCAACCAACAAAACTGTCAAGTGAGAGCTGTGATAATTTCTCCAAAAACTTATTTTTCACCTTCACACCATCTGAAGAGCATAAGGAACACCTGAGAGATCTTTACATGAAGAAGGTCTCAGAGAGATTATGGAGGACAGGGAAAGGGGCCAAATGAAAATCTGTGCATCTGCCATCCATCAGAAACACGTATTTCAGGTGGCTGTAATAGATGGCTATGCCTGTATCTAGAGAAATAATCTCGGCTCATAAACTCCCAAACTGAAAAGCTACCTAAGATATAGAATAATTTGATACTGGTATATGCATTTTTTACTGTCTAGAACTTATTGTAAATCATCATGCTGTGTGCACTGAGAAATGAATGGTGTTCAAGGTGAGAACTTGTAGACATTAATTTGATACTGTATCTAAAATATTGCACCCTCATCGCCATTAAGTGATCTATAAAAGGATTGAGTAGTTCAGCCAAATAACCTTGCTTAACTATCACAAATTATTGTTCTTTCACTCATCTTATGGCCGAAGAATAAAGCTGAGTATCTTGCTAAAGATCTTTAATTTGCAAGAACTGTGCAGACCCTGTGCAAAAGGCCATTCCATGGAATTCAGCAAATTACTTCTGTGCTTATGAAAAACTGCAAGATTGCTTTTACCAGTGTGTGGAAGGACTTTTATTTGGTCTGAACTAAAAGGCAATGGGAAGACATGGAGACAGACAGCCATCAGGTCCCCAGTCTACAAAAGGTCTGTTAGTCCATTTACCAGCCATAAAACCCATCAGCTTGGCTGGATATGTGGGACAGGACAGTGCTGATGACTTTCCATTTCAGCTTCTTCCACCACTAACATTCTTACTTGTTAGCAAAAAAAATGTAGAACTAGTTTCCAGGCTGCCAATCCCACCTTCTCGGAGGCTTTGGGGTAGGGCCTCCATCCCCACTCTCTCCCGCTTCCATGGGAGGGAGTAAAAACTGGATGTATATTAGCAAACTGTGTTGGAACGGCAGTGTTTATTTACTGAAGGTAGGCGACTCCTGGTGCATATCAAGAATTTAAAAGGCCATGTTTAAATCATGGAATCATAGAAACACTTGGTTTGGAAGAGACTTTCAAGATCACCTGGTTCCAACCACCCTGCCATGGGCAGGGATGCCTTCCACTGGTCCAGGTTGCTCAAAGCCCCATCCAGCCTGACATGGAACACTTCCAGGAATGGGGCATGCACAGCTTCTTTGGCCAACCTATTCCACTGCCTTACCATCTCCACAGTAAAGAATTGTTTCCTAATATCTAAGCTAAAGGTACTTTCAGTTTGAATCCTTTCCCCCTTGTCCTGTCATATAAATAGCCTCTCTCCCAATGGGGAAAGATTTAGGGGGAGGGAAGGGGGGGAAATTAAAGGAGTAATTGAAAACAGGTGATGAACAACACACATCATGACAGTAGGGAGGGATGAAGGAGATAATTCATTTATTTATGTTTATTTATGAATACTGAGGGGAAGAGAATATTAGAAGAACAGTAACATTTCCAAGGTCTGGATCAGGACTTGTAGGACTATGAAATGAAATGTTTAAAAGGACTTTTACAATTGCATCACAGAGTAGACTGAATACAGCAGTTAAAGTTAGCAAAAGGACAAGATGATTTATATACAGCAGATCAAGAACAACTGTGAAACAAATGGCAAGTTTTGGCAAATATTTTTGATATTCAGGAAGGACAAAAACAGTGGTGTTAGAGGACAAACATTTCATGTTGCTCTGAGTTCTAGAAAATAGTCACTGGACTCACTGTGGTTAATAGCAATAAAGAATATGTTAAAGAGCTTATATAGCATATCTAACATTAATAAGTAATACTTGACATGGCTTCAAGAGAGGTCATCCATTTCAGAAAAATGTGACCAGCAAACTTAACAAAAGATGCCTAACAATCATCCTAACAGGCAATGCAACTAGTTCAAGCCAAGGCACAGAAGAATTAACTGTCTTTATTGGAGTCAGATGTTGACCTGAGGTTGGAAGGGACCTCTGAGTGTTATTCCACCCCTCATCAAAGCAAAGATAGAAAAGATAGAAAAGTTCCTTAAGGTTGTGTCCAGTCATATTTTGAGCATTTCCATGGAATGAGATCTCACAGTTTATATGTACACCCGTTCCAGTGTTTGACCTCCTTCTCTGTGAAATGCCAGTAATCAGGAGAACAGGCAATTTATTGAGGCTGGCTTTAAAGCAATTAAACTGTGAAGAAAATTGAGAAGAACTTAGGTCTGCAGGCTACTGGCAGAGGGGATTGCCCAATAAAGACATTATCTTTTGTTGTTTACCAGTTTCCTGCCATTACATAGATGACATTTGCAGTATTTTAGAAATTATTTTGGGTATGGATTAAATGGCTGCCCTCTTCTCGTGATAACTGAAATAACTTGGTTTTCCCCACTGCATTTACCTCTTGGTCTTCTTATCCTCCCAGAAAAAAATCACATCCCCACAAAAATTCAGATGGTTTTTCACTGTCTTCCAGCACTGACAAACCTGGAAAATAAGCTGCCACACAAGCAAAAATCATAACAAAGAGACAGAGCCAGATTCAGCAAAAGATTCCACAGAAAGCAGAACAGTGGGAAAGCTATTGCTTGGCTCCAGTTTGCAACTGCCATAAAGTTGTCCATCTTGGCAAAACTGAATTCATGAGAAATCCAGACCATGCTTGGGAAGGAGCATCTCATGGAAATAAAAAAGGACTTCCCTCGTCAGAAAGCAATTTTGGCCTGGGGACTGGTTGACGGAAAACTGCAAACCTGAGCAAATCTAATGGAAGAAAGTTTGTACAAAGAGGAAGGCAGAAAGAAAATACAAAAAAAAAGTTGCATCATAGGTCAGCAATTTTTGTGAGCTAGGATGAAGCTGACTTCATACTCTATATGCCTCTGTTATGCATGATCCATGGAGGGGACAGATGTGCTGCATCCCTGACTGACACTTGTATTGTACTTTTGCAGAAGCAACAGCTGCCCAGTCTTCCAACCCTGCTGCTATGTGAGTCTACTCCTGGGGACTCATGATAGTGGTAAAAAAATCAAAATAGTACATCCCAGACTGCTTTGTGAGGAAGGTGCTGCTTGTGGGACCGAGTGCAGGATCACAGGAAAACAGGGGACCTACCCTTTAGTGCACAGTGAATCACACAGCTGATCCCACCACAACTGGCAAAAAACTTGCACTTCTCTCCCCCACCCACTTCTTTGATACCACACAGATCCTCTGTTTGTCTGGTGTTAACAAAAACAAGACCCCAGGTCATGTGAGGAACCAAGTCTTTCATGGAATGAGAATGATAGATAAAGTCCTGGGTATAAAATCAGCCAAATGAACAAAGGACAAAGTAGATACTTTTGTTTCAATAAAAAATAGCAATTATTCTTGTGTTTCTTAACCACACGTTTATAGCCCTCCTTCTTCTTTCTTTCTTTTTTAATTTTGTTGTTTTTTTTTTTTTTTTTTTTTTTTATTTAAAGTGAACTTCCATGCTAGTGGTTATTGCTTTGCCAGTAGTGTCTGGCTCTGCCTGATAACATCAAGCTTTGTAAAACAATGTAGTATTGTCTACAGTCCTGGCTATTATAGTAAGTTAACAGTTACTGTAAACAGAAGGGTTCTTCGTACAGAAGATGAACCAAAGATATATTTTGAATTAAGCACAAAGCAAACACTCCAGCTGGCAAACATTGCAGGAATAGTTCATTCTTTCAAAAAATTGCACTGGGTTTGAACTGCCAATAGTATACACAGAGTCATTGTTTCAGTCTCAGCAAGAGGGTTATTTATACACTTTGAATGAGTACTGCTTTCTCTTAAACTTCACAAAAGCAATCCATTAAAAATCATACCAAATGTATGAGGGTTTGTCCTAATGTTTGAGGTTCATTTTCTCTGGTGGGTGCCACTAAAGCTCATTTTAAACAGGTCTTGAGGACAGAGGGGAATATTAGGTCACACAGTCAGATCTATTGTATATCATAGTCCATAAAATTTATTCCAGCTACTTCTGTATGGAGCCCAATGGCTGATATTTGGCTAAAGTGTGTGCTGGAAGGTTTGTAGCCTTGAATCTACTGCTTTCTGATGCAACTGGTTCCAGCAGAAATCAACCTCACTATTAAACATTTGTATTGTAATTCCATTTGATTTTCTTTGGCTTTGATTTCTGTGCTTAGGTTCCCATTGTGCTTTGTTCTGATACTTTAAAAAGCCCTTTAATAACTGTTATTTCCCTACCATCCAAGAACCCTGAACCATCTGAATGCCATGTATTTTTGGTTCATTGGTACTTCTGAGTAAAGTCAGGAGAGGAAAAGCAGAGAAACAGTTTTGACTGGAATCTAACTAAACTTTATTTGCCTTGTTTGGTTTTTTTTTTTTTTTTAAGTTATTTCAGTTTAAATGGGAAAGTCTTGCTGTTCAAATTTGTTGTTCCTACTTGAAAAAGCTTTCAGTAACTTTCAACTTTGGCAAAAGTTGAAACACCTGCCCAAAATGACCTCCAAAATCCAGAAGGAAGCTCAGTAAAATTCATGTTAATTTTTACCTTATCCAGTCTACATTTTTTGCTAGAATGGTTCCATAAACTTATTTGAATCACCCTTTACATGTGACAAGCACTTCAATTTTTAGTATTATTTAGTATTATGATGATTTCCCTTAAGTGTACTTGCTACAAAACCTCTGCCATTCTTCTTAACTGAATATATTTGATATGGAACATGAAATAACCATTACCATAACATAGAAACATTTGCCAGAGCTAGACGTCTTTTCAGTGCATGAGAAAGGATTTCATGAGGATGTTACCCTGCATTTCTTGAATTTGGACTGTTTAAAGGTTAACTACACCTTCAATCCAAAAAAGTTGACTAGGCAGCAGATCTTACAAAAATACACATGCATTTCAATATGTAGGAATGTCTGTCTTCTCTGTATAGTCCTCTCACACAGTAGCCTATGCATCAATAACTACCCAGAAAAAGATAAGATTAAATTTACTTATAATTATCTCTAAACAAACAGCTCCCTGTGATACGCAGACAAGACCACCATTAAACAAATATTTATGTTCCAGAAGATACCAATTTTCCATGCTTCTGACCTCATTCTCATACGTGTTGCACAAGCCACTATGAATGTTCATCTTTGGCTTCCCATTCTTACTTTCATTTAGGAGTACAAATCTAACTTGCATCATGGGAATATTAAAGGGCAAAATAGCCTCTAGAATTCTATCAATGCCATCTATGAAATTTTAATGGAAATATAAAGAGCAACTGCCGTATTTTCTGCCCTCATTACTCAAATAATGATATTTTCACCTCCACTGAGCTGTTAGTATGCCTTGCTATTGGCGTTGCACCCAACATTAGCATCCCTTCACTTATGAAGGTGATGATGATGATACATGAGTAGTGAAACTTCCGTTTTAGCCAGCATCAGCACACTGCAATCAATGTAGTATTATGCCTTCTGTGATCCTAATAATTTTGCTACTGGACTTAATTGGCAATCAACAAAATTAGAATGATCACTAGCCAGTAGAGATCCTCATACATTCTAAAGTACTTGCTTTGGGATCAGTGAAAAAGTGGGAAACCTGCCAAGAGTTTTCTGGCTGGCAAGTCCTTGGAGGCTTATTATACCTCCCAGACTTCTGATTTATCAAGAAGAAAAGGCAGTTTTGAAAAGTGTAAAAAGACTGCAGGCTTTTTGTAGCTTTGTGAAAACTTTTAGAGGGAGCAGTTTTCTATCGGGTAAAGTCACACAGACAACTCTCTAGGCAACTTTCCTAGGCCAAGTAAAAACCTTCATTGCATCGACCTCAGCTCTTCCATCCCCTGACCTACAAGTGGCCAAGTTCCTCTGTGCTTCATTAGAGATGGACCCACCAGATTTACCCACCTGTGTTTCTCAGGAAAGACAGGCTTTGCCACCTCATGGTGGCATTAAGCAAGTCTAATATTTCACCAGATTGGAGAATATTTTCAATGGTGAAGAAAATATTAATAATGATATTACATTACATTCCTTAATTACTTTTACATGTAATCTCTTTTCTGTATGGAAATAAAACTGCTGAACAATGGAAAATGCTACTGCAAGAACAGATGACTTTAAAATGTAGGAAAATAATTACTTGCAAACCTCATGCTCTTTAACATACCTACACAGTTTGTGAGCTTAATCTGGTTAATAAAAAAATAGATACCAATGAAACAGAATTCCCAAAACTCAGATGTACATTTTGGCTTTATTTAGCAGATTATGTGTAACATCAGCTGTTTGCTTTTTTCCAACAGAATAAAGAACCTAAATACTCTCTAACTTCTACAAGCCCTTTGATTATTAAATGTTTTTCTTATAGTCTTATGGACTGGATGAATCTCTAAACCTGGAAAATTCCAAGACCTCACAGATGCCAAAGAGAGCTTGAAAAGATGAAACAGCTGAATGAAAAGATTTCCGCCACAGGAAGGGAAATAAGAATAAATTTCCTTCCATCCCACCCCAAATAATCTTACTGAGAGAACCGTAGTAGTTTGTTTGGCTTTTTGGAATACTGGATGGCAGCAGTACAATGCAGCACTAGGAAATGCCTCTTTGCTCCTGCATCTGTATAAGCAAGCAACCGAGCAGGGGAGCCAACATTTCATCTATCTCTCACTTTAACTGAAACAAGAATCTGGCATGGCAAATTGAAGTCCCATTGAAACAGAGCCACTATAAAAATACAGAGGAAATCCAGTCTCAGACTAGTTCTGGCACTGCAAAGCTTTCACTTTTTACGTAAGATTTTAGATAAAGAGTTTTTACCTTATAAATAGACAGGAAGAGACACAAGGGAGACACAAGAACATTTTAGTTATTCCTAAATAGTTCCTTTTCCTCTTCTTTGTTTTCCTGATGCACTCCCCCGATACCAGGCTGTCAGTAACACTCAGGCTCTGCTCTGCAGTCAGATATGCTGTGCAGCACCGCAGTGCATGAAGGCTTTTGAATTAGTGCCTGAGTCGAGAGGTGACCCAGGAGCAAGTTGTTCAATTCTAATCTCCCTTCCTTGCAAGGTGCTAGTCCTGCAGGACAAATTGCTTTCACAGTCAAAAAGTAATTTTGTCAATTAAGAGCTAATTTTCCCTCTACTGAAGTCTTTTAAGTCTTTCACATGTGGTCCATTATGGTCTGCCAAGTATGATGGCAAAACTAGCAAGGTCATTATCCACACAGCAGTGGAAGCTGCTTGGAAGGGCATTGCAAAGCAGTCTCCAGTGACCATGTGTGCCATGCCATGAGTTCCAGTGGGATGGAGCAAATCCCCCAGGAACAGGTCACAAGCCTCTATACCTTTCAGATCCGATAAACACAACTGCTTTTTTTCCTCCAGTTGTTAACCAGTAAGAAATTGCTTTACTGAAGATAAATGCACCTAGTGAAACTATTTAGCTAGCAGCAATTGATAATTTACTAGAACAGATTCTTTGAAAAAGACATAAAAATCAATGGGGGTATCTCTGGTGTATTGATTAGCAGATAGATATTCATATTATCAGAGATACAAAGTAATTTAGGCAAAAGAGTGAGAATTGAAATGGATTGGTATCATTAGTTAAGCTGGATAGCATGATGCAGGAAGCTAAATGAATTTTGAGCTCTTTAAAGAAAGCAGCTATGAATGTTCCCATTTCAAAGTAGAAATAAATGAGAATTAAAAAAAAAAAGTTTCAGTGAGTCTGTTTAAAATTGCTTCAGCTTCCTGGAACAGAATTACTAAAATGAGGACAGAGGGTAGAGGCCTCAGGAAAAAATTGTCTTATGGTGACTGCAACTAGTATCAGAGTTCCCCAAATATGCTAGGACTGTCTGTTCTGGTGAGCCCCAGCTGGGATGCCCTGTGCAGGTGATGGGATGACAAACCAGTGGAGGTGAAGCTGCGAAGAGCAAACAGCAGGAAGCTGGTCTGTCCTGAGTGGGGTCCAAGCTGCAGATGCTAGGTGCTGCATTCATGTGGTGAAGGAATCCACAAACGTCCACTTTAAAAAGGAAAAATTCTGAAACCTCTCTCGAGGGGTTGCCCTGTAGAAATATGATGACCTAATAAACAGAGCTCTGATGAAATATGGTCCACATCTGTAGTCATTTTACAGTTGACCAAATGTGCAGCCTGGAGTTTGTATTTGCTAGAGCTAAGATAATAACAGGCCTGAGAACTCCCAGTGGTTGTTTGCTTTGATTTGCAGAATGTTTGTTACACCACATTATAATCAAAAATTGGGTATATCCGCTGGTAAAAATCTCATGAGTTACAAAAACAAAGCTTCTGCCAATATTGTTTTATATTAAAAAAAGGGGAGAGGGGGAAATTAACAGATTTTTAATGAGATAGTGAAGGGTTTGTTTTATTGTTTTGGGTTTGTTTTTTTTTTTTTGGCTGAAACATCCTATGTCCCGTGCTAGGACTCAGTAAAAAAAAAATAAATTTAAAAAATCAAGTCAAAAATCTAAAATACGCTTATCACCTTATTATCTGTGATTCAGGTCACTTAAGAAATGTATCAAGAATGTATGTACTGCTTCCAGAAGTAAAATAGAAGTAATGTTGTATGAGGTAAAGAGGAAAAGAAGAAAGTCCGTTCCACAGGAAATTTCAGTAGCTGAAAGAGTCAATTCCATAGGAACGGGCAATGGGAGATTTACGTTCCTAGCTACCCATCTGTTCAAAAAGCAACACTGACCCAATTGGCAAGGTGTTTAGCCTAGTTAGTTTTAAAGAGAGTTTGGAAGTTGCTGTAAGTGCAGGCAAATTTTAAATTCAGTTGCGACTAGAGGAGGCTGCAAATCTGACGGTGAAATGTAGGTAGAAGAGGCCTTAACAGGAATTAATTAGTATGAGAAAGAAACACACATAAACAGCAGAATAAGGAGCTGGGAGTCCAACAAAGTAGTCAAGGTGTTTGAAATGCCACTTGATGGCCATCCTTGTTTTGTGAGTTCAAAAGAAGCAAAACAAAAAAATTATAAATAGAAAGCAATAAGGTTAAATTGTTATACTAAATTATGAGAGTAATTCTTCCCCTGAGAAAAAAGAAAAACCCCATGGTAAATGCCAAAAACAAGGGTAAAGTGGGGTATACAATAAAGGATGCTTGTAAAGAAAATAACATTACAAAAATTTAATGAAAGATCTCAAACAAACAAAAAAGCTCAAGGGTTTTTGTTTTGCTTTGCTTTGCTTCTTTTTAGAATGCAATATACCAGAAACAACAAGGCAACAAGTGTTCAGAAAAGGCAAGAAACAGAAAAAAAAAACCAGAATGAGTTAAAAAAAATCTATTGCTTCACAAAAAGGCTCAGAAGTCAGGTAGTAAAGTGAAAGCTGAAGTATTGAGTGCCTGCTTTTTTTCAGGCTGCAGGAGGGAGATTAGTCTTCACCAGACACTGAAGCAAAGTAAATAGGGAAATGGGGCAACACAGACCAGAGCAGGGTAAAGAGTAAATTAAAGAGTGTTTAGACCGTACAGATGCATTTGAGTCAGCAGTGCCTGACAAAATCCATGTCAGTGTACTTAAGGAACAAAGCAGCTGACAAAGATCTGAGATCCCACACAGGGGAGGTATGGAAGGATGTAGTCTGGGAAGAAGGAAAAGGACAGGAATTCTAGGGCAATCAGACTAATTTTTTTACCCAAAGAGAATTGTTACCAAAACCCAATGCTTTACAGACACCTAGAGAGTAACAAGGCACAAACATAAAGATGAAGCTACCTACAGTTCACTTCAAACTGCAGGCCACGTCTCACTGAGAGCTGCAGGAGGTCTCTGCTGCTTAACACTTTACATTTTCTCTTTAAGAACTTACTGCTCCAACAGAGAATATGTATCTGAACTACCTGAGAAAAAGCAGGCTCAAGAGCATTGTCAGGATCCAAATTCAGCTCATTCTTGATGACTGGGGATGGGTGGTCTGGAATATTTCAGATTAAATTGAATGAAGATGGGTGCAAAAAGCTGTGCTGCTTGAAGAGAAATCAAATGTGCAAAATGTGGAATAACAAGCCGGGAAAAACCTTGCAGGGGAACAAAAAAATCAGAAAACTGTGGCACCTACAGGATATCAGAACATATCCCAGAATGGAGAGGAATTACAACCAGCCTAAGATCTTGTTAATGCCTTGCTACCATTTAATCATACATGTAAGAAGGGATTGAAAGTGTAGGCCAAGACAGTAGTGATGTGAAGAAATAGAAGTCTCCATGCCACATGAACGTGGAGAAACGGTACAGAGCTTTGTTGAAGAGATCTCTCAGAGGTGACTAGAAGCACATCTCAGCTGGGTGTAGCAGCTCCTTCAGCCACTATTCAATCAATTCAGTAAATACAGGTAGTCTTCCATAATAGACCAAGAAAATTAATTTTGGCCGTTGCATTGGAAATACTTCTGCATTGGAAACATTTTCTGAAAGGGCTAAAGAGCATAAATAATTGTTTCAGGTAGTAAGCAGGTTAGATCCTGCAGCATGGGTATTTCTCACAATCTGCTGTGACACTATACGGTATATCCATATAGTCAGACTTGGTGTCCACTAAGAGATCTCTGAAGTGAAGATGCTGGAATTATGTTATGTTGGTACCCAGGATGGAGCTCTCAGTCCCCATACCAGGTAGACATTACCTGAAATTCAATATAAGGGCATGTGCAGGAAAAGAAAAACCTAAACAGCTTAGTCTCAGGGGTGTTAGCAGAAGTGTCACTTGCAAGACCCTCAAAACAGCTGTTCTGCTCTGCTTCCTGCTTTAGGAACCTGAGATGATCAGCAGGATCCACTGCAGGTTGTGCACCACCTCTCAGCAAGTACATAACAAATTGGAGAATAAGGAGAGAAACAAGTATGAAAAGGAGATTGCAAGAATGAAGATTTGAAGAAAATAGAGATGTTTGGGAAAGAAGCTCACATTTTCTTCCTGTGAGCAAAGTCTTTTAAAAAGACAGTGGAGATCAGTTGTTCTGGCAATAAAGGATGGGGCATAATTTTGCAGCAAGGTCTATTAAAAGTGATACTAGAGTAAGGTCACCAAAGCCCCATAGGATGACATCTCATGACAGTTCCCTGAAGGAAAAAAAAAAAAATGCAAAGGACCTTGCTGTCATTTATAAGCTCCCTTCTCCCACCCTGTGAACCCTCCTCAGATCAATGCCTATATACAGTGTTAGCTGAAGGGATCCAAGTTTTTGTCCACTCCATGCACTCCATCTGTGTGTCAGTTCGTAATGGTGCAGAGGGGGAAGAAGGGAGAATGCAGGGATTTCTGAGTGACTGACAGGAAGGGAGAAGAAAGATAGCTTGGTGGTGAGACAGTCAGCAGGGATACAAATGCCTCTTTTTCAGATGGTCACAGAATCTTTGTTACTTAGTTTGTTTCCTTCACTCTGTATTTTTTCCAATTCACATTTCTACCTCCTTTATCTTTTTCCTCTCTGTCTCTGTTTTCCAGAAACTTTTCTCTGTTGCCTTGCCATTTTTTTTCTTTCTTTTTTTTTTTCTCTTTCTTCCCAGAATGAGACCCTACATTTCCAAGTCACATTTTAATTGTCTAGTTGTGGCGGGTTTTCTCTCCTGTGGCTCTCTTCCATAGCTGGGTTCTGCACATATTTTCACTGTGGAGCTCTTTTGCCAAGGAAAACATGGATTTCTCTGAACTGTTCAGCACTAGAAAAGACCAGGCTAAGGAGAAGCATGATGCTGAAAGGGAGAATGATGGGAAAGTGTTCCTTAACATGTAATATACCTGATTCAAGCAGGAAACTTGGCAGACCTGACCAAGGAAAAGTAGGACCAGACTGCCTAACATCTGCTTAGAATTACCTACGGGCCAGCAATCAAGAGGTGCTAACACCCAGCACAGACCCTTTACTTTTTTTCAGCAAGAAATCAATTCAAACCCTCTCAAGGACACCGTTGGTGCTGTGTCTTCCCACCAAGGCAAGCAACAAGTCACTAATTGGATCACCTTCTTGGAGATATGATGAATGCATTGATGTGACCATTTTAGGAATTTCAGGCAGAAGGACAAATTTAAAGAAAGAAAAAAAATAATTTGAAGAGTGGTGTTACATCTACTGGGTCTCAGGGAAAAAAAAAAGGAAAGTGAGGAATGGGTGCTATTAACAATGAAAGAAATCAGATATGCTATTACAGGACAGTTCAAATGGTCAGATAAAAGGCTGATTATGTGGTCTCTTAGAATGAGCCACCATGTAATTTCAATCATTACCAGCCACTTTCTGTCACAGCAGATAATTACTATTTTTGAGACGTGACCAGAATACTTGGTGACAAACATGTCTGCAGTCCAGACTTCGATTTCAAACTTAAAGTGATCTGTTTTCAAAAATTGCATGTCATTTCACAGAGTGCTGGGACACAAGAAGTCAGCCAGTTAGATGCCTACAGTGAAACTGCTCCCTGCAGCTCCAATTCTTTATGTAGCCAGACAGAGAAAGCCTCACAAGGAGCTGCAGCTCATTTTACCATCGAGTGGCTGTCCTGCACACAGCAACAAGGCAATCCATTCTTTTGCAGGTACAAAAATGATGGATGACCAAAAGAAGAGATGGAGATACACCCTTATGCCTTAAAATGCATAGTCTGAGGTGATCTCTGCACCCTGGCCATGAGCATTTTCTTTGTTCTCTCAAATTAAACAGATGCATAGACAAGTATCAGAAAACTGAAACAAGACAGTTATTAAGAAAGTTCCTTGGACATGCGATTAAAAGAATGAGTATTGAAAATAAGCATTAGGATTATTTTCAGCTTTAAGATGGGACAGGGGAGATTCAGATTAGATATTAGAATTTTTTTTTTCACTGTTGAAAAAAAGGCACTGGAATAGGCTGCCCAGGGAGATGATGGAATCACCACCCCTGCAGGGATTTAAGACGCATCTGGCATTGGGTGATGTGGTTTAGTGGCTTAGGGTTTACAGTGATAGTCCTGGGTTGATGGTCAGACTTGATAATCTTAAAGGTATCTCCCAACCTTGATGGTTCTATGAATAACGCAGGCATTTGTCAGTAGTCTGCTCTTTCTACTAGAGCAAGAAGAAAACGGAGCAAGGACAAAGTAAAACACACTCGAATGCATTTTGATTGCAGTGTTGATGGAGAAAGGAGAAACAAGTCCTAAGAGCAGTCTCTTAGTTTATTTTCCATAAATCTGGTGGGCAACTTGAATCAATAGAGTCTTCTAGAACACCTGAGGGCTATTAGAGATCTTTTCCATCATGTACTGTTTTATAACAGCTCAGTTTATTCAGGCTGAGAGGGTCTGTTTGCATATCTATCCTTAGAACTAATCTGAAATAATGATGTAATAGTGGTTTTAAGGATAGGCCTCTTTGCCATATAAATCTTAGGTTTTAAATTATACATAGGCCCAGTGGCCCTTCAGAGCTCTTGCACTCCTTAACTGATAAGATTTAAGTCCCTGAGGTCCAAAATTAACTGTGCTATAGCATGCATTATGGCTGCATCACAGAGCAATTTTATCAGAAGTAGGAGACAGCAGAGTTGCACAAGTCTGGTGCTATCAATAGGAAGTGATGACTCACCCAGCTAGTGCTTTCAAAGTGGCAATATCCTATACACTAAAAATACCTTTTGAGGGTGATAAGTGACCCCATTGCCAGGAATAGGTGAAGGAATGGTAGCAGTAAGAAGGAAAAATAAGTCTTTACACATTGCACCCTTTACTTCTGATACCTGTGGAAAAAACCCATTTAGGTTGTGAGTTTGACCATTAAATTCAGTGAGCTTTTCAAGCTTCATTGAAGTGATTTTTGAACTGAGATGTCATCCTTATAAAACAAGTTCATGTCAGTCTTCACAGGGCTCACTGACAATAGTGGGATCATACAAACACAGACAGATACAAGGCCTGGGACGTGTTCAAAGAGCGCTGTGATTAAAGAACAACCCGACTTGAATGAAAGGAGGATAATGTTTAGAACAATAGGTGAAAGGTGCTCAGGAAAGTTAAAATAAAGAGTTCTTAGAATGAATCCTAAAGAGCAATGACACAATTTGGTTGTGTGCAAGCCTATCTATTCTGCCATTCAAAGGTTTTGAAGTCCATTTATATGGAGCTCCAGAGACAGTGTTTGATAAGCTTAACAGTCCATGTGGCACCCTTCCAAATCTGCATGAGGCAACACAAATTCAAGCGGCTTCCAGCATCCTAGAGAATAGATTGGATGTTAAGTAGAGCAAAGCAAGTTTCTGCTATATGTCTAGACTTGGATGGTAAATGACTTTTTTGAGGGTGCATTGATTAGAAAAATGACTGCTTGCCCTTGAGTCACTGCCAAGCTCAGACTGGCTCTATATCATTGATGAATACTGATGCAAGAGGAATGAATAAACTTCTGCAATAACATTAGGCCTACACTGTCACTGAGAACTCTTTGAAAGGAAGAATATGGATAATCTACTTTTGTAAAGGAAAAGCAAGAACCAAAATTGCATTTTAAGCTGTCTTTATTTATAATATATAGTTCAGTGGACTTTAGATTTAATGGCTTCCTATTAATATATAATAATGTATTTCCTTTGTTAGCAGACTGAGGTTGATTTCCAAAAGAACACAGATGCAAGTTAAATATTCTTGGGGTTTGTGCTCTTTACTAGGGTTTTGTCCTCTAAAGTTCCTCTGGTGTTTAGCAACCTGCGTGCTCCACAGGAGAAAACCTTCCCCTGACTAACATCTACTTTTCTTTATTACAGAGTCATTCTTCTCCTTCCATGAATCTCATCAGGATTTTGATGCTTTTTTTGAGAATTTCAGACTCTTCCATACTTGGCTGATGTTGAGCAATGAGTTCAAATGCCATAAAGTCCCAGGAAAGCCAAATACACTCAGATTGAGAGCAAGTATATTTTGTCTGTGTTAGAAGTCCACAACAAAGGCACTCCTTGAAATGCTGGATTTGCCCCTGGCTTTTTGCTGAACTGTTCCTCAGCCTCTGGATTTCTCTCTAGTGAAACAGAAAAATGATGTAAGAGAACTCTAATTCTTAAACTGCAAACGCCATGTGAAATATATGTACAGGCTTTATGTTAGGTACCGATAACGGTAGCAGACTTTTTTTGGACTGGAGCTTTTCCCAGCTTTCTTGTAATCCACTATGAAAAGGTCAGTAAAAATCTGCAGTGCTCATTCCAGACTCACAAATCAGATGTTTCTCCTTGGCCTCTTCTTGAAGGACACAGAAACAATAAGAGCACAAGCAGTGGAAATCCAGGGAAATGACAAATACATTTATTTAAGAAAGATAGTCAGAGAGTTCCTGCAAGATAAGAGCAGTGCAACAAATAGAGATGAGGTAAATACTAGGTTCCAGCTCCTACTGAAATCACCTAAAGGGCAGACTGGCACTGTCAGAGAAATTCATGTCTCCTGATTATCTCTGGCTACACGTTTCCATCACCAGTTGTGTGCCAGTGCCTCTAGGGCATGAAAGAATCAGAAAACTAGTCCAGTCAGAAACCTATCACTTTTTATTCTTTTGGGGCTGGTTTTCAGGCAGATCAGTTTACTGAACTGGTTCCCTGGACATCAGGATGAATAGTAGAGGTGGCAAAAAAGGAGAATTGGGAATGTGTCGCCAAGGTTAGGTGAGACAGGCTCCACTTGTGTTGACTTAGGGCCATCATAAAATCACAGCCTAAGCTGTAAATACTTGAAAAGCTGGTAGATATTTCTTTCAGAGTGCAGCTGTGCAGGACAATTCATAGGTAGTGAAACATATCCAGTTTTGGGTCCCAAATAATTATGTTCACAGGGCAGATACAACACTTTAGCTAAGGAAATTCTCTGTGATGTTAATATAAATTAAAGCATCAGAAGCTATTAACAGAAGAGTGATTTAAATGATTAGCAGCTGACTTCATTTGCATTAATGGAAAAATATCCAGAATACACTCTATTCCCACACCTTGATAGGATTGGTCTAAATTTTAAACTCAATACAGAAAAACAATAAACTCCCAAACCTAAATTCCTGGGAGGTCAGTAGTGCAGAATTCAGAGAAAGTTTTGTTCTGCAGTTTTAGCAAAACACTGCTTCCAAAGAACTCCAGCTATTGGGACAGCAAATGTGACCTGAAACCCAATTTGTTTGGAAATGGCTACATATACACAAGTCTTAGATGAGTGACATTAAGTAATTCCTTCCAGAAAAAAAAAAAAAAAAACAAAAAAAACCAACAAAATGCTTCAGGGTAAGTTGCCCAAGCCATGGAACATCTTCTATATAACTGAGAAAAAGCTGCACTGATGACAAATTATTACATAGCAGAGCATTAATGCTGCATTCTTTTTCTTTCTTTTAAGATAACCCAATATCTGCACACATTTGATAAATTAAAACTGCTGTTCATAAGTAGCATGAAATTCTGAAACCAGGAAAAAAAGCCCAAGTGTTGTGGTTCCTCCTTCAAGCTGCTTCTTCAGTGACTGCTAAACTAACAGTTCATTTTCCCTGCCTATGATGAAGCTACCTTTCTTTGACAACCAAGCATCCCTGACAAAGCAGTTTCATTGAACTTCTTATTTCTGAAGACTGCATTTTTTCAGAAAAAATGTGCAAGACACCAGGAGATATATCCATATTAGTAAATTCTGGCATCCCATGAATAGTAAGAACTAAAGGGTAGCACTAGCAATCTCATATCACCCATTTATTTCCTGAGTATGTGTTTCCCCATACATAGAAACAATTGTCAAAGCAGGATGAGAAATAGCATTAAAAAAGGGACCTTTCTGCTTTGGGGGAAATACAGATTATGAGATTCAATTTTATTTGTTTTTCACTTTTTAAAAATTTTCTATTTTGCCATTTTGATTGAAAGGATTCTTAATAAATAGGCTATTTTGAGTTGGTGTTCTCGGGGTTAGTTTGTTGATGTAGATTTTACATTTCTTCTTCTTCCTATATACAGTGTAATGTGTGTCTTAAAACAAATATTCTTCCACTCAGGAAAGAACATTCTCAGAGACACAAATTCCATAATTAAAATATATTGCATTTTGATGCCTCATCCACCTGGCTGATGATGGAGTTGAAATTCCACTTTGTGCACAAGTTTTTGATCTAAATATCTTTTTTTTTAGTACTATTTTTTCCCTTGGGAAGAAATAGAACAAAATAAAAGATTCATCAGTTCATCTTGAAGGAAGGTATGTTTTATCTTGGGCTTTTTAAAACCAGTTGCATGACATGGAAATGATCTTAGATTTTGTAGAAGGTTTTGTTTTGTTTTACTTTCTCTGTCTGCTTTCCCCGTTTCCATTGCCTCCCATCACCTGAATCAACTCCTCTTTCTCTTTGACAATCAAACTTCCATTTAACTACTAGCCTTGTCATCTCTGTAGTTAAGTGTAATAAGCATAACAGTGCATGACACCCTGAAAATAATGAACTCATAAATGAGCTACCTCTGGAAAAATAAATATATACATGAATAATGGTAGGGTGATCTTGTATATGTACACAAGAACAACTTCGTTCCAGATTATTACACATTTGTCCATACATAGTGATTGCTTTCAGTATCTAAAAAGTTGTGAGTCCAAGTTTTGCCATGTTTGAAAACTGAAGAAAGCTTCCTCTTAGCTGAATTCTCAGGTGTCCAGGAAAGACCATTTTATAGTCTTTCTTTACATGTTAACACCTGGGGGGAGTCTTGCTTCAGGAGGTTAACATTAGAAATGGAACAGTTTTAATTTTCCCCCCGTGCTGCTTATTTCACAAATTGCAGATGAAGGTATTTGTCTTAGGCAGATATCTCTTGGGTCCCGGTCCCCATTCATGAAAACTAGGCTCTGGTCACAATCTCCTGTGGCACCCTTCTGCCCTTTTGCCTGGTTTCCTTGCAGAGGATTCTGGGCTGCAGAAGAATACGATGTGCCTGGTTCTGAGTGGTGATTTCAAATGCATGTCTTGAAATCTAGGTGTGAATACTAGCAATGCAGTGACAAAGGAGTGGAAGCTGCGCAGGGAGAGAGTCTGTGCTTTATGGAGAAGACAACAAAGTCATAGCCTGGTTATGGTTTCTGTCTAAATCTGTATCACCAAAAAATGACACAGATAAAAAACACAGCCTTCTTCCATTTCCCCAGGGAAGACCCGAATCAGTCATCAAGATATTTATCACTATCAGATGAGGGAAAGGCAGGGTTTGTATCCTGACTTACATCTGTCATCTGAACATGACAGTCCTCACTCTCAGTAGAGCATTGCATTCCCAGGCATGCAGTAAATGAAGCTGCATGCTCTGGCCTAACTCTGAATACACAGTATGCTATGTAAAACCACATTGACATTTTTTTTTTTTTTGCCTTGGGTGCAATGCATACCCACTGCTTCAGTTATAGAGACTGCTCAAATGTAGGTTAATGTGTTTGTTTTATGCTCCTAGCGGTCTGTTTCCTGAAGATCTCAAGATCTTGATCATAAGAGACATTGTAACAAAAAAAATCTATTACTTTTTAATGATTACAATTCTATCAAGGGACAATAACATGACTCCAGGTCTCTGAAGTAACACATGAAAAAATTTACAAGGTAAAAGTCTCAACAGACTTTGGATATGACTAGTTGCAAGTAGCTCAGTTGTTGGCACAACTAAAATATGGAGCTTACTCTTAAAAACTTCTTTTGATATTAAAATAGGATGCTTTTAAATTTGAAAAATCTTTTAAAGTCATCTACATATACATCTGTCGGCCTACTTGTGTATTTATCTACCTGTTTTCCAAGCAGCCTGTCTATCACTGAAACACATTATGTTGCAGAGGCCCCCCTTTGTTAAGAAGGGGAAAAAAAATGAGTGCTGTTTGATGTTCTGTGTCCCTTGGTTCACAGAGGTCTAATCTGAGATAGATAGATTCAGAACTGAATAGCAAAAAATGAGCCAGTGAAATCAGAGTGGTTTTGGTTGAATAACAGAATAAGGAAAGATTCAACAAAGCTGTCTATGCAACTGAAATGCACATCAGCTTGTAATACTTGATACTTCTCAACAGGAAGAGTTCTGCTACAGTTATGGGTAGAGCTATATTTGAGAGGCTTGAATTTCCAGACTGAATACATCAATCAGATTGTGCAGTTTACAAAAAGGACAAACCTGAATATCATGTTTCGTGAAGGTGAGACAGCTTTCATGTCATGACTCTCACTGCAAGATGTCTAGAACAGCAGTGCTTGGGAAAAACTGCAACTGAAGGAGTCTATAGGCTCTAAACAGCTTTTGGTAAATTGCTGCCCATCAGCATACAAAGTTGCAGGAATGACCTATTCCTTATTGAGGGCAAGGACTGACAGAGGCAAGCAAGGCATAGATGGATTTCAGCAGAGTGCTTCTGTCCAAAGTTCTTCCAGACTGAGGGAGGTTCAAGTTAGGAAATGAGACAACAGAAAATGTAAGGGAAATTACGATGACACTGGGTAAAGCAACAAAGAAAAGATGCAGCAGTGACAGAAAAACAATTATGGTCTGTGTATTTTATAGCTAGAGTGAGTAGGAGTGTTTCTCCCACCACACTGGCATGAAAGCAAGAGCATCTCATGCCAGGGGAGTAGCAGATGGAGCAGCTATATTTCATGTGAGAACTTGTGTTCTTGGACTGTCAAGCTGCTGTGGGAGCTGCTCAAAATTTGAGTGTCAGCATTGCTACAAGGACAAAAATATATATATTATATCCCAAGGACAAAAAATCATTTGGGGTTGTATTATTTACAGAAATACAGGTTGTCCTACGTTCTGTGTAAGTTGTTTTACTTCCTTCTTTATCCCATGTTTAAATACTTTCTGGAAATGTTTTAACTAAGCTCTGACACGTGTGAGTCATGTTCATATCCAGCCTCTGGAATAAATTATGTGTGTAATACACAAATTAGTTTCCTGTTACATATAAAATGTTGTCAAGGAAAAATTCCCCCTACATGAAAAGAGGGAAGTGGGATATTCTGCAGCCGTTCATGGGAGCTGGGGACTTTTGGAGATGTCCAGCTGTTACATTTCAGTCTGACTGAAAAGTGTCCATCACATTTGTAACAGGACAGCTTTTTGGACAAACAGAAACGGCAGACAATTATCCCCAAATGCCTCTTCCATGTGAAAACTACAGTCTGTGAAACTCCTGAAACTGTATGCCGAGTGATTGATGTAGGGATTTATATCTGCACACAGAGAGATGGTGTTATGGCCACAGCCTCTCCTAGTGCTCTCTCCTTTACTTCCAGCATGAGCTGAAGCTTCAGTGTAGACACCTGGTCTCTTCATCAGCAGAATGAACTTACCCAAGCAATGGGGCACACTGACTGTGTGGTAGGTGGCACATGTGATGTAGGTGGCAAACCACTGTCTGCCTACTGACTAATTTTGGTTAAGAACTGAATCCACATCATACAGGATCTCCTAACATCCTATATAGTGCAGGCTGGAGGCACAGACCCTGCTTATGTGCAGTGAAGAGTTGCAACTTTTTCAAGAATTTAAACATACAGCATCTTACTTCTGCTGAGCTTTTCATATTTCAGTGTTTGAAATGTCCAGGGAAAGAAAAATAGAATAAAATCCTTTTCAAGGTCGCAAGAATGCAAACAAAAAGCATTTAATCAAAAAATGTTTTCTAAAATACTGTCTGGCTTTTAAGCCTAAATATCTCACGGACAATTAGCAGCTTCATTAAGAAACTACAGGGCTACCTACAGCACAGGTCAATTAGCAGCTTCAACCTATCTGTCAACTTGCTGAAGAGCAATTTTCACATCCAGTTCTTTGATAGATTATCAAATTACTTTTTCAAAGGAGGAATTTATGCATAATGATAATGGTAGTCAAATGACATAAGCACAATTTATCAATTACTTTTTTTTTCTTCTTGTAGAGGACAGTCTCAAAAGTCTACATATCCCCTGCAACAATTTCAGTTGAAAATTGAAAGCAGTTTAAAATCCTACTGTCATCTTTCTGTGCTTTGGTTCAGCAGGAAGAAAGATGAAAAGTTATTAAAAAGTTAAAATATCCTAGCAATCAGGAAGCTATTCTGTTTATTTAGCTCATTTTTAATATAAATATTTAGAATAGAAATGTGTAGAGAACAGGATGAGATAAAATTCCCCATACAGCTTAAAATAGTTAAGTGCAAATAGTCAATGACAAAATAGCAGAGTAATGACCAAGAAAAAACTTCTACAAAAGCATACAAAACCCTGGACTGGATGTGATCATATTTCAGCCTTGGACATATGCTGTACTCTTAGAATACAGGAAGCTCCTCATCATGTCAGCTTTCAAACAAAGGCAACAAAAAAAAACTTTAAAAAGCTAAAATACATTCTATTTAACAATACAAAACACTCAAAGAAGAAAAGACAGAAATATCTCAAGCTCACATTTGGTTAAAATCCCCTTTTCAGCAAAAACCCCTAAATTTCAAAGATCAGTTGAATTCATTTAAAGAAAAGCATTGATCTGGAGAATGATTTTGCATTACTCTCATAGCATGAATTCTATGAACAATAATTGTGCTTCATGGCCCACTAGACCTAGTAATGTAATTCAGCCCAGAAATTTGCAAATATATTATACATTAACATGAGAAAAATGAGATACTAGAACCAATTGTGAAAGCTGCAGATTTTTAAAGGTTGACAAACTGAATAACACTAATGTCATTTATCTATATGTTTTGTATAGCTCTTTTAAACATTTAAAGAACACAATAATTCTAAGAAGTATTGTTTATAAGTGGGTGATTAAAAGAGCACAGAGCAGATGAGTTTCTCATTCCTGTTAGCTGTGCAGGCACAAGGGGGGTTGATTAAAAGAGGGCTCTGGGGAGCAAACAGGATTGGGCAAATGGGTGTGGCACAGCTCGGAGGGCATGGCTGTTTGCGTGGTAGTTTGTGCAGGCAGGGTTGCAGGTTTCCTCCTGCTAGTGGGGTTTTTAGTTTGTTGTTAGTTGTTTTTCTGTTGGTTGGTTGGTTTGGGGGTTTTTTGTTAGTAGTGGTTTTTACGCCATCAAAAACTGCAGTTAGTAAAAAGAAACCGTCAAAAAGGATGTGTCTGTCCCAACCCTTTCCTGTGCAGAATGTTTGAGCTTATCAGTGGGACCAGGTGGCATTGCAGGAGAAGCTTGCCTGTGTTGTGAACAGGTGAACAGTCTCCTTTCACTGGTGGCCAAGCTTAGGGAGGAAGTTGAAAGACTAAGGAGTATCAGGGAAAGTGAAAGTGAAATAGATTGGTGGAGTTCTGCCCTTCCAGCCTTGAGGGAGGCCTGCCAGGAGTCAGAAGGCTTCCATGCCTCCCACTGTCAGGCAATAGGAGGACACCCGGTGGATGAAGGGGAGTGAAAATGGGTCCCTATTCAGGGAGGTAATAAAAATTCTTCCCAACCCCTATCACCTATCCAGGTGCCACTTCAGGATAGGTATGAGGCCCTGGATCTGGAAGGTCAGCCAGATGATGTAGAAGAAAACGATCTGCCCAGTGGGCCTCCCAGTTACACTTCATCAGATGAATCACCACCTCTAACATTAAAAAGAAAAGAAGGGCAATTGTGGTAGGTGACTCCCTCCTGAGGGAAATAGAGGGCCCCATATATCTACCAGACCCATCCCACAGTGAGGTTTGCTGCCTCCCTGGGGCCTGGGTACAGGATATCACTGAGAGACTTCCTGGGCTGATTCAGATTATTACCCACTGCTGATACTCCAGGCTGGCAGTGATGAAATTGAAAAGATGAGTGTCAAGGCAATTAAAACAGACTTTAGGGCACTGGGTCCAGTGGTTGATAGGGCAGGAGCACATATAATGTTCTGCTCAGTCCCTTTGGTGGCAGAGAAAAACAATGAAAGGAATAGGAGAGCCCACATTTTTACAAGTGGCTCAAGGATTGGTGTCATCGGCAGAATTTTGGGTTCTTTGATCATGGGGCAGCTTTTACGGTACCTGGCCTGCTGGAACTAAATGGATTCTATCTCTCTGTTAAGGGCAGAAGGATTTTAACTCATGAACTGGCAGAACTCATTGAGAGGGCTTTAAAGTAGGTCTGAAGGGGGAAGGGGATGCAGCTGCGCTGTCTGGAATCAGGCCCAAGGGTGGGAAGCCTGAGTTAGGGGTGAAATCTGTAGCCCAGCTGAGGTGCATGTATACCAATGCACGCAGTATGGGTGACAAACAAGAAGAACTGGAGGCCGTGGTGTAACAGCAAAGCTATGATGTAGCTGCTATCACAGAAACGTGGTGGGATGACTCACACAGCCAGAGCACTGCACTGGATGGCTACAGGCTCTTCAGAAGGGACAGGAAAGGGAGAAGAGGTGGAGGGGTGGCCCTTTACATTAGGGAGGCTTTTGATGCCATGGGTATTGAAACTAATGGCGATGAAGCTGAATGCCTGTGGGTAAGAATTAAGGGGAAGGCCAACAAGGCTGATACCCTACTGGGAGTCTGTTATTGTCCACCCAACCAGGAAGAAGATGTGGACAACTTATTCTATAAGCAGCTGGTGAATGTCTCAGGATCACCAGCCTCTGTTCTTGTAGGTGACTTTAACCCACCAGACATCTGCTGGGAACTTAGTATAGCAGAAAAGAGGCAGTCCAGGAAGTCCTTAGAGTGTGTGGAGGACAACTTTTTTTTTCCCAGCTGGTGAGTGAGCCCACCAGTGGAAGCACTATGTTAGTCCTGTTGTTTACAAATAAAGATGGGCTGGTGGGAGGTGTGGTGGTTGGAGGTCACTTGGGGCATAGTGATCAGGAAATTATAGAGTTCTTGATACTTTGTAAAATGAGGAGGAACATCAATAAGACACTTACTTTGGACTTCCAGAGGGCAAAGGGCTTCCAAATAGGCTCTGGCTTATTTAGGAGACTTATTCAGAGAGTCCTTTGGGAAGCAGCCCTTAAAAACAAAGGAGTCCAGGAAAGGTGGGCAGGCTTTAAAACAGAAATCTTGAGGGCACAGGAACAGACTGTGCCAAAAGATAAGTCGATGAGGCAAATGTCCAGCCTGGATGGACAACGAGGTTTCAAAGGAACTTAGCCATCAAAAGAGGGTGTATCATCTTTGGAAGGAGGGTCAGGTCTCTCAGGAAGTATTTAAAGAGGTTGCTAGGGCATGTAGGGAAAAAAATTAGGAAGGGCCAAAGCTCAGTTCAAACTTAATTTGGCAACTTCTGTAAAGGATAATAAAAAAAGTTTTTACAAATGTATTAATGGTAAAAGGAAGGGTAAGACCAACCTTTGTTCTCTATTGGATGCAGGAGGGAACTTAGTAACTGCAACTGGGGAGAAGGTGGAAATGCTTAACGCCTTCTTTGCCTCAGTCTTTAGTGGGAAGACAGCTTGTCCTCAGGACAACTGTTCTCCTGGGCTGGTAGATGGTGTCAGCGAGCAGAATGGTCCTCCTGTTATCCAGGAGGAGGCAGTCAGAGAACAGCTTAGCTGTTTGGATATTCATAAATGTATGGAACCAGATGGGATCCATCCCAGGGTGATGAGGGAGCTGGCAGATGAGCTTGTGAAGCCTCTCTCCATCATTTACCAACAATCTTGGCTCACTGGTGAGGTTCCAGATGACTGAAAGCTGGCCAATGGGACGCTCATTCACAGAAAGGGTAGGAAGAAGGATACTGGTAATTATAGACCAGTCAACCTGACCTCAGTACTGGGCAATGGAACAGTTTATACTGAGTGCCATTATGCACCACTTACAGGATGGCCAGGGTATCAGACCTAGCTAGCATGGATTTAGGAAGGGCAGGTCATCTTTGACCAACCTGGTCTCCTTTTATGACCAGGTGGCCTGCCTGGTGGTTGCAGGAAAGGCTATGGATGTTGTCTACCTGGACTTCAGCAAGGCCTTTGACACTGTCTCCCACAGCACACTCCTGGAAAATCTGGTAGCCTTCAGCTTTGACAGGTGCTCTCTTTGCCGGGTTAAGAACTGGCTGGATTACCAGGCCCAGAAAGTGGTGGTGAACAGTGCTGGCAGCCAGTGCCCCCAAGGGGTCTGTGCTGGGGCTAGTTCTGTTCAATATTTTTGTTGACGACATGGATGAGAGTATTGAGTCTTTCATTAGTAAGTTTGCAGATGACACAAAGCTGGGAGCGTGTGTCGATCTGCTGGAAGGTAGGAGGGCTCTGCAGAGAGAGCTGGAACTGTTGGATGGATGGGCAGAGTCCAATAGGATGAAGTTTAACAAGTCCAAGTACAGAGTCCTGCATTTTGGCCACAATAACCCCCTGCAACATTATAGGCTGGGGACGGTGTGGCTGAACAGTGCCCAGGTGGAAAGGGACCTGGGGGTTCTGCTGGCAGCAGCTGAACATGAGCCAGCAGTGTGCCCTGGTAGCCAAGAAGGCCAATGGCAGCCTGGCCTGTATCAGGAATGGTGTGGCCAGCAGGAGCAGGGAGGTCATTCTTCCCCTGTACTCGGCACTGGTGAGGCTACACCTCGAGTGCTGTGTCCAGGTCTGGGCCCCTCAGTTCAGGAAGGACATTGAGACTCTTGAGCGTGTCCAGAGGAGGCAACGAGGCTGGTGAGGGGCTTGGAACACAAGCCTTATGAAGAGAAACTGAGGGAGCTGGAGTTGTTTATTCTGGAGAAGAGGAGGTTCAGAGGTGACCTTATCACTCTCTACAACTCCCTGAAGGGTGGTTGTAGCCAGGTGGGGGTCGGTCTCTTTCTCCAGGCATCAACTGACAGAATGAGAGGATACAATCTTAAGCTGCGCCAAATATAGATTGGATATTAGGAAGAAGTTTTTTACTGAAAGAGTGATCAAGTACTGGAATGGTCTACCTGGGGAGATGGTGGAGTCACCATGCCTGGATGTGTTTAAAAAAAGGTTGGATGTGGCAGTTGGTGCCATGGTTTAGTCGAGGTGTTAAGGCTGGGTTGGACTTGATGATCTTGAAGGTCTCTTCCGACCTAGTGATTCTGTGTAAATGAACTCATAATCATATCTAAGTATGAAATCGCAAATGACTGCCGTACAGTAAGGTCTGTTTCATTTATTCTGGGCACTGAAAAAGTGTGAAAACTCTTCCTTTTTTTTTTTCTTACGAAAAATTCCATTTAAACTAGCAGTGATGTGTATAATAAGGATGAATTTTCCTCCAGGAAAGTAACTTGAGAAGTAATTTTAAATTAGTCCACTTTTGACTCTGTGAACTTTAGATTAAATCTTGCAAGAAAATAGTTTAAACAGCTATTGAAACAAAACCCACAACAACACAAAAAGAAGATTTTCATTTCAGTCTGGACCCACAATAAAATTATTAATATTTTCATCCTATTTGCCTTGTTGAATGCTGCCTTATATTGTAACATTAAGACTCAGACAGACAGTTGTCAGTACCTCTCCAACCTTTTAACCATCTGAGATGTTCACAAAAATCCATCAGGGAAGTCCTTCCATATGAAAATATTCTTAGTTGTTTGATACTTTAACAAAAGTCTAAGGGTAAAAAATTACTTGCCTAGCATATTGAGTTTGGGCTTGTACCTTTGGCAAACTGTACAATGGGAATAAAGACATAGATGGTCAGGGGCTGATGACAGTGTGAAATAGAAACAGAAACCACTGTGCTGAGGGTATGACTCGTGTTGAGACAGAGCCATGGGGCAAGCTCTGTACAACAAGCCACTCCTGATCCAAATTGTTGCATTTACCTTTCCTGCTTATTTTTCCATTCTTCAAGAGCTTAGATATCCTTTTATATCCCATACTGTTGCAGTGTGTTCTGTTCCCCCTCCATAACATTGGTTCAGTCCAAGTTGTATCCTCCGACCCAGTTGTCCATCTAGACCTTAATCTGCCCCTTGATCCAGATTGTTCATTGTCCCTCCTCCTACTGAGTTGTCAATCCTGCCTTGTCCCAACCCCTTGCTTTGGAAATCCCCTGGAAATCCCCTGTTCCTCGAAGCCTCATTGGTTTGTTCAAACTGTTCCCCTCCCCCTGTGCCTCCTCATTGGTTGAAGTATTGTAAACCCCACCTTGTGATCCTCCCCACTCCTCTCCCTATTGGTTGAAAATTTGTACCCTCCCCTAGATTCTCCCCTATATAAAAGTCCCTGCACAGTAGGGCTCAGTGCCTTTAGTCCCTGGATCCTCCTTGGTAATAAATCACCTTAGAACCTATACAGAAGATCTCTCCCTCATTCTTGTCTCTGCCTTTGGCGCTTCAGCACACCTGTATGCCATAGAGAGCAAGCCCTGCTCTACTGTTACTCAGATCACATTGCATCTGGAAACAGCCACTCTCATCATGCTGTTGGGAGCTAGCAGGAGATTCTGGCACTGTCACTATACATATTAGTTTATGCATACATTCTGTATTCGACACACAGTGTTTTAAAAAAAAACGCTCTACCGTGTTTGGAAAGTGAAATAATTGTATTGAGATTGTTTCTCATTAATGAATTAATGTTTCTCTCATACTTCTGCAATGTTACCAAAAGGTTAAAGGCAATGAGGAAAATGTCTGGAAACCAAGATGTCTGGTTTGTATGGCTATCTTCTGTGCATGGTACAGTATTTTGAATTCTTCTCACTATTTTCAGAGATTTTCTTCATTTCATTTAAAAGGCTGTATAGGCCTGAATCTTTGCATATTCCCTTCTCAAGAACAGACCTTGAAAAGCTAATTTTGGGTTTTCTTGTTTTAGTATCTGATGGTCTGGGTAGTTTTTTAAAGCTTTGTTCTGAAATTATGCAGGAAAATACAGTTTGACATCCCTTGGATATTAATGCTGTTGACAGGACAGTATTTCAGAGTCAGAACTGAATTAAAATTCAGAGATCTAATTTATATGAATTTGGTGTTTTGTTGTTGAACTTCAGTAGCAGATGCATTTGTGATGTAAAGTTAAAATACATTTCCATTTATTCCTTTCACAATTGATCTAGAACTGCCAGTCCATTTTCCTCCATAATCTCTTTGGTTTTGTCTTTGAAGTTACAGCTCTGTTAGAGAACTAATCTAATTTATTCATGTGTACCATAATATTTAAAAGAAAATACTGTTTAGCATGGAGAAAATAGGTTCTGAAAAATTGTCTTGAACAGGCTCATTTGAGAGGTTACATAATTGATATTTACTATTATTGTCTGCACTTTCTTGAATTTTTCACAAGAAATTTAATCAACAAACGAATAAATAAAATTAAATTAAAGCAAACTAAAATATAAATAGATCCACTACCTGGCAGCTCATGTAAAAGGTAATAATAAACTATGTTCTCAGTTTAAATATTTATACAAGGAGATTTTCTGAGACAGCAAATGTTCTTAAAAAAGGTCAATTTACAGCACATTTTTTCCACACATTATGAGGTTCCTAGAGCTTAAATAATTTCATGAATTCATTTATTTTGACATCTCAAGAAAGCAGTTTATAATGAAGAGATGCCCAAACAAATCCACCTACGATGAACTGAAGAAAGTGTTATCCTGGGTTTGATTGAAGAGATAGGAGAATCTTTTCCTATATAAAAAGTCATTTTATTTTAATAAATATTCTTTGTGTGTAAGGAAAAGTGCAAACACTTGGTTGAAGACCAGCCCATGTCGCAACCCAGTTGAAATGAATGGCAAAATTTCTTCTGATTTCAGTAAGAAAGAATCTATTTCAAGGCCTTCCAGTGATGGAAGATGGCTAAAATCATTTAGTCAATTAAAAAAAAGGGGAATATTGTGTCTCATCAAGGCATGATACATTAATTTCCATGTAAACATATTAAATCATTGAAGTATCTAACTGAGAGCATATGTTCTCGTATATACTAGAAAAACTGAAAACCGTGAAAAATATAAAATTACATTAACACTCCAGAAATTACTCTCCTGCAGGTCTCTCTGTGTTATGGGTTGTGCTATGTTTTGTGTTGATCTTGTTTTTTATTAAAACATATAAATATTATAGGAAACTTTTCAGTATACAACAAGCCACCACCAATGATCCTTCACAACATTTTGAGATAATAAAAATCAGCATCTAGTCGGGAATACAGTGCAGATAAGATTCTTTATAGCCACAGCATGGTGAGTTGAGCCTGGCACAACAACCTGAAATGGACAGGAAAATAATCCCATGTCATTGTCTGTACCAAAGTTGGGGCGTCACAAGGGAATTTGTGGGGTGTAATAGGCTTTGCAAGACAGAGTGGGTGGGTGCTGCCTCTCTGCTCTTTCTCAGCTCATGGGCAAGGGAAGATAAATGACAAGTTGTTACTAGCAGAGATATGACTTGCCCTGCTGGAACAAGGGGCCATTTTACTCAGGAGAAATCACTTAGACAGGTAAGAGATGGAAGGAAGGGATTACTAATGATAAATTAAGCAAAAAAACACCCATCTAACTGAGTGCACAATGACTTGCAGGGATATGGAGACATGGAATGTGCAAGGTTAGCAGAAAATTTACGTTCTCAGGGAGAAATACCCACACCATTAAGCCACAGTACTAAAACCTTGGGAAAAACTCCATGTTCAAAATAAAAGTAAAATGTAACTTTTTTAGGAAAGACAGAGAGAGTAGATAGGCAGAATGATGTTATGTGGAGCCTTCAACACACCCTTGTTTGCCTCAGAGTTACTAGTAATATGGGGAATATGGGACATTGAGTATTCACAGATCACTTACGGTTCAGTAACAAAACCAGTGGAATGTTCTGTAAGCTACAAACCAGAGCAAGTTACTCAGCAAGCACTTCTCAGTAGTATATGAAAAAGAAATCATGTTATTAATGTCATCAGTCCAAGAAACCTTTTGTGAAGGTTTTTTGTGGGGCCCCATTACTCTCCCATGATGTTTAGGAATGGAAATCACAAAGTGAAAAAAAAAAAAGTGTTTCTGCTAAAATGTAGGGGTTTTGAGATACTGGTAAACAACTATGCAGACAGGGCAGCTACACAACAAAAGCTCTCTTAATAGATGGGATATATCAACAGAATACAGAACTGTACCCTGGAAAGCAAAGGCTCTGTAAGGAATTAAAATTCACAGCAGGGGAAACAACCTAATTAATGCCTCTGAGTGACATGTATTAGTGAAAAAGCACTGTTTGGACCCCGTAATCCATGAAGTAAAAGTAATTTTATCCCTGTGTGAAACACAGGTGAGGCTAATACTGAAATACAGCATGCAATTTTGGTGGCTGCATTTATAGAGGGGTTTAGAAGTCTCAAGAGAGCTCCAATGATAACCACAGTACTTATTCTATTTTCTGGAGAAAACATCTTGCTGTTAAAAGCTTAATGCTTAAATCTGGTTAGCTTATTAAAAGGGAAGATTGAGGAGTGATTTGATTACAGAGTATAATGTCTTCACAAGGAGAAAACGGGGGAGTACATAGACTTTTATTTGGTGAGAAAGGTGTAAGAAAATCTAAGAAATTGAATCAGATAAATTCTAATAGGAAATAAAGTACTAAATACAGTAACACTCCAAAAGATTATTTCCTGAAGTAAACTGCTTAGAAAATTCATCATCTCCTAAACTCTTCTCATCCTTAAATCAAAGCAGCACAATTTGCTTTGAAGATGTGCTATCAAAGGACAAAGCTATTGGATCCAGTAGAAGTAGACTAGTATGTGGTATGTGATACAGGTGATCGATCAACCTAGCTGACTGAGGGCTTACACTACTGCTTGGAAATCCTTTGAATTCAGCAAATCATCACTTTCTAAGCCACTCAGTTTATATCTGCACATTAGGTACTGGAAGAACCTTAACAGGTAACTGGCAGGAGCACCCCTTTGGCAGTGAGTAGGCTTCATCCACACACAGCCCAGGAGTGGCATCCCATTCCTCACTCAGCTCTTGAGGAAGCCATTCCTTAGAGCTGCAGAAGTGCAGTCCTTGGACAACTGTTCACATTTCTTCCTGTCCTTGGAGAGAAATAAGGTGTGGGACAACACTGTAAAAGAATGTGATTTCACACTCTCCTGCGCTGCAATATCTTGCCATGCAAATGTTTTTTGCAGTGAAGAGCAGGAGGAATCAGCCCCTCTAGACTGCAGGGTCTTACATGGGTGTGTGCTAAGAGACCAGGGTGGGTTGACAGGCAAACCTTGCAAAAGAGGATGAAAATGTCAGAGGAATAAAGATGAAAGCAAAACCAAACGTGAACAGGAATAAATGCACTATGTGAATAGAGAGAAGGGCATCAGGACACATGTAGCTGGAAAGTGGGAAGCTAGGATTGCTGCATACAGAAAAGAGTCCATTTCCAAGTTGAGCATCCTAACTGAAGCCACAATGCCTACTGAAATTCTGAAATTCAGGGTTGGGAAGGTGGCAGAAAAATTGATAATCTTTACTAAAAGAGTCCACAGGACTAGATATTAAAAGACAATGTCAGTAGATGATAAAATTGTGATTTAAATATATGGAAACATAATTTTACACAGAAATGCTAGACTTATGAATTGCTAAATACTGCGAATGAGAGCACAGTTTAACACAAGGATAAAAAAGAAAGGGAAATGCTTCATAAAATATATTCTATATATTCAGAATAGCCTCATTATTACTGGAATAGTGAATGCTGCAAGATAGGAGTTCATCCATACAGTAAGAAAAATGAAGTTAGCAATGAGATTGCTATTGCCATGATTCCTATTGTTGTAGTTGCTACATGAGCAATAGCTCTGCTATTAAATCTCTGAGCATAGAGGAAAGTTCTCAGCAGTGAGTAGTCAAGGGGGGCTGAATGTTGCATTCTGCCTGGTTCATTTTATATTTAGATTCACTGCAATTTTATAGGGCAAAAGGATCATTCCATAAAAAGCCTGAAGCAAAGAGGAAATGAGAATGGAAAACCAGGTGCTGTGGAGAACTCTCCTGCCTCCTAAAACATCAGTGAGCAGTTTAAAATAATTCTTGTGAGGCAATAAAAAAGTAAATAGTACCCATATCCAGGAAAAGTTTGCCCTGCTTGTAAAAGCTAGGATGACTGCCCTTCCTAATGCACATACAGCTTCTGTGTTCAATTTCCACTTCTCAGTCAGTTTTTCCCTCTAGTCCTCAGATCACTTTACTTTCTGGTGTGAACAGCAAAAGCCCACTTCAGACGTCTGGGCCAAAATGTCAGCAGTTTTGTTTGTGAAGTTGCTTGCAAAGGCAAGGGGCCTGTACTCTCTGTAGAACTCTTCAGTGCATGCTTTTGGGGCTTTGCTGTTTCGTGGAGTTACACTCCTAAAGCTGTCAGCTATCACAAAGCAGCTGTTAGAACAAAACATTAGTGGCACTTGAAAATCTGTAAAGAATCAGAATTGGTGAATCATTATCTATGATATTTGAGGAACTGAAACACCTGAAAATGTGACATGAATCATATTTCTCTTTGTCACCCCCATGACTCACTGTTTCCCACTTGAAATAAGATGTTCTTTAACTTTCCTTCTTTTATAAATCTGGCACATGGGAAATATCCCTCAGGTAACTGGGATGATTTTTCCTGAAAAGCGGTGAACATACCTATGTAAGGAAAACTCACACAGTGGCAAGAAAAGTTCCAAGGTCAAGGTTTTTTATAAGTATCAAGTTGCATATTAATTTTTAAACATAACTTAAAGCACAAGTGTATACAGCCTCACCTCAGGGGATAAGATACATGTGGCTTCAGAAATGATAAATAACAGGTGTGGGAATTCTAAAAGCTTGTTGACAGCTCTGAAGAAACCACCTGCTCCCAGAAGCCAAAGAGCTGACTGTCACACCAACAACTTACAAAAGTTATACTGAAACTCCCTTTAGACATTAAAAGAGAGGGTAAAGGAGCACATCTGAGCACAAGAGCTTTAGGGTGGGAATACTGACGAGGGATGAAATTTGTTGGGGATTCACCTAGAAATAACCACTGGAGGTAGAAACAGGAGTCTGGATGCTCTGTAATGCCCATCTTTCTCAGTTCCAGGCAGTCTCCTTAGAGCAGTCTCCCTGGCTTCCACTCCTGTGCCACCATGCCATGCTCCTCTCACTTCCTCTGTAGAAGTATTTTCTTTCCATGACTTCTTGTGAAAGGTGAGATTTATCACGGAAAGAATTCAAGCAGAAATCTCAAGATAAAAACATCTCAGAGTCCTCTAAGTTACCATGTCCTCTGATAAATTCACTTTCTAAAATATTTCTTTTTCAGCTTCAAAAGCTTTTCTCAGGTATTTTCTCCAATGACCACTTTAAAGGCCTCTTCTCTCTCTTTGTATTTACACTTCTCTTTGGTTTCCAGACACGACTGTTTGAACACAGTATTTTTTCATTAAGCTCTGCTATCCATTCCTAGATAGTGTTTTCATTGGTATCTTGCCCTCCTTTCAATTTTCTCAAACTGAAAGCACCTTTCTCTTTCACACTCTTGTCTTTGATTTATAACATAATACTTCTGTATTGTCTCTTTAGAAGAGGTTTTTGCTGTTATCTAGGTCCCATATTACTTATTGGAGGACATTATATCCCCAGAGGCCAAACAGAGCAGCACCAATTTATCTAGCATCTTTTTCCTCAGAAACAAAATGAAGTCTGAAATCTCTCCCAACAGCTATAAGAAACATTTTCTTTCTGGGATGTCATCTCATCCATTAAGGGTATATTTAATTTAGCAACAGAAAGAAGTGTCATGTAAATAAAATTAGCAGTGAGCTAAAACCTAATAAAGCATTTCTCAAAGCTTGTGTTCTGATTAACAACACTGCTGTAACAGGGTTGTATTATGAACTAAAATCTGGCACACAGTGGTGTCTTGTTAGTTTGTTACTCAAGACCAAGGAACCCCGGGCAGAGGGGGAATGGTGCCAGTGTCTTTTTTTTTCTAGCAAGGATGAGAGTTGGTTTGTGGAGGCTGGTTGGTACAGAGAGATGTTACACGAGTGTTCTTGAGATTGCTGTTGAGGAAGTCAGTAAATGCTCCCCAGAACATGGCCATAAAACCCATATACATCCTACAACACCAGCAGGGAGGAGAGCAGCTCTGGATGCCCTCAGGACACTTCAATTGTCTTAGGACAGACTGGATAGACATTTAACTCATATTATATAACATGGGGGTTTGGGGTTTTTTTCCTGCAGGGTGGCAGGCTCCATTACTCACTGAAGTCCCTATTTTAATCTTCTTTTTCAATGATGTTACTCCAGGTTATTTGATTAAGTTGTCATTCCATGGTATAGACTTCATAACTCTATATCTGTTAGGAAATATTTTTAGAAGTTCATTAAAAAATGAAGAGGAATAGAAATAATTTTTTTAGAAATATTAGAATTAGAATTTTTTTAGAAATATTTTCCCAATAGAAATAGGAAACAAGAAAACCCTCTTGAATCCCAACTTACAAGATCTTCTACTTAAATTTCAATGTTTCAATGACAAGATGTGCACAATCATTAAGTGATTGGAGGTAGAACTGTTTCAGAAATCCTCATCTCCTTTGAGATGTTTGTTTATACATGTCTTTGAATGAACTTTTGGAAGATAATTTAACCTGACAGCCCTGTGTCAGATAAATTTGTAACATGAGCATTGGATGAAAGTATGTATAAACCTAGTTTGATTGAGAAAATACATAATTCGTATCAGCTGGCATTACAAATGATGGGCTATTTCTTGTGCCTTATTTACAGCTACAAGTAGACACTGAAATGACAAATTTCTGATACTTTAACAAGCTCAGTTTACCATTAGGAAGATATACAAAGTGTATAGATGATTTTTTTTAAAAATAAATCTTAGAAATGTCATAGCAAATTAATTTAAAAGTGTGTCAGCCACACAAAGACTAAAAAAAATTGATCAGAGAGCTTGAAACTAAAAGTCTGAATGCTCATTACCAGCTCAGATCTGCATATGGCAGACTAAGAATTGTTATTGTTAAAACTCAGAAAGTTCGTGAAATAGGTTTTCTGCCCTTATTTTAGGCTTTCACAATAGAAGTGATGATATTATTATCCTCCCTCTGCAATTTAAATTTCATTTTTACTCATTTACTAAAACTGCTTGAACATTATCTCAACCTCTGCTGACATTTATGTCTTCTGAAAATAAAATAATTTGAAAATAGACTTTTCTTCATCGCCAAGTAAGCACAATCTGACTATTTATGTGGAAGGTTGAGCTAAATAAGCCCCAGGAGGACCTGAAATGTAGCTTTGTTTCTTCCACAAGCCATCTGCTGTCCCTATTTCTACAGAAAAGAAAACAGACTTCACCTTATGGCTGCTTTGCAAAGAACTGCAGGCAATGAAACGCTGAGTCACTGTGGAAAAGGTTGGGTCATGCAGCCTGAACTAACTCCTGCCAAGTGCAACTTGAAAGCTGGGAGTAGGGAAGAAAGTTTCCTTTTGGGCAAATGGTTTCATAATTATTCACAACAAGGTTTTTCTACACTTTTTTTTCTCTCCAGAATCCCATATCTGATCCACAAGTGATGCTATGTTAGAAGGGGAAAGCAAAGCCAGGGATTCCTGGTAACTGAGAGATCTGGATCTGAGAATGATTTTTGTCTTCTTTCGGTGGTATATTTTCCTGTGAGTGCTGGAGGCAATAAGATGGCTCAACTCATAAACAGAGCTTAAAACTAGATTTAGCAGGGGAAGGGGATGTAATCTAAGCACTCTAGAGAAACCAGGGGCTTCTGAGGCATTAGGAAGCAACACGGAAACACCTGGGAATTGCCTCAAGGGAATTAGGAAGAATTCAAAAATGAGGAGCCTATTCCTTCAACTGTTAGCAATTCTACAATTCCACAATTCCACAACCTGATTTTTCAGTTGTCCAAGGATAAAGTTTGACACATGATGGATGAGATAGAGTGCTTCATAAAGAACTGAAGTGTTTCTTTCTTATTCAAGTCAAAGACTTTCACCTCTTTTTTCCTCTAGTGTCAGTTGCTTTAATCACCTTTTCACGTTGTTATTTCTAGACTGATGCCTGGGAAGCTGTCAATGCTCAGATGTTTTAACATTATTTCAGAAAGAAAAATCAGCAAAAAATGTTTTAATGCAGAACAAGATTTAGCACCTTTCTGACATGCCTTGCTTTTCCTATGTATATATGAAAGATTTCTTGCAGGAAAACAAGAGGCCTTATATTGGTGTATCTTTCCTCCATATTGAATTGATTTTGCTAGCATCACCTGGAGATTTTGAAGTTCTTTTTTAGCAAACTTTCCTGTTCTGCATCACAGTTTGAGAATAGACTTTCCTTTTCCCCTTTTCTCCTAGCTTCAAAACTTGCTGTGAACATCAGAAACTAATGATTCTTCTAACTGTGAGTAGGCAGTATATAATGAAATAATTAAAATTTATTATTTTGCAATGCAGGAGATCCATGCAGTACCTGGCACAAATGAGCTCAAATGGGGTGTTCTTGATTATTTATCCTTAAAATAAATCCTTATTAGAATAAATCACAGTAATTGCGGTTCAAGCATAAACATTTAAGTTCTTTCCAACCATGTTGAGTTACCTCATCTTCAGAATTACTGACAGTAAAGTGAGAGTAGTCTCAATCATAGTTTCTTTGGCAAACGTGTGAGATCTCACAGCATTACCATAAGGGCCGTGAGACAGTGAGACCAGTGGCCCAGACAAGTTTTGAATGGCCAACTTTTGCAAGTATTCAAGGCCAGGTTGAATAGGCCCCAGAGTAACCTGGTCTAGTGGATTATGTCCCTGCCCATGGGAGGGTCAGAAGTGTGCCCTGGCAGCCAGGGGGGCCAAACATGTCCTGGGTGCATCAGGCACAGCACTGCCAGCCAGGCAAGTGAAGCCAGCCTCAGCTTGAGTGCTGTGTGCAATTTTGGGCTTTGCAATATTAGAGGGTTGTAAAGCTATTCTCTAATAGATTTACAAAGCTATAGTGTCCGAAGGAGGGCTACAAAAATGGTGAAGAGCCTTGAGGGGAAAACCTATGAGGAATGGCTGAGGTCAGCTGGTCTGTTCAGCCTGGAGGAGATGAGGAGACTTCATTACAGTCTACAACTTGCTCATGAGGGGAAGCAGAGGGGCAGGCACTGATCTCTCTAGTGACCACTGACAGGACTCAAGGGAAAGACCTGGAGCTGTGTCAAGGTAGGTTTAGATCAGATATTCAGAAAAGATTCTTCACTCAGAAAGAGGTTGGGCACTGGGACAGGAACTCCAGTGAAGTGGTCACAGCACCAAGCCTGACAGAGTTCAAGAAGAGTTTGGGCAACACTCTTAGGCACATGGTGTGACTCTGGAGGATGTCCTGTGCAGGGCCAGGAGATGTATGTCCATGATCCTTGTGGGTGCATTCCAACTCAGGATATTCTGTGATTCCAACTAGATCATCTTGAAAACCCCTTCAAACCTAAACCATTGCTCATTACCCTGTCAAAAGTGATTTCAATGGGCATTTTATTTGATTTGAGGTGATCTCCTTATCATCATTACAATGTGCAGCAGCTAAATGAAGTCCACATTGTCACTTCAGGTAAAATAAGGAATGGTTCTGGAGATCTTCCAGCCTGATCCATTAGCACCTGGAGAATGAAACATCATCTACAGCCAGCTCTGCATGGGTACAGAGACACACAGTTACCACACAGGAGTGAGGAAGATGCCAAGTAGAAAAATGGTGAAACAGCTTCAACTTATTCAGAAAACTTGCCTTTTTTTTTCAGAGATGGAACAAGGCAGATGTGATATATCTCATATAGCTTAGCCAGTTACTTTCCCTTCCTAACTTCCTCTTACAGCTATTAGAGGGCTTTCAAGCAATAGTGCCAATATTTTGTGAGATGGGAACCATCACTTAGGTCCCATTGCAACTTCTGCAATCATGAGTAGAGGAAGGATAATCCAGGTACAAAATAGGATTTGAGCCCAGTAGGGTTTTATGTCTCTTGTCCCAGGATTACAGCAGGCAAGTCACCAAACCTCTGCCTCTGTTTGAAATGGACATAATGATACTTCATAGCTGCTATTGCAAAAATTCAATATGTTGTCTGAGAACACCAAAAATATGCATGATGCAATCATGTATGTTAGATTTTTTGCTAAAGTAGTTGTAACAATCTTTAGAAAAAAACCAAACCAGTACATTTTGGTGGCAGAGAAAGAAACTGAGGCATGAATTGTTCTGGGCAGGAAGGGTTTCTTGTCTGTCCTGCACTGTATCCCGTTTTTTAGTTAATTTTAAGGACATTTGCAGTGCCTGTGTGTCTCCATCTTTTCTCACTCTCTCTAGAAACTTTAATATCCTGGCCTGAGGATATAGCCCTTGATGAAACCAGAAACCTTAGGGAGCTAGTTGAAAACAGACTAAACAGGGAAATAAGTTTCCCAAGCACACATTTGCTTTTATTTAGCCACAAAAACTTCACTTTTAATAGCTTCCCTGAATGCACGTATAACCGTCTCTTCATTTAGGCTGGACATACAAGCTCGTAATTTGATTTGTTTAACTAACATTTGTAACCTTCACTCCCTGTGGCTTGCTATAGGACAGGCTATAGAACAACACCTCCTAGCCAGGGGAGGGATGAGTTCTGGTAACTGAAGGAAGGAACTGGATAAGCAGTATACTGCCGCCAGGGATAAAGAGAGATGGGAACCTTCCTGGCCCACCCCTCAAAAGGGAACAAAGTATAACATCCCTATTACAGTAGGTTTCCTGAGTCAGGCTCTTGGGATAAAGCTGAAAGATTAACCCCCCCACCATCTGCCTGCTGAGAAACTGCTCTGAAGTGTAAATTATGTGCTGCCCAGCTCCATTGCACAGTCACACCATGTTATGTTAATCATTCAGGGAAAGGACTAGAATCCAGCTTCCCCGAGCTTCAAGTGATGCCTCTAATTCATAAACCAAAAGATTGCTCTTTCTTCTGTAGTGACTATTTTTTCTCATGAGCAGAGTGCTGAGAGTGCACCTGAGGACCCAGACCCATTCTGGGGTTTAAGACTATTGCCAGGTAGAGCATGGACTGCTGGGGTTCTATGCAAGAGGAGTACTTATCCTAAAGGTGGGCAAAAACCCACTCCTTCCATTTTGGAGTGATGGAAAATCTTTTCTCTCTTTGAAACAAAAAATAAATTTAGTTTGAGTCTGAGGTCCAAGTAGTGAACCCTTAGCAGTGGTAAGTACATCTGTATCTCAGAATGAAGTACAGAGATTTATAGGAAGAAATTCCTTTGGTTTATGTAGCTTTAGGTCCCATCTCTGTCTCTCTGTTATTTACTGCGTACCTTACAGGAGGCATTCACATTTGACTCTGAGCCTCTTGCAATGCCAAGGGCGCTCTTATGGTCTCCTCCATGTCAAATGCAAATACTTAAACTCCCAAGATGACCAGTTAGGGAGTTTCTCCGCCTTGCAGAAGAGCTCCCCCATCTGTGGTGGACATATATATCCATTTACAGATCTGATATGGAAGGTTTTGTCTTCATACATATCAGCAAGCACGTTCTGGATATCCCATGGAGGGTATGTCACTGTTTCTGATAGCAGCATGAAGTCCAAAGGGCCTTACATAATTCTCCTTGCTATTGGGAAAGCATAAAATTTAAATGAAATTACATGTGTGCACATGAGAATGCAGAGGCAGCAATCATTCATGCATCGGAGAGTGGAGGTTGTCCTCATTTCCTCCACACATGCCATTTCCAAACACAATTGCACGTACTGAAGTCCTTGCTGTAAAGAGCCTGGCACATCCTGAAGTTAGATAAATCAGAAGTTGTTAGATTACTTCTTTTTCGCCTCCATTTACAATAGTGGTGAAACCTAAGTGATTCTCAGGTCCTGCAGGCACAACCCTAATACTGTTTCCAATTGCATTATCAGACAACATAAGCCTAATGATACCGAATCTTCCTGTCTGTTGTATTTGCACTCCTTTAATGTCTGACCATGCGGCAGTTTCAGTCTAGTAAAAGAGACCCTGCCTGAGAAATTTTTAGTCTAAATAAGCAAAGATGGAGGAGCTATTTCAAGAGACCTTGCTGAGGGATTAAGGGCTGTCAGACTTTCTGGCAGGAAGCCTGTGGGAGGTCAGGGAACTGAACTGAGGGCTGCAAACCCCCATCAGCATCAGCCTCCAAATTGCTCTTTACCTGGCAGCTGCCTGCCAGAGAGATGTGGTGGTTGCTAAATGAAAAGCAGATGGAGTTAAGTTTAGTTAAAGTAGACAGTCATAACAACAAAGAGCTCTCATCTAATCACACAGCAGTAGTAGGACTGAAAATGTAATCAAGTTGTTTTCTATAAATCATTTTCACAAGATAAGAGGCCTGGCTATACAGCATGGCTCACTAAGTATTTACACTGTAAACTTTCCTGCCCTCGGCACCACCCCTTTGCTCTGAATTATTGCTTTAATGAATTTAATCATGAAATGTAACAGTTGGATAATAAGAACCCTGTAAACTTCCCCCTCCTTTCCTTTTAAATTAAATTATATACTGGTAGTAAAAACATGATTATTTGAAGGTTGTGTTTATGAGAATTCTTGCCCTCTGAGGAGGGTGGTGAGAAAAAAAAAAAAAGAATTAAACTTTTTACTTGTAAGAGAAAACAGCTTGTGGAAATAATTACACAACTTGTGAGCCCTGCACAGCATCTGTATTTAACAACTTTATACTCAAGCCCTTAGAAACAGGGAAGTAGTCTGTCTTTCAGACAGTTGAATATATAAAGTGTCTCCGTTATGGTACTATTCTACTATTTACTATTACCAAGATAAAGTGATTGAATCTTCTGAAGAGGAGGGGGAGGACGCTGATAATGTCTATTGTAATGAGGAACAATAATGGGCATAAAAGTTTATTAACTCCACAGGTCAGTGCACAGCAGCAGCAGAGAGGCAGTAAGAGGGAAATTCAATCGTGTTCTGTTGGAGCCCGCAGCGTGCACCGAACCTCCTCATTAGGTGGGTTCACAGTCCTCCAAACGGGAAAGGTTGCTAGCAGATGAGAGAGTGGGGAAACAGAGCTTTGCTGCTTCAGCTGCACCACAGCCTGTTCCTGGTATTCAGACAGCTCTTCTAGTTTCCTCTGATTGAAGTTTTTAAAGATTTTCAAGATTAACATGTTTTGGTTTACAGTCCGTGTTCCCATTCACTTCTAGGGTCTTACAGGGTGGCCACGCCCACATCTTTTCCTGCAACCCTAATCTCTTACGCTGAAGGCAGTTGAAAAGAATGATTCACTCCACTGTTAAATAAACTCCTGTCCTCTCAGGTCACTGCTGTGGACCCTGGAGAATTTAAAGTAAATAGAGGAGTTGGATGACAGTGCATTTTTTACTTACTTTGTTTAAAATTGTCCGTTTTTTTTCTGGAAAGACAAAGCACTTTCCCTTATTTTAAGTTCTTGCATTTCAATTATGCTGGAAAATAGTGATGATTGCCAGGCTGGCCCGTTTCCTGCTGCCAACATCTTCCTGACAATGTTTGAATGACTAGAGGGATGGACATGTCCCAGAGCTGCCATGCAAGCTCAGCTCTATCAGAAGACAGAAACAGGACTGGTACTTGTATGAGCTCTCTCAGATGAGTTTGTCTTTCTAGCTCATACACTAATTTTAATTGTACAACTTGCTGCCTGGAACCCTTCAAGTGTTGGCAGCAGACGCAAAACAGCAAAAGAAAGTGAGCTATTTTAACAGTGTATTTTCTGAGGATTTAGATGCTCGCCTCATTTGGTATCTAGCATCTTGAGCCTGTTTAAATAGTTGATTTGACATTAATATCTAAAAAGTCTTTGTTAAACCCATTAAAAAAACCTCTGCAATAATGAAATTCAGCAATTCAGTAATGAATACAGCTTCATTTGGTGCAGTAGTTTCTATTTTCCTCTCCTACAGTTTGAAATCTGACAACGCTGCAGCAAACAGCAGATGGGATTGTAACAGGGCTTTTAAAATAATGAATCTCCATAATTCTGCACTAAGACTCAGTCTCTGCCCTTGGACAGCATCGAGGGTGCTGGTAATGCCACTGACAAAATAAGGCAGATTGCTGTTTTTCTCTCACTCAAGTGAAATACTATCAGTACAGTGTGCAGGAACGTGCTGATGTTGTACATCAAGGACAGGCGTTTGAGACGGGGCAGAGGGGGAGAAAGGGAAGTTGCATGAAGACATCAGCACAGTGTTGGGCCAGAGCTGTAAATCCTGGGGACAGGGTTTATGAGCTGTGGGGCTCCGTGCTGTGTTACACACTCCCAAGGCTCTGGGGCAGCCCATGGAGGGGCCTGAGAGAGGTCTCGAGTTAGCTTTGAGCCCGGAAAGAGTGAGCCTGCCTCTGTCCAAAATCTAATGAGTCTCTGTCATCCCGCCAAGACAAAAGGAAGGAAATGTTAATAGATGTATCAAAGTCCAGTTCACACAAGCATCCCCCTGGGTATCAGACCAGCTGTGAGAAACACTTCAACCAGTCATGTAAGGCTTTGCTCCCTCCTCACAGGGCTTCTTGTAGATTTTATCGCAGGGAGATCTCATATGAAAGGTGTATTGTTCAAGCCAGCCAAAGCCAGGGTCTTCTCCTCAGTCCTCCAGGCCCATAATAACAGAGTCAATCTCCCACAGGAACTCTCTGAGTGATCTCCTGGGTCATGCCTTCTTGAGTGCATTTGTGTTTTAACTTCCCAGCTGCCTGAACCTCAGTGGCACAGAGCACCCTTGTCTGGGCACCCTTAGGACACGGGGTCAGGTCCCCTCACGCCTGCATGCCCAGGGATAAGCTCCTGGTGGGGTCTGTCACCAGCTCTGTGGGGCTGTCTTCCAGAAAATTGTCTGAATAAACAAGGGAAACAACAAACTGGCCAAGGTGACTTTGCAGGCTTGCAGACATACCTGCCTTGCCCTAGGGGGAATTTAAACAATTACACTCAGCAAACTGGGTTGCTCAGCTAAAAATTCTCTGTGACCGTGTTAAGGTTGGCAGCTAAAATAGAGGGAATGCATCTCCCTGCATTATTAGAAGTAACAGCTTGCTTTGTATTTTTTTTTTTAATTTACTTTTACTATTTCCTTTGCAAATTGTTAGGCACTTCTAAACACAAACCAGTTTTTGCCCTTTCAACTTTACTCACATTACAGCCCAGCTAACTCCATTAGCAAATAAAGTAAATAGCCAGAGCACTCATGAAAGTCTAAATTCCCTGAAGGTAATAACTGTATAAAACACATGGGAGTTGTTATTTCAAGGCAAGGAAATGGAAAGCTTTTAGTTTATCATTAAGCCGACTTAGTATTTTGGTAGGCCTTGGCACTACTTATTAACAATTTATAAAGTCAAACTGGGGTGAATCTACGTAAGTGATACATATTTTTGTACTGAGTTGTGGGACTTGTGCTATTTGTCCTGAACTCCATGTAAACAGTGCTTAATATGCTCTGACTTGGCTTTTCCCATTAAACAGTTTGCCTGTGTGAACTCAAGTCACTGCAAGTTCCTGCAAGAATTACCCTTCAAGGCAGTACTGATGTCAGGAAGTGTCTTTCCAGGCTGCCATTAGTTCAAAATTCAATATTTAGAAACAATACCAGTATGAGGCTCGCATCATGATTTTGAAGGAACCAGAGCCCTGGGAATGGCTGCATTGATGGTGGGCCGGAGAGACAATATGTAAAGTTATTGTGGGATTACACACAGATTAAACTGAAAGAAAGGTAAATCAGGGACCCCAAAGCTTCCTGTTTCAGATTATTTAATTTCTTATGCTTTCTGCTCTGTGGATAGTGGGACTATTCAAGCCTGAGATGACAATTATGAACAGCAATTAATGGAATACACCGCCTGTTAACTTTGACACAGCCTGTTATGAAGCACACTCTTCATATATGAGGAAAAAGTAATAATTTAGTATCTTTTGTGTGGCAGCGTTTCTGCAGTAGTCCATTCCAGAAACAAAAAAGGTAGTTAGATAAGTAGAGAGAGGAAAAAACCCAACCCTGTTTGTTCTTCCCATGGGGCACCAGAAAGGCAGGAATTTTCACTGTATATGTGTTTAGGTGTATATACAAAACTTCTCTATTAGAGTCTCTATTTTAAAAATCTATTTTTAAAAATGAATTACAAATTTGAATTGCAGCTATAATAAAAAGAATTTAATAGTAAAGGTTCATTACATCACTCACTGCCCATTTCTCACTGATTGCTCAAGGAACCAGGATGATAGATTCAGAAATAGAGATACGCATTGTAACTTACAGGCTTTCCCCCTCCCAGTGAAATGGAAAAGATTGGACTGAGTTCACTGAAAGCAGACTGTCTTTTAATATTCTCTGTTACTGACTGAATCAAGACTGTTCCACCAGGGCCCTTTGCTCACCCTGAGAATTAGTGTAGTTTTGTTGATTTTTCTCTTTTTTTAAGAATACAATTTGTAAAGTAAGTCTCAGTTTGCTTGTAAACAGGTTTATTTATGTTTTTGTCAGTACCTTCTATCAGATTGTACTCTCCTAAGGGAACAGAAATATAATTTCTTTTCCAATCTGCTGTGCTAAACAGACTTTTATTCCTTTCCTTTACTCATTCAAGGTCAGGTCTAGATCCAGACATCTGTTTTCAACATCACATCTTGATGCTTCTCAGATTACATGCTGTGGCAGCAAGGGTGGGACATGAACACTTCACAGAGTATTTAAAAGAATCAGTTGCATCTTTCTTGCATGTTGCTACAGCCAAGTTACCAGAAACCTGTCCATTTCCAGCTTAAAGACCAGAAACCACTCTTTGGAAATGTTTGAAATATGGGTTACTTTGGTACTTTGCTCTTTACTGCAAAGGTTTTCCTGATAAAATATCACAGACTTTCCATGAATGCACACAAACTAATGAACTCACAGTTTTCTTTAGTTCAGGAACTCTATTGTCATGATTGTTTCATGGTTTTACATCTTTGGACTAATATATGTAATTTAGTGCTCACAGGAGATAAATAGCTGTATCTGTGTCTGATTGTGTTGTCAGCCAATATAACATGCATACTTTTGAGTAGAGATATGGCACACAAAAAAGGCCATCATCTTCCTCTTTGCTACCTCTACTAGTAGTAAATACTAGTAGATTAGTAAATACAGGACTCTACTAGTAAATACAGGACTGATTAGCTAAACCACATAACCAGTGAGTTCCTTATAGTGCTCTGGTGTTTAGGGATAATACTTTGTGTTCTAAACCCCACCAGAAAGAATACTTAGCCTCACATTAAAAGCCTGAAAATTATCTTAGTCTGGATAAATAATTCATCCCAAATTTGACTTGATTTCTTTGTTATACCAATGATACCATTTTCTCTTGACCTGCAATCTTCTCTCCTGGCCTCCAGAGCAGCCACCTGCAGTTCTGCCTCCAGCTTGCCTCCCTGCTCTGTGGGGCTGGGCGTGATCCCCTAACCGTGGCCCTTCTGGAGCAGAGGACAGTACACTGTCCTGCACTCATTTGGCATTCATGCACCTCAACTCTCCTGCTGTGAAAGTCACACATCACATCACATCACATCATGATATTTCTATGTATAAAGGACAAGGTAATGCTTCTGAAATATGTTGCACTAAAGAAGCAAAAGATACAAGCCTCAGTGCAGTTTAGCAACACAAATATCCTATAGAGCCTTTATCAGGACTTAGAAACCCTGCAAGGCAGACTTGGACTTACAATCCCCCTTTTCCCATCCTGACATTTCCAGCTTGGCCACAGCAGTCATGAAATAATTATGAAGGGCAGAAGGATTGCTGTAAGAATTGATCTATATTTACTTGAGATTCTGTTGAAGAAGAGGAGGTTTTTCAGATTAGAAATCAACTGTACTCACAGTGAAACAAAATCATTTGTTATTTAACCCTGAGATTAATAGAGGGGAAGAAAGTTCATAATTATTTAGTTCTAAGCTAAGAAAAATATATACTAATATTAGAATTTATTTTCTCCTCTGCTACATCTTCCCCCATTTGACTACCATTTTTTTTGTTTTGATGTCTTTTTTCATCCTGTCCTGTAATATCATTAAAAAGAATTTAACCAGAAACCCCCACTTGCTACACTGTACGCATTAATATATTATACATACACTCTACATAAAATGATAAATTATATAGACATTATATACAATAATAATTGAGTGGCCTTCAGGGTTTATAAAAATTCCAACTTCCATGTCATTATTGGCAGCAGTATTTTTCTATAAAAGGTTATGATGCTACCTGGTCCTGGGAAGGAAATGGAAGGGAGGAGAAATGGGCACTCAACAGCTTTTTGGGCACAGTCTCTAGCTGCCAATCATACAAGACATCATCACTTTTGGGACAGTAAAGACATGGAAATATCCTCTCTGTGGTGCTTGCGGGCATTTGTGCGGATGTCTGACTGCTCTGTTCTGCTTCAGTCGCAGGTAGATACCTTTCACACCCTCCACTAATCAATACTAATCACAAATGCCATCTGCCAGATGCACAGATTACACAGCAGGAAGGGCACTTCCACCAGTGCTGGATGAAGTGACACACATCATTCGTGCCTCTGGAAATCAGGCTGGTCAACACCCAACACTTCCCCTGAGCACAGTCAAACCCTGTGACTGGCTGCAGTAGCTGCCATGTGGTGTTTCAGGCTTCTTGCCAGCATCAAAGGAGTGACCTGGCTTCCCAGAAGCTTTTCAAGCTTTTGCAGTGCAAGTGTCTTTCGATAGTATCTGGTGATGCTCAAATATGCCATTGACAGAAATACAAACAGGTATAATGGCATTTTTGGAACAGGTCTCTGCTTCCATAAATGAGGTGGAGAAGAGCTATCTGCAAGCAGGATATTTGAAGTTCCTAAACCTTCAACCTGACCTGCAAATAACCTGTGTGACATCCCCTCTTAAAGAATTACCAACATCTTAAAACAATAAATATAATTTATGAATATATTTGGGACCAGAATTCATAAAGTTCATCCAAAGTCCTTTCAACCTTCAGCTTTTCATTTTTACCAATTTTACAAGACATTTATATCCTGCACATTCTGCAGAGAGATGAGAATTTTTTGTTATGTGCTGTAATTTACAGGATCATTGTTCAACAGATCTGCATTTCCATAATTGTGAGAGTCCAGAATTTCTTGTTTAAAGGTTTAATAACTTCATTTACTGTGATACTCAAATTTTACAGTGCACATTATATGCAACTTTGAAGCACTGCATAAAATATTTATACCATGCCTAGATGTGGCAGCTAGATTTGCGATTACATTTTTATTCCTGTTAATTATAAATCAAACATGCAGTGGTGATTGCTTTTTTTGTTCCCTTGGCAAGAATATTTTCAATAAAACTATCTTTGTGCAGAGTCCTTCTGACAGCTCACCAGCACATCAAACTCCAAATTATGAAGAAAATTCCCATATAAAATGTACAAGATATTATTCTGTGGAAGTTTTCAAGGTCTCCTTCAGGCCTACCACTTGACTTTGGTTTTGCATAAATTGTAAAGTTCCATCTGAGTGGTGTTCGTGACAGATAATGGCATCATAACTCTTTATCAGTACTCTTCTGGATCATCCACTTTTCCTGCTAGAGGCTGCCTGCAGCTCAGTCATCAACAATATTGCCTGTGCTCATTCAAAGATACACTGACACAGGCAGCAAACTTTTGGGTGAAGCAAGTGACGGTATTCCACTGAAAACTGACCTGCTTGCTTTGCTAAATAAAGTAGGGATTGTGAAACCCTCATGTAGAATAATGATCCTGGCTCTCACTCTGCCAGCCCTGACAGCTCAAACCCAGGCATTCTATCTCTTCCTCTAAGTATCTGAGGGGCATTTAGCCTTGTTAACACATATAAATGATTTTCTTTTGCTATCCTACAAGTTAAGAGTGGTACACTTGTGTAACTTTACAGTCTGTTTTCCAGTTATGACTGATTCAACCTAACAGAACTGCAAACTGCTCTATAAATTATAGAGAATGACATCTGTGGCAATGATGGTGTACTTGTTATAAGTAAGTCAGCTGAATTCTTCTGCACTGGCTTCAGTCCTATTTCTCCTTGCTCTAACTGCACACTTTCCATCTTCACATTTGTACGGCTGCAGAAGAAATTGTTTTGTCAGATTTTTTGTTTCTAATAAACTTGTACAAATGGACCACCCTCAAATGGACCACTGGTGCTGAGTAGCAAGTACATAATTAATGTAACAGGGCAAAAAGTCTTGACATTACACGTATGTAGGACTGGATGTCATAATTTTAATAGCACACACTGTTTTATGCATCATTAACACTTCAGCTGAAATCCTCATGTCTTAGAGGCCAGCTTAAAATTTTGTTCTTAGTGAGGTTGAATGTTCTATTATTTAAGGACATAATTCTGTTTGAAAAATAAACTCCTAAGCTGAATTTTTAATGAGAGTTTCCATTTAATTACATGAATTTTGCTCCTAACTGGAATTTTTTAGTAACTCCTTTAATTACTGATAGATATTTCTTTCTTTTTTTTTTTTCTGGCAGCAAATTCCACAAACATATTGATTTAAAAAATTGAATTAATGATTTTTACACACAAATCATTCATCAACAATTCATTATAGGTGTTTGCTACTTCAAAATTAAGATAGCAGTTGCTTTGATTAGAAACATGAGCTTCTGTACCATAAAATGTTTCTGAGCCTTGATAGGATCAGCCACATTCCCAATACCATGTGTCATAAACAGATAGTAAATAAAAAGGTCATTAGTGCTGAAGTGAGACCTTAATGGATTTTTTCTCCCCAAATACTATTTTAGTGTTACTGTAGGCAAGAAAAAGGGCAGTAAATAGGTGCCTGGTACAGGGACACTCCTTTCTGTATTCAAATATATTCACAAAGAAGAATTTCCATTTTTTATCCTTTTAAGGCTAAGGACACAGCACTTTTAAGGCCCTGCACAGCAGACATCGTCCCTAATAAAAACCCAACAAACCCCCAACTCCAGCCAAAATTGATACAGTGAGAACTATTTGGGCAATTCAAAGAGCAGTCTGTAGTGAAACCAGCTCATGATGTAACTACAGTCCCCCCCATCCTTTATAGTTTTAGGCTGAGATTTCTAGAGTCCTAAATAACTGTGCAAATGGGAACAGCAGACTCATTGCAGGCATTTGGCTGAAATTCTCTAATGCAAATCAATGATCAAGGCTGTGCTGATTTTCAGCTTGTTTTAGGAACAGATTTTAGTCAAGCTCTGAAATAGGATGTATTGACAAAATTTGTTGAACCAATTTTGTTCTTCTCAGTCTCTGAAATAACGAGTTGGTGTTGGACTGCAGATTTATGAGCAAGAAGCTGTTAAGCAGGTATGGCTGCAACACAGTGTAAGCATTTATTCCTGTAGAGAAAAAAAAATCCCAAACCCAATAACAGTCTGTATAAAAAGAAAGGAAAGAATAAATAACCATGAATTAAAATTCATCTCCCAGAGGGAGCTAGCTCCTCAGACTCCCCTGTAAAAGCATGATGTGTGATAACGTTTGATCATCAATAAGACAATAAAATGCAGCATTAACAGAGTTTTGCATCTTCAATCCCAAGTTCAATATGAAAGATTTATTTTTATGGAGAAATCTAAGTGTTACTTCTTGATTTGCTATGTCAATATTTTTACAGACAAAACTACTTGGAAAAAAAAGAGACAAATGGAAAATTCATGTTTGAAAGGTTATTTTGAAGTGTCAAATCAAGGAAACTTGCAGGTGAGGCAATCCCAGCTACCTGTACAAGGAGTGCACCTCACAATCTCTGGGATGCAATCAGAATGGAAAGGGTCCAGGAGGACCCCAGGCTACAACCTGTGCTTGTCCTTGTCCAAACCTAATGAAAACATTGATGGTTTTCATTAGGTTTTCCTACCCAGACAGGCTGGGAGACAGAGCTCCAGGCCTTCCCCAAGACTTTCCCCTTCCCCTTCCTGCCCCTGCCTATGCTGAGCAGTGTCGTGGCCCATGAGAGCACCTTAATAAAGTAGATTTTACAGACAAAAGGGGTGCAGAAGTGTTTTAGAACAAAAAAAAAAAAATTAAACTTAGCATCATGCAGGAGGTGTTTCCTAGCTGTTGTGCTCTTGCTCAGCATGAGCAGAGCTCACCTCCAGGAAATGTTAAAACTTCTGTCTCCACTGAGGTCAGAGTTTTGCAGTCAAGTAAAGCAATTAGTCAAGAATGTATTCTGTACCTGGGAAACGAAAAAACCCATGAAAACTGATTTCACTGCTGTTAAAAGGACTCTTTTAGTATGCAACTGTCTTTGCATCTATTTCGGTTGGGAGTGTCTGCAGCTATGCTCTGAAAGGTCAGGATAATGACAAGAGCATGGGGCTTACCCTCTGCTCATGTTTCCAGCTGCTGCCTTTGCCTATCTGCCACATTTATAATGCTGAGAAAAGGTGAACCTCTTCTTACATAGCTGAGGGAAGAGTGTTAGCTACAGAAAATGAGGCATTTTGCACAGTGGTTGCATATTATCTTGGGGATTAAATGCTTGAAAGGAAACTTGTACCCCAGGTGTCTGGGTGGGTAGAGAAATGACAACCACAGTTGTACTGGGTTCCAAGTGCATGTCATTCTAAGAAAACAGGCGTGAGTATTGTGACAGCTGCAGCACTGGAAAGCAAGGAAATCTTACAGTCAGGGTGACAAATGGAACTTCTACTTTCCCTTGTAGAAAAGAAAATCGGTTCTTATGACAATTAATTCCTGGATTTCTAAATAATAACTATATTATAGAAGAGAACAAAAAAAGCTTCTTCAATTATTAAGCAATTAACTTTTAAAGTATTGAAGGAAATAATAGAAGAATAATAGATTTCTTAGTCAGTTTTGATGGCAATTATTCTGGCGGGAAAAGGAGGTGGATTCTCAGCTTTCAGACAAGCTCTGCTTGGGATTTCAGTGTGACTGTTCCTGGTCCTCCCCAATGAACAGCAAAATACATGGTTCCAACAAAGCCCTCCAAAGGAATGGCAAGCAGGCTCTACTTTTAATTGCAAATTCATGCATTTAAGTTTCTTCTTTTAGGAAGGTGAGATGCACAATCAAAAATCTTTGTGCTATCTGGAAAAAGGTAATTTCCCTAAAGGAGGCTAACGTTAGTGAGGAGAAGACTCACCAGCGCGATTCTGACCTCTGCCCCTGCTCTGCCCTCACCCCAGGCCTCCATGGGTGTTTTCCACAGGACAGCTCTAGGGCACAGTGCCCATTGAGGCTCAGAAGGACAATACAGAGTCCAAGCAGAGAAGGATTTGAATATCGATCTGCTAAGACTTGAATACAAGGACAGCAGAGAACAACCACCATAATAACCCCAAACTAAGTCAATCAAAGTCTCTCGACCTTGTAAGAGGTGAGGTATGGGTAAGGGGATAAAAGCAGAGCTTACTGGTACTTACCATCTACCAATTTCTTTGACAACAGGGTAATTTTGCCAGCAATTCCTAAATTTATCATGAGTGTTAAATGTTGGACCATATTCCTTTCACGGGGACATTTTGCTCTCCCCAGCTCTGGCTGTCAGTCACATTTTGGCTAAGCTGTTTCTTCTAACTCCCTTTCAGAAAGCTAAAGCCCTAGCAAAAGCCATTAAAGCAATGTGTGTCAGCACTTGAGAAAGGGAGGACACAAGTGAGCTCTTCAGCTCATATTTAGAAATCGCTTCAGCCCCCAAAAGCCTCTTGTTATCCTACCCAGTGAGTCTGACCTCCTGCCACCCCGGTCAGCACATCGTGTCCTTTCCTCCAGCACGTCTGTCCTCTTTTACACAAAACAAGGATCTGCAGTGCCAGTGCTCTGTAGCACCACGGGGACTGTACAGCCAAAGCTGCTCATCTCTGCAGCCCCCCATGCACCTCTTGGAATCTGCATTCTAGACCTGCTGGAAAGGAGGCTAAGAGATAAAACAATGCCTGTGAGGACAGGCAGCACACAGAGGCTGGTGTAATTTGTATGACTGTAAACACAGGAGTCTATTTTTCACACATTGCACAGAACAAATCCCTGAAAGGCAATGAAAACAAACACCTCCAAATAGCATTTATATTCTGTGTGGAAACATCTCCTTTGCAGCTATTTTGATACATGAAACCATCAGCAATGAATATGTTTTTTTTCACAGAAAGAGCTTTTCAGGTTAATGTGGTTCTGTCCTCAAACTCAAAAAAAGGAGGCCCAGACCTCCTGATACTTTTCTGCAGCACAGTATTCAGTGTTTATTAGTAAATCAAAATTAATTGCCCCACAATTTTGCCATTTCCATTATTTCACCTCAGATGAAAGCACAACCCTGGATTTTTCTGTAGCACCCTGTTTTCCTGCAGTATTGATGAATCAGACAGCAGTGATGAAGACTGGACAGAGGATAAACTGGAATGCCTGTCCTTACAACGACATTGACATTCCCATTAAAAGCGGTGGTCTGCTCTAATATGTGTCATACAATCATATTCTTTTCTGAGTTTTGCATCTGCTACCCATGCCTGTTCCTCCATCTATGAACAAAATTCATTTTCCACTGCAAAGTCTGAGTAGCAGACAGGGACATCAGAGCTTTGCAATGGAAAGGGAATCTTATTCGTAGCTGATTGAATTACCCAAGTAAAACGCCAAGTCAGTGTTTGGTTACCTACCTGAAGTCATCCAGACAACACCTTTCCTAGTGCCAGCCTATAAATAACAGGGGATCTGAGAGGGCAGCAGAAGACTGGCAATCTAGGGAAGAAACAACCTTTGCTATCTGATGCATGGCACCTTGTTACTCAGAGAAATAACACCCTTTCTGGGAAGGGACTTCCTAATAAAGGTAATCCCTATTTCAACTTACCTTTACAAAGAGGCATTGCTGGAATGGAAGGTACTTGTCAACTTCTGTTTATCCTCTGGAAATTTACCTCAGGCAACAAGTTTCCTTGAAGCTTATCATGAGCTTCCCTTTTGTAGCACAGTGCAAGTTATTGACACCCATAATCCTAACACAGCACTTTCAGAATTACGTCAGGCTTACTAATTTTTTTGATGAAGAATGCAGGGCATACAAGAAGTTTTACAACACTATAATTGGAAAGTTCTGATCCAACCCATTCAAAGTTAATTGAAAAAAAATTCCAGAAACTGAGGAGCAACTGGCTTGGTTATCTAATCCTCTACTGTCACTGTCTAGAATTGCTGTCCACCACATATTAGCAGAACATAAATTGCATATCTGGAAAAGTAAATGAAATCTCAAAATATGTGAGTTTCCAAAAGATGCCATGAGAAAAATTGAAGGAAACGGATTAACTGCAGAAGTATCAAAATGCAAAGCTCTCCTCTAATGAAAGAAAAATAATTCAGTCCCTTCTGTCCTTTTCTACCGTGTGGCTTTAATAAACTCCGGGAAGCTGTTGGGGAGGGGGAGCTATCTATGTGCCCATACAGCTTCTAGCTTATCTTTCTGTAAAATAATAAATTGCTTTAAATCCATCCCCTACAGCATGACCTAGCTACCCAGTAACAAGGTAGGAGACTGAGTGGGTTTCCTGTGCTTGATTGCTTCTTAATCATATTCTGTGCACAAAATGCCTTCAGAAATCTATTTTACTTTGTATTGTATTCTCTGTTCAGAATGAGAATTCATTCAGCACCAAATTAATACCTGAGTAAATCAGAGTCACAAAACCCCCTGTACATAGCAGTGCAGACATACAAAGAAAAGAAACCAATCAACATAGTTTGAATGTTAAGTCCCACATGAATCTGGAACAAAAAGTCATTCATTATGTTGTTTCAAAAGAACAAGTAGAAACTTAACTTTTCAGGTAATTATTTGAAAAAAAGAAAAAAAATCCAAATTCATTACCTCATATATCCTCTATTTGTATGGTACAGTTTTAGCTCTTAATCTGTGGCTTCTCCAGATGCATTTCAAGAACCAATGTGAAGCATCAATCGTCTGGCAGTTAGTTATGGAAATCTTCCCCAAATGAAACACTAACGATAAGATAGATACATCTCCTCTGTGTAAATGCATGCAGGACACCTGATTTAGGAGTGCTACTTTTCACAGTATATCCATTCAAACAGTATTTCTTAGGTATTATTGAGTGGCATTAATTTGCCTGAGAACTTGACTTCCCTCAAGATCAGCATAAAAAGCATCATTTTTGTTGCAAAAGGTATAGTACACCATTAGTAGAGTTTTCTTTTGCCTTGCTAGTTGAAGTAAACTGGCTGGTGTCTTACAATTATTTTACTTCTGTTTCCATTTAATTTTTTTTTCTCAAATTTCAATCAGATTTGCCTTGCTTGCATTGAAGATGTTGTTAATAGCTCATAGACTGAAGAAATGCCTGACTGAAGGACAGTCTCCTGTCAGGCACACAAACTCCTTTCTAAACAGAGTACAGCCCATCCCAGAGTGACAGCCTGTGGGTTATATCACTGTTCCATCTCCACTTAGACAGAAAAATGGAAAGGTATGAACTGTGCCTGGCATCATAAAACCTGACTCTCAGAATGGCACATGAGTATACCCTTTAATTCTGATTTTGGTCGAAAGTTATATACCAGAAAGAGAAATGCACAAAACCCTGAGCTGTAAGTAGGATCCTAGGTGTTTTCTCCGTAAAACCACTTCATCCCACTGCTTTTCCCAGCAAGAACCAAGCAGAAACAAGAGAAGACAGGTCACCTCTTGCCCCAGGACTGCGGTTCTTCCTTTCTTATGACAAACACCTGAAGGCCTCCAGTGACCATCCTGACAGGGGCAGTGCTTTAACAACAAATCATGTCATGCTGCTTAAGGGAGCTCAAAAGATTAAGAAGGAATGAGAGCTGGAGAACAGAAAGAAGGAAAACGTTTTCAAGAGGGAAATACCTGTCTGGTTGGAGAGGAGGGCAAGGGAGCAGTTGCTGAGACGATCCTGTACAGCTCTAGTTCGCAGGATACTCATGGTATGGGAGGGATGCCCATGGCACAGATGCTTTACATGTTTGTAAAAACCATGTACATTTCTTAAAAACCAAGATTCAGGCAATTGCTGAGTGTCGTTCAGGTTCACAGGACATTTTCTTTAACTTCTCTTTTTCCCATGAGACTATAAACAGCTTATAGGAGTTTTAAACTGAGTCAAGCAGGACTCAGATTTAGAGAAAGCATCAAATTAACCTGAGCAAAAGAAAAGATTACACTTTAAATGGAGGACGAAAATGTCATAAAAATGTATCTGTATGTGTGTGCATGTGGTGCATGTGTGTGTATCTATATCTACAGATATATACACAATCATATTCAATTTATAAGCCCTACACTGAGTCTTGGAGGCTAACAACACTTCATTTTCATCCCGAAAAGCAGTCCAGGGGTTGTGGATGTCATCTGCCCATCCTACTCAATATGAACTCAGTGATGATATCTGTGTTATTAACATAAAACAGTAGCATACAGGATTAAAATAAATAAACAATAACAAGAAAGAAAAATGAGATTAAAGAAAAGAAAGGAAAAAACCACACTGAATCTAATCTAAAAAAATCTAACACACTGAATCATTATATTCTGGAAGGAATGAGGAATGGAGGTAAACCTATTGCAAGGAGCATGCTTGACTATAACAATAACACTTGCCAGCTTTCCTCATGGAATTTATTTTAACAATAAATTTAATAATTTGTAGCCTCTGATTTCTCATGTCAGTTTCCTTATTGTCCTAAGGAGTTCCTGTACATAATTGACCCATCTCAAGACATATCTTTGCATCAGCTGTCTGATCTCACTCACTGAGATGACAAGGTCCAATTTAAACTTACAAGTTCTTGCCATTTCCCTTGTCTGTGGCCACCTTCCTCTGCCCAAATGCTGTGGTTTGTTGTCCCTTTGATTTTCTGGTTACAGTCCAGCTTCCCAAACATTCACTAAACACAATAAAAGCAGGATATCAAGTAATTTAACATGGGGAGAAGGTAATCTTTGACATCAAGGTCAATATATATTTATAACTGAATGCTCTCAGTTGCCATAGAAAAGGCATGTTAAACATCAGTTATTAACCAAAGTGCAACGCTTGTGCTGAAACATTCCCTCCTCAGACCATGCTTTTAAAACGTACATAACTGCGTACAGTACAAAGTGTTCAAGACATGCACTGATTCCTAGTTATTATAAATATGCAAAATTTGACAATCAAGTATGGCCAAGGAGTCTGAAGGTTTTAAACCCTCTTACACATTCAACAGAGGCACTTTTGCTAAGTTGCTGCATGAACTGGAACCTGGCCTTGGATTTTCTGCTTGTCGTGTCCTCTCACTATGCTAGACAGTTAAGTGGGCACTGCAGTCAGGAGGATTTCTGGAGGGAGTTTCTGAGGTCCCTCTTGGACTGCAAATGTCCACCAGTATTCAGTCTAGAAGGCTTCTTCTTGCTGACCTTCTCTGCTCTACATCTGCCTTAAAAACCCTGTGGTGGAAAAGGCAAAGTAATTTGCAAAGCGAGTGAGTGCAGAGGGCTTGGGGGGGCAGCTGGAGTGCGTGGTGTTTCAGCCAGTCAGCAGCTGTTCCCTGATGGCTGTAAGGTGTTTGGAGGAGTGTTGTAAAGCACACCTCACAACATCTGATGTTGTCTTGTGAGAATTTCATAATGCAATTTTGTTGGATTTTAAAACCCTTGTTGTTTTTTGTAGAATTTTCATAGTCTCAGTAAATACATCTACTAACGGTTTTGTACCTTTATTTCATATCTTAATACAAAGCACAGAAAATTAAAATTTTTATTAGATGATACATCCTTTACTCCTGAATTACCAACAAAAATATAAGGACACTGTAATGTTGAGTTTTAATGAGATGATAAATATTCAGGTTGCATTAGCCATTCCAACATTACAGCAATGAAAGCCAAACAACCTCCACTAACTTTTATATAATGTATAACTTGTATATAATGTATCAGGTGATATGCAGCTAAAATACCAAAAGAAGACTTTTTTTAAAGCGTGCACACTCAGACTGAACCCCTGAGGAACATTTTAACAGTGCCACTCAGAAGAAACTGAAGGAATTGTGACAAAACTCACCAAAATTTCCCACTAGGCTTCCTGCAAATTTGTATTTATCACTGAAACCCTTCCACAGTTAAATATTCTAACAGCCCCTGTGAAACAATGTCAAATCCATTGAAATCATTTTGGGATCCTCTCTTACAAACCTTTGGTGATGAGGAGGAACAGCATAGAAGCCTCTGGGCATTGTGGCAAAAGCATCAGTCTGGTTCTGTGGGACATGACCATTTGCTAAAGTTCTGATAAGATAACTGAACTCAAAGTAGGATGCACATGGGTACAGCAATGGCTTCCAAAATCTGAAACAATAGACTTTAAAACTGTAAAATATTTTTCTGCAGAGAAAAGCTTTTAGGATCTTGGGACTGAATGCTGTTGTCCTTAGAGAGGTGTATTTTGGAGTGGAGGAGGAGAAAAGTTTCCTGTTTGGAGGTAAAACCCTGTATCTATTCATCTGCAGCTGCACTTGCTCACAAAACTAGAATACCTGCCAATAAGATAAATTAATGGACTGGCATGCTGAGAGAAAAGTCAATAGTGTAAAATCCAAGACAAAAGCATGATATTAAAAGCATAATGCTATAAGGAAATTGCTGCAAATGACATGGCTCTGAAATCTGCTGTGTTTGGAGAATGTCTTTTTGTAGCACAGCCACACTTTTATGCTGGAACTTCTGTCCACCCTTTCAAAGCTCCACAACCAGGAGCCAGAAGAAGAGGTCTCAGCTTGGTGATGGGGCAAATGTCCTGGCTTCAGCTGAGATAGTTTTCTTCCTAGTTGTTGGTATAGTGCTGTGGTTTTGCATTTCGTATGAGAATAATGTTATCACACTGATGGTTTAAGTTTTTGCTAAATAGTGTTTATCCTAAGTAAAGAAGTCATTATTATTATTATTATTATTATTACTATTACTACTGTTGTTAATATTATTACTACTTTTATTGCAATTATTAAGCTGTTCTTGTCTCAATCCATGGTTTTAACCTCTTTCTGATTCCTCTCCAAATCCCACAAGGTGGTGGGTGGGGAGCTGAGCAAGTGGTTGTGAGGGGCTAAGTTGCTGGCTGCAATTAAACCAAAACAATATAGATTTAAAATTCTGGGGAAGGAGTCACTAAAGCAAGCTAGGTTATATAGGCTCCACTCAGGCAGCAGTAAATCTTTTTTACTTTTAAATCCCATGTAAAATGTTATCCTTTAAGGGACCTAAACTCCACAGCAGCCTCTGTCATATTTTGGCATGTTCTCGTCTTAACAAGGAGAGCCACACAACTCCACTCAACCACCCATTTAACTGAAGTGCTGGATAATATATTAAAAATTATAAAAAAGCTGCACTGTTGTGAAGGTGGAGGAAGAGCAGATCCTTCAGTAAATGCTAATTTTCCCAAAGAAACTCTTTCTAGTGTCTCAAGGCAGGAAAGTTTATGAGCAGGTATAGTAAAAACTGGCAGGAGGCACTTTATTTCATGTTTCCATCTGCCAGTTATATTTCATGAAATGGAAGATTGTCCTTTCACCCCATAAATTCACCTTTTTTACTGCAGAAATTTTACATTAAATACTAATAACATTGTTTCAGGGGATCAACCAAAGGACATAACTGGCAATTAAAGAGCTCCAATTATATCATAATTTTCTGTGCTGACTTATTTCAACCGATTACTGAATTTCTATTGAAATGGTATTCTGAAGGGGCTTAGAAATGTTTTAAGCATATGTTCCAGGCCTACAGTCCCAGCACTGAATACTAATACCCCAGTTTGAGATGTGTGCTCTCATGTGTCACAGATATCATAGTTTCTGTTCATTTCTCATGAATTATTGAAATGAAGAATTATTTCCTGTTTTCTTTATCAAATCAACACTTACTACCAGCAGAGCTGGAAGGAGTAAAATCCAGGAAATGTGCTGCAGTAGATAAGAATTGAAAGCAGTGTGTTGGGGATGGTACCTGTATTTACATATTTGTATTTTATTAAGTAATTGAAAGAGCCTGCCCGTTTTGTATAATTCATGCATCATAAATAAACACAAACCAGATAACTGGATGCAAAGGCTCACACAGCAGCAATAATTCATACCTCCCCTGCAGTGACTGTCTGGGCAATTCTTCACTATGTCTTGCAAAATTCCCACTACTCAACCCCTTTAAGGATTGTTTCAGCTCACTGGGAAATACTATAAAAAGTCTTCTTAGGGTCAGGGAGTAAAACCAAGAGGTATGAGAGTGCACACAAATTCAAAAGTTAAGTTTAATCTTAGGTATTTGATTTGTGTACTGCATGGATTTCTGAATAGCAGGAATAGGAGGAAAAAGAGTAGTGAATAATGTCCGTTTAACAGCCAGAGTAAATCAGATTGTACACAGGTCTATAGGCATTATGTGGCTATTTAAAGGTGTTCGTGGTTTTATATCACTTGTCAGTGACTTAAAAGGGCAGCCCAAAGCTAAGAGTCTAAAGCACTATGTAGCCATGTAAATCAGTGCCATTCCCAGCTTAAGGCATGTCGAAGAATATAGATTTATCTGTGCAGATCTATATAAAAATATGAAAGACTGAGCTCAGAAGAAAACCTTGCACTTTGCATGTTGCTCTTGCAGGGGACAGCATGGAAGATGCCAAGAGGTAACAGCTGTGGATCAAGTTGTCCAATACTCGCTTGCGACGCCTCTGAGATGTGATGAGCTCAGCAAGGGTTTTGGATGGAGATGGACTTAAATCAGTCTGGAGCATTCCACAGCTCTCTCCAATATGCACCACAGTTTTTGAGCTCTCCATACTGTTAATACCTAGGCAAAATAAATTGAAATATGTTTTCAATTAAAAAACACAAGAAAAACAAAACCTTGCTTTTTCCTTTAACATGGACTTAATGCAAATTAGTTTTGATATTGCACATGAGCTTTCTATGACAGATTGCATATACTTAAAGAAAAATTATATTGAAAATATCCAAATCTTGAGTCAAAATTTCAGAAGGGATCAAACTGGTGAAGAGCCAAGCTTAGAACCTGAAACCAAAGCATATTAAGCTGAGAGAATGTTTTTCAACAACAGCTTTCCTTTCCAACAGTTGTCTTTGTTTCAGTTATTTAGTTTAGACCGGTGTTATAGCTACATCATAGGCCATCCAGAAAAAAAGGGCAAAGACAATTTGTTTTCCCCTCTCAGTGTAAAAACAAGATACTAGAAGGTAAGATACACTAACTCTAAAATTCTAAAAGTTATAACAACAGGGACAAAAGGTTTCTGCTCACTAAACATCAGTAAAACATATTTAATGAACAAAAATCATTAACTGTAAAGCGTGGCCTGATATACAGAAAAAGAAACTGGATTTATCCCATATATTTGTTGTACTTAGGTCATTTATTTAGGTATTTTTTTAGGAATTTTACTTATATCCTTTTTTTTTTTAATTATTAGCTTTATAGTCTTAGTGTCTAACAACTTTTAATTCTGCCAATCATTTTCATATTGCAAAACTAAATAAACCTCTTTTTTTGAATGAGTATAAACAGCTAAATATCCCATCACAGTCTCATCTAGACAATCCAGATTAAATAAAATATGCCTATTGATGAGAGAGAACAATTTTTAACAGTCTCTGGTGTCAAGAAGTATTTCTTCCAGGTTTGTGTACATCAGTATAAGAAAACTTCCTCTCAGATTTTCAGTTTTATAGGCCTGACATACAGAATCTGTGCTTCCTTCATTTTTTTACAGCCAGTATTTTTGAAAGCAGGTTTGTTTCAAATGGTCTCTATGTCCATTTGATTCAATGGTTCAAATGTCTCAGTTTTCTCTTTTTCTAAAAATATAATTCCTATTTTTCTCACCCCTCATTTACAAAATCTGACTCACCATTTTGCATTCACTCATAACACAGCACGACAAAGAACTGCCAGCAGGAAACAAGGATTAAGGGCTTGACATTTCTCAAGTTAGCTAAAAGTGAATATTTTATTCTCTCACTCCAAAAAAACACAAGTGTATGCTACATAGTTTCCAGAGACACCAAAATATTTCATTATGTATTTTAGACAGCTATAAATATATTTTACTCTCCAAAACCAGTGGATGTTTCTTCTAAAACCATCCTGGGCTCTTGGTTAAGTCTATATTCAGATATTCTTCAAAGAACTCCTTTGATTCTCTTTTTTTAAAAAAGAAAACTTATTACAGAGTAAATGTTTGTCCCAATTTCTACATTTAAGTGAGAATTGTGTTTGAGTACAAGAATCCATTCTAATACAACCTAGCGATTTGTGTTTCAGGGGATGCTCTTTGAATGTTTTTATTACATTTGCATAAAGAAGCGGGGCCAACTTTACAGCCCTTGGGGCTTAGAAAGGCAAAGATAAATATGACTAGTAGAGACAGAAAATGCTTTTCTCTGGAAAACTAGAGAACACCTAAAGTTTGACTCATATCTCATAATACAGGGGTGCATAGAAGAAACTTCAATTAAACCTTCCCCTCACTCACACAAGGGTGACATCACAGCTAATCCTTCATGTGGTCTGGTACTACTGGCAAAGACAGCTGCCACAGGTAGACTGGTTAACTGGGAAAAGTCCATGTCACACCAGTAAACCCCAGGGGCTTTGCTGTGAACTGGGGAGCATTGCATATAATCTTAGCCTAGTGAAAGACCTCAATGAAATGTTGCTCAGACTCAATGCTCTCAAGCATTTTGTCCATTTCTGTCAATCAGGAATTAATGAGGCCAGATTTTGGATCATATAAAGCTAGTAATACAAGAACAAATCTTGAAGGCTTTCTCACAAAGGTCTAATTTACCTGAGAGCTTTTTTGTGTAAAAATAGTTATTTATTAATATTTTACAGCAGGGAGTTTGAGGTATATGCAATCTTTGCAAACAGGACTCATTTATTTTTCACAGAGTGAAGAGATATCTAAAGAAATTCTCTAGTGACTCTACTGGGCTTGGCTGGAAGTACAGAATTGACTTTACCAAGAATGATTCTGGAATAGAACTAAAGACGACGTTTGAAATTAAACTGGTGCCAAAAACCTAATTTCACACAGCCTGTAAGTCTTTCCTTGCAAAGTCTAACAATTTTCCTGTCTCTTTTCAATACATCTTTTGTGTGTGTATTCAAACTGTCTCCTGAGTACACGAAGTTCAATTTGTAGCACCTGAATATTCACTTCTCCATATCCCAAACACCTGTTCAGCTCACATCATCATTTCTCACAGGGATGTGAGAGAGGGGTGTCTTGGCAGTTTGTGGGACAAATGAGCACTTGAACACATTGCACCAGTGCTGTTAAGATCTTGACTTCCTAAGTGCTGAGCTAACACAAATTGATAACACTGCCACTTTATCACTTGGCAGCATCTGTACACTTAAAGCTCTACAATGCCATAAATCATGATACCTGTTACCAAAAATAACATTCACACAAGCAGCCATGAAGACAACACATTTGTACACCATGCTCCTGACAATCCAATTGTGGTTTTGAATATTTCCCAACCTTGGAACCAAGCCTTGCTGTTCAACCCTCTTTCTGTTTGGTATTATCACACGGTGCCAAGCCAGAAGTCACTGCTGATCTACTGTGCTATTTGATTGGTGAAATGTGGTGATTCTGGGCAATCCCTGAGGATGGGCCACTGCAGGCTACCAGGGTTCTCAGAGAGCTTCAATATGTGAAATTACTTCATTTCCTGACCTGGATACCCAAGCTGCTGCTGACCCAGAGAATATTTTCTCTGGATACGCAGCTTCCCTGAGGTCCAAGACTGATAACAGAGAGACATCTCAGTATGCAGTAAACCTGGATTTGCAGTTCAACAGCATTTTTTTTTCTCATTTTCCAGGGTCAAGTTTCAACCTCAGCTGGCTCAGACTCCCAGATCTAACCCACAGAATCAGGAAGTCAGCAGGCTTGAAAACAGACTCTGAATAGGAACCTTGAATTTTTTTTCCTCCTTTCCTAGCTCTTGAAGATGGACACACTCCATTTGCTTACAAAACAGGGCTTTTTAATCCAGGAAGCATTAAGTCCTTCATGCTTCACCTTCAAGATGTAGAAGCATGGCCCAATTTTTTTGGTCTAGTTTTATTTTTTGGTTTACTTTATGTAAATAAATTATTTATTTAAGGGTTGAAAAATTCTGTAAGTGGGCTTTACAGCATCTCATTATTAGAGGTACATAGAAGAAATACATCCATAAACACAATTTTTACACGTTGTCATCAAACCACAGGCAGCTTTGTAATAAGTCTTACAAAAAACCCAAAAAGCTAAATGCCAGTGTTACATTGTTAGTGAGAAAGACAATTATTTTTCCTCTTCCAATTTTTCTCTTTTTGAAGGATTAATATACTAGAATGAACTAATTGAAACACCCCTCTAGGTAGCTAGTAGGTTTTGAGACAACAAAAAGCATTATGAAAGCATTAGTTTAAGCAAATAATATTTATAACACAGATGAAAAGTTGTTTTAATTTCCTATACCCAGGAATAATATTGCTGGTCCTCATTTTTTGACAGAAAAATAGAAACATGTGGCTTCTCAGGATAGAAGGAAAAAAGGGCTCTTGCAAATACAATATTCATTTCAGTTCTAGTCATACCAAATAATAGTTAGTGATTTATTGTCAGTTTGATTTATGGCATGAGCAAGGTGCTGCCAAATTACCAGTTCCTGGAACTGCAGTTTCCACTCAGCTCCTCCACAGTTCACAGGAAAGTACAGCTCAAAAGATGTGATATGGTGCCTAAAGGGACTTGGTGTAAGAGAAACCAGGAGATAGCAGAGAGCAATCTGCTAAGGAAGAAAAAATGCAGCTTGGCAGGAAATGCCCGGAAAACGTGAAGCAAAGGAAGACTGAATCAGACTGGAAGCCAAGGCTGTTATTTATGAAATCAAGCCTAAATTACTGCATAATGTTGTGTCTTCCAAACCAAAGGAACCACACACACAAGGAAACTTGATCAAAATAACCTTGCTGCTCTGTTAGAGGCTTCCTCTCCTGAATCACCCACTATCTTGAGCTAGTAGGTAACCTGAGGTATTAAACACACACCCAAGCATTGTAATTTAGAGCTGTAGTTACATTCCTTTGAAGATTTATCGCAGGTTGATGGGAGAAGGATCTGCAATTAAAATCTATGTCAACAAGCAGAAGTCAAATGCAAGGATAAGGTCATACAGATAGAAGAAAACATCTGCTTTATACACTTTACAGAACATAATGACACAAGGTCTTGGAGAAGCAACTGTTTCACTTTAATTTTATAAAAGCAAAGAAGTAATGGTGACTGAAAAGATGTAGCATGATTTATAACACAAAGGCAGGAAAGAAGTCATTGTTTCTAAGGCAGTATTAGGACAATACTTTGCCTGAAGCCCATGATCCACTTTGCAAAACTTGCTGTTGTGAAAATGTATTTAAAAGTAAATAAATGTTTATGTGGTGTTTGGAATCTGAGCGGTTAAAAGCTGATAAACAAGGACTATATTACCAATATTTATATCTTGATAAATCTTACAATCAAGATGCCAGGGGTCCTAATTATATGTAAATGGTGGGGTCCTAATTATAAGCAATTTTAGTTCACCTTCACACAGCAACCAGAAATAAACTGCAAGCAAGTCTAATTTCTAATTGCATAAGCCCTTTTTTTTTTTTTTTTTGTGCTGCTTGAAGTCAGCAGTGGGGTAATGAGAATGCTTGGTCGGTGTAAGGGATGTGCTTCTGCAAGAGTGAAAAAAGTGGCAGAAGTCACTCAGCAGAAGTGACAATGGCAGCAGATTGGGAACCCTGTTACAGCAGGTCCAGAGCAGGGCTGTGAAGATAAACTGAGGGCTGGAACACCTCTCTTGTGAGGACAGGCTGGGACTGCTGGGGCTGTTCAGCCTGGAGAAGAGAAGGTGCTGGGGATATTCTGTAGCAGCCTTCTAATATCTAAAATACTATAAGGCTTATAAAAATGGAAAGAGAAACTTTTTACAGAGGCATATAGTGCTAAGATAAAGGGGTAAGGTGTTAAACTCAAAGAGCCACATTTAGATACACATTAGGAAGAAATTATTTTCTGAGGGTGAGGGTGGTGAAGCACTGGAACAGGTTGCCCAGAGAAATTGTGGGTATCCCATCCCTGTCAGTGTTCAAGGGCCTCTGAATAACCTGGTCGAGTGAAAGATGTTCCTGTCCACAGCAGGGGCACTGGAACTAGGTGATCTTTAAGGTCCCCTCCAATCCAAACCCCCCCATGATTATATGAACCCAAAATCAGGAACAAAACCAGACACAACTCTCTATGCTAAGCTAATAGCCCGATGTAGACTTACCCATGGTTCAGCCAGAGTTAAACAGCACTTCCCTGACAGATAACACAAACTGGCAAAGGATCTGACAGAAGGTGTAGCAGCAGCATCTGCCTTTCCTTACATTAAATTTACAAATGGGTTTCCCATTTCCTCACTGTACATGTAATTTACAACCCCAACAGCTTTGTCCCTCTTACTCTACTTGTTTTTTTGGTCTTGTTTGGTTTTGTTTTTTGTTTTTTTTTCTCAGCAGGTAAGGAATGAGTTGTCCATTTCCTCTTTCGTTTTTTGGTTCCTTCATACCCTTCTTGCACCATGATTTAGCTATGATTTATTTTGTGATCCTGTTCCAAACAGGTGTCTCTTTTCTGGCTGCCCCTGCAAGCATAGTTCCAGAGACCAGATGGTAATAGTTAGCTGCCTTCTGCACCTGTATGGATGAGAGCAGATCTGAAGAACCTCTGCTGTATGTTGAGTAGCTCAGAGCAATATTTAGATGACTCTGTGGTTAAAATAAGTAGCCAACTGTATCTGGCTTGGCACTGAAACTGTTGTGATCGTTAGCGGAGCTGAATTAAAGACAGAAAATGGATTTGGGAAACTAATATAAAGGCAGGACAATTTGGCACATCATCAACCAAAAAGGCACCTCAGGAACACCAGCATGAATGAACAGTACCTGCCCACATCCTTTCTGTCATGTTACAGGATCTCTTGCTGCAATCACACAAATAAACTCATTTACTGTATTTCAGACAAAGTACAGCTGTAAGATTCAGCTAAGAGTTTGGAGACTTCTTAATTAAGTACAGTAAAGCAGAGTTAATTTTCCAGACATGCAACAGCTTCAATTGGTTACTGGACCAATCTAACCTACAATGCTCTGACACAGGGTAAACATGGGAGAGACATTTGAAGCCTGAGGTTTTTGAAAGAGATAATCAGACTGAGAAGTAGTGAGCTAAAAAGAGGGGGGAGAGGGAAGAGAAAGAGAGGTGAGGATTAAAAGGGGAACTAAGGAACGTTTTTCAAATCCATGCAACATAAATGTGGGAGACAGTTACTGAAAGAAATAAAGAGGCTAGATGACGCTTTGAGTCACCTAAAAAACCAACCAAACAAACAACAAAACAAAACAAAACAAAAAAACCCCAAACAAATCAGTGAAGTGTAAAAAAAATCTGGACATAATCATTAGAAATTTCAATCCAGGGAAAAGTATTCCAAGTTGTACACTGGAAAACAGGTTCATTTATTTGAAAGCTGTTTCTAGATGTGTTCTGAGACACAAACTAAAGCAAGACATTTGTCTTTGGTTGGTGCAGATCAACATCACTTCTAGGCATACAGGTCAGGCATTCAACTGCACAGCAGAAGAGTCAGGTTCAAAGGGTTGGAAAAGTCCCATATCTAAACCAGATCAACAAGGTTCACAGGAAAAGACTCCTACCTCCACAGGCACTTATTTCTCCATGGAAGCCTTTGTCAGCTCTTCTGTGCTGAACATTCAGGAGGTTAATTTCTTGGTGGGATTCAGGGAGTTAAATTCTTGGTGGGATTTCTGCTCCTGAGTGTTTTTCACCACATTGTAGAGCTTCCTGGGAGCTAGCAGCAATGTTGGGTACCTCACTGGGTTCTCAAAGTCAATGATTAGAGGCTTCAGGAAGAATTTTCCTGGAGGAATAATAACACATCAGCATGTCAGCAGCTCTCTGCACAGCATGAAGGACACTTCCTCTCTGGCATACGTTTTTCTCATAATTAAGAAGAATGCTGCTTAAAAAAACCCCCAAATCTAAACTGTCAAATAAATAATATATGATCTTTCTAAGACACTACAAAACACCAGTAGCATACACTGGCAAAAGTGTGCATAGATTCATTAATGCAGAGTTGAACTTTATATTTCAAAGGGCAATTCCATAAAAGCAGGTACTTTCTCCTAACTGCTACACTTTAGAAATTCACTGCCAAAGTAATCACTCTTTAGATTTGAGACTCATATTATTCAGTGGGAGAAAATAAATCTCTCTAAGAGTCCTGTTAGGAGAGAGGAATTATAACTCTTTAGAGGTATTACTGATTTCAATATTAATAACACTATTCCACAAATCTATTTTTCTAATAATCTTCTGAATCTGTGATCAAAATTTTAAGTCAGGTATTCTTTTCAGACCCCATACTTTTCTAATTCCAGAGAGAGAAGACTCTATTAACATTTCTTCAAATCCCTGTTAAGAATCACCTCACGTACAGAAAAAATAAGTGCCTTGTAAAGACCGATAGGCTCAAGTAGTTTTTCCTCTATTAGAGCTGAATAATATTTAAGACTTTCTTATCTTGAAATTACTCTATATCATAGAAAATCTAACAACTCATCACTGCAATTCTATTATGGTGGAAACAAGCAATTTCACTCAAAATTTTCTCACACACTCTAAAACCTATGCATTTTTTCACTTTTGTTATATATAAAATTAACGTTCATTTTTAACCTGCTGATCATTTTGTTGGCACATTTGCATTGTAGGACTCTTGCTTTGGGGTTATTTTAATGCTATTTTTATGCCAGAAAGCATACAAGCTTGAGGGTAGGCACCACCCAAGAGTGATTTTATCCTCATGGAATTTATGAAAAATGTTATTGGAAAGGACAGGATACTAATATATTATAAGAATCTGTATAGACTGAAAATAGAACTGGTAAAAATGTTAAGTCTCGGACTCTTGGGAAAGGACCAAAGGCAAAATAATTTATTCCTTTTAATTATTAAGAAACTACTCGAGATATTTTTTTTCTCCTTTGCCTTGTGCTGCCAAGAAATCTTGTGTTGTTATACAGCAAACTTAATCTGAGAATTCATGTTTTCATGGAAATACACAACAATGAGCCAGACCATGCATTTGGTCATGGGTTAAACCAAAGGGTTATTTTGTAAAGTGCTTCTTGGAAATTGTCAGCAGAAACTTTTGGAAGGACTATGAGAGTGTGTGAAATGACCTGTCATGGTTCTTCAGTACATGCATTCAACAGGAATCTGGAAATGTCTCTTAAGTGCCACTCTTAATAATGTGACTAATTTCATGAACCTTTGAATAAACTGATCTCCAGTGGAGAATAGCTTTTTATCATGCATTGTGGGAAATACTAAATAATAGTATCATGCAAGATAACACTTGTTATATATCTGCAATAACTCCACTTATCTCTAGCTCTGTATTGTTATGCCTTCTCTGTGTGTGACTCTGACATAAAATGGTTAAATGCAATTTTTAGCTTTGTAGCATTTGCTTCAATTTTGGATTAGCAGGCAATATAAAAGCGTGTGTGACTGTCCCTCTTTTGCAGGGCTACTTATATAGGAGAAGAATGAACAGATTGTCAACAATTGTCAAAAGAGGTGCAGAGTAAAGGGCAATAAAGGTGTAATGAAGCTTGGAAGAGTCCTTACCTTTCAGAAAGCTGTTCTTCCAAGGACTGTTTTCTTCTTCTCCCTCAGCATTATGCACTCTTTTTTCCCCTCTTCCACATCATAATCATGAAGATTTGTATATCAAGGATTCAACACTCACAAGAAGGAAGGCTAAAGCAGAAGAAGTTATTTATTCTTCCTATTTCATAGTGCAGAAGGGAGGTTGGACCACAAGCCAGAGGCCAGAGTTATCTTAGGCCAATACTTTAAGGAGCCAAGGGACATTAGAGACACTGGCACATGCCCCTACCCCTTCCCTCCCCACAGGCTTCTCCTGGCCAAAGGACACTTTCCCACCTGTTCCAGATGAGATCTTACTAGCCATCAGTCTTTCCCCCCCACTGCTACAGCCCCTTCCTCAGCCAATGGGCTCCTGAATCCCAGCTACCCCTACTCCTCACTCCAGTTATCACCATGTTTCAGCTATGAAGGAAACCATTCCTCTGAAAAATGGGGCTCTAGAGGTGGGGGAGAACACTTAAAGTGCTGTAAAGTGTTTGGACACAACACAGATCAAAATGCATTTTTCCCATGGTCCTTTTAGCCCAAAAATCTTTGGCTGAACCAATATCAAATGAGATATGTTCAGATCATATCTGCAGAGTTGCTCCAGGCTGACACTGGTAGGACCAAAAGCAAAATTCAGGGCCATAATGTTTACTTTTCTGACTGAAATTATTAATTATTTAGAAATAAGTCTATCCAAGTCTATCCAAGTCTAACCCAAAAGGCAGAGCATTTCAGGAGCAAGTCTATCATAGGCAGAGCATTTCCTTCAATTAATTCAAATCAACACTTTGTTTATAGCACAGAGTGAACCTTTTCTTTTTCGTAGTTCAAAGTGAACCTTGGGGGTTCTAAATATGCCTCCTGGTGATTTAATTAAAAGATAAATATTCATTCAAAAAAAGAAAAGTATGGAAAGAAGGAAAAGCTACAATTAAAAAAGTGGTAGCTGTGAGGAATAGGAGTTCACTGAATAAGAAGTGAAAAAGGACTAAAAGAAGTGTATGAATGAAGGCAAAAAAGAAATGAAAGAAAAGAAATTCAGAATGTGAAGAGGAGTTAAATAGTAAACAATGCACAGGGAATATACTGTATTGTACACACAGGTGACATGAGCAAGTGAGGGGCAGATCCACCAGGGCTTGGTTGGCTTTGTAGGGCAGAGGAGCAGAGCTGTGGTTCCCCAAATGATTGCTGTTCCCCACAATACAAGACTTCAGCATGCAACAAATCCCACCCTATTCTAGGGTGAAAGGCTAAACAAAGCAAGGCTCATTACAGGAGTCAGGATCCCAGCTGATGAGCCTTTGGAAGACAGTGCCAGATCCTGGTGGGGGAGCAGGTAAGCAGCCAAGTCTGATGCATGTTGTGTGCATGAAAGCCTTATGCATTGATGGCTTCTACCACACTATAATAATAACAGTGGAAGTGGAGTATGAAGTGGAAGCCGATTGCCAAAGACAGGAGATGGGATGGAATCTTATCTGAGTGAAAGTTACAGTGTATGTCCTGACGCCAAGGTCTGTCCCTCGGGCACTGCACGTGGCACAAGTTAATCAAAGACCACCACAGTGCTTCACAGCCTGCTTGCTGAGCTCCATCTGCTTGTGAGGAAGCAGGCATGATGAGCAGTACCAGCCTCACACTGGTGTGCTGAGATAAAGCTGCTGTTGTGCTGCCTGAAAAGCTTGCCCACACTGATGCCTTGGGAAGGCTGACCTGGAACACAGACTGGACAGAGCTGGAGAATAAAGTAGGTATTTATTAGAAAGTCTTTAAGGATATGCCTTGGGCAGTACAAGAGCCTGGTGAGGGCTACACCCAAGATGGACTTAAAATGGTCACAAAATGGAACACCGGTCACAAGGTTTCACACTTTTATAAGTTTTGGTCTATTTGCATAATAAGTTTAATTGTCCAATTACAGTTTCAGGTTATGAAGTCCCATCCTTCTTGTTTCTCTCTTCAGTCCACTGTTGTTTATGCTTTTGGGCCTGAAAACTTGTAACCCTTGTCCTTGGTCTCCATCTGGGAAAGGATTTGTTTTGTCTGCCTACTCTGTGAACAGAGCTTACTAACACTTAATATGAGGCTCAGAACTACACCCCCAGGCAGCACAGAATCTGAAAATCATGAAAGCTGAAACTTAAGATATCAACACCACAGCCTGTACCAGCAGCCACATGGGGGGAGAATCCCTCCACTTCTGCCTCTGCTTCCTGGAGAGCTTCAGGTGCTCCATCATGATGTATTATCCTGCTGTCAGAGCTCCACCTGTACAGTGATGCTGCTGCTGAGCCAGCCAGCCTTTGGTTCTCTCTAGCATGTAATTATAATTGCCTGTAATTTAAAATGACTATAGAAAATTATGTTTCTGCTGACAATACAGTTATGAAGTAAGTGTTCTCCTAGCTCACATTCTTTTAACTGCTTAGTTTAAAGATTTTCATCTCTTAAAAACCACATCTGACGTCCAATTAATGCATATTGACCATTGAGTGTTCACAAAAACCTGTTCCATTTCACTGCTTCCTGATGATACAAGTCACTGATATCCAGTGTCTCCTTTTATTTCAGTCTCCAGATCCTAAACACTCTTTTCAACTTTAACATGGAGAAATTATACTGGCCCCCAAAATGAAAAATTTTAAGCACCAGTGACAGTAACTATACTATACTATACTATACTATATATATAGTATATAGACCAACTATACACTCAGTTCAAGAAACTATGACTGAAATATATTTTGTCTTTCTGTATGGTATTTGCTACTGGTTGAATTAAATAATGAATTGCAATAAAAAACCCAAAACAACAGCAAATGGAAGAGAATGGATTTATTGTCAATATTAAATTGCAGTGGTGAACCTGAAATTTAAGTCTCTGCCATTTAATACAATCACTAGTTTTTAAGGAGGGGGGGTTTCCATCCACCACAATGTCTATGGATGTCATTGGTAGGATCCAGTGCATGATATTGAGCTCTGCTGGGCATTCTCCCTTTGAAGAGTAGCTATGTTAAATACAGTGTGAGTAAAACAAAGGGGTCCTATGGATTTAGTCCTATCCAGTGAGTATACACTCTGTATATACTGAGTGGTTTTGGATTATGTCAGCAAGCAAGCTGATTTTCTCATTGTTTCTCACAGTAAGAAAGGTTTCTTCTAGAAATGCAATAAAAGTGTTAACAGGAGGACCCCAACTAGATGAATATTCCCTTCTCAAAGACATGCTTCCACAAGGACACTTTTACTTAGCTTCCATTAACATCAGGGGAAGTTAAGCACATATGGAAACATACAACTATATGGCCTGAAGAACTGTAACATGCACATACATAAGAATATACACTCTTCACACCTCCACCCAGAAAGAGGAAATTTAGCAGAACAAGGATATTAAAAATCCTAACTGATCTCGTCAGGAACTCCAGACAATTTTTAATTCTCCATCTCTTGGAAGAGAAGATTAGGAAACAGTTTTATAACTTGGGTGGGGAGAAACTGTTGGATTGCAATAAAGATTCTGGGCTGATGAAACAGCTCAGCATTTCTGAGTTCCTGTCTCACTGGTTATGATGTGGTTCTGCTCATGAGTATCCCAGCTGAAGCTAAGGAAGGCAGCAATAAGTTTCAAAGCCTTAGGGTTGCTGCCAAGGAAGTGGAGTTTTCTCAGACAGAAAATGAGAGAACATAGCTGTCTTTAGTGGTCACATATTCTGTCTTATTGCTGTGACTGCGGGAGCTGATGGTATAGCTGTACCTGAGAAAGCCAAAGGCTGGGGCCCACTTTGAAAAGATTGGTGTGGGCATGAGGGATTAATACAAATGTAAGGCTCAGATGTATCTGATAAAAAAATTAGTCCCTGAAAAGCCTAAACATGAGTTTCCAATAAAATAAGAATTTTTTTTTCACGGAAAATGTCACTTTTTCATCCGATAAACAAAATCTTAAAACCCGGACATTCTAATAGAAAATTAACTTTAATTCAAGAAAATGGCAGTTTCAGTGATTCAAGCTTTTATTTGCCTAGATGAGTCTAAATCTTCAGTTGAAATATATTTCTCAGATATCCTGTGAGATTCTCTTGAAACATATGCTCCTTTTTCCTCTTAACAAGACAATGTTGCATCAAAGAATTTTTCCTCTAAAATTTTGACCTGTGGGAGGTAGAGTAAGCTTTTAGGTATCTGAAACAGAACTCTGATAAGCCAAATCAAAATCTTTTATCTTTCCACCAGAAGGCTGGATGATCAGCTGCACAGCACCTTGGAACTGTTCAAAGGCTTTTGCTAGCTGGTAATATAAAGATCAGAGCCAGTTTGCCTACAATCATATTCAAAAGAGAAGATACACATCAAATCCAGACAGCTGGAAAAAAATCTCTAGGCTGTAATAGTGGAAGCCACAATGCCTGAAGCTGGATTTCATATCTTTCACCTCTACAAAATTTTTGTGTCTTCAAAACTCTCATATGCTGCAGCCCCATGGAAACATTTATTTTCAAATACATATTTATATACCTACCCTGCCAAGGGTAATGTTAGGACTCCAAAAGAAATGGATAATCATACAAGTTTGAATTCATTGCCAGTCTGTTGCAAGCATGAAAAAGCTTTCTCTTTTTCTGCCATCGATGTTCTGGTTTTGTCTGGGGTAGAGTTAACTTTCTTCACAGTGACTGTATGGAGTTATCTTCTGGGTCTGTGCTGATGTTGATGCCTTGGGAAGGCTGACCTGAAACAGAGGCTGGACAGAGCTAGAGAATAAAGTAGATATTTATTGAAAAGTCTCCAGGATCCACCTTGGGCAGGACAAGAGCCTGGCAAGGGATACACCCAGGGTAGACTAAGAATGGTCACCAAATGCCTGACTGGCCACAAGATCTTACATTTCTATAAGTTTTGGTCCATTTGCATATTGGGGTTTAATTGTCCAGTTACAGCTTCAGGTTGTGAGGTCTCATCCTTCTTGTTTCTCTCTCCAGTCCACTGTTGTTTATACTGTTGGGCTGAAAGTTGTCCTTGGTCCTCAGCAGGAAAAGGATTTGTCTACCTACTCTGTGAAGAGAGCTCACCAGCACTTATTATGAGGCTCAGAACTGCACCCCTAGGCAGCACAGAATCTGAAAAACATGAACGCTAAAACTGAAGGCATCAGTGTAACAGAGGGATGTTATTGCTGACCAGGGCTTGCACGGAGCCAAGGCCCTTTCAGATCCTCACCCCACCCCATCAGTGAGGAGGCTGGGGCTGCACAAGGACCTGGGCGGGGGGACACAGCAGGGACAGGTGACCCCACATGACGAGAGGGATATCCCAGAGCATGTGGCATCATGTTCAGCATATAGACCTGGACAAAGAAGGATGAAGTGGGTACACTCAGAGTGTTGGCATTTCTCGTCCCAAGTCGCCTGTACATGTGATGGAGCAGAGTTTTCCTGGGGATGCCTGAACACCTGCCTATCCTTGGGAAATGGTGAATGCACTCCTTGTTTTAGTTAGCTGGTGTGCAAGGATTTTGCCTTCCATATTCCTCTCATCTTAGGAGTTCTCTCACTTTTACCCTTCTGATTTTCTCCCCCATCCCATAGAGAGGGAGTGAGCCAGTGGCTGTATGGAGCTTAGTTGCCAGCTGGGATTAAACCATGACAATTGGGTAGACCTTTATCAGAACAATGCTATTTATCCTGAAGAATCAAAGTATCACAAAATAGTACCCTTGCCATTCTTTCACCATCACTTCCCTGAAAAAGCTATGGGATTAGACATAAGGAAATGTACAAGGAATCTTCATAACATGTCAGTGATTTAAAACACCTCTCATGTGTTTTTGATGTTTGAAATGAATGCTGCTAAAAATTACATGCACATGATGTGTGGGGATACTGCTGAGTTTTGTTCATCTGTGACAGCAATGCAAAGTATTCAAACTGCCTGACTCCTCTCAAAATGATTCACTCCATTTAACTAAATCTGAAAGAAATTGTGTGGCAGTACATGCATAATAGATATTTGTGCATTCAAAAAAAAAAAATCATGCATATACATTACTTAAAAGGCAAACACACATCAGCCAAGCAAGGCTAACAATGATTAATCATATTCTCATTTCCATCTATCTTCTAAGTTAATATGGTGGCAACATTGCTATCATCTGAAACTGAGCTAAGTCCACTGCACTGTCTGCTGTGATTATTGATGAGCGGTGGCTTGATAAATATTTTAACTCCTGATAAAGCCCAATGCACCCTGAATTTTAATAACTCTCCACCTTTCTCAAATTTTCATAAGGGCAAGAAACTGCAGCTCATGAGACTATGCACAAAGTCTGATCTACTGGTCAGACACAGCCAAAGCAGTGCAGGGCAGAAATCTGCTTGGTAGAAATGTCACTGCCTCCTCCAAAGACAATGTAATTGATAGGACCTTGGAAAGGACTACTTTGATCACTATGCAAAAATCTTTGTCTAAGTGCTCTGAAAACATTTTAATGCTTTCCACTACCTTCCCATTGCCTGGATGGACAGAGAATGAAATATTCTCCCACTTCACTGGCAGCTGTGATTACACCCTAGCACAGTGAGAGCACGTTTCCTTGGCCTTCATTGCTGCCCTGCTCTTTTATTAACTTCGTAAACATCTGGTAGGTTTCTGCAGATTGCCAGTCAAGGACCATCATATTCCTAGCCCTGGTGCTGACCTCATGCACCACTCAGTAGCCTGAGGAAATCCCTTGTTGGAGCTCCACTTCCAGTCATCTCTGTAGAGTAGTATGGTGAAAGAAAACAAACTGAGTAGCTCTGGGGAAGTTTGGAAACATATTTATGGCTAGTCGTGGCAGATACTGCTGACCAGGTCTCCTTTCGGACTCCCCCAGCTCTTGAGTAACATGTTTCATGCTAACCACATAACCTGCTGCAGGCACCTCCTTCCCCTATGAGTTTCGCTGTGAAGTCCTTTGCAAATTCAGAATTCCTTCTTTGCTTCCTGCAAGCAATGTCAGAGGCCACATAAATAACTTGCCAGGGGTCAGGGACCATGACTTTACACAGTGAGTCTGCATACCTAAATAAAAAATAACAGCAGTCTATGTATGTGCCCAAGAGGCATCAGACCACAGCAGATTTCCAGAGGAAGGAATTGCCCTGAGGCAATGCAGGTTACTTCTGGAACTCAAAGTGTTGTGGGAAAGTACTATATCCTTCCCATGGTTTTGCCTTTTTTCTGAGTCCTTTCTAAATGATGGGATATTGAACAAGACTGGTCTGATGCAACTCTTCATCCACTGCTGTTCTGCAGGCTGGGGACAGGTGATCACCTCTGGCTCTCCTATGGGAAAGGACCAGATGATCATTGAAGGTCCCTTCCTATGGAAATAGTTCTATTCCATTCTATTCTATTGTAAAAAGGTGCCTACTCTGCAAATTGCTGCTTGTCTGGATTCCGTTGGCTGATTTCCTCACTGTCCCTGATCCTCCAAACTTTGTTACCACATACAGGGCACTATTCATGCCTCTTCCTTCTCCTGGAAAGGGAACTCATTCTCCAAATTCATGTATTTTCTGGGCAAAGTCACTCAATTTCAAAAACCAGAAATTACCCTCCATCAAAAATGAAAGTGTGGAGGTGCAGCAATCCTACATAGTATGGAGCCCCAAGATCAGATGGCAGCCTTGAATACCTATTCATGGCACATCAGTTTCGCAGTATCAACCGGAACCCATAAGAAACATTCCAATTGTCATAACTCCCTCTCTTTTTTTCTTTTTCCCAAGAGAGTTTAAGAGTTACACCCCACTAAAAAGTTTAACTTGGAATACTTCAAAGCATTTTATCTTCCCCGCTTTACAGGAACAAATGGAGTATGCCACATTTCCCAGCAATATAAACTAACTCCATCTTGTAAAATGAAGTATGTCTTCAGTAAAAATAGGAATTTCCCTTTGCTCTTCATTAATTATCTGAATCCTAACCAAAGAATCCAGTGGTTTGTGTAAAATGGGGTAATGACTGTGATTTGAACTCTGTTTCCACACAGCTGGAGAACATCTTCTCTTTTCCTCATCCAAGAAAGTAAAAGAAAAATCAGAAATGCCATCTCTGTTCTGCTGCTTGTTTCACCAGTCATTCATTCCCATTTGTGTTAATTCTAGCTGACTTCTTCAGCAGGGTTCAAACAACACAGTTCCAGCTAATTTCATTATTCAAAATGCACTTATAAACTCCACTCTATTCAGATGACAGGATGGGGTTGTTGCAAAGTATTTATTTAGCTTTCTAACATCTATAATGGCACGGTGGCATGGGACCAGCACGGATAAATCTATGTGACCCCAGTTGCTGGCACAAGAGTAAAAACTGTCAGGGGATGGAAAAAAGTGTTGCCAGATTGGGCTGCTCTCCAATAAAGAGACCTAGTCAGCAGGGTTTTTTTGTAGAAGTGTCTCTGAAGAGAAAATATCTTTCTGAAAATGACTGGAGAGAAGTAATATTAATTTTTCTATACTTTTTGATTTATCACTAAGAAGGTAGGTAGTCCCTAATTTTCCATTTGTGCTCAGCACTGTGGTTTAGATAGATTAAAAAATAGCATGTACTCCATAGGCAACTGTGGTACATAACAGCGACAGCAGTCTAGATCCCCTTGTATTCCCCTTTTCTCAAAAGCACAGTGTTCAGGGGAGGACACAGTGTAGATTTCTTGGTCCACCAAGAGTGGAACGGGCATGAAGAACCTGAGATACAGTTCCTGTGCCAAAACTCATGTACAAGCACTTAAAAAATGGTCCAAACTCAAAGCAGATGTTTCAACACAATTTTTAAATGTTATGTTGAGACAACTGCCTTTTAATAATTTTTTCCATACAGAATTTTTTACTCCACTGATGCTTTTAGAGATAATTTTTTGTATTTTTTAGCAATTTAGGGTTACATAGATATGTTGAAGTATGATGGCTTTTTGTTTTTAATAGAAAAATCCAGTTTGCAGATCTGTTGGAAAACCTCATCTTCCTTAGAGTCACTAAAGAGGATTGTGTATTACTTAGGTCACAAATTATATTATTTCAGCAGCTGTTGAAATTAGGAGATCATCTAAGTCAGTCAAAACATATCCTCCTAAGGTAAATTTTCTGTACTGAGCAGAACTGAATAGAATTTTAATGTTGAGTATAATGTAAAATGAAAAAGAATAAATCCTAATAACATTTTTCCCCCACAAATATGCATACGATAGTGGCACATTTCTCCTAGTCTAGCTGTTTTCCAAAAATAAACAAACAGTTTCACACAGAATCTGCTTTGAATTTCAAAGGCAGTGATGCAAAAGAGAGGAGAGGACTAGATACCATATGTGTTGCACAGAATTGGTTGAACACTCTCTAAGAAAAATAAAGTTATGACATTAAAGATTTCTGCCCTTGAAAAAGATTTACATTTCCAGCCCTTTCTAAATTTTGCTTATGTCCTAGACAGCTCCAAGCCTTATGATGTTGATTTTGCTGGACTGGGGGTTTTTAAACATGGTTTAGTAACGCCAATCCTTAAGGGCAAATAAGGCTATAGGAATAAAATCATAAACTAAGGTAAAAGTTTTGAACCTGACCAAATATTTCCACACAGCCAAATCATTTAACCCACCAGAATTCAAATTTCCCCTGTCTCCAGAACAGCTAATGATGTGACTAATCCAAAATAATTTTCACCAACCACATGAACACTTTGATTTGGCTTCAGAATAACTTGAGATAGTTACATGTGAGGGTCCAAAATGTATTCTTTTATTACTATGAAACCATATTCACATGAGGCAATTGTCTTGAGCTGAACTGGATACAGTCATCACATAAGGTATTAGAGCTGAAAGTAATGATGTTAATATAAACTGAAACAATAAACAAGACATCATGCCATTTAAACTTATTTTCTTTCCTGCAAGATAGCAGTGCCACAAGACAGTGCAAGATTTTTTCACTGAGGTGACATTAGGGATGTGGGAGTTCAGATTTCAGACTTCTCATCATAACTTTCCTAGATTCATTTACATCATGAGAAAATTCAGGACTGCTGAAGGTCACCTAGTTCAATTTCCTCCTCAAGCAGTGTCAGTTATGAATTAAATCAGGCCAGGTCACTCATGAGTTTATAGTGTTCAACATTGTTCTACATCGATTAAATACTGTGCGTAAGCTTAAAGAAAAAAAAAGTAATTTAATTGAAAAATCAGATTCCAACAAACTAAAAGAACCTCAAACCCAGCAAATCATGCCAAAAATTTTAAATCATCAATGTATATTAAAAGAGGTGTTCTTTAATGGCTGCTGCCTCTGAAATAATTTTGTGGTGATGCCAATTGCCATTTCTTTACTGGCAGTGATGGCAGATCCTTTGCTGTCTGGGACCTAAGGTGAAGACTTAAGCTACTTATTTTCTATGCTGTCCAGGATCAGCCACAGATATGATGCAGCTGAGTGGTGTTTCTTGGGAAAACAGCTTGAATGATGCTTACAGAATGAGAATGAAAGGAGAAAATTACATTAGAAATGCAGCACTTCGAAAACTTCTGATAGCATTAATTCAGTTTATGTAAGTCCTGACACTATTCAAATCCATGCTTGACTAGGAATGGACCAGATGCAAAATAAAGAATCCCCACCAAGCTCATTTTGTAGAGTATGGGGATCTGAACTAGGAGGTGCCCCCTTTTCTACTTTGGTCAGAACTGAACCAGGATTGGGCAGTTGACTTGCAAAGTCAACAACAACATAAATGTTTAACTTCTGGTACTGTGCTCTGAGGAGTTACCAGGCTTACTTGTGGGATATCAGAAACCTAATTCAAAACTTGTATTTCCAGTTTTAGCTCTCATTTGTCCTCAGCTTAAAGCCAAATGCCTGTTCAACTCTAATCTATCTGAAAGCTTTACCTCTCTTCCAAATCTTTCAGTATTCTATGCGCTCCTGAAATACAAGTTCTAGCTTCCTCAGCTTGCAGCAATGATGTTGGTTAAAATGTGTGTTAAGCATTTGCCATTCAATTCATCAGGGTAAGGAGATCCTGCAGCATTCACCCTGAGTTTTACAAACACAGCCTTCCTCTGTCTGCCCTTAATGCAGTCCCACAGCTTTTTGCAGCTCCAACAAGGATGCAGCATGTGACAGCTAATGGTTTCCCCTTTCCCACTGCATGTGGGAAATATGTAAGTCGCTTTACTGAAAGTGTTCTGTTGCACTGTCACAGGGGATAGAAGTGTCACTTCAGCCTGAAGCATTTCTTTCAGACATAATAAGACATCTAAAAGTCAGGGCTTCAGAGTGGGGTAAAAAGCATCTTTGTGGTTACCACTGTTGTCTTTCACTAGCTAGAGATGCACAGTCAGTCCTGACCATCCACACACCAGGCATTAAAATGCCACCCTGTGTGCAGGTGCTTGCCTTGGGAACACAGTGTGCATCATCACCCAGCCTGGATTCTGCTGGTGAGTCTGACCAGTGAGAACCACCCATACTGTCACTGAGCCAACAGATAAAATCTCATGCTATCTCTTTGCCTTGTCTTTCTGAGCAGGAGTACCCAGATATGGGAAGCTCAGTAGAAGGTCTCAGCAGAGATGATAACATAAGCGGAGAGTGGCTCTCAAGCCATCCAGCTATGGAATTTCTGAAGCATCAAGCACTTACTTCTGTGGTGAGAAGTGGAAAGAACAAGTGCCATACTTTTCTCTGTTGCACATTGGTATAATAGAGGAAGGGATTTTTCTGTTAGCTCTCACTTCACTTTCTTGACAGGCTGCAGCTGCAGTAATGAGTTGATTTCAAGGTGAAAGAGGTGTCTGAGAGCTTTTGAAAGTCTCAGTGAACCCTTATCTGCCTAGCCTTAAAAACGTGGCCCAAGGTCATGAGGCCACCAAGGCAGCAGACTTCCTCTGGGGATCACCTCTGAACCACACTCATCAGGCACCTTTTCTGGGGAGGTACGTGAGTGAGTCTTGTGCACTGTTAGGGTGAAACCATGGTGATCCTGGAAAAAGCTCTGTCCTACAGCAACCGCCAGCTCCTCAATTCACTTTGTGTTAGAAAACACATATTCTTCTTGCTGGGAAAAACAGTTCTGAAGTAGTGTGGTAGTAGAAATGAGTCATAAATTGTGTGCATTTGTCAAAAAGCAGAGCTTTCTGTTTCCTTGGAAACTGAGCATTTTGTGAGTTTATGGTACTGTACTCAGCAGAGACTGGCTGAGTCCTGTGTGAGTATATACACAGCCATAAAGGCCAGGGTCTCTTGGCTGAAGGTTTCAGTGTCTATTACATGTTTGGTAAAATACAGATAAGAGGACTTCTCTGACTGGACAGCTCAGAAACCACAATGATGGGAAGGACTTTTTTCATCAAAAATAAGTGCAGCTAAAGGAAGAGAACATTATTTGAAATCTTCTCTTCTTAATCACTGATGAACTTTTTATTTTATTTTATTGCAAAATGAAACTGTGGTCAGCATCTAGATTTGATAGTTCTGTGATCCTCCTCTAAGCAGCCAAAATACCAGCCAAACCCACTCCTTTTGTCTCTGGACAGGAACAAAAACTAAGACTGAGTAATTATAGCATAACCGTACCATAAGTAAGACAAAAATTTATTCTCAGTAAAACAAAATTTAAGAAACTAGCAAATAGTAAAGCCCTCACAGCCGGGGACAGGACCCCCAAAGACTCACAGAAAAAATGTCCTGCCACCCTGCATCTCCTCAAGGCCTCCAGACTCAAAATATTTTTCCTTAAAAATCCCCTTCACTCCTAGTTATCCAACAAGATGGATCTAGCCTGTGGATTAAGCATTTACTCAGAACTACTTCTCCCTCTAAGGCTGTAACACCTAAAAGCTGTCAGCAACACTTGTCACCAAATATTCACTCTACTCAGAGCCAGAAATCCATTCAGTTTTTACAGTGGCCAGCAGCAGTTTGGGAATATTTCTCTGGGCACAGCAGCGCTTTTCCCCAGCAGCTCTGCAGCCCATGGTGTCAAATAGTTTTTCCAGGCACCATGTTAAAGCCTGAAAAATGCAATTTTCTTTTTCATTTGTCTTGGTCCATCGCTCTGCCATGTAGTATTTCAGCCCAGTCTGCAGGAAGATTGTGAACTGGATGTTTCAGTGAAATTAAGGTTTTTAAGCCTGAGGGACAAATCATATAGTTAAACTATGTGACAAGGGAATATCTCAGAATCACAGAATATGCAGAGTTGAAGGCACCCACAAGGATCACTGAATGCAACTCCTAGCCCTGCACAGCACCATCCCCAAGAGTCACACCAAGTGCCTGAGAGCATTGTCCAAATGGTTGGACAACTTCTTGAATTCTGTCAGGTTTGGGGCTGTGACCACTTTTTTGGGGAGCCTGTTCCAGTGCCCAACCACCCTCTGGGTGAAGAACATTTTCCTAATATCCAACCCAAACTTCTTATACAAACTTCAGGCCTTTCCCTTGGATTCTGTCACTGGACACCCCAGGCTCATCAAAGAAGAAAAAGGCTGAAACAAATTTTTTTCTCTTCTCCTTTTCACTAAGATAAGGATGTCTCAATCCTTAACACATTATTTTTTTTGTTTTGGCAGTATGTCACTGCTCCTTAAAGAGTAGATTGGATATATCTGTTCATGATGGCCACAACAATCCTGGAGTAAAGATATTAGAGGAAATATGAGAATTATCTCAGGCCCAATCCAAACATGCATGGCACCTTTTGCACCACATTTAGGAGAGAGAGACAGGGACTCCAGCTTCCAGCTGCAAAGCTGGAAAACAGACGTTTCAGCTGCAGTGTGGACACAGGTGTGAGGACTTACAACTGGAATACAAGTTTAAAGAGAACATTTGTCCAGGTAAACTGAAGGTGTGGTGATTGGTAGACAACAGATTTCTGACATCCTGGAAAATTCTTGCAAATGATACTGTGTCTGTCAGGGCTGTAAGATCATTGCTAGCTTACGCTAGCTAACCTAGAAGTACCATATGATTTACTGAAAGCTATTGCCAGGGGCAGTGCTCTGGGGTGATTGCATAGCTCTGCCTGCTCAGCCAGACCCGTCAGGTTCATACAGTTACAACTCCCCTCCTTCTGGACAGAAGTCACATGAGTGGTGTCATCAGGTGTCAGGAGCTGTAGGAGAGAGGACTTGGTGACAGCTCTTATGCCTGAGAATAAGAAATCCCTGAAGCTTTTTCACACCATCCTCACTTCACCAAAAACCAGTCAGGCCACAGCTGGGAGTATTGGTGACTTTATTCAAGGGAAAAGCAATTGCTTTCAGCTGTGTTTCATTTCTAAGGCTGTCCTCTTGAGGGACTTAACTAGAAACATGAGTGAAAATCAAAGTGAAGTGTCTTGTGCAAATCCTTGTAATGACAGGGAAGGTGGTTGTCACCCAGCCCCAGAGGTGGTGACAGTGCTTGGAGGTGCTCCTCACATGGTAGGAGCAGTCAGTGATGGCAGTGGTGCGTATCCAAAACCATTCACACTGCTTTTCTAGTCCTTCTCTCACCAGGAAGCATTGCCAGAGCAAGAGAGGTTTTGCCATGCACTGCCACAGACAGAGGAAGAGGCTTCCCTGGGCATTTCACAGTGCTTCAAAATGAAAAAGACACAGGAAAAAAAAAATCCTACCTAGTGGTTTTATACAAATAAATTGACCATGATCTGAAGAAAAGATGGGCGTACTTTTTTTCTCCAGGAGAGCGTTTAAAAGACCCTCTGGGCCAAGTAACTAAATTTTCCTCTCCTCTAAATGCAACATTGAATTTCATGATATGAAGCTTCAAATTTTTCCTTCCTGTGGCTAAATCTGTATGGCATTAAATTGGTTAACTGTTCCTGCCAGAAATCCTTGCACTGCAGGTGGCACAGAAATGTCAATTTTAATTCAGTATTATATATTCAATAAGAATTCTAAGCTCAAGTATGGGAGAAATTTTTTCTTGTAGAAAAAATCAGCAGAACTTGTATGTGGAGGAATAGTGTCAAGATGTGTACTATAGCCCTGAAAACTAGTCTCTACTGTATATGTGTGATGTATATGTATAAACATTACATATGTATATACATGCACACACAAAATTTATTTCCAACATTAAGGTCATCCTGTTACAGTAATTTACACTTCCAAGACTGATTTAATCCTCTTGATGCTGTTTTTGTCAAGCCCCACAATGAACTTCAGAAGCCGTCAGTGCCAGCTGAATGATGCTGTTGAACCAGTTTCCAAGATGAATTCAAATATTCATGTGTGAGAGGAAAACTGAGATTCAAAGTCAGTTCCCAAATTACAAGATGATAGATATTTCTTTTCATAAATAATCTGAACATTACTGCCAGAGAAGAAAACCAAAGGGGAACTGATAACCTCTGTTGACATTTTGGACCTTCCCTCGATGCCACATTTGGCTGAGGATGATCATGAGAATTGTGAGGTGGGTTGAGTCAAGTTTCCACTACAGAGGCAGTCTTTTTCCTAAAGCACTGCAGGTCAGAAGCCTCTTTAGTAGGTGGTTTTAGGCCAACCCAGGGCTGTAATGCAGAGCACTACAGAAAATCAGACTCAATACTTGACCTCAGGAATCCAAACCTGAGTGCTCCTCAGCACCTCTAGGTGCTGGTGCAACTGCGAAATGAGTAATGAGTTTTCTTTAATGCATGGAACTGCACTTTTCCCATCAGTTTAAGTGGTGTAGTCATGTGCATTAGACACTTTGTCTGCCAGTGTAGTCAATAACAGCAATATTGCAGCATGGTGCCTGCTGTGTGAAATGATGTGGTTTGAGCCTTGCCTGCCACCACATGATTACCTGAACTCTGGGCTGCCAGGAGCATCTCTTTCAGTCCTGCCCTTTCTATTCCTAGCATTTGATTTTATCAGCTTGTCTAAAAGAGCAAATGCCTTTTCTCCCTCTTCACACTGCTCCTTCTTACTTGATGTCTCCTCTCTTGGCTCAAGGGCCTCCCACGAGCACTGGCAGAAATTCACATATACTAAGAATTGCGCTAAGAATATTGCCCTAACTCCTCTGCCTCCTCAGTCTTCAAGGGTGCAGTGGGCTGACTGTGTGGCATGAGGCTGTGTGGGTGCTGTAGGCAGTATACCCAGAGCTCTGGGTGGAAGTACTCAAGATCTTCCCTCTTCTACTGGGCAAACAGGCAGCATCTCCAGCCCTGATTTTAGCTTCATGTGACTAAGTAACACAATCTATGTGAAGGCTATTGTCAGTCTTGCACATCTCTTCCATTTCTCCTTCCAGCTATAAACCCAAGATGACAGTTTGGAGTGTCTTTCTTTTGAGCAATGAGTTTAACAAAAGCTCTTTTCTTTTTCCTAACAGTGACTCAGCCCCAGGGAAACAAGTAAACATTGAAAATTAATTTTCAAAGACCTCTAAAAACATGATGTGCCACAGATTTTTGGCAAATTTTTTATTGTTTGTTGCATGCTACTCTGCCATCATCTTTACAAGGTAAAAGATGTGATTTGCAAGTCAAACGCATGTCTGCAATCTTAGCATGCTCAGGTGGGAAACTTCCAGATGAGAGCCTTGGGGCTGCTTCAGAAGGTCCATTTTTGAATGTTCTATTCAGCTTGGAAGGCTTCATGGCATGTTAGAAATGTTAAATAAAGAAAAGCTCACTTATGCCTTGCTGAAGGCATCTCTCTCTGCCTTACAATCTGCAGAGTGAGGTTGGGAGAGTTTATTGAGTCATTTTGTAAAGTGTGTAGGCATCCTGTTTTAGCTTTTCTGTTTGGTTACTTCTGAATGGTTACAAAAAGTCAGGTGGACCAGGAAGTGAAAAAAAATTCACATGCTCTCCTGCAGTTTAAGTGGAGGCAGCATCTAATGACAACAATTACAGCTTAATATAACATTTGCCATACACTCATATCTGTGAGTGCTTCAGCTTAGGTCTTGAGCATCAAACCAGTGACTCAAAATCACACAAACAAACAGACCGTATTCATAAATGGCTTATAATCCCATTGTGTAAAGTGATTACTACATTACACAGATGACCAGATGCTTTCATGAGTGAGCATCCCAGATGAGACAATTCCCTTGTCCACAGTGCAAACTGACAGGCCTAATTCTGAGCTCAGGTTGGTTTAGATGTATATTTTTCAGTGTATGTCCCAATCAATGTCACTGGCACCAGAATGAAGGTCTAGGTTATTTTCTTTCTAATGCTTTAAAAGGTTTTGTATAAAGTGATTGTAGAATAAGCAGGCAATAATGCTTTGGGAATAGTGATTCCTGCACCCCAGTTCTGCATCTCCAGGGACACTGTGTATGGACCACTAAAGTTTGTAAATGACTGTGAAACAGAATGGTACAGAGTGGTAACAGGAAGAAACAACTGTCTTCCACTCTGGTATTCACTTTCTTTAAAAGAGCAGCAAGACCTAGAAGGCCTGCTTGTCAAAAGCCAAGGGTGTCTGTTTTCAAACTGGTACATTTCAAAATCAAGACATTTCAGCACTGAACGAATGAACCCTGCAGCAGCCTGAACTCTAAAATGTGTTATTGGGTGCCTGGGGAGAAATGTTCATTTCCTGCTAGAATAAGTTGGCCTAACTCTAGCAAAGCAGCAAACAGGAAAAAAGAAAAAACCTTTTTCCCTCTGAAATTGCAGCCTGAACACCAAACAAAAATCCACTTGAAGTCAAAGCTCTGAGGAAAATGGGTTTCATGTGGACTTTAACAAAAACTCTTCCTGCACACAACAAAATGAACATCACAATACTAACAGTAACTGTTTATTTGAGGACTTTACCTTAACTAAAGGCCAAGAAAATCAGGTGGTTAAATGGATGTGCTGGACAAGGACTGCTGCCATCATTTACACAATGCTCTGCCTTGATGGTTGTTAAGAAAAAGAGCATTAGGAAGAATCATGTAGACACATGAAGCAGATTTCAATACACTGGAAAGCAAAAAAAAAAAAAAAAGCAGCTGCTGTGGCATTATATTTGATGTTTATTATGCTGTATTCTGCTTTGTTTTAATACTGCCTTATTTTACAAAGCACAGCACACATTTTAGTTCTTCACCAAGCACGGACACTTCACCTTTGCAGTAGCACGGGGCTGCTTGGGCACACACTGTGCAAAAGGCGTGTTTGAGCCCTGTCTCACACGCTGATGACCTCTGGACTGAGCATGGCCAGTGAGCCTCATGCCAAGCATCCCTGGGGCTCCTCCTCGGGCGGGCCACGCTCAGGGCCACCACACCGGCCCTCCTCATCAGCACTCACACCCCCTTCAGGGCAGGACAGCTCTCCTGTGCTCAGCCCCTACCTTTTTCACATGTTTTTTTGCTTTTAGAATCAAAGAATCACAGAATAGTTTGGGTCGGAAGGGATTTTTCAAGGTCGTCTAGTCCAACCCCGCTGCAATGAGCAGGATCATCCTTAACTTGCTCAGGTTGCTCATAGCCCCATCCAGCCTGGCCTTGGATATTTTCAGGGATGAGGCATCCACCACCTCTCTGGGCCACCTGTGCCAGTATTTTGCCACCCTCATTGAAAGCAAAACTTCCTTCCGTCTTCTATCTAAGGCCTTTAGTAAGGGCTGGAGTTAGGTTGTGGGCAAATTTGTACTAGATTTGTGCCACTGCTGTGCTGACAAGGACTTAGAGGTCAAACACACTTTACAGGCATAAACTAAGGTGGAAAAAGGAGGTGGGTAAGTGCGGGAATGGCTGATTTCCCTTCCCTCATCTCCTAGGGGTTTTCCCAGGGGTCTGTATTGGAGGGCTGCAGAGCTGGGTCATGCTTTGTGGGTGGTGGAGCACTGATCTTCCACTCCAGGAGATGCAGTAATTCACAATACTTATTTAAAATTTAAAGTTGCTTTTAACTTTTTTAGGAGAGTTCTCAGAAGATTTGGATAAGGATGTGAGATTCAGCACAGGAAATAAGGAGATATATTAATTTATTCAGAAGTGAAAGGTTCAAAACCAGAATTCAGGCAGGTTCACTGGCAGTTCTGGGGGCACAAAGGATTTTATTCTCCCCACACTGAAAATTTATGGAGAATAAACAGGTAATGTATGCAATTGGAGCAATTCCCCTCCATACACACACACTCCTGAATGTGCAAACCCTGGTCCTGTGTTTGAAAGGAGACTTGCATTTTTAACTGTAACTATTGGTGAAACAATATTCTTCCTTCCCACTACAGTTCTTGATTTGTTTATACCTGTGGGCCATGTCAGCTACCTGAACCCTGATACTACGTAAATAACATCAAATAAGTTTGATGTTATTTACGTAGTCACCTAAAGACACAGGGTCTACAAAGGTTCATGCTTTAGCAGATCTTTATGCCTTGGCTGATTAATCACTTGCAAGCAGTGGCAGAGGCCAGTGCATGATGCCAAGCTTAAGCATAAGTCTTTATTAGAACAGGACCTAGGATGGTCAGGGACATTATATAAACGTACCAAATAACCTTTTAGTTCACTGAGACAGAAATTTAACAGCACTGTTTGACTGAACACGTACAGAGTGCTTTGCAATAGAGAGATGACAATAGCATACTGGTGAAAAAAAGGAAGGCATTGACCTTAAGTGTCTGTGAGAATCTGTAGATAAGTCCATGACCTGCAGCTTCTGAAGAAAACAGTATTTCAAACACAGGGCTAAATAAGCTGAACTCTGGCATCAGCAAAACAGAGATTAAATGCTTGAAAAGACAAAAAGCCTGTGCTGGCAGTTCAAAGGAAATAAGCTGGACAATAATCAAAATTCAGCTTGGCTGAATACAAAAAAAGCATTACTGGAGTCTGGTACAACCTCTAAAAGACAAGTTTTCTAATTCCCTTTTTTAACAACTAGAGGAATCCAGGAGTTCTATAATAGCTGATCAGTTTGGTTTTTTGGGTTTTTTTTAGGTGAGGCCAATAGAGAAATATTAACATTCACATTGTTTGCAGCTTCATTGCTAAGTGAGTAGTTAATGAAGCAGTGAACTTCTGCAAATTCAAGCATCTGTGAGCTACTGTGCTAACTAGATAGTATTTTCCAAATTGCTTAACCGCACGAGTGACTCCAAAGCAAGCTTGTGTTAAAGAGAAACACCTGGAATATTTTTTTCCATAGACCATGCTAGACATTCATAACAATTCATTTGGTGGTGTTCAGTTAATATCATTCCTCCTTCATGAGCAGAGCTCCTGGCTCAAACTTGCTCATGCTATCTGTGACTTATGTAACTACAGATAAAAACCCTTCCTCACCAAAGTCACCATGGACAAAAATAAAGTTGTGCACCATCAGCATAAAGTGATAAGTACTAACAAGTGAAAGGAGACAGCTCAGAAGAAGAATAGTGTTTAAAAAGGGAAGAAGACAAGAGTCATCAAATAGATGCTCATGGAAACCAGATTGAATTAGTGAGGCGAAGGATGTCGCCACAGTTATGGACTTCAGGTTTATTTGTTTAGATGAGAGCATAAATCACCCAAATCCCCCCCAACACCCTTAGGCTGAGATGCTTGTGGTCCATTTCACAATGCAGTATAGTTACCCTGCTGAAATAAGCCAAATAGAAATAAATATTTCTGATCTATTAAGGGAATTTACCGTTCTGAAGATCTTCCCTTCAAACAGTCAATGTCTCACTCTCTCATTCACACTGGCTGGTTTCTTTCTCTGGACAGCAGAGGTAGAAAAACTGTTTCTGGATATGATTTTAATGATTATGGTAGTCTCATTATTGTAACTACTCAAATGTAATCTCAAATACTCTTCAGTTTCACATGGTTTGTAATAGTTGTTCAAAGAGTACAGGCTGGCATATTAAGGTAGTCCAACAAAAAGAAAAGAAGTTTCCACTAGGAACAGTGAGAACTGAACTCTCTAGATGGTCACTAAAGCTACAGCCATATGAAAGCTTCACCTAAGGGAACACAGACAGAAATAAAATGGAGAGATATTCAGGTCATGCTTAGCTGATGAAGTAACCCTTGCTTTGTAACACTATGAAAAGGTCAGTATCAGATCTGAGTTAGGTACTCTGTTACTTCACATGGCAAGTACAGGTAGTTTTCACTGGAATACATACTGCCTGCCTTCTCCAATGTTCCCCATAATGGGAAAAGCCTTACTAGCCTTTGAAAAGAAATAGAATTTTAATGGTATTTTTAACTACATCCATGGGCTATTTATAACTCAAGTGTAGACTTCTGCTTTTCACTTCTAGCCACAGATGTGACTCTGCCAAGGGCCACTGCATGAGAAGTTGGTTGGGAAAACAGATTATTAGAAACTGAGCACTGTGTGAGGATTTAATGAAAGCATAATGAATAATATGAGTAATGAAAGATAATGTATAAATAACACTTAAGGGCTGTCTCATTTCTTGACACGGTGTCAGTTACACCAAGAACTGGTCAAGGAAACATGTTGGCCCTACTGAATTGGTGGGCAAGACTGGGAAGGAAAGTAGAGACCACAACTGAATGAAGGAAAAATACAGCAGAGTATCTTGTTTTCTTTTTTAAATTGCCACATACCAAAAAGAACAACAAACCCCAATTCCAGATAAACTTTTTTTAGGTCAGCCTTCAAGGTTTTTCTCAGGCAAGAAAAAAAATCAATATTTCAGTTTTGTTGTTCTCTTGTTACCGTTGCTTTTAGAGGCAAATCAATTTTAAATGAAAACAGTGCTCTCTTGAAATGCAAATAGGAAACTTTTTATCTAGAATATGTCAAGATAAATAGGCTGATATTTTTCATTATTAAAATGTTTAAATGAGTGCTTCTGCTCTTTGGTATTTTCCCCCATTTTTTTCATTTTTTGACTAAAATTATTGACTCAGGTTCAGAAAAAACTGGTGCCTATGATATGTCTACAATATATGCACTTCTTTTTGCTAGGACAAAAACAGTAGATGACAGAGCCTCAGGGCCAGAAGTTCTCAGAGCCAGCTGCTGAGGCCACCCCCAGCTAATGGAAACTGCCCACCGGCAGAAATCTGTGCACTAGAAGCTGCTGTGACCCTCAGGCTTGATGAGAAAAAAAGACAGTGAGTGGGGGAAACACAACACAGCTGTTTTTGAACCCTCTCTCGCATTGCAAAGCCATCAGTAAGTGGAAAGAAGGAACATAAAAATCCCTGGCTTTGGCTACAGAGTTGTTAAAATAACTTTGCTTTGGCTAATAAGCTGTTAGGGTAAGAATTTACCAACTTTTTTTTTTTAATTCTCTCTTTTGCCTAACCCTTCATTTCAACTTCCACAATACCCGCAGAAAGATTTTGTCTCAGTGTCAGATCAATAGTGCCCCTTCTCCCTGTGTGCTGAGGAGCCCAAAGTAGCATGTGCAGGTCAAATCACCTGCCCTGGATTACATCACCTGGCCCTTTCTAACCAATGGAATTACCGTCTACCTCCCCACTCCTGCAGGATGAGGAGCTTCCTAGACTGTCTCATGGAGGCAGCAAAGCAAAAAAACTGTCAGAAGGGGGAGGAGGCTTGCCAAGGCAGAATTCTGCTACTTCTGGAAGAAACCTGAGGGATCCCTCTTTGATTCACATGTGCTGAGCTCCTCAAGCTCCTTTCCCACTTTCCTCACTGTCTAAACTCAATATCTCAAGCCTTTTCCATTGACTTTGGTAGGAATGACTTTTGCAGCAATAGGTGGTGAATAAATCTCCACATTGACTGGTGGACCATGCACCACCCTTGTAAATCTCTGGAACTTTATTTCTTCACTTCAGAAAAAAAGAAAGTTCAAATCACAGACTTGCACACTAACTGAGCACTGAAGCTGCCTTTAATTCTGACATTCACTTAATGCTGACAAATTAGTTGAGTTCTTGCAATTTACATGAGGTCTCATCAGAATATAGTCCAATATTCAATTAGGAACATTTTCTGGGGGGAGGAAGCATCATGCAGAACTTTGAACACTGTGATCAATATATTAAAGAACAGGGAGCCTTTGAAGCAGAGCTGCTCTAATTAATCTACTTTATTTTGCATTTTGCTTGTCTCAGAAAAATATTCATTCACTTCCAGTCTGTTCCCAGTATTGATACTGATCCTGCCGCAACATGGAGGAACTGGATGAGTGATTCTCCCAGATGATACTCAACTCCCCATTTCTGAGGTACTCTAATGAATGAGCTAACCTTTGAGCAGCAACTTGCAAACAAAACCAAAACATATTTGTCTCTTTTGCAAATGCATGCTGGTTACTCTACATTTATAGGCATAAGCAATGCTTGGATTTGTCTGCTTTCTTTAAAGCACTTACTGATGTTGTACCAGCCAGGCCTTGATCTACTACAACATGCCAGACTGGGAATCCATTACAGCACAACCACTAAATATATGCTAGTAGCAGATGTGCCCAGTGGCTTGGGAAAAATAGATTTTATATTTAATTACGTGACATAGTAAAACAAAGCAGAAACAAAATCACATGTGCAGTTAATGAAGGGCAGGAAACTTAGATTATTAGATTAATTTATTAATTCTTATAGATTTATCTAGTAATTATTAAATTTAAGAACATAATACTAAGAAAGTATTTTGCTCAGATGAGGCAATTTGCTGAATTTAAGTCACTGCTAAACCTGAACAATATGTCTGGATCCTACACTTCTTAATACTTAGAATCAGAGTGTAGAACATTAGGGTCAGAGTATCTGAGGTCAGATTCAAATACCTCCAGAGAGGAGTATAAATAAATGGTTCAAACTTGCAGCCATCTGTGGTGAGGGTTATCATCCCTTGACTCCAAAGGGCCAGTAGGCCTCAGCAATTATGAAATGCAGGGTGATGTTACTTTACCACTGCAGGCTTCAGATGCCATTACATATACCTACATGACACTACAATTATGGGATTCCCAAATTGTGTCCTATACTGCTCTGGCAGCCCTCAAACTCTTCCTATGCAGCCTGACAAAGGATGGCAAAGTATGAGGGATGACACCAAGGCAGCACACACAGCCCCAGCACCAGCACTTTCCCAAAGAAAACTTCCATCCTCACTTCTCTTCCCACTCTGTACAGGGGCTGGGCACACCAGCAATGCACAGGTCGCAATTGTGAGGACATGAAATGGTGGCTTGTCCAAAAATAATGGGTTGTCATTGCTTTCTGTGTACAAAGCCCAAGGGATGCTTCTCCAGGGCATCAGTTCTGGCAGGACACTGCAGAGTGGGGAAAGTGAAATGGGCACATCAACATTTCTGCCTCACCATCAGCACAGATGGCACAGGGTTTGTCCTAGTTGAAACTCCACAAGGACATATAAAATGGTAAATAAAATGGTACTCCCCATACATCTCCCTCACTGTTTTCTCCACCTTTCCTTCATTTTCCCTGGCCTTCACACTTGAGAGCTGTGCAACTGGATACAACGCTAAGGGGGTAAAAATTATTGGAAACCACTTTGAGCTCAGAGCATGACCAGTTTTGTTCTTCTTGATAAGACTGAGTGATTTGAGAAAAAAACAGAGTATTATTATGCCATTATTTGAAAAACTGTAGTGCAGCCTCACAAATGCAAAGTGCAAATCTTTGATTGTACAGGCAAACTTACCTTTGGCACTATATACAAGTGCAGATCTAACACTCATTCAGTGGAGGTTTTGATGAAATCCTATTTAACATGAAAAATTATTGGTACCTGAGGACAGATAGATCAACAAGTATTACTGAGAAAAAGGAGCTGGAATAAAAGCTGGAGTAAAAAAAGTAAATAAAAAGAGCTATTAGTAAAAATAATACTCTTAGGCCCATTGTCCTTCACAGTGCCCTTCTGGGGTTTAGGACATCATTGCATTTACTATATTTGCAGTCCAGTACCCAATTGCAGGATTTTGGTAATAATTGACCAGAACCAATTAAAAACAAAATCTGTAAGATTTATGGAGATTGTAAGGCTTAAAACAGAAATAATCTTCAATTGAAGCAAAATTCCTAGGACAACAGAGTAAGCTATAGTTAGAGTGGAATTTCAACTAGCTCTCATCGTAATTTGCAAACATAAACTGAAGTGGTTACTGTATATTCTATGGCAATAATTTATTTTTAAAGATATCTAGCACTAAGCAATTGGCCAGGAGCACTGTAATATATTGATAATGAATTATCTTTGAGCTGCACCTTGCATCTAAATGATGCCAGTGTACTTTCTAGATTAAATACCTGGCTGTTGTAACTCCATTGCAGCTGGAGTGATTTCAGAGAACCCACACTTGTACACCTGAGTGAAACATGCAATGATATTTTTCTTTTTATGCACGTTGACATTCAGCCATTGGTGAACAGCTGTCTGTTAGCTAACAACACTGCTTCATGTGACCTCAGATAATAGTGGTATGAATGACTCCTAGAGGGAAATGAGGCAGACCCAAATCATAAACTGAGAGGTTTGCATCTGAATAAATCTGCTGGGGACCAATTAGCAGCACTATTATTGATCCACATGCTGGAATGCATGAGACAATTATTCAGCCCTTGATTTTTCCCCTATAAATCTGCCCAAGAACAGACATTTTTGTATACAGACTTGTTGAGTCCTTTTGATACCTAATCACTACCATTCCCATCACCAAACACTTCATGGTGGAAGTGAGATTCCCCCATGTAATTTCTTTGCATATCAAAGTCCTTATATTCCTTTCACATGTAGCAGAAATCGCACAAGAAGTCAGGTAAAAATAAAAATAAAAGTGACTCAGAACCTTGTGATTAACCTTCAAGCAATTTATCTAGGATTGATCAGCTAGCTCAAGTCAAATATTAATTACTCACATCTGTTCCTGAGGTAGGTGGGCCTGCCAGAGCCCTGCAACACTTGGATCCAGAAGGCAATTTTCCCATGTTCATGGGTTCTTGGCTCCAGTGTTTTGGCTGGGGTTTTGCCATCTCTCCTTTCTCTGACAGGATGCTGTGCTATTATAAATAAAAAACTCCATCTGCTGTATGGGAAACCGAATTGCAGCTGACGTCCATGTATTTCTCTTGCCTGTGCTCAGGGAGGGCACTGCCATTCAGGCAGCACTGTCACAGGCCTGTAAAGACCCAGACAGGCTATTTGTGTCTCTTAGACACCTTTCCACTAAAATGTAGTAACAACAGAAGGAAAAATAGTTGGTCCTGACATGGACTCCATGAAGGTGGAGTTGCTTCCACTGAAGTAACCCACTGGGATCACTCCAGAGCTGTGTGGCCAAGCACAGGAGGGGCAGTGATTTCAGGAATCCCACTGATTTCAGGAAGCTCTCAATCAGGTCTGAGTGCTCTGCACCACTTTTCCGGGACTCTCGTTTTCCACAGTGCTTGGCACAGCTCCAGAGCTCCCACAAATCCACCTGTGGGCTCACAGCCTGCAGCAGGCTCCTGCAAAGCCTTTCAAGCAGAGGAAGGGCAAATCCCTGCAGGAAGGCATGGGGCTCCTCAGCAGTGGCTGGACCACTGCAGAAAATCACTGGGGTGTTTACGAGATGAGACTACAAAAGCTTAGAGATTTGCACTTCAAATAGCCAGTTCCCTGGTGCAACACAGTTCTTACCCCATGACAGTGCCTCATAGCAACTCCTCATTAACTTGTCTACATATTTTTCCTTTATTGGAATCACAACCTCTCCGACTCCTCTCACTTGTACACACCTACCCAGACCCCTTCCTGCAGAGGCAGGCGTGATGGTGTTGTGAGCAGGCAAGGCAGGTGGCAAGGAGCAAGGTGGCTGTGACCACACAACAGAGCAGGACAGCCTGTTCCTTGCCCCAGGCAGCCAGTGGTGCCTGGCACAGGGGGCCAAGGGACCAGAATGAGGTGATACGTCACGAGTACTTGGGATGACAGCAGCATGCTGGGGCATCAGGGGCAAAACCTTGATATTGCAGGCATCCTATTCCCTCAATAAATCTGTTAATAAAAAAGAACAAGCACTACAAAGTTTGGTATTAAAATACAGAGCTACAGAAAGACACCACGGTAGCGATTCCAGACAGAACTAAAGAAATTTGGAACTCCAGTCGAGATCAACTGAGAAAATGACCTTAACACACGATGAAGAGGGAACCTGAAGTTCACATCTTATTCTTTTGCTCTGGGGCTTCAGAAACCTACCCGACATTTGGAATATGCAAAACATAAGAGATTTCAGAAACAGCAAAATACAATCAATGAACTTTATCCAGTTGTCAAAATGTCAGAGTTGTTTTTAATGAATTCCCGACACTTTAGCACTTGCCTCGACCTTCCAGTGATTTAATATCTACTCCTGATATTTTTCTTCTGATACATATTAACGAGGGGATCTGGATAACTGTACTTGTATCACTAGATTTGGAATGTTGTGATCCCATTAATTAAAAAGCATCAATAATTGTACTGAGTTTGTAAAGGCTGTTCTCATATTTTACATGTGTCCGAATGCTCTCATTTGATGTCAGTGTATACAGCCTGTAATCTGATCAAACTCACGGTAAAGGGTCACAGTGTGATAACACCTTCAGAGCCATCATGGCAACCCACCAGGCTACTGTGAACTCACTACTTTCAAAAGTCTACCTAAATATCTAGCTACAAGACTGTGAGACACACTCACCAAACACTTTTTATTTTTCTAGGGCAATAATTTGCTCAAATGCCATTCAAGTTGTATGGCTTTTTGTTGGTCACTGTTCCGAAATTCATTGTCAGGAGACAGCACTTGGGAATTCAGAGTTTCCAAAGATTTATAAAGCAACCTGGGAAAAAAGCCCACAGAACTAATAAAAGCATTTAAAATAGATTCCAGAAAAAAAAAATACTGCCCTGCTACAATAATAGCATCTCCAAACTATTTTTATACACAGGATCCATCCTTGCCAATTTTACTGTGTCAAATAATCTGGAGAAGAAAATTGTTTTGTGATCATTTAAGATTAATATCTTATGCTCTTATGTCAAGCTGTCAGATAAAGTGCTAAAGTAGAAATAAAACAAGTACCAGATTTCCTTTCTTGTCTGGCTTTAAGAAAAGTATACTAAGTGCCCCAAATAAATGCTCATTATGCTACTTTTCTTAAAATAAGATTAGTGAGAAAATAGTGTAGCACATAAAAAATTCCTCTGCTATCTTAGATTAGTTGGCAGGCCCTGAGAGAGAGACTATAGACATTCCTTTTATCTGATGGAATGAATTTTTCCTTCCTGGACTGAGCTATGGCAGCTTAATTCATTAGTTTTTTGTGGTGTTTTTTTTTTTTTTCTGTAGAAAAATGCTGGTGGGTGAAGGAAGCAGACTGTCTTTGGTAGGACATTATTAACCTAGACTTTGGGAAGCTGCAGTTTGCTGCTCCCTGCAGGCTGGGAAAATCTCTGAAATCCACACTTGCACTGAAATAAATCCCCTGATAGACGTTTATAGACATTATCTCTCCATGCCACTGTTCACAATCTGGAAAATAAGGGTCAAGTATTTTGTCACTTAAAGGAGACATGAAAGAATGACACTGTTTGACTTACAGGTAGTCTGGACAGAGATGTCCACTAGCAAATTATAAAAAAGTGTCTCTGAATTTCATCTCTTCAGCCAAACAAAAGTGTCACCCAACAAAAGTAATAAGCAGAATATTTATGACCTTGTACTAAAAAATATTCCTGCACATGCATAGTGAGACATAAGGAGACAGAAACCTGTGCTTGGAGAGTTAATTTCTCCAGGATGAATGGAGGCTGGTGCCTTCCTGATCTACAGGATTCAGAGTCACAAACCACCTCCCTGTTTGGGGTTTGCACAGTCATCAGGGATCCTGATTGGTCACAGGTGCTCACAGGCTTTGCAGTGCCACAAACAACACTGATAAAGAACAGGCTCAGAAACAATTTGAACAGCCACTAATCTTCTGCAGGTTCAGAGAGATCAGAGATTTAGGGATGTGCACATAATATATTGCAGGGTTTCGATTTCTTTTCAAATTGTTAGGCTAGGGAACGTCAGTCCCTGAGCCTTTAAAGGTATGATCAAAATAAGCAAACACAGAGCAGAGGAATGCAGCACATTTGTCAAGTGGGGTATCGTGATGCCTCCAGGAAAACACTTCTGTCAGTTGTGGCTGCTCCCTGAATGCTGGTGGTGTCATTTAATTAGAAATATCACCAGTTATAGAAAAAAAAAAAAAACTTAAAATTGGGACCAAAACTATTAACTGAAGTTTTGGAAATTAATTCCATCTACAAGCCAAGCAGCGCAGATTTGTCCATTGCCCAGGAAGGCTGGTTCACAAATCAAGGCATCAAAAATTATGTAATATTGTAGCAAATTGTCACTTCTGATTTCTGTGTTGAAAAACTGTGGAGAAGGAGTTTTCTTTGGCAAGGCAAATCAATGCCTACTTTCAGCTACAGCCTACCTTAGTCCTCGATGATAGACATTAGCACCTTCTTACTTTGGTTTCTGCGCTAGCGATGAGTGATATCCCACAATGTGTGTTCTCATTACCAGCACCTTCCCACCAAGAGCAAAACCACGGCAGATTCTCCCAACAGTTATTCCTTGCACCATCTTCATGTCTCTTTCAATAGATTTTGATCAAAACAGCCTGGAAATTCTGGACACAGTGCAAGTTGTCAACGCACACATAGCTTGAACAGTAACCATGGCATTGTTCTGCCACCACTGTACTTTTAAGCATCCAGCCTGGGCAAAACACATTTGAAATCTCCAGATGTGCAACATAGTGCTCTCATGAGCTTCTTGACAAAAACTGCCAAATTAACACCCTGTTAATGATTTAATCTGGCACTTGTACACTGAACTGAAATTGCATAGCTTATGAGGAAAACTAAATCAAGACTAATGTCTCAAATTTCTTATTTAGGAAAACCTTCCAAAATTTTTTAGATGGTAGGTCGTAAATTTCCTTCTTTTCTCCATGTGAGGAGAGGCTGAAAGAGATGGAAATCCTCAGCTGAGAGAAGACTTAAAGGCACTTGATCAATGTACATTGATTAGAAACATCTGATGGGAACAAATGGTGGGGTAGCCAGACTATTCTTAGTAGTGGCCACTGATGGGACAAGAGGTAACAGACACAAATTAGAACACATGATATTCCAACTGCACACAAGAAAACAGGTTTTTACCACAAGAGTTGTTAAAATCTGGCATAGGTTATCCAAGGAAGTTGTTGAGTCTCCATCCGTGGAGATATTCAAAACCTGATTGGATATGGTCCTGGGCAACCTGCTGTTTGGTGACCCTGTTTGAAGTGGGGAGTTGAACTAGAGGACTGGTATCAACACAGGATGAGGATGGACAGGTCAAGAGGAGCCCTGCTGAGAAGGACTTGGGTGTGCTGGCAGTGGATGAGAGGCTGACATGACCCCATCAATGGGCACTTGTAACCCAGAAAGCCAAAGTGCTCGAGGCTGCATCCAAAGCAGCCTGGGCAGCAGGGACAGGGAGGGGATTCTGCCCCTCTGCTTCACTCTGGTGAGACCCCACCTGGAGCACTAAATCCAGCTCTGGGGTCCCCTGCACAGGAAGGTAGGAAGGACATGGACCTGTTGGAGCAAGACTGGAGGAAGTCACCAAGATAGTTAGAGGGATGGAGCACCTCTCCTATGAGGAAAGGCTGAGACAGCTGGGATTTTTTCAGCCTGAAAAAGAGAAGGCTTCAAGGTGACCTATTTGTGACCTTTCAGTACCTGAAGGGAGCCTTGAAGAAAGATGGAAAGGGACATTTTATAAGGGCATGTAAAGAGAGAACAAGGGATTTGGTTTAAAACTGAAAGAAAGTGGGTTTAGATCACACATTAGGTAAAAATTCTGTACTCTGAGGGTGGTGAGGCACCGCAACAGTTTGCCCAAAGAAATGGTGGATGCCACATCCCTGGAAGCATTCAAGGCCAGGTTGGATTAAACTTTAAGCAACCTGGTCTAGTTGACAGTGTCCCTGCCCATGGCAGGGGGTTTGGAAGTGGATCATCTTGAAGGCTCCTTCCAAACCAAGCCATTATGTGGTTCTATGATGACCTTCAAAAGTCCTTTCTGATCCTAATTATTCTGTGTTTCTTTGATTCTGTTTAACTCATAAAGCATTGCATCCCAGACATTATGTGCACTGTAAAGGTTTCTGAGACAATGGATGATCCCAGACTGCTCTAGCAGGATTCATCACAACCAGAACCTATGTATTCCAGAATATCTTATGGCAGCCACAGTCAGTCATCAACAAACTTCTGAAATATAAGAGAAAAAAAATATAGTGCCATTCCGGACACAAAGTACAAATGGTGGGTCATGGAAATTGGTATCTCTTGTAGGTGTTGATGGAAGTATTTTAAATTTATTCTGGGGTTATAGCAGTTGGTCTTGGAAATCTAGTTCTCTCTGGACTCTCACATTTAACATATCAGAAATTGCTTTGCTTCTCAGACCCAGAAAGAGTTGCGGTTACCCATTAGAAATCAGGTTATTTTCTACAAGAGGATGTACTAGACCATTGAATGGTCAGGAACGTGACTAGGCTAAAGGTATTCTGATGGATCATGCTTCATATGTGATCCATGCTAAAAACTAAGAATTGAGACCAAGAGAAAGAAAATATGGATTTTTCTGACACTCTATTTCATCCTTCATTGCTTAAAATAACTCCATGTTTTCAGTCAAAATTAGTGAAGAAGGCTGAATAACAGTGAGGAAACTAAGTAATAAATCTAAGCATTTGAGGTTCTGTTGCTGCAAATACTTCAACTGGTAATTAGTTTTCTTCTAATAGGTTCATTACCACTGGTCGTACTAATTATTTGCATGACTGGAAACATAAGTCAAGTTCCAGTCTATTAGTAAGGTGACCTGAAGGAGCAGACTCACCAAATAGGGATGGGGAACAAGATGGAATTTGGTTAATGTGATTTGAATCTTCATTATATAATTAAATAAAATGAATCACGAATATATCTTCATTATATAGTTCACATTAAAATGTGAAACTACAACCGGTAAATGCAGTTTATTTGAAAATTTATGTCTGACCAAGCCTGATTATAGTGTAAGACCAAGTTCACATCTTCTTAATGTTCTCTCCATCATATCTCAAATCCACAGGTATCCCTTTTTACTTTTTTTAAAAAACCAACACTTTGTAATCTTGGCTAGCCTCATAATAACATGTAGAGTTACAACCACCAATTCTTTGATCCAGAACTACAGCTTGGGAACAGAATATACACATTTTATGAGGAAAATAAAATGGAAATGGGGTAAATGTAAAAAACAAAACAAAAAAAAGTCCACAAACAATACTTTTTCACTTTTCACTTTTGCTGTTTCAGTTGTGTCATCTACATAAAATATTTGCAAATGGTAAGAGAAATGTGGCATCTGGCTGTGAACTAAAGAGTGTTTTTAATAGATCTCAGAAACATATCTGTTGCAAAGCAAGACCCTCAGCTCTCTTATCTAACATCAAATAATTAGCCTCAGTAGTGACAAACTGCTTCCAAATGAATAAGCTTTTGATAGGAAACGATCAAATTTCAGTGGAAATCTGATCATGGGGAAATTGCTCATGGAAAGAAATGGCTGGACACCTGATGCATCTCTTAAAAACAAGGACTCCTTGGTATTATCTCATTTATATAGATATTGCAAATAATAAAACCCCCAAATGTTACTCATACTAAGAAGTTTTGGTTACTTGCAGTTTTCATCTGATTAAAATGTATTAAAATTGAAATTTAAATTTATCTAGAGTTAGAACTCTATTCCATAGTGCTTGTTTTTTGTTGGTTTTTTTTTTGTTGTTGTTGTTGTTGTTTTTTAACATTGCAATCTGGTTTTGTACTTCAAATTTATATTTAAATTTATGCTAGACAATCAATGACAGGCCTAGGAAAAACTGAAAACTAATAGTTTTTCTGTTTTGTTTTGCATGAAACACCTGTCTTTTTAATACTTTCCCCACTGTGTAATATATTTCTTCGCCTGTGTTAATCATAGATGGTTAATGATGGGTAGTTAATGACGCAGTTTTCTATGCAGGCAACCAGTGGAAGTCTCATCATTTTGCAATATATAGCAGCTACCATTGCTTTTAATGGGTAAGAGTTAGGGTTAAGCACTTTTGCAGCTCTGGTCATTTCCTTTTGTTACCTAATTGCCAAAATAACTCTTTGTAAAGACCTGCATTTCTCAGACTGACTGGAAAAGCAAATATTGATGAAAATTCAGGAGTATTGATGGGATGCATGAAGGTAATTGAAATGGAAATGCCTTCTAATTAAATATCTGGTTTAGAATTTGAAAATGTACATTGTCCTAGATAGGTCATTGATCTGAGACTACTGCTCCTGCAGAGCGCTGTGTTCTGCAGGACAAGTTCTTGGGACAGGAAAGAAATCATTTATTCATTAAGGATTTCAAATTGCTATGCTATAAGGAATCCATTCCTCATTTTCCTCCCATCTTCTTCAGTGGAAGCCCAGCTTCCACCATTCTCACACACTTACCCCCGCCTAAAAGCTTCACACATTAACAAATGAGATTAATAAGTCAAAATCTCCTGAACATTTTCAAAAACCATAGGAAAAAATCCAAGAGATATTTCATACTCTGTCCGAAAGGGATAAGATTACCCTTGTTGACCTCTTTCCCTTCTCACCTGTAGAAGACATCCTATTGCATTATAAAAAACCCCAAGGCTCTTGGCTATGGCTGCCAGACTCCAGGCTTGGCATCTGCCTTTTAGACAGGGTGGAGGAGGGCACGTCAGACAGGAGGGAAAACAGAGAAAATTTCCCTGGGAAAACTGCCTTTCTTGTCTTGAACTGATCCACAGACTGACACAATTCTACAGGATGTTTTGATTTCTTTCATACTGACATTTCCTGACAGAAATAATTTTTTTTAAAAAAAAGAGAAAGAAGAAATTTTCCCTGAAAACTTCCATGTGACTGCATTCCAGATCTCATACACTAGCATGTTTTCTTGTTAAATCCAAAGAGTTAAAGGGAAGAGATCTAAACAGCACAGTGATCAATATTTATGTTTGGCTGATGCTAAAACAAGTTCCGGAGATCTCTTGACAGTTTTGCTCAAAGCATACAGTGAATTGCTATAAATATTTTCACTGACATAAGGCAGTGTTGCTCCACTGTGGGAACTCAAAGTAAGCCCTCTGTGCTTAGCAAGCTCACCCTTCAACCACAAGCACCAGGGCAATTGCCACATCACCCACTTCTCTGTATGGCCTCTTCCTGTGGGAGGACAAGCCCTCATCTCCAAGCACAAGTTACCTATACATGCCATTTATCTGGAGCTGAGCAGGTGAAAAAAGGTTTTATCCAGGATCTGCCATGTTCACTAAATAATTCAACAAACTAGTTTTTCTTAAGATCGCTGCCTGAAGGTACATGAATTCTGAGTTTGAACACAGCACTGTTTATTTGGGTTCATTAAGTTCCTACTGATCAGCTGAACTTGTCAAAAGGTTTGGGGTTTTTTTTGATTTGTTGTTTTTGTGTTTGTTTTATTTTGTTGATTTGGGTTTGTTTGGTTTTGGTTTGTATTTTGTTTTATTTGGGGGGATTTTTTGAGCATAAGCAGCATGATGAGCATTTTTTCTCCATAAATATAAAGAAAGTCTCAAATGTTTAAATACAGGCCTGGTCCTTCAAGACTGCTTTGAGGAAATAAGCTGTTATTTGATTTCCTGGTGGGATTAGTTCTTGTTAAATACATTTTTAATGTACTTCTGGTATCTAATGAATTATGTAGCATGCCCCTTTTTCTTCTGTCAAATGAGGTTTGGAAGAAATCAGGTCAAGTCCAATTGCAAAAAAATTATATAGTATTCTGAAATAACCCCTAGTCAGAGTGAAAGAATCATTGTGGTAGAAATTAATTCTGGATAAAAAAAAGGAAAATATTACAAACAAAAACCAGGCCTCCCTATTTTTGTGGCCACCCTTTCCTCCAAAATTTCTTGCCATAGGGCAAAGACCAGGTTCAATTTTTACAGGTCCTAAAGGAAACAAGTGAAAATCAGGTTTGAAACTATTGAAAAAAAAGTTATTTGTCCATCAGTGTGTAGCAGGCCTATGGCACCCCTAAAGGGGAGAGGTTTCTGTGGATATAAATAGAACCCGGACACACCTTTAAAGAGAACCACTGACAGTTATTAAATAGAACAGTCCTGGAATTCCCAGGAAATTCCCTGAGCTCTAAAAGCTCTGATGCAGGAAGAGCACTAGGTAAAATGTCATATGAGCTTGTCCAGTTCCACCTCCTTCCTGGGCATTCCATTGTCATCACTGTTATGATTATTGTGTTCCCATCATTATTAAAGGGTAAAATCCCAGAACAAAAGAAGAATTGCCAAAGTTATGTTAGTTGTTTGGTCATATGTTTTTGTGATTTAATCCCAGCCAACAACAAAGTACCATACAGCTGCTCCTCCACTGCCTCCCACCTCTGATGCCAGTGGGGTGGAGAATCAGAAAGAAAAGATAAACCTAGTGGGCTGAGACAAGGACAAATAAATAATTGATATGCTCATAATAATAACAATCACAGTACAATACAATAATAGGAAGGATAAAGAGAGGGTGAAAGTAACAGAACCCAAGAGAAACAAGGGATGGTCAACACAGTTGCTCACTACCTACTGATCAATGGCCAGACCATCCCTTAACAGAGATCACCCACCTTCCACACAGCTCCATCAGTTTATACTCTAAGCATGACCTTCTGTGGTATGGGATACACATTTGGCCATATCAGGTCAGCTGTCCTGCCCATGCTCCCTCCTGGATTCTTGTGCAACTCTTCATCAACAAATCACGAGACAGTGAAAATTTCTTGTCTTAGAGAAACCACCACTTAGCAACAGCCAAAACATCAGTATGTTATCAACATTATTCTCATACTAAACCCAAAAAACACAGCACTCTGTCAGCTACTAAGAGGAAAATGAACTCCATTCCAAGCAAAACCAGGACATAAGTCCGAATTCAAAACCAATTATTTTTAAGAAAGGGTTGACTGTTATTTCCATGGAATATCACTGCTAATGTAGCAAGGGCATATGTTCTTCAGCATCAGGTGTGGGGATGTCTCCTAACATTTCCCTCCCCTTGGGTTTGCTTCCTTTGTGCTGACACACTGATTAACTCCAGGATGAGTGATGGAATCTCTGGCTAGAACTGAAATTAAGCATGTATTCAGTAAAGCCATTTTACTTTTGTCAAATTCTCTAAAGTTTCTCAGTTCTTTTTTGTTCTTTTTTTTTACCCCTAGTCTACAACATTTTGGTTATTGTCATAAGAAACTGAGCAGGTACATAATTTCTAATTAAACTTTGACCACTACCTCATTTTTTCAACTTTTTAAAAAATTGCATATTTTTAATTTTCCTGACAAGAATCAAATTAAGAGTTTTGAATTGGCTTGAGCTAATACCATTCTCAAAGTTCTGCACATGTACATACTCTATTTTGATTGGAATAACTGGCCTTTCCAGACCAGACTTGGAAGATTATTTGTCATGTGGGTTTTACACTTAATTAAATATCAGTTACCTTGCTTTCTGACTGAAGCAATTTGAACTCAAATATTTCCTAGGGGATTCTGAAGCAGAAAATCATTCTTCTACCTCCCACTTCCAATATGTTGATTTATTTTCAAAAATTTCAGTTTCTGAGGTAGCCAATGTCACACTAACCTTGAAAGAAGAAAAAAGTTCTTTCAAACACAGGGCTTTTACTATTTATGCCCCCACTCCCTCCCATTGTTTTTCAATTTTACTTTTCTTTTTCCTGAAAAGTTGTCATTAATCACTACTGAGAAAGGCTTTAGTTAATCAAAATATACTTTGACACAAGATCTGAAATTTACCTGTTAATATACAATCTCCTACAGTTACTCTGTTCTTCCTCCATCCATTCAAATTCCCTCTGTGTGACTCAGAACTGGAACATGAACTTGGCTTACCCACCTCTCACAAAAGTAATTTTGTCAGCAGTTTAGACCATCTGAAACAGGTTTCTCTTAAATTCTTCTTTTGGAGCTCTGCCCTTGGATACACTTCATTAAATATTAATTGTCCCCAGAGGAAAAAAAAATGGGGAGAGGGTGACTTCTGCTGGGTGGAAATGGGAAAGCCATGTTGCGGGCCCTGCTTTGAAAAGTATATAATTACACATACAAAGCAGAGCAGAGGGGGTTTTTTAGAGGAAAAAAACCCTTCTGGGACATCTGTAGGTGCAACAATTCACCTTTTCACCAGTTTGTCTCTCACTGGAAATGTTTTCAACAGTGAAAGAACTGGAAGGTAGAGATGCAGCACTAGTACCTCATCTCCCTGGGCTTTTTCTGCAGGACTAAGCGTATCCTGAAACTGCTTATCTTGAGACGGCCTTGTACACAAGGTGAGTACAGAGGCGTGTGCTAAGCCACAAGATAGGAACACTGGAGTAGTTTTTCGCATGAACACAATTTGTGAGCAGCCCAGTCAAGGTCCCAGGCACATATGACTTTATCACCCTGTGTGAGTAGCAGCCCTTCACCACCACTGACTAAAGGACACTTGCTGCCGGCACACTGTGAGTGCAGAAATTGGACAGGGAATTTCATGTGTGACATGGGGTTTCCTCACCAGCACCACAGGCAAAGCCACGGATGTCTTTATCATGTCTGACCTTAGTCTCTCCGAAGAGGCAATGAGAATTGCAAGACATCTGGACAACAGATGTGAAATGCAATCCATCCTTGTCTACTACATTTGTACCATTATATTGTGAGCAGAGCTCAGGGACATGTATCATAATTGTAAATGACTACACAAAGTGAAGGATAACTGGGATTTTGGCAATCCACCTCCAGATGGGCAAGGAGATGTACAGGATCAGAATAATCAGGCAAACAAGAGGAGGTGGGAGCGAGTCTGATAATTAATATATGAGAAGGAAGAAATTGTTACTGCAATAAGAAGTAAATTGAGAGCCTTTGGATGAACCCTGCTGAAGTGATCACTGTCCATGCTGTTTGCATTCTCATGTGTTTCTTGGCTTCTTGCTTCCCCTGGTGGCATAGGTGCAAAATTCTGGTGACCAGAGATTGTTTTTGGATGCTTGGAAATTTATGCAGTGATATGACTGGGAGCAAGAACTGTTGCCTCTCACTTGGGGCTGGCTGGGAGCAGTGACAAATTCAGTAACGCAGCATGGGAAATTGTACTGCCTTAGAAGCTAAAATGAACACAGAGTATAAATTAGGACCATAAATAGGGCATTTCTAACACTGGGCTGGAAATCTCATTCCTTTGTTTCTTTTTAGATAGGCACACAAGCCCCAGTAAGAGAACAATACCCCATCTTTCTGTCTGCTATCTAACCATGTATAGAGAGCTCTGCTTCAAAGAGAGAACAATAAAAACACAAGATAAATGATGGATAACAGAAAATGCACCAGTGAACTCCAGCTGACTCAAATTTTCCATAGAGCACTTTTCACACTGGAAAGTATATGGAAAGACTGATTTTGAACAGTTTTATTTTGAGTTTATCAGATTGGCTTGACCTCCCTAGAACTGAAATACAACTTCAAAATAAGTTAAAATGCTCCAGTGTTTCATTTTACATTTTTTCCATTATTTTTCATTCTGAAATAATTTGGTTTGGTTTTTTTTTTTTTTTAGAGATCAAATTAATTTCAGGGAACACAAGCCTCTTTTATCATTGTCCTCCTGGAATTACCTGAAAATCCTTTTTCAGACAGAAACTGAGTTTTGTTTTGTCTTTGTTCAGAACACTTAGAAAGCTGTTTCTTTTTTCCTTTTTTTTTTTTTTTTTTGATAAATCAATCTGTGAAACTGAAAAGTCAGTTGATTACAGAGCTACAAACGAAGATGACCATGCTTCTACACCCCATGAACCACCAGCAGCAGCTCAGCAGTGTTGCATGCTTAGCAAGTAACACAGAAGAAATTAGCTTTCAAGAAATCTTAGAAGAAAAGTGATATAGCGACTACTGGAATTTTGGCATGGGAAACCATGAGAGAACTGGATGGGGATTTAAGGGCCAGCAGGATCTTCAGGAAAACAGTGAAAAAGGGGAATTTATGGGATATAAATGGATTATTGGAGGCTGTCTTGATGCAGTATCTCTGTTCTCTGTTCTCTCTTAATAGCCTGTGTTCTCATTGAAACCTGTCCTTCTGGAGAAGACAAGACCTTGAAAGGACTTGAAGTTAATAAGTCCGTAGACACTTGAGGATGAAATACACATTTGTTATCTCACAATAATTTGATGTATGCATTGAGCATTGCAACTCTTCAAGCTACCTTGCCCTATCTTCCACTCTGTCTTCTAGTGAGGGTCTTCTGGGGAGAGTCTTTCACAAAATTCTGGAAAGCAAATTAGCAATGTAATGTAGTAATGTCATGTTTTATTGACTTCCTTATGCCAACAGATTCAGCTGCATTCTCACACAGACAATATTTGGGGATAAAGGCCAGAAGTTGTATATGACATTGCCTATCATGAAAGTTTTAGAAATGCAGGGAGAAATTCCCTGTTTTTTATTATATGTACTGCACCTTTCTACAGGCTATTGAAAAGCATGTAAAGAGTCTCATTTTTCATTTAAAGGTCACATTTCTTCATACTGCTGATGTTATGTTATGCATTACAGTAGATCAGGCTTTACTCTCACATTGATTAAGAGTAGATAGCAAGGGCTATCAGGGAGTAGATAGCAGATTACCTGCATTCATTGTGCTTATATCAGTAAAAGGAGTTTGCATTTAGCACCTCAGCCAAAGGAAAAAGATCAAATGTATCTATTGAACTCAGTGAGTTATTGATCAGTAGATTTAATTCAACATGTTAAGAAAAAAATGTTGCACAAGAAAGGCAGATGCTATCCTGTCTACTACTAAAACATATGTTTTAGGAGGTGAGAAGATAATTCGCCTCCCTCCACCCAAAAAGCGCAAAAAGCCTTCTAACAAGCCATTAGAGGAAAAAGGTTTTGACTTCTAGGCAATTAGGCTCTTATTCACCAAGTAAATTTCTTTATACTATTACCCTTCAATAAGCCACTTTTTCTGACTTTCTGCCTCTAGCGGGTACCAATATGGAACTCTTCCAGGAAAAAATGACACAAAAAGCTTGTACAGCTATTTTCCCATGCTGTGCTATGAAAGATGTAGAAATCCTTCCTGACACAGATTTTTTTCACTAGCATCCAAAAACACACAGTATATTTTCACTTGATAATCTACAGGGGCTTATAATGGACAAAAAACCCACGTGAGAATGAATACAGTAGATGGCAACTCTGCCTCAAAGTCAAGAAACGCTGATTAAGATTCCCTGTGCAGCTTTCCTGGAGCCTCTTTCTGTGCACTTTTTATGGCATTGTCTCTCATTACATGCTCACATACATCTCTTTTCACAGGGCACGAGTGCACCTTGTGCCTCAGATGAGCAATGATCACTGACAGAGGCATTACTTCATGTTTTCTGCATTGCTCAGCGTGCATAGCACATTTACAGCACCACACCAAGACAGAGAGCATCACTTCATTGCTCATTTTGGTCTGTTCTCCTGCGCATCAGATTTCTTATCCTATCCATTCCTGGCCCCACCTTTTAATCTTCCCATCTTAGTCTCAATTTTCCCAGTCAGACTCAGACTTATCTTGTCTCTGACTCCTGTACTTTCATTCCAGGCTGAGTGATTGCAGTTGCTTCAAGCAGATGCAGCCTTTGTTAAAGTAGAAGCACTAAGAATGAAACCTGGACTGAAACCTGCTAAAGCCCTGAGCAAACACTTGGTAGCCTCATAGGGCTGAGCCCCATGACACACCAGTCTTCAACACTGGTACAGCAGTGCAGGGCCCATGGGCTTGCCTCTCCCTTTCCCATGTCAACTGCTTTCAGCCTCCCTCTACAGATCTATTTTCTCTTTTAATAATCAAACCAGTTTTGTACTACTCTGCATACAAACTGGAATAGATGTCATCATGCAGGGGTCCTGAGACATTATTTTCTAGACAGCAGCAGAAATGGCAGTAATATTGCTATCAATCTCTGTGCCTCCAAAACAGCTCTGATATGCCTTTATAGCAAGGCTTCCACTTTGCCTCAAGAGCAGAAATGTTGACTTGTTCTGTCTAGGTAATATTCACACATTCTGGGTCCTGGACACTAGCTCAAAGGCAAAAGCAAAGCTGTTTTGTCACCTTGCCTTGACATTCTGTGGGACATCAATGCAGAAAGCAGATGCTTACAAAAGTCCATTCATCAGAGAAGAGCTCTATCTCAGGCTGATTCTCAGCCTGCAGCTCTCAGCATTGCCCAGCTAACAAACACATACAGGGGCTTTCTGCAAAACTGCAGTGCAAACAGGAAAGCTTGAGGCAAAAGAACACATGATAATCAACATCAATGCACTAAATGCTTCTATTCAGGATGACATAAGCTCATTTTACGTTTGCTTACCCAGGATTTACTGTGTCAGAAGAAATACTGAAAGATGATTTTTTTCCCAGCTTTTTCATAAATTTCAGTTCCCAGCTTTTATTACTTTGTAATTAGCATGTTGCTTTAATAAAAGCTATACCCAGGGAGAAAACTCCCTAAATAGTCCCTAATTTAGTCCCTCAAAGGGAATTTGGCAACCACCTCAAATGATTACATGGTGATCAAGTAACTGCCTAAAACTGAGAAGCAAGCTGCTGCTCTGCAGCCTCCCAAGTTTTCTGGTAAAGAATTGAGACTTGTGTTGCCCCTATTACTCAGGTAGGAGGTCAATCTGCTGGGTGGTGCTGGAAATTAGACTCTTCCCTTATCTTCCTATCTTGCAAATGCAGTGTATGTTTGGCTCCATGTTTTATTGCTTCCATTCTCATCCTGTAAGGAGCCCTGAGGCCTTATGCCTCTTCTCTGGCATGTGTTACTGCACAGCTGGGGCCAATGCAGCTCAAGGAGAAGGTATACCCTGGTGAGTTGCCTAAGCCTATTCTCACCAGACAACTTACTCGAAAAGTTTCCATCCATCTATTTATCAGATTTGGGAGTCAATTAGCCCTTTCATTTGTAGTATCTGCTTCACTCAAAACTTGGTTTTGTTTATGTTTTCCCTGTGGTCATAAAATATTTTGGTAGGTTTAAGCCAAGCTTTGAGAGAAGTTTTTCAGAACTTTCTAGCCAGATATACACACGTATGTCTAAACCTGCCAGTTTGGGTTTTTATTTTCAGGGCGAAACTGATAATCACTTTTGCATTCAGCAAGACACTGCATGAGTTGAAGTTATGGGGCTTTCCCATTAATTTTTACTCCCACTTTTTTTTTTTTTTCTCTGTCTCAAATTTGCAAGTTGATATACAGTTAACTGTACTGAGATTGCTGATGTTTACTCCAATTTATGCTTGACCTGATGGAAGCAGTTGGGCCTCCTGGTTTTCCTCTGTCAAAACAACCAGGACTCCATCGTGGACTGACAGCATGAGTTCCAGCTGCATGGATAAGGCACTGAGTGAAATCAAAAACTTCATCTGCAACCAGCTGTATGCAGTGTGTGGCAGTGCAACCTCTTCAAGCTGGTGCTGACCTCCAAGAACAAAGCAGTTCAGAATATGTTAAAGACACCATCATGCAAGACAAAGCAGCTCAAAGGCTGTGATCATCTTTAGGAAGCCTCTGGGAACCATTCAGGAAACTCCATCAGGTTTCACAAGAAGATCAAAATGTCTGCCGCGGTGGAAAGTGGAAGTCTTGGAAGAAGATTGTCCTAGCGTTTTCTGCTGCATTTGTTCCTAAGTGTAAGTTCCTTTCTGTACAGGTATTGAGCATATGAAATGCCTTGATGCACCCATTACTCTCTTTAGTAGTTTCATTGTTGGAATAGAACAATGTGCACTCTAACTGCAGATAATCTTTTTTTACTAAATTAAAAAAAATAATAAATCTTTAAATTGAAAGAATGGAGGTTTAGGTTAGATATTAGGACAATCTTTTTTACTTTTGAGTGCCAGTGGTGAGATACTGGACAGGTTGCCCAGAGAAGTTGTGGATGCCCCAAACCTGGGAGTGTTCAAGGCCAGGATAGACGGGACTCTGAGCAACCTGGTCTAATGGAAGGTGTCCCTGCCTGTGGAAGGGGAGGTGGAACTGGATGATCTTGAAACTCCATTCCAAGCAAATCATTCTATGATTCTATGATTGATTCTATGATTGGTTCTATGATTGGTTCTATGATATATTCTATGATTGGTTCTATGATTTATTCTATGATTTATTCCATGATTTATTCCATAATTTAAGAGTTATTTAATAACTGCATGCTGTGAGAGGTTGTTTGTGCTCTCAGTCACAAGGCCATACAGACAGAAGTATATGTATATATACACATACTTCTACACAGAAAGGAATTCTACTAACAGTTAAATGCTCAAATATCTGTTTATGATTCTCCGAGTTCTATTTACTGACATTTCCTTTTTCAGTTGCTAAACATGAGCTCGCTGTTTTCACACTATGAACTCCCTCTGCAGGGAGATAGAGGTTTCACATACAATAGGACAGAAAATAGAAACAGTGAATAATGAGGACAACATGATTTTACAGCAATCACAAACTCAGTTTCTTTAATTCTCTTTGCATGAACTTTACCTATGCAGGTTCTCCTTGTCTTCAAGTGAGGGAAATATTGATCAGAGAATGAATAAAAGAATTATTCACATTTCAATGGCCATAGATGAAAAGGATTCACATATGCTGTTTAATCAGATCCCCAGCACCTAAAAAGACAAATAAGTTTGCTACACAATTTGGACTGAGTAGTCTGTTTTTAATACTGACAGACTCAGTGAGAAAAATCCTTGTGGCCTTGGTTTCTCTGCTGAACTCAGGTAGTAAGATATACTGAAGCCAGTTACAGAGTTCTCATTTTCTACAGCTATCAAACATGACAGACCACTAGACACAAGTCAGAAATATCTCCCAGATAGCATGTAAGTGAACACATTAACAGGAAAATATTCTCAGGTATGTGCGCTAAATGTCTCAAGAAGTCTTACTTTCTTATTCTCATCTGGGATGCAAACAATGCTTGTTTGCTGCTGTGCTGTCTCTACCTTGGGCTGTGGGGCAGCCAGCAGGCACAGCTGGTGGGCAGGGAGAGCAGGTCTGCTGCAAGAAAGGCAGCAAGAGGGGAGGCCGGGGTCAGGGGTATGGCCAGGGGCTGGCACTTCAGCAGTGACTTCTATGGGCTGCATGGGAGAAAGGGCTTCCAGAGTTTCCAGAGTTATTCATGTTAGCCTGAATTAGCCTGAGTTTAGTTTAGCTTTGCTCTTTCTTTGGGGGTTAGAGGTGTACAAAAGAGAAAGTAAAACTGAAGGAAATGGACCCCATTTGAAGAAAAAAAATCTACTGAGGAAAGGAAAAATTATTTTTATATCTTTACACTTAGAATGCTTCATCAAGCAAATGGGAGTGCATTTGCTCTAGTTTAGACTTTATGTCCTAAAATTCAGCCTGTGGAGACTAAGAACCCTTTGGCCAGCTCCTTTGTAAAAGAGGTGGTGCAGCTTTACCTCAAAGTTCTGGCTGATGCAGGATTCCTCACCATTTAAATACTTTGTGCTTAATATTGTGAAGGAAAGATACTGAGGCAGTGGGTGGTACATTTTTCCTTAGGGATATGGTAAAACGTGATCAGAGTACTTTTTAACTGACATTAGCTGTATAAGAGCTAGCTTGTCCTCTGTTGCCTGTCTGCTCAATAGAGAAAAACAATTTGCTTGAGAGAACAATTCACTTTATTTTACAGCCAGACAAATGCAATCCAGTGGTTTTATACTGCTTCCACTGACTATGATAGAGCCTAATTGCTGGGATTTACAAAGGTAGGTGAAATGAATCCCATACAAGCTATCTCACCTTGAAAAATGTTATATGGGTTTTGCACAGCTTCTCAAAACCTAAGATGCGTCAGGAGGTGCTTGAAATCAGGCAGCAGGGTGAATATAGGCATGTTCCTGCATTTTTTTAAAAATCCACAGCCACACTTCCTGGAAAACTGAGTGCAAGATTCTTACCTGTTATAAAATGTATATGCTTAATTTCCCTGGTAACATATGAAGCTCTCAGCCCCGTCTCCTGCCATGCCCAAAATGCTTGGCATTAAGAAAAAGAAAATAAGTGACATTTGTCCCTGAAACAGTCTTCCATTCCCACAAAGCAGTGATGGCCCATGGATTAATGCTAGGCAACTGGGGAGATGTGTGAAAAGTACCAAGGAAAAGCACTCCTTACAGCTGCAATGTTACGATGCTTTCAAGCAGCATAACCAAATAGCAGCTTTCATTCCAGTTCTTCCCATTCCCTTTATAATATCTACTCAGCTGCCACTATGCTCTTGTGTGTGCTTTTCTCATCCTTCTGCTCTCCCACCACAATTTTCATCTGCTATTAGGGTAGCACTGGCAGAGCCCTGTCCCAAACAACTTCCCCTTGGCACATAAGAACCCCCTCCTCCAGACATCTGCTTCCCAGTTGCTATGGAAAGACAAAAATTAGAGACTTGTCTGAACCATACACACCAAGAATTACAGCAGTTTGAGAGTCCCTAAGCAGAAAATATTTCAACAAGACTGTGCTAAGTCTCAAAAACACATTAAACAGAAGTGACTTTCTGTAACAGCATAGTACTGCCAGAGTTGGGTTTTGTTGGCATGAGACACGTCAGCATCTCCCAATATGTATGAGAAAATTTTACATGACATCAAAATCACACTTTCTAAATTCAGAGTGTGCTCCGACTGAATGTGGCATAAATCTCAAGTAATTTCATTGCTATAATAATTCTAGGTTTACGGCAGTGTAATAGGGAATAAAATATATTCTAGCAAGCACTGCTAGTCCTCACTTTAACATAACATTTTAATTTCATGGAGAATTTTAACTAACGCAATTAAAAGAGGAAGATGGAACTAGAACGTGGAAAGAAGTCATTTTCATATGAATTTATTTATAATGGCTTCCTCCATTTAAGCAATGCAACCACTCATCCAGAATGTGGGGGTTTTTTCTAACTTTAGCTAATGTTGATTTAAATACCATTTTAGTAACAGTGAAAGAAAACTAACACTTGATTCCTTTTTATTGTGATTAATTATTCCAATATTTCTAAATATTTTCTAAATACTTCCTGTGTTAGATTCTAATATCATTTACATTTTGTTTCCTATTGTTTTAATTTCATTAGCCCCTAAGAAATTATTCCAGATATTTGCCAGTATAATTTGGAACATAAGCATTATTTAATTTTAAATAATCATTAAAAAGTGCATGATACAAATGTTATTCCCACCTCCTTTTATTTATTCTGAAAACAGGAAAACCTAGTGTCTCCAGGGAGCTGAAAAGCATGCAAAGCATGATTTAAACACTACTAAAATGCAGGTCTAAAGAGATTATTTTAATGTGGTTGAACGACCATTAACCCTGGGATCACATAATTTCATAACCATCTAAAAAAAAAAAAAAACCCTAAAAAACAGTTTAAATAATAAATATTTGTAGACGAGGGCTCAAGGACTGAGCATAGTGAGTGCTTTGAGATATGCCTGATTCTGGAGGCTGCATTTACAGCTTTGAGACATCAGCTTCTGAGCTAGGAGCCTCCTTCATCTCAGCAGAGCTGCTGAATTGTTTTCTCAGGGGTAAATAACTCTTTTCTCAGAAGTAAGCCTTTCCAAAATGTCCAGATGGCAACATTACCTAAGTAACACTCTAGAATGATGCTAAATTTACAAGGTGCCCATGGCAAGGGATATGCAGAGAGACATCTGTGTTTCAATGATACTTCACCAATAGTGAATAACAAAACAGAAAAAATAATATCCCCTCATGGATATAACTTATGATATCGCTCACAGATAACATACTGCCATCCAGACTTCATTAAATGTATACTCCATATGCAAGGATGGAGACTCAACCAGTCCTTTGGGTAACCTCTGCCAGAATTTGACCACCCTTATAGTAAAAAAAATATTTTCTTTGTGCAGTTGGAATATTATGGGTTCTAGTTTGTGTCCATTACCTCTTGTCCTCTCAGTAGTCTTTCAGGTGTGTCAAATGTACCACAGAATGTTCATTTATGGAATATTAGAATATTCAGACCTTCTTTCACAGAATGTTAGAATGCTCAGGGTATATTTCAAAGAATGTTAGAATGTTTTATTTTCTTTTCCTTAAGTTTATTTTCTGGTGTGACCTCCAGTTATTCGACACAGACTTATTTCTACAACTGGATTTCTCTGGCAATTCAATTGTCCTTTAAATATAGCTCTTACACACACCATTAGCAACAACATACAACAGATATGTCACATGAGGAAAGAAGCAAATTTATTCAACTATGGTAACAAAACAAACCCAAAACAAAGCAGTTTACATTTCAGTCATTGTAGTGACTGTCTTTAACTGAAGTCCTACTAACTCACACACTGTGATTCTTTTATTTTTGCTAAATCTTCTTCTGCTTGTAGCGAGTTTTAGAATTCACCACAGTTCCCAATTGTTAATGTACCCATTTTTCACTGTTTCCAATCCACCTCACCTATGAGATGCTTCACAGGATATTTCCTCTAAGGGCTTTCATTAGTATTGACTGTTGCCCACATCAGATGTTTAATGTGCACTGTCAGGTTTAATCATGTGTTTGCTTGAACAAGACCCACTATTGTCTTTGCTTGTATTGCAGAGACATCTTAGTAGGGTTTCTCACTTCACAGATTATTGAATCTTTCTTCGATGAACTGTGCTGTTTGTAGACTTATAACTAAAGGTTTTAATTATTAAGAATCTTCAAGAATTCTGAATGGTACAAGATAAAGGCTTTTCAGTCAGCACCTTGGACTCTGGCTTGCTCTGTGGAACAAATCTAAAATACACAACACATGGAAGCATCAATGATTGTCTGTGTAATACATACATATCTACAAACATAGAGAGAGAGATCCCTGAAGGACCAGCTAAACCAGTTTTGGCTCAGGCAATGTAGTGTGACAAATTTACACATAGACATTTGCTTCAAACACTTTCTGGACAAATTCACCTCTGTTGAGATCTATCACCAGTATGTTAAGTGCTTGTTAAGACTGCATGTAGCCCTCTGGTGATTGTGTTGATGGATGATAGCTTTCCACTGCAGGAAGAGATTGAGCGCCTAGGGCTGATTCTTTCACATGTGTTAGCCTTATTTTTTTGACGATGAAGTTTTGTTCATATGCCAGTATCTTAGCAACAGCAGACAGCTGATTCTACTAAGTTCACTGTTTTCTCCCTGGAAAATTAATACCAGGATGACATCCCAGTTTAACCTTCTATTTTCCTTTTGGGGTATGGAATGTCAGTTTATTTAGTGCTGTGCACTACAAAGCAACAGTTCCGGGAGCAATCAGCCCACAAAGGGTCTGAATACTGTGGCTGTGATCAGGACAGCAATCACACCAGAAATATAGCACCAAATACACAAGTACTTTGGCAGACTGTTATGTTTGCGACCTAAGAGTTTAAATGTCCTGAAATCAGGGACCAACAATAAGAAGGTAACCTGCAACTTCATGAAATGTCTTAAAATGCATCAGCAAGAAACTAGAAGTTTCTGGAAATAATATATTACTTAGAGTACAGAGGAAGAAACATACTCTGTGGGAGATTGTATCTCTACAGCAGTAGGACTGCAGTAATGTTCAGCATGGTACTATTTGAATTGTTTGGAAGACAGCATTAATACCCATATACCTCCAAATATTTTGTGCTTAAGCAAAGATTAGAAACTGGCTCATCCTTTAAGGTTATTTCTTACAGTGTGGAAAGGCACTGATAAAGTTAAATGAAAGAATAACATGACCTATTTTAAGTAATTGTTCCTTTAGGGTCCTGCTTTAAAAACAGCTTTTTCCCCTCCTCTTTGTCATTAGAATCCAAATGTTCAAGGTTATGTTGCAAGGTATGTATTGAGAGCCCAGTTCTGCAGCCCCTATTTGCAAGCTGTAAGGAAGAAAGTGGAACAGGGTCTGTGAGTGGCACTGGTCTAATGTACACGATAGGCAAAAAAAGCACCCCAAAACACGTATTGATTCCAGGCTGATAGGTTCTTTTTCAAACATAAATAGGGTGCACAACGCACTTTTAATATCTGAACAGCAGTGTCCATCTGTCTCACTCTCTTCTTGTTCAGATTTTCCACCTACATCTAGAGCCTGGACCCACATATTTTGGTGTACTCAGTTCTAGCACACCCTAACACTTTTGTATGACTTTCAATAACACTCCTCTGATGTTAATGCAAGAATCTGGCTGGCTGGAGACCTGCCCACTATGTGCTAACCAACTACAGCAAACTTGTATGGGAACGTGAGCCACATCAGCTCCATGAAAACTAGTCTCTCTCCTTCTGAAACTACAACACACATTTCATGCTTCCCTGGCTGTTAATTTGCTTCAAAAGTCGACATTTGCACACTGTGATTGAAGAGCAATAACAAGAACTGGCAACACTTTAAAATTGGAATTCTGAATTAAACATGTTCGTGGTCATCCTGAGACTACACACTGGAAAGGTTTAGCATAAGATACAAAGAGTTTTAACAGGTGTTTATGTAAAGGTTTTTACTTTCAAAGAAGTGTCTTGCTCATTCACTGACAGAAAAACAGGAAGACAGAGGTGGGATTTGGAAGGAAAATCCTTAGTGTATTGTATTCAATGTGCTTGAGTGTAAGTGTCTTGGAAGACATTCATTTTCTTCCAGAAAAACAGTGTCATTAAGAAAAAACTGGCAAAATTTTGTTTGCAATTATTCTTAGAAATAAAAGTCAGATTAACACGGGCCAATTGCAGAAAATGACTAGGGCAATAGCAAAATAAGGAATACATTTTTATGATGACAAAAATAATTTTAAATGGACTTTTCAAGCTTTTTAATGTTAAAATGTATCAATGTAATGTTTAATGTATCAATCAACAGTATTTTCTTTGACTCATCAGGAAAAATTGTTTAAGGCATCAAATTTTAGTCTCTTTAAAAAATTACTATGGCTCAGGAGAATATTAATAATAGAAATCCATATTACTTGCCTAGAATATTATGTGAGGGTCATAATTACACATAAAGATAAAATGCCAGTCTGCAATGTTCAAACAAAATACAGTTATTTTGAAACAATTTTATGATTAACATCTAAAGGTATTTGGGAAAAATATCCACTTGACTGATGCAATTGCTGCATGCTGTTAACAGACCATCTCTGCTTAACAGAACATTTTATTTGAATACAAAAATATGCTTTTTTATGAGCATGAGAACATCGCCTCCTGTCCGAGAGCACATTATTTGCTTCTGTGGGGAATGAGATCCTGATTTTGTGCTGCTCCTATCCTTAGCCTACTATTTTCAAAATTATCATGGAACAAGGTGCTCACACTCAAAAAATGACAAAAGAAAGCAGCCCACAGTTTGATACTTTCTGAAGAAAAGACAAATAAGAATGCCATTGTTTACATATATTTAATTGACATGAATATACATGCAGATAGTGCATGGTTTTCTTTTAGAAGTGAGGATCAAGGTATTGCCTTCACAATACTAGATGAAACCAAAAGAACAGCATTCTAGTACAGTACACCTGCATAACAATTTTATATAAGCAGAAGGATGGCATTTTTAACAGAGTGGATGTTACTTTGGAATGTCTCAATAAAATGTTTGTTGAAATTCTAATCATAACTACAGACAAAAGGTTTCCCATAAATACTTGAGAACAAAACATAGTGCTACTTTACACTCATAATTCTTCATCTAACATTCTCCTTTCTTCCCATTGCTCCTTTTCATCTGCCTAGTCTAACAGTTAGAAAAAGTACTAAAAGCATAAAACACCAATTATTGTTTTAGTTATGTCTTCCTGGGTAGTCCTTAAATCTCACTTGTAATATCCCAATTTTTCTAAATAAAATAATACAATTTATTATTAGAAGTACATCTTTGAAAATTAAGTATTTTAATCAGGAATATTAGAAAATAGTGAGACATAAACATTTTTTATCACTATTGAAAGAAAGGGCAATCCACTCAGGAAAACTACAAGGATATCACGAAGTTATGCAGGAAGAAAATTAGAAAGGCCAGAGCCTAAATGGAATGAAATCTATTAAGTAAGTAAAAGACAAAAAGAAAAAAAAAGTTTTTAAAAATACATTGTCAACAAAAGGAGGGCTAAGGAGTATCTCCATCTTTATCCTGTGCAAGGGGAAGCAGTGGCAAAGGATGAGGAACAGACTGAGATACTTAATGCTTTCTTTGCCTCAGTCTTTAGTAGTAAAGGCTAGTTATCCTCAGGATATCCAGCCCTCTAAATTGGAAGACAGAGATGGGAAGAAGAATGAAGCCCCCATAATCCAAGGGGACCTACTACACCACTTAGACACACAAAAGTCTATGGGGCTGGATGGGATCCACACAAGTGTACTGAGGGAGCTGGTGGAAGTGCTCACCTAACCTCTTTCAATAACTTTTCAGCAGTCTTGGCTAATGGGGGATGTCCCATGTGACTGGAGGTTAGCAAACATGACACCTATCTACAAGAAGTGCAGAAGGAGTATCCAGGAAACTACAAGCCTGTTAGCTTGAGCTGGGTGCCAGAAGATCACTGAACAGACCATCTTGAGGGCCACCATGCAGCAGGTCCAAGACAACCAGGGAATCAGTCCCAGCCGCCATGGGTTTGTGAAAGACAGGTCCTGCTTGACCAATCTGATCTTCTATGACAAGGAGTACTGCTTAGTGGAATAGGGAAAGGCTATGGACGATGTAAACCTTGACTTCCTTGAGCCTTTGGCACTCTCCCACAGCATTCCCCTGGAGATAACGGGTGCACTGTTCACTGAAGACAATCTGGCTGGATAAAACAGATGAAAAACTCTCTGGCCAGACCCAGAGAGTGGTGGTGAATGGAGTTAAATCCAGCTGGTGGCTGGTGACTGCTGTTGTTCCCCAGGGCTCAGCACTGGGGCCAGTCCTGCTTAATATCTTTATTGATGATTTGGATGACAGGCATTATACAGCACTACAAGCTGGGGCAGAGTGGCTGGAAAGCAAGCCAGCAGAAAAGGACCTGGGGGTGTTGGTGAACAGCTGACTGAAGATGAGCCAGTGTGTGCCCAGGTGGCCAAAGGCATCCTGGCCTTTTTCAGAAATAGTGTGGCCAGCAGGACCAGGGCAGTGATTGTCACCTTGTACTTGGCACTGATGAGGCCATACCATGAATGCTGTGTTCAGTTTTGGGCCTGTCTCAAAAAGGAAGATACTGAGGTGCTGGAGCAAGTCCAGAGAAGGGCAATGAACTGGGGAAGAATCTATAGCAGAAATCCTGTGAGAAGCAGCTGACAGAACTGGGATTGTTTAGCCTGGAGAAAAGGAGGCTCAGGGGAGACTTTCTTGCTCTCTACAACTCCCTGAAAGGAGGTTGTAGCCACTTGAGGGTTAGCGTTTTCTACCAGGTAACAAGCAAATCAGACGAGAGAGAATGGTCTCCTGTTGTACCAGGGGAGGTTTAGATTGGATATTAGGAATAATTTCTTTCCCAAAAGATTGTCAAGCATTGAAACAGGCTTCCCAGGGAACAGCTAGAATTATCACTCCTGAAGCCTTTAAAGAAAATGTGGATCTGGCACTTGGGGACCTGGTTTACTGAACATGGCAGTGGTGGAGTAATGGTCAGACTCAATGGTCTTAGAGGTCTTTTCCAACCTGAACCACTCTGTGATTTTATGATTCTGTAATTATATAAATATTTCACACAAGACAAAAACCAGCTTTATTAACAACAAGGTGAACCAGTGACAATTTAATTAAGGGAGTATAGAAGACAAAAACCAAGATATGGGTGTGGCAAAAAGGGAAAAGCCCAAAGCAACTAATTACCATGGGTTTCAAGGAAGGGTAGGGTTTGGAAAACCATAAAACCTACAGTTCCAGAAACATTTGGGCTGCAAAAAGCATGCCAAGGAGGGATGGCATTGCATCAATGCAAATTTTGAGGGCTTTTGCCAGGAGTGCTGAACTACCCTAGATTTTTAGACTGCCTTCTTCAAATGCATTGTCTATGAGAAGACCTGGGGATTATTATTTCCTTTCAAGGTAACTGTCCTCAGATATTCAAAGAGCACAAGCTCTTGAGGGTATTCACCTTCAAGAATGTGAAGCTATACTGGAGCTGCAATAGGAAGTAGAGGAGGCAGCTTCAAAACACAGGACTTTATGGACAACACTTAGGAGCCTTCAAGTGTTCTTGACCCTCACTCCCAGGCCACGACATGATATGACATGACATCCAGTTCCTCAGGACACAGCAACTTCAAACATGAAAAAAATCAAGTTTGCCATCCAAAAGAGCAGTTTAACACTGAACCTGAACTCTATGCCCAATACTTTCTGTTTGCTTTGCTGGGTTAGTTTTCAGATGGATGAGCTCCCCAGTCTGCATGGAGGAGGTGGAAACACAGCTGGGGACACGTTGCAGAGAGATCAGGCAGGTTTGGGCTTGTACCAAGCTAAAGGGGGGCAGCACCACACAGGGACATAAACCTGCTTTAACTGGTTTGGTTTGCAGAAGAGCTCCGTGATTGCCTGTCCTGGAACACTAGAGGTAGAGGTGTGCAGGGCCAGAAATAAGCAGTCATGTGTGGCAAGAGAGGAGCAAAAACTCCCTTCAGCTGTGATTGCCACCCAGCTGCTGAGGAACTGGTAGCATTCAGTGTCAATTCAATCCTGCAGTGCTGGAAGCAAGAGAATATAATGGCTTGTTTTGGGTGGACAGAAAATCTGTGACCACTTTGGGAAGTGCCTCTGTTAACCAGCATGGTGTTAAAATGAACTTCTGCCTAGCTGAGATGGTCTTACCATCACAATCCTTTCTGAAAGTCTCTGTTAGAGTCCATCAGCAATTAAACCCCTCAGGCAATATATGAGACCTTTAAAAAAGACGCTCCACAAAGATTTGAAATACAGTTTTTCACTGCCTTGAACCTACATGTCATCAATTCCTTTATAAATGGAATGGGTATTTCACGTTAATAAATATTTCTAACCCATACGTAAATGCTGTTCTAATTTGATACCATTTTTACTTACTTTACATACTTTAACTTGTGCGCACAAGACCAGAAACTACTATCATGTCATTTAGTAAAATGTCTTTATCTTGGACCCCTAAACTTTACTCCATGCTAAGCTAAGTAATTAACTTGATCAAAGTGTAGGCTGTACTTGATAGCTGTCACAAAATCCCTTAATATTCCTGCAGTTTGATGTCTTCACTGCTTTATTGTCAGCACAGCAGTTTCCTTGCTGTCACCAGCAGATTTTTCTGCTTTCCTTGATTTTTATGACACTCTCTCAGACTTCTCTGTACAGCTTCAGTGCAATTCACGAGTGCCGGGCATTTCCTAAGCTGAAATGCACTGTGGTTTAGAGTCTCCACAGCCTTAGTGTTCAGTTACCAGTGAAATTACATTTAATTCCCAAGCTGTTTACAATTCAAACAAAAGGATTTCTCTGTACAGCATCCAAACCCGACAAAGTTACAAGCACTTAAGCCTTTTGCACAAAGATCAAATATAAAAAAATCTTTCACTTCATATTTCCTTTGGTTGCAGTCTTCTGCATACCATATAGCTTAGCTCGTATCTACAGAGCCTCTTTCTACGTATCACATAAGCTTTTACCGATAAGCTCGCTCTTCTAATCCCCTAAGGGTTCCATACAAATTCAGTCTCTTCCCTTCTAAACTTCTTAATTTCTTACTTATTCAGAAGATATTTCTACACTTGACTACTTAAAGACTTGGAGATGTAATTTTTTTTTTCAGCTTTGTACCTAACTGGCCTATTAACAAATCTATGACTCTTTCCCATTTTCCTAAACCAGGTTTGACTGTACTCATAAGATGGCATAAGGTCTTGAAGGAGCACACTAAAAAATCTGCAGTTAGCTAAGTGCCAATCTGATCTATAAACCCTGTGTCCATTAAAATTTGTTCCAAATATTTTGGCTAACCACTTTTCTACCAGATCAAGCAGAAGGTGCCTGTACCAGAATTCTTCAGACCACCCCACAGGTCCTTTTAGGTCTCTTCCCACTCCTTGACTCCTGAGCTCACCACACCTGGCTGCAGCTGCTCTTCTGCACATCCAGGCTTGGACCACGCTCCTTTCTAGAGTCTCACCATAGTCAGTTCTCTTCCCACCATACTTTGCATCTGCTTTCACCTTGGATTACCTCTCCTGGATCAGGCTCTTATGTTTTCCCTTAGGCCTTCTCCTGAATCATAGGTATTGCATTCTATAATCTTGGCATTGCCACAAAGCCAGAACCAGCCTGGCACAGAGGCAGACTTGCTGTAAGCAGCATTCCCTGGAAACAGCTTAGTGCACTGAGAAACTCTTGAGAGTGAGCAGGCAGGAGGGCAAAGCAATCTCTCTGGGCAATCAGACAGTGAGGAGCTTTGCTGCATCGCTGCTGGCAGAACATCTCAGTTCACACTAAGCTGACCTGGAGCAATGAAGGAAACACTCTCTGCACAGCTCACACCAGGGGACCATGTATGCCTGTGACAGCTCTAGTTCTGGCAGTGTGACCTGCTGCAGGCTCCAGGACCTCGATCGTGTCCTAGGGAAGAATACAGATGTAATTCCCACCTGGATTGCAGATTATAGCCCCTTCCTACATTTATATTTTACAGAATCATGCATTTGTTAGGGTTGGAAAGGACCTCTGGAGAACATCTATTCCAATCCCCTCTGCCAAGGCAGAGTAACTTAGAGCAGGTAACAGGCACAAGTCCAAGTGAGTGAACATCTCCAGAAAGGGAGATTCCACAACCTCCCTTGGGAGCCTGTTCCAGTGCCCTGCCACTCCCATTATAAAAAAGTTGAAGTGTAACTTTGTCTGTTTAAATTTATGGCCATTGCTCCTTGTCCTGTCACTAGATACACTGGAAAGAGCCTGGCACCATCCTCTTGTCACCCACCTTTGGGATATTTATATATGTTAATGAGATCCCTTCTCAGTCTTCTCCTTTCTAAACTAAACAGGCCCAGCTCCTGGAGTCTCTCCTCATCTGAGAGATGCTCCAAATCCGTAATCATCCTTGTGGACCTCCTATGTACCCTCTCCTTCTCTTTCCTGAACTTTGGAGACCAGAACTGAACACAATCAGGTGTGGCCCCAGTAGAGGGGGAGGATTACGTCTGTTGACCTGCTGGCCACACTTATCCCAATGCACCCCAGGATATTATTTGTCCTCCTGGCGACAAGGGCATGGCTGGCTCATGGTCAGCTAGCCATCTACTAAGACTCCCAGTTCTCTGCAGAGCTGCTCACCAGTAGGTCAGCTTCAGCCTGTCCTGGGGTTATTCCTCCTCAGGTGCAGGACCCTACACTAGCCCTCGTTGAATTTCACTAGTTTCTCTCTGTACAACTTTCCAGTCAATCAAGATTCTGCTGAATGGCAGCCCAGCCTTCAGGTGTATTTGGAGCCACCCTTTCTCCACAAAGAGAAAGGAAGCATCCATGACAAAGGAGCACACTATGGGGAAAAAACCTTTGAGAAAAGCTGGACTATAGGTACCTAGGAACTCTTCACTGGGATGCACTCTAAAATAGAGACATTCATCCACCTTTTTTTGCCTTGTTTGATCCACCTTCATGCTGCACACATTTTGTAAGATTCTGCTTTTATTTTAAATAAAGCCTTTAATAATACCCTTAAGTTTGGTATGTCTTTGCACAACCTTCCCAAGGCTCTCAGCCCAGAATGGTAAGACAGGATATAAGAAAGAGCTACCCATAACTGCCACTGCTGCTGCAAACAGGATTGGATGAGGTGGTATCACAAACAAAATAACCAAAAAAGAACAGAAAATATGAGAAAAGAGAGAGACATAAGGAAAAACCTGATTGTGTAAACCTAGCGACAACTATTCATAGCTGCCCATAAACACACGTTGCTGCAATCAAATGCTCTATGCAAAGGAAAGCTATCCCTTGCTGCGGAAGACCTTGTATGTGACTCTGTCATGGACTACCTTCCCAGCACTGGTAAGTAAATGTAGTGGCTGTGGCTGGTGCTGGCACTTCCACAGCAGGTTCCCCTCAGGTTCTTTAGTACCATCCGAGAGCCATCTGCTCTCTCCTGGCCTTTTGGAAGCACAGACAGATCTTTCATAAGCAGATCTTTCTCATGTGCTACAGACCAAACTCAGCTCCGAGCCTGAGGAACTCCCTGTCTTTTCCACAGACACATTGCAACTGCACACACAAAAACTGAGCACTCAGGAAGGTTTCCCATTAATGGTTTCATAAACTGCCAGAGCCACAGAGAAACAACAACCTGCTGCAGCAGAGCACTTCTGTGGCTGCTGACAGACCCTGTTAACCTGCTTGCATAGTTGGTGCTGTGGAAGATGTGGGCATTGCCTGCTTTTCTACAAGTCAGCAACAATGCTAGCAAAGCAGCCATGACAACATACTGCACTGTAAAGTACTGTTGACAAAACACTGCTAGTCTGGACAAGGATGGGAGCTGACTAGTCTATACATTCTTGCCACAGGCTCTAGAAGTCAGAGACACCAAACTCCCTGTGCTCTGCCATGCTCCCCATTTTCAAAAGGAACATTTCCATCAGAACTTGTCCTCAGCCCTCATGTAAAGGGATAAATCTGTTTTTGCTAATAATGAACACAGATTTTTTTTTTTTCACAAGCTGATTTCATTTTATGCCTACACCATGGTCTCTGGAAACTCATTTTACAGGTTGAAGCAATAAAGAAACCTTGCCTAAACTATATTTATACCTTCTGCCAAGAGCACTTTGCAAAGATCTCTGTGGTGTTCTGGAGCCCAGGTGAAGTCAATAGCACCCTGGATAAACATGAGGAACCTGATTTAGGGAACTTGGGAAAACAATATGGAAGATGCCAGACTGCAACCTTTAAAAATTATATTGGTAATTACAGAATAAGATTGCTAAAGAGGAACAGGCTGACAGCATATTGTCTATTGGTTGTGCAATTGCATTCAGTAATGAACAGTCTCTTCTAAAACCTGGCACAGATGGTACATACAATATCAGAGAAATAAGGAGCCCTCTGTGCACTGTCCTCTCCATAGCTTACCTTGCTGTTAATATTTTCTATGTTTACTGCAGGCATAAAAATGTAAGTAGCAAGTAATAAATCCATTAATTTTCCACACTTCTGTAAGGTCTTTGCAAACTTCATTGGGACAAAAAGCCTAGTATTTCACTTTCTTTCCATTAAGAAACCAGTTCATAAAGTTGCAGGTTTTCTTCCTTCTAGGTTTCCCCCACCTTAGTGGAGTTTAAAGTTCCTGTTTACTGAGAGCACACAAGCTGTTACTGATAGCATCAGGCAGCACTGCTGTTGCCTATTTTGCTCATTACTGACACAGATCTACTTTTGTCTATGAACCCTCTATTGCTGCATAGCTTCTTACCATTAATTATTATATGAAAGGTTGAACTGTGAAATCAATATTAACAGAAAATGATCAGTGTATCCTTTCAAGCTCCCATTCTGCCAGAGAAACAACTGCAGAGAAAAAAAAAAAAAAAAAACAATAAAAGCAACAATTTGCACCTTAAAAGGAATGGGAAGCTGGAAAACGTGGACGTTCTAGTTTTTGCCTAACAGCACATAAAGTTTAACCTCAGCATGGTTGAAATAAAACCCAACTCCTGAATTGAAATGAAATGCTTTCCCATTCTACGATCCTTTAACTTTCACTCCCTGCACATACACTTGTACTTAAGAGGGTGCGATCCTGCAGGACACTGGATATCCATCATGTAAACATAGACTCCATTAAAATGGAGATGCAGAGGAGACAATAGGGTAACTTCAGGTTGCAAGGCTGGTCTTAATTTTTGTGTTTATAGTTTTTACATTCTTGATTATGTAAGGTTAACACTTAAAAAAATAAAACGCTCAAGGAAAGAGTTATAATGCGTGATCCCCAGTAATTACTTCTTCCCACAGTCACTAAGATCTGTTTCTACAACCTGTGCATCGACAAGAATACTGCTCAAGAAAAAAATATGTAATTAATTCAAACAATGCTGAATTAACAGTTCTTTTTGTTTGTAATTTACTGAAAACTACTAAAAGGAATCAGAAATGAGAACAGAAAGAAATCAGACTCTTCCTAGTTCCCACCCCAGATGTCCATCCTGCCTATGAAGTTTCACTCCCCCAAAATAACTGAGGTGCAAAGAAAAAGTATAAATTAAGAGATGTAGGCCTTTATCACATCACTTGGCTGAGGAACAGTTGGATTTGCTTCATTTTACTGAATGAGAGGAATTCTTCGAGGAACAGGGGAGCAGAGAGTCCCAAACTTTCCCAACCAGTATGACAAAGACAAGAGTTGCTCAGCACCGCTAACAGTGCACCTTCAGAAACTCAGCGGCAATTTATGCCAACATCGATTTCCATCAGAAAACTCCTCCGCAGCGTGCCGGGCGGGCTTCGGCTCGGGCTCCAGCTCTTGCCCCGCGGGTGGAGCAGCTCCATCGGCCCCGCTCGATGCGGGCTCCTGGCGCTTCTGCTGCCTAGAGGGAGATGAGGAAAGAAACCACCGCAAACCACAGAGCTCAGAAGAACAACGGGTGATGGACGGTGTGCGCTGCCATAGCTGAGCCCGGCAACAACGCCGGGACTGCCCGTGCCCCCGCGGGGCAGCGGGACATGCTCAGTGCGCACGGCGGGCTCCGCCCCCGCCTGACCCGGATACAGACGGCGCTGCCTCCCGGCCGCCAGCGAGCGTGGAGCCGGTCCGGCGCCGCAGCAGCAGCAGCGGGAGCGGAGCGTCCTGGCCGTGCCATGGGATTGTGGTGACTGCCCGGCCCCGCCACCCGCCCGCCCCGCGGCCATGGCCCCCATGGGCATCCGCCTCTCGCCGCTCGGCATGGCCGTGTTTTGCCTGCTGGGGCTGGGCGTCCTCTACCACCTCTACTCCGGCTTCCTGGCCGGCCGCTTCGCCTTCTTCATGCTGAGCGAGCCGGCGGCCGCTGGGCCCGAGACGCCGCAGGGCTCTGCGCCCGGCGGCGCCGTGGACCTGCGGGAGCTGCTGGCCGTGTCCGTGCTGGCCGCCGTCAGGGGCGGGGAGGAGGTGAAGCGGGTCCGCGAGGGGAACGTCCTCAACGCCAAGGCGAAGGGGAAGACGCGGGAGGGGGCCGAGGAGCAGCTGACCAGCGGCGACCTCCTCTCCAACCGCAGGATGTTCTACCTGCTGAAGGGCGCCTTCCCCGCCGTGCAGGTGGGTGCCAGGCGCCCTCCGTGGGCCGGGGGCTGCCGCGGGCCCGGCGCTGGGACCCCGGTGCGGAGCCCCGGCGTTGGGCTGCCCCCACCGCCGCCTCTCCGCTCTGTGACCGCCGGCGGGAAGCGCTGGCCCCGTTTGCGCTTTTCCTTCCCCTCCCGCTGAATTTGTGGCAGTGCCACCTCATTCCGGGGGTGTTGGGTTGCAGGGGAAGGAGTTGGAGCGTGTTGCAAGCGAAGCCGCGCGAGGTGAAACAGTATCGAACGCTACGGGCGTGGAGAGGCGGGGGAAGCACCGGGTCTCGCTGTTGAGCATCACGAGCTCTGTGATTAAGGATACAGGTGATTGCACAGTGCAAATTCCGCCTACGGTCAAGATGCAGAGATTAGGAACGCCGTTGTTTGGTAGCTATCCTTCCTGCCGCCAGTTATGGGGAGAGCTGGAGGAGCAGCGACTGAGAATTCGAGGCTTAGGAACATAAGCCATATAGCGCTGCAATAAGCGAGTGTTTAGCGCTCGTGGTTGTGGGACGGCAGATAAGCACAGCTGTGTCAATACTGTGGATCACTGCCTACCTGAGCAAAATGAGTTTACTTTGCTTTCAGAGGTGTACACCCCTTCCTGCTCTCCTTCACTTCTGAAATCTGGGTCTAACTCTTAAGGTCGCACCCTAACCTTTGAACTATACTTTGAGGATTTGGGGGGTTTGTTGGTATTGTTTCTGCTTTCACTTCAGTCAATGGGAACTTCTGTCTTTTGATGTTAAGTTCCTCAGCTTTTCATGGCCATTTGAAATGGATAGAAAGCCCTAAATTTGGATCTCAGAGGTGGTGATCGCATGCTTCTGTTGGATGGGTTGAGAGAAAAAGTAGCCAAGTCTGTGTTTTGGTTATTAAGTTACTATTCAATTTTCAGTAGCTGTTTTGAAAGTTCCAGGGAAAATGTGTAGTTTTTTGTTTGTTGGCATTTTGAGGTGTTTCTTTGTTTGTTTTGGTGGGGTTTTAAAGTGTTGTAAAGAACTTATTGAATATGAAATCTAGAGGAAACAAAAAATTCTTCTATAAACTTGAGATGTGACTAATCTTCCTCCACAAAAGGATTATGCAGGTTCTGTTTTGAATATTTCCTGGATTGTCTATCAGTGACAAGGCACCTACCTTCACAGGCCCAGTGTTAAAGGAAGAAAAAGTATTGACTGCTGTTCTCTTGCATTATTCAGTGCCCTCAGAGATCTTGGCTTTACAGCTTAGCTGGCTTGAAATCTCTATGCTTTCTCCCCTTTCACAGATGGAGGGACTTCACTAATCTAGATGTAGGAGTTGTCCATGCTTCTAGAGAAGGCTGGGTATTCAGTCTGGGCTTGAAGAACACAGTGAAATGTGTATTGCCTGCTCTGGTCACATGTAAACTCTGCTCTGGAGCCTGGGATCCTTAGCAGTGACAGTCTGACTTGTGTCTTTCTGGCAGAGGGTGTTAACTTTGAACATCTACTTATAAGAAACTTTGCTACTCCCTTTTATTTTTCTCATGGGTGATATGTGCTGCTAGTCTTTAAGAATAGATGGTACTTTTGAAAGTGCAGATGTGTTCTCAAAGGCAGTATAAAACTGAAAATGTGTGCATGGGTCTGTGGAACTGGAAAATACCAGGTATATGTCTTTTCTTTTTCCCCACTCCTCCTTAGATTGACTGAGTTTGAGCACTGAGGATGTCTAGGATGAGTGTACTTGACAAATTTTTCAGGTAATCTGCAGTTATTCAGTCTGACAGATCAGCTGTGGGACATTAAGTATTCTAAGAACATGATGAGGATAATAACAGCTTACCTCATGTGGTGTTTAAAAAATACTCACTAAGCTGAATATACACTGATAAGGCATTTTTTCTCTTAAAGTCTGTGATGAAGATGTACTCATAAACATTGGCCCAAAGTAAAGTTAAAGCTTCCTCTAACTACTATGTACATACTGTGTGTGCTTCTCAGGTGTGAAGGCAAGGTGTCATTTCAATCTACTAATCCATCAAGTGTAACTTCAGAGCAACCCATCTAAAACTGCAGCTCCTTCATAGAACAGACCTGCCAAGTTTTGGTGTGAATTAAAGGATTATAGAAGATTTTCTGAGGCAGTAAAAAATTGCATCCTGTAAGAAATATCTTACTTTATATCTGTAGTCTTATCCCCCTATACAGAGTGACACTTCAGAATAAAAGATGCTGCTGAAGTCAAATAAACCTCCTCTTCTCTCTGTGCTAGAGAAGATGATGCTAATAAAAGCTGTCAAACAAAAACTGCAATAATTCCAAGCGTAAGCTTATGCAAAATGCTGATTTTCTCACATCCTGAAGTTCTTGAGCTTAACAAGAGTACCTCAATATGTAAATTGTTGCCAAATGCCGCAGCTAGGAAGAAGATGAACCAGTATAAAAACTGGTGCTAAAATATGCCTGTAAAGCAAAGGAAATGGAGTTGTTCAGTCCTGTGAGACATTACAGCAGCCTTTCTGTACCTGAAGGAGGCTGTAGGAGAGCTGGAGAGGAGCTTTGTACAAGGGCATGTGTTGACAGAACAAAGGAGAATGGCTTTCAACTGAAAGAGGCCAGGTTTATATTGGACATTAGGACAAAATTCTTTACTGTGGGAATAGTGAGGCACTGGACCAGGTTGCTCAGAGAAGTTGTGGATAACTGCTCACTGGAAGTGTTCAAAATCAGGTGGATAAGGCCTTGAGCAACCTGGTTTAGTGGAAGGTGTCCCAACCCATGGCAGGGGGGTTGGAGTGAGATCTGGAAAGGTGCCTTCCAGCTCAAACCATTCTATTACTCTGTGATTCTCTAAGAATAATCGTGGCTTTGCAATTTTTCAAAATAACCAAGGAGAAGAGTCATTCAACTGAAATAAACTTAAGTCAGTAAGCAGTGTTGGATTCCCTGTTTTATGCTGCTGGATGTAAAAAGGGAAAGCATGAAAACAGTCTGAAGCAGATCTGAATCTCTTAAAGTCTGATTATTAAGGGAATATAGAAGAGTTAGTCTTCTTACTTGCAGAAGCTGGAATAAATCTAGAAAAAGTCTTATTATACTAAGAGTCGGGATTTATAAAAAAAGCCCTTTCAAAATCCAAGGGGAAAAAATCCCACAGAAAGTGTTTGCCTTTGTTCTCTTGAGTAAAGGTATTGTCTCTACAGAGGAACTCCACTGCTGACATCAACTGCTTGGTTTGATATAAATAGATGCATTTGCATCAGTTCAGACTTCTTACTCTTCTTAGGTAAGACCAAAGAGGTGCAGCTCAATTGTGTTTTATCACTGTGTAGATTTAGTGGTGATGTTTTTATATCCCTCACAAATAGGCCTGAGGAAGATAAGGGACAAAGGGGCAAGTCACTTACTGCTACCTTGGATATTACCCAGTGTTGTCTAGTTGCACTCAACATCCAGCAGTAAAAATTTGTATGTGTATTCCATGAAGCATCTTTGTACAGTTGATTTTAAAATACACTTAATGCTAAAATACATGCATTCTCTTGGTGAAGTTCTCAACTGCAGTTACAGGCTCGAGGTGTTACCGCTCCTGCATTACCAATATGTTGTCCTCATTTATTTGTCATGCTAAGAACGAGTTAAAGCTCTGATCCAGCTGTAATCATCCTCTCTGCTGCTTTCATTTTTTATTTATTTTGTTTATCTTTTCTGGGTTACTTCTTTCCTTGTTGGTTCTCCATGCAGCCATATTTACTCTTGTGCTGGCACAGTGGTGGTGTGATTAGGAAGGTGGGAATTAGGTGAGGAGATAAAGGAGATGCTTGATCCAGCCCTGCTGCTGGGATGGGAGTGGACTGGGAGACATTCTTTCCAAATTCATTGATAGACTAGCCAGAAACGCTGGTATGCTCTGCTGAGAAGAGCTTCTGTGAAGAAATTCTCGTGATACCAGGATTTCAGCAGCATTACCTGCTAAAAGATCCCTCTCAGCATCATGCCTTAGGGTCTTACTCTTTTAATGTGGCATGTCCAGGGATCAGTGTCAGGATATTGATAACTGATTGTATCTCAAGTAAAAATTTAAAATAAAAGTTATTTAAAAGAAAGATTACTTAGGAATACCCTGGTTCATTTCCCACTACAGCCTATCTCCAGCACATTTGATCACATCTTTGTGATCAAGCCCTACTTGACAGCAAAGGCAGGAATGATTGACAGACTGTTCCTTGAACTTGCACTTTGACCAGATTACCTCTTGTCCTTTGAAAAAGGCAAATTTAAAGTGACCCACACAATTCTGCTATTTTGTTGCTGTGCTATACTAGAGTTATTTTCACAGGATGCAGATTTCAGTCTTACTGGTCAGATTGTATTCTGCCCTACATTCTCATTTTGTGCTGTTTTCACTTATTTTTGTTCTAGAGTTGCACCAGTTATATCTTTTGTTTTCTGGTGTAAATACTGAAAAACGTTTCATCTTGTTTGCTCCCTTTTTTAAATATTGTGACTGTGGTGGAAATTAAGTCCTCTTCTGTCCCAGTCTTTCTCTTTGAGCATCTTTTTATGAGTCTTGCCACTGTTCTGAATCCAAGTGTTCTTATGTCTCTTTCCCAGTTAAGACTGATGATAGATAACATTTCAAGCTTATGCATGATAATGCTGGAATCAGCGTTTGAAGTGAAACTTAAGGAACATGTCAGTTTTACTTTGATTTTCTTCTAAATTAATCTGACTTTTGAAGATTAATGACTCCAAACATTCCTTTTTTTTAATGAGGCTATCTGAAGTACTTGTCTAGGTTTAAACTCACTATTTACAGGCTTCTGACCACAGTGCCAACAACCGTACCTAAAAAACTGGAATTTCATCTGAGATGGCAAGCTCTGCAACAGATACTGATTCTGTGTGAAAGATAGATATGTTAAAGTAGGTTAAAAAAAGGAAATACTACTTAAACTTCAGAGGTATTGCACTTTAGTGAGTAGTTTCAGTTCAGTATCATTTCGTGTTGTGAGAATAGCCTCCTGAGGTCTTAGGGCTTTTAATAAAATTAATGTTCTTCTGACCTGGATGATCTTTGCAACTGCCAGTGAGTTTCTAAGTAGAACAAGAAGTGTGAACGTTAATCTGAAATCCCAGCAACAGGTGTTTTCTGGAGATACATCTCCTAACATGGGTCCCGAATGATGCCAGATGACTTATGCCCACACTCTCTGCATAAAAATGAAGTTAAAGACTGTAACTTCATGTTAATGAGTTCTGTGATTATCTTTTCAGAGGCAGTTTAAAGTAGTTCATTTGGCTTGTTTGTACACTGTGGGTGTTTAATCTATCAGCTGAGCATCTGGAGAGTTGAATTTCTTAGTGTAGCCTCTCACAAACAGTGCACTTTTTTGGGTATTATCTATTTTATTGGTAGATTTCTAATCTGTCCTTATTTGGATGTTTTCTTAACATGAAGTGTTGCAACTCTTGTGACAAGTAAGTCATCTCTTTGCTAGACTTGGGTCTGTATAGAACTGTAATGGAGAATTTTGCCATCTACTGAAACCACTTGTGTGAGCTAATGAGCAAGTGGCTTTATTTTCCTGGTCTAAAATTCTAGTTGTTTCTGCAGATTACTGGTGGAAACAGTGAATCCTGTGATCTGTGCTGATTCCCTCAATTCCACTTTTGTTGTTTTCACCAACCTCTATTCATTGTAAGTCTGTAGAAGCAGAGTTGTCATTGGATATGGCTTTAAAATTTATTAAATCCTGTTTGTTTCAGTCTGCTTCCTGCTGGCTTAATGGCCGAAGTTACTTAATGAGTTTTGATAAGCACTGATTGAGCTTCTTGACATTTAGGCTTGTCCAGATTCTTCTTTGCATATTCTGTCATCTTGTTCCTGCATTAAGTGACTTCTTGTTGCTAAAATAAACAAAGATGTAGTTGATGGTAGAGGAAAACCTCTGTCTCCCTTGACTTAGGTGCCTTGGAAAAGGCATGTGTCCTTTTTCAGTGTGGTGGTATAATTACAGAAATACTTGTTTTTTTATCAAATGAATGGCAACGTGAGACCAGTGAGTTTTATACCTATTATTTTATACATTTGTATGATTTTATACCTTACACATTTATATGCAAATATACTTTAAAGTCCTAACTTTTAATTAAATTTAAAAGTATAAACCTATGGTTTCTAAACTTAATTACCTTTTAATAAGTTTTTGGTTTTTTTTTTTATAAAACCATGTGATTCAGCAAAGTATTCTTTCCTTTCATAATAAAATCTGGCTTGCTAAAACTCTATGTAAATTGAACCTTGGCTGGGGGAACATTTTTGAAAGGCATGAAGATCACCTGAAAAGCTTATTTTTTCTTTCTAATATGTTGTGGTAATCTAAGGAAGAAAAGAAACTTTTCAAAAACAAGCAGCTGGCTTTAAAAATGTCAGTGTATTGAATAAAAGCAGGGTTGGGTTTGGTTTTTTTTACTATGCTGGTAAGGCTACTATCCAGATTTTTTAAAGCTTAAAGGCATTTTAAATTTACAAAAAGTGGTACTTTGGTTTCCCGGTTTGCATTCTTTTCAGAGTTAGTAACCTAAGCTTTCAAGAAGCAGCTTTCATTCATAGTGAAAACTGCTATTCACCACCCCCAAGTCTGAAAGTTGGAAGGGAGGCATCATGAATAGTCCTGGATGCAGGTGTGCTTAAGTCTTGGTGTGATCTTGGTGTGAATGCATACCCCTCCCTTTGTAACAGATTCTGGAACCTTGTTTTGTAATCAGAGTAGGTTAGATATTTTCCTCAGATACTGGAAATAATGGTGCTTTGAGGGCTTTTTGCTCTCCTGGAGAGTGCTCTCCTGTTGAGCATACTTATATGTCCTGACTTGTCGAGTGGATGTTTACATTCAGATGTTTTGGCATCTCGTTCCTTCATACAATCTGCATATGTACAGATGCTGTGAGAAGCTGAGACAGCTTTCACCTCTGATACATTTGAGGAGAAAAACAGAGAAGTAGAGCCAATGGAGGTAAAACTGTCTGTCTTGTAGTGCAGTGAGTATAGGGTTGCTCTTTGGTGCAGTGCAGCAGCAGTGGTTGAAGGGGTCTTTAAGTTGGGGAAATCCCAAAGACTGCTGGTTGAACTGCTCTCCTCTGACTTGGGACATCTCTGAAGCACAGTCAAATAAGAGCAAATCAGTTCCAGACCTGTGCAGCTACCTCATAGGTCAGGATATCTTCCAAGATGTGTAGCTGCGGGTATCATGGAGTCATAAAATGACTTGTGTTGGAAGGGACCTTAGAGATCATCTGTTTCAACTACCCTGTTGTGGGCAGGAGTGCCTTCCACTAGACCAAGTTGCTCAAAGCCCCATCCAGTCTGGTCTTGAACACTTTGAGGGTTGAGGCATCCACAACTTCTCTAGGAAACATGCTCCAGTGTTTCACCACCCTCACAGTACCTAAAATCTAAGCCAAATCTCTCTTCTTTTAGTTTAAGACTGTTTCCCCTTGTCTTATCCCTATCTGCCCATGTAAAAAATTATTCTCCTTCTTTTTATATAAGCACCATTTAAGCATTAGAAGGCTGCCTTAAGGTCTCCCAGGAGCCTTCTCTCTCTTGCAGGCTGAATAAACACAGCTCTCAGTCTGTCTTTGTAGAAGAGGTGTTCATCCCTCTCATCATCTTTGTGGCCCTTCTCTGGACCCACTCTAACAGGCCTGCATCATTATTGTGCTGAGGATTCCATACCTGGTTGCAACACTCCGGATGGGGTCTCACCAGGGCAGAGGAGAGGGGGATAATCGCCTCTCTCCACCTGCTGGCCATGCTGCTTTTTTTGATGCATCCCAGGTGGTAGTTGGCTGTCTGGGCTGTGAGCACACATCCATGATAAAACCCCAAGTCTGTCTCCATTGTGCTGCTCTCCGTGAGTTCCTCCAGTCTGTACTCATGCCTGGGATTACCCCAAACCAGGTGCAGCATCTTGCACTTGGACTTGTTGAACTTAATGGGGTTTTTGTGAGCCAACTTCTCAGGTTTGTCCAGGTCCCTCAGGATGGGTATCCCTTCCTTCTGCTCTGTCAAGTGCACTGCTTGGCTTTGTGTCATCTGCAAACTTGCTGAGGGTTCATTTGATCTTACTATTGTCATTGATGAAGATATAAAAGAGCACCAGTCCCAAAATGGAGCCTTGAGGGAGACCATCACCGGCCTCCATGTGGACATACAAGTTGTTGACCCCAACTTCCTGGCTGTGTCCATCCATCCAATTCCTTATCCACTGAATAATCTTTAAATCTGTGTATCTCCAATTTGGAGATAATGATGTCATGTGGGACCCTATCAAAGGCCTTACAGGAGTCTGGGTAGGTGACACCAGTTGGTCTTGGCACCCTTATCAACTGTTGCAGTCACTCCATCTAGAAGGCCACCAGATTGGACAGACACGAACATGAACTCTAAGTGGTTGCTCTAGACATTAGTACAGAAGGTATATGTAATTATAAAGTATCTTCCACCATCCACAAATGGCATCTCTGAGTCACTCGGAAAGAAGGTGTTGAAATCACTGTTGGCTTATTGTTTGCAAATGTTTGCATTTACTTTTGTCTCTCCACTTTTTTCTCCATCTCCTGTCACATGGATACAGTTGGCAAAGTTGAGTCTTGGGCATGCATAATGCTTACACCACATAATCACTGGTGAAGTGGCTGTATAGGCCATGCAGCATCAGTGAGCTAACAAAACAGAAAACAAAACACATGTTTTACAAATGTTCCCCTGTGCACACTTCAGGCTTGCAGGCCTCCAGGCTTTTAATTTCCTTGGCCCCATTCAAATCAATAGACTTATCTACTGAGTCACAGAACCATAGAATAATTTGGATTGGAAAAGGCCTTTAAAGCCATCTAGCCCAACCTCCTTGCAATGGGCTGAGACATCCTCAACTCAATCAGGTTGCTCAGAGCCCCATCCAACTTGATCTGGAACACTTGAGGGATAGGGCATTTACTATCGCTCTGGGCAACCTGTTCCAATCTCTATTTTTGAAAGGTAATACCTGGAATACTCTTATGTTCATATTCTGACTGGTAAATGCTAACTTTTCTTGTTACCTGTACTCTGTGTGGAGGGGTTGTTTTGGTTTTTGTTTCGTTTGGGGTTGGTTTTTTTTTGTGAGGTTTTTTTCAGTTTGAGTAGCTTAATTGGTGTTTTTATAATACAGGTGTGATAGTATTTGTGTTGTTCTTGTTTTATTTTCTAATGAAACAGCACTAAGATTTGGATTTCAGAGGACATAATTCTCCCATGGGGTTATTGATGCTCTCAGGAATAAAGGGCTGTGCTACCTCATATTTTTCAAGATATTTTAATATTTGCATATTAAAACATAAAATGTGTATTGAGCTGAAGAAGTATGAAGGGAAGGAGAGGGAGTACTAAATGTAAAAAAAAAAAAATCACATGCCACCAAACACTTTCTAAGAAAAGCATTGCATTTTCATGTATTGATGTCTGGTTTGAAGTATTTGAACAGAAGCTTCTATTTTTTGGAGGGGGAAGTGTGTTTGTATTTATTTTTTCACTTTAACTTACCTTCAATGGGTGAATTCAAAGGTAAAACTACAGTTGTGTTCTGCTCTTTTAGACCAGGAAAAAGCCTGAAGTTGTGCACTGTGCCAGGGGCAGCTTGCTAGTAATTCAAGTAAGTTTTTTGGGTGATGAGCTGAACAAAGACAGCATGAAGTGCTGGTAGGGGCTAAACCAGCACAGGACAAAGAGCCACTGTGAGGTTCCCTGAAGTGGTCAGGACTGTTGGCTGTTCAGAGCACTGCGTTTATCCAGACAAGTTCGTGGTATGCTGAAGTTGCTTCCTGGGAACCTGAGCAGATCTGTGTTCCAGTCACCAGTGTGCCCAACAAGAGCGTTCTCTATGGAGAGGTTTCCAAAGGCTGGAAACACTTGAGTGTTTTGGAAGGCACACCAGGGGCTGATCCAGGTATTGGTGTTGGACCTCTGCTGCTGGCTTCCTTGAGCAGCATCCCTCATTTGTTATGGAATTCCTGCACCTTACAGGCTGATGTTGGGGAAGTTCTGTACTGGTGAGATGCAGCCAGACTGCCTTGCTTATGAAAGAATGGTTTTGGTTTTGTTGGTTTTTTTGTTTGGCTTTTTTTTGGTTTGTTTTTTTTTTTTTTACTTTTCAGCAGTATTCCATGCACTGATTTACATATATTTTATTAAACCTCTGTGCTTGATGCAGTTCTTTGTGAGGAGAACTTTTGCTTCAAGCATAACTGGGGAAGATTGCCAAAATGTAGTTAACCTTCCTGTCAGTGCTCAGCTTCCAGAACTTACCCAGATGGGCTTTTACACCTTACAGCTGCTAGGCAATTAACCCCAGAGCATCTTGCTGAAACAAGGTCTAGTGCCTGAAATATTTGGCCTTGTGATTGTCTTTCTACCATAGCTACTCCTAATTTATGTATGAGGATTTGGGATTGCAGTGAACTACATATCCATATTGCTTGAGAAAAGTTTAAAGTGTAAAGTTGTGGCTTCTGGAGGCTGCCAGCAAATGAGAATGAGAAATAGGAACATGGAATTAACACATAGGCATGTTTTCCAGGTATATTCTCCTTCATTAACAAAAAAAAGAAAATAGGAGGAATAAAAGAAGTTTTAAGTGTTGGTGAGCCCCTCTTAGGCAAATATTTAGCCAAAGCTACAGAGTAAATGTTCGTATGAATGGTAGAATGAGTCACCCACTTGGGGTTTTGGGTTTGTTATTTTTTTTACTTTCTCCAGATATCTGTGCAACTTTATCACTCTTTCCCCAGGTTTTTTCTAGTGGAATAATCATGTCTGTTGAGAGAGACTCCTCAGAAGCATTATAAATGCTGCAGTGTCACGGCCACTGCTACAAAATCTGAGCTGGTAGGTGGTGTTTCTCTGAAAACACGGCCTTTCAGATAGTTTCAGCCTTTACATTCTAGTGTGCTGTAACAACAGGTTTAACAAGATATTCTTCCTTTTGAGCATTGGCTCCAACCCTTTAACATTTTGGAGGCCCCTTTCTTCTGTTGAGGAAATGTTTTCTTTATGATGGTATGTCATGTGCTGTAGTGGAACTTAGACTGCCCAGGGGCTATGTTGAGACTGCCAAGTCTGTGGAACTACTCATCTTGACTTTGCAGTTTTCCCTAGGGGAAAATGCAATCATCAGGTTTATTGTATAGTGACAGATGTTTAATTTGTAAATGTCACGGCAACTTCAAGAGCTCCATGTTTGGCATATAATGCTTCAAATACTGGTTTTACGTGAGAAGACAGTTAAGATGTATGGCTGGAGTTGCTGCAGTTCTGCTTCCTTTTTCTTTTGGAGCTCTCTTGGAGAAAATGGCCCTTAACTCTTGGCTAGTACCCTGTTACAGTTGAGGTGTATGTGATGCCTTTTCTTGTCATGATGTGAGTTATGTAAAAATCCTGCTCATATAAGGTCTGTCACATTCAAATGTAGTCTGATAGCTCCCTCATTTTCATTGTCTTTCTATGTCGCTTGCTGGAACAACTGCATCTCTGGTCATCCAAAAATATTTTGCTATTGCAGTAACAAGGATGTGTTGGGTTTTGCAGAATGTTACTCCAGTCAACAGATTGGTGCTGTGGCTCTGCTATGGAGCCAAACTCTGCTTAATGTACTGAGATGCCCTCTGGTGTGGAGTAAAGTTCATTAAGCTACGCAGCAGGTGACAATAGGCTTAAATGTGACTTTTGACTGCTGTTAATAAATGTTCTTCATGGGCCATCTTAGGACCTTACCCCAACCTACCCTAAAAATGGGTATGGGTTGTTACTTACTTGTTTGTGAAATAAATTCATCTGACAATTGTGTAGTGGTTAAATTCAATTGAGCTGCTTAAATTTCTAGTTGTAACTCAATGCCTGCAGCAGGATATATATATACTAAGGCTTCTTCTTGCCCAAGTCATGCTCAGTCTGCACATTATCTGGTGTTAGTATATCTCTACATTTCCATGTGCTTCTACTGGTCTGTCTAAACAGAATTTTAGGCCCCCTACTTTCTGTGTACTGTATGATTCTCCAGAGTCAAATGTTCTGCCTCTAGTACTTGAAGCAACTGTATTTAAATATTGATTTTAAAAAATGCAGTTCATACTGTGGGAATGTTCAGTAGGGAGAGCTGCAGCCAAAGCAACAGTGTCTAGCTGTGGTGTGGTTCACAGTAAAATCTGAACTGTGGTTTTGCATTGCTTGTCACATGACCATAATAGCTTGAGACTTGCTGAAAAAATGACTAATTCCTGCATTTGAGGTGAAGGAAGAAAGAGAAAATGTGAGCAAACTTGCAATTTTCCTAAGTGTTGCAGTTACTGCATCTGATACATTAATGCAACTACTTTTGTTGTCTCACCACAGATAAATTCTGAGGAGCGTGTTGATACAGCTGATCAGGAGACAGTCTCCTGGGATCACAGTATTCCTGAAGACATAAAGCAAAAAATACAGCCTAAAGAGGTGCCAGCAGAAAGTGTCACTGTGTGGATCGATCCGTTAGATGCTACACAAGAATATACAGGTAGCTGATTCTTGTTCATGAGTGTAAATCGTGTGTAATTCTGATGTTTGCCTTTTACACTGGAGACAAGATAGTAAGTATTTAAAAGGACATCTCTTGTTAGTGTCATATGCCAAAGCTAGCGTGATTTAATTGAACAAATTGCATAAGAATTCGCTGTAGTTCTCAAATGACAGCATTTACTTTTATATATTCCAACTCTGAAATTACTTTGGTATCCTTGCAACTAAGTCATTACTATAATAAATGGTAAATGTCAATTATGATTGTACTGGAATTACACATTTCATTATTTCAGTCATTACTGTAGCAACTCTTAAGTATCTTAGATTTTGGAGGCTGTTTATTTAAAGAGAATACTAAGTAAATATCCTATTTAACTTGATAGAAGGAATTTTTTGTTGTCATTTTTCAGAAAAGCATGCATAATTCAGTCTTTCCCTTTTTCAAACATATTAGGATGTTACATAAGCAGTTCAAGGCAATCCAACTAAAATTCTTGCTGATAAGTACTAAGGAACAACTAGAAAAATGGGAAATTTTTTTGTGATTATGTAATTGATACAATTATCCTTTCCAGTGGATGTTCTTTGGTTTTTGAGTTACCGTTTTTGAACCAATAGAGGATAGGAGGTGGGGCAGAGAAGGGAGAATGCAGGGGCACAGATTTCCATGAAAACATGTTGCATAAAACACAGCTGTTAGCATTAGATCTGGTAGGAGTATAGGTTACATTTACTGAACAGGAAAAATTGCTGGAAAGCTGAAAAGTCTTCAAACTCATTTGAAAACTGAAAGGTTATTTGAAGATACATCAAAGTTACGTAACTGCAAGAGGCAGAATGCAAACTAGTCTTCAGAGAATAATCTGGATAATCTCCTGTCTGTTTTCCTTTTGTGTACCTGGCATCTGATTGTAAACTTGCTCACTTTCTTTTTTTGCCCACAGAGGATCTTCGACAGTATGTCACAACAATGGTTTGTGTGGCTGTAAATGGTAAACCAGTAATAGGCGTGATACACAAGCCCTTCTCATCATACACAGGTACCTTCCATCATAGTCAGTCATAGTATTAATTAAAATTTGATGTTTGAAAGAACATCCATAGGTATAAATGAGAAAATAGTACCAGCAGCAAAAGGATGCTGTTGCAGACCACACAGAGCTGTAGATGTGTTCTGTGCTACAGAACCACAAAGGAAGATGTTGCCCTTGTTTAAAACAAAAATGATTCATTTAGAACAAACTAACTGAAAATATTTTTAAGAGCTAAGATCCCTTCAATTAGAATGCTTATAGCAAACAAAAAAAAAGTTAAACCTACAAATACTTACCAGTTTCATGTGTGCTTTTAGTCTTTAGCAAAAGAGTACTTTGCTCATTTAATAGAATAACTTGGGTCTGTGATAATATACCCAGGAGCTGTTGTTTATTTGGTGTGAATAAAAAAGATGGAATAAAGATGCTAATGGCAACTGTTTGTGTGTAACAGGCAAGACTGTCTAGCATAGCCTTATTGATTATCTGATATGCTTTTAATGCCACAGCTTTGAAGTAATTAATTCTTTAGTATTAATGATGTATCATCGAGCATTGCTGCAAGTTTGGCAATTTGCATGCACTTCTGAAAGCTTCAGAGCAGTTTCAGTATTCATGTCTTACTGTGTATTTAAAACAGGAGTTTCTGTTCACATTTTCCCTTAGGCAATACTGACCTCTAGAGTTCTGAAATTTTGCAGTAGCTCTGGCACAAAAACTAAGTCTGAATAAATGCATTTTGTATTTGTTGTCCTTTTTTGGCCCACTGAACACTCAACATTTTGTACTAAATATTTTGCTGTCTATAAATATGAATTTAATTACCAGTCACTTAAGTACGTGCTGTATTCCAATATGCTTCAAGAATTTTGGAGATTTTGGAACCTATTTTTTTAGGTATCTATCTGAAGAAATGGGGTTTTAGCATTGTAATGTTGAGAATTTATCTGCTTTGATAATAGTGAAATGCAATGTTCAGACATGGAATCAGATGAGATGCAATGAATTCTGTCATTCTGTGTGACAAGTATTCATTTTCCAAGCTGGAAATACTGATATGTTTTGAGTCATATTGTTCCTAATACTACCACACAAATACAAAGCAATAAAGGGCAGTCAGCGTTGTTATTACACAGAGCTCAGTCTGTTGCCAAACAATCTGGCTCTCTACTGAGCTGAAATTGCTGGGTAGTTTATTAAGTAAATGCCAGATTAATGGTTAGGGGATGCCACCTACCAAGCTTGTCTTTGAACTTCATGATGAAACAAATGGAAAGTAGTGGATTCTAAATTCAGTTCTCTGAAACCCAACATCAAATATTTTTCTTTGTAGCACTATCCTCCTGAGCTATTTCCATCTTTAGCATTACTGAACAGAATGACTCCATAGCATTTTTGGTATCTGCTTTAAAGTATAGTGGGGCTTTTTGTTCTTACATAAAAACATTGTCTGAGGAAGTATTGGATGTATTTCTGACTAGGAGCCATCCTTTTAACTTGGGTGGCTTTCCAATTGCAAATTCTAAATATTAACTACAATCCCTCTTACTCTGTTTTTTGGAAGTATAACACAAGAACAGTCAGGCTTGGGACAACGCCGTAAGCACTAATGTGTGTGTGTGGCCTCTTTCTCTTCCCTTGTGCGCACATGTGGGTATGCACCCCATCCTCTGTCAGCCCTATCTTTCTCTTCTACAGAAGTAAGAGATACTAAGTCAGAGGTATCAATTACATATTGTGAAATAAATACCCTTTTATCCTCACACTTAACAGAGATTGTCTTTTGTAAATCTTAGCATAATTTTTGTTTCTCTTGTAGCTTGGGCAATGGTGGATGGCGGGTCAAACGTAAAAGCTCGTTCCTCCTACAACGAGAAGACTCCAAGGATTATTGTGTCCCGCTCCCATGCAGGAAAAGTTGAGCAGGTTGCACGGCAGACATTTGGAAATAAAACTGTGATAATCCCCGCTGGTGGAGCAGGTTTGGTTCTTTAAGCATCCTATCCATTTTATTGCTTCTGAATTTTTTAATGGTATAGCTGTTACTAGACAAAAGGGTGTACTGTGGTGTCTTTTTCCTCATGCCTTTTGATGTTCACATCACTGAAAACAAACACTTGACAATAGAGACAAAATTTTCTTGTATTTAGGAACCTACATGCAAACTTGGACTTTAGGCTGTTCACAAGTCAGTATGTTACTGAATCTAAGCCTGGGCCAGCAATGTTGTTGTGGTCTTTTCAGTGAAACACACCGATGTATGTTCATGGAAGGCACTGATGCCTCAGTGGGAGAAAAAGGGTTGTGTGACCACAGGCACAATCATGGAAGACAATCTGTTAGCTGTTAGTGTGGTTGATTTAAAAAAAAAAAAAAAGAAAAAGGTCATTAAAGTTTGATACTGTTTATTGCATTTATGTCAAAAGAGAAAATTAGTATCACTGAAGTCCATTTTTATCTGCCTCATACTCAATTTAAAGAAGTTTTAGAAGACTTTTTACTTATGCGATGGCCTTGTGCATGTTACTGACAGAACATAAATGGGAAGCACTAGTGTGAACAAGAGCAGTTGTAAAGTCTCAGAAAAGCCATGCAAAATTTTATTTTTACAGAAATGCATCTTTCTGTGTCTTTAATGCAAAAAGCCAGAGCTCCCTTACAGATTGTTTAGTCAAGGTCTTGAAATTCTTCTTGAAAATTACTCTAAATGACAAAGAAAGTGAAAGTGTAAATTATTATAGCAGGTCTTGTCCAGGGCTTGACTCTGTTTAAGAAGATGAAGAAATGAACAGATTAATGAAACAAGAATATTGGCCGAAGAGTTGAAAAATTGAAAAAATTGCATAAAAGAACACTGTTTTGAGCGATTACTTTGTCCTGCATAATGAATAATAAAGGGGAATGCCCTGGGCTGATTTGTTTTATTAAAGAGTGGTGTATACATTTTCCTTCTAGTCTAATAAAAATCCAGGGAGAAAAAGATAGACTTGAGCATGGTACAGGGATTGAGAAATGAGTGAGTAAACATAAAAGCAGAACTATATTTGAGTTTCTGGTCTTGTTCTTTTAATGTGTTTTGACAGGGAAGCTTGGTTTGATTTTTTTTTTTTTTTTTTTTTTTTTTACCTCTGCCCACTTATTCTAGGTTATAAAGTGTTGGCCCTCCTTGATGTGCCTGAAAAGAATCAAGAAGAAGCTGACGTGTATATCCATGTCACCTACATTAAGAAGTGGGACATATGTGCTGGAAATGCAGTGTTGAGAGCGTTGGGTGGCCATATGACTACCCTGACTGGTGAAGAAATTAGTTACACTGGCTCAGATGGCAATGAAGGAGGACTTATAGCCAGTATCAACATGAACCATAAAGCACTAATTGAAAAACTTCCAGATCTGGAAAAAACGTCACACAAATAAGCATGACTGATGGAGAAGTACAAGTTGTGCTCTTGTAGCCTCCAGATGCTCTGTCTGAAGAAGCAGATGTGAAAACATGCTGGAAAAAATGCACGGCAAAGCAAAGCAGTTTGGTGTGGGTTTGGGGACTATATCTTGCATTGGATTTTGTCAGTGGTGGTATTTAAAAAGAATAAAATAATAATAATAATCAGAAGTAGGAAGGGGACCGATGGTCTCACATGTCAGTTTCCATGTTTTATATTTTTTCAGACTGTTTTCATGCAGTTCTTATACTCAAGGTGCATTTACCATATATATTGGTGAACATAGGTGAACTAAAGAAAAATACAATTTTTTTTTTTTGTAAAATAACCTAAGTATTTCTCACAGGAATTTCTTGAAACCTTTTACATCTTACCATAGTTTTAGCGATTCCATAATAAATTAGGTAGGGAAAAAAGCTCGATTTGTATAGGCACCTGATAACTGTAAACAGTTTATCAGGAATCATGACCTCATATTTTGTATCCCTTGAATGGAAAGCACAAGAAGGTTGATTCAAATCTATATGCAGCAACAGTTTATCTTTGACAGTGTGGCACTCTCTGCTTTTTAAGAGGAAAAAAAGAAATGTTCTGTACTATTTTGATTTCTTTCCTGAAGACGTAAACCAGTTTTAGTTCAGGTGGGTTGTGAATATCAGTGTCTTATTAATCAGTGTAATTATTTCCTTACACCTTTTTAAAAGAAGGCAGTGTTTCCTTGTATAGTTTTTAGCAGTTACTTCTTGTCCTTTATTTCTGCAAACGGTGTTGAAGATGCATGCTAGATTTTTCTCTAATGTAGGGCTTGTTCATCATGTGGTGTTTGTGCCTATAAAAGCAGCTTCTTCCTTCAGTACCTATTGTTTTGTTTGTTTGGGTCAGAGTCATAGGGAATGAGTTTTGCAGAAATAGTAGGTTGGCTGGTTATTTCCATTTCCAACACAAGATATAAACCAGCACTTTTTCTACAGCTCCAGGAACAACTTTGTCTTTTTAGCTTGCAGCAGACTCCTTCCTGCAGGAAGCTCTTCAGCCATTCCAAACAGATTGTGCTTATTTGATTTGTGGTAATTTACAGAGAGAGGAGAGACCATGTGAACTTGAATGTGCTTTAGCAAGTTTGAAGAACAATGTGGCACTTGAGGTACAGCAGGGTCTGCAAAACTTTACTGAAAAATGTTCTTTGCAATCCAGTACATACAGAACGTGGATCCTTTGATATCAAATGACAATTAGTAACACCTCCAAAATATGTGGACATCTATCTCTAGACATGTAACCATCTGCAGTGTTGTTCTCTGCATCCACCTGAAAGGTTTCAGAAGGTTAAAATGTATGTGTTGTTTGAATTACGAGAAAGTAAGCTGCCCATGTCTCCTCAAGAATGCTAAAATTCTTGTTAATATAGATGGTTTCTGTTCAAAGTTTTTCAGTATAGGCTTAGGCTGCTTGATCCAAACCCTTAATTCTTTAACTTTTCATATTGTTAATAAGAACTGCTGTTCTGATTAAAAAGAGGTTTTTCTCCTTAGATCAGTAGTGGAGAATGTTTAGATACCGCTTTCAACTTCTTGCTGAAATTCACATTTCCAAAAGACCTCCTGGATGTTGCATAACAACAGATACATACTTTTATTTCTTAAACTTACTGGTAGAGGAGACTGAAGCTTAGTCCTATGAGCCTTTTGGTACAGGTAATTTTTGGAGAACTTCTTTTCTGACACAGACACTATTGCTGCTCTTTGAAAAGAATTTTTACACATGTAGATAATACACAAAGGAATTTTACTTTCAATCCTTAAATTTAAGAAACTTCTATATGCTAAGACAAATAAGTGATCATGCCCTTTTTAAAAAGGATCTGATCTATTTTAAAAAGTTTTTGAGCTTCCAGACTTCAGTGAAGAATAAAAAAAAAACATATTTATCAAAGATTTAAGGCTGATTTAAATGTTTTAAAGCCTAATATAATAAAAAAAAAGCTGTTTATATGTTTATTTGTTAAAGAACATGAGTTAAAATTTAAATATGAGAAATAGCCATAGTTAGCCTAGTATAAAACCTGATTGTGTCACAGAGATCAAATGCACAATATTTAAGTAGGCAATTAAGATAAAATCTGTGGCAACTTGGGGTTTTAGAATCAGCTTGAAATATCTTATGTAAACATGCTTCCTAAAAATGGGACTGCTTTTATTTTGGGGAATGCTTCTATCACTTCCTTGCATAAGCTGTGATCAGACTTCCTGTATGGGAAATGAAAAATGTTATATAATGTACAAGGGCTTACTTGTATCTTAGTTGAAGGCATAGACCAGTGAACAAAAGTATTTGCCTAAGTTATTTTTTCTTAGGAAAACAAAGTACGTTAGGAGAGGTTCTCCTTTCCTTCCTCCCACATGCTGGGTAAAATGCCAAGCCTTCCATTAGGAAGGCTTGTGCTTGTTTAGACACATTGATATCCTAAATTGCTTTGTTGCAATGGATCATGGTGATCAGTACCTTTCACAGGGGACCATTATTGGTCTAATCTCACTCCTGGTGAAATTGAGGAAGAGGTGAGAGTGTAGTGCCCAGTTAATTACTTGTAGTAGAGCCCAAGCTCATAGAGCTTTCCCACAGTTGAGGACTAAGGTAGTGCTTGTGGTCTCCCAGTGTAATTTAAAGAGTAGCTGCTTTGGTGTGAGAATAGGTGAGCAGCTGGTGAATATCGGTTTCAGATGTCATTTTGCAATAAATGTAACTCTTATGCAGACCAGCAAGTATTCACAAGTGCTTGCTTAGTGCACGCCTCCCAGTGCACTTTGTATAGTGTTAACACTCAGTGTGTCATTTCTTTGACTGTGTTTACACTCCATTCTGAAACTTTCTGCTTAAATTCTGGCTTAAATATTTGTTTGGTCTCATCAGTGTGGATGTGACTTAACCTTATGCCCAGAGGGTAGGAAATCCTACCATACCCATATCTCACTGCTGGGCTTACAACAGTGTTCTTTACATCTTAGCCTTTTCCACATGAAGCTGTCACACCATTTTTAGGGATGCTAGTTAAAAACAATTGCATGTTGAGGTGGGTCCTACAAAAGTATATATTTTTTAAAACTCTTAATTTAAAAAAGTCATACTAACATTCTAGTTTCAAATAAGGGAAGTAAAAGAGTGCATTATTTTAGCATTGGTTTTCCAATGGTGGATATTTTGAGTGGCTATTATGATTAAGGTGGTTGCAAGTGAAATCATTCTAAAGCTTGTATGTATTTTCTCTTTCATTCTTCTAAAAAGAGTGTATGATAGAACAGATAATACCTGATACTGTACCAAGAGTCCTAGCTTTCATTCATTGAATGAATGTTTTCTAAATAAATGGACACAGAAATAAATGGGTTTAATATTATTATGAACTGGTTTTGAGATTAACCTGTTTGCCAGACTTTTACAGATGGATTTAAGAGATGTTTGTTCTGATCTACAGCGCACATAGTGATAATGAAAATACTTAGCAGATATGGCATACTTGGATAAACATATAGGTGAAGCTGCAAAGTCATCTAGTGATATTGTTCCATATAATTACTTCATGATTGTTACAGGGGACAGATATTCTAACTGGTTTCAGGTGTGAGAAAAGTTTCGACTTTTTTTTTAATGGCCAATGGCTGGAGACCATAGGTGGGGAGGGGAGTCAGTACTGGGGTTATCTCTGCTTTTTTGTTTATAAGTAAGTGTATTCTAATGTCTTTGTAGCATTCTGTTATCTGTTTGGATTGTACAGCTGTAGTGCAGTATTGTATACTCCTCATTTAATGTCTAAAACAAGGAGTCCGCATCTCCCAAGAACTGTGCAGTGAGAAGTGAACAAGTGTCATTCTGGGCCTCTGCTGTGTTATGCCCACAGAGAATGGCTGATTCATTGTCTCTTGGATGTCATTCCAGTAGCAGTTTCTCTCACAGAAAACTGCTTTTCTAGGCTACTGTCTCCCCAGTTATGCCCAACCTCTTTGTAGATTTGTTTTCTAAAGTAAACTAGAACAGTGGAAAGAAGCAGATGGCTATACTGAAGAAGTTGCAACAGAGGACAATTATTTTTGGTTTTCATTGTTAAATTGCATTGATTGTTTCATGTCTCTTGTCTTTCAGAGGTTAAATAATGATACAGATAAGATAAGACCACAAATAAATGCCTGTGGGATTTTAAGCCCAAGCAGGAGGAGGGCAGGAAGGACTGCCTCTAACCAAGGTGAATCTGAATGGATGGTTTTCAGTCAGGTCACTCATGCTGAGCCCTTCTTCAGTGCTTTAGTGGTTTAGGCCTTTTCACACAAACGATTACAGATTTGACTTTGCCAAAGTATCACTGATAGTTTTGTTTTCTAGTCTGCTGTCCTCAGTGATAAAACTGTGCTATATCCACTTCACTGTAATGTAACTTCCTGAGACAAGATTGTGGGAACTCTGAGGACTCAATTGCCTGACTTGTGAACCACAACTTCTTTATGGCAGCCCTTGCAATGATGTCCTAATACTTGCTGTGTCTTCCTCCCCAAGAGTAGATCATGTACCCACGATTCATATTGAGAAGCTGCTGAAGATTTGTATGTTACAGTTTTCAGATGCCACAGCAGCTCTTTCAGCTCTTCTGTGAGAAGTGCTCATCCAGTTTCCTTCTGAGGCTTTCAGGAGCCAGTAAACAGTGGCCACTTTTCCCTCTTTGCTCTTCCTCTCTGTTCCCTTCTGATCCTTGATCCTTTAGTAGTCTATGTGGACAAGAAAAATGAGAGATCGAAGGTGAAGACATCCCAGAGTGAGAGGACCCCAGCAGTCAGCTAGGGGTTCCATTTATTCTGAAGCTGGTAATGTTTGGAACTAAGTTCTAAGGTAGTGACTGATTCTACCAGAAGTGCAATTGTTGCCAACAAAATACTGGGAACGTGGAGAGATTGATGCAATTAGGGGTACTGAACATACAGAAAAGATGCAGATGGACTAAGGAGAAGTTAAACACCCCAAAAGAAGGAGAACATGGTTTTTCAGTATAATGTTCCAAGCATTTGGCCTTTGTGGCCCCCCTGGGTGCAGAGCTTCGTTGCCTACAAAAGAGGCTGCATTGGCCCTCTATGAAAGGCCTGATTTTGTTGAACTCAAAGCAGTATTCCCATTGAACTCAATGTGAGCAGCCCCAAGCCAGATAAAACAGGAAGAGTAAATTAAGCTAAATTCTGAAAAGTTCAGCCTCGTCAATAGAACAAACAACCTGGATTGTGTTAAAGTTGCCTCTTAACAGCTTCAGGCTACATTCGGAAACGTCATCTCAGTGTCTGAGGTTCTAAGTCTTTCAGGTTTTTTATGGTCTACAGCTGATAGAGCCCATTTTCAGGTAACATTGTTTTCTACTCCAATTATTCCTTATTTGCAATTCACATTTCATTTTTTCTCTCCAAAGGATCAACAACACTCCAGCATTTTTACTGTTGTCCCACCAAGTTGTATTAGCATTTTCCAATTGTGTGCCAAATTGAAATAACAATTCTATAAATAAATTCTCTGAAAATACTGGTCTGTGAGGGTATTTTTCTGTATTTTGTCTTTCTAGGGGGTATTTATAGTTTATTTGTGTTCCAGATTTTTTTTCCAGTAATGCATGTCATGTTCCTTCAGTTGTGCTGTATCCATCGTGTGTGAGACTTCCTGCCTAAGGAATTACTGATAAGTCCAGCCAAGTTTATGATAAATATAATTCAAGATCTCCACTGGTTTTGTTTTCATACCTGTGTTGTTGTGAAAGCTGGTCAGTTTGTGAAAGTGAGTGCTTAGAAATCCCCCAGACATTATTGCTCTTTGGAGCTGAAGAAGTTTTCCTTCCAACATCATTTCCACATCTCTTCCTAATTTGTTACACCATTCTGCTCGAGTCTTTTGTTTCCATGAGAATAGTAGTAGCGGGATAGTAGCTTTACCATTATTAGCCCTTATTCTATTAATGTCCCACTCTTCAGAAGTGAAGCCATGGAGCAAGTTGAAAGATCTTTTAATGTCCCACATCAATATGGCATTTTGGGCAGTTCTTGGACGCAACTTCAAATATGTTTCTTCTCACCCTTACCAAAATGTGCAAGACTGGATGTACAATGAAATTGTTTGTCATCCTGGACTTAGGCAACATATGCCACAGAGTTGTACACAGATGTTAAAACCCTAGATCATGTGTGATCTAACAAGGAATTTGGAGTCTGTTGCAATGCTCTAAAACGCATATTTGGTGAAGATGCAACCCAGAGGAGGAGGGATTCTTTCCATCCTGCAAAGCGAGTAAGTGCATGTCTGTGTGTGTGTGGTACATGGCTTGTAAGCAGCTGTATCCTTTGGGAAGCCTGAAGGGTCCAGATAGAGGCAGATGTGTGCTCTATGCTGTCAGCCATTTACATGAGGCTCTCAAACATGCCTTTCTCACACCTGATCTATCATGTTCTTCCCCAGGGCCAGTGTTTTGTGAGTTTCATTATTTAGAGCAGTGTGAAAGGTAATGTGTAACACTGTACAAAAACTATACAGCCCATGGTGGCATCCTGCTTCACAGCAACATAAATTTATGTCTCCCGTTTCTCTGTTGCATGTATTTTGTTCCACAGCTTCTCGCATATATTGTGTTCCACAACTTCTTGTTTCTGTTTATTCTCTTCAGACAATCATGCTGTCCATATTCAATTCACAGATGTAAGCTAAGCTTGTTAAAAATGCAGTAAGTTTAGTTCATGCTGTGCATGCCTGAGAACCATTTGTATTCTTCTTTCTTTGTGTAGTAGTAAGACCGACATGAGTAGACCTCTCATCTCTTGGCACAGAGGCATCCTGCACACAGAATATTTTGAGCTGGAAGCAACCAACAAAGAGTCCAACTCTTAAGTGAATGGCCCATACAGGGATCAAACCCACAAGCTTGGTGTCATTTGCAAAACTGTGCTCCAAACCAACTGAGCTGAAGGCTTTTCAGGCACTTAAAGCCCTCCTACAAATGTCTGTTCATTCACACTGCTACAATAATTAACACAGTGCTGCACAGCAGTGTTTTAACTTTGTCTGGGACCTAACTTAGTTGCCTAAAGGTGTTGTAGGAGCCTGTCAGTCAAAGACAATTTTTGATCCCCAGGAAAGGGCTGAAGTTCTGCTGCAGAGGATGGAAGTTTGACCTGGCACTAGCAGTGGGTACAGAAGCAGAGATTTAGTCAGGCAGCTGGGAAGGGGCTGTGGGAATGCTTTGCAATCAGGGCAGACAAAATGGAGTGGCTGCCCATCATCTCTGCTGTAGGCCTAATCCTGGTGACCCTTTACTTGTCATACATTCTTCCAAATTAAGTGCTGTGACCTAAATGAAAAGCACTACAAACATGCTAATAGGTAGTAATTCTGTTCGGGTGAAACCAGATAGATTTGGCTTTTATGTTTGAAAACTGCTCATTTTTCTTCCAAAGGGATGTGTTAATTATAGAATTAAGGATGTGTCAAGCTTGCAGCCCTCTAATCTGAACTCCACTCAGGCTAGGTGGGCATGTTCTGTTTGTATTTGCAGAGGGCCAATAACATGGTGCACATTCTATTTCTGCAAGGGGATAGCATTCAACTAAAATAAATAAAGGGGATAAAATAGATATGAGGTCTGTACTACGGGAAAGGCAAGTGCTCTAACCTGCTTCCCATAATTTTCTGGAATCTTAATACCTGAACCTGTTGGAAATACTTGTATCAGCAGTAAAGATTTTAGTTTATTTTAGCAAAAGTAAAGTATTTCTTGTAGGCAATGTTTTCTACTGGAACTGAACTGAACTAACCCAGATCTCTCTTTGCTCTTCTGATAAGATACCAGTCTTCTCTTACAAAAATAGTTTTATGCAGGTATAACAATGGCTTTTGGGAGTCTAAATTGCGCTCCATCCTAATAGATTTAGACCAAGAACACTATATATAGCAGAAAAGCTTTTAGTGTTGACACTGTGATCGCAAAAGGGCTTAGAACAGAGGGGAACAGAGGCCAGTAGAGGGCTCTGTGTTTTCATGAATCCCCTGAAGTGCCAAAAAGATCTTGGTGACTTATGAGCATGCCTGTTTCATCTTTTACAAAGAAAAGTCACCTTTCTTTTTCCCTCACTTGTGACATGTCTTCAGTTAAGCAGGCACAATTTATACAATTTAATCTTCCTTCAAGATATCAAAGAACAGGTTTCCTTTTGGCCTTTCATGTTTAAACATGAGAGCAATTGTACCCATTCTTATCTGGAAATGTTTCATCTTGAAGCAACTCCATCACACATTTCCAGGCTCTTTCAGGCCACTGTGCTTGCAAGAACAGTGACCACACTAATATTTTATCAGCTTCTTGCTACTAAAGTTGTTTGGAATTTCTTATCTCTTGTCATTGGCATTTGTTGTCCTTTGTGTTCACTTCTCACATGCAGGGAAAAAAAGAAGTAATTTTCTCTTTCAGGCTTTTGCAGGAAGCTAGCTGTGCTTTCGTACACAATTGCCCTCCAGTACTGTGTTAAAAATGTGATACTACTTCTTTCTTTGCATTGCCTTTAATTTGTACCACATGGGCTTCTAGTGACTGTCACCTCCAGGCCTGTGGAACCGAGAAAAGAAGAAATGCCTACGTGCCCCATGCTCCAAATGCCCAGCTAAAGCAGGGGTGCATTGCTCTCCACAGACTCTCATTTAGTCAAACCTGAGGCAAGATGAGAGAGAGGAGTAGTTCTGAAGAACATCTGTTTGCTACATCCCAAGCTTCATTCTCCTGCAGAGATGGTTGCTCTCCTGGTGAAAGCCAATGTAAATGTGTCCTTGTATGCCAGAGGGATGATACAGACACCAGAAAGTCGAACAACAACAGCAGAAAGAAGGGCTGGGAAAAGCTAGGCATCCTAATTTTAAACAGCGATTTTGGGAGTTGTCATTTATGTATGCAAGTAATTCCTTCTGTTAATTATATATAGCTGCATATTGAAGTGCAATACTTAAAATGTGGAAATGAAGTTCCTTAGCTACTTTGGGAAATGAAAGAGAATTAAGAAAAGAAAGCTAGTGTTAAAAAAAAAAAAGAAAAAAAAAAAAGAAAAAAAAAAAAGAAGAAAAAAAAAAAGAAAAAAAAAAAGAGAGAGAGAGAGAGAAAGCATTGTCTGTTTGTTTGAGCAGCTGTCCACACTATAAATTGAAATGAAATCACTGAGTCTTTCTTGGTCTGTGTTCAGCATAGGCACTTTCTGCAGTGCAGTCTCTCTGCATCAGGACTTGGCTGAGCTTTGCTGTGTCTGTGGGGGTGGGCTGAGGGTGGTGGTTCATTATCCTGCACATTGACTGGGGTCAGCAGAGGCAAGGCCATCTGCAAACTTGCTGAGGGTGCACTCAACCCCACTGTGCCACTGATGAAGGTATGAAGCAGCATTGGTTTGTGTGGGTCCCCGAGGGGCATTGCTCATCACTGAGCTCCATCTGGGCTTTGCCCTCTGGATGGGACCGTCCAGCCAATTCCTCATCCATTGAAAATTCCAACTATCAACTCCATACTTCTCCAACTAAGAGAGAAGGATAATGTGGGGATTGTGTCAAAGGTCACTGAAATCAAATATTTAGTCTGAAAATTTCATATCAAAGCAAGATGAAAAATCATGATGATGATGTATTGACAGCCAAGAAGAAAATACCCACCAGTGGTATTTAATAAAACTTATTTTCTACCAAAGCAGAAAAATTGCATGGATTAATTACTTAGGTTTTGGGTTGATTTGTGTTTTTTTATTCTTTTGTTTGTAGGTGTTTTTTACTTGAACTAACATCCATTAAGACCAAAAATTATTAAAAATACAAATTCACTCTTTTATGCTTCAATGTTTCAGTATTATATTGTAAATGCCTAACAGACAAAGCATAGGGAATTTGCTTGAAATGGTAATGAACAATTAATGCTTCAAATGTATTTTCCATGTTGGAGAACGCACTCATCTGTATTTATCTGCCATGCCCTAGTTCATGGATGACACTATTAAAAAATGGGGAAAATAATATAAAAAAAAAAGATTTTCAGGACCAACTCTGCAGTCTTTTCAACATCTCTAGAAATATTTTCTCCTAATGGAAGAACCTTTTATTTTATTATATTGAATATTAAAATTCTTGACAGTAACCAACTGTTCCTGTCTCCTCCTTTTTTAAGATTTGGGGATTTATTTACATTTTCAAAGGTCTGAGGAATATTATAAATGTCATATTCTTTGCCTTTTTTTAACACTTCTCCCTTCACAAATGTGGAATAAAAATGGCAGGAGACTACCTCAGATCAACATGATCATATGCTTCTTGTTTTAAGTGGTCCATTGTAGTAATCCTTCTGTTATGTCACCATTATGGTGCCCTTAGTTACAGAGTGGACAGAACATCTGAGGCTCTTCAGATGATGAACTACATCCATTTCCTGCTGCTTCAGTACAGCCATTCTTCCCTAAAAATTTTGAGCATTAGCCAAAGGGCACAGCTCTATACTTTAGGTAGAAATTCAGATCATCCTCTCTCTGTAAGGACATGAGGTGACTCAGGCTCTGTTTACTCCTTGTAACCCTAAGCAGAAATTGGTATTTGTGCAGGTGACAGTAGTTTTGTCTCTGGAGTGTTTCATGTCTTGAAGACTCTACAAAGCATTTTATGATGGGGTTTGACTTAAATCTAAACTGCATTATTCAGCTGATTGCTATAGGGGAAGGGCTTGTACATAAATACTTGAGTGCCTTGAAAATTCTTCCAGGGTGAATTCACACAGAACTCCCTCGTAAGAAAACTCAGGATAGGAATGTAAAGTAAAACTAAATCACAGTGTTCTAGTTTTTGCCTCAGATGTATGACTGTTCTCGGCAAAAGTAACTTTTGAATTTCCCTTCTTTGTGTGGATGTTAGAATAGGTATATTTCTGAACAGTTTTTATCAATAAAGCTGTTAGACATCTGAAACTTCAGATACAATTCTGTTTTTCTTTTGTCTTTTAGAGCCCTTGGTTGGCTCCAAATACTATGTGTATAAAAAGGAAAAGGAACAAGTCTGCAGAACGATTTCTATGATGGTGGAAGCAGTTTTGAAGACAAAATCTGTTTTCAATTTATTCTTTGTTATAAGTCATTAAATGATTTATATCTGATCTAAAAATCAAAACCTTTCCAAATTGCTGCTTCCTTTCTTTCCTTCTAAGTTCCTGGTACATGACTGCATTCTAGTGAGCAGAAACTTGTGCTGGGAGAATAACTGGGAAAGGATTGGGCTAATGTTAGGTGAATTTGAGCATTTCAAGGAACTTTCAGGTCCTCTGTGCTATAGAGAGTAGAAGCAGAGGCTGGAGTGCATTTATCTAGAGGTACAGAGTGTCCCCCACTTTGCACTGAAAGGGCTAAATTGTAGGGAATTAACAACATTTCCTCTTTGGGCTATATGTCTGGAGTCTGGGACAGACTTGGCTTGTGAGCTCATAGAGCAATTTGCTCTCCTCTGCCTCCATTTTGATTTAGAAAATTTTGAATTACATTTAGAAAATTTCTTTTTGAATGCAGAGTAATGGCAAATTTAAAAATGAGCATGAATTTATACTTATGTCGATCTTACTAAGCTCATTGTCTTGGCCTAGCAATGAGGTTAAGGTTTACCTACATTTTTCCTGTTGCAATTTACTCTTTTTGAAAGTGCTAAGGTATCACACAATCACTCAGTAAGTGCTAAGGAGAAGCATCAAAAAATTGATGTTCCAATGCTTTTCTTTTTTTCTTGTGAATTGAAAGACTGAAGTTTTTTGTAGAAAACTAAGCTTGTGGTGGACACCATAACATGAGCCAGGATCACTGTCTCACTGCAAAAAAAAAAAAAGCAAAGCACATGCAAGGTGTATCATGACCAGTAGATAAAGAGAAATGAGGATTATTAAAAATTATGACTGTTCTTGTTATTATTGCTCTTACTTGGGCTTATCGCAGGGAGAAAGGAAAGTAAAGAGGCAATTTAATAGCAGCTTGAAGCATAGCTACAAGAGATATCAGGGTTACAACCCTTCTTGGCAGTTGCAGATGGTGTAACAGAAGGCTTTTGCAAAAACTTCTTCTCTATGAGAGTAAGATGTGGTTGTGGAGTTTCCGGGCTTGGAGGTTTTCAACATCAGGCTGGATAAAACTATAAACAACCAAATCTAGATCTGGTGACAACTGTGCTTGAGCAACCTCTGGGATGGTTGGACTACTGACCATTAGAAATCCCTTCCTCTCAACATTTCTTGAGAGTATGAGATTAAGATTAAAATGTTCTGAATAGTTTCAGGAAAAGCCCTCTGGCAGGACTTTTGGGTCTCCTAGTATTACAGAAGGTTTCACGTGGTTAGCACATGGGTTTCACTGCCCCTTTAAGCTCCTCAAGCTATGACCACTCAGCATCTCTGCAAATCCTGGTTATATCATCAGAGGATGGGTGTGGAAGTAGATAGCTCTCATTTAATGCAAGGCAAAAAGAGTTCTGAAACAAAACTGTATTCCAGGATTTTTTAGTGATTTTTTACTGGATTATTATTTGCCTTGTTTGCTGACATTTTTTATCACAAATTTCTCATCAGTTATTTAAACTGTGCATAAAAACTAGGATCAGTGTACATGAACTTCAGCCTCTTTCAGAGATAAACCCTCTACTGAGAGCCTCTACAGCACTGAGTTACTTCCATAAACAGTAGCTAAGCCAAGTGAAGCAGGGCAAACAAATCAGTGAGAAAGGCGAACAGGCAAAACTATTTGGACTATTTCCAAATTCAGCTGGTTTTTAGTGGAAAAGAATGACATTTAGTGGACCTTTTCGTGTTGTGTAGAAAACATGTCTTGGGCTGAACAGCTCCAGTTGTTCAGGCACAGGCTTGAGAAGGAACACATCCCTGCAGCTGAAAGGCTGCAAGGCTGACATTTGTAGGAATATTTGCTCCATTTATTCTTTCTCCATTTCTATCAGGCAGATATAACAGAATAAACCTTCAGGAAAGGTCCTCAGAGATATCTCCAAATGCTTCAGGTCAGCTCCCAGCCACATAGAGGAAAAGTTGGTTTCAGATCCCCCCTTTTCACTTGTTACCTCTTCTTCCCTCCATTCCTCACTCTAACCTTGGTATCAGGCACCACTCTGCCATGGATTCCTACTGTCACAGCAGAACAAAACCATCTGCTGCTGCTGCCCTTCTCTGGCTTCTTGCTGCCTCAAGCACTTTCCTGACCCTGTGCAGACCTGTTTAATCTCTCTAAGGCAACACAACAACTCACCTGGCAAAAAAATAGGGAAACATTTCATACCTGAGCTAGGCAGTCACTCAGAAGGAAGAGGCAGGAGGCAGAAGCTGAATTGCACTTGCTTGACACAAAAATGCCTGCACTACTCTGACCCACTGTCACTTTGTGCTCATAGCTCCTGAAATGCAATCGTACAATCATATTATTTTCTATTTCAAATGAAGTGAACAGGCAATGTATATTCCAGCACCTATGTTGTGTCAGTCTTGGAAAATTATTCACCTCTGTATTGCTTGACAGCAGAGTTCAATATACTAAAATTAGGAAAGGACCATAGATCATTTTTATAGCTTCATAACTAGTCTCATAAAAAGACTTATGGAAGATACTTGTGTGAGAAGGCTTCTGCAACCTGCACACAGTGGTGCTTTGGAAAAATTCCAGGCTGGCTGTCTGCTCCTTGAACATGTTGTTCTGTTGTTCCAGATTTTGTGCTCTGGCAGCATCAGTGTCAGAAGGATCAGAGAAAGAAGCTTGGACTGCCTGTCCCTCCTCTCTCAGCTTCAGCTGTAACACTAGTATGATACTGGGTAGTGACAAAATTTTTGATTTTCCTAGAGAAATCAAAACATGAATGTAGTGAGTTGCAATCATAGAGGTTCAAATTCGTGCCCCTACTTTGTGATTTTGTGCAAGTTTGCTACCCAATACAACCAGTAAAATTTTCTGTTCACCTCTCCCAACTCTGCAAGTTGAGGGTGGCCAGTTTTGTCAGAATATTTTCTACATTTTGCTGTTGCTGATGAGTTCAGATCTTTATTCCTCTGCCCTGTGACAGCCAATTTTAAGTGCTCATTTTAAATCCATCCATCTACTGTGTGTGCAGAGTACCATCTTGACCAACTCCTTATACACAGGTCAGTCCAAAAAGGAACTTCACCACAGAAGGGTAGCCAGGAATCATCCAAGATTCATTTTTTAGTTAAGAGATCATTAAACCAGGGTATTTCTGATGCCCCAGATTTGCTAATTTCTGGCTAAACTGTATAAACTTGTCCACTGTACTTTCTCAGTCTCATTTCCCACCACACCATGAAAAAAAAATCAAGTCTCTTCCCCTCTCCTTTTATATGTCAGAGCTTTCTTTAGCCAAGGATGACAGCTGCCTGTCCTGTTGCAATGGCAGTGCAAACGTGGTCCACTCTGGTCTGACTGGTCCATGGCCTGACCAGTCTATTTTGGGTTCTCAGGTTATCATTCCATCTGTCCACACTGGGATTTAATCAAGAAATTAAAGTTATGAGAAATAACAGATGAAACAACATACCTTATCTTGGAAATATTCCGTCTAGTGCTGATAAGACAAAAACAAAAAAAACCCCCTGAAAATGGACAATAAATGGACAATACAGAAGATTAGGAAGTTAAGAAATGGTCTTTAGAGCAATAAAAACCATTCTATAAATCACTGTAATAAAGACAATAAAATTTCAGAGATTCACTGGCCAATAGTTAGAAAGCTTAATTTTTAACTCTGTACTTGCATTATTAAAACAACAACATATTATCTCTCTTGAGATAGAGTAACAATTAGCTTTTAAGATACGGTCATATGCATTGTCTGGAGATATGGAATGCTTTTAGATTAATAAGAGAAATTTGATTTAATAAATTGTAGAGAACCTGCCCCCACCCCCACCAAAAAAAGAAGTTGAAGAGTCAGAGCTAGAAGACAGCAAGGAAATTAAAATAACATCTTTCACATTTAAAAGAAATAAGTAGAGATTACACAAATGCACCATTTATTTACCCAAAGTAATAACACTGTCTTCCAGAAACAACATAAAATAAGCAGACAGTGGTTGCCAATGTATTTCTTTGGAGTCCTACTCAATTACAGTATTTTTAGTCATCAGGTTTTACTCTGCCTTCTGTCTGTGGGTTGTTGGAGATCTCCTTATAAAGAAGAGTTGGTTGAAAGATTTGACTGTGCCCCTGGAAAACATTGACCCATATTCCTGGGATCTGGTTTCCTCGTGTGAAAAGGCCACTTGGATGGACCTTCTATTAAACATTTCAGCATAGACACAGAAAACCTCTGGGCTGCCTCCTGTTTTTTCCTCTCATGGCTTCGGCAGAGACTGAGCTGAGGAGCAGAGCTGCTGCACGCAGCTGCACCAGGGCAGGGAGCTGCCAGCGGCTGTCCCGGCACGGGGGTCCCGCTGTCCCCTCCCGCTGGCACAGCCCTGTAGCTGCGGGATGTCGCACGGCTGCGCTGGCCCGGGCTCCGCAGCGGCGCACAGGGACAGCAGCGCACAAATCAGCTGCCGCAGTGGCAGTGATGCCCTTTCGGCCCCACACGGGCCTGGAGCAAGACCCCCACCCGCAGTGCAAGCCCCCCGCCTCACCCTTCCTCCTCCACACAGCTGCCAGCCTCAGGTCTGCACCTACAGAAACCTCAGACCTTCAGAAGAATATCTGGCGATCTATGGTGACAAAAATAGTCTTGAAACAGGTGGAAGGTGAAAGTAAAAATGAATGACTGTAATGAATAGATGAACACCATTGAAACCGTTTCTGATAATCATCCTTAATTTCCTTTTTTATTCTTTCTAATTCAAGTTCTTTAATAAGAAGTACAATCTTCCTCCATTCCTTTCATGTTGCTGCATGACTGGTGAGCTACCAAACACTGCCACAGAGGGGAAGCAGAGTATCATTGTAAATCCATGCTGGTGTAAACAGCAGCTCCAGCTTTCTGATGGAGTTGAAGATGTGTTAGTAAAAGACAAAACTTTGAACGTTTTCCTGCACCAACTTTTTTTGCAGTGCTTCCCTCTCCTTAGTATTTGTTAATGAATCATGACAAACTACCTGGAAATAGGATGTTCACAGGCCGGTTCCCCTTTTGCAGAGTAATGTATTGTTTGGCTGCAGAAAAGCTTCCTTAAGCCTTGTGAATGTCAGGATTGTAGCTTAAAATGAACACAGTTATTTTTAAAGGTACTGATTAACTGTTGAACAGGTTTCTTTTCTGAAATGGCTGACGAGGAACACAGAAGTTTAATGTCACTGGAATAGAAGCATGATTAATGTCACACGAACAGGCTGAAAACTGTGACTGCATGATATTTTTTATAGTCAAACCTTTTGGTGAGCGCTGGCTAGAATAGTCATCTACAGATGTGAAAGTGACCTAGACCGAGCTATCTCCATGCAGAGCTTCTTTTAAATAAATCTTTGAGGTAGTAGATGAAGCTGAAAGTTCCTTTAGTTTGGATGATGAACAAAAGGGTTGTAACAGTATCATGTCCTAGGTATGCGAGAGCTTGTTGCTTTTCCTAATCTTTGTGTGTGCGTGCTTCAGAGAGATTGAAAACCATCAGGGATGTCAACAGCCTGGAAGGCTACAAAGTGAGTGCATGGAGCTAATTTGCCTTTTCCAAAGAAGAGGAGACTAAAAATACATACATGGCAAGAGGGATGAATAGAAAAGATAAAAACTGTGTAAGTTATTTCAAGTGATATCTGCTAGGAGGAAGCTGAATTTGGAAATTAAGTCCTACTAATGCCACCAGCTTTACTGACATCATCAGATTAATGTCATTATTCCTTTAGAATTGCATGTGTATTGACAAGGAAAACTAATAATACCCCCGCTGCCTCTTTAGGAACTACTGTGTGCTCTCAGATAAATACAACAAAATCAGTGCAGCAGCCCAAAGAAAATCTCATGTGTAAAACTTTCCCCACTGAAGTGAGTGGAAAGGATTGATTTTGCACAGATGTTAACATGGCAGGATTCTGATTCAGGCATGCTGCTGATGGGGGGTGCTAATAGGCACCAAAAGCGTGATCTGAAACTTCTGTTTTATAATATGCTGCCTGGTGAAGGCTAATGAAAAAAGCCCAAATGTTGATTTGGGTAAGGTACTAATTACTTTGTTTCTTCTTCCTGTCTGATACCAAATTGTGGAGTGCTTTGAGAGTCCAAGGAGAAAGAAACTCATGCCAACAGAAGGACAGGAGCTAGAACACAGCATCTGCAATAGTGAGACAGCTGATGCACTGTACTCCAACCTTGGAGTCTCCCAGGACTGTACAACCCAGGTGCTTGATTTGAGCTGCATTCTTTTCCCAAGCAGGATACAGGACAGGGTCTGGTGGCAGATCTGAGCACCCAGTCAGGACTGAGGTTCTTCATTTCAGGTGCGAGAATTAGGGTCTATTCCTATAATGCCCAGAGAATCTGAAGAGTGAACTGCCACTGCAGCATTCAGTGAAAACCATCTTAGTTGCTGACCTGTAGGCCTCAGGGATATTAGATTATCCTTTTTAGTTCCCTTTAGCTCGCTCTGTTTCCACTACTTTCATTGATTGCTTCCTGCCCAAACTCTAATGCAGGACTTAGCAAGAATTCGAAAAGGGATTACAAAATCCAAAAAATCTTCAGAAATAGAAACTTGGGTTTCATTTTTCTCAGAAAACAGTGAAGATTATTTTAATGGAATAAATTATTTAATGGCATAATTTAGTCATAGCATGGAAAAAATTATTTTGTGGGGGTTTTTTCAGTTTTTGTGATATTTGTTTAAAAAGGAGAGCTTTTATTCAATGGTATTAAATTCTTTAACTTCACTATTTTAGGCAATTTTCTTTAATTTTTCTTAATGCAGACAAGCTGTTAGAAGAACATTGGTGTAAAAATAGAATGTAAAATCAACTCTTTTTTCCAGTATTGGAAATCCTGTGCACTTCCTAAAGTAAAATTACTACAAAGGCAAGAATTTTAAATAACTGTAATTCCAAAAGATAGCATATATCCATGTTGATTAAGTATTTTATGAAAGTATTAAAATACAGATGACAATATTTTTTTGAATCTTCTTATCTTTATTATGACTCTAATTCAGAGCAGAGAAAACTTTCATTCCTCTGTGTCAGTTACTGAAGTTTTGTTTCTCTTGCTCAACACCCATTTTAAGCAGAGCAGGTGACAGATGATCCAGATGTCAAATGGATTTGTTCATACTCAGGGGTGACAAGGGTGCCTTGAAACAGAAATGCCATACAGTGAGGCATGCCAGACCATGGGATCTCTGTTGGAAAACAACATCCTTGACATCTAATCTACCTGCCATAAATCACCTCTCTTCAAGTTAGACACGCCAGAAAGGTGACTTCAACATTGCTAGAAGGCAAGAGAATGGCTCTGGGGCTGGGAAAAATAATGATGTTTTATCTGTATTTGTTTACTACATAGAAATATTACTAATTAGTATGTTTGTTTTACCATTGCCTGTCACCTTTTCCCAGGGGTTGCATTAATGCAGAGATTTCAAATAGACACATTTGTATGTAAGCTTGGTCAAGATTCTGTTTCACAGATAGCATTTCAGCTGGTAATGTTCATTTCTCTGCCACTTAGAATGACCAGTTTGGAAGAGCACTGGGAGAACAAAATGGACATATTCAGTTACATATTTTCATTTCTTGGAGAAACAGTAAAAAAAAATCTCTGTAATTTTCACTGCTGCTACAAATTTTCAGGGAGCACTGTTTATTTCTTAGACCTTCTCTGTCATATTTTGGTTGGAACATGCATCTTAGGAGGAAATAACACCCCTTTTCCTTTGTCTCAGGCTGATGAAGGCTAGCTTGATGTGGCAAGCTTCAGTCTCCAGATATGAAGCATCAGTTCAGTGACTTTCAAATAAATGCCAACAGTGAAAGAAACCAAACAAAACTACTCCCCAAAAAACGCCTGTCTAGCCTTTTCCAGATCAGGTGCAATTACAATGCCTGGTCCAAAATGAATCCAGACATTCAGTTAAACCAATGTCAAGTCACTTATAAATTGAGCTTAAGACAATATACATTACTCAGAACTTTATTATTAATAATAATATTCTTATTTTATTATTGTTATTTTTCTCCCTGTCTCAACAACAAGATATGGGAAGTATTTCAAATAGAAATTTGAAATCCTGCTCTTTAAACAATCATCAATATTGTCATTTGCCTGGAAGCATCTGTGCAAAAAAAAAAAAGTTTCCATGGGAACAGTAGGTGATTCTGTCATGCCTTTAACCTCTCTAATCCCAGGGGTGGGAGATTGAACCAGAGTCTTCAGCTCTGGCAATTGTACTTGTGCTGGTTGTTTCTAGTCCAGAAGTGAACATATTCAGTGGGGGAAAATGGTGATTCATATATATTAGTAATGTAAGGTCTACCTTGAAGTATGATTTCCTGAAAAGAACCACCCTGCTCTACCAAAAATGGTCAAAGCCCCACATTAGGACGCAGATTTAGAAGTAATTTGGAAAAAAAAAAAAAAATATATATATATATATATATATATTTAAAAAGGGAAAAAATTAATCCTCTAGAATAAAACTAGCTTATGTTTCTAGCCTGAGTCACTGAAATTAGTCTTCATATTGATTAACTGCTGATTAATTACTGTCAGTTAACATTGAGAAAGAACATTTGTATCCATCCCCCCCATTACATCTGTTTTATTTAGATCTTGTTCTTTAAAGAAAATTTCTGTTTAAGTCCACAGTACTTTGAACAATTATTATAGGAACAACATCCAATGGAATAAAGGCTCATGCTCTAATTTTGCTATTTAGCAATCAAGTGAGAAACCAGAAAGTAGAAAAAACTCACTTTGAGGATAACTGCTTCAGTATCAGCTCCTCGTCTGATAAAAGAGACAATTTTTTTGGTTTTAACGATGATGAGGAGCTCAAATGTGTTATTAAACCTCAGTCACTGATATTTTCTATAGAAATCTTGAAAGAAAACAAGACAAAAATGGGTAAACATAGAATTTCATCATTAATTTGGAAGTACTTTGACCATAATACACATGCAGTTTATTTTAAATTACTCTGACAAAGAAAAAGGTTCAGTAGGATGACGTCTTGTGTCTTTTTAAACCAGTATGTTAAAACAAAAGAGGTTCTTGGGAAAAAAACTCTGTAAAAAAACCCCATGTCACTAAATAACATAACAAAAAAATCTTCTTTCAATTGCAAAGCCAAAATGACCATTTGGAAATGACATTCTTTTTCAATCTCAGTAGCATTTGCAAACCATGCTCTGTGCTCTCTGGCTAATATTGGAAAGTCCAGGTTGCTTATTACTTTCTTTCCTATGAAAGGATGCTAAATATGTATCCTCTGAGCTGAAAGGAGATAATCATACTATGTTTAGTCAGTCCTGAATGAAAGAACAGCTCAGAAGTTTGGAAAGATGTATATCTCAAAACAGTGGGTGGAAAAAAGAGAGCTTTCAAGTGGATCACAGTCTTTCTTTTTTGTTCTTCCTACGTCATTAGTGGTTTATTAGGTGAATAATCTTGGTCATTTAAATACTACAACATATGTATTTTGCCTTTGCACAGACTTTTCTATGGAACTCATATTATTTTGTACCCAATTATCCCCAGACGTCTTGCAATAAAGTGCCCTGGCAGGAAATATGCATTAAGAGGTGCTAGAAAAAGAATTACTGAGGCCCAGACACAAAAGGCTTCACAGAGCACAGAGACCTCAGGTAGAGTGGTTTAATTACAAAAAAAAAATGACACAAATAAAGTAGACCAAAGCAGGTCAATTTTCACGGAAGAAATGCAGAACAATTTATGACTCAGCTCAGTCAGGTCTAGTTGAGACTGTAGAAGAAATCAGATCTAAGTGAAATCTTGACTCATAAATGGCCCAAAGAATTGCTTGGACATGAAGGTTGAGTTTAGGTTAATAGTATTTCTCCTGCCTTTTTTCAGCTGTATGGCAACCCCGCTTCATCAGTCTGCCCTCCTTCCCTGGGTGACATTATTCAGCTTGTCAGAGGATCAATGTGCTCAGGGGCATGGGCACCTGCTAGGGAACAAGGCTTTTGGGGAAAACATCCCAGGTTCTGTCAGAGATTAAGAACCAGCATCAACAAGGCCTGTACCTACGTATAGATATGTGCATATATATGCATATATATATGTGTGTGTGTATATACACATACACACACGCACACATACAATCCTAAACTTGAAGATATACAAATTAGGAACTGAAATGTGAAAAATGAAGAACACAAAGGTGACTATATCCAAGACAAGCTCACTCAAAAGGTGTCTCTACTACGAGGGCACTTTTTAGCTCTCATCATGTTACTTTATGGCACAGAATTGTCTCTACTGACCCCCTGGTCACCTGGCATATTTCTGGCATGTCAGGATTCCCTCCTGTGGCTTCACAACACCCATATTCTGGACATGGCTAGAGTTATTTTGCATCCCACCACCTTATGTATATCAGAGCTTCTACAGCACTGGGCTAAAACCTCTGAATCTTGCCAAAGTAAATGCACAATGATATTCCACAGGGAGTATTCCTATCGACACAATGTTTCTTGGAAGAAGTAGCATAATTCTCATTTGGGAGCTAGAAAATAAAATACTGCTCTCTCTTATTATTTTAAGGAGTAGATTTTGAAGCTTTCAAATCAGAAAGAAGCAAAACTAAAGTCTAGAAATTGCTTTCCTTTTCCTGATCTTATTTTGCTTTGAGTATTTACATATAATTTAGACACAGAATCCGGAAGTTTTCTTGGAGTGCTGATTTGTTATATTTCCCGCAAAAGTTTCCAACAGAGGAAGACATGAGCAGTAGCAAATAAATATCTATGCAATGCACTTTGGCTCCTTTTATGATAAAAGGATAAAGTGAAGACAAAACTTCGTCCAAGAGCAATAATCATGATGATACCCTTCAAATAGCAAGATTGCTAGAACTAGCCTCTTCTTTGAGGAAAGGCTGAGAGCTGGGGTTATTCAGGCTGGAGAAGAGAAAACTTTATTACAGCCTGCTGTAATAGCTAACAATCCTGGTTTGTCTTATTTTTCCCTCTATGTATCCTTGCACAAATAAGCTTAAAATACGATTAATTAAGAACAACAAACTTATTAGTCTCTATTAATGACATTACTTGTTTCTATTCTTTGTTGCTGATTTTATTAAATCCTAGTGGAAAAGCTTAATCTCAGTAGTTGTGAGCCCTCTGACTAAAACAGGCTGGGAAAGTGGTATTAACATTGTCCTGCATTTATACTATCTTTACAATGAGAAAAATCATAATAAGAGGAAAAATATGAGAGGCTAGGAAAGGATAAGGGAAATTTTTTTTGGTGTCCAGCCTATTACTGCATTGAAATTCATCCACTGTATTCAATGACTTTCTGCATGGGCTGATTTTTAGGCCCATCTTGATCACCAATATAAGCACATTTGGAAGGAAAATTTGCATGACTAATGATGATTGAGCATAAGAGGAGATTCAAATAGGCTTCCCTAAATCATGGTAACAATCTCTTCGATCAATATCAGGATCAAGAAAATAAATTTTTAATCTTCATTCATTCCCTTCATTGTTGAATTTGCCAACAATAAACGGACTCATTTGGGAATGGACTTTATGTGTTCAAACCTGGAAAATTGTGCAATTAAGGTCCACAGTTGCAATCAAGGGTATGTGTCCACAGTGAGGGACAGAGCAAGAGCTGGCAATTTTTCTCAAAATTGTGAGAGCATTTTGAAAGCAAGCTTTATCTCTTCCTTTTGAGAAACAGCTGTCAGGATATGATGGAATGTTCATGAACATTGTTTTAAATTTAAGGTAGGTTTACCAAATTATTTTAGTTGAGAACAGGTTTTGTTGTTTTCTGTGTATGGAGGTTGATGGTTTCTGTCACCTACGTTTCCATCTGATCCATAAATCCAAGTGATTTGAATACTCTGTACTATGCCACAAACTGTAACGATTTCCATTTGAACATGAGAATACATTTTCAAAGAAATGGGCAGAAGGTTGATGTGACAAGCAGAAGTGAATGAAACTTTACAGCTCAACCTTGATATTCAAAGCCACTTGCTTTGATATTCAAAGCCACTTCTTCATGTTCTGTTGTAGAAATATGAAATGCAAATACAGTACAGGTAAAATATGCTAAAGAGTGAAGTTTGCTGTAATTTTGAACATACTGGTCAAGGGATCATATTAAATGAGGAATGTCTTGCTCTATTCTTGATCTGTTTTTCCACTTGAGTGATGAAGTTGGTGTATCTGTAGAGAAGCAGGATGCAATAGAAAATCCATATGTAACTTCCAAACCGTTGCAATGTTGTATTACAGTCAGTAGTTTCCGAAGGTTACTCATATATGAGTTCAAAATGGGTTCTTGCATTCCAGTTGCACTCTTGGCAGACATTTATCTGCATAGGCACTTGCTTCTCATGAAAAATGTATGATCTGTATTGTGAGAATAAATGAAGAGAAACGAAGCAAAGAAGTTCCATTTTCAGCTAGTTGCTGCCCGTCAGACAGCACACTATTTCAGCTCTCAATTATTCTTTGCTGTCTGCCAGTGATAATAATAATTTTTTCAAACATCCATAAGCTTCAGTGTGCACATTCAACCTGTTTCAGTTGAACATGATAGAGGTCTTGCCTACAAAAGTTTTGCCAGAGTCAGCATGACTTTGTGCATGTACTGAGTGACATTATTGTATCTCCTTAAATGTGGTGGGGATTAAACTGAGCCAGGTGACATGGCAGCTTTTTCAACCTGCCTATCCAGCTCCTGTCTGGGAGGAGCTGCCACCCTAACGCAGTCATGGCTCAACAGAAGGTCTGTCAGCTTCAGAGCTGTCCAGGTCATGGTCAGTGATGCAAAACAAACCAAAACCATTGCCAGTTTACTTTAGACAACCTCATGCAGGAGCAGCCATCTCAGAGGGGAAGTAGAAATCATAGATGTGAACTACTTCTGTCTTGCAGCTTCCACATGTGAGCCCAGGTCCACAGAGGTTATTAGGAAATAAGTACACACCATGAACTTCAAGGTTGTGCATGAGAAAACATAATGGCTCACTACAGGACAATTTTATTTCCAATTTGCTTATTTTCTTCTTTTTCTCTTCAATAGGACAGGGGATTCCATTCCAGTCCGAATTCTGTTTTAAACTTGTCTTTATTTAGTTTGCAGTAGTAACAAGAACCTTAGAAAACTAGAGGTAAAACTTTGCAACATGGTGGAAAATGTAAATTGTTCCCTGTTAAAACAGATATCGAATACTGGATGTAGTGACATATATCTACATAAATCATAGCTGAAACCTCACCCATTTTCTCTGCTTTCCATTCCACCACACTGGTGGTTTTGTGGTCCTAACATTCATCTGGGGTCACCTTGTGTCATTGTAAAGCAGGTGGTGTTTGTATACTTTACAGTATGAATATACCCATGATACCACCAGACATCTTAATGTCCACACCCTGAAGCTGTTCCTCTATGGTACAGGTAAGGACAATGTGTCAGGATGTGGACTGGCAAGGAGGGACTTCAGGGGGTGACTGGCAAGGAGGGACTCCACGGGGTACAGAAACAGCCCTCTCATCAGAAAGTTTCATGTCAGTCAGAAACCTTTCTTTACCTTCAGCCCACACAGTTATTTCTTTTAATATCTTTTATTGTTTGAAAGATAAATAGTTTGATATGCCAGGTATTATGTTCACAGACCTGAACAGTTCTTTGTTCAAGAAGAGAATCCAGGCACCCTGCCCCAACCTTTAATTGCTGCTCAAAGAAGGGAGTGCATTTTCATCTCGTTCCCTTTTCAGAGAAAAAAAAAGACCGAGAGATTTTTTGAGAATTATTTCCTGCTGTCCTCAAAATGCCCCACAACTTTGGGGAACAGTTATTTTGCATGCAGTTTTCACACTATTTTCCTCAGAAACTGTTTTGGTGCTGTGTAGTAAGTTGAACAGAAACTCTATTTTCATTAAGACGGTCTTCATAATTTTCAAATGTTTTAACATAAGGAGTTCAACATAATGACATTTCCTGTAGTATGTTCAACAAATAGTTTTTTCAGAAAAAAAGTTCTTCAAAAAGAAAATATTATTTTTTTTGCTTTAGTTTCTCTCTATAGTTCCCAAACTAAATAATCTTTACTGGGAGAAGAGAAATTATGCAAGGCCTTCTGAATGCTCTCAAGTTCCTAATACTTTATAGCACAAGAATAGTCCTGGGGTTTTTTTCTGTTTATTCATCCTACTTCATTTCAATTTCCACACTTAGTTTCTCAAGTAGTTAGATTTTTTCGTGTGGCTGCAGAAACCTGATCAACATTCTGCTGTAAGACATGCATAAAAATCTGTCATCATTGTTACCAACCCTTATAAAGTTATGCAGTCTTTGTACATGGCTCATGAAATGCTACAAATTCAAGAGAAATCTCCCAATGAAGCTCTAATGCTGCTATACCTGATACAAGAATTGTAAAGAAAACCCTCACTTATAAGGCTTTATTTTTCATCCTCTAAGTGCTTTGTAAAAAATGTTGCTGATGTAGTATTAATGAAATTCTTTTTGGTGAATTATTAAGCCAATTATCTTGGGCAAGTATATAATTTTTAGTCATGTTTCTCTTGTTGAACTATATTTTGAAATATATCACTCAAAACATATATTATAAACAACAATGTGGCATGAAGTTCTGTTATGACACAAAAAACCTAAACCTTTCTGGGAAGATCTAATTTCTCAGGACATCTTTAAGAAGAAGTCCTTTTACCTAAGGGTATGAATATAAAGCACATGTTAGACTTAGAAAATTTTACATGCGATGAAATGGTCTGGATTGTTCATAAACAAAGCTAATTTTCAAAAATGAAAGCTGTTTCTGAACATTACCACGCTGAAGTCCAATGCAAGTTGTTCTGCATGCTTTAAATTTAAATCCTTAGGTAAGTCATTTAGTTTTCTTCTCTGCTTCTGTGGAAATAAAGTATTAATGGAATAACATTGATTTGCTTGCTTCATGATTGAATAAAATGGTACAAATAAGGAGAGAAACAATTCTCTCTGATTTTGTCTTTCATGAGATTAACTGGCAACAATGAAGGAAATAGTGGTATCTCACAGTTAATTGCATCCATTTTACTTTCAAATTTCTTTCTTTCCCTTGTGAAGCTTGCACTGACCACAAAGTTTAGAATCCAACTCGTGGTGAGGCATCTGTCACCCTGCGGCCCATGGAGGTCCATGGGGATGCAGAGAACTACCTGCAGCCTGTGGGAGACCCCACACTGGAGCAGCTGGGTGTGCCTGAAGGAGACTGTGACCCTGTAGAGAGTCCATGTGGAGCAGGTTTGCTGACAGGACTCGTAATCCCACAGGGAAAATGTCCTGAAGCAGCCTGTTCCTGAAGGACTGCACTGCAAGGAAGGGAAGCAAGCTGGAGAGGTCACTGAAGAACTGCACCCCTGGGTAGGACTCGCATTGTAGAAGTCCATGGAGGGATCCCACATGGGAGCAGGGGAAGATTATGAGGAGTCCTTCCCCCGAGTAGGAAGGAGAGACAGAGACTATGTGCAAAGAACTGACTGTAGCTCCCATTCCTCATCCCCCTGTGCCACTGGGATGGGAGGAGGTAGAGAAAAAGGAGGAGATAGAGAAAAAGTGCGATGAAGTTGAGCCTTGGAAAAAGTAGGGAGTAGGGAAAATGTAATTTATGATTTACTTTTTAATTCTCATTCTTCCTACTCTGAATTGATTGGTAATAAATTAATTTCACTTAGTCAAGTCTGTTTTGCCCATGATGGTAATTGCTGAGTGATCTCTACCTGTCCTTATTTCAACCCATGCACCTTCTGTTATTTTTTCTCTCCCTTGTTCAGCCGTGGAACAGAGTGATAAAGTGTCGTCTTTGATGGGCACTTGGTATCCAACCAGGGTCAACTCACTAGAGTATGTTGGGACTTGATGTGGTTTCAACTAAACAATAAAAAGAAGAAACAAAAAGCTTCTTGGCATAGTTGCAAACTATGAAAATCTTCACAATGTGTCATATTCTTCAGTATGCACTCAGGAGTAGTCCAGTAACTCGTTCTGCTGGCAGCTCTCGGAAGGTGAAGATCGTTTATTTTCTCTGTGAATAGAAAAAAATCATGAAGAGTTCCATGAAGATATTTTCTTCTGAACAAATTCTGTCCATTTTCTCATAATCCCATAGAGATGATTTACAGTGCATTAGCCTTTGTATCTGCTCTCCAGATGGGAAAGTCAAAAGTATTTGCTATTAGTAGTAAATAAGTGGGAAAAGGTTTACTAGGCTTTGTCTCTATTCAATATCCAGAAATGTTGATAGCTGAATAACTCTGGGCTAGAAATGCATCTAAAAATATTATGGAGTAATTTTACTAAGTCAGCTATTTTGGAGGTAAAAGAAATCAAAAATATTTACTGGAAGGGTTTCAAATCATCAAAAATTGTTTTTATCTATATCTTATAAAAAATGGGTTTTATCTATCTTTTATCTAGTTGCAATAATTATTATTTTAGTGTAATTTTGGGTAATGTTAGGTTTTAATGTGTATGATCTCTTCTACACAGACCTCTCTAGAAACATTATTACCCTGTTTGAAGGGCTATTTTTAGTATTTTAAATAATTTTAAGTTAAACTTGTAAATTGGTTTTGTGATATTTTAAGTTGAACATACTCCATGTTTAATTTATAGCAATGTCACACATGGTATTACTTGTCATGAAAAATAGTAATAAAGTCCATTTGAGGCAGTCTGTATTTACTCTGCAGAAATTACAAATGGTATACAGGGTAGTGAAAGGGCATGTCATTCAGAAATATATTCTGGACATTTTTTTTTATATTTTGCTGAATATCATATGTGTGAAAGACCAAATGGGGTTTTTATCTCATACTATGTTATAGTTGCACCATCCAATACTCATTTGGCTGATTCATTAATGGCACCTGAAATCAAGAAAGTGATTCTGATGTAACTCTGTGCTGAACAGTCAGAAAGAAAGCATTTTTAAAACACTTCAGAACTTTTAAAAATACTGTCTGTATCATCTAAGCCTCAGTAAAATGCCTATGAGTGAAACCCCCAGAAAGAATAAGCCTGTCTATCAGTTATTGAAAAACAATCTGTTAGTTTGTTGAGATTATGAACAAATCACTTCTGTACAATGCAGTAAAGGCAAATAGGAAACTTAAAATCTGTCCAGTGTTTACATTTCCAGGCATATGTGGTTGTGACATTATCAGATTTTAACTTAGTTATTAGAATTACAGAAAACAGAGACAATGGTTAACTAATCTAAAATAAAACTCACAGAGATTTCTCTGAAAAAATTTGAGATAATCTCAATTTTAAAAGACCAAATCAAATATTTATTTGTCATTTTTTAGCTCTCATAGATCTAATACACCATCTTTAAACACTTACCTATGCAATGAAAACTTTAAAATGAAACCTTAAAATGTTTATGTAGAAAAGAAATGTATTCAATTCTCTGACATTACTTTGCTCCTTCTTTGTAGCATATTTTTAGCATTGTTTAAGAATTTCTTAAATGTTCATGAATACTTCTGATCATCCAAAAGTATATTTTCTGGTGAATAAACTTACTGAATAAAATAAACCAGCTAAACAGAAGACCTCTTCCCATACAGATCCAAATTTTGCTCTTCTGAGTTTCAGTAGTCACGACTTTGAGACAGAAACCTATTCTATATCTTAATAAAAATGTAATATATACATCACTCCCTAGATGTTTATATTTACAGTGCATACATAATCAACATTTTTCTGAGATGAAATCTGCTAAACAGCATTGTTTTGATGATGACTTTATTTGAACACTAATCACTAGATGTTTCCATGGCAGCAAAGTGATGGTGAATCTCTAAACTATGTTCTTTAAAATCCCCACGCCTGCAAAAATAAATTATTCATACTCAGAGATATCTCAGTGCTATCTCTAACTAGTTCTGTCAGAATTTTCACCTTTTTTCCCCTCTGTTTTTAATCAGATGTGGTTTTACAAACTTTCTTGGTTCCTGAGTTTTGACAGGATGACAGACACACGGTAATCAGTGCAAGTTTCACAAGGTCCTATCAGAATACTGGTGCTTGCCTCTACCATTACCATCACTATCAATTTTGTTCTAGAGATATGAGGAGGTTACATTATCAGGAGGTTTTTGGAGTCATTAGTCATCGACCATGATTTCAGTGGACTTCCAGGAAGTCACATAATGAAAAGCCTCTGATTTTTAATATTTTTTAAATTACTTTAGGACTTTGAAATTAACCAAGTGCTTGAATGTTTTAAGGCATTTTTAAGAGCCATCATTTCTAAATACAAAATGCTAGCAATATAAACTGAGAAAGAGATCTGAAGCAGAGAAATCACAGTAAAATGATAAGTAAGGAACTAGGCTGTCCTCCACAGGCTATTCAGACAATGTGTGATATGGACACTCAGTGGTGCTGCCTGTAACTGCTTTGCTGGCCATGAAGGAAAAGAGTCAGAATGATGTCTTGTCATAAATGTGCTGCTGAAGCAAAACCAAATATACGGCATTAAAAGTTAGAACAACGCTTCACAATCAAATGTTAAATCAATTTGTCTCCAGGTCAGGACAACTTAAAACAGGTGTGATTGCAACATGGAGGAAAATGAAGCCTGAGGTGGTTAATATGTTTTTGATGTCAAAATTGGGTCGCTGTAGTGTGAATGTTTAAGTGAGATGAAACAAGAAAAATTTATCCTCTTGAGCAAAGGTTTGAGATCACAAAACACTAGTAGAATGAGAGCCGATTTTGAGGCTGAATCTTGGGAGTTTAATAAAAACTGTTTAATAAGTAAAAGGTTCTGCCAGTTCAATTTTATTCCAGTTCCCTCTTTTATTTGTAGAAATTGCTGAACAGAAGTACTTACTGGTTCAGAAGACCAAACACCTATCCAAAAAATCACCAAAATCTTTGAGTAAATTCATCTTACTCAGCCATTTAGCTGTAGGAAACGTAATTTCTTTTGAAAACACTAATGGCCTCACACACCTCTTTCTGTCTCTGACTCCAAAACTATAGCAGTGATCAGGATTCACCTCTATCAATAACAAGGGGTGAGGGCAGACTCTTTTTCTACTTTCATTCTTAACTTTTCAATTCTCCTTTAGTTTTACTGCATGGAAGTTAAAAGGGTCCCACAGAGATCAGTACTCACATCAGAACCTCAGCTGCACAGACTGATGGGCTGCTCTCAGAGGACAAAGCTTGCTAAGACCCATGGTGAGCCCTCCTATGAGTGTGTGAGCTCCCACAGCTCCTTCTGTGTCTCCCAACAAACAACTGGCACTTGTGGTGGGAGGGCCCCATGTCTACATCCCAGTGACAGAAAATTTCCTGAGATAACCAGTGTCAGGATAGGGAGAGAGTATGGACTGGGATGTTTTGATCCTTGTTTGAAGCAGAGTCCATGCCTGTGTTTATCTTTGGCCCATTTACATCCAGACTGCACAGGCTTGTTCCACAACTGTGCACTCATTCTTCTCCCACAAGTTCATTTCACCTCACAGAGTTTTCAGTCATATTAGACTGTAACCATCTATAGACTGCACTGATCATCTCACACTTCAAAGGTCTGTTGCAGGTTAAGAAATAAAACTGCTGTGTTTTGAATTTTAAGGAAAATGTTTTTCCTTTCTTCTATCATGTGTTATTCACAGGTCAACTTATTTCTATTAACCTTATGAAGACAGATTGAAGTACATTATGAAGAATAGATAAAAGTAATCTGCTATGGTAAGCACAATGAAACAAACAGACCAACAAATAAAAACTGCACCCAGCTTATCAAAGTTGCGGTTGGCAGAAGCAGCAAAAAACCCTAAATCTCTACCATATTCCAAGCTACGACAATAATACAGTGTATGGTAGTTCTATGTCACACTTTAAATTTGTCTCCATTAGCTCTACCATTCCGATGAGTACAGTTTCTTTTTCCATAAAACATTTTTGGCTGAGGCTGCTTATATTGTAACATGAATGTTTTGTAGACAATTTATAGGATGGTGGGAATTATGAGCATGTCTGGACACCCTCTTTCAACAGCATCCTTTCTCTTGAACCATTCCTAACAGGCTCAGAAGAGATTAACTTGCTTGGCTCCTAGTTTGCCACTGAATAGAGAAACATGGACAGTGTCATCTCAGTCCCTATCCCACGTGCCAAAGTCTCTGAAGCCTAATCCAGGCCAGACCATTTCCTTGGAGGATCCCACTGAGCAGAAAAGTGTATCAGCTCAGCTCCCCACCCTCTCTGGCTAAGGAATTTCATCTGGAGTGAGGAAGATGTGGAAGTGAGATTGGGCTGAAACAACTGCCTCATCATAGATGAGGGAAGGAACAGACCTGAAACAGTGGCTCAGAGGAAAAACAACCTTCTCTCTGCTCTTGGCACTCCTGGAACACCTCTGGTAGCCAGAACCTGAGATCTGATGACAACCACAGCTGGGGTGACCAGTTAAGTGACATGAGCAGTTTAGTGACATGACCAGGCTGCTAATGATGTGACTAACTCATCCCCACTACTGCTTCTTAGTCATATTTTATTTTTTGCTAACTTGATGGTGACATTTCAAACAGCAAATGAAAACAAGCCATTGGTGGGAGTGCACTGAATGCTGTTGGGCCAGCTCTCCTGACTTGGAGGAAAATTGGTAGGGCCTTTCCTATGAAAACATTCAGTGATGCAGTATCTCTGATAGTTTTAGAAAAACATATAGGCCATAAATTCCCTAGACTGTTTCCTTTGGTGATGTCCTTTTTGTGTCATCTCCCTCAAGGAGCAGTCCAAATTTAGGGAGGAGGTTCATCAAGGACAGATGAATGTAACTTTGGAACTTGATTCAACATCTGAAGAGATCCTCAGAATCCTCATAATGAACTCAAAATAATTACACTGTTTGCTGACATGGTGCTGTTTTCCTCCTACAGGTTTTTCTCCTAGAGAATGTTTTAAAGGAATATAAGGGCACTGATAAAAGTACACAGAAGAGCAAGGACATTCAGCATTAGTGACAAACATCCAGGCTGACACTCCATTATTAACATTTGCCTTTTGTCCTTTGCTTAATGCTGTCAGGAACGATGAGAGAGTGATGGAGGGATTTCAACCCTGACTTGGGTTTATTTGTGCTTTGACCTTCAAGTGTGTTTTCATTAGGCGGAAATTAAATATTTTCTAATGAGTTAATGGGGAAAGTACTTTAAAATAAAAATAGCAACAGAAATTTTACTTTTAAATGTTATCAAGAGAGAAGTCATGAATATGAAAGGGTTGATCAAGACTTTCATTTTTACTAATATAGTAATCTGAAAAATGAAAGAAAAAGCAAGATAATCTTCACATTTCCAAAAAATGTATTCCAAAATCTATCAGCTTAAAAGAACATGATGCCAGAACTGTCCTTACTACATAGAAATTTGATTTGTCTCTTGAACTTATTAAGTCCCAGTGGTGGCAAGTTGTGACCGTTTGTCTCCTAAATAGTTTCTATTTTTCAAAGGAAGCTATCCCTTGAGATTAGTGTTACTATAAAAGTTTGCTTAAATTTATTTTTGGAGAAAGAAAGAAGATGAAAATATGAGAAGTTTTCTAAGATTTTCAGGTACATGATTTGATACTTGAGCAGCACAAACTAATTGGCTAATATCTAGGATTAAAACACATATATACATTCAATATTTTCCTTACTGTATTGCCCTTGCTTTTCTATTCCACACTTCCATCCATTTCCCAGTATTTCAGAGGTCCCGTTAATTTGAATAAATGAAATCAACAGACCTCAGAACGCCCTCTGAGAGCTGAGGTTGCAGACATCAACTCTGAAATTTGAAAATTGAATGGAAATATATGAGATATGCTCACTAATGAGAGATATTTTCAATGCTTTAAACAATAACTGGGATTTGAAAATGTGGAAAATTAAGTATTTCAAAAGCAAACATACAAATGAGTTAGCTTTAAATTTGGAAAAAGATATTTTTAGAACAAAAGCCCAAAGGAGAATCATTTTCTGTTTGCTAAATTTGAGAGAGGCAGTGGACAAGCTTCCCTGGATGGTAATTTATATCTGGTTTCATCGGGTTTCAGTAAAAATTCACCTTTACTCTTTACAAATTTAAAAAAAAGCTGTCAGTAAATAAATAAAAAGTTCACAGGTGTCTTGCAGAGATTTTATCCTGCAGTTTGAAAAAAAAAAGTCATTGTCTGTGCTACAGTCTCTCTTGAGCTCATGGTCCCAACCACACAGAGCTGTACACAGATGTAACTTGCAAGGTCATCTACGCAATGCTGCATTTTCTACATCTGAAGTAATTGCTGTATTTGACTATTCAATTACTTTACAGTTTTTGAATTTAATGTACTTTTGCCAGGTTAAGTCTTTTTAGGTATGCATAGTAAGGCATGAAAATTCAATTGCAGCACTATTTCTGTAGACACAAAAAAATAAAATGGAATGTAAGCCATAATTCAATTAGAAAAAACAATTTTCTGAGGAAATGCTTCGACTGAAGAGATGCAAAGCTGGCAGATGATGTGAAGTACACCAGAGTGTGTATGAGCCTCTCCAGGCTGAGAGCCTGACTTAGTGACACTAGAAAGCCACTGTCCTGTTGTAAGAAGTGTGGGAGAACATTGGGACTGTGCTTCCCAAATTCTGATGGGAGCAGAAACCATCGCCCTTGGCATGGGGTTAGCCTGGTTGCAGGAACCTCTGTTCACCAGCAGACAGGATTGCAATGTAGAGAGGTGATGGTAAGAATTTATATATGAATACACTTTTTTTTTTTCAGTTGCTGCCAAATGTTTAGCTCAGGTAAGGAGCCAATTTAAAGAACCACTGTAAAGAGTCAGTTTTTGTTGGAGAGTTGGAGATTTAGTGAAAGCAAAGGGTTTGAATTGATGAAGAAGTTAGATGATATATGTGGAAGGAAAAAATATTTGAATGTAATAGAAAAATTAAATTTGCCAGTTATATTACCATTAAACAGTAGTATTCCCACTGGAGCAAACAATCCAACTGCATAACCCTTGTCCTTTTCCAGACAATTAATACTCCAGTGAAAATAAACTTTTCAGAGATATTTATAACCAGAGCAGAAATTAGTTCAATTCTGACTGCAGCTGAAAAATAACCATCAGCCTGACAGTGCTTCCTATACATCTTTCTCTGACAAGAATTTTTGGAGATTCTGGATAAAATCACTGTGCAAAGTACAAAGACAGAGTGGAGCTCTGTGAAATTGCATGTAGGGCCACAGCTACAAAAACTCACTATTTGGAGGAGATTTTAAACATAGGATAAATGAATTAATGTATTTACCAGTATAAATATAGAAATACATAGTGCATTTACTAATTTATTGACTAGGTAGAGAAGCTCATTCGTTACATGGTGAGAAATTTTGAATTATCAGGAAAAGCATTCACTTGCAAGTTTCATGTTTGCCTGAGCCAAGGTTTTGACTCCCAAATAATTCCCATGTTCTTGACTGTTACTTTAGAACAGATCTGGTTTTATGATCAGAAATCATACAAGAACAGGATTCAAATCAAAAGCATATGGTGTTTGTCACTTTGTTCTTCCCTACTGTGATGAGAAGTTTCTTCACTGGTAAATATGCCACAAACTGTCTTGTACAAATTCACTCATTATGAAGCAGTAAGGTTTCCTTTTGTGCCTTTTACCACACACATCACAAAATGATCAAGTTAACACGAAAATTCTTATAGGAGAACAATCCATCCTTCAGGCGTTTTTTGCTTTACGTTCCTTTCCTTTGCAGGGGAGAGAACATCACATATGCATTTGGTGTCTCTACTAAGGTGAACCTTCATTAGAGTACTGCTAAGCTCCAGGAAAAGCCTGTCAAAAAATAATTTACTCCACTGGTTTTGCTTTTCTGGGAAATTGTTGAACACATGTTGCATTTAATGGTGAAAATACTGAATCTGAGTATTCATACTTTAATCAGAATGGATATTTCTGTTCCACTTAGGTGTTTGCATTGTGACAGCTGATGGGTTTTTTTCTGACAACATGGGCCAATTTGTCTTTATTCCAGCTAGGAAATGAATGGAGTGTTATTTGCTTGATAGCAGATGCTTGTGTGAAAGTGGTTGTACCACTTTCAGGCATTCACTGGACCCAGTGAACACATGCTGAAATATACTTATCTGACTCTCCTTGACTGTATACACTGTGTAAAGTGTTGCACACGCTGTTTACAGTATTGGCCCCCAAAATCCTTGACAACTGACTGAAAGAAATTTTCTGTATTTCAGAAAAAAAGAAGTCTGAGGGTGACACCATGGAGCTATGGTGGAAAAATTCTGGGATTAATTATCTTAGGATATTATAGACTTCTTCCTTGGCCATATGTAAGAGTAACCTTCTACACTGAGGCAACTGTGCTACAGGTTTTCAGCTAAAATTCCTTAGCTTTCTTAGAAGCTGCAGTCAGGAAAGGACAGGGAAAGGCACACTGGGACAAGGGAGAGACCAGAATGTGAGATATGGAAAGGTAGAATATGTCAGGAGAATGAAAGAGGCCAAAAGAGAAGGATGCACTGTGAAATACAGGGCCAACAGAATACAAGCCTTAAATAAACTCCACAGTCACTGCTACAGCTGGAATGGATTTACACTGATGTAATCAAGGCCTCACCTTTTCAGCATTTTGCTTTCAATTCAAGATTTTAAAAACTGATATATTTCTTTGGAAATATGAGTAACAGCAACACGATTACTTTTAATTACTTGCCTTTTGTGCTACTTTTCTTAAAAACAAAAACAAAAACAAAAAACCACAAAAAACCAAAAACAAAACAACAAAAAAACCCAAACAAAACAAACAAACAAACAAAAAACAAAACAAAAAAACCCAACAGAATTATGGAGAGAATTATTTAATGCTTATGGAAAAGACCAGCAGAAAACCCCAGCTCTTCCTACGTTCAGTGTAAGTCTTGGAAATATAGGAGGTTAATCTGTACAGCACCACAGAATCATAGAATGGCTTGAAAAGAGACCTTAAAGATCATCTACTTGTAACCCCTCTTCCAAGGACAGGGACACCTTCCAGTGGACCAGGTTGCTCAACGCCCCATCCAACCCAGCCTTGAACACTTCCAGGGGTGGGGCATCGACAATTTCTCTTGGCAACCTGATCTACTGTGGATATGTATAATTTTGTGTTTCAGTACCCTGCAGTTTGTTCATTTCTCCACCCACCAGGCCGGTGGTTTGGCCTGGGTTATGTCCACCCATTGGGTTGTCAGTCTTCCCTGATACCTACCCCTTACTCCTGAATGTTCCCTGTCAATCTTCCCTTGTACCAGCCCCTGCTTGGACCTCCCCCTGGGGAATCCCTGTACCAGCCCCTGCCTGGACCTCCCCCTGGGGAATCCCCTATTTTTGGAGGCTCCATTGGTCTGTTTATATTAATCTCCTCCCATTAGCCTCTCCATTGGTTTGTGCCCTTTAAACCCCACCTTGTTTCCCTCCCTGGTCTTCTCCCTGTCGGCCCCTGTACGCTAAACTCCACTCTCATTCTGTCCCTTAAAACCCATTGCCATTGCTTTGTTCTGGTCCTCGCCCCTGCTCTGCATTTGAGTTGTTATGTTAATAAAGGATTTCTTGGACTAGCATGTGAGGCCCACTTTGCTCCTTTCTGCACTGATCCCGCAGCGAGTGCTTAGGGCTCTCGGGGCCCCGGGGTTGTGTCGCGCCCCAAGTGCCGCATCACCAGGCACACAGCAACACAGTCTGCTGGCTGACCACCCTGGCAGTGAAGAATCTCTCCCTAATATCTAATCTGAACGTCTATCAACTTGAAGCCATTCCTCCTTGTCCTGTTGCTACAAGGTAAATAGCCTCTTTCATACGTGGAGTGCATTTTTCCCTTGCCTTGCAACTTTGATTTAAAAAGGACATCAGCCACTCCTGTTCTGCTATAGAAGCACTCCCTCCAGGTGAAGTAGGACTGGAAAGAAACGGAGAGTCAAATAAACTGTCTGGATTTCTGTTTCTTTGCGACATAAAGCGGGTTGCAAGGGATATCTGTGCTCAGAAAACATCAGTTCAACAAACACAAAGGGTTAGTAGGATGTTTGGCTGTGCAAACATCTGCCATTTGCAAAGCCAACTTAGCAATCTAGAATGAAGAGACAGTTGTCTAAACACATTTCAGGGCAACGGTATCACAGAAAGAAAAGATTTTATTTCAATTAAGGGACAGTTTTTCTGCAATAGCACATGAATGTGTGACAAGCATGAGTGAAATTAGACTGGTATCAGGAAGTTCAAATTACCCCAGTAGTGAAGGCCCTGGAACAGCTTTTTAATTGGGGTAAGAAACATTTTTCATTTCAAGATAGAGCTCAGTGAATGCAGTAACACCTTTTGAATAGTTCAACTGACTGAATAAAGCCTTTGCTATCAGGCCTTTGTTGCATTGTCAAAACAAATAATTACTGCATATAATTAATTCCATGCTTCAGTGCTCTGCTGCTCAGCTACAAGCCTAGGAAGGTTTTTTTGACTTCTGAGGAATAACAAAGCTCTTGAGTTTTATTCACTTGCCCTCCCTTGAAAGCAACAGGGATAGACCACAGTGTGGGCTACTCAATGGTACTGGAAAAGCAAGACTTTGAGTTCTGTCTCTTGTTTGTGGTTAACCCACTGACCAGACATGGGGCCTGGAAGGGATTTTCCATCTGGATTTCACACTTTTCTGGAGAACAAATCATATCTTTCTTCCTAGGGTGACTTGAGCATTTTATCTAACAAATTCCAGGGACAATGATCTGGGGATTGACATCCTTCGTCTTCTCCTGTTTTCCTTTGACACACTGAAAATTTGTTCATTCTGGTCTTCAAATTGTTGCAGGGAATATTCCCAGCAGCTGTTTGTTGTGACTGCTGTGAACTCAGAGCAAGCTACAGAAGCAGCCACAGGAGTGTGCAGTTAAATGTCTTGCTCTGAGCTCTGTGCTGCACTCTTTTACACAGAGGTACAAATCACCAAGGTCTGGGAGGCAGGATTGTAGGGGAACATCACAAGAAGCTTAACCTCTTTCTGCAGACACCTACTGCTGTCCTCTGCTGAGGTCAGGACACTGGGGTTCTACTGTGCACATGGCCGCCACTGCAGCATCTCCTTGGCCAGCCTAGGCTTTTCTGGGTCTAGAATCTTAGTGCCTGACTTAATGATTGTTTTTCAGAAACAAACTGTGACTGTAGCTCAGGCTTCACCTTCACCTCATCTGTCAGTCCTAATCCTAACAACCTCAGTCTCCCATCCGTACTTTGACATTTTTCTCTTTCCATGAAGAAAAAAATAGCAGACTAAATAGCTCCTCCTGGGAAGGACCTCCTTTTGGTTTGGTACACCTAATTTCCCTTCTAACAAAACTCCAGCCACCAAAGCCTCCCATGTCATTGCAACTCGACCAATGTATTTGGGAAACAGCATATTCTGATTTCATGTTTTCTTTTTTCAAAATGTCCATCTTCATAGATTATGGAGCTCTGATCAAGCTTGTGGCCAGAACACAAGAGGGTGGGAGAAATACGTACTTCTGACCATACTGTCCATGGGCATGCCTTAAAAGCTGAGGTAAGTTCTACATCCTGCATAACAGAGAATGTGATCTTCCACTTCCATGGAATTCAAAGGTTCAACATTAACTTCAAGGGCAAACCTTACTCAACACACAAGAGTGTTCTGTTCCTTTTCTCTTTGCTCCTGTTCCTAGCTTGCATGCTTAGGATCTTTTTTTCCTCTTTACTTCCATGTTTTCTATCTGAGAAAGTTATAGCCATGGAAAAGAAATTAGGGCAATAGGAAGCAACCAACGGCCACTTGAATTACTATTAACTAATGCAATATTTAGGATTTTATCACAATGATATCTCCAAACACCATGAAATAATTAAGGGTAACTCTGATCATGGCCTACGGGGAAAGATATTTTAAAAACCCTGATTTGGAGACTCTGACAGAAAGCAACTCTGCAAGCAGTCTCATTAATTGTGGTGATATTCAGTGCAGGAAACAGCAAAACCTGATCCTAAATGAGACTTCAGGAAAGTAACTACCTGCACATGTAACACATATCATTCTTACCATACTATTATTTCTTTAAAATTGTTATAACTTAACATTCGTGCTTTCTTTAAAACATAATTCTTCTGTCATTGTGTTCTGATGATTCATCATTCAAGGCACTCCAATGAATCATATTAGTGTTCTCCCAAAATAAAGGTATAAATAGATATAACTTTGGAGCACAGTTTTCTAAACTGTTCCTAGACAAAGTTTGTTTTGTGTATTATGAGCATCTGTTTGTGAGATTTTAATAACTTGAAATTTCATACAGACAAGAATGACTCAAGCAAACAGTGGATGGATAAAAGTATGTGCTCACATACATAGTGATGGGTCAAAAGTTTTTATTTGTTGCTATTTTTTATGTTTATTTGTTTATTTAATTTTTGGTTTGGTTTGAATAAAGGTTATGCACTGAGTCATCAGAGATCATTGGACAAGTAAGGATCTTCAGGTTTTCTGTGTAAGTATTTTTAAAGTGTCATAGCCATCACAGATGTATATGATTTGAATATGTAAGATTACTGTGTTAAAATAGGAACCAAGATAGGAGGCTGGCTTTAAGTGATACTTTACATCTTAGCTCTCTCTAATTTTGAATCCTGAATTCTCAGAAAGTAATGCCACCTGGTAAAATATGTCAAGCATTGAAAAGCTTAAGAAATGTCCATTACCAGCAGTTCTATGAGTCTATTTTTCTGTCATTCTTTGACTTTTTAAAGTCATTTGGTTCAAGTAGCCCACTGCCATAGAAATTAATTGATTTTTCTTAATATGGCAAAAATGCTACTGTTGTAACACTCTAAGCTTAACTTTTGGGGGTTTATAACAATTTTTCTGTTAGGTGAAAGTGATTATTTAATCTAACCTTTGGACACACTTTAGGATGACTAGTAGGTCCGAGAGAAACAACCATGACTTTTGCACTACTTTTTTCTCTTTTATAGCTATGTTTGTCCCTTTCTTTTTTCTACTCCTTCCAAAACATGCCACCTAGGAAACAGAAAGAGCTGAATTCGCACTAAGGCTACTTCAAATGGTGCTGATAACATAAAGGCATTTATCAGCATAAAATGGATAATGTGAAATATGAAGTATAATTTCCTTTCAAATGTCCAGAGAATAGCAAGTGGTACATAGAAAGGTTAATATTACTTCTCATGATATATTTTGATTCAGCTTCTCCTTCTTTGACCAGTGGTCAGAAGACTTGTTTAAGACTTCAATATTAACCATCTACTCCTTTTTTTTTTTTTTTTTTTTTTTTTTTAGCACTGCCTGTTTTTTCAGACTTTCATCCTTGGCTTGAGAGTAGATAATTCTCTTTAATCCTTCGTTACAGCATTTGCTACCACTGTGGTTCAAAAATTCTCCTTTGAAAGGCTACAAGGAAGTGCTGTGCAGTATGATTGTACAATCCAGGTCTCATGCCAGGCAAGTTGTTTGTGTTAGACACATACTTAAAATCCTATCAAAAATCCTGTCCTTGAAAGGACCTGCTAATACATAATGTCACTTAAAAAGAAAAAGCACTTCTTATATAAGAGGACGTTGCAGGATTCTTGCTGCTCTCATGCCCAGAGAAAGAATCACTCTGCAGTGTGATTTAATCTAAAACTCTCCAGCCCTGAGCATGTTTTTTAAGGTTTTTAGCACATTCAGGTGCATAGAGAGAGTATGTTTTCTATGTCACTGTAATTCTACTACAACTTTGGCCTCCTGGTATGGTGGGGCACACTACAGTGAGGTCTTCCACCTCAGTGAGATGCAATGCAAGGCAAAGATGCATGAGATTATCTTGACATCTGTTCCCATGTGCTGAACCAGGAATCAGCCAGAGGTTTGCAGAATTAGATTTATCTGTCTTATAAAAATCTTTATGGCATTCTGGAAAAGTTAAATTTCGGAGTGCTGTAATGCTCAAGATATATTAAAGACTTTTAGGAAAGGTTTTTTTCTTTATGATACTTCCCCCACATGCTGATAAAAATTTCTCCCTATGGGCCACTTATGTATTTCTGCACTATTTTTTACTTTCTAGAGCTTCCTTCCTGCCAGTATAAAATATTGCTTAGCATTTCTGTCTCCTCCTAGTCAAGTTTAGACTGTTTCTAACATTGCCTTCAGGGTCTATAAAAATATATGCAATACTATTGAGAAAGATTACATAATTATATGGGAGGAAGAGAAACTGGATGCTGTGATGAGATAGGATTATTACAACTGCAGAGAGCACTGTGTGAAAACCAAATAGATAATAGATAGGGCAAATAGATAAGCAGTATTTAATATTTCTGATGAATCTTTAAAATGAAGGTTTGCTTCTTCCTGAAGAAAAGTTAAAAAAAAACCAAAAAAACCCACAAAACTTGAAGTACAGACAAATTCAGCAATTGTCTCTCTCCTGCAGCTGCAAGGCCCCTTCTAAAACTCCATGAAATGCCCCTGTTTTCTGGATATTTGCTAGTCACAAATGTCGTAATGCCCAAGTCCTAGACAAACAACCAGAATACAAATAAGCATCAGTTATGGATGCAAAACCGAGGCTGACATATCTTGAATATACTCAACTACTCATGGAGACCTCGTGCAGTCTGACTCCAGGAACATGCCAGGTCTTCTTGTGCTGGGTTTGCTAAGGTTGGTAGTTCTGCCTCTAACAAAAAGCTGGGCAGGCAAGTAATTTTCAGAAAAAAGATGAATTCATCTTGAAAGAGAATGATCAGTGATGTCAGTGAAGAGAATGCAGTGAAAGAGAATGATTAGCGAGGTCAGTAAAGACTTTCCTCCTCGGACTTTCTCATGGAGAGAAACTTGCTCAAACTGTAACTGACTTGTACTTGAACTTAGAATCAAAATTTTTGAGCATCTGAAGAAAATTAGGGAAGCATAGAAAGACAGTGCTAATAGAGTTTTCAGGAGACAATTACCCAACTCAGGTCACCCTGTTATTGGGGAGATTTGCAGCCTGACATTAAAGGTCCCTTACTAGTGGTGAGCCAATGAAGCTTGCAATGGAAAACCCCTTCTACTCTCTTGAAGGAGCAATCTCATTACTGAAAAATTATTTGGCACATGCAAATCTGGTAATCGTCATTACTGCGTGCAGGTTTTCTGATGAATACTAGGAAAAACTTAGTAGTGCAACTTTTGGTCATCCTGAGAACAGATCTTAAAAGTTCAGGCCCACAGATGGAGGATGAATTAGATTATGTTACTGGAGACACTGAAAAAAAGTTAGCCCCATTTCATATATAAAAGATATTTTCATACATGAAAGGAATTATTACAAAACTTTTCAAAATAAGGGTGAGTGTAGATGCCCAGTTATAGAGAAAACACTTGACCAAGATGTACTGACAGAGAGCTTTTCAGCACAGCAACTTGATGTTTTCTCTCCATCTTCATAGGAGCCTCTGCTGCCAAAAAAACCAGACTACAAAGGCTTCTGCTTTTGCAAAAGTTATAGCACAATTTCACTGCCGTTCTTTCTCTCTTTGTGCTGAACAGATCTGACAGACCACTGCTTATCACTGCGGTTAGGCACTGTAAAACATCTCGCACATAGATGGAAAATGCATTTTTTCTGTCTCCTCCCAGATGAAAGCAGAGCCCCACCATGCAACTTTTCATCCTTAGAAAAAGGTTGCAGATTTAAGCAACCTCCAGGTTGGAGAAATTTAAAAAATAGAATGGACCTTAGAACAGATGCAAGTGTAGCTGGATATTTTGGGTCAAGTCTCTTTCACCTAGTAACACTTCATTACTCATCTCAGCCTTGGAATAGTGGTGGGGAACTCTGCCACCTCCAGACAATATTTCCTTTAAGGCATAGCTCTGTAAAACAGTGGGAATGTATAAAAAGCAAAAAGTAAGCTCAGCAGTTCAATACCAAGGGAAAAAAATAACACTGTGCTGCATCTTCCTCACTTACATGTCTGACAACTTGAATGTCTATAGGAGTCTCACGTAGGAAGCATATATTTTCCTGCATGAGCCATTTAATGCTTCATACCCCACTTCATCATGAAAAATACCCTCCAAGTCCTCTAGATTTTAAACAGAAAAATAAATACATCTCTAGACTAAAACTGTACATGAAGGCTAGCATAGGTCAAAGTATTAGTGTTGCAGAGCATAAGAAAACAGCATCAACAGCCCAGGCAAAACTGAACTTTCAGAGGAACATTTCTTCTGTTTCCTTTCCTCTGTTTCTTCTCTCTCACTTGACTTCTTGAACATGAGAATCTTGAATAAAAATTCAGGAAGTTTCTTCACTTGTCACTGCTTTCTTTACATAACCACATAAGGACACTAAAGCAGAACTACTCACTAAGCCATGAGCTATTAATATCAGCTAGATTGCCCAGAGAAGCTGTGGATGCCCCACCCATGGAAGTATTTAGGCCAGACTGGATGGAGCTCTGAGCAACCTGGTCTAGTGGAAGATGTCCCTGACTGTGGCAGAGAGGCTGGAACTAGACCATCTTTAATGTCCCCTACAACCCAAATCATTAGATAATTTTATGGTTCTACTGAATAACTGCTAATATGAAAAGTGAAAGTTGTCTGCTGGCAAAGTTGTAAAACTGGTGCTGGCATAAAAGCAGGTACAGAAAGCATGTGCCTAACCAAAACATATAGCCCTTCACATAATAGTGGTGTATCTGCTTTCTATCGATATGGTTTCCACTACCAATAGTTGAAGACTTTTAAGACTGGGATAGGTCAGACTGTAAATTTTAGAACTTGTTTTCCTTCTAATAGAAAACTCCACATGGATTTTGTTTTAGAAAACTGTAATTCTGTTTTGCAATCAAATTATCCTGGCTATTTAATCTAAGGACTGAAGTATGTTCTAGCAAAAAAAAAAAGAAAAAAAAAACAATTCAGAAAATTATGTCAGTAAGCATTGAATTATTAGATTTTCTGGTCTACGTGATTCTTTTTAAAACCATCTTCTTTTTCCAAATAGGCCAAACACAATTTATTCCATGACTATAAACTCAATGGACCTGCAGGTCTGCAAGATTTGCCTCTCATTTTGGGAACTAAAAGCCAAAAGTTAATATTATATTGAATTTCCTCAATATTTTTTCAAATGCTAAAGCAAATTTGCTTGAGTGTCTTTTCAATCACTTGATGTTTTCTTTTAACAATATCATTTTAATCTTTACTGATACTGTCTTTGATTAGTGTTAGGTAGCATTACAGGATCACTGAGATGATTTAAATCCAGTCACAGAAGTTCGATCAATTAATCCATCATTTACTCCCAGAAATCCTCATGCCACAGGCCAGGCAAATCCTAGAGGATGGGATATGGCAACACCTGAGCTCTTGCTGTGTTTTTTCTGGATGGGCTGAGTAAAATTTTCTGCTACATATTCGACATTTTCTCATATGATGTCTACTAGCAATTCACTTATAAACATTCATCCCATTCCCTCCTGGCAGAGCATGGAACAGCTGCACAGGCTCTGCAGGGAGCCTGAGCTTTGATGTGGTCTTCACAGCAGTGTCCACAGATCACAGCTAACAGAGGTAGCCCTACATGTCTACTCACCACCTAGTCCACATTCATCTGGACCATGGCTAAAGTGTACTGGGGCTAAAAAAGTGATAAAATAGATAATACTTTCCAAATATATGTTCTTCATGCTTGCAGAATTGTAAATTGTAATGTAGAAAGTGAACTGAGGAAACATTTTCCTTCCTATACAAGATCATAAATTTCTTTAGTCTTAACTAAGATATTCTGCAAGACTAATGAAAAAAATCCCAAATTTCTTTGACTGAATGAAATATGTGGTTGAACAATGTATACTTATGTTCTTGAAGACTATTTCCAAAATAATTCAAGTTTTCAGGAGCAGGATATTAAATGCAGGACAAGAAAACATCAGTATTTTGCATATGTTTTTGTGTGTGTTGTTCTGTTTCTGTAATCTCTAGTTTGGGTTAAGAGTTATATTCTATACAAGAAAAAAACCCTGAATTTTCTGAATACAGTTTTTTGCATGGGAATATGGTTAAACACTTATTTCCAACTTCAAGCCATATGGTGAGTGGTGATTCACATTTGAAAATAATTCCTGCTTTTACTGCCTCTGGTTGCTCTTGGGAATAAAAACTGAAACAAGAAAAGTAAGCAAAAAGAATATTCCCAAACTGACTGTTTGCTGGAGCTAGATAAAACTCATATCTGAAATATTTAGCATTCTTTCCTTCATACACATTTCCAGAAGACTTCTTGGTCACCCAAGCATTTTCTGATCACTTCAGCTGACCCGTGTGCTCAGGAGCAGCCAAAACCCATCAAGCTTTGGGTGGCTGCTCTGTCTGGGCTGCAGCCAGGAGTCACGTTATGAGTTACTACGGAACTTCAGAGGCATCTGTGCCTGAAGATGAAGCCTGTCAAGGGGGTGCTCTGGGCTTGATTCCCACTCTCCACCCCGGGGTCTGATCCTGGGCTGCCCTGCTGCTGGGGTACAGCCAGCAGAGGCATGCACTGAGTGAGTTTGTGTCTCTGTCATCTGCTGCATGCCTGGGGAAGGGGCTCCTGTGGTGTGCACAGCACATGAGCTTGGCTTACAGGGAATTCCTGCCACAAGAGAGAGCACAGCAATGCCCAAGGGGACCATTCCTGCTCCAAGCAACATCTGACGAAAATAATTGATCGTCTGCCAGGCACAGCCAAGTGCCACTGAGACAAGCCCAGATCTGCATGAAGCAAGGAATCAGTTCAGACTGATTAAATCACAGGTTTGGAAGTGAAACAAGGATAAGACGAGCGAGCCTGCTAGGAAGAAAAAAGGAAAGAAGAACATAGTACTTAAATCCAACAGAGAAACAAAAAACCATGGAAGCAGATCCAGCTGCTGTTGAATTTATCTGGAGTTCCTTTATGAAAACATAAAACTGGAGAACAATCTCTGTTATGTATCCAAGTGTGCCTTGAGAATCTCATCAAATCAGGGGAAACATCAACACCAAATTCTGATTGCACAAGATTTCAAACTGGAGAGTTTCCAAAGGGAGGAAGAATAGTATGGAGGAATGATTTTAAAATCATCCTTTCCCAGTTAATTGTTCTCTTCACCCCCTGCTTGCCAGATGATATGGTAGGTAAGCTAAATAACAATTGCTCCCTTGTTTCCAGTGAAATTTTCTGAGCTATTTCGCAGATCAGCACATGTATCGCGGAAACATAAACCTTGAAGATTTTGCATTAGGTCAAGACCAAGCACAATTTGTCATCTCTCATCTCCCTTTCACTCTCTCCTGGCACTACCAGGCTCCTGATGAGAGCTTGTCTAAACTGCCTTCATGCCAAAAACTTTTAGTTGTCTCGCCAGTGGACAGCTTCCAGCTCTCCCTTTAGCAGGTGAAAACAGGGCAAAATGAAACATCATCATTTCCTAAGGAAACAGTTCCTTGTTTGGCACTTCTTATACTTTGTGTTTATACAACAACTTTTGGAGGCTGAATAGGGTTTGCCATTTTTGAATATACTATAGAATATCATTTTCACACCTGCTTTCACCATGTAGATAAAGTTCTAGTGTATTAGAAATTGCTCAAGCAAATGAAGAGTTATGAAATCCCTTAATTTTATGAAGGTTATATTGTTGAGCTGTTACAAAAAACCCCAGTCTCTTACTGCCAAAAAGCCAGATGTAAAATCTCAATTCTCAAACATGCAATTCTGAATTTTTAATTTTTCAGAACATTATCTTATCCAATAAACTAAATGTATTATTGATACTATTGCATAAGATCTAATGAATTCGCCATTTAAAAGAAAATTAGACAATGACATTTATTTTTAATGTGTTTTAGAAAAATGCTCACGTGAAAGTTCATGTAATTTAAATTACCATCCTGTTTCTTTCTGCCTATTCTTAAAACTGCCCCCCCACTGTTATCACAGAAATTAAAACAGTACATCTATATTGCATACGCTTCTACTCATGATGCTACAGAAAAAATGCAAATATCTTTGTCTTAAATAAATGTGAGTGGTCTCACAGTAAGCACATTTTTATGAACAGGTGAATACATACAGAAAACCAGATGAAACACAAGATAACCCCAATTTAGAAAATTGAGATTCCATGGCAGACAGTGTTTGCCTTAATTGTAACAATATTTTGCTATGCAATATTGAAATTTCTTCTCAGTTAGATGGATTCTCTAGACTGCTGAGGCTGCCAGACCAGAACACAGTCCACCTGGGTATTTAAGCAGGATGAGACAAAGGATGTAGGAGCATTTGATGTACTTGAGAGAGGAAGAGAAAGCACCATGAAGGCACACTTTTCCAGTGTCTTTATACTGGGAAGACTTCTCATATTCAGAAGAAAATTTGTATTTAGATCATGTAATTTAGATTGACCTGAGGAAATACAATTCCACTTACTACTTATGCAGGGATGTTTTAAAGCAATTCCACAACAACCAATCTTCTTCGCAAATAATGCACTTTGCTGCCCAAGCATTGCAGGGTCTTGTCTATGCTGCATTCACTCTAGGCCAAGACCATCTCCCACATGTACAAAAACAAAAGATTGTGATATGAATAGACTTCCATTCAGTTTTGGAAAAGTTCCTGGGAAAGATGATCAGCTAGACTTGCCACTGCATCTTTCAAGGTTAATGGCAAGATTTTAACATATGAGTTTATCTCATCCTCCACTGGTACAAGATGGAGTCAAGGCCTGAAGCTCTGCTGCACGTGACACTTTTACACCAGCAGGGCCAGCTCAGAGTTTTCCATAGAAGGCATGGATGCACTGACAGTCAAACTGATGTCTGCAGAAGATGATCTCATTTAAGGCACTTTCCCAGACCTCTTGAAAATATTCCATCAAAGTCTCCAGCATCCCACAGGGCACAGGCTGAAAATATCCAATTTGGAGCTGCTGTTCCTGTTGCTGGTGTGCCGTATGACAGAAGACAGAACAAGCTCAGTGTTCACAAGAAAAAAAAAAGAAAAAGCAATGGAAGAAAGCTGGGGGAAAGCCTCCCTCTCTCTCTAGAGCTCATTCTCTTTTGTATCCTTCCTGTTGGAGGCACACGTATCGGGTGGTGGGGCCAAATCAGAAGCTGAAAAATGCCTATTTTAACCACCTCTACATACAGAGATAAAATAATATAGTGCTGCTAGGTGGTTGGGTGGAGAGAAGTTAAATCAAATCCCTTGCAAATGCATGAAGGAGAGAAAGACAAGCAAAACAGAGAAAAAGGAATCACAGCTGAAGGAAAAAGGAAACAGCAGCAATCGAAGGTTGATGTTCCAGGAGCTGATCAGGATCCACTCCAACTTTGTGGAGATGCTGAAAAAAAGGGTCTTTTCTGATTGATTTGACCAACTTTGAATGCCTCCCATCATCATGTTAATGAATGCCCAGTGATGTCACAGTATTTATTTACAGAAGCCTGATAGTTTCTTAAGCAATTGTAATCATGGTAGATTTGGTTCCTGCCAGTACAATCATCCCACACGCTCCCATTTTGTGACCCAAAAGTGAACACTGCCTAGCAGAGGTTACAGCAGCCTTCTGTAACTCTCAGCTAACCAAAGTTACATATATACGTTTCTAATTTTTTCCCTACATTTCTAGTTTATTTTGGCATGTCCTGCCAGCCTGCAATTCACTGACACCACAATATAGAGCTCTTTATCACATCCTTTAATTCTCTCCTTCCAGTGAATGCTTGACTACCAACAGCCATTTATCAAAAATTTTGTGAAATAAAATCATGTTGGGCTTTTATCACCTCAGACATGTCACAACAAACAAGTTGTGAAACCACTTTCAGCACATTTATGTGAAAGCTCTCCTCTCTTAGAATGGATGGACACTCCCTGGAAAGGAATTCCCATTCCATATGTATATAATAAGTAGTGAAGAAAACAGATTATAAAATGTTCCTGGTAAATACAAATAGCAATAGGGATATAAGATATTAGCACATGCATCTACAATTCCCATGATTTATTAAGAAAACTGAAATAAATTATTATACATATGGACTAATTGCTAATATTTTTCTTGCATTTTGTTTTGAATTCTTATTTATTGGCTCCATGGCTTCATGTGAAGCCTTCCCCAAAGGCAGGCACACTCATTTAATAGTAAGCAGTTAAACATTTCAAACAGCTCGAGAGACAGTCCATAACAATAAAAGGGATATACTTAATCTGGATACGCAAATTTCATAAATTTCTCCAGGGCAGTGTATTCCCACTGCAGTGTTTTGCCAGCCTGAATGCCAGCACAGATGTCTTTATCTTTCCCCCTGGGTACTAGTGCTCCTCCTAATGTTTCATGAGGGAAATCAAAAAGGCAAGTTTGGTACAAATCATTTTCGTTTTTAAAAGAAAAGAGAATTCACACTCAGGACTGACACTCTATCAAAGGAGCTTTTCACTTATTTGTGGTCATGTATTTCTCAGGCCTCTGAGACAATTCTTTAGGTCTGTTGGCACCAGTAAAGCTAAGTGGCACACATAAAGGTTGAAAAACAATTAAGCCTTTTGTGCCATTACAGCAATTCTGGAAACATTTTGTGTTATACTACAAATATTTACCTGATGTCACCAGACCGTTTTTTTCATACAAATTCTGCCCTTAAGCATTCTGGGGATTCCTTCTACAAGTGTTGTACTGGGTGGTTTTTACTGTCATCATTCAGCTCACAGGCTGCCTTTTTGAATATTTCACCCTACTGCAGCTTCTTGCTGTTACTGCAATATTTTTTTATTCCAAATAAATACTGAAATCTGCAGCTGATGAACGGCTTCAGAAACTGAGCAGAGATCCTCTAGGGTAACTGAAACAGTGCAAGATTCTACTAGTTAAGATCTAGCCCTCAACTGTTTGTTTGCATGGAGCCTTCCCTCTCTGTCTTGCAGACAATAAATGCATGATACTGTTGTTTCATCCAATTGCAGTGACTTCATAACTGACTGGCCTCCAGATTGATCCACTCCATGGATCAGGAACAAGGACATTCAGTCTCAGTGAACACAGGATTTTATGGCTTTTACCAATGCTTGCAACTCTTTTATGAATGCACTACTCTGGCAGATAATTTTTCCCCAGGTGTTTTAAGATTAAGAGAGCTTCTTTAGTACTAATGATTTCATGCCATGCATGCAGGTAGCCTGTGAGCTTCAGGAGGAGATTGCACCTGAAGAGATCTCTGTCTGCTACGACTCCTGCACAATGGCAGAACTTCCATTACTGCTCTTCCAGGATTTTGCCTGGACTGGTGTCAAGGTCCATCAAGATTGTCTCATCCCAACTGAAAGACTCTGTCACCTGAAGGCAATATCTGGATGGGGGTATCAACTTTCTGCCTAGTTTGCATCTGTAATGCAGCCACAAAGGCCAGTACAGAAGAGAGAGGGTATAGTGATGTGATTTTCATAGAATAAGCTGGGTTGGAAGGGACTAATAAGAATCCTTGGGTCCAGCCCACTGCTCTGCACAGCACCATGCTCAAGAGTCACACCATGTACCTGAAAAGATTGTCCAAATGCTTCTTGAGTTCTGTCAGGCTTGGTGCTGTGACCACTTCCCTGGGGAGCCTGTTCCAGTGTGCAGCCATCTTCTGGGTGAAGAACCTTTTTTAATACCTAACCTAAACCTCCTCTGACACAACTTCAGACCATTCCCTCGGGTTCTGTCACTGGTCACCAGAGAGAACACATCAGTGCCTGCCCCTCTGCTTCCCCCATGAGGAAGTTGCAACTGCAATGAGGTTTCTCCTCAGTCTCCTCTTCTTCAGATGAGCAGACCGAGTGACTTCTTTCCAGGAACTACCAACTGCCTAACAGATGGACTGTAGAAATCAGAGTAATTTTAACTGTGAGGATTGTCTAAAAATTGGCTGTCACTACAACTCTGCAGCATACCAAGAATGCTACAGTTATTGCTAAGGCATCCCTGAAACACACAAGAGCTTATTTTGGAGACCATATTATTATGCCTGGACTTGCAAGTTATTGTGCAATGATGGAACAGTGTTAGGAAACTAATATATAGCTAGCTCTCAGCTAATCACAAAGGTCTTCAGAAAGTGTGCTTTATATATCTCCTAAATCCCACCTCAAGGAAAAGACTATAGACTGAGATTTTTTTTAGTCAGGAAATACTAAATTAAAGCAAAATGGATTGATTCATTTTCAGGATGCATGGGGCTCTTCTTTATACTTAATACTTTGTACTTAACACTTCATAGTATGACAATAACATATTTATTTTAAAATATTGTATTCTAAATTGCAAAGGTTGAACGTTATAGAACATTTCCCAAGGGGAAAGGGGGAGCAGGATTAACAGAGGTGCTGATCTTTCAAACCTGCGTTCACCATACCTTTTTCATAGAACACAAGTGCTGACGAGACTCAGCAGCAGGATATGAGATGGAGGATGGAGGCAATCCATCTGCGTCATCTTGGCATTGCCTATGCTACACAGGAGCCTGGAAGCCCTGGCAGCCCCAGGAGCTCCAGCCTTTACCAGAAAGGAGGAGGCCTGTGTGGTGAAGCTCTCTTATTTTCTTCTCATTTCTGGGGTGAGTGAATTCAGTTTTCATTAAGCTACTGTGAAGATTTGAGCCAGCTTTGCTCACAAGCCTCCTTGTTTTCTGCCAAGGACCAGACCTGCTTCACTTCTTCTACACCTGGACATAAATCAAGGTAAAATTCATTAAAGCTGTGTAACTAGGTAAGACCAAATCTAAGCACAGCATATCCTCACTGTCTTCTTTTTAATTACACCTGGGTATCAGTGACACATCACAGAACTGGAACTTTAAAGTAGAGTATTACTCCTTCTTTTGATGGTTTTTTTTTGATGCGCCAGTGCTTCATCAGGAAGGATGACTCAAGATCAGAGAAGTATGACTCTGGTCTGCAGATCCTATATCTTCTCTGAAATATTGCTTTTGGAGAGAGGAAGCCAAACATATGAAGGATTCATACCTTTCTGTCTTTGGAGTTTGGTCTCCCACAAACAATAGTCAGTCAATTGTCAGATAATCAAAAGTTAAAGAAATCCGGATAGGTCATTATGGGCAGGAAACTGCAAAATAGGGATCATAATATAAAAATATCCCTTTTTTTTTGTAACTGAATTAACAACTCCTTTATTCTTACCAGCACCAAGTCAGTACCTCTGCCTCCTGATCTCAGGGGCTACACAGCTTTACCTAAACTTTTAATAATGAACTGCATGTTTTATTAATTATCTTCACTGTGAAGCACCACAGTGACCAAGGTACCAATATTGCATATGACAAAGCACATCATAGCAGGACAATGAGGAATGAGTGGAAATGGATGTTGCCATAATCCACCATGGAGAGCAGGATGGAGGAATGATTCTTGTAGTATGTAACCATCTTCTAGGGCATGCTAGTTAGAAATTTGGTTCGTGTAGTGTAAACTCCCAAAGCCAGATTACATTTCCCACAGAACATTGCTGAGAGCCTATCCTGTGGGGGAGGGATTAGCTCCACAGTTAACAGCACCAAAATATTTTGGTTTTCAGCTCCTTGTCAACAAACCAAATACCTCAGCAGGTGTAAGCCCCTGGGTTGTAGGCAACCATTGCTCTTGCATTCCTTTTTAATATCTACAGTTCCAACCAAAAAAGCCTTGTCCCAAATCTAGAAACCAAAGTAATAACTACAGAGGTAATATATATACATCTGTCTGCTGAGTGCTGGCACAGAGCCTAAGTGACCGATTAAAATCAATTACTCCAAAATGGCTGCAATTTTTTCTTAATTACTCATACTCTGAATCTAGATGGAGGTAAGTTTATTAAAAGAGCAAAGCAGTATTACCTTCTTGAATCTCTGCTAAATTACTGTCTACCTGAGTTTGTACAATTTTAATAATAAATATTCAGTTCCAATTTTTAGAGGAGTACACTTTTCTCCTTGATAAATAGCCCTTTACAACAGAAAAAACTTTAAAAAACACTGTTCATCCTAACACATCTCAGTCAACATGTATGTGTAGTAAACCAAGACCGGAAATTTGAGTTACACTCCCAAAAACAATTTTAAAGTCGTAAAAGTGTGGGTTTATGGTTTTGGTTTTACCTCTATGCTTTGAGCTCTATCTGTCTGTTCTTACAGAAAAAGATTGCATGAGTATAAATATGATCCTTTTGTTTGGTGCTATAGAAATGTGGGGGAGGAAGTAAATGGAACAGAAACTGCAAAATAAATTATTATTTGAGAGCAACGGCCACGTACATTTGAAATCTGGTCAGACAATAAAAAAAAACACAAGCCAGCTTTTAGCATGAAGAGTCTTTAGATTAAACATGAATTTCAGAGGGATTCTGCCACAATCTTTCAATCTCAGTAGGGGGTATAGAGAGCTTTCAGGATTCCTCTCTTGTCCTTAAGCATCACTTCTGAATAGAAGGGTATTACTCTGGAGTGCTGTGCCATGAGCTATTCAGAATGACGATTGTTTAGGAAAAGTCCACAAGCATACTTCAGCAAGCTGCTCTGTAACTGCAAGCTAAATCATACAGAAAACAAGTGAAATCAAGTTGTAAACTTGAGAATATCTGAATAAATATCAAGGTCAAGCTCTTGTGAAACTCTGACTGACTCAGAGCATTGCTGTTTTTGTCTACCGGGGCACATGAACCTGCAAGACTGTGAATTTTTTAATACACTTGGTTTGAGAGAGGTCATGTGTCTGGAGGGCACGTCTCTACACATGCTAAACTGCATTTCCTACATCACCAATATGAATTGATTTTATCATCCTTTAGTCTAATCAACCCAATCAATGGCACTTCATTCTTTACCCAAATGAAATATTGCCCATGATCATTTCTTATGCTCTCGCTCTATTTCACAAATCAACCATAATAACACTGTTTAAATCTATCTTTAAGATTAGTCACAATCCTGAAATTTTATGGTGCATAACAAATTGATACTGGTAAATTTCTTGCTGAGGAAAAAGGAAAATGAAATGACATATTTTTTTAAAGGTTAAAAATTTTCTTGATGTATTTGTGTTACATCATGGTTAAAACAAAAGCCTTTGATATGAGAGCATATCCAGCTTTCAGAAAGGAGGATTTTACCCACCTGGATCAGTCTATTCATGATAACAATAAAAAGTATATGTCTAAGGTTTGACTCCAGCAAAAACTTTTATCTGCAAGCTCTCTATTATGTGTATGATTATGTATGTAAAGTCCCTTTCTCAGTTATGTAAGATTTCTAGCATTTATCAAAGAAAGGAAGAATTTAGCATACTCCCATGTATATTTTAGCCCTTTATACCCTCCCTACCTTTCTTTAAGCAGTCATTTTGTTTCCCAGTTTTTCTAACTAAGACCTACAGCCCTGTTTTATATGTCATCCAGAAACTGCAAGCACAGCTTATCCACCACAACATGAAATACTGGAGATATTTTGTCCTCATCCATTCAAGCACATTTTATTCAAAGAAAATAATAGTATTTCTTTAACCACCAACGAACAACACTTTTATAAAATTCTGTATTTTCCGAATTTATATTAAAAGATCCTTTACTTCATTGCTTTTGGTGCCTGACAAAAGAGGTAAGTGCCATTAGACACACTCCTATCTCCCTGCCTACAAAACCTGAGCTCAGGATGATCTGTCAGAAAGAGCATGACCTGTAGGTTAATGGACTGAGGATAAACTGGGATGAAAACCACAAAGCATCTAAACTGGAACTAACTGTAATGCAATAGTTTAACAGTTAGTCATACTTATACTTCACCTCTTCTCATTCTCCAGAATCCCTGTGCTTCAATACCCTTCTCTTAACGATTGGCAATTGATTCTTCAGAAAATGGCAGATAAATCCTGTGTTGAGCTAGTTAAGCAGGAGTGCTTAAGAGCAGCTGGCTTTCAAGAGGTCTGGAACACTCAGGGCTCAGGGCTCTGTTTTTAGTAGTATCAGGCAGATGTCCTTATCAGTCCAAATGTCTTCAAAGATTTAAAAAAAAAAAAAAGAAAAGAAAAATCAATCTTTATTGTAATCAGGTGCAACTAATGAGAATTCTAAGGTCTCATGGCAATTTATTTGGGCTATTAGATTATCATGATATTTCAGCGGGAAACTAGGAACCTAAATGTTTACTTAGCTCTAGAGCTTGTAGCCATCTTCTCACCAATTTAAAGACACTTTTTGCCATCTGGGGTTTCCTCTGCAGATTTATTACCAATAGTTATCCCTAACCTTACCTAGATTTGTTCCTGAGTATAGAGCGAAGAACATGATGAGTAAGAGTAGAAGTAGAAAACCTGATTAAAAAGGCAGGGAAAAACAACAACAACAACTACAACAGCAACAACAACAACAGAATACAAAAGAAAATTGCAGTCCTTGGTGTTCCATAAACATATAATCTGTTCTGAAAGAAAACCACAGCTGTGGAAGGAAAAAAAGGATTAAGTTTCAGCTGTGATAGAGCTGAGACAATTACAGACAAGGCTTATCTTGTGAAAGTGGTTAAGGGTAAGTCTGAAAAGAAAGAGGATTAGGAAAAAGAAAACTCCTAGTCAACCTGTGATTATATACTATCAGAGCAATAGATCTGAATCTCAGGTTTGAAAAAAAAGTGCCTTTAAGACTTTAAGCTGAAAGAAGTGGAATTCTGTGTTTATTTCTGTGTTTCCATCTGACAGGGATTTGGCTAAAAAAGACAACTTAAAAATTTAGCCAGGGTTGCTGTTTTAAAAGTGAGCTACTGCTGCATAAAATGAATTAGTCTCATGCATCCACTACTCAAAACTGGTGTAATATCCACCTTTGCTGTCCTCCATTTCTAGTCTGAGAACCCACTCAAAATATGGGGAAAACATTCCCTTGAAATCCCAGGTTCCCTTGGAAACCCAGCTGAAAACTCATTTCTGCAGAAGTTGTAAAAGAAACTTTCCCTTCTTGTCATTCCCAACCACTGACTCTTAATGGGGAGCAGCTTGAGGAGCTGTAGCTGCTGGAGCACATCCCTTTCCTCCTGAAGGCAACATCTGCCTAAGTGAAAACCCTTAGACTCCTGGGGGCCCCCTACCCCTTTCCTCTATCTGGCAGCAGCCAAATCCCGTGTCTCCACAGCTGGGTACTGACAGCTCTGGACAGCTGAATCCCTGCAGAAAGCTTTGGATGTTGGTGCCGCAGGACTTGCCCATCTGCACCATTGTATGTAGGCATGACAAATATCAGAATGTAGCATTAAGGAAACATTTTCTTCAAACAGAGCTTGGAAACTGCATTTAGTCAGACATCCTTAATTAGAGCAGCTGCCAGTAAAAGAAGTGTTTTGACTACAAAAATAAAGAGATGTGCTGTGCCTTTTGCTCTGCTCAACCCACTTGAATGTGGCCAAAACATAAGACAAAAATATTAATTGAATTCATGTTTTGCAGATTTGTATCTATTCAGCTGTTGAGTACTCTCAAGCCTAAATAACAGCTCTATTAATTATTACCCACAATCCTCTGCTTAGTCTCATAGCTGTTTTCCTGTTTCACAGACATTTTTCACAAATTACAAAACAAATTAATAAAAGTCTAGGCACATATGACTGCAAGAGCTCAAAAGAGTTTCAGCTCATAAGCTATATGACTTTCTACATTGCAAATTTAGAGCAACTGAGCTACTTTATCAGTCAGCTTTCATCACTAAATGAAGTTACTCAGATATTGAAAAACACAGCCTGGATATCTTTAATGTTGGTGGGGAAGACGTCTGGACTAGCTACTGCTGTTTCTAGTATCTTTTGGAAGATGTATCTAATACATTTCCTAAACTCATGTAACAGTTCATGGTATCATTACATATGTGCCCAAAAGAACCACCATCTATCAGGAAAATCAGATTATGAGGTTTTCAGAAAGTTTTTCTTGGCAGCTGGGAAGAAAAAGACTTCTTTGTGAAAGCAATGGCTGGTTACATAGACTTGGAGACAAATGGAAGAGCTAAGCTGATGCCACAACTGTTTTCACATAGTTTTATTACTTCAAAGTAGAGGTAATCTGGCTGATCAAAACCATGGACTTGGTTCTTGGGAAATGTAAGAGCAGCAATCCAATTTTTGTCTCTGGTTACAGAAGAAATGGAGCACATGAACAGTATTAAGTTGCCACAGCGAGGAAACGGCGAAGAAGGCACACACACACAGTTCATCATCAGAAGGCTTTACTATATTTCATCTTTGGCCTTTTATAACACAAAGTGCTGAAAGGTCAGTGATTGGTCAGAGAAGGACTGCGTCTCTTCTCCTTTGGTACACAACAGGTGAGGGAAACAGTGTTATGAGAAAAATCCTGAGAAAAGTCAGCCCACATATATTTACAATAACAATGAAAATGTATTTTGAAAATGAGAACTTGTAGATCAGCTTCTCATAGGAATCAGCAGCTTAGCAGCAGAATTCTTAAAGCTTAAAAATACAGAGCTACATTAAGTGTCACACGTAATTTTTCTGGGAAAATGCCCATAAAGCAATACTGCATTTCAGCACATTTATTAAAAGCTGTGTGAATTTTTTGCAAGGTTTGAAAGGGTGCAAATTTTTCTTGATGAACATGAATACATCTTATATTAGTATGAAAGATTACTGTAACAAATCAAAAGAGAGGAGAGGAGAGGAGAGGAGAGGAGAGGAGAGGAGAGGAGAGGAGAGGAGAGGAGAGGAGAGGAGAGGAGAGGAGAGGAGAGGAGAGGAGAGGAGAGGAGAGGAGAGGAGAGGAGAGGAGAGGAGAGGAGAGGAGAGGAGAGGAGAGGAGAGGAGAGGAGAGGAGAGGAGAGGAGAGGAGAGGAGAGGAGAGGAGAGGAGAGGAGAGGAGAGGAGAGGAGAGGAGAGGAGAGGAGAGGAGAGGAGATCCAAGAGAATTAATTTGCCTTTTAAAAGGTGTGTCATCATGCTCGAAAGCTTCCATGATGCTTTGAAAAGACCTAATTTCCTGTAAAAATGATATGAGATAAATAACTCTGGGCTTTTTTTTATTTTCAGAGATACAACTCTATTCACAGTTCTGCAGCTCACTTGTGGTTTTGTTTATAGTCTGATTTTGCATTCCAACTTTAAAAAGTTCTTTCTTTCATTCCTGAAAATGTTTTCTGTGATTATAGCAATCTGGTGTCTGCACATGCTGTCAGTTACCAGACTGGCAAACAAGATTTACGAGCAATGGGCACTCAGGACAGGATTTGGTCAACATAAAGTCATGTATCACAAGACAATGCAGAACCATAAATGGCCAAGGAAAAAGATTCCCTCTATCTCTAGTGCTGTGTTACTTCTTTCCTGAAAGAGGACGGAGGGACCTGCTTTGAGCCAGGAGACAGGAGCCACAGTGCCAGCAGAGTGTTTGTTGTGCTGAGCACCACCTGGACTGTCTCCAACCTTCAGAGCAGCCAACCAGCCTGTTTCACTGCTACCTTTCCATCTGTGGGCAGGAAATAATGTGAAGGAGAAAAACCAGTAAATACATTCATTCCCTCCTCCCTTCCATTACCTGCTATTCTACTCTAGCTACATTTCCTATGTCAATAACACAATTTTCAGGTCACTGTGAACATGTTCCTGTGTGTTTGTGATCTGAATGCTCTCCTAGTCTATCTCATTCTTCTTTCCAGGAATTGAAGGTACACTTCAAAGCTGAAGGGGTGGGGGTTTTTTTCCTCTAGAACACTCATTTTCTTGATTACAATAAAACAGCATTTCTCCTTGGGTGAGTTTACAGTATGTCATTTGCAGCAGTTTTAAGATGTGGTTTACATCACACTAGATTTCATCCTCTGAGATATTAAACTGACAAGGTGTCCAGAGGGTCCTTGTATTACCAGCAGGGGCTTGGACGTTGTTTTTTCATCTCTGGTTGTTGGAGAGGCCAATAAGGCTGAGTGAGTCAACTGAAGATCAACTTTGCAGCAGCTGGAGTTCAAACTCACTGTCTTGGTTTTGAAAGACAGTTGTCTGCCAAGGAAGGCTAGATCTTCCTTTGGAATGGAGAATGTAAATCCCCTTTCCTCCAAATTACTATAGTTTTGCAATTAGGGGCTTTCAGGCAAAGATATGGGAATAGGAGTAACAGTTCTTTACTAGAAATATTAAATAAAAAGAAAATACAAATGTAGTATGTACAAAAATAAGGAAGCAAGCAATAAAAATCCTGGAAAACCCTGACAGAGTCAGGGATACAACCTGACACCCTATTGGTCAGGGTGTTGGAAGCAGTCCAAATAAATCCTCCTGAAGTAACAGATGTGGTTCTGTGGAGTAGAGATGATCTGGTAGGAAAAGGTCCAGTGGTGGTGAGATGGGTCCGGTTTTCCTCCTGGAGCCCAGTGGAATAGCTGGATTCCCGGAATGCCAGCTGTTCCTGAGTCCCAGTTTCTATCCACGTAGGAATGGTTGGCTCCCCCCAATGGGTGGAGCATCTCACAATGGAATGATGTAATGTGTCATGCCATTGGTGAGCCTTCATGGCCCATTATCAGAAGATATCTCCTGGAGGATGGAGGAGTGGTGAAAGAGATAAGAAACACTGCCACACCTGGTTTTAACAGCTGGCCCATTATGAGAAGGCATCCACACCCCTCCCCCCTGGAGTTACAACAGATAAAGAAAAAACTGCTTTCAACAGATGAAAATAGAATACACATTTTCTGTTTACATAACTCAAGACACTAATTTACAGTTTTTTCCTGTGAAATCACTTAAAATGCACTAACAAGTGCAACTAGGAAAGAGCTGAAACATACTTGGGAGGTATGACTTCTAAACGAGAGAGTCACTATACAAAAAAAAAAAAAAAAAAAAAAAAAAAAGGGGAGTACTTTTAAGGCAAAAGCTGTATCATAGATCAATTGGAACTCTTCTCTCTAGTGCTCCCTATAAACTTTCAATCTCCCTTCTTGTATTTCCCAGGTACATTTTCTTATACATTATTTTATCTAAAAATGAAATGCTTGATTTTACAGGTTCTGTTTATAGACTCTAGGGCACTATTTCACTGTGGAATGGGTGATTCTTTGGAATTCATGCCTCTGCACACACTTAGAAGGAATGTACAAAATTGATCAGAAGATTTAATTTAAGAAAAAAAAAATTCTCCCAGTAAACAGAATATACATACACTGCAGGAAAGTGTATGTCATGTTGTATCTTTTTTTCTCTTTTCCATGAAAATATTTGCTGAAAACATTGTTATCAATTCTCAACAGTTATTTCCCCTGCATCCTTACAAATGAAGCAGCTGTCTAAAACTCTTCTAGGAAAGTCCATATCCCAAAGAGCTCTGTTAATAATAACAGACATTGCAACAAATTTAGAGGGCCCTTCTGGTGTTACATCATTCCAGCAGATCTTTTAGTTACTTATTTCTTCAAATTCAAAACCATCTGAAACAGGGATCTTGAATTTAGATGTTGATTATAAAATAACCAACGTATTTTGTTCTTTTCTATCAAGCCATGCACATAAAGAGGAATGTTTCCTCAAGCTTATGCTCACCTAATTTCAAGAGTTGAAAAACCTTCCTCCAATCAGGTAGAAATAACAGAAGACTCCAAGAATCCAATGGAAATAGCAATATAAATGTCAGAAGTGCAATATCTAATTACTAATGAATGAATGACGTAAATGAAACAGAAAAAAAATAACAAGAAAAGACTAAGATATATTGATGACACTTAAAGAAAAAACATAAAAAGCATACATGAGCAATAATGTCCTTAGCCACATCCTCCCTTCTTTTTTTAATTAAAGTTATCCAGGAGAAAGAAAAGGATACTTTTAAAACCTTTATTAATGCTTTTCTTTATTAGAAAGAACAAGATTTGCATACCTGCCCTTTTTCACCTTTTTACTTCTAGCTTCACCAGGTACTAGAATATACTTAGTATTCTGTACCAATAATCTTTTTTCATTGAATACCTCTGTCTTTCTAAGTGACAGCCTCAATCATACCAAACAAAAGCAGAGTGAAGTTTGCATTAACAGAATACACTAAACATATCATGGTCTTCATTCATTGAAGAAACATTTGCATAATTGCCCTAAATTAGAGACATTTAATTTTAAGTGATTTACCAGAAGTTGAAAAAGACTTTTTATTCTCAATTGTATATAGTCTGATTCATGACAAATCCTTTGTTGTATGTCACACGGGAATTTTCTATTTCTTGTCAAGATATTCAATTGGGAGCAACTTTTCTACCAGAGAAGTTTGTAGCAGAGAGTCATACTGTGGTACTGTAATCTGGATACTCAAACTTCAGAGGTAGAAAAGGGAAACCACTGCTAACTTCTGAAGGTGTTTAAACCTTTCTGCACAGTTGTTACAAGCAAACACATCAAGTTCTAAATTTTATTTATTTTATATTTGTCTCCATATTCACAAGTCTTGATCAATTTCTGCCTTGATACAAGCTAGTCCACCTCCTTCTCAGTTCTGATGTGGAAAAGTACATAATAAGATATACACATTCAAAGGCTGGAGGACAAGTAGGAGGATTTGAAACCTTTTTTTTTTTTTAACCTTCCTTTATCATTTCTTCTGTCTTAACAGGTAAATAATGAACCCAGGTTTGTGAGGGTCCTCATCCAATTCCTTCATTGACAGGAACTTTTCAAATATACTGCCTACACATAAGTGCTACTTGAATGGCACTCACATGCCACCAGATCCCTGAGACAACCATGGTCTTCTAGGCTGACAGCAGGTGGGATATCATCCCAGAGCTTCTGATATGCCACTCTACAGTCAACTGAGTGTAGGCAACAGAGCCATGCCCTTCCCCACAGATTTTCCTGTCACATCCTGTCAAAAAAACACTTTTTCACTGGAATTTGAGCTGAGGTGGTTTAAAATAGTCTATCATCAGCACCTAGGAGACGTGATCAGCCACCATTAATCATGGAGCTGAGTCATTCAGGTGGATGAGCATGCAAGGATACTGAAGATGGATATGGAAGAAGCTGGGAAATCTTCCCAGCTGGGAAGAGAAGTTCTAGCATTTGAATCAAATCATTCATCAGCTTACATGATGAGACTGCGAGACTGACACCTTGCTCCAGACTCTGTCAGGCCAGACATATCCCAGCAAGAGTGCTGCGTCTAAACTGAGTCTCCAGCCGCTCACCCATCTGGATGCCTGGGCAATAAGGACCCTATGACATATCATATCATAACACATGACATACCAGGCTACACATGGTCATAGGATACTCATCCCTTCATTTCTGACTCTGTTCCAGATAGGCAACATCAGTAAAAATGGTAATTAATACCACTCTGACTTCTATGATCTATTCCAACGCCCTCTGTTTTTTTCTTTAGAGAGGTTATTGTCTTTCACAGATCTCAGCAAGGTTTCTGTGAGAAGTCCAGATTTTTTTTTCTGCAGAGGGAAGATTATTCTGTTGGTTACAATGAAGTGAAGCAGAACTAATATAATTAGTTTCCATCAGCTTTCTCCTGATTTAGACCAACGTATCTGATACCAAATTTGGGGCAAAGTTGTAATTACATTTTCTTAACTTCTTTAAATTTGTAGATTAAATTTTATTTGTGTTCTGCTTCTACATCTTGCTGACAGAACAACATTTCACCAATATGTCTGGGATGAAAATAGTGGGGTTTGCAGCAGGAAAATGTTTCAGCTTCTAGTGTAAATGTTGTAACTGATCCATTACTCATAATTCTAATTTTACTATATAGCACAAAAGAGTAAATGTAGGGAAGGAAATAGTTTTTCTATGCATTGTTAATCTTCACAGTGCAGAGTGGAATATTAAAGAAAATAAATTAATTCACAGTAAAAATCCTTGAAAGGTTTTTTTTTTTTCATTAAAATATTTCTTTAACACCCTAAGAGCCAGAACATTTAAAAAAGAAAGTTCTGATTTCAAAAAGACAGTGTCATGTGACCATTACTACACTATGGGGAAAAGTTCATGCTGATATTATTACATTTTCAAACTTTGCTTCTCTTACACCACTCTGTGAATACGGCTTATCAAGATCAATAACATAATCTTGAGCTATTCCATGGATTTATCCTGTTAATGGATGAGTGGAAAATACCTGCTCACTACTAATTTCCATAAATAGTTTGGTAAATTTTAAATTAAATAATCCTTCTCTGAATGTCATTATTTTTGTTCCTAAGCCATTCATAAACAAATATATAAAAACCTTCCTGATGCACAATGTGAACAGCAGATTGTTTACCAAATTCAAATTACCTGGGGCATAAATAGATTTCTCTTTAAATTAAGGGAATTTGATAAATTAAATAAAACACCTTTTACAAGATATTTACTGGCTGTTACCCTAATACACAGACTTCTGTAATACTGATGATTTCTGCATAAGCTTAACAGAGCTCTAGCTCAGCTGTGCTGCTCCAGCTTCAGCTCAGCTCTCAGAAATAAAGTACCCTGCAGATGGAGCTTCGTGTTGCAAGGAACGGAACAGATGTACTAGATTTTCATAAATAAATGTAGTTTATGATTTACTTCTGCTTTTGTCCCATGTATTTGGTTTTAAACAACCCATCATTTGCCATTCAAGATGAATTTAGAATGTGATATGAACTCAGAAATGTATAGATTATGAATAGTAGCCACAAAATTTTCTGTGAGAAAGAAAAACAAGTGTTCAATTTTTGACAGTTTTTTGTGTTTTACTTCCTACATTAAGAAACAATTTAAATTCTACTGGTCCTTTACCTTCCTTCACAGAGCTACAGAGTCATCATAAGCAGGAAAAGGCAGTATTGAGATGGATGTCACCAACACTGAATTCAGTAAGTGTCCATGTGTTTCTTCACTAAAATTCTGCATAACTTCTTAAATATCTACAGATCAGTGAGGAATAAGAATATGTCAGTACTCAAAAGAAAACCTGAATCGTCAAGACTGTTATGCCTTCCTTACCAGGAATCAAAGGCCTCAGTTATCAAGTCCCTAGCCTCCAAAATAATCTGGTCCTGCAACATGAAAATATTAGTCAACAGTGCAACAAAAGACATTTAAACACCATCTATATGCAACCTACTGATATCAAGGTATTTGATCATAAAACAAGCTACATCTTACTTAAGAAGCAAGTAAACTAATTACTACTGCATTATTAGTGATATAGATTCAAATAGCTAATATGTCATCAGCCATACTTTTTCTTGTAAGTTCTTTAAGAAATTATGATAATGAAGACGCTTATAAATGATGAGAAAAATCATTACTCAGTTGTTGGTCTTTTTGTCAGCCTTCTGTTTTCCTGCATTTCAGAATAATTTTGTTTCAGACGGCTTACTGAAGGCACAGTAAGTGCTCAAAAGGCTAAATACAAAGATCAGTGAGTGGCATGTAAACAGCAGTTGCTCATGATTAATAAATAAAAAAGTAATCAGTAGACTCATTGTTTGCTTCCTGTGCAAGTAACTTCCATGGCAAAATAAGGTCATAGTGGCTAATGTGATTGTGTGTCTGTGTTTGTGTATTTAATTTTGGATTAATGTCACCTTAACCCACAGGTTTAGATGGAGAAGGATTTAAAATAGATCAACTAACAAATACACAGCATACAGTCTAATTCCAGATTTATTTGGCCATGGTCTCACTGAGTAGTACTTAAACAGGATTCTCTAGGGCCCTATTTGATGAACAAGTATAAAACCTGGAATTTTTAACGGTGGTAGTAGGCCTCAAGACAGATTTCATGTACACTGTCTGTACACCATACACACTGCAGAATTTAATTTTTTTTAATGTGGGTCATCTTTTTATTTTTCAAAATACCACAGATAATGGGAGGATTATCTCAAAGCCTACTGGTTTGGCAGTCATAACATGGCACTGAGGGAGGATATTTTGCACACATCAACACATGACACTGTCCAGGAGTGTGAGGCATGCCAAAGATTAAGATGGTTCAGGCTGTACACACTGTCTGCCTGGAGCACACCCTGTGATGAACTCTGCTCCAGCTTCTTAAACACAATTACTTGGCTTGCTTCAGCAAGACGTCCAGGAGTAAACCAACATATGTGTGATGTGGAACCAGGACCCTGGAGACAAGTAAGGAGATATTAAAGAGGCAGTGTTGTCACATCATGGCACCTTCCATGGTTTCAATGAAGACAGTGAACAAGGTCTCCTTTTTGGCCTGAGTATATGTGTTGGTGACAACACATGAATGGCATCACTTAGACTTGCTTTAGAACCCAGCTGGAGGGAAACCTCTATAGAATATAGCTGGTATGGTAGTAAATTTACAAGAAATCAGGTAAGGTTAATAGCATATTTTATAAACACAGCAGATAATATTCCATCCAAAATTTTGCTATCAATAGTGAACATCAATATGCTACACTAATGGCCACATTATAGGTTTTCTTTTCCATAGCTAGTGTCTGCTTTTGAAGGTGTAATCTCTCCAGTTTTATGTGGTTCCTCATTTCAGCACGTATTAAGAAAAATATTTGTATATCAATCTCTGTGGGCTTGCATTTAAACGTTTTTCCAGCTTGCCATCAGACAAAAAAGCTTTTTCTTCTGACTACGTGAAAAGTGCTGAAATAATGCTGTAATTTCTCAATAAATTCCTGATTGTTTAGTGATCAAAATAAAAGGCAGTGTGTATATGTTCAAAAATATTTTCCAGCATAGTAGCGACTTTTGATAGTTAAAATTCTTTGTTTAGGATGCTTCAGTTTAAAACCCTGATATGATACTTTGGGTCTAGCATGTGCTGAATTCCTGTTGGTTTGCTATGTCCATAACATCATAAACTGATGCATTTGCTAAAACGAGATATAAGGGACAGTAATTCTAAATTGTAGGGGAAACAAATTTGCTGGTAAAAATCAGCCTACTACAGATTAGGAATTATCCTGCTAGAAATTAAGTGTTCCCTTCATGGGGTCTCAGTCTCTTCTGAAATTAGAAACAATACATGGATGTATCTGCGAAATTGTCTGATATTCCTATATCAGTGGATCACCAACCTCACACTTTGTGTATTGTTACTTTTGCTTCACAATGAACAACAATGAGAATGACAAGAAAAAAAAAACCAGAAACTTAAAAAAATTAATTTGTCTATATCTAGCAGACTGATTACCCTGAATCCTGTAGATTGACAGTAGATTGACAGCCCAGCATTATTTCACCAAATACTACATCACTGGCAAAGAAAAGATAAATGACATTATAACGCTTAGTGAATCATTCCACTTGCAAATGCTGACACCTCTTCCTTCCTATCAGACCAAAAGAAAACATCATAATTACATCTGAGATGCAAGTGATGGCATTCTCATTTGACACTACAGTAAAACTGTGAAACATGGCAAAGACTGCTGAAGAGAGATCTTTATGGTTTCCAGTTCCCAGTCTGAATTACTGCCATATGCACAAACAACATGTCTCAAACCAGCATTTCAGTCACCTGGTTATCTTACCAGAAAGTTCTTAAATCCCTCTCACAGCAGCCTTAAATTAATATTTACACTGCTGTTTCCCATACATATGACCTTGTAGCCTGCAAAGGAAAAAAAAAAAAAAAGCACATGAAACAGGAAGTGCAAGTGTGGATGGATAAGTCAAATGGTTGAATAAATATTGACAAATAAGAGGACAAAAGAAAGAGCAAGAGGTTCTAACTTTGTCTTTGAATTACCTTTGGTTAACAATGGAGATGATACACACCACACATCCCCCAAACCCTAAACCAAGACATTTAGAAAAGCACCAAGTGAAAATAAAACCACAGATAATGGACTGATATAGGTTTGAAGGGATCTTAGGAAGTCATCAAATCCCATGTCCTGCTCAAAACAGCTCTGATGCTCTGGGTTGCACAGAGCCTTGTTCTGCCAAAAAATCCAACTAAAATATACCACAATCCTGCTGTGTTACCATTGCAGCTGGGCAAGCAGGAAGCCTCCCTCCCCACCTTTTTTTTCTCATCTTGTGGAAAAAAGAAATATTTTCATAATAATACGGAACAAAACAAAACTCTGGAGAATGGAGGGTGGGCTTAGTGCTTATGAGACTGAACTTCCAGAATATTCTGAAATTTTGACCTTCGGTTGACATGTTATTTAGCAAATGGGAAGCTGTGTGAGTCATAGGGGAAATGCTGGCAGGGAACATCTGCAGGGAGAAGTGTCTGCAGAAAGTGTCATTGATATAGATTTACCTGAGTAACACGCCAAATCTGAAAAAGTTTGGGTTTTTTCCCAGCAAAAATTTCTGATTGGATCAAGCTACCATAACTGATTTTTTAGTACTTGCATTTCTTCATTACAAGTGAGAATTATTAAGGGCTCATCTGGAGTATCTGACTCTCAATTTGTGAAGGTTCAAGGAGATGGCTCATTTAGAAAAACTCATTTTATCTTTTTAAAAATTGTTCTTTTCTGATGGAAAGTTTTGTGTCCCCACACCATTACATCTGTGTGATTTGTATCAGGGACGTAAAGTATGTTAAAAGCTGTTTATGACACTTCCTTCACCCCAGAGGTTCAAAGTGGACAATAGCTGATTCAAAGGTTAGGTCTTTTTCTTTCTCAAGGAGAGTTTAAAGTCTGCTAGCCTGTGATTTAATAAATGCAAATAAACCGAGTAGCTGTTTATTTTTAATTAATGATCTTTTTTATTCTGGATTTTTTTGCAGAAAACCAAGAAAATCACTCAAAAGTTGTGGTACGTGACTCCAATAACCACATATTCTTAATGCCAGATAGGAAATATCCAATGAGAAAATGCAGATCTCAAGAATTTTTATTTCTCAAAACTGATTTTATGAGTCTATAGAATCATAGAAAAATAGAATGGTTTGGGTTGACAGGAACCCTAAAAATCATCTCGTTTCAACCCAGCTGCCATGGGTTGAAACTAGACCGGGTTGCTCAAAGCCCACCCAGCTTGACTGTGAACACTTCCAGGGATGGGTCGTTATTATAGTCATGAACCACCTTTGAATTTTTGACATTCACCAGTACAAAAAAAAAGGGCAATTAGAGCAGCTGGAGAAAAAAAGAAAAGGTGGTTTCTGTGACACTCTTATACTCAATCTTTAAAAACAATAAGCTCTTGTAAGTTACCGTAGCAGTTGTCTGAGAAATGTTCTATATCTGTTAATTTTCACTGTAGCATTATCATCCATTGTTTTCTTCCCGTCTCTTTTTGTCTATTATTACCAACTGCTAAGGGGAAAAAAAAACAAAAACCAGCAACCAAAAAACCCTACCAAAAGCCAACAAACCCAACCAGTGCTGGATGTATTTCAGTCCTGCTGTGAATAGCTATTTAGCAACCAGTAGCCTCTCCTGCCAAACCATTTCTGGGGTATAGTGGATATAGAAATTGCTCAGCCTACAGCTGTGTACCTCCTGTTACTAGAAAGATCCTGATGAATAATTCAGAAATCATGTCCTGCTGACCTCACACGTAATAGAAGTATAGTCAGATTCAAGCAGGAAAGACAATTTTTTGTCACTCTTTTAATTTGCCTCAACAGTAATTTTCACTGAAAATTAACTATATTATTCCTCATGCTAATTTTAAAGTTAGCTGTATTTTACACTGAAGCAACCTTGAAAACCATCAGCAGCAATGAGGAATTGCACTTATTCTGTCTCCTCAGTAGTGATGGGGGCCACAAAACAATTTGATTGAGTTGTTATCAATATGTGCAAGTCCTCACTGCACAAACAACTCCGCAGCCTCTGCTGCAGTCCCTGGTACCAGAACTGCAGAACAAGGTGAGGACATGCAGTGGAGGAGTCCCGGTGTGCCAGCATCAGAAAGGCCTAAAGAACATTCCTGCAATAGACTCAGGATCCAGTACAGGACATAATCTAGGAACTTTCTGTTTCCCTTATAATTCTACTAGGAATATGGATGGATCTAAAGCAAAGTGGCAACATACGCCTTGTTAAGACCAGCCCTCACATCAGTTTTGATGAGGCTTTCTCAATTGAGACCACCTAATAAAGTCAGTGGTAGTAAATTTACCACCAAGTGGTTAAGAGAGTTGAAATGTAACTCCCCAGTTTTTAACTTCTTCAGCCACAACCTGCTTATTAATTGAAACTTTCAAGTTTTAGCTTTTCAAGTTTGGATTTTTTTTAATAGATTGATTTGAAATATATGTCAGAAGCTGCAAATCTTTCTCATTTGTTGAATTAGGCTGCTTCTGTTGAATAGTGTGCTTGGATGGAAGGCAGAATTACTCAAACCCATTCTGAGCAATGAATCTGTATCTGCTCAATACCCTGTTACTTGTTTATCTTTTTCTATGAAAAATGATGTGTTAGTCCAGCTTGTACTGCATAATAGCGAGTCCCCTTTGACACTCTTTGAAGCTCATAAACATGCTTTCTCTCACTCATTCTCTGTCAGGCATTTTGATAGAAGACAAAGAAAGCTGCTAGTTAAAACAATAACAATTTTTAAAATTGGTCCCTTCATTAGCAGACAAGTTGGCAGGAATGTCAAGTCTTGGTTTAGAGGTACAGAAAGAAGATGTTACTGCATTAAAGGTGTTGTGAACCAACTGGATATCTTGAGGCTGTTCTGAGCAGGAAATATTTGAAGCTGTTGGAGGAATCTATGGAGGATAGAGAAAAGGCTGACCTGGTGGACTGGAGGCTGGAGCTGAGGGACATAAGTGGCTCTGAATGAGAAAAAAGGATGTCACAGTGAAGAGTCAAGAAAAAATGAAGTGATAAGAGTCAGGAAAGTGGGCTGAGTCCAGAGCTAAGTTTGAATGCTGGAAAAAGTGTGAAAAACAGAGTAGTGAGGAACAAATAGCTCTCTATCAAGTGCTTTACACCAGATATTCTCAGTTTTACCCTCTGAAAGGCAGAGTGGAAAAAGACAAAAATTCTACTCTACAAGAGGAATTCTACTCATCTTTCCCTAACCCTAGCTCCTTCATTCACCAAATCTTTCCTCAGCATATTTCATTTTTTCAACCCTACCCACTGGTATTGCCCTGTTTAAAAAAAAAAAAATAAAAAAAAAAAGTTCATCATGGAAAGGTTTTCTCTGCTTATTCTGACTATCTGACTACCAGGCACTGCCAGGGTGCAACACACCTCCCAACACTAACCAACTCTATTTAGAGCCAACTTCCCTATTTCTCCAACCTCCCTTTGGTTGGGAGAAGAGAGAGACATCCTCAGATCCGATATCGACTTCTGTGCCAGGACACAAGAAAAGTGAGAAAACAGGCATTGCCAGCCTCTCTGAAACAAAGGTTGGCTTTGGTTATTTCTAGCTCTGCCTTGGCTTCTTCTGTGCTTCTTTAAAACCTGAGCCACTGCTACATCATTATTGAAATCAGCAAATGTTCAGTGAAAAAATAGATTGGTAATGGACTCAGCAGAAGTCTGTTTTCTAAAGCCATGTAAATGACCAATGAGAGAAGGGCTGACTAATTTTCAATGGAACCTCTGCACCCTCACAAATACCACATGAAAGCCTTTAAACCTACATTTTCTGTTCTCTGCAATGGAGTTCTCATGAGCAGTGCCATGCCCAGATCACACTCTGAAAACTGTGATCCTCCTTCTGTCATATGTGATTAACCAAGCCCTGAAAAAGATGACACCTAAGATCCATGAAAGTGCATATCCCTTACCTACACTCACGAGAATCTCAGGGTTTCTAGCAGACCCTATATGTAAGGACAAAGATGAATGAGTGTGTGTATATTTGTGCATGTGTGAGTGATAGGGATAATTGCATGCAACTGAGTATTCATGTCGGACAACGTGCATTTTGTTCCATACGGAACAGTGCTTGGAGTTCGCTGAATTGTGAAAAGTGGGCAGGATATGAAATGGCATCTCCTGTCAGATTTTAGTTTATGGACTGGGTAGAAACTTAGAAATAAAATCCTTTCAGTATGCTTGGATTGGTTCTTAGCTAAAAATGAGAGGCCTCGGTTTTGTCTCACATTGAATAACTCATACTGAGTTACAGAAAGAGTTGAAGGGCAGAAGTAGATGCTGTAGCAACTGCTGTGAGCTGAAGGCTGCAGGCTGGTGGAAAGGTTTGACAAATCAAAGTCCTGGGGTTTTATTTTTTACTTCCTTTACTGAGCTTCATTTCATACTTCAAAACTTTTTTTTGCCATATTTTTCTTTTTTGAGTTCATTCTGTATAATTTAATGTCATAACTAATATTTAGCATAATATTTTTTATGTTTGGTTGCTGCATTCCGGGATTGCTTATAGGCTGAATTTACCAATCTTAATGCTCACGTTAAAATGCTGGAACTATAGATCATCAATGAGTATAGCCTGGTTTTGAGAAGTACAGTTGACGCCTCCAGTGGAATCAGTTGTTGTCCTTGCTACAGTCTCTGAAGACATTGCAAACTTAATGATGTTTTATTCTGTGTCTGCCATTTTAATCTTATGCCCAGGGATATGGACTATAAGGTAGTTCAAATCAACAAACTACAGATATATAAGCCCAGAGCAAATTATATTAGAAATAGACAGGGTTTTTAAAAGGTTTTCTATATCCCCTTCAGCTTTGACAATGTTTTTCTCCATTTCCCTGTTTTGTTAAAACTTTCAGCACACTCCATTGATAAATTCATTGCATTTTTTTCTGTTTTCCTTCTCTGGCTAATATAGTGGAATGCATCTTTCCTCCTGGCTATGCTGATTCAACCAAGCATGTACTTATTTTTATTCTCTAGTTGAGGAGGATTTGATAACCTAGCTATCAAAAGGAGTGTTGTGAGAGACTATGTATGCAGAGAATACTATATTTTTGTAGAAACCTGGAGAATCAAAAAACCCAAAGTATCTCAGTACCTCTTTTTAGATCGGAACAAAACCCAGCAAAGTTTAATATAATTAGTGTTTGGAAACACTTGTTCTGGCTTTAATTATATTTCGCTTAATTAGTTCTGACTTTAATTTAATTATGTTTAGCCTAATTATGTTTAACAATTAGATAAAATGCATGGTAAGTCCTGTTAGCAAATCCTCCCTTGCTCACTGTTAGCAAGGGAGAAGCGGTGAGTTATTCAGTCCTTCAGGAGAAAAGTTGACAAAGAATTATTGCTTGTAACACTAGATTGTCATTTCAGGGGAAGGTTACTTTAAGTTAGGCTCAGTGAAAAGGCTTATATGTCATCAAAGGGGTATCTGCATTGAGACTGTGTGTTTAAGCACTCATATCAAATCTGAGCTTTTTTCCGGCATTGATATTATTAACTCAGAACTCATTTCCCAGGCCTCTTTCTGCCTTGTTCATAAACTCTACAGGTGATTCCTATAGCCTCAAGGTTCCATCCTCACAGTCTAATTGTCTTCTTAGTCCTTTTACATGTCTAGGACTTTTCCCAGAAGGTTTTTAATGCAAAGATGCACTGATTTTTATGGGTTTGCTCTTGTGAGATTTTTATGAGTTCCAGTCCTGGTCTATTTGGCATATATTGGAGAGGGAACCAGGACATGTAACAAAAATTGTGGATTCCCCATGCCTGGAAGTGTTTAAGGCCAGATTGTGTGCAGCTTTGAGGCCCCTGGTATAGTTTCTGTGCTCTGTTGGATGAGTTTGCTCATACTTCATGGCATCTTTAATTAACCTGTTTTGGTAGAAGAATGTCTTTATTTGATTAAATTTGGCTTTTTAACTGATAAGTGAACATTGTAAGGGAAGCTCCTTTGTCTTTGTGCTGGTTTGAAAGCAAAACCAGTGAGAGATTCCAAGTCAGAAATACAATTTAATAAGAGGAAAAGGAAAGAAGTAAAATAAAGTAAAATTAAGTAAAATTAAGTAAAATAAAGTAAAATAAAATAAATGCAATAGCATAAAAAACCACTGACAGAGTCAGAATACAACCTGACACCCTGTTAGTGTGACACCTGTTAGGGTGGTAGTACCAGTTCAAACAAAATGGTCTTGTTGAAGCAGTGATCCTGTAGAAAGGTCTGGTAGCTCTTGTCCTCTGTGAATCCAGTGGGGTGAGGGCTCCCTGTGTTGTCCCATATTATATCCAGGTGGGAATTCTTGGCTCCTCCCCCTGGGCAGGGCATCTCACAATGGGATGATCTCATTCTATGAGTCATGCAGTGAGTCCTTGATGGCCCATTAACCAGAGATAGCTCCCGGAGGGAGTTATCTATGAGTCATGCAGCAAGGCATTGTTGGGCCCATTAACAGAAGATAAGGGAAACACTGCCCCACCCGGCTTCAACAGCTCATGAAGATGGGGATAGAATACATACTTTGGGTACATCTTACATTTTAACCTAGGACAGTCTTCATAAGGCTTTTTTCTAGGACTTGATTGTTTCACAGCTTTTGAGTGTGTTAGGAATGCAGTGAGATTTGAAGAATAAGATTCATTGAGGTTTGGATTTTCACCATACACTATTGCCATACACATTTTTTATGTTTATTCTGGCATCTGGATGGTCAAGTATTGGAATATGTCAGGTGTGGTTTGGATGATGCGGATAACTGATCTAGCAAATGAAATCAGGCAGAGTGTTAAATATGTCACTTTAGTACCTAGGTACAGCAGGGATTTTCTGGGCTTTTAGATATTAATTCCTGCCATCTTTTCTTCTGAATATTGATTTGGTTAGTAGGTGGCAAATCAACAGTAGTCTGGAATAAATTATATTTATGTAACTTACTCCTGTCCTAATAAAGTCCTTGTCAGAAATGCAAGCTACCACTATGTTGTATAGTAAATACCGCATAGTCTTACAGCATATGATTGTAGCTAATTTTTAACCTCCAGACTACTTTTAAAATGGTATAAGAAAATACTAAAATATAAACATAATTATAGTTTTTGTACTGATGATTAAACACCAAAAGTAGAGCTTTGCACAAACTTCATCTAATAAATCAGAAGGGAAAAAAGAATTGTCTCCATTGCTGATTCTCATTAAACAGAGATAAAAATAAAATACAATTCAAATGTGTCCTCTAATAGCTTCCACTACACAGCCTGTCTTAACCTACAGTATCACTTTTTTCCTCTAATCTATTACTAACTCATCAGCATAAGCAAAGGAATTAGATATTCTCCCAGTATTTGCAATTATAATGAATACCAGTGATTGCATGACTCCTTCCTGTAGTTGTCCTTGAGATGATTATGTTGCATGGATTTCTAAAGGACCAACAACACCTCTGCAAATATTTAAAACTCTGGATTGGACTTTAATCTATAACTAAGATTCCTTTCCTCCCTCTAATGCAATGATACATTTTCTCCATGAATGTTTTTTTCACCAAAAACTTTTTCACTAGTTTTGGCACATTTTAGTCTTCCCTGTAGGTTTTCTTGGTGTCAAGCAATAACTTTGTGGGGACCTTTCACTCCAGAGTCATCCCTCAACAGCACACAGAGAAAAAACACCACTGATGCTCATTCCAGGATCAATTCTCCTGAGCATGTACCAGAATTATCTGCATTAATCTCAGCACACTCACAGATCTAAGGGAAATTTCCATATAAAACCTCTTTCCTTTTTCTGAGTATCACTTGGAGAAAGAAATTATAATGATAAGGTAGGTAACTATCTTCACCTGGCAATGGTTGTGAAACTCTGAAAATTGGGTTAATTAGCAATTGCAGGTATACAGTGTTGGAAGACACAATACAGTTCTTCATGCTTATTCAATCCTAGACAGGGATTTGCGACAGCTGTCAGAAAAGGCCTCCAGCCAAACTCCATTTCTGATCCTTGATGGTTTTCCTTCTCAAGCCTGTGCAGGGCAACATTAATGAGGCTCATAACTCTCTCTCCAGTTCCTGCCACCTGCTTTCCTTTGACTCTACCACCCATTTTCCAGGTTTGCCCTTCTGTCAACTTGCAACACATTAACACAATGAAAACACATCCAAACCTGAGAGCTTAGGTCCCTCAACGGATCCCAGTGCTGCCAGCAGACATTCCTAGCTGTGGGCTGCAGTGGTAATGGATATGCTAGAGGAAACAGGAGCATGTCCGAAATGTTCTTCAACAAAATACTCAACTTATATTCAACTCTTCTTCACTTTTTTGTTTTGGACTTCTAAAAAGGTCATATCAGGACAAGTGCACATGTTTTTCAAGGACAAGGGGATATATCTGGGGATGATAGAGTGAAAATTGTAGTTCTGATCAAACAACAGTCTGTGCTCTCTACTCTTACTGCTTTCATTAGAAAGAGCTTTTATTCTGAGAGGGAGATATTTTTCCCCACTGAAATATGCTTTTCAAATAGCTCCTATAATATTCTCCAATCATCACTTGTAATTGGACTATAAAACCGGTCCAGGAGTGTGTGTCAATCTGCTGGAGTGTAGGAAGGCTCTACAGAGGGATCTGTACAAGCTGGATCAATGGGCTGTGGACAATTGTATGAGGCTCAAAAAGGTGAAGTGCTGAGTCCTGTACTTGGGTCACAATAACCCCAGCACTACATGCTTGAAGAGGCATGGCTGGAAAGCTCTCCAGAGGAAAGGACCTGGGACAGCCAGCTGAACTTGAGCCAGTGTGTACCCAGGTGCCCAACAGCAGCCTGGCTTGTCGCAGAAATATTGTCTCCAGCAGGACAGGGATTTTCCCCCAGTACTCAGCACTGCTGAAGCCACACCTCAAAGCCTGTGTCCATTTCTGGGCCCCTCACTGCAAGGAAGACATTGAGGTGCTAAAGCATGTCCAGAACAGGGCAACAGAGCTGGTGAAGGGTCTGGAGCACAGGTCTTATGAGGAGTGGTAAGGGTTGGTCTCTTCTCCCAGGTAAAAAGCGATGGGTCAAGAGGGAATGGCCGTGAGTTGCAGCAGTAGTTTGGCTATTAGGAAACATTTCTTCCACCATAAGGTTGTCCAGGATTAGAACAGGCTGCCCAGGGAAAATGCTGGAGCTATTATTCCTGGAGATATTTAAAAGACATGTAGATGTGGCACTCAGTGACATAGTTTAAAGGAGGACTTGACAGTGTTAGGTAGATGGCTGGACTTAAAAATCTAACAGGCTTTTCAAAGCTAAAAAATTTTATAATTCTGTAAGTTATAAGCTTTAAACTGCCTCATGAGGAAGAAAAAATATTAAAAAGCCAAAGTATAATATTATTAGCTTCATTCAATTTAATTCACCAGCAGAATAAGGAGATGGGCAAATAAAGAGACTTTAGGGTTTTTATTTTGAGAGAAAAAAACTTCAAGATTGAAGCAAAAAAAAAAAAAGACATATAAGATGTTTGACTTCCTCTGTGCACCCCCACCAAAAAAAAAAAAAAGAGAAAAACAAGAAAAGAAACCTAAGAAAAAAGACCTTAAAAATAATCTCTGTGTTTAATATGCCTTGCTAGAGATAACTCAGTATCTCAGCACCTTCCAAGGTGTTTTTTTCTTCCTTTGCATAATAGTTTCTATTTCCTGTAGCATTTACTGTAGCATCAGCTAGAAAACTTTCTTCTGCACATTTGTGTCTTCTGTTCCTCTCAGAAATGTATACAGGAGACAAGCCTATTAATGCCACCTAAAAAAAAAAATGTACTCAATGTGCAAGTATTTCCACAAAGTACAAGCTGCAAGTGCTTGTTCATATGAAGCTATTGCCACAGCTCAAGTAATTCCTGAAAGGCAAAATAAGAAAGATGGTATCCATTTAATAAGCAAGACTACAGCCTTTAGGGTGTATTCGATTATCTTTACACAACTGTTAATCTTTTTGATGTTACAGCATCTGTGATTAAAGTTATAGGTGCTAATGAAGTGTGGCCTTATTTAATACTTTTCATGTGACAAGCAGAGGCTTATGATGGATGCTGCTATTACACTCCAAGTGGGTAAATCTGCTATCAAACGTGCAGCACCCAGATTACCTGAGTGCACGAAGTCACTGCACAGGGATGCTTGACTCATCTTCCTGTTGACAGCACCACTGAGAAGTGTGGCAGCTTTCAGAGGAAAAGATCAAGAACGAGGAGAGATGAAGGAAAAGGACCCTTTGGTATTAACACAGTATTAAAGGTTCTAGAAATTCTGACAGCTGGTGCCAGACATAAAAGGCACTAACTAAAAAAAATAAAAATAATTAAAATCCACAGACATTGTTATGTGTTTCCTGCATTTTTGCTTTGGTCTGGGGGCTTGAGGAATGTTGGTATTTTATCCTAGAGCACAGCCACAAAGCCCCACTGAAACTTCAGTATCATGACATAAATTGCAGAAACAGCCAGACTGCAGTTACACAATGTTTGCAGGTGTATACATAATTGCACTTTCGTTATATCTTATTGGAAGTGATTCTAGTTCTATCAATAGGAGTCATATTTTCCCAGCCACAATCAAAGCTGGTTTTGTTTTTACGTCATAAAAACATATCAGAATGGATAATTAGTACCATTGAGTTTCAGTAGTGAGCTCATCCAAATGGACTAAATATTCCATATCTGCTTAGGAAGGGAAACATCTGTGAGCATAGACCTTCCTGCAAGTACTTAAGGAATTATTTGCCTTTATATTTATAGGCCCTAATGTGCTTTCTTAGTTGTCCTAAGTATTTGCGCACTGTAATAGTCAGAAATTGTTCCTCTGATAAAAAAAAAAAGTGTACAAAACCCACATTCACCAGAAATAAAATACTAATTGCTTTAAATTAGTATAGTCTACAGTCCATTTAGAAACATCACTTGAAAGAATTCACCACATGTGAAACCTTTTCTTTCATGAAAACCCAGAAATTCTGCTTCTCCTGAACCCTTCTCTACAATTCCTGTCAACCTCTTTAAGACCTAGGAGCAATCAGATACAATGAAATATCTTTATTTCCTTAGAGCCCTATACCTGAATGTGGTCACTGTGTTGTATTTGATCAAAGGACTTTCATTACTGATTGTCTTTAACAAACTTCTGACACTGGATTTCTCTCACCTATTGTTTTCACAATCTCATCTTCATTGCTGAAAACCAGGAAGTCAAGAGCCTTTTGAAATAATTTGTCTTTGATACAGGAAGCTATATGAATTTTTAAACTCTACTGCCTGGCATACATGTGAGGATCTCATTCTATGTAATTACATGGGTCTGAACTAATACATCAATGTCTTACATGACTGCATTCTAACCTGAAAGGCTGATTGTATCTGTGAGAGCACTGTCACATATTGCAGGAACTAATTAAAGACTGCACAACTTCATTAGTTCTGTCACAAATCTCTGGTTTGATTAAATATGTTGCAATTATATCAGTGTTAGAGGGTGGATTTAGAGAGAAAGATATAATTTACATAGGGGAGAGTTTCTACATCTATTGTAACACGTGAATGAAAACTCTGCCGCTAAATTCTTCTCCTAAATATTTATTTTTTTATCACAGGCATTAAGAAAAGAAAGTTTTAGTGGATTTGATGTAATCTTTTGCTAAACAACTGATTGATAAAATACACTTCCATTCTTGGATACAAAACACTGAAGAATTTTTCTCTTTCTCTTTTCTTGTCTTGTTTACTGTTAAGTTTTATTTTGAGACAAGCATATTTGTACAAATAAAAGGTAATACATTAGGCACATGTGTTACTGTAACATCAAAAATTACAGAATTAACTCAGGAGCTGGATTTGATGGTCCTTGTGGGTTACTTCCAACTCAGGATATTCCAAGACTCTACCAACCCTGTTCAAAAACTAAGCAAGCTCCCAGCACGGAAAATACCTGTAATTCCTAATGCTCCACAAAATTTATTTTTAGCTTTCTATAACTTCTGAAAATTCCTTTGTTACAAGCTACGGTCTTCAAAATCCTCTGTTTCTGGAGCACTTCTATAGCCAGCTGGGTAAGATGTTTTAAGGGTCCCTGACTGCTCGAAGCATTTTGTGGGAAAGTCAGCAACTGGGCCAGGCCAAAGGGATTAGACCTCTTCACAACTCACAGTGACCTCCAGAAAGCACCCAGTAGAGCTCATGAGCTTTGGTTTGAAAGAAGAAGAGAGGAGATTAGCAAAAGATACAGATTATCTCTGCCAACCTGCTGATGAAGAATCAGAGAGCCGGCAAAAGCCAAAGGGCAGGGGAGAGCCAGGTGAGTAACTGTGATGACCCAAAAACATCTGGAAGGGCATAAAAAATCTATTATACAGGCCAGCTTCACAAAAGCACACAATTAAGCCCATTGCATATATCTGGAAGGCTGTTTAACTGCCCAGGGTGTTCCATGCCTGCCCACACCTACTGACACAGAAGGCCAGCAGTTTTAGGGGGAGACAGATACGTTCACCTTCACAGCCTCCCTTTCCTCCTGAAGCTGTTGCTGCTTTTGTGCTCTTGGATTTTCAATTTCTCCTTAAACAGGAGCTATACTGCTTTAAAATGATTTATTATTCCTCTCCATAGGTCCTTGGCATGTTCCAAAATCTTCCATTACTCTGTACACAGTGGGGTGGCATGGGAGGCTCCCCTCACATAACACTGCTCTTCTCCCTCTATGGCCATATGGATGGATATCCCTGCTCCCATCTCCCTGTTTGGTAATGTTCAAAGGGGAAAATTACACTCAATTTCTATGTCTAGACAGAAAGATTTGCTTCCAAAACTGCAATTATATTTTCAAAGTTTGAAATGACTAGCTAATGAAGTGATATAGCCATATAAATAAAAATTAAGAAGTAGTTATTCAACACCATCAGCACACATACCAAAATCTGCTCTTTTAGAACATCTTTTTAGAAAATTCTGGTATCTGCTGTTTAGTTAATTCACTGTTTTGATTTTCCTCAACACTTCTGAATCCAATAGAAACTATGTAAATACTTTTAAATTATTAAGAGGCAACAACAAGTTTTTGTCTTTATATAGGTTGTCAGAATTTCCACGAAGGTTTGAACTGGAAAGACTGCTTCAAAAAAGAATATTTTTCAATGCATTGTAGAAGGTCACTCAGTTGGATTTCACATGCAGTGGAATTACTAGAATGGTTATTTCTGAGTTAAGTGAACAAGTAATTCTCAAGAAAAATCATTAGTGGGGTGCAGTATGTAACTTTACTTTGTCTTAGGTGTTTTGCCTTTGAAGATAAACTGCTTACCACAATTATACTTCAAGGGTCTTACAATGATTATTCATGGATCTTTTCTATTATTTCAGTGAATCATCAAAGGAGAAAAGGTTAGATTGATTCCTGCAAATTATGAGGCTTTGTCAAAGACAATTTTCAGAATAAAAGGAAAAGTGCAGTTTTTCATTTGTAATGAAGCAAAGGTATTAAAAAACGTACAGATAATTATGTTCTAACATAAGACTTCTTTTGTGTGTGAAGAACAACTTTTTAAAAGCAATGCATAGGGAACAAGATACATTAACCACATAATTTTTTTTGATAGGATTTGTCCAGATTTCTTCTTATGTACAGCAATGTAAAGTTCACTCTCGCAGGACCCAGCTCAAAGGCTTTTTGCTAAAGACAGTACTGAGCCAGGTGGAAAATGCAAAATGAAGAAATAGGCTTCAGCTGCATCAAAGAGAACATGAATTTTGCTGTCCTTAATAGATGAAAGGGAGAAGCATTATTGCAGTACAACATCCTGTTCTTCCTAATTATTGTCATTGCATGAAAAGTGCACTATACTGTGCAACCCCTCTTAATGTGGAAAGATCTCTTAGCTATTCTCTACATAATTATACAATAATTAAAATACAACCAAGGACTATCAAATTCTGCAAAAGAGTTTTTCAACAATTTCTGTGAATCTCATTATAATGAGTTCTGAGTAAAAAGCAGAGAACATCTGTTTTGTACTTTCTAATCATATGTTCTTTCTGAAAAATCAGGAATTATCAAATCAACTTATTTGGACAGGTTGAAACCAGGGTGGAATTGAAACTTCTGATGTTACAAAGTCATTTAGACTCAAATTCTTCTTTGGTACCAAAGCAAGACTTAACGCTACGTTGGGGACTGTATCACTCCATACAAAAGAAATGTAGAAATACTGACCCCTTTGTAAATATGGTGAAATCTAATAAAATCTTACATTACCAAATGTGTCTTAATTAACTGAGCCTCTCAATTTCCCATTGAATATGAAGTATATGAACTCCTGCATTTTTACCTGGAAGGACACTGCTACATACACCAGAAGCAATTTTTCCTTGTCCATAGAGTTCCTTCTTTTACACCTCTGTGTGCTTTTTTCTGTTAAAAAAGTCACAGAGAAGATTTAAAAGTGCTCTTGATATAGCTGAGCAATCCTTGGGGTATCCCACATGGGATATCCATATTGCATGAAGTGTCAGGGGACTTCCCAGGCACTTAGTCTTGAAGACTTTGAAAAAAAACTGGGCCAAAACAAAATAACTAACTAAATAAAACAAAAGGTCCTTTGGAGATAGTGTCAGCAGGAACAGTTTGTAGAAGGACACTGGCCATCCCACTAGAAGTACTTTTATAAGTTTAATTTGCCAGGTAAAAGTGTTCTGTGAACGTAGAATATTCCATTGCGAAATGGCGAAGCTTTATTCCATTGCTTTGTGGGAAGCTTTTTGAAGGGCCCACAAGAAGGAGGATGTTGTCCTGCCACTGACCATGCAAACAAGGGTTTTCACAGCTGCTTGGAAAGTTAGAACTTTCAGCTGTCATTCAAAGAGAGCAAGATGCACAAACAGCTTTGATGTATTTAATCTCAGCCATCAGACCTTAATCTAACTATACAAAATAGAAGAATGTGGTAGCAGAAACTAAGAAACTTGTCTAATGAAAGCTGGGAAAAGCAGATTAAAGAGATAGTAGAAGATTTCAATACCTGTTTACAGCACAAAGAGTTTCTAAAATCTTCAATGCAAACAAAAGAGGCATTGTGCTTTCTGATTTCTTCTTCCCATCATGAGAATTTTGGTAGGGGGATCTATGAGCAGGGCCTTCTTCACTTTGGGTAGTTGCTTATGTAATCTGTGAAGACCAACAAACTTTATTCTTGATTCCCCTTCTGTTGCTGACAGCCATTTGAGATGAAATAAGGCAAACAGTAAAGGAGATGTCAATGATGTGGTATTTTGTTATCTAAATCGCTTATATTTCATGCTCTGACTCTGCTCTAAATTTGTCCTGGTATCTTCAGAAGAAAACTTTTTTTCATGACTGTCAACCTCCCCAAACCAGTGATATTTTCACAAGTAAAAGGCCACGCCACATGTCAGAAAAATAGGTCTTAGTCTACTTCGTATTTAAAGAGCAAAGAGGAGCTATGCAGTCTGCAATTTCCCAATGACAATTTCTCCATGATCCAGTCATCATTATATGGCTTAAAGATGTTATTTAAGCTGCTACAAGAGGAACCACTTGATGGACAAAGAAGTTCCATTTCTCATTTCTGAGGATAAAAACATTCTTCTGGCTGTGACTGCACACAGGTAGCTTACTGGGGAACTTTTCAAATATTTCTTATTCTGTCAGGGAAGATATTGCATTCACCACTTACACTTGCTTCATTTCCTGAGATCACATCTCAAAACTCATTTTCTCAGCTATGGGTCCATTTTCAGAAGGCAAATTTCCATTTTTATGTTACTTCACCTATTTATTCCCTGATGAAAACTGTTCTGTCTCAATGCGCTTGTAAAGTGCATTGAAATTCACAATTAATCTGACAGATTCATAATTAATACTTCCTATGAAAGGTCTTCCTAGACCATTCCTATGAATGGTCTTCCTCAAAGACCAACTTCAATGAGTGTAAGAAATTGATGTCGTAACAGCAAAATCATGAATTACAGCAAAATTCCTAATCATGGGCAGTCACCAACCTGAGAAAGAAATGAGCTAATTCAGACTTTGGTACCTTTTAATGACTTTTTAATATCTAGAGTGTTATGATCTATCCACTGGCTAAGAATTGGTTTTGGAAAGCATTTGGTTGGAGGCTTACATAATTTAGTTCATCTAAAGTGCTTTCCTAGAACTTCCCGAGTGAATTTTGCACATTACATTTGAATACAATACTGCTCTTCATTTCTTTTTCTTAGGTTATTGTCACAAATCCAAAAATTTGTGAATGTTCATCACAGACTTTTTCCTTTCTGTGCGTCTTTTTCTAGCCTAAACAGTTTGCAATGACTCCTCTTTGAATTTGCTGTCATATTCAAATGAGAAAATAAAGTTTGAACATGGATTTATTTTATATTCATTTTAATTCCCATCCCATGTGCTTTTCACAGCTGCTCATTTTATTGAGTTGCTTTTCCAAATGAAAACTCCAGCTGCTCCGGCTTCACAAACCATATAATACATGTTGTATAAGCCTGTTCTAGTAGACTGTTCCAGAGACTCAACAGTTATTGTTTTCCTCATCTTCCACCTCTAGCCAGAAAATCTAGTATTTAGGTTTAAGTTGCAAATGCAATCTTGGAAAGTCCCAGCAGTTTCTTACTTGTATTCCCTAGAAAATGAGAGAGAATCACAAAATCACAGAATATTCTCAATTGGAAGGTAGTCACAAGGATCACCAAGTTGAACCCCTGGCCCTGCACGGCCCATAGCCTAAAGTCACACCATTTGAAAGGTTCCTTGAATTCTGTCAGGCTTGGGTTTGTGACTGCTTCCCTGGGGAGCCTGTTCCAATGCCCAGCCTCCCTCTGGGTGAAGAACCTTTTCTTAATATTCAACATAAACCTCCCCTGACACAAGCTCAGGCCATTCCCTCGGGTCCTCTCACTGGCCACCACAAAGATATCGGTGCCTGCCTTCCCCTTCCCCTCAAGAGGAAGTTGTAGACTTTGATGAGGTCTCCCCTCAATCTCCTCATCTCCAGGCTGAACAGACCAAGTGACCTCAGCTGCTCCTCACACAGCTTCCCCTCAAGGTTCTTCACCATCTTCCTAGCCCTCCTTTGGGCACTCTATAATAGATTAATGGCTTTCTTATTTTGTGGTGCCCAACGCTGCTCACAGCACTCGAGGTGAGGCTGCCCCAGTGCAGAGCAGAGCAGGACAATCCCCTCTCCTGCCCAGCTGGTGATGCTGTGCCTGATGCACCCCAGGACAGGGTCAGCCCTCCTGGCTGCCAGGGCACTGCTGGCTCATATTCAGCTTGCCATCCACCAGGACCCCAGGGCCCTTTCCATGGTGCAGCTTTCCAGCATCTCATAGCTTGCTTTCTCAGTAATTTTTAGGTTATGGGACAACTTTAAAGAAAATTTGGCATGTTTCTACCTGAGCCAGTTCCCATATGCCTAATGCAAATAAGTGTAAAGGCTAAGAAGAGAAATCCTTCAGCCACACCATTAATTCAACCCTCTTCAAATATCAAAGAATCCATGTTCGTGCACAGCCTTGGGATACAGTCCTAGAGGATGACCCTGATGCCGAAGTACTTTTACATATAAATAGCTCTGTAACTCAATGAATTGCCTGGCATCTGGCCATTGCCAGTCAATGTGACATGGGCAAATGTGCCTCTGTTTGCAGGAAACCTGACGTTTAACATCCCCATGAGGCAGTTCATAATGCAAGAGGTCTCCCTTTACCCTAGAGAGTCTCAGCTCTGGACTCTAGCTACAGTTTTCCTTGGAATAGCTTTAGGACACCAAGAAATCACCATTTGCTAACGACACAAGCAGGTCAGGCTCTCAATTGATTTAATTCCTATACCAGAAATAGCAGATTATCTGCATGAAAACTGACTCCTGCTACATTTCTACTTAGTATGCACACTTTTGCTTCTTGGAAAGCTCATGAAAGTCAAGTGGGTTTTGTCTGTTGACAGCAACATCTCCTGCGATATTGAAGGGAAGTCTGTGTACCTGTCTCACATGCAGTGATCCTGCTCATTGCCCCAGACCTCACCAATTGTGTGCCAGTATTTTATTTCTCACTGCTGAGCAAACTTCTCAAGATAGTTGCCAAAGGATGCTGCAAAGTGTGTTTAGTAGTGCCAATTCCTTGAATCCTCTCATGTTATCATGACCCAGGACCATACAGCACAAATAAATCTAGTGATACCAACTGAATAACACCTTTTGGAGCCCATGGGAAAGACATATACATTCCTGGTATAAAATTCCAGCAATACAGCAGTGAGACTTGCTCTGCATCATCAGCTTCAAAACAGGACTCCTATTCAGCAACCTGAAGGCCGGATGAAGAAAAGAAACTGCAAAAGCAGCTGTTTGGAGTGGTACTATCAAGCAGCCATGCTAATACTCCAAAAAGGATAAATTTCCAAATCTAATCCTTTAGGGGATGGATCTGCACCTAAGTCATGCTAAAAGAAACATCTGAATTCATTGCAAATTTTGGTAATAAGAAGTTGGTTGCAAACTGCAAATGGGTCCTTGGGTTCCTGCTTTCAATGTTTTTCTTCTCTTTGCCTCCTAAAACCTCCAAATTCTAACCAATGGTTTGCTGTATAATCCTTAATATCCTGCACTAGCTCTTCAGTGGAGTCTACTGTTTTATCACAGCACAGGAGATGGGATGAAGGAAAAGAAAAGCCACGTCTGTTTTTCCAAAATTTGTAATTTATCTTTGTGAATGCTTAGATGGTAGCTAGAGACACAGAAACCAAGAATTAAACTATGTTGTTCCTCATTCTCTTTTTTTTTTCAGCTTTTTCTTTTATGCGTAATTCAACAGATTTTAACTTCGGCTTTCATTGTTACTAAACAAAACCACATATTTCAGATTCAGCTATTTCTATTTACTTTTACATATAAAGAATGTTGTAGTTCAGAAGCAATGCTTTACTGTGAAATTGTTCTTCTGTTAAAAAATAATGTGTGCAATTAAATCACTACTGTTATGTTTTCAAATAATAAAAATTTTAAAAACTAGTTTTCATATGCAAAAAGGTTCCTCCAGGCTCATTGCAAAACATTGATACAATTATTTATCAAATACATTAACAACACAACTGCTGAACACAGAGTTAATTTATGAGATTAAGTAAATATTTAAAATTCTTTCCAGTTTTCAGGGTTTTTTTAATACTGGGAAAGACTGTCTCCAAAGGTTTACTCTTACTTTACCACCGCTACCACTACCACAATCACTATGATTTTCCACAAAAGACCCAGTCCAGTAAGGTCTTGGAGCTTTCAAATTCTGCTGCTTCAATAAACATCTGCAATCCTTCAAAGGTGATCAGCTCCTTCTTGAGACAGAAGTACAGTATAGACATGTGAATTATTTAATGAGATATAATGCAGCAATTTTATTTGAAATGTTCTTCAATTCCCTCCAGGCTAGCCCATTTCTATTGCAATATGATAACTAATCCTATATTTTTTGCTTGTGAGCTCACACAAGTTCAAAGCTAAGAGGCTGGGCAATTTCTCATAAGAAAAAACACAGAAGAAAAAGCAGATGCCTACTAACAGCCACTACCAGAGCTATGAGTCCCAGTCTCCCCTCATCTTTATAACATTTGATAATAAACTCCTTCAATTTGGTTGGGTGTTTATAGTTTTCTATCCATAGTAGGTCAATTTTTGCCCTTAGCCTTCAGGATTCTTGTGCAAACCCTTAATATTTACAATTAAAACTTTAAAGCAATTTTTTCCAGAAATGACAGTTCACAGAGAAAATAAATTTATTTCAAAAGGGATGTCAAGAGTCTGTCTACTAAATTGCAAAGCCCAGAAGGTGCTGCTATAATACAGCTCAAACGCCCACCTGCTGAGCAGGGTGAGCATTCTGTTGTGCTCTTTGTTTATGATTTTGTCTATAACCTATCATCATTGATGTCTCGATGCAACTTTCCAAAGAAAAAGAGAGAAATGGTTAAGCTATTCATTATGAATAATTACCTGTTTGTAAGAAACATTCGTTTGTGACAGCCATAGATTTTTTCTCCACATGCTCAAACTTCAATACAATTCTGCTTCCCTTCATTGGTCATCTGCATTGCTGTGGTAGTGATTAAATGTGATTATATGCTTGATGTGTCCTTCCCCCTCAAGCAACTAAATTTCAAAATGCAGAGTCTAAGGACTTCTACAACAGATTTTTTGTCAATCTATAATTGTACCAGCTGTACAGTAAATTAGATAGAACTCCATTCTTCGGTATTGTCTCATGTCTGAGACTCAGGTGGTATTGATGGGCTGGTTTTGTGCTCATTTGAAATAAGCAGGAACTGAAATATTGAATATTGTACTGTGTTATACATAATAAAACCAATCCATACAAGTGGCTGAAAATGTAAAGGGATTTTTTAGTGGAGAAGGTGAAGGCAGTAACATTTTGTCTTCCTGAGGGAAAAGAGTTTTTCTGTGAGAGTTATTAAAAAGAAAAAAATCCCTTTGATTTTTGCTGCTCTCTCTCAGAAAGCTTGGCTCTGTATTTCTAGACCAGCACTTTCCCAAGGATCACGCTACCAACTTCTGACCAATACCAAAAGCTGGGACATCCCCAGACTACCCTGTGCACCCAATTTATCCTCTATGAGTACCTTTAGGAACAACCACAATCCTACAAGATCTAGCCCATTTCAGGACCTGCTTTACTTCCAGTTCCCCTCTGTAAGGCTCATCCAAGTGATCCAGCCCATGCCCCTACCTTGCACCACCTACTGGGTTTCTGCAGACCACATTTCCACCATCACCCAACTGCTGTGGGTGCAACCTGCGGGTGGCCAGAGCGCAGGACCTCCAGAAAATCCTGGCCAGAGCTGGACAAACTCACTGCCCCAGTGCTACCAAGGACCAGCTTTACCTCCATGATTCCACAATCAGCTACATTTCAGATGCCCATGGGAATTTGCTGAACCACAGGAAGTCGCCAGTCTACAAAATATAGGCTGTTGTCACTTTTCAGAGGGCCTGCAGTATTTTCCAAGGGTTTTCTGCTTCTTAAAACACCTGAAGTGTGTGAAACATGGAAAAACCATGCCCTGGTCCTGCTCTTCCGTCTGCATGCTCCTGCGTGCCTGGTGACTTTTTCTTTGCAAAGCTGAGAATTGGCCCACATCCAGTTTCTTCTTGAATTCTTCAGAGCTCTCTTGGATTAAATTTATCTATAGATAATTTATAGAATTTATACCAAGTCTAGGACAGATTTTTATTCAAATAAACACAGGAGAAGTAAATGCAGTCCTAGAGTGACTCTCACTCAGAGAGATTAATATGCCAGATGAAACCAGTAAACTAAGAATGAGAGCACCAATATTCAATAGTAATAATAGTCCCACTAGTTCAGGCCAGCTCACGCAGTCTGCTCAAGTACTTTCTGGAAAGTACTCCATCATCACAATCAAAAACTCAAATTCACAAGCACAATGTGGGAAAGAGAAAAATCCCTTGGACTTTGAGAGAAGCTCTTAGCTTAGTAACCCCATAGCTGACGCTTTTTCCACCTAGCTCCTTTGTCTCTTGCTGGTGAATGAACCAACTCAACAATGACTTTGCAGGTTCCTCTGGGTCCATCCATTTCCCTGAGTCAATGTTCCTCTTTCCAAAGATGCTGCATCCTACAGGTCCTGGAGAGCCAGGGCAGCTGCTTTCTGGTGCTCATAGCACAGGCTCACCCAAGACAGCAGCAAGCTAATCACAGGGAGGGAAATAACAACCTGTAGTTTTCTTACCAGATCCTGAGATCACAAATTTTCTGTTATGCCCCTATTGCTGGAAGCTCATGATGTTTCTGGTCCTCCTACTTACTCTCTTGGAGATTCTTCAGTACAGAAAACTATATCTCATTTTCTTTCCTAACCATTGCACTTAATTCTTCCCATCCTTCTTTCAGAACTTACCCTTCACTGCCAGCTGAAGTGATCCTGGTCCACCTTGGCATGCAGAGTAGGCATGCCCTAACCCTATGATGGATTTGGCAAATACACAACAGACCCCCAACCTGCACCTCCACAATTTGCTTGGATAAGCCAGGTGACTAGGCTCCTGTTGATTGATGCACTTGGAAGGCATGTTCTGCCTAGAGATTGCAAAAATTACTTTCCTTCCACTATGGGCAATAGTGAGGGGGCCTTCTTCAAGCTTCAGGCTGTCCCTCCAACAGGATGATGTCATCTTTTCACAAATGAACAGTGACACCCCCCTCAGTGCAAAGACAGAAACACGCACAGGAGGAGAGTCCTTTCATGGAAGAAATGAAGCATTGCCTCTAGCACTTCAGTCCTGGAGGCAGAAGAGCTCTGGCAGATGGACCCCTCAGAGCACAGGTACATTGTGGACAGGTCAGTGCTGCCCTGGCTCTTCTAGGATGCCTACAGGGCCAGGGGGTGCAGAGGGCACAGCTGTGAAAGTACAGAGATATTGATGGGTTTGTATGAGTAAAACATGGAGGAAATGTTAAAAACATCTGTATCTGCATATTCGTATTTCACTTTCCGTGTTTAATTAGCCCAAACCCATTAAAACACACAGGATGACAACAAAGTTGTTTTTACATTCAATTCATACCTGAGCGAATCTTCACCAGATATGATGGTAGTATGTAGTGCTAAGGAGAGTAGGCAAGGGAACAGCTGGAAAATCTCATGTCTACTGTCCTCCAGAATTCTGCCTCTCCACCCTAGATAAAAGCCAAACTGCTGCAAGCATGAAGGTACTTCCTCTTTTTTTTCTTGCACCACTCCAAATCAAATACATTTCACTCTGAAAAGGAAACATATAACAGACTGGAAAGAAAAATGTTGAAGTCTTCCAGGCCTTTTTGGCACAACTAGGCTTACTAAAAAATGCAGGAGCCTAGGAGTGCTGACTGGGAAGTGGCCAGTTGTTGAATTCCTGTGCTTTTGATATCTGTCAGTGAGTCGGTCATTACAGTTCAAATACCCTAACTCTTTTGAGAAGGGTCCATTCATCCCAACCTCTACTTTTCAGAGACTTGTCTCTGACATATTAAATGCCTCAAAACCAAATGTTCATATATGAAGTTTTAATTATGGTTCAGATATGGGAAGTATCTTCAGCAATTTGTAGTTTTTTACTTACTGTGGAGTATAAGTACAAAACTCTTCATCTCCTTTAAAGTGATGTAAAGCCGTTTTAAAACCCATACATGACACCAGGTTCTAATATGAAATGATATCAGGCATGTATCATAAGGCTGCCTTTAACTCAGAATTGCACATAGAATTAATAAAAAAATCCCATCCAACAAGGTAAGGAGCTTGACATATCTTGCTTACACTGATTTTATGTCCTAGAGTAGAACAGATATTTGTCTGGGATTTTCAGATCCCTGCCATCCTGGCCAAAGTGGTAATTCTATATATATTCTATATATAACTCTGTATATATATTTCAGTCCTCGATTTCTGATAGCACAATTTCTAGGAGACAAAACAGTGGACATTTGAAGAAAGGCAAACAGTGTAACCTTAGACACAAAGCTTGATGCTCTGTCGTTCTGCTTATGCTGTGATGTACTTCTCTGCCACAGTTTGGCTTTTACTTTTGATAAGTCTGGAAGAACTCAGTCTTATATGTGCCTACATACAAGAAAAAATAGTATCACATGGTTTGAAAAATGAGGTTTGTGCAACTTTTATTTTCTGGAGGAAATTCAATATCATGATAGAGGAAACATCTACAATAATTTTGGAAATAAATTTTCATGTGATTTCTCTTAATTTTTCAGTTTACTCTTTAAGAATAGAATGCATGATCCTCACACAATATGAGTGCATTTTATGATCAAAATTCCCCTATTATTTTGCAAATAAAGAAATAATAATGCTTTGAGAATATGGTGAGAGCAACAGTGACATGGTAAGAAGAAATAAATGGTTTGTGGAGGAAGGCTGCATATTTAAATTACAAAGTCCTTTCATTCTATGAGGACACCATGTTCTTCTTGGGCTGGTGTGGTGAAAGAGAAAGAAGCAAGAAAATTTCTTCTTATATTTAGTTAGAGGCTAGTTTCTATGGAGACAAGTTTCTCCAGTCATTTTTATTTGCAGGCATTAATAGCATAAACAATACAGAGCAGCAAGGGTTTAACCCTGGATTGAACCCCATATTGAGCACATTCTGGAGGGAGAAAAATGAATGTCTAAATTGGATACAAGAGCCATTATAAAATCTCGTTAACATTCAATCTTGTTAACTGGACTCTGGCAGTACAAAGCAAAAAACCTGATGAGTCATGTATTTTCATACCCTGTATCCTCTTTTCAAACGAGTTTTGTACAGAAACCTGAGAGGGCAGCATCATCTGCCCTCTGGCTGTCCCTGTACAGCTGATGACACACATTGCTGTGCATTAATTACCTACCTCTGCTTTCACTGGCACCCACAGAGAGGCCGGTGGTTCCCAAGCCTAAGGCCATGACTGGCTATGCCAGGAGAGGTGAAAGCAATGAAATAAGTGACCTCTTTTAGTGCAATTGAAGTAATTTGGCATGAATGCGAAGACCCATATCATTTTGTGAATTGAAGTGATCAAAAAGAGAAGAAAAGAGCAGCTACTTTCAAGTATCAGGCAATCCAATTTCTCTGAGAGGGTTTTTTCTCAGACTTTCCTATCTCCCTTCTCTGCACATACTTTGATTTCCATTATATTATTTCTAACTGAACAAACCATTTACAGTGAACATTTAGGTATCCACATATGTCTCTTATATATGCAGATCAGAGTATTAACTTTCCTGAGTTTTCAGGAATTGGGGGAGGGAAGAGCTGTCACCGTTCAAACACTGAATTTTATATTATATATAACATTATATATATTATTATAATATTACATAACAATACTTAATACCTGAAACCTCTGTTTCATTATTTATCTGTTTAATTACATGGAGGAATTGATCTTAGAAGAAGAATCTCCATAGATGTTGGAAGAAGAGATGCTAACTAAATATTTTTAAATTTATTCAGAATATATGAAGATTGCCCAATTAATATATGAAGAGTACTTAATTAAACTACGTTTGCCTGTTTTAGCCTTTACAGATACTCCAGTAATTAAATACGCAGGTATGCACCTTTTTTCCATTTTTCCAAAAATATGACAAACATGGTGGCCTTAATCTGAAGTAGCAAATAGAGGAATTTGATATTCAGAGCAAAAAACCTTTCTAAATATCAGAAAAACACATACAATGTGTATGCTCTGCCAAGCAGACACACCTTTACAATAGAAGAGACAGGACATAGCTGATGCTTGCCCAACCATGTGCTTTCAGAAATTCTATACTTAATAACTAACTGAACCTCTGGAAGGTAGGCAAGTGAAATCTGGATTCCTTGTGTCCTCTGGCTGGACTGTCTGGTTCTTGTAGACCATGAACCTGCATGAATGCAGGTCAGACACCCTCTCATCCATTAGGGAGAGCATTGCCATAAGCACTGTTTTTGCACAGCAGCTTTTTCCTCAGCAGTGCCATTAAATACACCTCTCTCTCTTGCTGTTGAGATCCTTTTTTCTACCCAGCAATCCACTCCCATAGAACCTGGATTAGCTTTATATCCTTGAGGCAGCAGCTGCCCTACAGCATTTGACTGAAGCTGAGCAGAAGGTCCAGGACTGAGGCTGAAGAAGAAACTTGCAGATGAAAAGGCATCATGTAAACCTCATGTCCTCAAGCAAGTGACTACTAGATAATTGGAGTAGACTCTTTTCCCTCACAGTTTACCAGCCCGAAGCCCTCAGTGATAGAATGTGATACAGGGATAATATATATTAGGGAGTTAATTTGATCTGACCACTGCCTATATAATTTCTGGGCATGTATCAGTTAGTTATTTCCTTTTCTCCCTTCACACAGAAGCTCTTTGATCACTGACATACCCATTTGATCTAACCTACAGAGCTGATTTCACTTTATAGCTGAATGCCATCAAAATGATTAAGGCTAAACAAAAAAAATGCATTTCGGCATTTTTTGTAAATAACTAGGTAGGTATTAGGACTTAAACCTGGAAGTTAAAGGAAGTAATATCACCAAAATTTCTTAACAAGAATATCATAAATGAGAAGGATTCAAAGAGGAAATGTGCTGTCTGCTTGGAGGATGAGGATCAGTAAAACAGAGAAATACAAAACTCAGTGCAGAAAAGATGGCAGAAACTGCAGCAGGTTTTTGCAAAGGCTGAGGAATGGAAACTGCCAGGTGACAGACTGGTGAGGAGGAGGAGGAGAAAGAGGAGGAGCAAGAGAGACCTGATCTGCATCAAGTGTGTGCAGAAGTTCAGGAAAAGGCCATACGGTGCAAAACTTAAGCCAGGCCAGCTGTTCCCAGGGACAAGAGGGGGTTTTGGGGCACTGGGTGCATACCAGAAGAACTCATCCTGGCGACAATTTGTTGCCAAGTGTCAGTGCAGTGGTGGCTGCCCTGTACAGGACTGGACAGAGCCCATAAAGACAAGGGGAAAAGATGGAAGGAATATAATAATTAGGAAAATAACACAGCTGAGCTGATGGGGATGAGCAACATAACAGTGAGATGGTGGAGGCTGAACAAAACAGCTTGAGGCATGAATGACCTTGGAGAGGAGAAAATTCACTGAAAAAGGTGGAAGAGTGGGAGGGTAGAAAATAGTGTGTAAATGCATTTGAACATGTTTGTTATAGCTTGAGGAATTTCCATTTTCAAGAAAAATTTGGCATCTTCATTATGACATATCTCTTTCTATAGATTTATAAATTCAGTTCTCCACTCAGAAAACCTTGCTGTCATATAATTTGAAACCTTTTTAAAATCTACCATAAAATACAGCACAGCCTATATAGGTGATTAAAGGAGGAGCAGTAAGCCTTATACACAGGACAGAACTCAGTCACAAAAGGAAACAGTCATCTGACCTTTCTGTTTGGCACAGCTGTACATCTCCATGTCCCAAGTTAGCAAACTGTTGGCTCCCTGATGTGCCTGCAATTCTTCTTTGAAAATAACATATATCCAGCATATTGCAGCTTTCCAAGACCTGTGGCAAAGCAATTAGAAAGAAAATTGGCACATTATTGATTATGAACTTAGCATGGTCTTAGGCAGTTACTTACAATGATTATACTGCTCCCTTTCTCTCCACTAATTTTCCGCTCGAGTAATCAAGAAATAAGTTTGGATTAAAGACAGAATGTATTTGACAACTTTGTTACCAAGTTGCTGTGCTCAGATATTCAAACGTATCTCATATGTCAGGGAAGATTTGTTCTGATGCTCTTTTTCTAGAAAACTTAGGTGGCTTGCTGTCTGTGACTGTCTCAGTGGTGGCTCCACAGAATGCACTCTGGTCAAGCTGATTTTCACCACAGTAAGCTGTCTTTTTTTCCTTACTTGGCAAGACTCTGTTTCTTCCCACACTGTTAAAACAGCAACATTGAGTAAAGAGTTTCCAGGCTGACTTCAGCACTGGATGCTGGAAATGAGCATGCAACCTGCAAAGAGTAGAGTAGTTACTACCTGTAACTGAACTTTCCTGTTGCTGCTAACCTACTTTACATAAGACACAAACAACACATAAAATTCTACATAAAACATAAGCTGTTATTATCAAGCAAATGAAAATATAAGTAGTCTTTCTTCATTTGAATGAGTAGAAAAAGAATGCTAAAACTTTAATGAACCTCTACACTGCTGATCCAGCTACAAGTATGCTTCTGGACATGATGAGTACTACTAGAGTTCCTCTCAACTGACAGTGCTTATGAAGCTGGAGATATTTATTTACAAGTCCTTAGCACTACAGTTCCTGAATTCTTAGTATAATGAGGAAACCCTTTACCCACCAAACTGAAAACCCACAATTCTCTCATGATTTGACCACCTCTGAAATGAAAAGCAGAGCTGAAATCATGCTGGCAAACTCATTGTTTCACCCTGCCAAAGGGTATATCTGCTCACTGGCTCTAACTCAAAGAAACAGAGACATTGACTTTTACCCAAACTGTAGAGAACATCACAAGATTTTGAGGTAGTCAATTCTTATTTCCAAACTGCACGGGATTTTTCAACATTTGTTTATACATCCTACCACCACCAGAAAAAAAATCCATCTAGATAATATGTTTTGGATACTGAGAGAGATGAAATCTTTCTTCCAGTTGCTGAAGACCTGTAACCACTTACTCCATCCTCAGCAGCAGAAAACTCTTCAGGGGAGGGCATTGAATAATATGTGTTTGCACATGCAAGTAATGCAATGTAAAGTTTTGATAAGAATAATCTTTTGTCTGCAGACTTTAGCACCACCTCTTCAGTTCTTGTGGTAGACAGCAATCTATACACTGTGCCAGCAGAGCCTGAGAGGAGTGGGTCAGCTGGACAGAAATGGGCAGTCTCCACTAGCGCTTTTCTTCTGGTGAGGAGAGAATCTCCTCACTGACCCCCTATGGCTGACACCCAAAGTACCTTGGAGCACATGAACCATTGTTCTCAGATGATCCCAGCCAGAGCAGCAGGCCACCCAACACTGCAGCCACAATGGGCATGGGGACACAGGGGCTGCAGAGGAGCTGTTCTGCAGCAAACCTCCCTGCTCTGCTTGATTCAGGTCTCCAGCTGGCAACACCAGCTGCCTCCTGCTGCTCACTACAAGGTAAATGGAGCCAATTGACCCCAGTCCCTATAGATCTGATAGATGTGCTAGGCCAGTGAAAAAGAGGATGGCCACATGGTCTGTCTTTAGTAGTCCATCTCTTTAATGACTACAGCTCCTCAGCCCATAACTGTACTGGGCATTAAAAGTTGACACATCAAATGGAGAATGTAGTTAGTTTGGACAGGAATGTGGTGAGTTCACATGGCTGCTTTTTCAGTGTTGTTATTTTCTACTTTTGCCCTGGTTTATTTTACTTTTCAGTCAGCAGAAAATGCAGCATCTGCCACCCCAAGGAGAGCCCTTGCCTGAAGAGTCCCTGCCTCTCCCCATAGTGCCAATGGCTGCAGAATCATTTCCTGGGTCAGGCTATGGAAGTGCTTGGAGAGCAGGCAAGGGGAAGTCAATTCCTACAGATCTGCTTCATGTCTGTCCCACTGCAGAACCCCCCCAAAATATTAAACTTTTTTTCTTTTTCAGTTCTACAAACTGCTGCGACAGCAGAGGGAGGCTTGTAATACTGGTATTTATTCTCTTACAGCAATGTCCACACAGAGTTTGCTTACTCAAGCATTGTACAAGGAGGGTCTAGCCCTGCCTACAGTGCTGCAGCTGTATCAAAAGAGAAGAGATCGCCCTTTGTGTGGGATGGCACAGCAGTGTTTGAAGAGGTCTGTGTTCTCTCTCAAAAAATAGCGCTGACAGCTTATACAAGGTACTTGCTAGGGACAGCATCAACAGAGGATGATGTTCTTAGTTCTTAACCTACTAGTTCTGTGCTGGAACACAGAATTTTGCTGTATTTCTTGGCTTTTTTCAGTTTCCTAATGGATGTTGTTCCCCATAATGTCACCAGAGACATTGCCTGAAGAAGAAAGGAACCTGCAAAAGTATCACATGTACAACAACAACAACAAAGGCTAGCAGCTTCCACATTGACAGTAAAAACAGCTCACTAATGTATTTGGCAAGAAAAGCAGGCCTGAAGCAGATAAAACCCATACCCTCAGAGGTGGTTAAACAGAGCTGTGCTGCAGGTATAGTTAAGCATAGTCAAGGTTTCAAGCACAGCTGTCAAAGCTTGAACACTGCCTGTTCCCCAGTGTCTCTGTCCTTACCTTCTCCATTATCTGGACATTGCAGGTTCACTGCAAATTAAGCTGTTTCAAAGTAGCCATGCTCCCTGAGATGCAAAAGTTTATATTTAAAGGCTTTTGGTTTTTCTCAGGTTGGTTAAATAATGACATATCCTAAGAAGGATTTTATTTTGATTAAAATTACTTGGTTTTACTGATGGGAACTCTAAAAGAAAAATGTAGTAAAACAAGAGATCAACTCTGGTCCTGAAATGACCTAAGCATTTCTTAACTTTCTCACAGTTAATACTTCATAATCCCTTGACTGCTAGTTAATTTAATTTTTGTGCTAGAAAGATAACCTGGAAATGAATGATTCATTTTTGTGTTGAAGGGATTTTATTTTTTAATGTCACTGGTGGAGACAATTACTTGCAGTCTTCTCAAATGGCAGAACGATATAATAGGACTTGAAATATTCATGCAAATTAATGCAGTCAAAATTGCTTGCATTTACTCCTTTTGTCAACAATATGAGTAAGTGATTAAGCTATTTTCTATGATATTTTCTTTTGAGCAGTGGAACATAATTTTTGAGAATATATTTCTTCAGTCTTACTGACAGAAGAGATAAAAAATTTTTGGCAGATCTACCATTGAACTTTGACCCCAACTTGAAAGACAGGATTTACTGAAATATATAAGTTACTTTAGATTAAAATAGCAACCCTTCTTAGATGGACAATTTTAAAAATCTATCAGAAATCACAGAAAATTTTGTTATTTTTAGTTGTTATTTTTATATCATAGTAACTTGATTGCTTGCAGACTATTCTCTGTTGTCAATGATCATGAATGACTCTATAGACATTCTTTTCAAAACTAGCAGGCTGATCAGAATAGTGTAATGAAAATGATTTTGAGATGGAGAAAGAAAAATGTATCAATTTTTGTGATGATGTCATGAAAGCATCATTTTCTTGGAATTTCTGAGAATTTTTTTACAAGAAAACTTTTCTTTGCATTGGAGAAAATTCTCTGCAGTACTAATTTAGACACTTCTCCCCTTCTAGAAAAATCCAGTCAAGAGGAAGTGTTCTATATCTTTTTCTCCTTATAAGATCCAAAACAGTATTTTACAATTCTTCCATCTTATCTCTTACTACCCATAAACCAAAAAGGAAGAAACAAAGACAATTTTTCATACATTTTTTAGTGAAATGATAATTTCAGAAACATAAGAACTTCACTTAAGTTGAACTTAACATTATCTTGGAAATACAATGCATTTTCTCTGAGTTGATATAAACATGTCTAAACATAGCTGAAGGGAGAAAAGGACAAGTGATCTCTTGTATACACCCCAAATCCTCAGATGGCATTTGCTATATTTTATGGTCCAGTATTGCTGTTGGAATCTCAGTATGCACTATTAAAAGGGATCAGTTTTCAAAATTTTAGATTTGGGTGTGCAAGAATATTGCAGGAAGCTGCTAAGCAGAATAACAAAGCCAGAGAAGTTAAATGGGCTTTTTACTCCTGAATAGTTTTTATATGGCATGGCAATCTGTTCTGTTAAAAATTAGATCACTTCAGACAAATTTATAACAAGAAGGGGAAGACAGTAGTTAGTAAGGACAGAAGACAAAAGAAGAAAGATACCAGACACAATACTAATCTACAAACATTTTTTCCAATAAAATTTTCATAGAAAATAGTTTGTTTGACATGATAGATGAAAGATGCTAAAGTTTAAAACTCACACGATTGCAAATATCTTAGAAAAATAAGTTTCACTGCCATTATTGTTATAGTTTCCATGTGGATTATACAAACTTTAGGAGTCAAGTAACATGTTTTTGGTCTCCCAGAATTACATGCTGAAGTAGGATTGTAGGATTAATCCTCTCTAAATAATTCAAGAAGATGCTTTCCCACAGCATGCAAATGGTATTTGTGTTGCAGGCAGTTGTAAAAACCATGGAGTGTTCAATTCAATGAGTTTTTCACTACTGCAGTGTTTCAAGGTGGTAGAGATGATGATTATACAAAAAGCTGAGACTCAGAGCTGTTTAAAACATTTCGAGTCAGGAGCACATTAATTTTTAAAGAATATTCATTAAGATGGACTTACTAGGGCTGATATTGGTACATAGGGGTTTCCAAATTTTCAGGGCTGTTCATTACAGGTAGGTGACTCCCAAAAAATCTTTTCATATCTGAATCAGCATTAATTATAAGTGGTCTTTACCATCAGGCAAGGAAATATGTATGTGGAAGAAAACAGCAGCAGCTGTTGAGCAGCACCCACATTATTGTGAGGTCTAATATGAATGTGGCAGGGGACAAGGGTTGCAATAGGAGGGTAAGGCACTCACATTCTTTGAAAACACCTGCAGGGATCCACAGCAGATCTGATAGGTACTCCTCTGCTCTTTCTAATTTTCTTTACACCCAGAAGATTTTCTTTTAAACTCACAACAATAATTTGCTGCTTCTAAACAATTCCCTACCCTGAAAAACATATTCATATATCAACTAAGTTATAATTATCGTTGTTTTGAGGGCTGCAGGATAAAGCAAAATAGAATTAATCCCCTTCGGCAAAAAAAAAAAAACACTTCATACTGTACAATACAAAATAATTTTTTGCTGAATAAAAATATTGAACTAGATTGAAATGTTAATCGCTAAAAATATTTTAATTTCTGCAGCTTGGGGACTGAATCCTGGGATCCTGAATCATAATAATTAAGGTATTTCAGATGTTTGTATCCCTTCAGTGTCAGGTAATGGGACAGAGCATCAAAAAAATGCCCTAATAGCCCCTGATTTATCTAGGAAATAATTACATAGCCAATGTGAAGGGGCTGGTAAATTCAGCAAGAGCAAGGGCAAGGTGGTGCATTGCAGGGTTGTGATAAATGTGTTTCCAGGCACCTCAGCAGTCCACAGAAGTGTAAAGAAAGGACTGGCTGGGGAGTCCTAATTCTGAGGAAAATCAAAATAAATTTGGAAGAACTTCTTCATCCCCTCATTTGTGTAAGCATAATTTAGGACTAATAGCCCCACACATTTCAGTGGGAATTGTTCTGCACAACACAAATTTAGCTGAACCTTAACACACATTTTGCCTCTGAATATTTAAATGTACCTGAGATAGGCTGGAATTTGGTAGGAAGCAGCTAAATCAGTGTTCTCATGGTATCAGCACTTCAGATCTAGAGTGGGAGCAGAATGTATGAAATGAATATTCTCCAGTGTGTGTACAGGCTGGTTGCTGGCTAAGATGCATGGGTAGTAGAGCAAATTCAGATTAAACTGCAACGTATACTGACCAGCTGGAGCAGTAAGCTTTGCAGGCAGCAGTGTATGTTTTTTCTTTAGAAAGAAGTTTAAGAGGGAATGGAGTCATACAGTCCAGGCCTGCCGACATCCTCACAAGGCACTGTTGAAATAAAAGAGCAGCAAGCCAAGCAAAGGGCAATTTGCTGTTGGGCAGGGCAAGATACGAGTGCTGCAAACACAATATGGAGATCCAGTTAGACATTTTTTGTTAAGAGGAAAAGATTAATGCTCTGGTTTGAATGCATATGGATGGATATGCCCAGAAATCCTGTTCTGAAGAAACAAACTCAGTGCAAAATGTGTAAAGTGTGTTACATGTCTAGGTGGCATCACTGAAGGAGCCAGAGTTACTCCAACGTTTAAGTCCCACCATTTACATTTCAGACACAGGTTTCAGCCTGCAGGACTGATCCAAAAATTATGCAAGTGACTAGTAGTTTCCCCAATGATTTAAATGGATTTGGCTGAAGCCCCAGGTCTCATACACAATAAGCCATGTCCAGACTCCAGAGCAAGTGTAGGATAATACGGCATGTGCATGTGTGTGTGTGTGCAGTGGGGAAGCAGCACACGTACAGATCCTGCTGTGAAATTAACAAAGGAAGCAGCTGGTGGACCAACCCACAGAGCTTTGGACTCTTCAGGGTAATTAATCTTGTATAAAATATGGAGCTACAAAGAAGGAAAAGCTAATATCATGGTATAGTCATAAGCATCTGTCACTTGAACCTGACATAGTAACACCATAGCCTTAATTCTGGGTTTAAGTTATCAGTACATGTCAACAGCAGGCACTGCTCCAGTGAAATGCAAGACAAGAAAAATATGCTCCACCTGAATATAGACTTTAGCCTAATAAAATGCTAGGTAATATACAATAACATCCCTCAACCCTAAAATAAGTAAATTCAGCCCAAAATTAAACACACAAACTTAATTTTTTACCATTTTTTCATCATTTATTTCTATATTGTCCTGTGGTTCAAGTTAACCATTTTGTTCTAGCCAATATTTTGCTAAAAAAAATTGAATGGGCCAGAAAGAAGTACAAACCTTGTACTTGTTCATAAACTTGATAAAAGTAAAGCGTAATAGTCCTAGCCGTATTCTGAAAACTTATTCATTGCCATAGTTTCCCTTGAAGTTTGGATTTTTGAAAAATTGCACTCCCAGAGAAGCTACATAGGCCATCTCTAGGTATTGTGTTTACCAACTAATTTGTTTTTCTGCAATTTGTTAGAAAAACAGATTAGTCTCATATAGAGAACAGAAGACAGTTACTCTTAAAAGAGCAGTATTCTTTCTTCTCGTTGCAAAAATGAAAGAGTAGCAATGTCATATTAGTCAAGCAATACTGTTTCTCCTCACAGATAAACAATTTTGTTTTGTTCATCTTCCAGCAAACATATTATGGGTAACTTCCTAATCAAAGGCTCTCTCTGTTCCCCTTAAAATCAGTTTTTGAAAATGTCACACTTCTACAGGGTCTCCAAATCATGCATGAGAAAGCACCCAACAATGTTTTCTGGTGTTAAAAACTCCTTCCTGATTGTATAAAAAAAAAAATACCACAAACAGCTAAAATTCGGAACAAGAGCTATGATTGCAAAATCCCTTTTCCATGTTCAACAACACTGTCCTCTCCTAATACATCAAAGCCCCAGTGAGAAGATTGTTCTGTATGTGAGACAACAGACAGGATCCTGAAAACTACTGTTTGAAGAATGTGATTATGCATCCCACATAAGAAAACATAAGTTGTGTGGTATAGAAAGAGGGCAGGTTTCACAAAAAATAAAGGCTTATATTGTGCCTTGTTGATTGTATCTGATGAATGACAGTAACACCAAAGTTTTAGCTTCATGTAAGGTGAAAAAAGAATAATTTCTTTTTACCTATAACACAATTTTTCTTCAGATTTTTGTTGAAATTTGTGATTGAACTCCATAGGGCAAAGGTTAATTTCATGCCAGCATATATTGAGGAAACTCAGTGGATCAGGTGTATCAGGGATGTTTTGGCTCTAGCTTAATTTGCAAGTCCACACCAGGTTTTCCCATGATTTATGGTTTCATCTCAGTGGGGTATGTAAAGCTGAATTACTGATCCCAGTTTTAGCCAGAAAGGATGAGTCTACCTTTGCTTCAGAAAGAACAAAGAAGGGGATTGGCAAACCTCCTAGCCCAAGAAACTCTCTTGGTGAAGCCCGGATCAAGAGACATAGAGACGTGCAGATTCCCATTTTGTGCCACCTCTGCCATTAGAGCTTTTGCATTTCCCATGCCTGAAATCTGAGAACTTTAATGAACAAATTCATAATGAAGACTAAAGTGCTATTGTGTTTTGGCATTAAGAAAGAGCATTTTCAGAAGGAATTCTGCTCAACAAGGCATGAGAAGATTAAATTTTTGTAATCTGTTTCCTTCCTACTCTTCTTAGTTTATGCTGCTACCAGGACATCGAGTTAAATGTTAATTTCAAATATTATTTTTCAAATGTCTTTTTTATCAGCAGCTACTGGCCATATTTGAATAGTAGTTGTGTAAGGTTTGCTTCAGCTATTCATTTTTCAAGTATCTACTAGGTCTCACACTATTGTTTTTCCTCTCTAAATAGGATAGTTGCAATTTAAAGCCAAGGACTGGAGAATAATGAATTTTCATTGAAAATTTTCAAATTAGCAAGCATGAGAACTGAAATCTGTGAAGTTTCAAAATTCACAAAGAGTTTTCTCAATACAGTGAGATAAATATTAATAGTTCAACTTCTACTTTTTTGTTGCATTTTTTCATGAAGATCTTCCTGAATCAGGAAGAACCAGGAAGAATCAAAAAGAATGAAAGACAAATATTTGGCCAGGAAATATATCTGTTAATAAGCCAAAGACGTGAAGTTTTGTACCACCACTTTGGCAATCCACAGATAGAGCTCATCTAGAGTATATAAAAGTTGTAATTGTTTTTGAAAAATCATACTAGGATGAATCACAAGATTATGCTATTTACCAAGGAACAAAATCCCAGATATAAGAGAATTAGTAGTTAATAATCTAGTAGCCTCAAAAAGGGTTATTAGATGCATACTCCAAGACTAATACATAGTCTTCTTCATCATTTTATAAAGCTTGAAAAATGTGGTCTTAGGGAACCATCCTTCTGTAGACAGGATGATGGACACATGGTAATACACTTTGTAGCAGAACACATAATGTAATTTTTTACTGTCTTCCGCCTTCCCAAATTCATACATTCTCAATTAGAAAAACAAAAGTAACCCAATTTCCAAAACCAGATAGCAGACCTCTTAGTTGGGAAATACTACATTATTCTCTCACTTGTTAAACACTTCTGTCTACGTACCAATTACAGTATTCATCATCAAAATTATTAGTGCTTGATTCCACTACATAGAATCTCAAATCCCGAGCTTTTATAAGTCATTTAGGAGCAAAACTATACAAAAATAGCCCTTAATTTTCATTGTTTCAGTGGTTCTACTGCTAGTCTAAAGAAAATGTTTGTCAACATGAATAACTAGCAAAGCTAAGCTAAGGTTAAGCATAAAAATTATGCACAATCCAACACTAGAAGCTGTCTTTGCAGACATTTGGAAACTAAAATTAAAATATAAACTAGGCTTTTACATTAAAGGTCTCAATTGATAATCTTTGTGTTTGCACTTAGTTCAGATGTTTTGAAAAAAAAAGAATAAACACACCATCCTACTTCTCTTCTTAACAAGGCATAACATTTTGTTATCACTTGTTTGCTGTTTATTTTGCCAGAAGAAATTGCAAATGTCTGTCATTCCCCATGATTGTTCGTACAATCAAACAAGGAATGAAACTTGATGCTGGAGTTTTCTCCCTATGAGGAGGTGGTTGAAAAATTTCCCAGCTCTGTCATATGAATACTTTAGTGTTAAATGCTGTTGAGTGCTCAAAAGCAATTTATGTTCTTTTTTAGTTTGAAAACAGAGAATCTACAGTGGTGTTAATAACTGCCTTAGGAAATACACAGGCTGATCTACATAAATTTATAGAAATTTTAGTAGAGTTTTATACAGAAATAAAAAAAAAAAAAAATCCAGCACATTCTTGTCAGCAGGTAAACCTATCGCTTCTCAATGAGCACAGGCTGGACAGTGCCTGGGAGCTGCATGATGGCTAATGAGATGCCCAAGAGCTACTAGCTGAGCTTCCAAAACTGCAAAGCAAGTTCAGTAAATCCAGTTTTGCTACTGCTGACTCAGGTTTTTTCCTAAAATATGAGTAAAAGACTGTGCTGTCTTTGGCTGGGATAGAGCTTCTTCCCAGTGGCTAATATGGGGCTGTGTTTTGGATTTGTGCTGAACACAGGGCTGATAATACAGAGATGTTTTTGTTATTGCTCAGCAGGGCTCACACAGAGCCAAGGCTGCCTCTGCTTTTGTGCTGCCACGTTGGTGAGGAGGCTGGGGGTGCATGGGAGGGTGGGAGGAGACACAGCCAGGACAGGTGAACCCCAGCTGACCAGAGGGATATTCCAGACCTTATGACATCATGCTCAGTATATAAAGAGGGGGGAAAGAGAGGGAAGGAGTGATGTTTGGAGTGAGTGTCCTCCCAAGTCACTGCTATGTGATGGGGACCTGCTTTCCTAGGGATGGCTAGGAATACCTGCCTGCCCATGGGAAGCCCTGAATTAATTCCTTGTTTTGCTTTGTTTTTGTGTGTGGCTTTTGCTTTCCCTATTATGCTGTCCTTATCTCAACCCATGAGTTTTCCAGCTTTCACCCTTCCAACACTCTCTGTGATCCTTCTCTTGAGGGAGTGAGTGAGTGGCTGTGTGGGGCTTGGTTAATGGCATGGGTTAAACCACAAGAGAGACACATTTTTATATTAGCTATTGGAATGTGAGAAAAAACCCACCTCATGGTTATAGGAGGAACACCAGGCACTAATGCTCTGCAGGTGACAGTTAATGTCTACAAGAATAAAAGAGAAACTCTAACCTGGGAAAGGAGCTGGTGCTGACCTCCCTTCCCCAGAGGCAGCCCAGTTAAAGCCCATTCATGGATAGGAAAACAGAAGTAAGGGATTAAGACAGACTTCAGTGGAATTTCATACCCTTCCCATAAAATGCTTTTTGCCTTCCTGACTCCATGGAAACATAACAGTCAATAATATCAAAGGGGAAAAGAATAGTAGCCAAAAGGAACAGAACTGTGGAGGAATCAGGCCTGTGTTATCAGACAGAAAGGTAATCAAGTGGGGGTTGTTGAGGTGAAAAAGTAGATGTCACCTTGGCAACCTGAGATAAACTCATGAAAAATGTAATGGTTGCCTATGAGGGAGAAAATGGCAATCAGATTAATATTGAATCAAGATGCTTTTATTCAGTGTAGGTAAACAATTCTCCAAGTGATGTGAATGCATAAAATATTTCTTTATTTTCTTTCTAGAGTGGCCTACCCATTCTAGTTATCACTGACATATCAATGTGTTAAACAGGTCAGAGGAATAGGCATGAAAACTGATGCTGATTAAATTTTATTCTGATTTCTGGAAGGCAGGACTACAGTGGGATTGTTGCCTATTTTATTACTTTTTAATTTGGTTTCCTAATCTGATTTTTTACCTGATAGAAGAGGGATGAAAACAAAAGATTTGTGATTAATATTTGATGAAAAAGTTAGGAAGTGTTTTTCCAGTTCAAGATTTGCATTTTCTCTTGTTCTTTTAAATTCTGGCTGTAGGTTCTTTCTTGACTTTTAATTTGCATCACAGACATTTGGGAGATTGATGAGAAATTCTCTTTTCCCTTTCATGCACCCAATGTGAGACTCACACAACAGGGGTTTTTTCAGTCTGAAAAAAAGCCCAGAATAAAATATCATTTCCCTGCCTTAATAGTTGAGGCTGAGGCAAAATTTCTTATGCTGTTGAGATGTGGAACACCAGCTTCCTCACAAAGCCTGGTTCCACTCCATATCCTGGTGATAACCAGGAAAGGAACTCAGTTGTGTGAAAGCCCACACACAAGTTGGCATATATAAATTCATAATAAAGCTTTGTCATCAGCATGGGAGACATTGAAATGTAAATTACATAAATTTCTTAAAGTTTAGGCATAGGTTTTTCTTTGTTTATATTTTTTTCTGACCTTTGCCTGTATTTTAGCATCACCCTCTAACACTCATTATGCATTCAAATCTGGACACCTCGTGCATGCACTGCTTTTTTTAAATGCACTTGTGAGTTAATATTTTATTATTTGAAATTCTTAACAATGTTAAATCCCAGTGTTCCACTGTAACTATTCCTCTGCTACTTTTATAGACAGTTTCCTCCTTAGCTTAGCTGCGGTTTTCCTTTAAGTTGAACAAGAAAAAATGCTGATGGAATAAAAATAAGTGGCTAAAGAAGGTACTGGCCTGCAGCAAAGAAAACATTAATAATTAATATGTATTAAGGTGCACTTCAAGTATTTACATAGTTAGATTTTAGACCCACCAAAGGATCAATTTTGAATGTTTATTCTGATTCCCTGAGACAGGTCAGGGATTTTGTCTATCAGTTTCCAAATCTATCCCAAGAACAGAATCAAGCCAAGCTGCTAGTGAACCATCTCCCACTGATTTTAAACTAAAGCTGGAAAACTATGAAGACTGCAGCACAAGGCCTTAGGTTAGAAAAACCCTCACATCTACCATTTTTCACTGAAATATGTATTTGGAGTTGAAACTTATTTTGTAGACTCCAGTTCAGGAGAGTGTCTCTGTTCAGAATAGCATTTGACTCTCTGTAAAGACTCATACAGTGATGCTTTAACACTTAATCCTTATATTAAAAGTACCTGCTTCATCTTGCTTATCAGACTTGACAAACCATAAATTTTCAATTCACTGGTAGAACTCTACATGCAAAGGAAAGCATCTGCATATGTCTTTCCTTGGGAATAATATTTGAAGTTGGGATATATCATTTAGTCTAGGCAATAGCTTCTTCTTAGACACAAATTGATTGCCTCTGGCAGGGAAAAGCCACACTTCAAGTAAGTAAATATATAATAAAAAGAGTTGATTGAAATACTGATGAATTTTCTATAACATCTATTTTGCAGTCTGTAAACATACCACAAAGTTTTGGGGTTTTTTCTTAAACTGAGAGACAGCCATGGGACTGAAGCCTGCAGTTGTGGCACACCAGCTCTTGCACCAACCCTCCAGGTCCCTACCAGTGTATGTATAGCCAAACTTGCTGTTGGGGTTGCTTTCAGCACCAAAGCACATCCCTTCTCTCCAGACACATTTTTTTTCCCCAAAACACAACAAGGAATAATTTATTGCTCACCTCCCGACCTCTGTGTTTGGTTCATGACAGGCTCCAGGACCATGGTTGTGTTCAGTGTCGGCTACGTGACCTGGGAAAGGACCATCATTTTCCACATCCCCACGCAAGACTGGGGCAGAATCTCCTCTGGTTCCCATTGTACGTCTTGTCTGAGGACCAATGAGCAAAACAGGAAAGACAAAAACACTGTCTTGGACTCAGAGGAGGATTTTATTTCTTTTGAGTTGCACAAGCTAAATTCAGCAAGGAAGCTATGTCAACATTGGAATAAAATTATGCCAGGAATGGTATAGTAGGATGTTGAAAATTAGAAAAATGGCAGCTTTTGTAGCATCTGACAGTCCAACTCTCTTAACACACAGTCAGACTGTTTGAAGTTAGTAACTACAGTTGTATCAGCAGCAGGGGGGCAAACATACCTTCTTGGTTCTTCATAAATCTGCTCAGTGACTCCACTTAATTGTTTGAAAGCAAATACTAAAGGTCAGACTTAGTATGAGTACACACTAATGCAAATTTTTCATTATTTTACATACTAATAGCAAGAATCTCACCCAGACAACAAATTAATGAAGAATTTAACCTGAAAAAGCTGGAGAAAAAGTACATCATGTCTACTTAACATTTTATTCAACTTTTCATCTTTTCACGTCATCAGAACAAACCAGTTGGTAAAATATTTTGGTGGTTTTTTATATGCCTAGAAAACAGTATTATAAAGAAAAAAGTTTATACCAATATCTTAAAAGCTGCTATGTTAGCATGCATTCCTGGAGATATTTTTTTCCCCTCTTTAATGTTAGTTCTTACAAAAGTTGATTTAAAATGTCTGAAAGTCTAATCTTAATAATAGGAGAGATTCAATTGTTCTCATAAGGAATTTCAAATAATACTAGGGCCAGAAATTGGATTAAAAAAAAAAACCACACACACAAAAAAATCAAGGAAACAAGAATAATATTTACAGCTTCCTCTTACTGTTTGCAGAAATATTTTTGGTACATCAGAGGCTCATAATCCAAACTTGCTTTCATAAGTCATTACAAATGATGTATAGAGGCTTCCAGCAGAATTTTCCATTAATCCAGGCAGGTCAGGATGGCCGAGCGGTCTAAGGTGCTGCATTCAGGTCCCAGTCTCCCCTAGAGGTTTGGGTTCAAATCCCACTTCTGAACTGCTTCTCTATGACACCCAGCTGAGTGATGCAGCTGACACACCTGGAGAGCAGAATGCCATCCAGAGAGACCGGGACAAGCTCCGGAAGTGGTGCCATGGGAATCTCATGAGGTTCAATAAGACCAAGTGTTGGTGCTGCACCTGGGTCAGGGCAACCCCCTGTCTCAACACAGGCTGAGGGAATTAACAGATCCAAGCAAACCTGCAAGAAGGACTTGGGGGTGTTGGTGGATGAGAGAGAGGCTGGACATGACCCAGCAATGTGCACTCACAGCCCAGAAGGCCAATGTGTCCTGGGCTGCATCCAAAGAAGTATGGCCAACAGGGTGAGGGAGGGGATTCTGCTCCCCTGCTTCACTCTGGTGAGAGCTCACCTGCAGTGCTCCATCCAGCTCTGAGATCCTCCCTAAGGGAGGTTATTGACCTGTTGGAGCAAGTCAGAGGAGGGCCACCGAGTTGAACAGAGGGATAGAGCACCTCTCCAATGAGGAAAGACTGAGAGAATTTGGGTTACTCAGCCTGGGAAAGAGAAGGCTTTGGAGTGATGGAATTGAGTCCTTCCAGCACCTGAAGTGACATTACAGGAAAGAGAGAGAGAGACCCTTTACAAGGACATGTAGTGACAGGACAAGGGGGAATGGGCTCAAACAGAAAGAGAGTAGGTTTAACTTAGATATTAGGAAAAAAACTTTTTACTGTGAGTGTGGTGAAGCAGTAGAATGGGTTGAACAGGGAAGCTGGGGATGCCCAATCCCTTGAGGTGTTAAAGGCCAGGCTGGATGAGCTCTGTACATCCTGGTTTATTGAAGGTCCCTGCTCATGGCAGGGGAGTTGTAACAAGGTGATATTAAAGGTCATCTTCCAACCCACACCATTCTATGATTCTATGATCCTTTGTGTCTGTGAATAAGAAAATATAAGTAGAGAAACATAACAATACAGGAAATCTTGGTAGTTTTCTGCATTATTATAATGAGGCATTTTAAGGGCTATGAGACTGTGCAGAAAGATTGTAGAAGTTGTATCACTTCCTGTTACAATGCGTAGAGATTAATAAACCTGTAGTCATGATTACGTTATACAGAATAAACTATGAACATTTAATTTTTTACTCAACCTGACAGAAGAAGACTGAATAATGAAAAATGCATACATTTTTCATGCAAAATTACTTTCTGATAAAGCTGTAGCAATACAGATGCAGAGAAGTTGGGTATCATTTGGATCCTGTAGACAAAGAGGAACTTGGGCAGGTTTTTGCAGATGGAATTGCCATGCATTATGGTAATGACAATACAAGGTGCCCTATGGATTTCTCTTCAGTCTGGCACAATCACTCTCTCTTAATAGGCTCCTGAATGCCATTCCTGGAGTAACTCCCAACCTGGAATGGTCCATCCTCCCATGCTTTTTAATTCCATCTCATGCCTCCAGAGTTTTCCAATCACAACCCAGACTGGGACACCATTCTTCATGGCACCTAACCTGTAACTCCTCCATGTGTAGCACACAGTCCACCGTCATTTGGCTGGTCTAGCCATGCCATGGTATCCCACCACCAAAATAACAGGCACCACCTGATTTATTTACAATGCTATTACCATTAGCATCTCAAAACAGAAGAGAATAAAAATCTGGTCTCCTGCTGAGACCAGCAATGTTGCTTATGGTTCTTCCAATGCATCTTCGCCTCATGCAGGGATAATCTTTAGAGCTGAGGCTGAAATATAAATCAAGCTACATTAGAACAAGCTCTTTGCAATATTCTTACCTCCATTACAGATTTTTTTTCCCAGTGTGATTTCTTTGGCCTAGAAATGCATAGTAGTTGAGAGATCTGGTCTTTTTACTTGTGCAGAGCTTGGGAGGAAGGAGGAGCCAAGCAGGAACCTTGGTGTGATGAGAGAGCCCAGGCACACAGGCAGGGCTGTATTTTATTATCAAACACAAGATTTCCATCTTGGGCAATCACAGGATTTCCATTCAGACAATGATGGAATGATGTCCATCCGAGATGGGGTATGGTGTCATCTAATCTCATAACCCAAGTAACAGGATTGTTTGTAGCACATCCCTTCCATGGATGCAGGCATCTTGCATGATGCCTGATTTAGAACTATCTAAAGAAGTTTTAAACCTGTTTAAATTACACCAATAAAAAATTCAGGGCTACTTTTCTTCTTCATATTTTCATTCCCTTATGGAATTAAGGTGTTCATGAAAAGTGATTACTTCACACTTAATTTGACAATTTTCATTAATTAAAATGAGCTTACTCCAAGCAGTTTGGCTGTAGCTGACTGATGCTCACCTATTGTCTCTGCTGGTCCTGGAGATGTTAATGTAACTTACAGTTAAGATGCAATAGAAGTGCAGACTCTGCCAAAATCTTCATAGAGAAAAGGTTTTTTTAGAGTTTGGGGATTTCTCTTGGGGTTTTTTGTTTTTGTTTTTGTTTTTTTTTTGTTGTTGTTGTTTTGAGGGGTTTTTAAGTAACATTTCATAGATCAAAAATTCAAGAAGTTTGGCATACTCTGTAATTTTGACTTCAAATTTTCACTACTTTAGGGAGATTTGAAGTCAGGAAGTGGAAAGCCATGTTTAATCATATGTTCTTTGGTACTTTCAATTGATCTGTGATGTAACTTGGGATGTATACATTGATTATCCTCGAAGTCCTGTTTTATTGAGCAGCCCCATATGAAATTCAAAATAATCAATGTTTGTAGTAAATTATTTCAGCAGAACTGGAGAGGCTGGAAGTTGTTTTATGAAGTACCAGGCTTTCTTCTTTTTATCATCACCTGTTATCTCTTTTAGCGTTATTTTTCTGTATTGTTATTTCTCTTACTGCAGGGAAGCATGCTCTCTTGTGATTTTTCTTTCAGCCTTACTCTCAAAGAGGAATAATGCAATTTGCCTGGCTCTCCCCTCCAGCTACTCCCTGAAGTATTTGTATTTTTCCTTGTGTACACATTCATTCCTCTATTTTGCCACATGCCTTTCTATAGCTGTATGACCTTCAGCCCAGGCTTTCAACAGGGCTGTCTTGCTCTAGCTGAAATATCTGTCAAGGATTAATGTGGAGGAAGAGACCTAACTGAGACTGAGGGGGTTCAAAAATATTTACTTCAGATGAGATCAGTGGCAGTAACTAATTTCTACTTCGTTTAAAAGGTGATCAAAGAAAGATTAGGCTACACCATACCTCAGTGTTTTTCTGGATGTGAGAAGCATAGGCAAGCATGGCTTCTGTAGCCTGATTGCAGAATGAAAGCATTATGGGCTGCAACACTGGGATTGTGTGCTGAAACTTTTAAAGAGCTCCCTCACTTGCCTTGAAACTCTTAAGTAATGGCTTAATTACAATAAAAACCTTCTTAAGAGAAACCTGATAACAGCAATTTCTATTATCTAATAGAACAAGAACCAGTGGAGGGAAGATTTATTACTATGCTTTTATCCTGTTATTAGGAATATGGTAGAATTGTCAATAGTGATCCAGATTAAGCAGAAGTATTTGTTTAACATTTCTAGTTGTTATTTGATGCAATATAGACAAATAATTCCTCACCTCTGATGATATTAATACTATTATATTATTATAATAAGCTGAAACAGGAAATGCTAGACAATTTTAAATAGTAGACACAAAGAATTTGCATTTAGGAGCTTTAAAAATGCTTAAGAACTATCTAAGAAATTTATGTTGACTTCAAATGTTCTTTAGAAATTTGTAAGGTTACCTTGTTTTGAAATTTAAAACAAGTAAACTGAATAACAGTCTGTTCCAGGCTTTTCAATACTTATTTAAATCACATAAAGAGCATGTTATTCTAAAAGAGCAGAAAAAATAATAAAACCATCCAGGAAATAGGTGTTTTATAAGTTCTGTATAGACAAATAAAATGATGGAATATGCTTACAACTTAGAAAGGCATTTTAATAGGAGTAAAATAATGTCTTGATAAGTAGAATAATATTGGAGGCATAAAGTCTGGAGGCAATAACATAACCACACTTGCACAACAGAGAACATGAGCTGCAGATGATGACTGCAATGAGCCTACAGGTGATGACTGATACTCAGCTGGAAAAAAAGGATTAATGCAGACTTCCAGTGTTTAAACAACAAAGTACATTGTTGGAGTTTCTGTACTTATTACTGTGGTGACTTGCTACTGAAACACCACCAGGTCAAGAAAGACATTGACAGTGTAGGAAAGCACTGGGGAAAAATACAGGAATAAATAAGGATAGAGAAAGAATATAAATATTAAATATATTTTTCTCGATGCAGATAAGTGAAACAAGTAAATGTAAATTTCTACTTGCATGCTACCAAACCACATTAAAAATCATGACCTCACATCTCTTGGTTAGATAAAAAAACACCACAACTTATTAATAAGAGCATATGTTATGTAAGGAATTTAAAGAGAAGGGAAGGATAAAAGCTAGTATTTTTTGAACTTAAACTCTTACTCTGTTTTGGAGAGGTCAGGGGAAACTTCATCTTGGTAAAAGATAAGCAGTGATGTTACTTTGAGTGCTTGCAAAGGTTTTGCTTCTTCTCTTCCTTACCAAGGTAGATATACACGGGAAACACAGATGTCGAGTTTGGACAAGGAATGTTTATTATCTTTTATCTATTTACAGTATTTACAGACTCACTGCACCATGAGCTCTTTTAGAGAATGAAGGTAAATTTGAGTGCTTCTAACTCTTTTCCAAGATCTTTTAAGAGATTTTTACCCAATACCAAGGTGACATCTATATTATTTATGTTTTCAACCCAATAATGACCACAGGAGGTCTGCAATGCAGACCTTTTTCACTCAATTACAGATAACCACCTAAACCTATGAAGAAGAAGGAAGAAGAATGAGAAGAAGGACAATGTCCAAAGCCCTCCATCTTGTCTCCCATGTATTAGTATATCCTATAGTCTTAAATCTAAGTTTTACAACTTAGTACAATTTATTGTGTGAAATCACACAATACTATTCAAACTACACGCCCACAACCCCCATGCTATTACTCAATCTTGGGAGCCTGTCCCAAGGTGTCAAGTGAAATGTGGTGCTTTCTTGAGGGTCAGCACCTTTTAACACAGAAAACCTGAAATTTTCACCCTCCAGGCTTCCGACAAGTGCTCTGTGTTTAGTCATGTATATGACCTAACCATGCCTTTGAATTAATTTGCAGCATTTTCTTATCAGTCCCATCTCCTTTCAAAGGCATAATGGTCATACCAGCTTTTACATTCAAGGTGCCAATATACTGAAAGTTTACAGTCAGATTTTAATTGATAGTACTAAGAGGATATATCTGTGAATATCTCAAATATGGCCCATGCTTGGACTCGTCACATGAATATTGCAGGCACACATTATTCTGCTCAAGGAAACAGAAAATGTAATTGCTAATTGTTCATAAAAGGTTTATTTAACTGGAATTTACATTTCTTTAAGTGACACTCCCAGACAGACAATGTCTAAACTCTCATTAAAGCACATTTTATTAACAATTAGTTAGTCCATATTAATTAATTCGTCAAAGACAATTTCTTTCCCTTCATTCCATCCTTTTTGTATAATAGCTTGTCTACATAAACTCGATCTTTTCCTACTGTACTGAAAAGTGTCTCTTTGGAGACAGGCAAAGAATAATTTTTTTAAAAATTCAGAGTATATTCACTAATGTCAAGCCAGCCTTGTTAATATCAGACTGAATGGAGAAAATCTAGCATGAAGAAATCGATTACCCTGATTTTAGACTCTCTGTGGCCTCAAAGTGCCTGAAACAAGCACTATGCACACACTGCTGCTGCAGTAAGTTCTTCTGTAGCAAACATAACTCAGAGAACATGAGATCCCATACTGAAACATTTTACATCACAACATAACATGCAAAGCCACGAAGAGGCAAGGAGAATTATTCCAGTAAGAAACACTGCAAATAATTTTCACAGCAAAGTCCAAGCTTCCCTGACCACAAGATAACTTCTTGTTCTTAGCTCATTCCTGTGAATCAACATCTTTTCTTTTCAGGATGGCAAAGAGCAATGCAGGATTCCTAATATTCATTTTGAATAAACTGTTTTTCCACTAGAGACAGATGAGTTATTAACCCAAGTATTGCTTTTATAACTAAAAAGAAATCAAGTAGAATAGACAATCTAGAAACACTGAACACTGAAGGCCTGAATAGCTCTGCCAGAAACTCAGGAAGACATCTATATTATTGAGAATATACAGGATTATAGAAAAATCCCTTTTTGCCTGTACTTGCCAGGCAAAACGTCACAGAGTGCTAACAAGCAAGAGGTGAAGCTTTTGGCATGTGGGAACAAAAGGACACTGCTGGCCCTGCCCTGGTTGCCCCTCCTGCACCATGTGCTACATCAGCACAAGTGGGTTAAGCAGGTGGTCATGGAAAAATGGAAACGTACAGGTGGTCTTCTGGTCCTTCCTGCTCCTTCCCTTCAGCTGCACAGGCAGCAAGTTGTTCTGAAAGGGTGGAGAAATTTCCTGGCACAGTATTGACATAACTGCTCCTCACTTCTGAATGACATTGTCTACAGGGGAACACAGTATACTTTAGTTCTCATGACTAACTTTTTATTTCCCATATCTTTCCAGGAGAATCCTGACAGGAACAATTCTTAGTTTTTTAAGGGACAAAATTGGGCTGAGAATTGCAGGATTTGGTTAGGATAACTGGGAATGAGATAAGCTCTGTGGAAATTGCTTTTAAATTACCATTTAGTGTGATGCAAGATAGGCTTTTTATCCTCCTCTCTTTTTACCCACTTATTTTTTGGACACTTGATAATTACTTAAGTGAGGGAATACAAAATACCAGTTTATGGTTTTCAGTCTGCCAACATAATAAATGTTCAGAGTTTTATTTTTAATCTTTAACAATAGAAAAACAGATGGCATGAGTAATTCTGTAGTATCCTGTGCACTATCAGTATTCTCAAAATACTATGGACACTCATGGCATTAACACAATCTCACAGTGAGGGGAAGGGGAATATCATGGCAGCTGGGCTGACTGTCTGTGTCAGTCTCCCTCAGTGCTTGGCTACTGAAAATATTTCTTGGTTGACTGATGGGAATTTCTGTTAATACAGGACCCACATCTCCTTCTCAGTATTGACTCTCAATATTTTGGGTATTGGGACCCAAGATATTTTGGGTCACCTTTGGGGAGCCTGTGACACCTGGAGGACTGATACTTCATCTAGTCCAGAAGGAAAATGTGAAAGACATAGCAAAGCTAGGAAGAAACCTGCTTGATTCAAGTCTATTCTCCTTCCTGGGAAGTGTTGAGCTTGTCTTCTGTAACTCACCTCTCCTAGTCTCAGTGTTTTGTTGTGGAGGTTTTTTTGATGGGGTTTTTTTCTGGTTTCCAACTCTTCATACTTTCTAGACCTCTTTATTCCCATTGTTTATCGATGATTTGGTTTGGTTTGAAGTTGAAAATGACTCAAAAGCCTGAAGTTAGTACTTTGCTCCTTTTGGACACAAAGCAGGAACAATTCTTGACTCTGTCTGCATGGCAGTACAACCTCTGAGCTTAGATATAGCTCCTTATTTCAAGGAACTTTGTGCTTTGTGCTGAAGACAACATTGGTTCAATCAAATGGAAGTTCACCTAACAAGTTTAAAGGTGTTTGCTGTCTTCCTTAGTGTACCCTGAATGCAGAGGTTTAAAAATAATGAGAGGAATTATTGTCATAGCCAACATTACATGGAATTACAGCCTGACCAAGTGATTTCTTTTTTTCTATACACAATTCATTTCATAATTGTTTTCCATACAAATGTGATGTGAACTTGGCCTTTATCAACCATAAGCTGTATGTCTTGCTCCTTCTCTTGGAAAGTGCAAAACAGGTTTTTCCGAGTTTGTAATTTTAAGTATAAATTTATTCTGAGAGGAAACAGGTCTTATACTTTGGGTCTTGATTTCATTTTCTTGCCTGTAACTTTCTTTTGCTTTTGATATAAGTGCTGTCTTATGTATCAGTAATCTTAAATGATCAGGCTTGCTGGAGTTTTGTTCAAAACACTTAAGGATAGAAGTAGATATGCAGCATATTTCCTACTCTAGTGATTTCCACTTAAAAAGACACATTTCTTGTAAAGCCACATAAATTTTCATTCAAAATCCACTTTAGTAAAGGTATATGCTTTGAATTCTTTTAACTCATGAGTACGAACAATTCATCCTTGTACTCTTACATGGCATTTCTGCCACTCATTTCCTGCGTTTTTATTCCATAATAGCTTTTGCTTTCCCTGTTGCTTCCCCCTAGCAATTTATTTTGTTTATCCTTAAGTGCATCCAAATATCTGATCACAAAACTCAAGTAGCAGCTTTGCCAATTAGAGGGAAACAACTTTGATGTTCCTGATCATGGATGAAACAAAAACAAATGTGGATACTTACAAGAAAGGGTATTAAACAGAAAGTCAAACAGCCAAGAAAACAATCTTTTGGTCGTGAAATGACAAATTTAGAGGCATGAAAAAATCACATCCTATGAAGGCAACACAGAATAAAATGAACAAATATAATGAAATGGAGCAAGATTTATGGGCAAAAGAAAGTAATTAGATTTTAATTCAGGAAAGTTCTTCCTAAAGGATGTTTACATAGGGGGCTGATGTATAATACTAAATAGCAAAATTGTCAGTGGCAATGAACATCTGGCAATCTATGTTCAGTATATGTCAAAATAAATTAGTTGGGAAGTATGATTTGGAAAAAAAAATAGATTGTTAACAAAATTAAGCAACAAATCAATCAATGATAAAATTATTTAATTTAATTTTTTTCCTCTTCTATGTAATCCTTTGATAATGTTTCAAAATAAGCAAATTAAAAATACATTTATTGAATATTTTATAAAAGTAAAGTAGTCTCACAATAATTTTTTATCACCGATGTGCTATAGGCAGGGCCTCATCCCAAAGCCATTTTAGGTATGTCTCTATGGATTTTAATGGCGATAGAATTCCTAAGTTCCCGTGAACAGACATTCTTGGTTTGGGATGCATGTCACCAGTAGGAAGCTTGTTCAGCTTCCTAATCTTAATCCTCCTACCTGACACAGGAAATATAACAGCAATAAAACACAAGAATTGCTGTCCAAGTGTCCTCGTTGAATCTTTGTTTCATTTTCACCAAAATTAATATAGGTAAATTCCAGGAATCAAACCAAGGTGAAAAATTAAGATGTGAGATTATATATAAATGGATAGGAAAAATAGGCACTATTTAATTCAGAGAAGAAAAGGGAAGGGAGCAAAAAGATCCTCCAGAGGATCTTTTCATGTTAAGGCAAGGGCACTTCATGACCACAGATTTTTCACATATTCCTAGCACAACACATCAAAACTTACTGGAAAAGCACATTCTATTTAGTGCATTGACACATCTTGACAGGAGTCAGAAATATTAATCTTTCTTCATTTGCAACAGTAAATAAATTGTCCATGTGTTCATTTAACTCCAGACCAAATTCACCTGACCTTGAAAGCTGCACAGTTCTGGATGCAGTTTTTGGCCAAGGCTTCCCAGATGCCATAAGCAGAGACCATGAATTGTGTCTGAATGCTTGGCAAATGCCAGGCCACAGGAACCAAACAGGTGGAAAGGTTTCCATTGACCCAGACACAGCTGCTGATTTGACAGATGGAAATACTTTGTTTTGAGAGAAGCTTTGTGACATATTCAGTTTTAACAACTGCCAGAGGCAGAACTGAGTGATCTGACCCAGACTGCCAACTTCCAGCTTTTTATTGACATTGTTGGGTGAAAGATGGGATATGAGCAAAGTACAGACATGCTGGGAGACAAATTCAAGGTAGACCAATTAGTGATATTATCTGAATTTCTGACTTTTCATGTTATATTAGCTATTTCAAAATCATAATTTTTATAGAATGCTTAAAATATTTTTTTCTCATTGGACACCTCAAATCTTCACTTCCCAAGCTGTCACTTTGTCATGTACTTTGTGATCACAATGACAATTCACAGCTTTTGGGCAGAGACTAATTTGTTTCATGTTGATATAAACTGGGAATCATTTCTTTGATGTCAACAGAATGCCAGCAAGACAACACAGGTAACTGGAACCAGGTCCTCTGTCTGCACTGACTTTGTGACTTGGTGATGGCAACCAAATAAGACATACTCAGATTCCCAAAAGCATTGTTATGAAGAACTTTCAAATTAGTTTAAAGCAGATTCTAGAAGCTGAGCTTAATGAATTGTCTCCATCCATGTTTTATTGTGTAGGGGATAAATATTTAAATGAAAGAAAAATATCTTTTAAAATGTGAATCCTTTTCTGCAGTTAAAGAAAATTCATATTACCTGTCATAATGGAGAACATTACAAATTCAAATCACTTGGGGTTTATGTCCTCTGTTTTTGTGGGTTTTTTGTTATTTCTTGCAAGTGTTCTATATACAATAATTGCTTTGCAGAGGTACCTAGACAAATGCTACAGAAGTGTCTGTGACTCTCTCCTCCCCCTCCTCCCCCTCCTCCCCCATCCCTGCTCACCCCCCTGCTGGCTCCTGCTCCCTCAGTTCTCCCAGATGAACTAACTATCTGATACTGCTCAAGGGATTTGCTTAAGGCTGCAAGAGCTTCTTGGAAGAGCACCCGGGGCTTCTTGGAAAGCAAATAACTCCACTCTGAAGCTGAAAAGAAGTGATTACCTAGCTTCTTATGCTGGCTGAGATGAGGGTGGAAATTTTTTGTCTACAAAGAGAAGATGGATAATCCTATTTTTCATGTACAATTTTCATCTCAGTGATTTGTGAAAAACCCTTATTCCATCCAGACAGAAAAAATCTGAAATGAACATACTTTGTCCAAGTTATCAACACAAGTGTTATACAATAATACAATGCAGGCATCTGTATTATTTGTCCTGTTTCCTATTCACCAGACTGCACTGTTTCTTGTCCATCATGAAATTTTACAGAACTGAATTGAGAGTGAACCCTTCATGCAAGGTTAAAAGTCCCCTGAATGTATAAAAACAGCAAATGGTAACAACCAGTCACCTCACCCCCAGGTAGGTGGCTTTGAAGATCTGTGTCCTCATACCAGTCTTAGGAACTCATTCGCAAGCATTAGGAGTAGTCCACAAATAATTATATCTTTTTATTTCAGGCTGTTCTTTAACTTCCAGATGATATGATGGGGAGCAGGAGCAACTAAGGGATGTGGAGCTGGTCTGAGAAGATAGGAATCCAGCAGATTGTGCAGAAGTCTCAGAGAAGCAATATAGGCAACTATGCTTGAGGCCTTTCTTGGATTTTTAAGGGCATATTATACTGATGTAATTATAATGGCCTGAGAGTAAGCAGCTGCAATATGTTTTTGCAAGGTAGTAAAATAGCCTTCCTGATATTTTAAAGCTCTTATTAATTATTGTCGATCACTTTTGGTGGTAAATAGGTATAACTTTTACTGCTGTCCCTGTTCTAGGTTTTGTGTTTGTGTGTAAAGGATAGACTACAGATGGGGAAGGTGGAAAGCAGAGCATCACTCTGAATGTCATGGTTTTCTGAGAGTGTGCATGGTGAAATACAACAGTAAGTAACGTGCTGAGAATCAGGTGTCACCATGAATCAGCTCTCCAAGTATGCCCCATAATCAGTCAAATCAAAAGAAGAGGGATCAAAAAACTAAGAAACTTAATTCAGGAGTTTAAATCTAGGTTGAGAATTTGGGCAGAACTGTATGAAATTGACCTCAAGAGCTTATCCTAGAGCAGCAAGCAGCCAAATCCAATACTGTAAGGCTGCCAGCACTGTTCTAGGATGGACCCATGTCCCACTCACTTTCTACCATTTTATTCTATGAGGATTTCATTTGTCATAAGTTTCCACTAAAACCAGCCATCAAAGTTTGGTCTCCACCCATTACCAAACCTCTTGCACAATCCTAGGATTGTGCATCAGTTCATCAATTCCCAGAAGCTCCAGATTCCCTGCAAGTATGCCATGGGTCTGGTCCAGGGAAGCATCACTAGCCATCACTTGTGTGGAAGAGCTAGGCTGTACATTCCCAGGAAATGGGACCCCACAGTACCTGTGCAAAGGCAATCCCCAGCTGCTCCCTTGAGGCAGAGGTGGGCATGACCAGGTTCTGTATTTCAGTGAAATCCAACTTACAGAAAGCACTCATTATAAATTAGCCATGTTAATGTTGTTAATGTTAATGTTAATGTTAATGTTAATGTTAATGTTAATGTTAATGTTAATATTAATGCCGTGGAATAGAATACATATAAAGTATGCAAGAGACACAAAAAAACATCTTCCAGCAAAAAAATTCTCGCTAAAAGTGAAATTCCTTTTATGAGGTCTTCACAACTCTCACACAAACAGCAGCTTCTTTGTTCCCCTTTGTTTTACTGACTTACTTCTGGAAGGTACCAGAGTGTTTTAAAATCGTTTTCTATTGTCAATACATGATAATTTCACACCATCAAGCATAGCTACCTTTCACTATTTACCAGTGGTGGTGAATTTCACATGTTGACCTTCAGAGAAAAAACAGTTTAGAGTTTAAGGTCAGCAATGAAATTGACAGTAATCAATATAAGATTTAATTGGAGAAATACGTATAGTTACTGACAAATGCATAGATCACTTAAATTGTTTCAGTCAGTCATTTTATTGGCTTTAAAAGACAGAGCAAAAGAAGTCAAAGGCAAAATGAGGTTGCAGCTATAATAGCAAGCCAAATGCAGCTGGACATATAAACAAAGCTGCCAAAAGCACTGGAGGCCCCTGTTTTAATTGCATGAATATCTAAACAGTCATTTTTGGCATAAAGCATTCAAGGAGTAGCCTCAAAAGTCCACTTTTGGAGGAGAGGCAGAAATTATAAGTCTGGGCTTTATTCGCAACAGATTAGTCACACGGGTGTTGCATAATTTTGCTTCAGACAAAGACTGAGCAAGTGAGGAGAGAAGCTCATGCATTGGTTTTTGGATGAATTTTGAATGCATGAAGGGGTAATTTGCTAAGTTATAGAGGAGTCAAGAATAAACTAAAGAGAATGGAATAGCTACAGCAATTGCCTTTTATGGTCTGAGAAGCTACTGAGTCACATTTGACATGTAACCACCTTTGACAGGGTCAAGCAAATTTTGCCCACACAAACTCAAACTAGAATGAGAAAAGGTGAATTTTACCCGCTGAAAATCATAGGATATTAGTCAGTTTGGCCCCATTAAGGAGACAAAAATGCAGTGAAAATTTTATTTTGGAGAATGTAAGGATGCAGCAAGTTCTAACTGTCTACGTCTTGCACAATAAGCATATTAAACAAATTCTGTTTTGTGAAACTGACTTTTTGACAAAAAAGAATTAGAAGTGGCTTCTTTTGCTGGAAGATGTATGTGAAACTGAAGAAAAGACCCAATGTGGAATAAAGCAGAAAATATAAAGGCAAGAATGATGGCTGTTACGTTTGTGGAGCCCTGGAAGGAAAATTGGAAAAGAATATCCTGAGGAGTTAGTCAGACCCGAATTCTCCTGTCTGTATACACAAAGTGTCATGGAATGGTTTGGGTTGGAAAGAATCCTAAAGGTGATCTAACTCCAACCCCCACACCATGGGCAGGGACACCTTCCACTAGGCCAGGTGGCTCAAAGCCCCATCCACACTTGCCTTTAACATTTATTTCCAGGGATGGGATGTCCACAGCTTCTCTAGGCAACCTGTTCCCATGCCTCACCACACTCACAGTAAAGAATTTCTTCCTAATATCCAATCTAAGCCTACACTCTTGTCAGTTTAACTCCTTGACCTATCCCTACATGCCCTTGTGAAAAGTCCCTCTCCAGCTCTCTTGCAGACTCCACTTAGGTACTGAAAGGCTGTACTAAGATCTGTCCTAGAGCCTTCCCCTCTCCAGGCTGAAAAACCTCACCTTTCTCAGCCTGTCTTCGTAGGAGAGCAGAGAAAAGGATAGTGGGAATTATAAAATCAAAGCAGTTGGAAAGATACAACAGGTGGTAAAACCCACTTAAGTGCAGGCTAAAGCTAACCATAGCTGGGGTAGCAGGGATTGTTTATTTGTAATAGAACATCATATTTCCATATGATTCAGAGCTCTCAAGATGCTCAGGAATCTATCACATTGTTGTAATAGTTTCAGGCATCCTCTTCTCCATTTTGTTGAATTCACTAGATTGAAGCTGTAGTCTTGAAACCCTTCAGACCAGGGACAACATTTGCCAATGAATTTAGCAAAATACAATCCAGACTGTGGCTTTTGGAGGACTGCTCATACTATATTAGCCATGCAAGAAGAGTAAACAAATATATTATCAGTCCTGCCTTCCTTCTACAAGTTTCTAAAAATCCATTTCTATTCTTTTCAAGCACTGTTGACAAAAATTCCTAATGCAATGGTAAGCCGTGAAAAGTTGAATTATGCCTTCTTGCTTCATGCAAGCTTTGGCCATTTTTCTCTTACCAATTCCAATTTGTTTCATTACTTCATTCATCTGAGGCTCCAGAAGAAAACTCAGGCTGGGTAATTGTGACCCTAATTATCACAGATTGTTAATATTTGGAAATAAAATTACAAAAGTAATTGTCAGGTTCTAAATTCCTGGAAATTACTTTCTTCGCCCTCAAGTACTCCCCTCTTCAGCTTGTTATGATACCACTTAATTTTGGTTGGCTGGTTGAGGTCTGGTGTAATCATAACATTACATTCTGATGGCTGGTTTAGTGAGTTCTTATGTTAGATGCAACCTTTCTCTGATACAAGAAGATGTACCAGCTAAGTGTTGTACCATCCAAAAAACTCATGAATGCAGAATTCAGTACATGTTCTTTGGTTGGGTGAAAAGGAGAGGGAAAAAGTTCATCTCTGATAGACTAAAAATTATTGGGTCTTTTGAAAATCCTGTTTCATTTTCTGCAGTGCAACAATAAACTGAATAAAAAGTGAAGCTCCATTTGTTGTACCAACAAAACATCAGCTAACTTTTATGGTAGCTATTGTTGACCAAAGGTATTAGAGTATCAGAAGCTCATGAAGAGGAGAACTTAAATGAAAAATGTCAGAAATTTCTCCTAAATCATATTTTTAAAAGTTAATTAGCATTTCCTTATCACATTTATATATATACTATTCCAAAGGGATTATTAACAGTAGCTGTGAGGAAAGAAGATGATAGACATAGTGCAGTATTTGGGATTTTTCATCACTGTACATCTAACTAATAGTTCATTCTCTGCCTGTGCAATTCTGAATAACAATGCAATTCTGAATAGGAAAATGCTCTGACTCTTCTGGGTGGATGAAGAAAGTTGTCATATTAGTTGTAGAGATACAACACTTTTGTAACAGACAAGCCCTCAAAGTAAACTAATTCTCCTTAGCTCACATTTAGTGATGATCAATAGCCTCTCATTTTACACTTCAAATGTTAAAATACTTGAACTGTCCTTTTGGAATCTGTAATGACAAGCCAGGGAAATGACTGTATTTCAAACATACTTTAACTGGTTTTTAAAGCATCTACACTCAAATAAGCAGTACTGTCAAGACTTACCTTCTGTCTGTAATTCATGCTTAAGTCCTGGTCTCAGCTGTGCAACTGAGCAATTTTATCATGTGGACAAATAGATTGGTTTTTTTGAAGAATCCTTTTAAGACACATAAAATTGGAACTGAAGGGAGAGTTTGCAGAAGTGAAAATCATTTTTATTTTTAATTAGAATCCTGCTGTAAATCTTTGGAGACTTTCTGCTTGTGCAGGAGCTAGTATTTCTATGTCAGAAGCAGTGCATTTAGAAAGACTTCAAACTTAACCCTGGCTGGTGCTAATCTGAATTGTGTAAAAAGGTTATATGATTCTCTCAGATCTAAATATGAGGTAAATATGAGGTAAATTGCTTTCTGTTTTTATTCCTGTAAATTTTGGCTGTAAAATATCTTCCCATATGAGATGAAAATTCCTAGAGGTAGTGAAAGGAAAACAAGGAGGTTGTATGCTGTGAAATAGGTTTCTGTAGCAGAGAAAAGTAGTACTAAAATCATCTACTCCACTTTGGACTCATACTTCCTCCCATAAATTAAAAATTGTTTTGAAATAGCTTATGGCTATGTATTAAACAATGAGTATACTTATAGTGTTAAATAACTTATCCCCATGAATAATTTTAGGATCCCACTCCCTGATTATCTACATCTCATGCAGTTTTACCTGCCTTTGAGACAATTCATCCCAGGAGTGTTCCATATTGAAAGTTTGTTCTGCTCTGGGAGGGATAGATTGAGACAGAATGCAGGACTTGTTCTGTATCTCAATAAGGCCTAACAACCAACAGCTTAATAAGATAACTGCTTCAATGAGACAGGATGAGAAAAGGCATATGGACAACAAGTAAATTTTACATGACATCAGTCACAGGGCACCATCAATTCATGTAGCCTGGGATGGTGGATTTTCTCACAGCTCACTTCCCAGAGCAAATCCTGTCCATGAATTTCTTCATGAGTTCTGCTCATTCCAGCTAATGAGAACAGATAGATTGCAGGCTGCATTAACAACATATGGGCTTCTCAAACCCTAAGCATGAGGCCCAGTGGAACAGGTGTTTTCTGCTCAAGATTCTGGAAATTCCTTGAAGAAAATGTCTTCCGCAAAGTTCCCAATAACACAAGTCTTGTCCAGGCTGGGTTCCCTCAAGCCCTCAGAGTCCTCCAACACCCTTGCAGCAGCCATTATTTTGTATCCTCTGCCTGCACCCTGAAGGAATGCTTTGACATAGTGCTATGAAAACACCCACTGCTCCATCAAGCTGCCACACCGTGTGCCTGAGAGCATTCTTCAAACTTTTCTTGAACTCTGTCTGGCTTGATGCAGTAACCACTTCCCTGGGGAGCCTGTGTTCTGCAGCACAGTATGCTCAAATTAATCATGGAAGACATGATTAAATTCCTTATGGTTTATATTGCATAAACTATTAACTGTTACAAAATTAACAGTTAACAATGCCAAAACCAGCCAGAGAGACCCTGGGTCCCTGGATGGCTAAGATAGATCATTTAATCTAGAAAGAAGTGGATTTTCAGATGCACTCCAGTTTTCAGTGTCTTTTCCTTGATTATTTTCTAATATTTTTTAAACCATTTTCCTCAGACAGCTAGATCTTCTCATTTAGCAGATAAACTGCCAAACTAGGCTTTAAATTCAGTGTCAATAGTCATAAACACGATTTGCCACACATAATATGTAGTCCCAAAGGTCTTCTGCTGGGACTTGTTTGAAAACAGCCCAAAGTCAGTTACATCTCTGACATCTGATTGCCATCAGCCAAATAATTTCTCCTTCTTCTCCAAACTGCATTGTGGATACCTGAACGACATTTTATTTTCCAGCCCTCCTGCAAATTAACAAAGAGTTTTCAGTGTTTTTCAAAGGAGCAAGCAGACAAAATTTCTTTCCTGACCCAACAAGAAGAGTGCATAACTTCAACCCTAGCTGATGCCTGGCTTTGGTTAGAAATGTCTCCTAAGAGTTAATACATTTGTCATGTTTTTCTTTCTTGACATAATCCTTCAAGATATATGAGTCTTGGAGTTCTCCTTGCACTGTAAACACTAAATAATAAGAAGGTCTGGTTCTTGTCTTCAAAGTATCTTTCATATATATGCCTATCAAGCCTAGTAAAATATCTGACTCATATATGCTTCCCTATGGCAGAGGTATCTATTAGTTAGATGAAATATATCTAAAAATTCTCCCTTGTTTAAAGACTTCAGATCAAGCCAAGAATATGTTGGAGCAATTAAAATGACACCAACTTGTGAGAAGAGCATTTAAAGCTGAAAAGACTTTAAAATGTGCAAAGTGGAAACCAGATAATAAAGTGTCTTTCATAAGAAGAAAAAAGTAGTTCACCGCCCTCAATTAGACCAGCCAAATGGCTGAAGGGAAAAGAGAAATATCTTTCCAACTTGCTGTGGATGCAGAAAGGGCCAGCTAAATTAGCAGACGTGCTCATTTGCTGAGGGGCCGGAAGGTATCACAGCACTTCAAGAGCTCTTTGTTCAAATTCCACTTCAAATTAGAAATGAGATGATTTCCCTGCTAAATTGTCCTTGCTAGACATTGCTTCTTTTTTTCTAAACTGCACTTTTTTTTCCTTTAAAATGAGTAAGATTGCACCAAATGGCAGGTATTTTCAAGAGTACTGGGAAGAAAACCTTAGGAGAGGTTTTTCACCTTTCAGCCTCTGTCAACCCATATGTTGTCAGTGCTGTCACCCACCTTGCTTTAAAAGAAAAGAACAAAACATAAACCCAAACAACTGTGCAGTTCTTTCATCCTTGATTACAGCTGAAGGGAAGATATTTTTATTCAAACAGTCCATTTTCACAATCTTTCTCTCTTCATCTCCAACCACCTACTGTTACCTGTAGTTCAAAAAGTTTTTGTGGCAGACCCTTGTTAAAGATCTGACAGCACATTATTGAACCACAACGCAATGGAAAGAATGGTGAAAAATTTCACAATATATTATTGCATCCAGCCATCCCAACAGCTAAGTTAGAATAGAATAAAATTTTAAGGAATTCAAAAGCATTGAAAACAGGTTTGATAAGTCACGTACTCTAATGTAAAGTAAGACTCCCTGCTGTGTTTTAACATTATGGTAGCATGATTTACCCCTTAAATGTATCTATTATTTTTCAACCCATTTGTGCAATATTGAATTATTTGCATATCACCCAAAGCATGCCAACTTCTCTTACCTTGGCCTGTACATGATGAGTTCTAAGAAACCTTTTTTTTCCCTACCAGATGTTTCCAGAATTCTCTGAGCTTAATGGCTCTTTCTTCTGCAACAACCATCAGAGACCTTTCAAAAACCTTCTCTTATCTCTCTGGCCACAGGCGGCCTTTTCTCTGAGGGTTTTTTTCTTCCCATCCTGTCACTCACTTTCCTTTCATTTACTCTCCTCGTTCATACATTTGTCTTTCCATGTGCTTGTCTTGGAATTCAAAAAAGCTTAATCTAATTAATGGTTTACGCATTCTCATAGGTTATGACTCGATTTCATTATCAACATCTATTAAGGCAATTGTAAGATGAATTTATATATATCACAGTGATATTCTTTCCAAAGCTATGTTGAGTAAACAGTTTTACATAACAGGTCTTCCATCTATTCAGCTAACGTCACTAAAATAAAGTAAGCCATCAAACAGTAAAAATAAGTACTTAGTAGAATTACATCTTCCGTGTTTTGCAGCCCTAACCAAAGGCAGTAAGACTTTAGATCTTATCTAAGGATAAGATCCTTAGAACTTCAAGAATATACCTGTGGAACACATCACAAATTGAAGGAGGTGCAGATAGGAGGGAATGTAATTCCTGAAATCATTGTAGGAAACACATATTATACAAACAGCCATGTATATTCTGAAATTATATGTTTAGATCTTGATTCTGAAGCTGATGGCTGTTCACTCACTATTTACATTAAACAGTACATAATGAGATTTGTTTTAAAGAAAGACAAGCATTTTGAAATATTTTACCAGGTTTTGCTACCCTTCAACTTTCTACCAACTGTCAAGGTTGCAATGTCACAACAGCTGGCAGATGTCTGGGTAAGAGCACTGCAGGACTGTTGGTTCCTCTGTATTTCACAGGAGCCAAGAGCAGTGGCAGGTCAAGGGTACTGTTCCTCAGGGACGACAAACTGCCCTAGAACTAGCACATAATTCAAGTTTAGTGACCAGAGCTTACAAAAGAATCAATGCCAGTGATGAGCTTGCTGATATTGATCACCATAATGAACTGGGTTTTCTAAATCACATTCACTAAATCAGAGTTATATACTAGTTACTGAACAGCCAGTTCTGCTGAGGAGTAAATAATGCAATAATTTCAACTCGATGTTTTTAAGACTCTCAGCTGAAAAAATTAATCCAAACAATTGTTAAATAACCCTGAATCTTATATGTGTCATACTTCGTTCTGAGACTAGGTTTTTGAAGAACAGATTTAAAAGATCCTTTGCATATTTATCTGACTATTTCAATGATATCTTTGTGATATAATTCAAAATAGAATTTCTTTCCATGAAAATTAGCAAAAAATTTTTTAAAAGGTGCCAGTCCTCTAATGAATCTGAAAGAAGAAAGATCATAGCTCCATAATTGATATTTGAGCACACAGGTATTTCTAGGACAGATACTTGAAACAAATTGATCTCAGTTCAGTTTTTAACATTAATAAGTAGAATTTGAATTTTTAATAAAATAAATTACTTAGATGATAATAAGTAGAATCCCTTTCTACTTTCAGAAATTTGTGAGATGGTGAATCCATTCCAATCCTCTTCAAAGATTTTTTATTTATGAGCAAGTTTATGGAACTTATGGAAGTCTTCACTCCACTTAAGATTAAGTTCTCACAATATGCATTTGTACTTAGTCCTTCACTGGTTTAAAAACTGATTTTAAAAATTGATAATGTAAACTGTGCAGTTACCATAAGAACAACACAACACTTATCACAACACAAGCCCTCTACCAAAGACTTTATGCTTACACCATCACTGTGCCAAATGCAACATAAAGAGTGAATGTCCAGTCTTTTGAAATGTCAAGTATCTTCCATGTGGCTCAGTAAAGCAAAGCCATGTGGCAGTGACTGCTCAAAAATTCATCCATCCTTTCTCTTAGGAGTCATGGTCTGCTAATGAACTTTGAATAGCAAAGCACAATTTTATTATTACATTATTTCAACAGCAAATATCCAAAATTTATTTCAGTTGCTGAGTCACAGCCTTTGTGGTATTTTCAAATCCTGAGCAAAAACTAGTTCTTAAGTCACTTAATTTCAAAACACAGTGTCCTGTATCCTGACAATTTGTCTGGAGGGTAAGAGGTTCCATTTCAGGAAATCCCTAAAGACCTACATCCAGGTGGAAGCTAATGTTTAAATCCAGGGCTTCTCTGAATCAGAGTTGCAGTAATTAATGAAAACATTTCCAAAGTGAGAAGAGACCACAGAAATAGCTTCAGCCACCAGATTCTCAGAATGTGTTAGGGACACTCCAGTGCCACAATAATACCCAGCCATCAGGGAGGCTGCCGAAATGTGCACCAAGTCATGAATAGATAAATGGAGAATTAACTGAAGAAAAACCATGCTGTATTTAGTTCTTCACTGGAGGAAAGCAGTAAGAGCAGGAGCAGAGCTTTTATTTATGATGGAAGCAGAACCATTGTAACAGAGAAGCAGAAAGGTGGCAACAAGAAAAGAGTCCCGCACTAAGAGCACTAGAACATGATTTTCTTTTCTGCCTTGTGGTTGATTCTATCACATACTCACATACTCCCACAGCTAAGTCTTTCAAAAGGATGCACAATTGATGTAAGTTAGGAAGACACTGGTTAAGCCAGTGAGATTGGAGCACACAAGCAAAAATGGAAAGACATAAATGTAAACACGCAATAGAATGGAATTTTGCTTTTTAAAACTTACATTTTTCCAGTACCATTCTCAAATAGTGGGGATCCTTAGAAAAAATGACAGCCTTCTTATACTGCTAAAGACAGGGACATCTTTATCACCCTCCTTTCTAGTTATTACTTCTCTGTTCTCTCATCTATTTAATGGCACATACATAAGCTTGTAAGGTCTGACTGTCTGTCACATACACATTAGTATACATAGGCATTAGTACCAAATACTAAGAAAAGGATTCTTTGTTTCTGTGGGCTTCATTCTGTATTTGAAAACATTTCCCTTTACATGATGTACTAAGTGTTTAAATTTGGCATGACTGAGCCTTTAGAATATATTCATCTCAACTTAAAAAAATAAATAAAAAATCAAGAACCACCATTGCTCAGATATTTTTCTGATTTGAAGTAAAACAATTTTAATTCTCCAAGGAATTAAACACTGTGGTCTGCCAAACTGGCATCTGGGGTGAAGACTGAGAGGCTGATCTAACTTTGCCAAGAGAAATATTAACAAGGATCTGGGCAATGGAAAAAATCCCCAGACAGCTACACAAGCTGAGTGATCATTTCCTCTTGAACTTGCTCACAGTGACAATTTAAGCAGCTGAGTCTCACTGACTCCAAAGTTAATGAAAGTCTTCTGTAACTACTCTCATGCAAAATTCAGTTTCGATGATATTTGCAGCTGCCAGGGTTGTTAGTCACAGCAGAGAAAGTACTAAGGAATATGTGTAAAAGAGCACAGCTATTCAATGCTAAATCTTACAATTTATATCAGAATAATCTTATAATTTATATCAGAATAATCGTATTATTCTGATCACCTTTCTATCTCTTGCAAATTTTCCCATCCTTTTGTTTGTTTTTATAGCTTCTGAGGCTTAGTTCTCCCATAAATGCATGTTCATATACTGCAGTTGGTATCAGGAAAACCACTCTTTTTTTTCATGTGATCATTCTGCTGGTAGTGCAAATTGGTCTAAAATATAAAAAGTTGACCTATGTAGAAAAGCTTGATGTCAAGTATTTGTGCTGGACAAAAGCTTCTTCAATTCAGTATATGTGGAAAGGGAGAATATGCAAGCAAATTACTGACTCAACATGAGTATAACTCCATGTACAGAGACTGGAAAAATAGGCTTAATTAACTGATTATATTTTTCCTTAAACTATTGGTTAAGGTCTAACAGAACTCTCTTTAGGCTTGTGTATGTTCCTGTTTCAAAAGCACTGTGATTTCCCTTTTCCAGCTGAACACACTTCATCAAATAATAAAAGCTCCAACAGCTAGAGGTGTGTTCTTTAAGAAAAAAACTGATGTAGAATATGCCAAACAATATTCAGATCAAGCTAAATTTGCATGTCATCCATTTACAATCAGGGTATATATCCTCACATTTCACTCAGATCTGATGCACAGTGAGGTATGGAAGTAAACACACAATATTAGTACTCTGGAAGTCGCACATTAATATAGAAATAGTAAATGTAGGAGTTGAAAAGTTGAAAAGTTGAAATTTCTCTTCTTCTGGTTTTTTTTTAGTCAGTCCTTCCTTTTCATAACAATAGTTACTGACCTTTTCCCTGCTTTTCTACTTACCATCAGTTTCTCCTGTAAAATTATTTCAAATCAAATTTAGTAGTCACTCTTTCAGACATTCTTTCAAGCTACTGTTCCTCTGCATTGTCTGATGGTCTAAGCACTCTTGACCATGAGGTTGCTTCTGTATGAACCAGGAGTTTCAACTCTTTACAGTGGCAGCACAAAACATTCTATGCAGAAGAAGCAGAGGAAAATCCAGTGCTGTAAATTTAGCTATCACTGTCAAATATTCCAATCCCTAAGGAAAACATCCATGTTTTCCTTAGCCTTCACCCCTTATTCACCTTGTACCCACGAAGCATTTCCCATCAGCTGACCCTTGGCAGAGGTGTTTCCAGCTGCTAATGCCTCTGATATGGTTACCACTACTAAAGCAAGGAAGGATGAACAGCAGGGAAAACAGACTTGCCATGAAGACTGGTTATTAATGTACAGAAAGGAAAACATTGAAGTAATATGCAACAAACACCTCCTTTCCAAAGGAAAGATAGTGCACAAGGATTTGTATGTAAAAGTTGTCTTTGACAATTAAGCTTGTGTGTAAAATCATAAAATTTTACACAATATGTTTATCCAATCCATCAGTTGCAAATACTCCTCTAGATATTTCAAAAGGGCCTTGATTTTTTAGTCATTAGAACACTTGGGATTTTTCATAGCCTTTAAAATGATCTTCCATATGGTATTTCACAATAAATTTAGCTACATAATATGATTCATTAAGACATTCCTGTGCATAGAATTATTAAAATGTGTAGTCAACTTTTTACAGTGAATTGTTTAACCCATTTATGTAAAGTGTCTCAGCATTATTATCCTACTGATCTTAAAAGAACTACTTTAGCCTGAAAATACTTCTGACTTCTTTTCCTCAGAATTTAACGAGCTGTGCACATTTTGGTTAGTGCTTGGGACTTAACTACATGGGGAGGGTGTTATACAGTCATTAAACAGCGTTAAATCCCCCAAGGAATATTCTTATTCTGAATTTAAGCTCCTTTTTTCAATTAAGTTATCTCATCTCCAGAATAAACTGAAATGAGAGAAATTAAGACAATTGAAAATAATACAAAATTTAGATCGCTTTACTGATGTAAACACAGAGAGATGTACAACTACATGATTCAGATTACTGACAGAAATGTTAATTTCAATACCTTTCTTTGAGTGTTCTCCTGAAGACAAGGCCAGAGAGGTACCCAGGTTATTAACTCATCATTATACTGAGCAGAATTTCTTTTAACTATTTAATTAATGAAATTAGTATTAGTTAAATAAGGTTAATGAATTAGCTTTGGCAAAAGACTTGTTTTTCTGATGAGCTCCTCTATAAGTAAACCAGAAAAAGAACCATACAGGAATATATTTTTACTACATGCTTCACAAGCAAAGCCTGCTCCTAGACCTCTGCAAATACCTATTTAGTTAGGAAAGACTGTGGGAAGCAACAATTTACAGGCATTTTAGATGATCTGGATGTATTCAGATCAATGGGACTGCATAGAATTTTACTACCGGGCTGAAAAAAAATGACCACAGTAATTAAAGTGCTGCTATTTGTAATTTTATTCTTTTAAGTGACAGATAGGTCAATGAGAGCTGGCAGAAGGCCAACTAAACATGCAGCTTTGGAAAACATGGAGAAGGAACTTTGGGAACTTTTGGCTCCTCAGCCTCCCCTCAGTCACTAGGAAGACAGTGGAGCACAACCTATTCAATCAATTTCTGAGTCAACAAAGGACAAAAAGGCGATTTCAAACAGTGAACAAAAAGCCCTTCACCAAGGGCACTTTGTACTGACCAAGGTGACTGAAGAGCCACAGAACAGCAAGGGCTGGAGGGCACCTCTGGAGACCAATCCCAACACCCTTCTATGAAGCAAGTTGCAGGCAGGTTTGCAGGTTCTCCAGGGATGGTCACAGCCTCTCTGATAACCTCTTACAGTGCTTGATCATCCTTCAAGGAAAAGCCTTTACTCATGTTTAAGTGGAATTACCTGTATTTCAAATGGTGCCCTTTGCCTCTTGTCCTGTTGCTGAATAGCACTAAGAGCTTAGCTTTGGTTCTTTGCTCCCCTCCATCAGTAACAAAAAGATCATATTAAAAAGAAAGAAAAATACATATATGAGGGTTGGAATGTGATTAATAATCTTGTTTACTATTTGCAAATATTATAACACTAATTTAAACATAATGATTCATAGCAGAAGGTCACTTAGATCATATAAAACAGACTGCCTTTTTTGCCAAAAGGAAAGGTTTGGATTTTGGTGTAAAATTAGAGCCCTCCTAATAAAAATTAGAAAAACAGAAAAGAAAAAAAGGTTATTTTATAAAAATTGAAACATTCCTTTAGTTTTATTTTTAATATGTAATATATTTCATGTGCAACCACTAGAAATCTCAAAGTTTTCGACTTGTTTCAAGGTGTTAATATTTACCTGCGTTTTTCTAGAAAAGCTTAGGAAATTTGAAGACTGCAAGTGTACTCATAATTAAAAACCCAAATTTCTTTCCATCTTCCATAGAGAATTGAGAATTTTTACAAGGCTCTTTAGACTACATAAGAAAAGCAGATTTAAATGAGGCTTGCACCATCCTTGTGGGTAGAACTAAAATGGATCCTGGGACTACCCATTACTCATTAGCTGGGTTAAGCATTATCCCAGAAGCAAACAAGGAACAAGAGATTCAAACCTGAATGTTCAGAGTGAACACTTTCAACACTTGGAGCAAAGCATTAGAAACAAAGAGCATATTTTAGGTAAGTACTGTCCCTCACACATTCTATTTTATTGGTTTTCTGTACTTTGGTTTCATTTATACCTATTCCTTCCTTTGTCTGTAGTTAAAGAGGGTTGATGGGGTTTTTTTAAATCTAGACTTGAGCAGAGAGTACCTATCCTGATCCACCAGCTTTTTCTTAAATAAATAACTTGCAAACTCAGTGTTGCTTCTATTTATTTGGCTCTAATTATACTTTGAAAAAAAAACGAAGAGTGGAGTGAGGGTATGGAAGAAAAAGAGAAAAGCTTTGTATATTAACTTCAACTAACTACAGTACAACTCAAAATGGTAGTTTACTGACAGATGGACAAATGTAACTGCAGGTCCCAAGGGCTGTAATTCAAATTAGATTTAACATTATAGCGGATGACAAGGAATTAATCTTATCAGCAGACGTGCCTGTGCTGTGTTTGCTGCTGCATATGCCTCTTTTCATCTGGCTGGCTCTTAAATATATGAAGCTGCAAGAATATTTGCAGTACAGCTGCGTGACAGAACAAAACAAAGTATGATATAAAGGAGCAAAATGAACTTTCTTCCACATGGAGAGATTATTCCAGGAACCAGAGGCAAAAGAATCATCTGTGGGTGAAGTAGGTGAAAAGGTGTCCTTAGAACGTACCCACTTCCATGCAGAAAGCTGGAAACACACTGTGTTTGGCAGTACTCTTTGGTGGCTCCTGGAAGACAGGCACAAGTCTGAATGTACCAGTTCAGTGATGAAACAGAAGGTAATATCTGGGGACATGTGCAGGGGAGGAGACGTTGGAGATATGCTAGTTGTTCAGAAGGAACTGAGGAAAAGGAGCACAGTGGGGAGAGGGCACTAAGCTCCTGAGCCTTCCTGAGGAGAAGGTCCAATAGAGACATATTTCCTGGACTGTCACTTCCTTGTGGGCTTATCACTTCTGGTTTATTATTTTAAATTGAAACCTTTGACACTGACAGATTGGGTATGCAGGTGGGGAAAGGCAGGATTAAGGAGGTCAGACACATACACGGCTGATGAAAGACCTCACATGAGTCAATGAAGTCATTAAAATACTGGGAAGATGGAAAAATGGTTCACAAGTAACAACCTGAGGTTTGCAAAAATTTGTAGCAATCCTATGAAATGTAAATATATTGTATTAATGGACTGAAAAACATATATAAAATAGTTCAAGTGCATATTAAATACCCTGCAATTACCTTGGATGTTGAGAGACTGCCACTCTGTTAAGACCAGAAGATATCATTAACTTAATTCAAAAGCTTTCAAAAGGCTTTCTTATATGTATACATTGTGGCTCTGTATTTTGGGCTTTGGGAACTCTGCTGCTAAGCTGCTGATTCCCATGAGAAATTGATCTACAAGTTCTCATTCTGAATACACATTCTCATTGTTATTGTAAATATCTCTGTGAGCTGACTTTTTCTCAAGATTTTTCTCATGTTTTCTCATAACAGTTCCCATAACTGTTTTCCTCACCTGTTGTTTACCAAAGGAGAAGAGACACAGTCCTTCTCCGACCAATCACTGCCCTTTCAGCGCTTTGTGTTATAAAAGGTAAAAATGAAATGTAGTAAAGCCTTCTGATGATGAACTGTGTGTGTGTGTGCCTTCTTCGCCATTTCCACACTGTGACACATGTGGGAACTGACAGTGGTCATAAAATAGATTTTAAGGCTTCAGGCACTAGCTTGACACCTGTGGGAAAAGCTAAGTACATAACTGTCTCAACCCCAGCCTGGGAAATCATAAGGAGGAATCCAAACAGTCCTCGTAGATATTTTTTTCCTGACACCTGGTGCTTTTCCAACTTGTTTACTTGCAAAGATGTTTAGAAAGATATGTAGGCTCTAAGAACTAATCATATTGCTTGTACTGAAACACTGTATAGAAGAATCTGTCTTTTAGTAAACTTTCACTATAACGCCCTCTGAAGAAGTCAGAGTTCCACATATCATTATTTGAGCCATCCCAAATCGTAATGATATATACACACATTTGTGCATCATCAAATCACTCCACATAAACATAATTTTGAAATTTCAGCCCAGCTGGTGCCTTTATGTCTGAGGAGAGCTTTTTGTGGGGCCTGGTTGGGGACTTTTTTTTTTTTTTGTGGCATCTGTCACTGCTTTTACAATATTCTTTTAAACTGGACTTTCAATTTGAGACAAATTAATCTAGAATTCCCAGACTAAAATATGTAAAAGAACTGTAATTGTAGATAGTATTGGGTGAGTAGGTGTCTCTGAAACATAACTGGGCTAAGGTACACCAAACAAGGATCTCTGGAAGTTATCATCTTTCCAAAGCTCTTGTCCAAGGTGTTTTATGTTTCAAAGTAAGGTCTTGTGGCTGATCTGCAAACAAGAGGGGAAAAACAGAGACCCAGGTATCAATGCTGGCAAGACACGGATGTTTTTTCTTGTCTACAACATGGCCATAGCTGAAAATCAATCCAACACTAGCTGCATGTATTGTCTTTGAGTGGCTTTCTCTGCTCTAGGCCACAGATTTCTCATCAATCCCTCAGGCTTGCTTCCTATTTCTTTCATACTTCATTTTACATGGCATTGTAATAGAGGAACAAGTTCCAGCCCTTAAACAGTTTCAATGCCTTTGTCTGGCTATAGCATGAAATACTGAGAAGGAAATGAGATTTGATGAAGAATTTTGACTGAAGAAGGCTTGTAAATACTTCATGGAGGCAGTTTACACAAGTGTACTTTAGAGCATTACATGCACTCTGTTAAATGCCCTGAGAATTTTGAAATGACCAAACTGAATTTAGATGTTAAAAAGCCTTGAACAACAGACTTTAAAGCTTTTTTAGTATAAATAACGCTGCATCCTGCCAATACTCACTTGAAATACAAGAAACAGTGTTTTTCTAAAATGAGATAGTCTGGGAATCATGTGTAATATTGACTAAATCCCTCCACCTTACCAAATGTGAGTTGTTTGGTTTTTTCCCAAACCTCCCTCCCTTGCAAATCTCCCATACATTGCTCTTTAAGGAAACATAAAAATAACATTCAGAGCAAGCCACTTCAGCATCGTTCTGTTCACCTCTGAAACATTTTTTCTTTTGAACAGAACATAGTGCTCCTCTTCTCAAAAACCTAGTCAGGCCATTTCATATGTCTGAAACAGCTCTAACACCTTGCTGTGTGAGGCATTTCTACTCCCATTAGACTTACACTGAGTCAAGATGTCACCTGTGCCATACAGGTGCAGAAGAAATTCAGCTGTAGCTAACAGTGTTATCCTCAGTAAGACCCACAGTAATTCTGTAGCATCCTCTATAGATTGATTCTACCTTGCTTTCAGTAGACTTCTGCATTGAAAACACATTTCTTCTAAACTTTGTAGTATGTTACAAAATTTAGAAGCAAATCTTATATGAAAACATCTAATTGAAGTCTTTATAACGCAATCTGTACAGCTCTGCTCTCTCATGCTCATTTCTGTTACCTAAATTCCTGCAAGACTCTATGACTCTTTTGGATTTGTATGGTCAGGTTTTGGGGGTAGGGGTGCTACAGGGAAGGCTTCTGTGAGAAGCTGCCAGAAGGTTCCCCTGTGTCCAGCAGAGCCAGTGCCAGCTGGCTCCAGAACAGACACCGTCCAAGGAGGAGTCCATCAGAAACAGTGATAGAGCCTCAAGGGTAATGTCTTTAGGAAAGGGGGAAAAAATCCCCAGTGCAACAGCACCATTCCCTGTGCCCCCATGCCTCTGAAAGGAGGATGTAGAGAAAATCAGGGTTCAAGTTTAGTCCAGGAAGAAGGGAAGGATAGTGGAATGTTGGTTTTAATTATTTTTATTATTTCCCATTACTCTACTGCAATTTGATTTGGTAGCAAATTAAGCTAATTTCCTCAAGTTAAGCGTGTTTTGTCCATGGCAGTAATCGGTGAGTGATGTCTCCTGCCCTTATCTCAGCCCACGTACCTTTCATCGTATTTTGTCTCCCCTGTACAGCTGAGGAAGGGAGTCATGGAGCAGCCTTGGTGGGCACCTGACACCTAGCCAGGGTCAATCCATCACTGTGGCTAATGATATGAAACCCATTAAATTATTGCTGAAGTGTGGGAGTTTGGCACGCTGTGGTGAAGTGCCTGTCACCTCTGCTGTTTGAGGGAACAAGCCTACAGGTCTTTCCAGACAGTTTCATTGTTATTTTATGGTTTTAAATTACTCTTCAGCTCCTGTAACAAACTATCCTGATCCAAACTATACCTCAGTAAAAGTACAGGAATAAAAATATATTCAAATATTAAAAAATTATATAGCCTTTCTTATTTTTTTACTCCAGAATGGATTAGACATGACAGTACATAGTGTGAAATATCATAGGGATGGGAAGCAAGACATCCATATCTAGACAAAAGTACTCAGACTTCACCTGGAGTTAGCAACCATTTAGCACAGAAGCAAACCAACAGACGTCCTTGTTTGGTTTTTGTTAGTTTTCTATTGATGTTCAGAAGTGGAGCCAAATCTGAGGGTAGTCTACTCATGATTTATAACACAAAGACTGTTCAGTGTGCAAAGAAGATTTGACAAAAAGAAGCACTAACTGAGACATTGTTTTTTGCAATTGCTGGGCTCTGAACATGTTTTTGTAGCTGCCTGGAGCTGTGCTAGTTTGAGGAATGGAGAGTCACAGGCTGTCTCTCAATTCTTGAGCAAGAGAGGAAGGTTTGAGCAAGATAAATGGTGCCAACACATTGTTTAATTTTTGTTCCTTCCTCAACAGGGACCCAGCTTTCGGTCAGAAATCAGCGAGGGGTCCCCATGTTGTTATAATAAAACAAGTGTTACCATTTTCCAGTGCTGCTGCTACAAAGCCAATGTAGGTGAGAGCTTCCCTGATACCTGAAAGAAAAGCCAAGAGCTTGTATGGATATACTGTTAAGAGGAATGGGGAAGAGAATAAAAACCCAGTCCTCTCCAGGTGACACAGCCTGTGGGCTCACTTATCAGTGGAGAAGAAATTCAGTTTTTCATGTCTCTGTGAAAACCAATATTTTATGCTGTGAATACTGCTAAAAGAAAAGGATCCTTGACAAAGTAAACATTTTTCCCCTCATGGCAGTCCTTCTTTGTAGAGAAGTGAAAATGTGCAGTGAGACAAGACTGAGGGGAACAGAAGCTGCAAGAGAAGAAAGAGGCAAGCTGGAGTGAAGAAACAGAAATGAAGCCAGAAAGACACATTAAATATATGTAATATGGAGAGAAAGAAAGGCAATGAAATATAACATTGGAATGAAAGAACAAACCTTAGACCAGACATAAATTGTGGGCCAAATAAATTTCAAACAAATATGTTCAAACTAAGGAAGAGAGAGAGAGTTGATGAAAAGAGAGAAAACTATGGATATATTTTTAAATGGTTTACTGTAAATTGTGTAATATTTCTTTACAACACGTTTGCAGTCATTACTTGTGCAGGTGTCTTCATATCAGGGGTGTTCACAGAGAAGTTACTGTGACTCTCCTCTACAGTGCCTGAAGGTTAGGGCTTCAGCTGTACTGGTGCAAGAGTGGAAATAGTGTGACTCTGTGCTGGGCCTCCACCCCCAGGTAAAGAGAATGCAAGTGAAGATCAGCAGCAGCAAAAAACCCCATGTATTTTAATATCTGACATGTTTTCCTGACCCCTCTAACGAATTAGCTTTCAGAACAAGCAGTGGGACCAAACCTCCCCCACAGCTATTGCCACAACAGTTCTTTTCAATAAATAAGTCTCTTCCCTTGCCTTGACCCCAAAGTACTTCTGTCTCACACAAAGGTTTGTCAAACATGGAGTTTTCTTTAGAACAATTCCTTAAAGCGATTACCAGTCAATGCATTATTACTAAAGATTTTCATTTTCAGTACTATTTCCCTTGGTTTTTTTCTCTATTTCATTAAAAAAAAAAAAGAAGAAGAAAATAAAGTATGCTCAGCCATGACTCTGGCAGCAGACCAAAGCAATTTGGAGTATTTATTACTTAAATTTAATGTTGATTGCCCATTGGTAGGATCTTGTTAACACTTTGGTACTTGTGCTCTGCGTATTTTACCAAACTCTATGCAACAGACTATGTTGGCAAAAAATCTCATGCCTTTTCCTGATTTGCAAAATCTCTTTCATGCTTTTACCCCAGAAGTGAGCAAAATAATGCTCTGCAGATGCACTGGGGTGCTTTGTATGGGGCCAAGCCTCCTGATGCCACCAATGAGCCCCTGCTTACACTGGGCAACCCCAGCTGCCAGGTCCCCTGCACAGACAGCATCCAAACCACAATCCAGCTCTTTGCTCCAGACCAGATAAAAGCACATTTCTTTCCTCCAGGGTGTTTTGTTCTAAGTAAACGCTATCCCCAGAGTGTAGTAACAGCAGCAACAATTCTCCAAATGCTGAAGTTTGCAAAGGGCATTTGCAGACGTGAGATTTAAGCACTCAAAACAATTCAGATCCCAGCACATTCAGTTGGTTCACACAACGGCACAGCAACTTGCCAGTCCATTATTTTTGAAAAAACTTTGGAGACCCAAACAGGAACTTAAAGACCACAAAAGCAGCAAAGAATTTTGCTATGGAAAATGTAGAGATGTTTTAAAGATGCACTGATTTCCATAAACATAGAAGATAAAAAAACTCAGAGATTTGCCTCTGGTCTAATGAAAACAGTTCACTGGGTGTGCTTATTAAATCTTGCCTGCTTGATTGTACCACAGAGCTATTACAAAAAGAACTAAAACATATAATTTCAATTAAATATTTTCCTTGTCTATGAAGAGAGATTTCTCTAAGAGGAACTATCACAAGAATATCAATCCTTTGATGTGGGCTTTAAAGTGATCAGTGAAGCAGTATGGTGAAGTTTTTTTACTCAACAACATTGACCCAGTCAATAAGAAAGAAAAGAAAAAAGTGAATTCTCATTTGGATTTGTAACAACAAATTCAAGAGAACATTTTGCTCTTCTTTTTATTGTCCACTTCTCTGCCTCCTGAGTAATCATCAATATTTTCTGGTTGTTCATGCAATGAAGGTGAGGTGGTTGAACCTGAAGAAGCCCATCAAGTTCTGTTGATTTGGGGTTTTGGCAAGTGAGTTTGCATGGCTCTGTAGCAATTACCAGGTAATTTGGGAGAGCTGAGACACGCTCCTGCAGTAAATCTAGGCTGAAATCTTTGGAATTTTTTTAGTTTAGAAAAAGTTGTTGAATCACAAGCATCAAAATCAATTTCTGGAAAAAAGAAAAAGCACTACAAAGTTCTTATGGAGGGAATGAAATTCAAAATTTATGTCTCGTTTTGCTAGGCAATAAACTTGCAAGCCTGTAGTCATGAAGCCTCTGCCAACTTACTTGCAATCTGATTGTTTACATCTCAAAGCTGATCCTTTCTGTAAGTTTCAGAACCTGATTTTTGTAGTCACTTTTCAAACACACACTGTCCAATCCATTGTGTATTGAGGTAGGAAGTGCATGTTCATAAACACTTCTAATTTAATTGAACAGTTCCTATATATAGGAACACTAATATATTTCTGGAAGACAAACAATTAAGATCAAAGAAATAAACCAGAAAAGAAAAAAGAAAAAAAGGAGGAAAAATAGGTTTCAGTAACAGAGGATTCTTTGTCTTTTTTTCTAAAGGCATGAAAGCATAAGTAAATGTTCTTATTTCAAATAACTCGACACCTGGTTTGGAGGCTAAATCACAGAGAGAAGAATTAACCTGCAAGGTGTTATTTAGTTTATAAATATATGCAGCTAGAAACATACCCAGTTCCTGGCAGTACCATCTCCACCACAAGATATTTTAATGATGACATTTTAGGGGGTTTTTTACTAAAATTACCCATCTTTTCTGAAGGTTAACAGAGAAAAATACAGGTGTGTGCATGTCTTCTGGTGTTTACTCTGGAGGACTAAAAATATAAATAAATTAGAATTTGATATATAATAATTATAGATTCTCCTAAAACATTTATTTCTAATAAATTTTTTCTATAAATTATTAACATGGAACATGGAAAAATATAAATAATATTAAATGTTTATACTTGCCACAAAGTGTAACCTACTATTTGTTAGAAAATAATGGGCATTTAGCATCATATCTAAAACTGGACTTTTCACTTGTTCTTGGCTTAGTAGCAATATATTGAGCTTTTTCCAAATTCCAAACCAAAACATAAAATTGAAGTCTCTAAAATTTATTACATATAAAGGCAAAAACCTCTAACATTCGCCTAAGTTTCAAAATAAATAGTCCTCTGAACATCAACAAAATAATTTTAAAAGCTTAAAGACCTCTTTATAATTTTTAACTCTTTTCAATGCCAATGATCTTGCAATCATTTTTTATAAAATTTATGTCTGTTAAAATATTTTGGTTTTGTGAAATAACACTTCCCTCTAAAAAGACAATAAAAAAAAATTATCACCTTTTGCACCAATTCAGAAGCAGAGTCTTCATCTCATGGTTTTAATACTTCAGAAGTGTTCTTTACTGTCTTCAAAGCTGTTGTTTTTCCTGTTTTTTTCGCTTGCCATGGATTTTTGCATATGTGAATTTTTGCATGGTGTTCAGCATGTCACATGTATGTCTATGTGGTGTTAGCAGGTGCCTGTCATTACTGATTTGTCTAGCAAGTGATTTGGCTGCTCATTTCACTGAACTAACCCCTTCATTTCTATACATCATAAGTTTGGAAAGATAAATTATATTTTATATGAGAAACATTATTTTAGTCCTGAGGGGAGTAAGCAAATTACTACCTGACTACTTTAATGGTGTGTTATTGGCTCAGAGGTTATTTGGTATAGTAATATTTTTCATAGATCAAAGCCACTTCTATGTATATCACAGGAGAAACAGTTTTATTCAAATGATCTTTGCAATGGCTCACTTTTCACAAATTTGCTACAGTCACCTGTATGAGATAGTGCTGTATCTTTTCTACCCAACTTTATCTTGTGTGATGTGGCAGATAGGAAATAAAGCTGCCCATGGCTTACTTTTTCAGACAGCTTCAAAAAAGGCAGTTAAATAGACATACCATTTGTCCTACTGCATCATTGTCATTGCAATTTAATCTTGTGAATCATTTTTTCCCCAGTAATTGAGGCAAATTCAAATCTACAATTATTTCATGTAAGTCTGTCATTAATAACTTTCAGTACAGCTGTGTCTGATTATGGCCCAGGTTGTATCTGAGTTTTGATATCTCTTCTGTGAAACTTCTAACTGGAGTAAAACCAACAGTGTGTTGTACAAATTTTGCCAGGTCTAAAATATTAATTTATCCTTTTCCCTCTTTCTTTTTTTTCATTACCCACTAAAAATGCGTTACATACAAGTTTTGGTACACCAGTTACGTACAAGAAGTTTATGATATGTCACACTGTATGATAAATCACTTGAAATGAGACTAAAATCTGATTATACTAAAGGAGGAAGTATTGAATGATTGAAAAGAAAGAAAACAGTGATGATAGAGTTGGAGCAAAACAGGAGGAAAAAAAAAACAGATGTTAAGGTGGCTATTCAGGAGTTGAACTGGGTCAGAATAAGAAGCCACCAGTTTCCAGGACTGCGCCCTTGTGTAGAACAGGTCTTTTGGAGAGTTGTGTTTGGGACTTTAAGGGAGAAGGTAGAAATTTAATGCAAGGGAAAATTGTACTTCAGAAGAATTCCTGCCACTGGAAGCCCTTACCTGGAGAAGCAGACCTGTATATGTACCAAACACAATACTAGGTGCTAAATATATTTGGGTGACTGAACACAGCGGTCCAAACACCAGAAGTGCCCTTACCCATTTGTATTTGTACTGTCATTTCCTTCTGTCCCTGGATTGAAAAATCATTGGAGAGACATGGATATAGAAGCAGTCATGTCATACCATGGCTGATATCATCTGTGGCCAATCCTTTATGTTGTGCAGTAGGTATTTAGGGTCTTGGAAATGCCTGAGAAATTCAAGACTTGGCTCTTGTGCTACTGAACAGGTCTGTAGCCCTGTATCCTGTTCAGTTATTTAAGCCATCTTATGGCACTCCCTACTCTTCACAAATATAAAGTAGCACAAAATAATGAGGAAAACCTCTCCTGAAGTGTTTTCTCTAACAACCTTTATCCATCACACAGTCTGATTTTAGATTTTTTTCTGTTGTGTTCATTTAATAGCTTTGTTAGTGTTTTGAAGTTTGAAGCAGTTCTTCAGTTATTGTATCATATTTATGGGAGACAAAACTGCATTTTTCTATGGAGGTAATGTAGTGTCTTCTCTTGGACCTCATATTAGTTTTCTCACAAGAACAGCCTTTCATGCTATACAAGTTTGAGCTGATCAGTCTGCAGGCTTGTTTTGAATAGGCCTGCCAGGAGTATCTGTCACTCATGATGGCTGATGACTTTAATAGGATTCTCAGTACTTTGGTCTGATCTCCAGATTAGTCCATTTGATTGAGGATAATTAGGACTTGAACATTTTCTGTTTAAAATTCCAATCAGCTTGGATCCTTGCATACTGGCCATGACTGCAGCAGTCTTTGTATTTCACTTTCTTGTCTCATGGATATACAGCACGAAGAGTCCAGCTTGTCTGGAGATTTCTGTCTGGATAGTTTCTCTTACAGGAAAATGATCTTTCTGTAGAGTAGCTGAAAGCTCTTCCCTTTTCTAGTTGAGCAAAAATGGTAAAGGGACAAAATGTAATAGATACCAGTCAGCATAGTCCTACAGAAAACAGGTTTTGTCAAACATATTTGATTTAATTCCTTCAGGAGACTATAAGCTGGATCAATAAATGTGGCAGTGTAAATGTGATAGACATGGTAAGCTGTTTGCCTCCGTGAACAGTGAATTAGAGTGGGGTCAGCAAAGTGTATTTCATGTATATTAAAATCCACTTAATGGACAGATCTTTAAAGTAATCATCAATCATTTAATGGACTTCATTACAGCAGGCTTCTCCTGGGAGTGAGATTAAACCTGAAGCTTCCCAAAATTATTTTTTTGTGATCTGGGTAGAAATACACTTATAATTTAAATGTTATGAAATTTTAGGGGAGCCTAAAAATGTCTGAATGAAGATTAGAAAACTGCACAGAGCGATATAGATTTCCTTGTAAAAGTAAATCAGTTGAAAGCATAATTTTGAACTATTTAAGGCAAAATGATGCCTAGAAGCAATATATGAATGGCAGCATTATAGAGTAGGAATTGTATTTTAGAAATGAGGTTAGTGGTGGATAAGCAATTTAGTGTAAGCTCCCTGAATGATGCTAAAAAGCCCATCAGGAACCCTAATATGACTTAAACGCATTCCATATCTCCTTTTGCTTTTCTCATATCTTAGTTTTCTCTAAGTTCTGACTTTTACACTTCAGCTGAATAAAGAAGCAACTGCAAAAAATGTCAAAGATTAACAATCTTTTACTTCTAATACACTGCTAACAGTTTGGAGTTAGGCTATTTGCTCATCCTGAGCCATGTGGATGAGCTTACTAAACTACCACGTGGTAGCTTACTAAAAAAGAGATCAGTGACTTATAAAAGATCCGTATTACACTGAAATTATAGACCCCTTTCCATAAAGGCTGCAACAACCTTGGAATGAGCACTGAGAGCCAATCTTTTTTTAATTGCTCAAGCCACAAGCCATAATCACATAATTCTTTCTGATTACCAAAGCACACTAGACTATTAAAATCTATGCATCACAATCTGAATAGATTAGCCTTTAGGACATATTAACATCAAAATTCATATGATATTAGCTAATAAATTAGTCAAGCAGAAGAGTTCAAATTCTAATTACCAGACAGTCATGAGATATGTCCAGTTACTAATATAAGTCAGTGCTGGAGGGAGGGAGGAAAGAAGGGAGTGTTGTGATTAACTTGTCAGGGAAATGCAGCTGTGAAAATCATTACCCAACGTTTCTGCAGTGCTATTGGAAGAACCATTTCATCAGCTGCTGTAAGTATCATAGAACTAATGCATCTAATTCTAACAGCTAGGCAGACTGGAAGAGGAATTCATCAAAAGTGGGCCTCTTCTCCCTGTGGTAGTGTATGACTGTGTGAGTATGTATATGTTTATGTATGACTGTTTATGACTGTGAAGATATACGCTGGAAAGAATTCCCTCTGTGCAATGACTTTTGTTGTAAATGGAAGAACAGAAGATCATGCCATACCATCATACCTGTCCCTCCAGCCCCCAAAACCACTGACGTACCTGTGAGTATCAGCAAACGTAGAAAATCACCCACTGGTGATAAATATTTCCTCACAGTGTACAGGAGTGGCACTTACAATGATTCTGTTCTGCCTCAAAGAGTCAAAGCATGCCTCTAAGAGAGCCTGAGTCACTTCAAAGAGGTAGAAAGAGTTTAAAATAAGGTTCATTCAACCTTCATCACTAATGCAAAAAAGGTTTACTTCTTCTGCAAACCAGACACAGGCTAAAAGGTGGCAGGACAAAGGCATCTGTAACAACATATTCATATTAATTCATTTATAGTGCTGAAGAACCCTTGAATGAAAACCTCTGAACACCTTTTCTCCAGCAATCTTCTAAAGTTAAGAGAGTCTATTTTTCACTCGAAAAGCCACATGTATTTGAAAAATACATGAATGCAAAGTTGCTTAGACACCAAGCAAACAAGCAACTAAGCCTTAAGAAAGTGCTCCTTTGGTAACTTCATGCTGTTTCCATTTGTTCTTTGTGTCATTGGGAGTGCTATCAGAGTAATTTTATTTTAGATTGGTCTGTTCCCATTATTCAGCTAATCAATGTCCCTAAGAGTCTTCCCTCATTTCTTCTTATCTAAGAATACCAGGAAAATGCTACTTAATTCACTGCTGAGAATTTCATAAAAGATTCAGCTTTACTCATCCTGATTGTGAGCAATCAACATATAAAAATGATAGCTGGCTGAAGTTCAATTTAACCGTTCCTGGGTTTTGCATATTGTATCATTTTAGATTTCAAGAAAGCAGAAAATCTAGTAGGTTGTTCCTGCACCTCATGTCTTCATAGTACTACCTCTATCTCAGAAAGAAGAAAAGGACAGTCTGATTGCTGTCAATACATGAAGATATCATATGGTGTGATTCAGTAATTTCTTCCTCTTGCACCCAAAATAAGAAGACAAAGATGATGTTTTTGTTGCAAAGCATTTATATTTTCACTACTAACAGATTTTCTTGAGTTCAAGATCTATATAGCACATTGCTCTTCAGAAGACACTTGATCGCGTCCTGAAAATACTTGAGACACTCTGTTCCTCATCTTAGTGTCTGCATTTCTCCCATTTCTACAGCTGAATAAATACACTTGTTTGTTGATACATACTACTAAATCTGAGTTTCAGTACTTAAGGAACCAGAGTCCACCAGGCAGAAGCAGAGGTTAACCTGTGGATGTTGTTTCCATACAGTGCACTGCCAGAACAATCCCTGGTGAGTTTAATGGATGAGTAAAGACGTGGCTCCAGCTATCACCTCCAACAGGCACTGATACTTCTAATGGAAACAGCCATGATGAAGGCTGAATACTGTAGGCCTTCATTCTGCCTCTTTTATTAAATTACACATCACAGCAGAAGCTTGGAAATTTTTAAAATCTGTAGCAACTCAAGGTATCAAGTTATCAGTGATCTCAAATCAGGATTTTCTTTAATAAAACCCCTAAGGCATGGGCAGAAGCTTTTTTTAAACACTGGATTCCAACACACCAGGCTATGAAATTGTCTTCAGGGGTCAAAGTTGGGCAAAACAAAACTGGAGACTGCCAAATGGCTACAAGTTCTATACCACAATGTTTCTCTGTACTTCTTCCTAAATTTAATGTTGTGCTGTTAGCATGTAGACAACAGTAAGCACATTCTTTATTTTTAATTCCTGTCTGTCTTGAATTAAAGGTTACTTCATCAGGACTGGCAAAACATCAAAGTGTTCCATTTTTATGTTCCTTAAAACAGAGCTAAAATAGCAATGGCCAACATGGAACAAGAGTAATCAAGATTATCTAGAAAATAAACAGTGTTCAGCTGCTGACTCGAGAATTAAAATAAGGTGTTAGTGTGGTAAAACTATCTTCCAGCAATTGAGTTTATTCAGAAAATCCTAGAAATCTGGCCAGCCAGAGGAAAATACCATGCAATATTTCCTAGTATAGGTCTTATGTGTATAAGAAGCAAGGTAGAAAGTGCTTGGAGTCAAAGTCTCCCTGAAAAGAAATGTGAAAAATGAGACAAAAAGCATTGAAAGGGCAATAAAGGCAAAAGTATTCTAGTAATTTATCTTAATCCTTCCATTTGAAAAGACTTTTTTTTTCCATTTGACATAATCCTCTGACTAACAATAAGCCTGCTTTTTCTGACAAATTATCATCATCATCATGTTTGAGTAAAATATAAAAGAATTTTCTCACCATTCTAATCTTTTTTTTTTTTTTAATCAGTCTGAAAGCTCTTTAATATTCAGTGTGGAAGACAGCTACCAAAAAACAGACAGTAATGATGATGATTTTATTGATTTTGACTTGCAAAGAAATTTTAAGTAGGACTGAGAAGTAATTTCTTCCTCTTCAGCAAAACCTTATACCAAATCAGACATAAAAAAAAAATAAATCTTTGGTGTCACATTTCATACATTTTGTATGAACTATGTTGTTATAAACAACATTAGAACCACATACATGTCTTTACTTGTTGATTACATGGGCCTTTACTCATTACTATGTGGACATTGTAACCAGTTTAAATCAATTCAGTTTCTACAATTGTCACAAGAAGAGAAAAATATATAGATTTTGTTTTCCTCTAAATTGAACTTCTGATCTATAACTTGAAATTTATTCTGCACTTTTTCATATAGCTCAGTTTTGCAAAACAGAAATCTTTCTCATAGTGCTGCAGTGATGAGAATTATTTACATTGAATGAGGTTTGTTGCTCAGACAAATGCACATGCAGACATTTGGAGGAGACAATTTTTTAATGCAAAATAGTGCACAACATAAATATGTCTGTTATATATTCACGGGAGACATTCTCCAGTGGGACTTACAGTAGCATTAATATTTCACCAGACTTCTTCCAGACTGGCATGCTGTATTACTTATTCACTGGAACAACACTGAACTGAATATTCACCACCAGCATAAATGATATGTGGTGTGAGATGACACCAATGCATGGACCATGGTTATTTTCACAGTGCTTAGGAAAGAAGAAGCAGCGTGTCCCTCTAAAACTCCCCAAAGCCAAACTCCAACAGCCTGACAAAGTATATTTTCTGGCTATTTCTCTCACTTCTTGACTTCACTTCAGTGTCTATTTGGAATAGAATACCTAAAATATATGCAACTTTTTAAAGTAGTCTTGCTTTTTTTCTGAAGTTGCCTTCTCAGACTTCATATAATACATATTTATGTAGTTTCCCTCACATTCTAAATCAAATTCCACTACAAGTTGCTTTCTTAAAATTTTTATTTCTACTTCCATGCTGATAATGGTCATGGGGAAACAAAACAGAGCAGAAACAAAACAGAAAACCTGCTATAGACATGTTTGACTGAAGTCTCAGAATAGCTAAAGAAGCTCAACCCATCAATTCTTTCTAAGGTTTTGGACTCAAGTGAATTGGAACATTGGCTCCTTCTCAAGAAATGTGTATCGTATACAAACAATTTTGTGTGCTTACTTGAGCAACAAAAGTGCATTTCTGCTTCTCACTATTTGTATAAATACACTCAGCCAGCACACTTAAGTGATTTTGCTTTATCAGTATTCCAGAAACAGAAATCATACAACAGTCTCCAAATAATTTTTGTTGCATAAATCTGAAAGCAGTAATTACAGCTCAATCTTGATGTGCATTTTTTAATACATCTGCTTTAGAGAGATTTTTGTTTGTTTGTTTTTGTAATGAATTGATTCTTCCCTAAGAGCAATAGCATCAGCAGTTCTGTTATGGGATTAAGAAAGATTAGCAAGTAAAAGATAATATATTTTCTCCATTATTTTGAAGGAAAAATATGTATACGTGTACACATTCTTCCTTCAGAGCTTTTATTTATTTTATTTCAGCCTCCTGGAGCACTTAATGAACCATTTCAATATTTTTTCACTCCTTTTTCTGCCTCCCAGGAGCCATTTGTAGCCCAGCAGCCAAACAACCATCTTTCTTTTAAAACAATGCAGATGAGAACATTTCTTTCTCAGAGAGAGCAAACAGGCATTTGAGGTCAAGAAACAGTTCCATATTGTAACTTTTTTCTTCTAATCTTTCCTGCAAACACTCTCCTGTTCTACTTCTGTTACCTAGCAGTTTCCCCATTTATTTTCTCTGTTTCTTTAAGAAATGAGTTTTCTAAGATGTTACCACACCATAGTTTACTGTCCTAAAGGACCATCAGATGCATGGTCCATCTGATGCAGTCTGCCCATCAAATGCTTGTTTGCACAGTGACTTTTCCTCAGACAATTTCAACCCCTTACATACAGCCCAAAGAGAAAAATAAAAGAAGACATTTCAGTCTGGAAATTACACATTTTATGTGACAGGGGCAACACTGTGTTTACCAACAGATCTCTGAGTAAAACTGCTCTGGCCAGGAAAAGGTTTGCCTTCCTTAGGAGCGGCTGAAGAACACCTCTGTTCACTGATCCTCTTTCTTATCTTCAGATAAAACACCTTGCTGCACACCTCTTCACCATGCTGACTGCCAAAGCCCTAGAGGCAGGTACGTCTCCTCATGCCTCAGAGAACAGGGCGATTAATCTCGTTTATATGATCAGAGGAATTACTTGCCTGCCAAAATGAGTGTAGACTAATGGCAGCTTCTAAATTAGTTACATTTGGAAAAGAAAGTATTAATAGTTCTAACCAGCAGGCAATGATATCCAAGAAAAGGACTTTGAAAAAAAAATTGTTCTGATTCTACAACCCCCAAAGGTGTGAATTTTTTATCACTAGAACAATACAGAAAACAAATATCCCATAGCCAGGTGATTAATTAATGGGGAATAGATTTTTTTTCCCTGGAAATCTATGTCTTAGTTCAATAAACATCATAACTTATCAGAAATAAAGAGTGGCAAATAAAAATAAAAGATTTGAGAAAGTAAATAATCTGATGTGTATCTTGAATGACAAAATTGTAATTTCTATGTATTATTTTACATCATTGCAATATCATATATTTTAGTTCAAAGTTTATTCTAGTAAATGTGTTAGTTCTATTTATACCTAAATACAGGAAGTTAGGGATCCCATGTGCCTGCATGGAAAATTGTAATCATGCAGATACCTTCACTCATGCTTTCTGTGCTATCCTCTGATGACATGACTTTAAAACTACTATGAAATTTTCTTTTCATTTCATCACATTGACTGCCTGAAATATGTGTTTTCCATTTAGTTTCTCAATTACTGTGCAATTATAAGCCTCCAGCAACACTCGCCTTTAAATTGCATCTTTTCTAAAGAAGATCCAAAACTAAAATTTAGTAAAGAAGATCCTTTCAGTAATGGCTGAAAATCCTAGTAAATCACATGACACATCAGCTATAAGCACATACAATGTTAAAAAATAAGTCATCAATAACAAAGGAATTTTTTTGACTTTCAGTATTCTCTTTTTATATTTGTTTTGTTCTTTCGGTAACAAAGGAAAATAAATCATGAATCCCATCTCAGTCTGTCTAAGATACTCTAGACATTAAATGATATCCAGTGCAACAGCTGAATCTGTATTGCTGCCTTTTTCTTTGAAAGCCCTGATGTTAAAGCATCAGGGCATAATGAACCTTTCCCATTAGAAACTGAAAGAACAATTTGGGAGGATCTTGGAGGGATTTTTCCTTCCTTTTGTATGATTTCATCAGTTCTTCCCTATCTCTTTAGAGAGCCATTCCTGCCTCACTGTTCCTCCATGTTTGTTTTCTTTGCTTCTCCTCCCTAGCAGGTCTTGCAGGGGGAGGACCTTTCAAATGGGTCTCCACTTACAGGCCAAAAACCACCAAGAGTATTCCTTGAAGGAAGAGAGAGGTACCCTAAATCTCAGGAGGTCAAAACTCAGCTGATGCCCTGTTTAGGGTCCATTCCCAGGATTTGGATGTCTTCAGCTTTTGGAGTTCTGGGATGCCTTCTGAACTGAAGCTCCCTGCAAGGACACCAGGAGGGGTGTGCTCTTTAGAAAACGTCCTAGTGGAACTGCACTTCTGAGTAATGAACTTTCTTCCCCAGGCTCCTGAGAAATTGAGAAATTGTATTAACAAAAAATACACATTCCATCTGGCAGGGACATTCTTGAAGCCTAAACCCTGACAGTGCAGGAGCTTTCCCAACTGTGCTTGCCTTATACAGGCTCTTTTCAAAATACCATTGATGATTTTTCCTCTAGCTCATGAGAGTTGAATTCATTCACTTGAAAGGAAACAAATTAAGAAATTAGCTTAGTCTTTAAAATAATTCTCTTTGGGACCAATATCAGGCTAAGCCAAGTGTGGCAGAATGAAAATTAAGTGAATTTACTTAAATATTTTCTTACCCACAATTGAATGAATTTTGCAAATGTGGCACTTTCTTGGGATCACCATCTTTGTAGATATCCAAGAGCTGGAAGAGCTGCAATTGCAATTTGTGATAACGCATGTAATTTCACAGAAGGTTTTCTAGGTAGGAAAGTTACAGTTTAGCTAAGGAAAATTAGATTCCCCAGTGTTTAATGGAATGAGAACTGCTTTTGAATGAAGAAAGACATTAATGGCTTCTTCATCAAGTTCAGAAAAACTATTATTAGCTCTATAAGACTATTTTTTCATTTCAAGGATGTCTTAGTTCATCTTCAGAACTGCCCTTCTATGAAGGACAAATTTTTTATGAGAAGCTGTGATATATTAGAGTTGCACTTTCTAGCAATATGTGGGAGTTAGATGATCCCTAAGTAGTACAGAATAACTGCTGGCTAAAAGATAAATTAAACCTGGTAAACTGGAGGGGAATCATTCTATACCCTGTATAATACAGTCAACAGCAATTTCTAGCTGTACTTCATGGTTTATATCATTATCTTGGAGAAAACTAACAATTGAGTTTCACGGATGTATGGCAGTATTTACTCATTTCCTGGCAACTTTATTTTAAACTTGATTATCTCAGTGTATGTTCCATGACTGTGAGGCCCTTGCTTACTTGCTTGGTTTTGAAATTGTTCTCACCAAAAGAACCCCACAATTATTTGTCCAATGTTCCAAGCCTTTTTGTCTGCAGTATTTGTATTACAATGTGCCAGAGCTCAGTCAGCAGAGTGGCTACTGTGCTGGGACAGACATCTCTTGAGATGATCTTGATTGTATGATCCAGCAAGAGTCTGTTTCAATCAATTTTTGTGCCCTCAAACCTTTACTTCATATGGGATGCAAAATTTTGCAGCCTAGCATCAATGCAGAGCTCATGGAAAAGACAGAAAGTGCATTTCCACAATCTTCCTCATTCTCCAGATCATTTAGCCAAGCCATGGCTTTTCACTAGGTCTCTCAGAGTGAAGATGGAAAATACCAGGGCAGTGTAGTACTTCAGAACACCACTTCACTCTGTGATTCTCTCTCCAGGTTGCTGGGGACAGGCAGTGAGGGCTGACTGGTGCTTGCCATTTTACTTTCAAACAGCTTGGTCCAGCTTGGTTTTTTTCAAAAGAAATGCTCTCCAAGTCATGACTCAGACAGTATGGCTATTTTATTGGCAGGCAGGATCTTTCCAGACTTTATCTTTGCTGTATGCTGAGCAAAGGGATGGATGGGATTATGAAAGAGGTGACTAAAGGACACAAGGTACTGAGCTTGTCACTTCCAGGCAGAAGCTAAAGCTCCTGTTGGAAAGCTGGCATGATGCAGGGATCAATCTCCTTTATTTCTAGTTATTACACAAGCAGTACAATAGAGTAAGAAAGGAGTTTTCCTGGTGCCAAATACCTTCCTTTGACTTGAATTGTCACAACTGTCCCTATTCAAGGAAAAATTCTCCCAACCAGTCTCAGTGTTTCAGTGTAATTAACAGCTCCTTCCTTCTGTTTCAGTTCCCTCTTTCTTATTTTGCAATTTCATCCAGTGACTGGAATATATAGTGTGTTGTCTGGTGTCACAAAACAGTCATATTTTGTTTCTTGCTTTGTGTAAATTGGAGTGCATCATCAGCAAATTGCAGTCATGATGGGGTTTTTGCCCAGTCATTCCAGTAACCAGTTTCACTCATTCAATCAGATTGTTTGAACAGGTATAGATGAAAACTTTCCTGATGGATGCTTTCTGTTTTGTGTAGGCTAGGGAGGTTTGTGAAGAAAGCCCAAACTTCTGGTAAAATCAAACAAGTTTTAGCTCTTCCTTAGTCTTTTGCATCTCTGATTTCTGTTCTGCTCTCCGAAAAACACAACAGAATTCCCAGCAGCTTATTTTAAGATACTATTTGTCTCAGATACAGCAGAATTAAAAACCTCTACTCCTCTTTCCTGCTCTGTGGACCCAAGTGCAATATAAATAAAAAGTGTTCATCTCTTAGACATGACTGCAACTCAGTTTAAATGCATCATTTTGCATTTATCTTGCTTGCTTAGCAAAGACCTGCCTTGCCTTGTTTTCTGAACTTCAGCTTTCAAAAACTTCTTCAGCTCATGAATGTGGTTGTTTAAGATCCAAGCTTCAGAATAACTCTCAGCCAAAGGGTTTTGAAAGGCTCAAAATGAATGAGATTCATAATAAACACAGCTACGGAGATAGGCTGCAAGTTCTTAAACTATATGAAGTTTTGTGGGTTTATCTCCAAATACCAGGAGCTGAAGAGAAATTTCCCTCATAGCACAATGGCAAGGGACCTCCAGAGCACAGCAATTTGGTTGCATGACAACTTGGGAGATTTTGGAATTCATTTTTCTCCTTCACCGGAGCAAAAACAAAACCTCTCCTATATTTTCACAAAGATTTGTGCTAATCCCAAAGCCTCTTTTTTAAATTTAAATTGATCCCTTGCTCTTGTCTTCTCTTCAGAAATGACCAGAAAAGGTGCCCTGAACCTTAGAAAAGAGAAAGCATTGCCAAGCCTTTAAGCTCCTCAGCTATGTGGTGTTCACACACAGATATTCACAAAGACAAATGCCTTGGTGTCAGCAAAAAGAAGAAACAGCAGACTTCCCCAGACTGAGCCCATTTTCATGCAGTTGTGAAGCACCTTGCCCCTTACAGCAAGGCATCAGACCCTGTCTGCTTTCTGGCTATGAGTCAGGGAATCACAGAATCACAGAACACCCTTAGATGGAACAGACTTTCAAGGATCATCCAGTCCAACTCCCTGCCCTGCACAGACAACCCAAGAGTCACACCATGTGCCTGAGAGCATTGTCCAAAGGCTGCTTGAACTCTCTCAGGCTTGGGGCTGTGACCGCTTCCCTGGGGAGCCTGTTCCAGTGCCCAGCCACCCTCTGGATAAAGAACCTTTTCCTGAGATCCAGCCTAAACCTCCTCTGACACAAACTTCAGGCCATTCCCTCAGGTCCTGTCACTGGTCACCAGAGAGAAGAGTGGGACCACAGGAAGCATATTTTTGGTCTCTAACAATCAGAAAAGTGGTAAGAAAATTCCTGATTCTGGGGATGATTTGTTTCTCTCATACACTCTACATGCCCATGGATGGATGGAGTCTCACAGGAGCATGCAGGGATGAAGAAGCAGCACCAAGCAGCCACACATGCTCCTCCAGCTGACACTGGGACCCAGGACAGTGAGCACTCGATGTTTTGTGCTGAGCAGCAGTATGAACTTCAGGACATCAGAGTTCAGATGGGTCCTGACACGTGAAACAGGACAACTGCAATTCTTCATTAGCAATTTTAAGAGTATCTCACTTGTTTTCTCTCTTTGGGGTTTTGTTTCCTCATTTATTTGTTTGCCTTTGTCTTTGTTAGGATTTCTATTTCCTCCCACCCCCCTTCAACATTTAACGTGACCACTCATTTGGCTCCATGAGTGACAGCAGCAGCATTAAAAAGAAGATGAGACCAGCTCTGGAAAGAATTAAACAGCATGAAGCCCACAACAACTGCTTTTCAATGAGGCATTCTCTGCCCAACTGCTCCCTGCTGCTGCTGACACCAGCACAGGGAACAAATGGATCTGACAAGGGGGGGGAAATCTAGGGATGGGGGAGCAGCAAGAGAGGATATTTGTGCATCCACAGCCTTTGTGAGAGCAGAGAGAGCCCACACAGAGCACAGATCTGGAGGGGCAGGGGAGCCAGCAAAGTCATGTGAAGGCCTGTTTTCACTTGCCCAGTTCTGCAGCTGTTTGAGTCATAAACCTGTCCCACACAACAGCCATACAGAACACCTTTCCACTCCCATGACCACTGGACCCCTGAAATAAAAATTATTTCCAGAAGTTTAGCACCTACCACTTAAAAAATAGATTTCTATTTTGAGTGAGCAATATTCAGCCTCTCTGAAAATCAGGACTACAGGATCTTTCCTCTTATTGTGTAATGGCTTCATTGTGCATAGTTTTGTGTTGCTATTTTGAGGTAGATTTAAAAAGCAGTATTTCATACAAAATGGTGGAGGTCACTGCTAAATCCAGGCAACAGCTGGATTTTGTTAAATTAGCTTTTATACAGCTATTATGCCATTTTTCCACCCAGCTCTTCTCAGAAACAGTGAACGAAATTGTATAAAAACCTTAACATAATGGTCATTTTAATTTGGAATATGAACGTATTTCTAGCAAATTAATTAAATTTCATTAAAACTTTCAGCCAGTTATATGAAATCACAGTATTTTGCTTCAGGCTGATTTGAGCATGTAATGTAAAAATGTTCTAAGTATTTAATATCTGTTTCATCTTCTTTTACCTTTTCATTTTGAGCAGTTCTTTTAATTTTGAACATTCTAAGGTTTTAAAATGGGAAACCTTTCTATGTTTGGATTTTGGTGATTTGAGAGATCTCTCCAGTGAACTGATGAAATCCTGGAATGAATTTTACTTTACCTGTTAATAAAATCCAGGGATCAAACACAGCCTTAATCCTTGCAGCACATCACTGCATACCCTCTGCAAGATACCTATTTGCTTTCCTGGAAATATAAGCTTCAATACCAAAGCTAGTGATACTTTAAACTCATGCAAAAATTAAGAATAGGTATATAACAACTAAAAAGATGCAGCTAAGATTGTCGTGATAAAAACTGCTCTGCATGTCCATAAAGAAGCAGAGAGAGACATGGTGAGAGAAGATCAAATAATAACCTGCCAGGCTTTTTCATTGTCCATCATAGAGCCATTAACCCATCAAAGACTGTCCATCTCCACAAACACAGAGGAGCACAGGGGCAAGTGAAAATCCAGATTAAGGACTCAGAGGAAGGGACACCCTGTCCAGACCAGTCCTAGGCTTGTCCCAGGAGACCCTCAGCCCCAACATGTAGCCATGAAAATCACCACAATGAGTCAATGCTAAAGCATCTCTCAGACCCCTGGGGTTTGCTATCTGAGGGTTTCAGACACAGTATGGGAACCAGAGGAAGAGATTGCACAGGGCTTACTACGGAATGTTCTCCTCCCAAAATTTGTCCTAAACCAGGACATATGTTCAGGAATTAAAAGAACCAGTTGCTCACCAGAGTGAGCAAAATCAAGTGCCAGCCTCTGTGTTGGAATCAGAGCTGAGAGGCCTGTGTATCCATGGTGCTAAGAAAATGGAGTGTCTGGGATCCAGGGGCGTCTAAATATATGCATCTCTTTCCACTACCATCACTCCATCCTTATACAGAGAGGAGCTCAAGATGAGGCCCCTGACACTGAGTTACTGGTGTGAGTCCTCAGTGTTTCTGTCAGTGTCAATCTGTGTGGCTGGCTATGTTCATGTGTATTTATGACTCTTCATGGTGAACATGCCTGCTAGAGACACATGCTAGTTGTGAAACCTGCTGCTGGTTGTAGCTGGGGGAAAAGAGCTGTGCCAGCCTAACATCCATTGGGCTGTCAAATCTGTCCCAGCTCCCCTAACAGGGATGATTTATCAAAAAACTTTAATGAATGGTACAAAACCTAGAACATCTGCTGATAAATTTCCCAAATTTCATAATTTATATTGAATAAAATATTTATATTTGACATCCACATGTGTTCCATTCCAAAGAGACAACTTCCAGAATCCTGGAAATAATAATCATTCAGCTGTTTTTTGCATTGTTATTTGGAGTCTATTCTCCCAACTTTATTTTCTGTACTATATTGATAAACATACTTGTTATTTTTCTGTAGTATATTGATAAATAGAAGTGGAAAAAATCAGAGAACTAATCAGTCTAAAAGTCATTTTATTTTGCCTCCTCCCCTTTTTTAAGGGGATAAAAATATGGATTTTATTCCATGTTGCATTTAAATATTTTCTCTCAGATTGGACCAGTTACCAACCCAGTTTTGCAAAAGCAAAATATCACTTAGCACTGTTGCAAAAGTTAATGTTCTAGCCACACACATCTTCGAAGAGCGTTAATAGCCGCACACATCTTAGAAGAGCTGGTGGTATCCAGCTTTATAACATGACCTTTTTCCCCCCAGGAAAGCCAATTACTCTATTATGACTTCAGAAATGGTAGTTGAGCTCACCCTGTCTTTGTGAAATGTGCTTGGTACTCGATCAGTTTAATCCCCACTGGGCTACACTCTATAAGCAATAGTGCTACATTATTGCTGGGGGGAAGAAACAGGGCTACAGGTGAAGCCAGCTCCAGAAATTCTTAGAAGCAGCATGAACCTGTGAGGTGTTTGAGCTCTGCCCAGGTGATTGATAACTGGAGGCTTCTGGCTGCTGCGTTCACCAGGCTTTCATTGGCAAAGTTCAAAAAGAAAGAGGAAGCAAAAGAGATTTTCATCTTCTGCTAGTGAAGTTCTCTGTTTTGCATCTGTTACAGTGTTTTCAAATGTTTAGGACAGAAGCAAAATAACACATCTTCAGTTCCCAAATTGGCACGACAGGCTTTTGTTATTAGTTATGTCTTTCCCATATTCTCTTAGATTCATCCATTTTCTTTAGGGGGGTAGTCACAGGCTTCCCTGCACTTTCCTCCAGTGTTCCAAAAAGGGAGATAAGCAGTGAATTAATAGCCCCAGCATAAGGATCTGCAATTCATCTGTTCTGAACAAAAGCAAAATCATTTTCCTCTCTCTGCATATTTTCATTCTAATTTTTAATCCATCAAGTTGATGGGCTTACCTTGTCTTTCATTTTTCAGATACAAATATCCCTCCCAAGTATGATTTAGCCATTTATTCAGAAATCAAAATAGAATGTGAGTACAGTAAATTGAAGTTACTGATGTGGGCTGGTGTAACTGAAAACTGTACATACTTGTTACATCCACAGTAAAGAAGAACATGACTAAGAGTTTCACTCACAACATGAAAAGGGAAAGTGCTGGAAGTCTTGGACCTGATGAGACAAATTGGCATCTCTTGATGGTTATCTGGGGCCCAAACCTCTCAGGCACAATTTGTGGTAATGATAGATCAAGCGCAGAGTTTCAAGGTCAGAGCCTGCAGCCCACTTCTGCTATGGTGTATCCCAAAAGCCGGCTGTGAGGCTACAATTTTTTTTCCATTAAAATATCAGCATTATCCATTATTACAGTGTGATGGTGTCTGAGATTTCATGTGTATCATTGGTGCTGGGACTACAGAGTTACTATATGTAATGGGTAAATAAGGCTGGACAGATGATAGTTTCATTGTCCCATAGGAGTTTTTGAAGTTTTGGTGTTTCTTTTGAGCCCATTTCAGAAAGAAAAAACAAGATCAATGATTTTCATCCACAGCCAGCAAAAAAGAACAAAGTTTTTCTCAGCTCACTAAGATTTTTATTTGTTTTACTTCTCAGCTTTTTTACCTTTCCAGGGATAACTATAACTAACATTTTGGAATAAAGTGATCTTTAAAAAAAAAGACCTGATCTGACCATCTGACTTTTCCATCTTCTCTACCACAGAGGAGCAACAGTCAACACAAAGCTCTTCTCACCACTTGTGTTTGCTAACTGCACATTGGGCTCAAAATTACAAATGTCACTGATGAGTGAAATTGTAGACTCTTCAGGATAAAGGCAATAGGGTAAGATGTGCCCACAGCCCCACAGGGACTTCTAGAATGATTTATTGAAAACCCAGAAAATAATATTCTCTTTAAGATTTTCATTTTTGCAGCCACCTCAAATTCTCTGCCTTTAAAGATGCCTTGCTTTTATGCCATGTCTTCCTTTCTCATCTTTCATAGCCCATAATACCTTTTTTTCTTATATGCAACGTTTTTATGGCAACAGCCACTTCTGCCTGTGTCTTCTAGGCTTTAACTAACCATCTATTAAATCAATGAGGAAAATCAATGCAGAATTGACTTCCTCCATCTCTATAAGAGCTTCATCTTTTACATACAGGCTAATATGTAATATTTCTTCCTCCCTTTCCACTCACTCTCAGAGACTTATATGAAAACCTGTTAAAAGATGCATGCTTGCTTTTCCTGAGGGATTCATACTAGAGCCGCCCATTTAGTAGATCCGAAATGCAAAAGCCTTTACTTATGTACATGCCATCCCAAATATCTATGAGATTAGAAACATGACCTTGTCACAAAAATGGATTAAAGCTGTATTTTTTTCTGTATTTATATTTCAGAGCAGATTAATCTGGTTTCAACTTTTGATATAATCTCTGAGTACCAAAGCCTGAATAAAATAGTCACAGCAATATATTGCAATAAGCCATTCTTGTAAGAACAATTTTGTTTGGAATAGAGATGAAAGCAAGCTGTTTATCCTTTACAGAAACAATCTTATCTTGAAATGAACACAACTAAAAGGTCCTGCAGCTATCAGTTCTTATGACAAAAATAAGCTGAGGAAGAGAAATTATGCTCAATCTACTTGATTCATGGTAGCTTGAAAGAGTATACAGTCATGTTTTCCTCCTTTATTCCTTAGTATTGATAAGTGATAGAGAAACACAGTGGGATTGGAGTCTTTACACAGGAAGTCCCTAGATTGTGCCTTTAGAGCAACCAGCACAGCGGGTATTCTTACTCAGCTGTGGATTGCTCAGGTCCCACACCTGCTGTTGCTCTTCACCCCAGGAGTTCTGAGCTCAACCCCCGATGTTGCAATACCACAGACAGGGATTTCCCTGTACAAACGCCAAAGGTGCCCATCTAAGTGGCTTTCATCATCACCAAGTGGGTCTCAGTTTAGCTTTTTATCAGTATCAGCAGGGGATATCTTGTTTCAGCATGAGACAAAGAGCTTACTGAAGTCCAACTCTTCCAGCAACATCTGTTTCAGCTTCTGTCTTAAAATAAAGGCCATCACTATCAAATTTGTCACTGCTCAGCAGCTTGGCACGGTCTTCAGGGAGCCATTCCCTGACATCCACTGATCCAACAGCTATATGCCCATTAATTTAGTTTAGTATTTTTTCACTTCTGCTAAGCAAAAAGATAAGCTAATTTTCCATCTCTCAGTATGCAATTTCTCCACTGTTTCTTTTTCCTGTCTTTTCTCTCCTTATGTAGGTGTTTGAGTATTTACAGGGTTGGCTTGGGGACTTGCAGGAGCCATCTGTCATCCCCATGGTGTGCTACAGCTCATGCTATACAGTGCTGGTCTGATAGACCTCAGCTGTCAAAAGAACCAGACCTCTGTCAGTTCCTCAGCTTCAAGTGAGTGCTGGAAAATGCACAGCATGGGTGTAAAATGTACACTGAGAAATTAAAACAGTTGGATCACAAAGCACTTGAACGGCCAAACACAGCCGGAGCTTTCAGAAAACTTGAAGGAAGCACAGAGGTTTGATGATAATGTTGAGGCCACCATCACCACACTTTACTGAAGGAACAAAGAAATCCCTTTAGCACGATCCCCCTATAAAATCTCTGTAATGATGAGCAGTGCAAGGGAAATGGTGCTTACTTTTGCTGACTGAACCAAGAACTTGAGGCTCATACCTGTAAAAATTAGGGTGGACATAGGATAGAAAGCTTAATACAGAACTTAGGAAATGGAAGGGGACAATTTAGACACCACTCTTCCAAGACACACTGACAGCAAAAGAGAAGTAAATTGCCTGTAGGTGTCTCCAGGATGGTTGCTTGCACAGCTGCCAGATGAGGGTGTACTCAGGAATGGAAACCAGGGGTTTGTGTTGTGGTCTCACTAAAGAAAACTGAGCATCTTCTGTTGAGAAAGGTTAGGAGGGTTTGACACAGGGAAAGATCTGACAGTGATGTAGTTTGAAGTGCAAGGCTGAGCATGGAATTCCCTTCCCATGCAGAGTATGCTTGCATTTGCCTGAAGTTATAGGTAACCCCAACAATAAGGAATACTGAAGAAATGTCTCATCAAACCTTGATCAGTTTTTCAGTGCTATGAGTGCTTGCCAGCTTTTCAACTCGATACCATAAAAAATTGCAGTCATTTCCCATTAAATCTGCCACACAGGGGGCCTGGCATGAAATTTAACAGTATTGCAGAATGTGTCAACCCTCCTTAAGTTGCAGTCAGTAAAAACGAGGGAGGATGCCCTTTTTATTTCTTCATTTCAATCCCAAACTCAACAGGAGACTTTCAACATTTTGAAAGAACAATAGAAAATCAAAGACCTGTAGGAGAGCTATAGGCAAAGTTCATCCTTTGCAAATGTGTTGCAGGGATACAGTCTAAGCACATTGTACTCAAAAGCAAGAAATCATTTATTTTAAGGGAATCTGTGCATCTTTAAAGGAATAAGGTTACTTCTACTGCAACTGTTACACACTCTGTGATGATTTTAATGCGATCTTTTCATAACCAAGTTCTCAAGCACATTTAAACTTAGTATTATTCACAATTGAGAAGTTTGGTTTACATTTACAGTCACAACACAAGTGTCTGCCAAGAGAAAAATCCTGGCCATGCAAACATTCAGAAGGGATACAATGTTCTGTCAGTGTGTGAAAACAGGACAGGGCACAATGGAACAAAAGATGACTCTCTATTTTTTCATCTCCTTCTTTGAATATAGAACTGGAAGCCCCAGTCTCAGTCTTTATCAGTTAATTACAGTTCTTTAAAATGTAATTTTATTTTATTCTTCCTTTATTCTTCTATCAAGGTTACATATAATGCCTAATACAGCTGATAAATTACCTGCAACACTGATAAAAGATCAAACAGATCCAGAGTTCATAGAAGTATTTATAGAAATATGTTATAAATGGAGGAAGAGTATTGTATTCAATGAAATAAAGCCTTTTAGCAACACTGCTTTGATCTGTCTATATCTGAGCCCACTTGGAGCAACTTTTCTTGAAAATTTAATCATTCATCAAAGAATGCAATGTTATTGAAAATTATATAAAAGTGTAACTTAGGTTAAAAAAATTGTCCTAAACAAGCACAAATAAAAGGTTAATGAAGAGAATTCTGATGATTTTTCAGGGAACTTTATTTTACTTGTAGAAATTTGAAAGACAAACTGAAAAGAACAGAAGATTCATTCTTTTTTAAATGTTTTCATTTTAAAAATATACTTGGAACAAGATGATTTTTTCAAGCTGTGCAATTGTTACATGATTTTTTTTTGTTTGTTTGTTTCGGGATTTTTTTGTAAACTGCATCCTTTTATTGTTGTTTCATATGAGATCAGAAATTCCTCAGCTCAGTCTGAGAGCTGTTGCAGCACTCAGCAGTGGCACAGTAGGTTGCCAGCGTTGGTCTTGGTCTGAGGTCTATAGGCAATGTTGTAGGAGTACAAATGGTGTGAAATAAGCATTATGCAATACGTCTGGCAAGACCATGGACAAGAGATGTGGGTAACAATTCTGATTCAGTAAGTCTCAGGGACATGAGAGAAGCTATGTCTGAAGGAAGCTGTATTCAATAGAAGGACAAAAGTACACAGGTTACTATAATAACTACTTGGAGGTTTTGGTGGACAAAAAGCAGTTTTTACTCAGATAAGACCCCACACCACTTACATACCAGGAGAAACCTCTACCGTCATCTGTGACCGCTGCTTGTGTTAGATATTAGAAAGAAGGGATGGATTAATGGACTAGCTAATGATGTTCCTGCCTCCATCAGCAATTTAACTTTGGTATCCTGCCTTTCACTTATTGTATGACATAAATTGATACTACACTGTGACAGGAATAAGTCATCAAGGTTCATCAAAACACAGTTTGTAGGTGATAAAAACATCACTCCCCCTAGGCCCTTTTTCATTCCCTTCAGGACTGGTACTCCATAAATCCTTCCAAAGGGAAAGTGCATCTCGGTGCCCATAAATGCCAGTATTTCTGGCTTTTTCCATCAGCTTGAATGATCACATATGCAAGCAGCCAATCTTAAGGACTGAATCATTATTCCAATATAGGAAGCCACCTTGGGATACGGTTTTCTCATTCCTAGACTGACTCAACATCTGTTTTAATTAGATATTCTGCATGTGTTCTGATTTATGTTCAGTTAGATATTCATTCCAAAAGGAAGAGGCACCTGGCTTTATGCACATATATAAAGAATCATCTTTATTTGAACATGTAGAGCATGGGAAGAGCTTTGCTTTCCTATTGAAGAAATTGTATTAATACTTAATAATCTGAATAAGCAATTGAAAAGGAAGTAACCATAATGCACTGAAGACATTTTACTGTTGACAATTATAAAGCTGTCTACTGCAATTCCAGCACTTTTACTCCAGTGCCATTCTCTTACTGTGCTGCATTTTAACCACATGGCCAAGTACTGACCACCCCTTATCTTATGTTTATCTATGTTCTAAAATGGTAATAGAGAAAACCAGCAGAGAATTTAGGCATTTGGGTATTTTCATCACCTTAGGGAGCATGAAAATGGCAATGTGAGCAGTAGAAGCCAAATTCCAGTGTGCTGGCAAAGGAGTGGAAAAGAGGAACATCTCCCTTCCTCATTCACTCCTGCAGCCAGAGGAGACCCAGAATACTTTCCATCCCTGGGTATCCTCAGCCATTCCTGGGACTGCACAGGAAACAGCCATCTTTGCCTCCCTAGGTGCTAAGGCAAGCTGCTGATAAGATGAAATCAAAAAGTAACGCTGAAGGCTGAATCTCTACCTGGAGTTAATCTTTACAATAATGCCTGTGATGCCATTTCCATTCTTTGAACTCTATGGAAATGATATAGAGATAATCTTTGATGAAGGGACATAGTGACTTCATTGAAACATAATTCATGCAGCAGTTAGTGGAGAAAAATCTAATGTTCATGAAATCACTACTAGGAAGCACTGATTTAAGCCCTACACTTTCAGCCTCTAGGGGGAAAATGATACCAACTCCAGGCAGTTTCACCTCTCTGCACTGGCTCAATGACAAAACAACAACAGCATTTTTTACAGTAAGTCACAGTTGATTTAACCAGAAACAGAGAATCAAATAAGCAAATCAATAAATTTTGGCAACTGGATGAAAAATATCTCTTTGGATCACTATAGATACACTACCTGTAATTGAAGTTAAACCATAAATTACCTTAAACTGATAGAAAAAAGATTTAAAATTAAAATAATTTTTAGGCCATGTCTTATGGTTTTCCTCTGCTACTAATCAATGTATTCTCTGCAAGAAGGTATATGACTGGGGGTGCAACTTTGCTATCAATCTTCCTATTCTCATCTATCAATCCTTACTAATTATGGCAAAATTCTACAGAATTTAGGAAATTGTCCATGGTAAATACACCATGTGGCTGAGTGGTAAATCCCAGAGGGTTGAGGTCAGTGGCACAGGGGCTCGTTGAAGGCCTGTCACTAGTAGTATACCTCAGGGTTCTATATTGAGCCCAGTATTGTTTAACTTATTCATCAATACCTTGGATGAAGGGGAACACATCTCCTCATCAAGGTCACTGATGATGGGTTGAAGGAATGGAGAAGAAGTGTGTCAGTCCAGAGAAAATGTTAGGAGTAAGCCAAAGAGGTCATCAGGTTTTGGCCAGATCAAAGATTTTAATTGGCAGGATATGGCAGAATAATACACATGGCTAATAAATCCCTATCAATGGATACAAATTAAGGCAAATGGCCTGTTCTGGAAAAACAGGCAAGACAATAGAGAGGAAATGTTGGATAAATTAAAGAGAGAGTATCCAGGCTGCCTTGGTAGGTGTTGGTTACAAACCAGGACACCAGGCAGAGCAGAATCCTCCAGAGCACAAACTGTGTTCCCCCCAGAGGATTTTAGTTGATCAAATGCCAGATGCAGAAGGGACACAGTAGGACACAGTCTGTCAGGGTCATGACATCATATGCACACTTTCTCTATGGAACCCAGGTGAAAAGCCAACAAGGTCTGAATGTATGTGATTTGCAGAAAATTCAGCAGTAACAGAAATGTGACCACCTGTTCATGTCATGACTGAAAATTTAATATTTTAACTGAATTTTTTTCATAGAAATATCAGATAATTCTTTAGATTTTTATCCTGACATCCAGCATTTTCCATGAAGATCTATAATTTTGTAAAATGAGTATGTGTGAGTGTGAAAAGGCAATGGGAACAAAAAGTGGAGTTTTGCTTAACAGAACACAAACCTGATAATTATTGCTAATATTCATTTGTGATGCCTATCACACTGAGCTGCCAAAGAAAATTCTTGCTGCCCTGCAATGCTGAAATGCCTTCCACCAAGATCTGAGTAATTTTGCCTGTCAAGAAAACAATCAGCATGCTTTATTCCCTAGCCTGGTTCCATCACCATCTCTCTTTCTTCTTCAAGAGGTAGAATCCACTCTCTGCTTAACTTTCCCATAAATACCTGCTTAACATTTCTTTTAAATACCACACATTTTCACCGTGTGCAATTAGCGATCTTTGGCTAAGTGAGGAACCTTATGCATGTTTCAGACTGGCTGACAGGTGACAGATTTACTTCCCACATCCACACGTTGTTATGAAGCACAACTCCCCCACTGAAGACTGACAGCTGCCTGCATTTACAAAGCCAAAGCCCTGCTCAGCCTGATTTGTACCAACACACCAGGCAAGATTGGGAAAATGTTCCTATTGCTTCATACACCCACACTGTAGGTGATAAAGCTGGTCAAGTGATCAGGTTTTTCACACTGCCACAAGCAATTTTCTGATTTAATATCCAGAGTTCCTAGACCAATTCACTGTTAATTCTGGAGGCTCCTTTGGGCTTTTTCCCTGCAAAAGCTTAACAAGATACCATTTGCTACGCATTTCATGGCTTCTTACTCCTTCCTACCATTTGTGACATGGAAAGGTTTATCTGCATTAAAAATTAAATTTTTACATTTACAGCATTAAAAATAGGCTTTTGTAGCTGAATGGCTATTTCAGCAGAGGTCAGTTCATCTCAAAGACTTTCTGATGAACTGTGTACTTGCCCTGGTATAGAAGTAGTCCCCACATGACTGAGCTAACTGAGCCACAAGACTAGCTAGAGTGACATGTAGAAGAAGCAATTTCATTCAACAGTGCCAGAGGACTCCACAAGATAAAGGACTGTCAGAAAAAGACCCTTATCAAGGATTTTCAATTACTGCCCTGGTTATGACTGTGTGACTTCTTGCGCCATACAGGATAAGACCATTAGGGACTCCAAAGCACATGAGAGAAGCTTGCCTGGGGGGAAATGAGGATTAAATCAATCATCCAAAGTTGATAGTTAAAGAAATCTTTTGGATGTAAATTAAGGTGATATTTAAAACATTGAACATCTTTTTGTCGAGGATATAGTTCTTTTCCTTATTTTTCTTGGCCACTCATCACATTGAGTCAAAGGTCACCTTGCAAGTAGGCCCTGGAACTTGTTGCACTTGTTGCACTGGAAACAAATGCAAACATCCAGCAAGGTGTTAGTCACCAAAAGAAAGAGCACCAGATTTTGGAGAAGATACTGAGTCGTGAAAAATTTTTCTTTTTTTCTTGTCAACAAGAAAACTGGCAGTACTTTTTCCAGGATGAATGGACAGTCAGTCATCCCAAGAGGAGCACAATCTAGCCTCATGTGGGGTTTGACCTGTCCTGCAGTAGAAAGGGAAGAGAGTTAGAGCTGCTAAATTTGCTTCTCCTGCCAGTGGAGGGAGGGATGTACCTTGAAGCCTGCCAATGGGAGACGAGTCATTGAACATGGGCTTGTCTTATACACAGACCGTGTAGATAACTTCAGCAACCCTACATGCAACCCACTCCACATATGTTGTGTTTTAACAAGGGAAGATGATAACTTTACCCAGTCTTTGCAAAGATTGTTGTGCACTGACTGAGGAAGATTCAAGGAGCACTGGCAATTTAAAGGACCTGTAATGAATAGACTGTGACTATGTTACTCAACTTATAAAAGTGATTGAGCAAAAGGGGGAAAGACTAAGACATAGAAGTATATTTCTGTGGATAGTGAGCTGCTTACAAAAAAGGGGTATGGGGCTAGTTGCTATTTGAATGCAAATCAAATAGCTTCAGATCAAGAAATGAATCAGTGAAGTGGTGTACAATCTGCCTGTCTGTGCTCATATACATGGCAGGAATATTTTTGAGGGAAAATCCCAAGAATTACCAGTGGGATTTACAATTTCTTGAGAAAATAGGAGAACTGTTTAGGAAACAGGCCTACTTAGATCAGTTAATCTGTGCCCAGAATCTATTAGGCAACATCATTTCTTGTTTTGACAGAATTTGATTTCATTTAAATCATTAAATGAATGCAAAGCCCTGTGTTCCATTATCACTGAACAAATCCACAGCAAATATTTTTAATTAAATTATTCGGAGATTAAAATACCTTGGAGATTATATAATTATGCCTCAGCATTTGGCATGTGCACATGGGGATTTAAGAAAATGCTGAAAAAAGCAGGCAGAAAACCTTTCTACTCTTTGATGAATAAGAATTTGTACTGCAAAGTGGATGAAGTTCTCAAAACTATTAGACAACTCAGATTGTGAAAATTAAAATTCATAGGGATTCTGCAATAGAGATGAAAATAGGCAATCTGAACAAAGTGCTTCCTTTCTAGCAAGTTTCCATTTTTATAATTTAAATTATGTCATTACATCAAGGTTCTCCTAATTCTGAGGAAAGCTTTCAAAACAACGAAGCACAAGTTTCTGATATTCCAACTATTTATGCAAATCTATACTGACAATATATAGACCAGTCATATATAATACCTTTGTCAAATGGGTCTAGCCCAGTTCCTGATAGTGTGGAAGGTGGGCCCAATGAAAGCTGATCTGATTGCTTAAGATGGACTTTGGTATACTGCAAGAGCAGCTGTATGAACTGTAGCAAACTTTCTCATGCCCAGACACCCAGAAATTTGAAACTTTACATTTTCTATTGACTTAAAAAAGACCAGGACAGACCCCTAGGCAGAGTCTGTCTTTAGCTGAGTTTTATTTAAGAGCTTGCTCTTTGGGAAAAATCTCTTGCTGTCATGTCTAAGCCTGCTGCCCAAAGGAGGCACAGGTCCCTTTGCCTGGTTCCTTGGGCTTCTTCTAGAAGACCCTGTGGATCAGCACCAACCCTGCACTGAAAGGTGCTGGTTGCAAGGTTGAGGTCAGTGAGGAGGCTACAGGTGTCATCCATTAATTTGCACTGAGTTTGTGTTGGAGAATAATGTTTATGTTGCCTCCACAAGCAAACAGAAACCCAGGAAAGTGATCTGGTTTTGCGAATCCTAAGGCAGAGGTTGTGCTCTTACCAGCTAATGGGTCTTTCAGTGCTGGGGGCATGAGCCAGAGGGAAAACAAAGGCCATCATAACATACTTCAGCTCTAAAGCCTTCATGTGAAGGGCACACTGAGCCATCACGGAGCTGTGGGAGCTGGTGGGAAAAAGCAGTGCTACACAAGCTGTCCAGCACAGGCTGGGAAAGCTGCCTCTGGTGTGTCATGCACAGCTGATAACACACAGGATCTTCCCTCACTTGACCCCAGTGTCCTCCACTCATCTGCTGGCAGATGGTGAGAAAAAACAATGAATTCTATTAAAACAGGGTATTGCAGTAGAGTCCTGAGCTGAGCAAACAGCAGGATGTGGGGGCAAGTGTTACCCTGGAGGTGTCTCACTGAGAGACAAGTGGAGGCTGGCAGCCTGCACTGCAGTCTTCAGGGTTTCTTGCTTTTCCAATATAGAATCACCAGCCAGGAATTAATGTCCTGGGACTTAGCCTGAAGACCATGAGTTGCAGAGCTAGTGCAATATGTGTGCTGTAAGAGAGAAGGGAGAGTGCAGCTCAGAAGTACCAAAAATTATGATTGTGTTTCAGGGTTCACCCAAGTGTATGATCAGAGGAAAAATGGGAAAGAAATGCACTCTGGATTTTAAGACTATAAATGTTCTATTACACAATGAGAAATTACTTCAGCAGGATAATATCACTGGCTAACTGCTAAGACGTTCTTATATTACGTAACTAAATCACTATTCATAACCAGCAGGAGTTGTTAAGGGTCTCCGCATGCAGCCCACTGGCATGACTGCTTTGGTCTCAGTAATATTGTATTTCAAATGTTCATTTCACTGGTGTTTCTTCTGAAGGTAGAGAAAAATATAATACTCATCAAAGGTTCCTTTATCATTGCCAAGACACAAAGACATCTTCAACTCTGTTCTTGCTAAGCTGAAATATAACATAGTATTATCATCTGCAACGATACTCAGTGATTAATTTTACATCCCTAGCCAGAACCCCTGTGGTCAAACTTCTTATGAAATGAGTGCCAATAGCTATTATTACTGCTTTGAAATTATAATCAGTGACTGATGGCTCAAAAGATAACATAAACTCTCCCTGTAGAACTTCAGAATATATTTTTGCAGAAGGGAAAATTATCATTTTCAACTGACATTGAAACATGAAAACCACTAAGAAAATGTGCCACATTCATTCTCTTCACTCTAGGAACTTATTTCAGTGTCCTCTTTCCATATAAAACAGGACAAATATATAAACTTACAATTTGAATCTGTTCATGAAGAGCAACACCAGATGACCATTGCTCTTTCTGGAAAAAATCAGAACACATCCAAGCAAAGGTGTGTATACATATATATATATATATATATATATATATATATACTTGCTGATGTGAAAGTTTATTGTGAATATCTACAGGAACTGCAAATGAAGGGATCTCAGTTTAGATGCTCTGGGAAACAACTTCAAATAAGCAGTGGTCTATGTGGCCAGGGTTGCTTTTGGTCAACAGAAAGCACCAGAGCTGTAACAGTACCTATAGGACATCTGAGCAGAGAAGATAAAACAATTCACCACATACAGGTATGCCTTTTATTAGCATTCACATCACATTTGTGCCCCCACTAAAAAATACCTAATAAATATGAGAAAAGCTACTGCATTTTTCTTATTAGGTAACTGCAAACAGATTGACCAGTAGGGCACAACCAGGAGAGCTTATACTTTGTTCCTGATGAGTCCAGCACAAAGGCTTCTGAAAGCAATATAAATTTTCTGTCGTCTTTGGTGGATTTGATTTCAGACTTCCTCAGGGCTGTGCAATGTGCCGGTTAAGGAACACAGCCAAAAAAGAGAAAATTAAAGTGCATTACTAGAAAACTTGAATCAAAGCATCAATCCTTTGATTACTGATCAGCAATGGATTTCTTCATTCAGTTGCACAGTATTGCTAGCCACTCAATTTTTTATTGAAATTTTATTAACATGGGAATATTACGAGGTTCACAGTAGTCTACAGTTTCATCAAGAATAATGAATAAAATTTGTGAAGTTTCTGGTGTAAGGAGATTAAAAATACAAAGTTTTTTTGCATTGCGGGTAAAGAAATTAAATATCAAAGAATTATTTTCATCTTGAATTAAACAAGAAGTTACAGTGTATATAAAAAACAATATATATAAAATATTTTAAAATCCTTTAAAAATAAACTTCCTAATTTGAAAAAATTATACATTTTAATTAATTTTAAAATACTTTATTTTGAATATGTCCTTTAAAGATTTATCTTAGCATTGACTGAACCATAAAGTCAAAAGTAAAATTTCAGCAAAATGCAAAATGTAAAAAAAAAATTAATTTTTAAAACATCTGAGGAGAATATGCTGGTTATTTTGAAAAAAAAACCTCACAGGTGTGAAATACATAAAAACTGCTATTTCCTTGCAAAGTGTTATGAATGAAAAGAAGTTATATTTTACAATACATGAAACATTGCTTCAGAAAATTCAGGACTTTTCAGGGCAGATGGAAATGTAGTGACAGAGTGTGAGGAGAGGAAGTCAGGGGCAAGAAAATTCTCAGTTTCCGAAACCTTTACTCTGAATCTGTGCTAAAATTTCCTTAAGGCTATTCAATTGTGAATTTACCATACTTTTTGATCCATGTCCATGATAGAATTGGCTCTATATTGCCACTTACTCAGATAAGAAGTGGACTCTCTATTCTTTTTACCTCTGAATCACAGGTCTGTCTTCACAGGTAAGGCAATAACTGCTGTCCAGGCTTCCTCAGTGCTGAACTTAAAGGTAACTGCAAAGTGGTCAGATGACAGTGATGAATGTCCAGGTTGACTTCAAGTGCCTCCAGAGCTTGCTCACTCTGAGCTGGAGGTAATCCCATCCTCCCACAGGGAGGCTGAATGGGAGAAATCAGCCCAGAAATCAGACCAGCACAGAGTTGCAGTTCAAGTGGTGGCACTGGGCCACCCAGGTGACTGGAAGGGCAGGTGGCAGCAAGTTCATGAGCCCAAAATCCCCTCTGTTCTCACTGAAAGATCAAGTCTCACCTTACTGTAAGTGCCTGCAGAGCACAAGCTCCCCTGTCCTTTGCATCCTCCATGGAGCCTCCACTGAGCCCAGGGAGATGAAAGGGGGCTCATTTCCCCCTGTTCTCCCCTGCCCTCTGCCACTCTCTCTGCCATCTCCAGAAAGGAAGATTCACACTGGAAGAGGCAAGAGTAGTTCCAGGAAGACCTCTACCCATAAACAGGGTGCCAGAACCAACAAAAAATGCTGATTAATGTCATTGACAAAGGTTGCTGTCAGGCTTACAACTGGACCAGGGCACACTCTGAACTGAGCCCTAACACATAGACAGGCCCACCCAGGGATCCCTATTCACACATCTCTTGTTGCCCAGTTCAGAAAAAAAAGACACAAGGTCTTGCCTGTGTGTGGTAACAGCCCACACTAGAAAATGTAAACTCCAGATTTCCTAGCCATGAAAGCTAAGAAGGAAATTATCAACCCTTTCCAAATGCAGCAAAAGGGCTGGTCCAACAGGACTAGCCCTGATCTAGCAAGAAAACTGTGGAAAACATTCCTTCAGCTTTTCTTTCCCTGTTAATTTGATATTTTGCCTTTTTATTTCAACATCTGCAGAACTATTATCCCACTGAACAGCACTAAGATCATAGCCATTCCACTGACTGTTTACACTCTACAGTCAAATACAGCTTTTATTTTTACCCTGTCAGAGAAGAAGTATGATAATTCACGTTAAAGATGGACTTGTGACACTAGCAGAAAGATTTGATAACTGTTTACAATTCCAGCTGGGCAATTAAACAGTGTTAACTTTTGGAATCCCACTTCACTCAATAATATAATAGGCACTTTTCTGATTAATAAGAAATTAGACTATGCATAAACTCTCTGCTGGATGCTAAAAGCTTTGTTGTGACAAAAGTCTTTCACTGTGTGACAATTAAGGCATGCATCTAGCTTCCTAGTTTCCAAATTTTTCCATGAACTAATATGCTCCTTTGTCGTCATAGCATCCACAGAAAATGCATAATATCTTGTCACAGACATCTGCTCAGTTCAACTCAAAAAAAGGCTGCATGAAAAGAGATGTTCCTCAAACACTGTTTCTAAAATATGGAAGACTTGAAAACTAATTTAACCACAATAAAGGGTAGAATTTATTTGGCTGAGTAAAAGCCATCCATAAGTACAAGACCAAGGTATGGGACAGGATGCTCTACACCAGTGCCTAGGCTGCAGCAGTGACAGACACACCCTCTGTCTAATATTAATTTGTCTTTGTTTTAACTGGTTTTGGTCTTCATGAATTAGATGATCTTACTCCTTCTGTAACTTTCTCCTGTATGCAGTCAGTGCTGAACACAGGCAGAGAAAAACATTAGGCAATGACAATATCCCACCATTCTCCACGCCCAGCAACGGCTGAACTGAATTTTACCCTGAGTTTAATGGATAGGCTAAAAGATAGAGCTGATTTTTCATAAAACAGTTACTTAGGCCCACATGTTATGAAAATTCAAATTGCTCTAGTTCTTAATTTGGAAAACAGTCCTTTTTCTTAGCTTACAGTGTCTTTCTTAGAACAATGAAATCTAAGCATTTCCCTTAGGTATAAGGCACCATAACGTATTTCCCTTTTCTTATATGTCAAGAAGAGTGAGAGAAAAGATATACAGAAAAACTGTAGGTATTTCAAAACTTTTAGGAAATCAACGTTCAGAAAAAATCATACAAGTTTCCCAAGTTAAAATGTTTTTTTCTTTTTTAGTATCCCCTTTAAAAAACGTTGACTGTACTATTTCTTCTCAAGTTCTCAGAATTGAATTTTAAAATTGCCCCAAGAAAGAGGACAGCATAGTATTCAATTACTAGTTTTCAGATTCCTTCTGGCTTTATTAAAATTCTCCTAAGTTAGGCAGCAAAACTTTTGCTACAAGGCCATGGACCCACATCACAAGCAAAGTTTCAAGCATTCCTAATATAAAGAGCTTGAGATGAAATTCAGTTCTTGAAACAAGAATCCTGTGAAATCTTTTTCACATCTCAGATACTTTGTTAATGTAAAAGGTGAAATATGCCCTTTTTATTAGAATTGTTAGTGCTTTCAATGAAACTTGAAAATTCTAAAAATCCTGGGATAAGTTTAAAAAGAAAAGAAACCACAGCAGCCACATGATCACAGTAGGCATGAGGTGGGTCAGGTATTGTTTATCATGTCAGTATTGATCCGTCTATTTAACCTTGTCACTATTGATCCGTCTATTTTATCTTGAGATCTCATCAAGTAACCCAGTATTTTTTTATATCTGTGCCAGTTTACAACTCCTATGCATGGTCCTGTCCCTGTTCCTTCTGGTCTCTCCCATCATGGCATAAGGACCACTGAGGCAAGAGATGTAATCATACTAACACCATTTACATAAATCACAGAAGAAAAGTGTGAGATAAAATTTGCTAATATTGCGTAAAAGTATTATCATTTGACAGAGAAAAATAACATTTCAATACACTAAATACTAGGTTTTCATTTTTTTTAATTGGGGAAAAGTAAACATTATTGGTTGATGTTTTCCTAATAACAGGCATCCAAGTTTTTCATACACCACTGCTGCTGCTAAGTTAAAAAGGAAAATATGTGTATATCCATATATAAATAACACCATATATATTATATATACTAGATTATATGTATAAAATTACAATAAAACTCAGGCAAGTACACACAGAGTAGTTTCAATATAATGTTTGTGAGTAAATTGGCAATGAGGAAACAGTGGCATGCTATAATACAAGATTGCAACCTTGGTTCTTATCCAGGATTCTCCCTTTTCAGGAAAAAAAAAAGGCTACTGAGTATGTCCTAACACAAGGACTCATAGAGGGCATGGACTTGAAATTCCCTATGATAACTGTCAGACAGAGGGGGAGGGTTGGTCTTTAAAAATGTTTCTCTATTTGTTTTGAGACAGCAAAGGAAAATATTTCTTTTTCTATAATAGTAAGGTCAAAGAATTTGTTTTCTTCCCAGCTAGAGACAAAAACAATAATGGGAAGCTCTTCAAACTAATGTTCAAAAGAGGAAAAGAGAGCCAACAGATGATTAACTTCTCAGCAGGGAAGATGTTATTACAGTCAAAAGACTTCAAAATCCCTTTACTTGTGTGATTCATTAACAGATTTCCAGACCTCTTTGCCCTCAGAAGAACAGTGTATATGTTTCTCCAGTGGTGTGTCTTTTGGGGAGTTGAGATTATCAGTGCAAAGCCTGTTGTCCAATGATTTGTCTCAAATATGGCACTTCTGGAAATGTCAGTGCTAGATGGGTATTAAAGTCATTCATCTGTGCATTCGTCTGAGTTTTATTAAACAATAAGAGAAAATTATCTCACTGCACTCTGGAAGAACAAACAAAAAAATTTTAACATCTTTGCTATTTCCTCACTACCCACCACATTAACCAAATATCACATGCAGGTTCTACATATTAATGAAACTTTTAACACAATTAATGACAAATCTGAAAATGAAGGGAAAATCCATCTTCTTTCTACCACAACAAAAACCTCTCATAAAAATATACTGTAGTTCTCATTGTGGAGCATTTTTTGGGGGGTGAATCGGTGGATGCATTTAATTTGCAGGTAAAAACACATTTCAAACCCCAAATTTAAACTTTAAACTATTCATAAGATTATCTGAATTTGTTTATCAGGCAATAATAAGCTTGTTGGTGTCACTTAATAAAGATATCCCATTCTCATAATTAATATCTGTGTTATACTTGTTTTGAGTATTCCAAAAATAAGTTTACTAGCTAGAGCATTCATGGAATTCATTTTCTGAGACAACAAATACCTTCCCAATATTTACAAAAATCTTACAACTATGAAGATCTTTATCAGAACTTTATTATAAGTAACACTGATCCAAAAGGTAAGAAAGGAAGAGTGTAAAATGTGCTATAAATATAATCCAGATATAAATTTCATATATGAATACACATAAAGCACAGGCATGAAGGAACTATAATTAATATATTCAAAGGAATCATGATGTGATTAAAATCACACAGAAATACCGATTACATCCACGCAAATTGATATAGACATTTGCTGTATTTGTGATATGCTTAAAAATAGCAGATTGGTTACCTCAAACACAAAGATGATAAAAACATGTCCTCTAGAGCTGACTCACTCTTTAAACCATCAATGGCGTAGTTTTTTGCCTGACACTGTAGAAACTGACTAACAAGACATTTAAAATATGTGGATGTTTTACCAAGAAAAAGGGAATTAAAGTAGAAAACAAGTGAATTTTGAATGAGTGTACAGTACAAACAAACCATTCCTCCTGCTATCCAGCATAGCATGCAATGGTAGCACATTCTGTAGTGGTCAGATCTGTCCCCTGGTTTTGTTTTCTACAATTAGATAACGCCTCCCAGAGACTAAGTCTGGTGTATAATTTATGGTTCTCAAATTTTTAAAAAATTAAAATAAATGTATAAACAGAAATCATAGACAAATGCTTTTATCCATTCAAAAACTGTAATTCCACATTAACAATATAAAAGACTCTATAATAAAAGTCTTAATTTAACTGTACTAATATTGCAGAACAAGAACTTTGCCAGTCACAAGAACTTTCTAAGAATGACACCACGTACAGTATTTTAGTTTAACTATGTGGCAGACCATGATAATTGTGACCATTATAAGTCCATTTTTGCTTTGTGATGGTGCACAAAGCTAACCCTTTAATACCATCTCTGTAAATATTTTTAAACCTTTCAGGTTTAAAGTACAGAAAAAAAAATGCAAAGCTTTAGAGAAACATCCTTTCAATGAGAATTTTGAAATCTCTGAGACACAGCTAAATTTGAAGGCTTAAACCTTCTCACAGGAAAATTTTAGAGGCAAAGGCTAACTTCCAATCAGTGGAAATACTTTATTTCAAACTCCTTTATGTTTAGCCTCCTAAACTTTGTGCGTAATATATTAAAATTCACTCAATAAATCACTTCAAAGTCAAAAATTTTCCTCATTTACATCTTGCTTAGAAATTACTATGCTCACAGAGCAGCTGCAACTTAAAGGTACTTTTGGATCCTCTGCCATATCAAGGCAAACTGCAAATCCTCATTCAGCAACCCCTTCAATCCTGTATTTTTGAATACAGGCAGGCTTATTCTCACTTCTGGTTATCCCTAGCCTTCATCTTCCCCTAGCTGTGTGCTTACCCTGCGTGAGGCTAAACCTGTCAGCCAGCCCTGCCCCAAAGCTTAGTTTAGACCCTGGTCCTGCCTGTTTTACAGCTTGTTCCCTGCTTTTGCCATGTATATTCCCCATCTGGGACTGAAGTCATGAAAAGAGAACAGTTGTAGCATTTATCCTCTGAGCCCTGAATTTCAAACCCTGTGTTTCAAAACAGCCATATATTGCCAGCACTTTGTTCCCAAACACAGGATGACTACCAAGTGACTGGCATTGGCTGCTGGCTGCATGGGGCCCTTAAACATGGAGGAGTCACAGGGAAATAAGACAGTTTCATGAGACAGTCTTCTGTCTGTCTGCTCATCCCTTTCGTCTTACCATATGATGCCTGTTATGGCTACATAGAAATCCAGAAGCCAAATGGACAATTATTGATATTTGTTTTGCATTTCACTTGAATAAAAATTAATCACCCCAATTTTTAGAAATCTGCAGTATAAAACATTTTCCTAAAACTGCTAATCAATTATTAAGCAAGTGTTTGGGAAATCACGAAAAGAGAAGACATTTTCTAAAGAAAAATAAAATTAAAATTCACCTTAGCAACAGCATTCCACAGCCCCCGCAATGCCACTCACTGCCTGCTCCCTCTTGACAAACAGGCTGCAGGGTTTGTCACCAAAGTGGGCATTGATGGGAAAAAAAGCAAGTTAGAACTTTAAAACTCTATAAACTCTATGCTGGTTAGACATTTCCATTCTCCATTCTCTGGCTCTTCTTTGTTGCAGAGAGACAAGAGGCTCAGGAATGGCACGTGGCATGCGGAGCTGCAGAATGAGCAGGGAGTGGGAAGCCTCCCCTCCTGCATTGCGTGGAGTTCAGAGACCTCTTTACATGCAATTACAAGGGTACTGTAATCCAAAATCTGTCAAATAATTGACCCAAAATGTCTCATAATTACTCTCAAACTACAGGTAGCCCTGTGTAGAGCAGATTCCCTCAGAGATGGGAGCTAAGAGGGCTCGTGCTGGCATCTGTCTTGGAGGTAATGTGCTCGCTTTATGGGATAAGACTATAAGGCTGGGTAGCTGCAGTTCTCTGCCATCAGCCTAGGTCTGTACCACATGTAACATCACTAAACAGCTGCAAAAGAGTGATAGAAAATGGAGGATTTAATAGCAGGGGACACAATAATACAGATTCAACACCTCTAAATGTTTCATCTTACTGTAGTTTATAAGCTTTAACAACAGATCATACTTAAGCGTGAACTCCTAGTCCCATTACTGCATTCATACAAAAAATACATAAATAATTTCTAATATAGTCTTGAGTTTTCCCATGGCTCTGCTAACAGGACATTGCACAGGACTATTTCAAACTAAGACATGTCCAAGGCTCAGAGAGAAGCAAACAGCCTCTTGGAAGAAAGAGTACCAGGGACAAAAAACATGCATCCAGCTGCGCACTGGAAGAAATGAAAGATATTTGAGGCTGGAAGTAAAACAGTTATAGAAAAATAGACTGAAAAAAATATCTAAATCAATACCTAAAGCAACTTTGTTTCTTTCAATCTCATGATTGTCTTCTCCTGCAATGACAAAGCAGCAGTAAAAATTCCCACCTCTGAATAATTACATGTGCTGATGTGCTGACAAATAAATCAAAAGGTCCTAAATGTCCAAGTAGGTGAGCATGCTGTCCTCAACCCTTGATAGCAGCTGCCTCTTGCTGCTGCTAACACAGCCCAGGCTGGGTCGAGTTGGGCTGAATGTGGAGGGAAGAAGAGAGCTGTGGTATGGATGTCAGACTGCTAGGCTATGGCAGAGCAGAACTGGTCTTCTCCAGCCCCCCCTTCAATCCCTTCCACACCTGACTGTGTCAGCAGTTTCTCTGTATTTGCTCCACAAAAGCCATTCTGAGCAGCAGTGACAGACACATGTCACTTTCCTGCCATTGCTGTGCTGCCCTGCTGCAGAAGGCTGAAGCAGACACACTGCAACACATTTAGATTAGGATGCAGCAAATTAATTTTGCAAAATTCAGGGGACCTGGCACTGTGGCTCTTGTAAAATTATAAATGAAAATGTGATGGATTACAGGCATCGATGTAAGTGAATGTACATTAACATTATGTACATCAATATTAACCAAACAACATTTATCACTGGATATACAGACTGTGTCTTCAGTTGTTCACAGAAGCTTACAGGAGGATATAAAAATCTATCAACTACTGATTATCATTAAAATAAACAATAATTTCTAGAATTTCTCAAGGCAAACTGAAGAGTGTGTGAGCCTTCCTTAGCTAAGACACTTAGAGAGTAGTCACAACAAAAATGCAAACTTGTGGGCCCATTTAATATTTAAACTCAGGCTAAGTGTAAAGGAGAGAATACATTTATATATACAAGGTATAAAATGTGGATGAAATTGAAAGCAAGGGCACAGAAAATATGCCAGAGAAAGATGAAGAAGAATTATTGGGGCATTACATCTTATTCTCCTTTTTCCATCAAAATTAGGCAATAAAGGACAGCTTGAAAAATACAGAGTAAAAACAATCAATGTGATAGTATATATAAGGGAATGGTCATAGTTTATCAAGGCATAAAAGAGAAAATAGCCACCTGTGGGCTTTGAAATATCCCCTTTCACTTTCAATATCAATATTCATTATTAAAATCACTGCTCTCCAAATCCAGGGATTGAAACTGTTCTGATATATTTACATTTGTTTGATCTGTCAACTCTCTCTACATTAATCCATTTTTATGGGCTGAAAAAGCATTGAAATGAGTAAAACTGTTTTCAGGGAGTTTCACAGTGTCAAAACTAACATGAACAGTGAGGGATGCTGCAGCTTATGGTCACAGTATGCCTGGGGGCTTGAGGTTGTAGCTGATTCTTCTTCCCCCTGAACAGGTGAGAGAGAAACAGGCTACAAAGGATTTTTAACCCAAAGTTCATTAAGTAGCATTTTTGTACTTGTGGGTCCATCAGCTCTTCTGCTCCCACCACAAGGGTTTCCAAAATCATGCCCCCCGAGTCAGGATGCTGTAAAAATACTGCTCCACAAGCAGCATATTCATGTAACTGACGCTCCTTTCTTGCTCTGGCTGGTTGCTCTTTGTCCTCAAAACACCACCACAAAAATCGTCTCTATCCACATATGCTCCAGCACTTCACCTCCACAGCAGTGCTCATTCTGGCTGGCCAGTGCCCTAGAGATGACTGCCAGCTGGCTGATAAAAACCAGGGCTTTCACAGCTGCCCCTGCTTTTTTCCCTTTTTTTTCAAGTAATCTCATTCCATGTTCAATATGCGTTACCAGCCTACACAGAAATAGTGAACACATGGTTTGCAAACTTACTCAAAACAAATAAATAATCATTTCTCCTTCCTTTATTTAGAAACCCAAGATAACACTGCTAGAAGTGATTTATTTTTTCCTGTCATCGAGCACAATTATTCTGACATTTATTTTTCAGGTCCTCCTCTTTGTCATTAAGACAGCCTAAGCAATACACTCCTTTCTGTTTTAGGTAAGTTGGAAAACTCATCTTTACATATCTGCCACAAGCCAGAGCATTAGCAGACAGCACTGTGAGAGGCGGTTTCAATGGCACAAGCTGGCAACACTACTGTGCTGTCCTCAGCTCAATCCTGAAAAGTACTTTCATAGAGAATGTCTGTTTTAGTGCTGCTGGGGACTGTGAAGAGTGTAAAACATCAGTGTGTCATGCAAGGAATGAGCTAGAGGGAAATTGAATATGCATTTATGTAAGCAGTTGTAAAAGTAACTATTTTATGCAAATAAATGCAAACTATGCAGCACGGGCAGAATTTGACAAAAATTGAGAAGAAGAGAGGGAGTGCAAAGATCTCAGACTGGAAAAGCTTGAGAGCTCTGCAACAGAGCACAGAGCTGGCAGCATTCACTGTGCATGGCTCAGCCTGGGAGTGCAGCTGGTGCTCTGACACAGCAGCTGCCCTTGCAAAGGACCAGCTGCCTGCAGGTGAAAGAAGAAAAGCAAACAGTGTTAGGAACATTGGTTCTTCTACTGACGCTCATGTGACAGGTAACACCGGGAATGTGTGAAAGACACTGGGCTCACAAAGCAAACACTTGAGTATGGTCACCTGGAACACACACTGAGGTACCTGAAAATATATTTATTTTTTCTTCTTGGTAGGGCAGCTCTGCCTTCATACTTAGTGAATAACCTGGGAAAATGTATGCAGGGGTGATTCAAATAATTTTTATTTGCATCTTCTGAAAAAATTTTATAGTATCCCTGGATCAACCCTTGCTCTCCAACAGAATAGTAATTCAAGTTTTAGGAGACAGTCACAGAATCATGGAATGGTGTGGATTGGAAGGGACCTTAAAGATCATCTAGTTCCAACCTCCTTGCCATGGGCAGGGACACCTTCCACTACACCAGGTTGCTCAAAGCCCCATCCAACCTGGCCTTGAACTTTTCCAGGGTTGGGATACCAACAACTTCTCTGGCCAACCTATGCCAGTGTCTCAACATTCTCACAGTAAAGAATTTCTTACTAATATCTATTCTAAGTCTGCCTTCCTTCAGTTTGTCCTGTCACTGCATACCCTTGCATAAAGGGTATCATCATCAGGAAAAAAAACCCAATTATTTGGCATTGTCAAAAGCAAAAATTGTTCATCAGTTTTGAGATCACCGGCACAACCTGAAACCACCTCTAAGTCACTTCAAGAGACAAATTATGCTTCAAATCTGTCCTTCAGACAGATAGCCTATTTCATCTATAGTCTAATAGACCTATAGAAAGTAATCTTTAGAAAAAAAATATTGCAACAAACAGGTAAAAATAGCTTATCCTACAGGCAGTGGGGCTAGACTCAGATGGTACCTCACACTTACTCTTTTTAATCTCTTGGCTCACAGATACTGAAATGATCAGTCTTGCTGGTAGAAGGTAGCCAACATTTGTGTTCCCTTGCACATCCATCTTTTTTAGGAGGTTGTGGTGAGGGTTTTTTGTTTGTTTGCTTTCATTTAACATTTCTCTAAGAACTAAGACAAAGAAATAGGAGCACAGGTGAATGCTTTCAAGTGCACCTGGACTGAAACACCGCTGCTGTGATCTTGTTTTGCTGCTGTGTGTGTAGGAACCCTTTCTTTTTGTAAATAACTTCTCAGTTCTCTTGTTTCACTTCACATATTTGGATTATGTTTTGTGAAAGAGATTCCTAGAAATTTATGCAAATACTGAAAGCCTGGAATGTAAAAACTAAATCATGCCATTACTGTTAGCAGAGACTCCCATCTCTGTATACCTTCAAACAGTACTATAACAAAAGGTATCATTCCATGCCAGATATGCCTCATAAGAAGGATTAAAACACTGTTACAGAGACACTTATCACAGAACAGAGAGGCTCTAGGGAATCCCTTCAGCACTGAATCCTTCCTATACGGAGTTAAGATTTGTCTGAGTGTTTACTTGAGTTCAACAAATATGTTTTGGCTTTTGTTAGATAATTACTACTAGAAAGATCCAGAGGCAGTTCTACTTATATAAAAGAGGGGATAAGAATAATTGCATAAACATTGGTTTCCCTTTTCCACAATGGCATTAACCCTTCTCACAGTGCAAAAGAGGCCCCAGAGTGCCTAAAACGATGGGAAGAGAAGTGACTGGGCTGAACTCAGTGGGAAGAGGGAGCAGTCACTCAGCGCAAGAGCACACGATGTACCAGCCGGGGTTTGTGTAGGAAGTTAAAAATATTCTCTACCTTTCCAGTCAGTCTTGGGCCCAGAAGACGGTGCCGCAGCCTCTTATTTCAGCTTTTAAAGCAAAATATGAGAACTTGTGACTTCCTCTTCAGTATACCTAGAGAGAGACAGCAAAACTACGAAGAGCAAGTCCTGCATTTATGTGTTATCAGCACTACAGTCTGCACCAATTTCCTTCTAAAGGTTCATCTGCAAAAACAGATACATCACCATGGACAAGAGCCAAACTGTGCATGAAGTCCAGCTTGGGAGGAAATATGCAGGCTGGACTAGACTAGGACTCTAAATACTGCCTGGTCACAACAGCACTGATTTTAATCAGGTGTACAGAGGGTGTCACCTGATGAGGACTTTCAGACCAGGACATGTCCACATTCACAGCTGAAGATAGCACCAGCCGGCATCCATGACTGTGGAGCATGTGAACAAAGAAATTCACTCATGAGGAAACTCAGGGTAGGCACACGCCTGTGACAGTGAGGCAAAGTGGAATGCAATGGCCTGAGGACCAGTAGAAAGCAAAGGAGAGCTCACCATCATAGTGGCAAAATGCTGGATCAGCAGATATCCACAACTTTTCCCATCTAGTATCTCCTTCTAAAGTGACCTGAGCAATGGATTGAGTGGAAGGGAGGAGATCCAGAGAGGCACAGCAGCTGCTCCCAGTAAGGCAATGAGCTTGGAAAGGCAAATCCAACATTGGAAACTAGCTCCAAGGCCTGATTGCCTCTTGTGTGAATTATAAAAGGAATGAAGAAGGATTTGAAACAAACTGAAATACAGAAATTTTTTTTTGCTATGCTTATATATTTGCTTAATCCATTCAAAAATCCTGTATAAGATAGGTTATGTCATTCTTCATCAGGAAAAAAGTGAACTATTGCATTTGCTTAACAGGAGAGCAAAGGGATTTATATTGAGCTTTCCTGGACCTCAGATTGCTGAGGTACTGAAAAATCTGAGTGCGTCTTGAGAAAAGATGATAGCACGTTGCTTGATCGATGACTAATTAATAAAATATTTCACTGAAGATTTAACACAGATCAAAAGTGTTTAGTGCAGATCAAAAGGATTTAATATAGATACTGGAGGTGTTCAAGGCCAGGTTGGATATGGCCCTGAGCAATCTGATCTAGTGAGTGCCATCCCTGCCCATGGCAGGGAGGCTGAAAGTAGGTGGTCTTTAAGGTCCCTTCCAACACAAACCATTCTATGATTCTGTGATTCGAAAACAAAAATTCGCAATGTAGAAATGGGAAAATTCAATGTAAGTATACAATACAAACTGTATATGACCTTTCCAGAGTTATTTAAAAGAGGAACAGATAAACCTAACATGACAATGGCAATAGTCATATTGAATTTCAAGCAAATACCAGGTCCCAGTGTGCGTAGATGTTTAGTTTTACAGGCCATCCACTCTGAAGATTTTCCCACATTGCACTGTAGTGTACAATCAAGTGATAGATAATGCCACGTAACCACAAAGCCTCAGGGAACCACTGATTATGATTGCCAGTGTCCACATACCCCAAACCAAGAGACTTTTCAATTACACAGCTTTGTATTAAACATGCAATTGTCTTCCCATTGCACTCAAAGGAGTATTTGCCCCTAGTCTGCGGGGAGCTGGCTGACCTTCTTTTTCTCCAGCTGCCAACCTGCATTAATGGATTAAAAAACATACACAAGAGACATTCATAAAAATACTTGTCAGTAAACAGCAGCAGCCCTGCCACACAGATGTTCTGCAACTGAGAGTCCAAGCCACTATACAGTTTCTGTATTAGCAGAAGACCAATACACTTAAGTGCCCCAAAAGCACCAAACAAAGTGGAAAGCTTAGTTAGCTAGCCTTGGTTATCCTCACTTGCTGTCTGTTCTTCCTTTTGTTCACACCCTAGTCAAATTGCCATGTTTCCTCTCTGCCTACACTAGCACAGACAAACCTTCTTTGTAGCAGCTCAAATATCTGAACTTGTCGGTAATTGCCAAGCTGGATTGACACCCTCTGCTCTCACAGGTCAGCTAATTCTTTCTATGGACAATTTATGTCCATACAAAGATTTATTTTGCACACTGATTTTCCCTATTTATTTCAGCTTTCTCAGGGAGTAGTCACAATATTTCCTCCCCTCTGCAAAGTCAGTTCCTGTATTCATGAAATCCCTGGGGTAAGGTTTGCCATCAACATCATTTCATCTCTAATGTTTTCGGGTTAAATTGAATGAAGCACAAATATAGCTCAAATCCTCTTTCCCTACAGTTACCCAGGATACATGACTTTGACTGGAGAAACATCCCACCTCTCTCCAAAACAGAGTGCTGCTTTAGACTCCATTAAGAGTCCATCATCATTAATTGCTCTGCTCTCTCCTCTTCTGGGGGAGCAGGTCAAGAGATTGACAAAGATTTGAGGCTCCATCACAGCTACTCCAAAATCCCTTTTGTGCATTCTCATGCAAAATGCTCTGATGTCATCCCATGCATATTTAGCTACCAAAGCTGAAATGACTGGAAATTATGTTAAAAGAAAGCTCCTTCAGGGTTCTGAGTCACAGAAACCCTCTGGTAATTATTACTTGTTTGTGGATGTGGCCAGTCCACCCAGGTTATTTATCCTAGCTGCAATGTCTAAGCAACAACAGCACCTCAAGAAACACACGATTTTAGCTCTAGAGGTATTTCTTCAAGCTCCTGAACAATCTCCCAGTGCAAAATCACCCACCATAAGCATGGAGACCAGCAAAGAAGAAGACAACAGAGAATGAATATGAGCATTTAAGTAAAAACCCCTTCATTACAAGACTGAATGCAATTGGAGTAGATGGCCCAAAAATATTGTGGCAATTCCGTCCTGGAGAGTTTAAAGATTTGACTCAACAAGGTCCTGGAGTACCTGATCCCACTTTGAGCAGGAGTCTGAACCAATCAACATCCAAAGATCCCTTCCAGTCCTCATTTTGCTGTGATTCTTTATTCTCATGTGCACTATTGTGCTTGGAACAGAAGCTACCTGCACAGGAGCAGGTGTGCCACAGTAAGATACAACAGGACTCTCACTCTTGTCAGCCACTAAAAACCACTTCCAGTTGTATACAAGGAGATGATACCATGAGCAGCACGGGAAAATACTTGGATTCCTAAAAGGCTTCTGATTCCAGTCCCAAATACAATGTAGCATTGAAGCTGTTGAGTATAACAACTTCTGCAATTGGTTGTAAATCTGAAAGAGGAGCTTTGAAATGAAGTATTTCTAACTTCTGTCACAACAGAGGCAGTAATGACCAACTTGTTTTCTGTGATGTTCAGGATGGATACAGAAGGTATTAATGGTCTGTTAGACTCAGGTGAAACACATCTAATTCATATCTATTTTTGGTTTTTTACATTCAATCACAGGACAGTGTTAAATCTACAGCCATGACATGACAGCATGTCAGGTGTGATGCTCTCTTCTTGCAAACACTGCCATCTTTTAACTAAGCAAGTATTTTAAGTACTTCTGGTGTTTTGTTTCATTAGATTAATGCCTGTGTTCTGGAGGCTTCCTTTCCTCCTTCTTTTATATAATCATCCCATAAACTATGACACAGTATTGAATAATAATATGCAATGCTGAATTCACACAGATCAGCAGAGGAATGTATAATTTATGTGGGTCATTTAGTAATTGTCAGAAGCCATTTTTTTGTGCTGAAAGTAAGCATTGTAACAACTTTTAAGATTAAAAATCTTTGAAGCGACAACATTGAAAAAGTTTCTGAAGACAATCAATTTGATAAAGAGCAGAATTAATGAAACTTAAACTTGGGGTTTCTCTGTCTTTCCTCTGTGGACTCTGATGTCTGATAAAGAGTGAGCCTCTCAGCACTTCTATCTACAAGGGGGCCTGTTCTCCTAAGTTTTGTAGGAATTTAGGAGCTAAGAGGTTTCCATAGTTTTGTTAAAAGGGGTTGAAATTGAGCAAGCTCAAAACATGCACACACAATAGGACTACATAGATCTTATTTCCTTCAGAAATCTAGGTATAGAAAAACAGGATATGAAAGTAAAACATACCTTTAGAAGAAAGGTGGAAAATCATGAGGAGAAACTCAACATCTTGATTCTGGGAAAAGAAAATATTACTTAAAAAGGGGGGAAAAGCAAAACAAAACAAAAATAAAAATTAAACAGAAGCAACCATTATTGTGCCCAGAGTAACTTCAACCATATCATGGCAGTGTGGCAAAAGAGAGGTATCTACATACATTGAAAGCTGATATGTTTTAAACTACACTTTGTCGAAGAGTTTGATAAGCAAACTGGGAAGAAGAGAATGGGGAATTTACAGTACCCCTTGGGGTTTCCATTACCTGGAATGGCTTTTTTGCATCCCATTTATTTTTGCTTTGTTTTGAAACAATGAAAGCTCTTGAAGGCCTACTAAGAAATGCAGCCATCAGAGTATTTTTTGTATGCCATGAGTATTTTGTATGCTATTGAGTATGTTTCAAGATAACAATGGCAAAAAGTACCTCTCACCATGACAGGCATCCATGAAATGCAGAAATAAATAAGACAGCACACTATCAGCAATTACAAATACAAAAATGTGCCATGTCTCACTGTGATACAAAGGGTCAGGGATCAACAGAAGTCATAAAAATTCTTGTTGATTTTGTCAATTTAGTGGTAGGTGGTAAAGCAAAAAAATAATTTGGGGTGGGAAATAGATACATTTATATAACTGTATATCTAGCATATCATATCAAAATGTAACATTACGTCTCTATTTTACTCTCTACAATAAATTAGAAATTCACTTTCTGAAGAAAAGTTGTGGTATTTACAGAAATAAAATTGTGAGTGACACACACAAAAAAAGAAAGATGTTTGTGTGATGAAATACAGTTTTAAGGAACATGAATCAGGGCAATAGCTCATTTTTCTTGCCATTTCTTTTACACATTAGTCACTGCCACAAGGTTTTCATCCCCACGAATTACATCCCCCCAAATCAGTACACTGAATCACAGATCTTTCTGATTTTATTTAGCTGCCCCATGATCATTTGATTTTCTCCATTCAAGTAAAAAACAGATCTGTGATCCATCTGTTAAGTTATAGACCATAAGTTCCCATCTGTCATCCATGGACCAGTGGTAGTCCCTGGAGCACTCTCTGTCTGTCTGCAGAGAGTTGGCTGCTCTTCTGGCGCTGCCTTCTCCTCATCTCCAGCTGTTAAATCACATTAAAAGATGGGTTAAAAAAATGTAGAAGTAAAAAAAGTGAATAACAATACTTTTCCCTGTAAACAATTGCTTTAGCAGCCAAAGGGATGTTATTCAATTGTGAATGCACAGGGAAGAACCTCAGAGATATCTGCCTTTCTCAGAGACAGCTTCAAGCACCCAGATCCCTGCCAGAATCTGCAGCAAGGGCTGAGGTGCTCCTCCAGAAACTCAGGGCCCATGTTCAAGGGTCACACCATTAACTGATTCACTGCTTCAACAGAAATATCTACCACTTCAGGGAAGAAAGAGCTGGTTTCCCTTGAATAAGCCGGATCGGTTGCTTCCCCTTCAGCTGTTCATCTGGTCCTGCACCCGAAGCACCAGCCCAGGCCACAGCTGAGCAGTCTTGTGACAACTCTCCCATTTCCAGAGTTTACACCCTGGGGCACAAAACGTCATTTTTGTTTACTTCAATCTGTTAAACTGACGCAGTTCAGTAATTGCTACAGATTACACTCCTGGAGATGAGGAACTAGTGTTGCATTTCAGTCATTCCAGTTCATTCTGACCCCATGCACAAGATGATTTTGCCAAGTAGCTACTACTCATTATGTTGTCTGACAGGCCACAGTGTGGCCACAGCAGCAGTGGTTCCTGTCCCCTTATCCCCTAACCCCACCTGCCCAAGGCTCCCAATCCCACCCACACCACGTGAACGTGTTCTCCAACCCCCTCAGTCACAGCCCAGCATGTGAGTCACTTTGCCATCAGTTCTGGTTTGTTTTAAAATAGCTTAGACCTTTGCATGCCCAATCCTCAATAGATGATCTGCTGGGGTAACTTCTTCAGCTATCACACCAACACCTGACTGAGATCTTGAATGCAATAATACAATCCCATTCTATCTCACAGGTCCTTGAGCCCATCCTTTCCTTCAGCCAACACCCTCCAGGCTGCACACAATACTGCCATTACAGATTAGGCTGGAAACTGAGGATGCAAGAACATCTTAACCAATCAATATTTAATTTCACCTAAGAGTACCTGAAGGGAAGATGGCTGTTGCAGTGGATCTGTTATCAGATTTTACTCATATTTAACTCAGTGACATTTCCCATTTCAATGTGTGCCAAAATACCTTAAAGGGTTCCTGTGCACCGTGCCAAAGAAATATAGGCAAGAGCCTCTGGCAAAGGCAAGATTTAGGTGTTTGTGGAGTTGGTACATGATGTTTGTTCTCCTCTGCACAAGAGAGACTGACACATATGGGTAACCCCTGCAGTCTGCTGCCTGAATCTATTCAGGACAGCAAAAGTATTTCTGTGGCCAACAGCACACCACAGAGTACTGTTGCTGACAGCCATCACGACTTCTAACAGCCCAGCACCAATTTACTGCTGGGTCTGGTGGGGAGCATCCTCACATGAACACTTGGGACAGGGATTCAGCTCATACATGTGGATTAACACAGAGTTCTGCTGGCAGTCCTCACAGCAGCAGTGTGTCTAAAAACAGGCTGGTGTGGGAATACTCTGACACAAAGTACAACACCCCTTACTTAACTACTCCCAAAAGTGCTATTTCAAACCTGACCTTCTCATTCTTTGAGCACACATGCATTCACTTACTGCCTAGTAAACCCAGGCCTACTGATTATATTTGAATTACAATATGAGTGGAGATGAATATGGTTGTAGGCATACACAGCAATATCTTCTTGGGTTCCACTGCTCCAGGCTCAAGGTTCTTTGGCCACTTCAAACTCAGCATGTGTTTTAGTACTTTATACAGCTTGATTCTGGATTTATGGGAGCCCAGATTATTCCATACACTAAATATGTTGAGCAATTGGCAGCCGGTGCCCTCAGTGTCTCTCAGTTATTCGCTTGGAACAAAAGGCTGTGCTCTTCCTGGGATTTATGCTTTACTAGCCTGGAATTAGCTTTTTGCCAGGCCCTAAAGCCCAAATCTGATTTCATCCAAACTTTGGGAGGGATGGATCTGGCCCTAAGCCCTTTATTTCAAGGCCATCTTTAATCTAGAGCTAGCAAAGACTTGGGAGTTTTTATGTCAGTTCCCTGCTTTCTCATCAACTAATGGAACAAAAAAAAGGAAAAACTATCTGGGAGCTAGGAATATCACCTTTGCTTTCTTTCATAAATAGATGATGAGCCAAATCAGGCTGTGAATGATAAACAACTGTTTTAAATAGATAAGAAGCAAATAGGCAAAGAGAAAATAAGGTTATTAAGGGATAATACTGGGAAACTGAGTGACAGATGATTATCTGAACTTCATTTAATTTCAAATTCAGCATTTCTTTTATACTCACTCCTATAATTTTTCTTTTCCCTTTTGTTCACATTCACTTTCTGGGGAAAAGAAACGTAGAGTCAAAATACAGAATTTATCATCATCTAAAGAAAAAATTAAATTACTCACAAAAAAAATTAATACCTTGCCACAGGTCTCCAGGATTACATGTAGGGGCTTTCATGGAGAAGCCAGCAGTGGCTGATACAGGAACAGTTCAGTGCAGTTGGTAAGTACTTCCCTGTCTGCCTACTTTTGAGACTTGCTCTGGCTCTGTTCTCTGCTGCTCAGGAACATGGGCAGAGCTAACATGTGGCTTTCTATCCTAACAATGCAGGCATCACTTCAGAAACTTTTGATTGAAAACATAAATGTAAAGATAAAAAGTCTCACTTTGATTTTGTTTTTTTTTTCTTTTTTCAGTAAGAGGAAACTTACTTGTGAGACATATCGGGTTCATTTTGCTCTTCATTTCCCTCAGAATAAACAGGAAATTTGATTAACTGAGATTGTCTTAGCTTCATAGGCTTTGTTAGTGAGATCCTCTTTCATACTCATACACAGGAAGGGCTAAATGCTCTTCTGGATAGTCTTGCTAGTTTCTGGACGCAGGGGCATGTCAGAATCCAGGACATCCCTCTGGGTGCCCTGGGTGATCCAAGACGCTGGCAAGGGTCCAGAAACAAGCCACGAGAGTTTGATTAGAATAATGTTAATTTATCACCGGGTGTAGATGTAGAATTTAGGGGTCTAATGGAGGTTCAAGAAGGCAAGATGGAGGAATCTGGGCGTGTCCCTGTCCTTCTGCTTCTTCTTCTTGCCCTCCATCTTCTGCTGTGGTGGTGGCACTTTTAGATTGGATTAGAGTAGAAGTAAACAGTTTAATAAAGGTGATGGGTATTGGTATAATATTGTAAACATAGAACACGTAGTACATAGTATAAGAGATAGCAACCGCCCAGGAGGCGTTCAGACAGCCTTGGGAAGCGGTGTAGGTACCATCTACGCCAGCTGAAGAGAAAATGTTTAGGTACACGATAGAATAAACAACTTTGATAAGAAACCAATGCATCCTGACTCCTTCTTCTGGCATCGGGCTTGGGAAGAAAAGAAACATCCACAATCTCAGAAGGCTATCAAGCCCAGAAGATCCGAGAGGGGCAGAAGGAAGAGAGGACTGAATGTGCACCAAAATCCATGGAAGGAGCAGCAATGTGCCTCTCATGTGGAAGTTGTCTATTTTAAAACTGCTGACCTGCAGCTCCATAACTCTGTTATACACCACTCCTAAAAGAGCTGACACCACATCTTCATTCAGTTCTCTCTCCTCTACATTTGGAGACCCCAAAACCATCACGTAGCTTCTATTCAAAAGTACAGACCACCTTTGCTCTAAATTTTATCACCTTGAGCAAGAAGAAATCCTTATTCTCCCATCCTCCCTACTACCCTCACCTTACTCGACAGTGTTTGTCTGTTCAGGGATGAGTAGCTTACAAGCTCTTTCAATAAAGTATTCAGCAGTTTTCTTATGCATGGTTTCATTCACTTGGCAGTTTTACAGCTGCTAATGCTACTGTGGATACCATCCTTTTAAATAATGCCTGAAACTATTGTCATTTTACCCTCAGAAAGTAGCAAGGTTATGTAGTTCTACTGGTTTGTACATGAATACACCATTCTTTAACCAAAAAGGGTCATTATATTGTTTTAAATAGTTTTTAATCCCAGCAATAAGGAAAGTATAAAAAAAATTCCAGCTTTGATACTAAATTAAGGCAAAAGACGCCTGCAATAGTATCTATGATTTTATGTGCATAGGGCATACAAAGTGATAAAATAAGCATCACTTTAGTGCTGATACTTTTCATCAAAAGAATAACTCAATACAGAATGACATCAGCATTCTAACTAAGATTTCTTCATTGGGTTTTGGCAAAACATCAAAGAAATTCTATGAACTGATTTTTCATTCTATTAAGTTAAGGTACCCAAGAAACATCTTATGAATTTTCAGATAAGATATTAGCTAGTGGGAAGTGTAGGACAGACATAGATAAACTTAATCATTGACCAGCACCATGGAAAACAACTTTTTCTTTGCGGAAATTCAGACTACTAATAACCTTTAAAAATATTCAGCCAATCAGGTTGTAAAGAATATCAGCAGGGTTTTATTGAAATTAATCTAAAAACTCGTTAGTTTTTAGTTTTGTGAGGGGGCTGCTGTTTTATATTCATTCAGAGGAGATATTTTGCTAAATGTTATTTGATTTTTTTTTAACTGTGTAACTGGTCTCAAATTTAGCTAAATTCTACATGACTCTAGGCAAGTAGTCCCTGCTGTAATGCAGCAGAAGGAGCTGGATAAAAGCAGGAGAAGAGGCCTTCAGGGAATGCTGCTGCAAATCAGGGGAAATACATGTAGCTTTCCATGAGTTAAAACTCTGTGAATTTATGTACTAAATTAATTCCAACACAACCACAACTCTGCAGATAAGAATATAATATAGACTCTTTCTACTTAAAACTTGCTTCATCCTATCTCTTGGGAGTAACACTTATAAGAAAGTCCCCTAGCATTATTTCACTGGTACAGCTTTACTGAGTTAGTTCATTGAAATACAAAGCAGGCTAAATTTAACTTCATTTGCCTTCTAGAAATTGTAGCAGTTGTGCTCTTTGGAGAACCCTTTACATTTACACCAAATTCTTTGGAAGTTAGAGAAAGAGAAAAAGAGATCGCATGTCCTCAGAGTGGAACTACAGAATAGAATCAAACCTGGATTTGAGCTTACGTCTTTCTATAGTGAAAAAAATAAATGGACCACCACCATGTCTGTCAGAACCCATCAAGTGGAACGCAGCACCAATGTAAAGCAGAACAGCTGCTGCTGACAAACAGCAGCAAAGAAATTCTGTTGTGAGGATAAAGTAAATCTAAAAAAAAAAAAAGGGGGCAAGCAAGCTGATGTGAACAGCCTGCTGTTCATTATCCTCTTGAGAAATATGTTCAGAGCATCATACTGCCAGAGATATTGAAGAATCAGTAATGCTTTGACATGTCTCTACATTATTCTGCTTACAAAACAAGCACTGTTCTTACTTCCAGTGAAGCTTGGAATTACATTTCCAATTATTCACTTTGCCTACCAGAGAACAATAAGGTGAAAGCTTATTTCTATAAAGCTTGTGCAGAACTGGTATCTAGTGTAAAACGAAATCATGTAACTACACTGTTATTTGTGCTATGGTGCTACATTGTCTATCAAGTACAGCTACAGTAATGCAAAGAAAACCAATCCATCTCTATAGTTAATTAATATAGCAAAAATCTAATCTGCACATTTTGGTATGCATTTTACTTTTACCCTAGAATGTCTTTGTAAAACAAGCGTGCATCTGAGCTGATAAGAAAAACAAGCTTGCATTAACTTGTATTGGATAGATGTGTTCCAAAGACCCGAGCCAAGGTATGGAGCAGGAGCACTGCTCATACACATCTCAATGTGGCTGGAAGCAATGGGGGTGATGGTGACAGCAGCATAGAACAGAGGGAACGTTACTGGGCCTGAGTGATGCTTTCTTGTACACATAAAATGTGTTCAGCAGTCTTTAAAAATATCTCAGCCTAAAAGAAGTAAAAGATGTCTTCAACTTCTAAGCATATAAGCAAGTACTTCAGAAAGTGGATAAACAGTTCCATGAGTATATGCTGTCAGATACATGCACAACTTTCCCCCTGGACTCCTGAAACAGCTATAATATTTCTTCCCAATCTTCAAACACATGATTTCTTTAGGCAAGCAAGAAAGCCAAAACTAATGAAAACATCCCTATAAATGTTATAGGAGGAAAACTTCACTATATAAATCCATGGTCCATCCATATCATGAAAACAACACAGTTCTGATCTCCTCATCTTTAAGAAATATGCTGAACAGGAAAACTTTCAGAGCAGGGCAGGAAGGGGAATCAGGTTCAAGACCAGTTTCTCTGTGAGGAATTGCTTTGTAAACCACTGTGTTTCCATTTGGGAAAGGAAATACTGATGGAGATACAAAAGAAAGCTGCAGAATCAGTGATCTGGAAAGAGTGAAGAGGATTCAACTGTTCACTGCCTCTTCTCATATCAGAAGTACAAATGAAGCTACTAGGAATCATCTCAATAAAAGATTTGGATTAGGGGAAGCTGGTGGTCACTCACATATGGAGTAGCAGATCTGCAGAGCTCCCAAGAGATGACCCTGTGAACACAAAAAACTGATGGACTTGGCAGGGAAGCTCCTCATATGAGAGGAGTCATTTTTTGTGGGGCACACAGGAACCAATCCAGCTCAGGAGGTGCCCACGCTGAAATAACTAAATGCTAAGAAAATATATGAGGGAAATATTACAAATTCTTGGCCTGCTCTTGCACTTTCCTCGACAGTGATGTAGCTTAATACTTATGGACACAGAGGAATACTGGATTTTGAACTAAATGGGTTGTTGATCTAAACCAGGATAGCTCATTTTATTAAGGATGAGAGAAGGAAAATGGATTTTTTCAAGAGGAAAAAAATATCAAAAAATTTGCTTGATTTATGATCATGAATTCTTGTGCTTCACTTTAATGAAGAGAAAATGTATCAGTATCTATCCAGACTCCTGCTCATTTCTCACTTTTTCTTTTTTTTTTTTTTTCCATCAAAATGTCACCAGTATTCAGGTTAAACACACTTCTAGTTCAGAAAACCAACATTTCACAACCACATCTTATCTTCAGCTCCTATTGATTTCAAGGGCTCAGCAGTCTTGAAATTCTGACTATAGGATTGCAGAGGTAGGGAGGTAATCGAGTTAGTTTCTACAAATGTACTAGGAAAAGATTAATTACAAATATTGTCACAAAATAGGAGTTACTTCATCATTAATCTCTACAAACTTCAAGTGTTTTCTGGCTACCCTCCAAAGAGTATGTTGTGATCTTGCACTTTGAGAGCCATTCTCAAAACCATTCTCTGGGATTGTTTCCTTTCTGTCAAAAGGGTGGCTTGGGAGCACACAAGATTGCATATCCCAGGCTATAAGACAGATGAATTGCTCAGAACAATGAAGTTCATTTCCTGAGAGGGTTTTGTTCAATTTAAAGAAGTATTGATAAGCTTTCTGCATTTTTCAGCTTTCGATAAATCCTATAAATATCATTTTTAGTATTTAAGTAGCAAAAACTGTGCTTAGGATCTTTCAATCTGACAATAGTGTAAAATGATTGTGTAGAATATTAACTACTTGGAATAAAATCATTAATTGTCTTGTTAGCAAGATAGCTATCAGCTACCTGGACATGATGCCAGTGGATTGGCAAAAAAGAGAGCTTTCAATGGGCTGGGGAGAAAGAAAGAAGAGAAATAGTCAGGCTCTGTTCTAATTGCTTCAGTATTAAAATAACTGCAAAGGGAGATGAGCATGAGTCATTTTCTTTGGGGCCAAATTTTTCTAATTTTGAGTCACGTTGAGCAATACTATGCTGCATGTGTGGCTCTGCAGAAATCAATGCAATTCTTATCAAACATTATTCAGTGTTAATCAGAATACCTGCAACTGGCTTGTAGAGTTTGAGAGTGAATTTTGAAATGAGCTTGGGATGAAGAAATAGATCATGGCATGGATAGAAGCCTTTTCTCCTTTCAGTGGCATCTCCTGGCATCAGAGAGGGTTCATATCTAATTCCTAACTTTGTGTTTGCTTTCTAAACTTGCAGATTATCTCTCAAGTTTTCATGCAATTTAGATCATCTTTCAGAAACAGCAATCCCACCTCTTGCCCTAAGAGAGAGGCACTGACAAACTTGATTTTAAGAAATTTTGGGAGAGGTGAAATGTTGAAGGGGGAAGTTAATCACTTTTTAAGGGAAACTTGCATCTCTGAACTGTCAAGTATTTGCAATTCCCAATGTTGTTGGAGGGAAAAAAATCCCCCAACATTGGTTATTTGATTTATCATAAATATTTGTTGACGTTCCTGTTCATGCTAGAGACAGGGAGACTCTTCCTTCAGGTAAGAGCTGAAATAATTGTAGATTCAATAGAAAACTAAGTAACATTTACCATTAAAAAAGTAGCTAACATTTGTCAATGTGACAAAGGAGTTATGTCAAAAAGGTCTGATTTCCTTCTTTAAGATAACAACATTGATAAAGATCAGTGCTGGAATGATGTGTCCACTTCTGGGATCAATGTCCTCTAAAGGCATTAAGAAAACAGAGAGACTACAAGAACTATTTGAGAATTGGACAAAATCCTTTACTGTGACAGACCAGACAAGACAGACCTTAATAACTCATTTGAAAAAGTACATTTAGAAAAGATCTGATTATAGTGCATAAATACTACTCTGGAAAGAAAACATCAGACAGGAAAGGCTGCGTAATATGCAGAAGGAAGATTACAAGGATCAAGAGCTGAACCCTAAGCAAAATTAATCTATATTAAAAATCAGGCATCACTACTCAATTATGGAGAGGTTAATTACTGGAAAAAACCTTTGAAAATAATCTGAGCACTCTACCCCATTGGATACCATTACAGCAACATGCTTCTTCTAAAGCCAAGGTGTTGCCTTGTAGCAGGGTAACTGGATGGAGTAAACTGACCTATGATGATAAGCCTTAGTAGTCAATTTTGGTCTTAAAATCAGCAGTAAGTAAGAAGAATAAAAATTTAGAAAGCTGAAAAATTTGCTTAATAATTGCTCTGCAGACTTCATGGAATCCCCACTCACCTGTACAAGTACTGCTACTGAATACCACAGTACTTAGGTGCAAAGTCATAGCCCAAAGGGAATTCTGCTGTAGTAATCCACAGCAGAAAAAAACAAACAAAAATTTTTCAGTTGTCTTTATGCTCGAAGAAAATGTAAACAAGTTCCCAGGCATTTTGCAGTGCTCACCTTCAGAATAAAAGAATAAATTAAAAAATTAAATAACTTGCATCTTAAAGTCCTTTCAATGAATTGATGGTTCTTGATGGATGTACACAGGAGTGGAAAGTACTTCATAAAAATCTGAGTCTTTCTAAAACTCAGGGAATGGAAAGAGGAAATTAAAATAGACAGCTTTGACTTCATGTGACAAGATGCAAAAGGAAATGGCATGGAAAGTCATTTCACAAATCCCAGATTTAACACTTGAGGTTTTTAATGAAGTTGTGTCCAGTTTCATTTGAACAAGACAACAAATATGCACTATTTTCATGGAATTTACTGGAGGGAAGTGATTCAAGAAGATACTTATTAGACCTTACATTGATTTATATAATGATTATCTGAAAATAATAATTTCTATGCTTGTGATAGCTTTAAATGTCATAAATGGGACCTTTTATTATTGTTAAAATTAATCCTTCCTGATATCTATGGTAAGAGGACATTGGGTGTTTTTCTTCTTTTATAACTATCATACCTCATTTTTAAAATATATCACTCTTCATCATCTGGCAACAAAAAATAGGATGTCTTTGCTTTTCAGGGCAGAAGAATGACAGTTGGACTTAAAAGAGAAGCTAACATTTGTATTTTGTATTTCACAATGAAAAGGACTTATTGAGCACGGCTTTAGCCCCATTTATTTAGCAGCTGCAAAGGCTTTGTCTCTTTAAAAGCCAGCTAGTATGAACTCATTCTTGGGTACATGGGATTCAAATAAAAATGTAAGAACTCAGTCCTTGGTTTAATACCTCTTTCATTAAAAAGTAATGTTAAGTATCTTTATGTATATTGAATAAAGATAATGATGGCAAAAAGCATTAGCAGAACACAGGGACATGTGCGCTGCTTCTTCAGGGAGCAGTACACAACAGACAGACACAGGTTGCTCACACATAGGAGCACCACTTCACCCATGGACTGCATTTCAGAGTGAGGAAGTAATTGCCATGCCTGCAACACTACACAGCACAGAACTGGATTGGAATTTCTGGCATATTTGCCATAAACTACTAAAAACTATGAAAACTGAATAAAAGTTGGATGAAGCCTAAATCCTTCATTAATTAGAGATGATGAAGATGTTCCTCAGCCACAGAACTTCTCAAAAGCATAATAATGACCATTCAAAATGCTTTAATCTCTGGGTGTTTCTGCACTTCCTTTGTGCCTGCAAGCTGCTGTGCATAGATGAACATTGTTTGGCTATCATTTCCTTCTGAGCTTCCTAGTAAGTTGTGGACAGAATCCTCTGCCATTTCAGCACTCCAGCTTGCAAGAAGGTTCTCTGGTGTTGGCTCAATAGTGGCTGTTCGACTAAACAGCCTGAGCAAGTTGTGGCTTTTGTAACTTTGTCAGTGGCCCATTTATTCCAGCACAGTTCCATGCCAGCAGGACTGAAGAGATGCTTTCTTTCCTACATCTTTAGACGAGACAGGCAATGCCATATTGCAGACTTCCAGGACTGCATGCTATACTGCAGACTTCCAGGACTGCATTTTATTTAAAGACCCACGCATGATGAATAAACATAGATTTTTATCCCTTGAAAGTCAAGTTTAAAATAAGAATAATCAACATATTTCTGTGACCGAGATTTTTATTGTTAGGCAAGAATTAACAAGATGATGTGCTGCCTAGATCTGGGTTACTTCCCAAAGTTTGTTTCCATATTGACCGATTTACTATACAAAATATGCTTTTCAGTTTAAGGAGTAAATACAACAGGCTGTGATGTGCAGTCTGAAATGGAGGAAAACTATCCTTTGTGCAAGTAGTCCTACCTTATCAAATCTGTCTTGCCATAAACCAAGATGCGGGGATTGATGGATGAGAAATAATTTACTGCTGAGATAACCTTAGCCTGACTGAGCCTTGCAAACTGCAGTTCCAAATTATTTATAAGACATTACAGAGTTTGTCTTGGATTTGACAAATGTAGACATGTTAGGCAAAGGTCTAAATGCTATAACTGAAATCTGTAATCACATATATTTATTTTTTGCTTCATCTGTTTTGCAACCTGCTGCCTCTCTGCTGCTTCTCTGAAAATGGACAAGTTTAAAAATTGTGTTATGAAAAGTTTATATTTTCTGTCTTCTGTCCCTGAATAGTAAAATACATCATTGTCTAATCAAAATTTCATATCCATGATGCTACCAACATTTTCTTAAACATAGCTCTTTTATTCATAAACAATTCCAGTGACAGTTAACATTTTCTGATCATTATCTGCCATTACCTACATGTTTCAAACTTGTTTACAGATTTGCTTTTGAAACTCCAAGAAATGAAATAAGATTTTTCCCTATCAACACAAAGCATGAGGAGTCATCTGTAAGAGAAGCAGTAAAGCTGGAGCGTGACAGAGTAAAACTCAAGCAACAGAGGGATATTGATGGCTTTAAAATAAATAGAAGTACCTATTTAAATATGAAAAATTGCTTTGCTTATTTATATATTTATAATAAATATGCAACAGCACTTTAGCTGAATTAAAATTCAGCAGAATCTGTAGCACATGTGTTTTGCACACAAGACAATAAAAGTCCTTGAAATCTATGCACATCAACACTTAAAAATGTGGCCACATAAACTGTTCTGTCAGCAAAGGAGTTCGTTGTCTATTCTATTATGCTGTTTGAGATGCAGTAATGTGAATGTTAAATGGGAAATGTCATTCAAGAGGACACAGAAATAGGAATCACAAAGTTCTGATCTTCTCACTACTTGTGAAGCCACAAACCTGAGATAAAGAAATGTCAAATTTTTGCAAATGTCACCCTTGAAAGGTTTAGTAATCTGTAGTCACTCTTCAGGTAAAGGCTTCACCTCCCCCATATTTTTAAAGACATTAGAGAAAATTGACAAAGTGACATCAGAAAAGTTCAAAGCATATAAGAATACGCAGAAGAAATTAATGCTATATGAAAAAATTCTAAATAGTTGATTCGGAAGAAAGCAATTCAAGTAACACAGCATCAAAAGGAATTACATCCATCCCTAAACCACATAGAGAGTAATGTCACTGCAAGAATAAGACTGACTAAATCAAAGGCTTTGATGGGAGTAGTACAGACATTAAAAATTATCAAAATTGTAGTGAATTTTAAAAGAAATATTTTTTTTGGTTCTGTAAAATTTGCCTTTGCAAATAGTAACAGAATTATCAAGTTTTTCAAGGCCTCTCTTCAATGTATAGATATTTATGAGTTTATAGGTACATTCTTATTGAAATAAACTGTTCACCAAAGCATCAAAATAAGAATTAAAATGACCTTTCCTAAACATTCATACTGCACTGATATAGTGCTCCCCACTGCATAATTAAATCAACTGAATGAAACTTAAGCTAGCTATAGGGGTGCCACCACTTACCTCATATGCAGTTTAATTTGGGGGAATGATTATTATCTTAAAAGGTTTTCCTGAAAAGTACATCAGACGTTAGCTCAGTTTAATGTCAGTGCTCACCATCCTGTATCTCTCTTCCTTTTTTCTGGTGTTTTTTCTTTACAATAAAGCAGTTATAAATCATTGTCTGCAATGGAATTAAATCAAATGATGCATAACAAGTAAAAAGATCAGTGCCATAAAAACTGGCAGACTGGAAAAATATTAACGTGAGTACATGACACATAGACAAGAAAAAGTAGTTTTGAACTTCATCAAGAATACAAAATATGGCATCACTGTAGCTACATGGATTTGGACCAGCCAAGATACTGGCAGTAATTTCTAAAGGGTGACACTTCGTACTCCTCAGCCATGAAAGATTCCTCATGGGACTGAGACAACAGATCTTAATTGTTAGGTAGAGATTAAGTAAGATTACCCAAGGAGATTGCTCTGAACAGGCAGGGAAAGGTGGAGTGCTGAAAATCTCTCATTGTTTCATGTACTATTTTATTAAAGAGTGAGTTAAATGTTGATATTTGGGATCCACTCAAGATAGCCAGAAGATTACCTGTAGCTCTTTCCTTACACTCAAAAGAAAAAAAAAAAAAAAAAGCAGAACAAAAAGGAGCAACTTGGAGAGTAAATATAAGCAGAAGTACTATTGCCATGAGTTTCTTTTCTGTACTGTAATTTCTATCTGTTTTAATATGATATTTGAGAAGCAATGATCCATAAAAGTAGCAATTATTTAATACTTAGATCACTGCACTTCAGATACTATTCCCCCACAACTTCTGTATGTTCTGATTTGTAGCTCAGGTAACTGCAAAAAAGACATTAATCACAACTCAGACAAAGTGAAGAGTTTCTTTTCATGAGATCAAGGAAGGAGTACATGGTTAAAACCAAACCTCTGTTTTTATTCAGCGTCCTGGAACTAAATATCATACAGTCACACAGAAAATAGCCATAAACCTCCGCAAAAGTTAAATTAAGAGTTTTACAGAACTACATTAATTCTGTCTTTGCAAAGTGCATTAGAAAATACCAGATTCTGTTTGATTACAGTTTTCTTTCAAATGAAAAGGTTTACAGGAATGTTCTCATCCTGTAAAAATATATGTGTTACTCACTTCTGTGTGTACATAGTGGACATTACTGGATTCTGAACATTCATTGTGGTAGCCTTATGACAAAACTCCAAGTTATAATTTAATTAAACTCTTTACTGGAAACATTACTGAGAGGTAAAGTCACCACCTTTCTTTGAACTTCATATCACTCCATATTACTTACATTTAATTTAGCATTTGTTTTCCATAAACAAAAACTAATGGATCCATATCTGATTAATTTAAAATGTACTTACCTTTAAAGAATTAAAACTTACATCTCTCTTCATTGTTCTCAACTCATTTTGTAGAGTATCTGGAATGCATCAGATTACATACAGGTTCCTTTGAAGATATGCAATAAAACTACTGTATTGTACTGTGAAATATTCTCATAAACCATACCTAAGACATAGATGTCAAATAAACTAACTCTGAATTGCCCTGCCTTTTGCTTTCATTTTTTTCCTTATTAGCTTACTGACCATAATAATCTATAAAGGGTCCCTAAATCATAAGTTTTCAATTAGAATTCTGTTGTCTAACTTTTTGATGAAAACTTTGCAGGTGTAAAATAGAAAGAGCACACTCCTGTGAATCATAGGAGGGCAAGCAGATAACTTGTAGGACAAAGGAAGGTGTGATTTGAACCCAAAACACTGAGACTCAGAAACAAGTGCAGTTCATCACTGTTAAACAGTCAAACCAGTCTCAAAGCAACAACCCTGGATTTCAAACTTCGGTTATCTTCACATGGAGCACATTTTTAGTTAAGGGACTGGTAATTATTTTCTTGGACTCAAGTGCACACTTAGACTGGGGAATCACTTCTCCAAAGTACCTTTCAACAGCTCATGAAAAGGATAACACAAATATGGATATCAGACTAAACCTCATAATGGGTGGAAGATTTTCACCATAAGATTAAATAATAGGCAAGATTGAAAAACGTGATTGAGCCTTACATTTTCACCCATCTCTGTTTTCTATTGCTACAGCTATTTTTTTTTTTTAATGAGAAGTATTCAAAGGAGATTTTCATCTGGCCATGGCATACCACACCACACTCCCAGAAGACAGGGAGATCCACCTGGGACACAGAGAACCTGGAGGTCATCAAATATCCAGAAGACTAAAGGAAACTGCAGACAAGATAAAGCAGAAATCACTGGAACTGTATGTGTCTAATAGACCTCCACAAAAACTATATTTTGAAAGACTTGGAAATTACATAAATGAGGCATTTTCTCCGATATTTTTCTTCATGAGCTCTAACTTTGTTACATTTCACTGATTCATAGTTATGGTTTGCTGATTTGTAGTTAGTTTGCTTCACAAATCCTTTCACTAGGCTTAGATGCAAGTCTGCAACTCTTCTGAGTTCATTTATGGTCTTAACAGAACTAGAAGCTCAACTGCTGAGTGCTGTCAGAGTCTCCATCATTCTCCTAACAAAAGCAGAAATGTACCATGGAGAAAAAAATTTGACATCTCACACATATTTAGAAGGCAACTGGCTTGCATATTCTGTCAGTGATAAAATATGTTCCCCTACTGGGAACCCCTCTACTTTCAGGTAATTCTATATGTTTCTGCAGTGCCTAAACAAGTAAAATCAATGGGCTAAGGCTCAAAACAACAGTGAAGTCTTCCATCTACAATATACATCCCATCTCCAAAGGGAAGCAAAGCACCTGTGAGATAATACACAGCTCTATCCCCAAGGGCTGAAGCCAGGAGCTGCACAACCAGATTAGTGACAGTGGTCAGCCTTGCCTAGAAGCTCCCTGACCTCTTTGAAAGATTTCCCACCTCCTCCTGTTGGTTTCCAATGGCATTTTTGATCAGCTGACCAGCAGTACACTGCTGCATTTTTAGAGAGTAGTCCTTATTTCAGTAAATGCTTTATGTCTAATTACAGTGTGCCATGATAAAACTCCACCTCATCCTGAAGATATGGTGAGGCAGAAAGGCAGTTATCAGGATGCTCTCAGAACCAGGTGCAGGGTCTGCCTCAGGCACTGATCAGCACTGCTGCCTGCAGAGAAGTGGCAAATGCACAGCAGGAAACAGCAGAAAAGACACAGAAATATAATCAGCTTGAGGAATGCTTAATGACATAAACTAGTCTAATCCCACAAAAACTTCACAACTGTGACTTGCAGTAGTCATTATCTATACTTAAGGTGCTGATGCACTTGAACAAGCTGAAATACAAATTATTACTGCTTAAAATACTTTAGTATTTCAACACTGTGAGAGTTGTATTATTTCATATTCTACATCTTTTTTTTCTGAGATCATAGCACACACCAGTCTCTTTACCTTTACCTACATAAGTCTGAACACATCAGCTGATTAAATCCTAGGGTACCACTGTAGACAAGGGATACTTCAAAGGAAGTTAAAATCCCTAAGCTAAAAGTCGGAAATACCTGATTTTTTAGTCCTGTCTTAGAGGAATAAACACTATACCTCGTATTTGAATTAGCACAATCAAAGGCTATGAAATGGCATCAACTGCTTTGTCTAGCAAAATGCTGCCAAGCTAGTCATTATCAGGTCCTAATTGGTAGCAGTTACTTTGCATTAGAGGGAAGAGGTGAATTGACCACTTTGAGGTGGCACAGAAAGCTTTTGCCAGGATAGACAGTGGTGGTTAGCTGTGTGGAAATGTTATTGTGAGCATTTTTATATTAAAAATATCATTGCGTTGTACCTCCACTTTAGCAGTGGCTGCCACCCTAATTTTTCAAGCTTTCAAACTGACAAAGGAAAAAAAAAGATATCATAATAACAAGGACATATAACAGTCAAAATGCAAGATGTCCCTTTGCAAGTCGTCTCAAAATAATCAAAACATCACATGTGTCATTTTCCTTTCTAGTGCACTGTCACTGCACCTACATTTTCACTCAATGTGGTGACTATTCTGCTTCCAAAGCCATTCGGGATCTTCCCAACTTCTCCTTAAATTCAATCTTCAGTCTTCAGATTAAACCTAGACCCCAGTCAAATTCAATCCTTCAACTTTCATGAAATATTTTCACCAGTTTGCTACAGCAAAAGCAAGAAGGACTCAGCTGGCTGAGGTCGCTTTTTAGTTTTTGAAGTGTTCAATTATGCAGCAGGAGAAATTAAATGACTTTCAAATATAAAGCAAGCAGCTTGGAAGGAAAGGAAAATAATCTGAGAAGGAAAAGGTCAGAGTTCCATTTCCAGGTTTTTTAATAGAAATGCAAAGCACAAAGAGGTACAAACAATGGCCAACAGAACAGGTCAAATATGTGTAAAATGAGGGAATGTGATGATAATTATTTTATTTCATTTTTAAATGCTCTTAGGATTCTTTTTATGTCAGCATCTTCTTCCCCTTCCTTGCTAAATAACTCGATAAATTGAACCTTTCCTTCCCTATGGAAAACAGTTTCTGGAACATAACTGGGGGCTCAATTTGAGTAAAACAGCTGAAAGTCATTTATCTTGAAAGAAAAGTTATGGACCTTTGATATGGTGCTTGTGAGAACCCTGTGTACCTTTCCCACTCAATGTTTTGCATGAACATCATCTGCTTATTATTTGCAATTCCATGGGGATTGCAACTGTGACAGTAGCTAATCTGGTGTGGACTCTACCTTCGATGAGCAAAAAGTTGCTTTTGCAGCTGAGGAATTCAGCCCACTGTTAGACTAAGCAATGTTGTAAGAGCACAAGAGGCTCGATGCTGCTTGCACAGCAGCAGCACGGCACGCTATGAGGCAGACAGACCCCCAGCATGAGCAAGGGAATTTCCAGCAGAGGTGTAACAAAATGAAGCATGTCCCTTATTGCTGTCCCAATCACCTCTGGGGGGTGCCTCCAGCAGAAGAGGAAGAGTACACACAGCCCTTTGCTGCTCCCTTCACGGCCCACAGACAGCAGGAGAGAGTTGGTACTCAGGCCCTGGTGGGAGTGGAAAGGAGAGAGCTCAGTGATCACCTGAAACCCCCTCCATGTTGTGCTGCTGGAAGTCACAGCAACCACCAACACTGTTTCAAGCTACATTTCTGAAGCACACAAAATATGGGAGTTTCAAGTCACCTCTGCCTGCCCTGCAGCACCATGCTATGCCCCACGAGGAGGAACCCAGCCAGCCTTTACTCTGCCTGCATGTGATGCATCAGGCTCTCCTCACAGCTCCAGTCTGCAAAAACAACTTGTTTTGGATGTTGTGCTAAAGTGTGAACACAGCACTCCCCAACTGGGCAATAAAATGCTAGCAATGAAAATGTAAGGCTGGACCTGGAAAAAAAGCTCCAAAATTCTGCTGCCTCAATGTGAATAATGAGAAAATAATTGAAACTCACGCTCCAAAACCATCATTTAGATTCTGTTTGTTTGCTTTTCTTAATATGACTAAAGTGATCAAAATCTCTCATTTACGATTTTCAGCTAATCCTTCCACATATGCATTAGACACTGCAATCCTTTTCATAGATGGAGTCTAATACTTCCTTTGTAATTCATGGATGAGTTTTCTTAATTGAAAAAATCAGGATAAATCGTTCCACTTATGTGGAGTAGTTATTGTCTTAAATCACTGTGTCTGGATTCCATCACAATTTATTCTGCTACTGAGCACCCTGTTTTCTTCCTATTTTATTGGAAATACCTCCCCAATGGCCTCTGTGGGAATGAGAGAAACAATGCTTTTATAACAACTACATTTAGGGGGTTTTTTTACAGTTTGTTCTATTCACTCTGCAGCACGTTGTATTTACAGCAGTTCAGGCCTGATCTCAGAAATCTTGTACATATTTATCTGTCTCCGAGAAACAGGAAAGGGTGTAAGAAAGTCAATCTCCATGTATTTCCACAGAACAGTATAAATTTCTTTGCTTCATTGTTACTTTGTCTGATACAATTCCAGGTAAATAAATGCACTAATAACTGCATTTGCTGCAGGCTTATACTGAATGCATGTCAAACTCTTTATTTCACTCAGATAAAGTAGCATGAAGCCTCCTCCCCCCGTACTCTACACGGCATCAACCACTAGGCGGCGACAGTAGCTGTCAGTGCTCTTTCCGTGAAAATATCACCTTATTGGCACCAAGATCTGCTCATGGTTTTGCCTTCTAAAAGAGGTGTAAATTGTTCAAAGGCAAAAATATTATTAATAAGAGCCAGCTTCATCTGAGACCCACAGTTTGGCATTCCAGTTCTTCATATAAGAGCATTCGACAGCTGTGAGCAGGAATGTCTGCATCATTGAGATCTTTCTTATTTTTTTTCTCATATCTTAAATGATACATCTAGACATCTATTGAGGAATATATAGATATCTGGGAAGCACTGGAACATGTCTGTCCTGTAAAGGTACATTTTAGGCAACGCATATCAACTGGAATTGACTACCTCTCTGCTTTATTACAGCTTCTCTCTGCTTACATTAGACATAATTTAATAAATTTATTTAAAAATAACAGTGCATGTCTTGTATATAGAGATTAATAACTCATGTCTTTTAATGATTTTGATTATATTTGGAATAAGAGAGTTGACCTGCAATGTCTTTCTTGGCTCTGAAAGCAGTTACGTATTTTCCCGCTAAAAATTAAGCCTGTTAAGGCTGAGCTAAATGGAACCTGACTGTTTGATCTTAAGAAATACTGTGACCTTTCACACTGAGCTGAAGAAAATAATCAACATGCTGCTCTACATTCCCTACTCTTCAATTCTATAAAAAAAGCCCTGTGTTGTGAGGAGGATTGCTTGAGGTGCTAAAATAATGTTTATTTCATATTTATATTATTTCATCTTCATTTAATGACTTTGTAGCAGCTTGATTAGCACGATGAGTATAGTTTGGAAAGGAAATCTGGTACAGCAGAAAAGATAACATTGTGAATTCTAAGAGAGATTTCATTTCTAACTCAGCTGCTCATTTTTTGCTACAATTCAGAAATTCATTCAGATTGTATTCTCAATCAGTAAAATGAAGATGATTTAATCTTGGCTTCACCTTGTTGTACCTTAAGTTTGGGAGTTGGACAAACCATAGGGCAACTGGGCCCCTGGCAATGCAAGCACTACTGTTGTAAAAACAGTTTTCTTTTGGCTGGTATATTTTGATGGCAGATAAAAACTGGTTGATGTCTGTGGTAATTCTGGATTATACAAACGCTAAAGCTTTTACCAATACCAGAACATTTTTACTATAACATTTGTAGCAAACAACAAGCTATTGTCTTTACTGCTGTGAAAAGTGTTCTCTTTCTCTTTCTGCCTCCATATTTCTTTGTTTCTCAGTTCACTATTGCAGAGGAAATATTACCCTCCATGCCTACAGTGAGTAATTTTCCTTACACAGTTTTTGCTCCATAGTATTTTGGCAAAATTTTCTAAAATTCTCTCCTTGTCACATCCTCTCTGAGCAACGAATACTTTCCCTATACAAAACAACTCAGACAGGGAATTACAGAGCTCTCATCTGCTGACACTGGGAAAAGTGAGCTCTTCAGGAAACATCCTCTACATCACTCTTTTCTTGTATCACACCCTCTGTGAATATCAGCATCTTTCAGGAGAAAGGAAAGGACTTTATGCAGCAGGCATTGTAGGAAAGGTTAAAACAACAGTCCAGCTGGGACTTTCTTCCCATTCTCCACCCTGTCAGGCCCTGGGGACCCCTTTACAACCTCCATAAGGATCTAGGATGAGGACCAGTGACAGAGAGGAACCAGCTAAAGATGCAAACGACAGATAGGGAGAAGCAGGTGAACCAAAGAGTCAGGGATATCTGTAGTACTTGCAACAGCCACAGCTGGATTTCTTCTGCCCAGTGCTGGCTGTACACAGATACCTCTGCTCTCTCTCTCACTTATTAAAAATGTCCTTGCAGATGTGCATTTTGCACTAGATCTTTTCCCACCTTTTCCCTGTTTCCCACCATCAGCCGAAAGGCTTATGAACAGTAAAATAACCCTCTTCACTAGTTCACTTCTACACAGAATTTACAAGCCTTTTATTTGGTCCTTTTACATGCTTTACTCTCACTTCATCCTTTATCTTTTCCTGTTATAATTTGTATTTTACCCACAGGGATTATCCGCACCTCTGTACACAGTGAGATTCTAACACTGGCTGGTTTTCATCATGAACAGATTAAGCACAGTGAGTGACATTAAACAGAGTGCTGAAGGCTGTGGCCGGCTGCGGAGCTGAGTGAGCCGGCTGAGCACAGATGCTCGTGTGCAGAATGATGAAAGCAGCAGCCTCTCAGCCCAGGGACATGGGATGTACGTTGCTGGAGGAACAGTCAGGACACTATTGGGCTCTCTGTCCTGTCACAGCGTGCTGACTATTAGAGTGCAAGCCAATAATTGATGGCAGAGCTGAGAGTCAGTAAGTGACCCAGAGGACTACTCTGATGATGTCCATCACAAAAAGCTCTGCTTGTACTGAACAACTTTACAGCGAAAGAGACATCAAATGTGTCACTCGTGGAGTTAGTCAGTGCTTCCCTAACCAACTCAGGAACAAACTTGAAAGCAGTCCTGCTGATTCAGTGGCATAGCAATTTGCTCATTGTTCCAAATGCAGATCTCTCACATGCTAACATAAATGTACCCACTGGGATGATTTTTAAAATGTCTACCTCTTCTCTTGAGGGCTTACTTACAAAGTTGGCTGATATTACTGCATAAACAGAGAGCCTGATTCTCTTCTCACATGCACTGGTTATAGGTAAGAGCAATGCCTTTAGCTTGAACAGATGTATTTCTGAAAATCCACACATGCATTTGAGCATCTTTAACCTGAGTCTGATAGCTGATGTAAAGACAAGGCAGCAAAAAATCATGGTTTCCATACAGTAATAGTACTGGATTTCCTCTTACTTCTAAAGGATAAAGATCTGGCTGTATCTCAGTGAGTGTGTGACATCAATGTAGTGCAGCATCAGGAAAGGCAAATGAGACCTGGGGGGGGTATAAATTGAGGTGTCTTCTTCCTCCAGGGAACATAATTACACATTATTGTCCTAATGAAATTTCAACTGACATACTGTGTTCTGTTCCCATCACTCATGCACAGAAATTATGAGCTCCAACCGTAGCAAATACAGAGCAGAACATTCACATGACATCTTAGGACAGACTGATGAAGAGCACAGCTTGTTCACTTCTGCAAAATGAAGACTAAAGAGACTAATCCCACCCCAGAAACACACCAGGGAAAATGCTCTTTTAACTGAAGAACAATGCTGGAAGAAAATCAAGTTAATATAGACCAGCTAGAAATAATTTGGGGCTGGAAGTAGAAGTTGGCATCTGACAGTCAAAGAAATGCAGCTGAGCATGGCTGGGGCAGAGCCCTCTACAGACAAGAGGTGTCAGAGATCATGTCATTGCTTTATGCCTGTTCCCCAAGATGTCAGTCGGAGCACAACAGTGAGCAGCCCTGGCTGCTGTGCTTGAGAACCTTGTAGAAGTGCTTGGAGGTTTGCCTCTCTCTGGTTCGTTCCTATTTGTGTTTTCTGGGCACCAAAATTGTGACAACAATGCAAATCTACCCATACTGGTGAATTCCAATAGTTTTGAATTAAAACCCTTGTCTGCTTCCTTGGTCTAATAAAATCTGCCTCCCCCAAACTGTTTTACACTTGAGGCTCAGGGAGGGAGGCAGAAGACGTGCAGCAAGAACTCTCAGCACCAGCAGCTTGGGGGTTCGGCGGAGTGGCAGAGAGGGAGGAAACAAAGAAGGAAAAAAGAATTAAAAACAAACAAAAAACCCACCCAACAAACAAAAAACTAGCGGAAAAAAACCAACTCCATACCAAAAATTCCCAAACCCAGTCCCACCCTCCGCGTTGTGCGAGGCTCTTTCGAGAACCTGCGCCCGCTGCCCCGGGGAGCGGGGTTACCTCCGAGGGGCTGCCGGCAGCCCTCACGCCCACCCCCGCATGACTCACGGGCTGTCTCATTCCCCGCCCGCCCCCGGTGAAAACTTCCCCCGCCAACTTTCCCGGGGCCGGTTCCCCGCTCCCCCCTCCCCGATGGCAGGGGCACACACACCCCCTCATCCCAAGCCCCGCTGGAGTCACGGACGGCGGGGCGGTGGTGCCGGGGGGGATGTCGTAGTCGCCGCGTCAGCGGGAGCCCGACGGCGATTGGGGGAGGCCGCCTTGTCCCCGCGGTCACGAATTATAAAGTGCCGCCGCCGCCGCCCGCACACGCTCCGCAGCGGCGCGCCCGGCCCCGGCAGCGGGCTCGGCTCGGCGCCCCCCGCGCCGCCCTCGCTGGAGCTGCCAGCGGGCCCGGCTGTGCCTGCCTCCCCCGGGGCTTCTCCGGACGCTGCTCGGGCTCGCTATAAATAATAGTGGCTCCGACGCCGAGGCTTCAGCGAGGCGCGGCTTCTTACTCGGCAACTCCCGGGAGCCCCGAGGGCAGCGTGTGTGTGTGTGAGTGAGTGAGTGAGTGAGCTGCTCTGCCCGCGGCCGGGACCGAGGGAGGGCCGGGGCGGCTCTGCCAGGGCTGGTGCCCGGCGTCGGGGAGGTTGCTCGGGGCGTCCCGGTGGGAAACCCTTCCCGGGAGGGGCCGGGATCCCGTCCGTGCCGCTCCGCGGTGCGTCTCTTCTCTCCCTGCCATGCCGGCTTTTGCAGGCAGGGAGGGATAAAGTGTTTGGAGACAAACACTTTCACCAGACGGGATCTTCTGGGCGCTTCATCCTCCGGGTCCGCTCCTGTTCCGAAGGCAAATCAGTTGCCTTCCAGCTGCCAAGCGCCTGCTTAGTTAAAGCTCCCGCTTACCTCGCAAGCGCGATCACCCCGGCTCTAAAAAGCGTGAGTTTAGCGGAGTTGGTTTGAACCCTTTCACGCCGCCTTTCCCTGCTCCGAGGCTGGGGGGAGGCCGTGCCGGGGGTGGGAGCGGGAGGAGGCGGCTGCCGGCTGACCTCTCCTTCTTGCAGCCCCATGGCGTTGCTCCTGAGACTCGGCTGCTCGCTGCTGGCCCTCAGCATCTGCCTGCTCCCCAGGGCGCGGGCCGACTGCGGCCGCGACTGCGCCGCCTGCGCCTACCGCCTGGGACCCCGCGCCGGCATCCACCCCCTGGTAAGCGGCACCGCCTCAGAGCCCCGAACCCCCGCGGCCGGGCCGCTTCCCCGCTAACTTTGGAGGGAGGAAAGGGGGAGCGGGGAAAAGCAGCGAAATAAGGAAAATGAATAGTGGGGGAAGTGACCGGGGTGGCTCGGAAGACCCTTTTTCTGAAGGGAGGAGAGGGGGAGCAGCGGGTTTAGGGGCGCTGGGCAGAGGGCGAGGAGCGAGCGGAGAGCGCTGGTACAAAGGTGGAGCGCTCTGAGGGAGCCCCGCAGCCCGTCCCGCCCGTCCCTCCCGCCGCCCGACGGCGAGCGGTGCCTTCGGGGACCGGGACAAAGGACACCGCGCCGAGCAGCCCCGCGGGGAGCAAGGAAAAGGCCGAACGGAAACGTAAGGTGGAAGGGAAATCCGACCGGAGAGGGCATCTCTGCTGGGGGAAGGAGAGGTCGCTGCCGGCCATTCTAGCACCGAAGGGACGAGGGAAGCCGAGCAGAACGGGAGGGAGGGTCCCGAGCCTTGTCCGCTGGCTCTGTGGTAAGATGAGCTCTCTCCGGGCAGGATGGCTATGGAGCTGAAAAGATCTGCCTGACATCTCACTAAAAAAAAATGTGGGTTTAAAGCTTATTTGAGTAGCGGTACCTTTGCTGCTGCTTCTCTCTGCACCGTGCTGCACAGCGTTAGGAATATGCCTGTGAATGACTTTGACTTCCAAGACAACTCGTGCTAAATCCAGGATGAGGGAGCCTGGGGGGTGGGGGGTTATCTGTGATTTTTATGATGTTGAAATAATTTAAAAGAATAGTCACCGAGGCAACTAAACTTAAAATTTAAAGATTGGGGTCACTGAAAGCCTGGGGTCCCTCAGCCCTTCCTGAAGAAGGTGGGAACTCTGGCTGCCGAGTACTTTGTCAGTGGTTGTTCCTGACCTCAAATATACACACATTGAGGCATCATGCTCTCGGTACATCTAAAGGATCTTAAAAGATTGCTCCTATCATGTCACTGGTTACTTGGGATGTTGCAAAAAGAACGACTTGACTCTCTAGGCTTACACAGAATTAGGAACCACTGAGTACTTCTTTTTACTCCAAAAGCTCAAGAACTCTTAACCATAGCAGGCTCAGAAGGGCAATATTATTTGGACAGCTGGCAAAAAAGTTCCCTCTACTTCTTTTTTTTTTTTTCTTTTTTCTTTTTTTTTTTTTTCTTCCCCTTTGCTTACATTATCTTTCAATCAAACTTTAGTTTTAATGTCAACTAGGGTAAAAAAAGTGGTAGTTTGCCCTTATGGAGGGAGGGCTTTTCAGAGTATATGTTCTGCATGCCTATATTGACAGTCTCTCTTGCACACCTTCAGTAATCATTAAAGAATCAAAGTCCTATTCTGTAATAATGTTTATTAGCTAACTAGGTAAAGAAGCAATGTAGCATACTTTGTATTTGTTAAACATGTATGAACAATTATTGGAAACTATTATTTCTAAATATTAATATCTAGTAACATAATAACTGAATTTATCACATTGTATTTGTAAGATAGGAGACTTTTCACACTGTACCTGGTCACTCACATTTATAGAGTATGTTCATCTGACAATAGGAGGTCATTAAAACTAACTGAGAAAGGGAGAGACCTGTTCTTGCTTTGATTTAGAGCAATTCCAAAGTCAGACAAACTGAAATAAATCTTATTACTATAATATATAGTAATAAGCATGTAGTGCCAGTTAAATTATTGTGTTGCAAAACATATAAATCCCTTTAATTTTCTTGTGATCATATAAAAAAATCGTATTTAAATTTCTCAGACTAAAGTGAGGCTCAAGAGACAGGTCGTGCAGTGGACAATGAGCTATCAGAAGGAGCTGTGCTGGAGTTTAATCTCACACTTTAAAGTACGTTAGGATCCTTAGAACACATCATCTATAGTCAGAATGAGTGTTTCTCTTATTGAAAATATTGATGATTTTTCTTTACCTATTGTGGTATGAAAACCACAGGCAGGAAAAAAACTCACTGGAATCACCTTATTTTACAACTGAAGGGAATGGCTGCACAAGAAGTAAATTCCCCTGACACAAGAGAGATAATAGTAGCTAATATCTATGTTATTATTATCACAAGACAGGTTATGACATATGCATAAGGTACTGAAAGCTTCTCTTATGTTGTAGCCTGAAAATTTTTCAATACCACCAGAAACAACACAGCTTGGGATTTTTTTTCCCTCTCTTTGATGGTCACTGCTTTCCAGCTAGCAAAAATGGAACTTTGATCCTGCCCTAAGAGAGCCTGTATTTCTACATTTCTATTGATACATGTTGGAATGATGTGTTCCACGAAGAGAAACTAATGGCAACACACAGTCTTTAAAGCTATGCAGTGTATTGAAGATACTGAACAGTACAGTACAGCTGGCTTCTTTGCAATGACTATGCTGGGCAACTTCTTTTCTAAACATTCTGAATGATACTTTTAATTTTGAATACGCTTCTGCATTTGCATTATGGAGCAAACCACAATTGGTTTTTAGCTTCCCAGCAGTAAATTAAAAAAAAATCATAACTCACACGGTGTGTAAGGGATACAGGAAACGTACTTATGGTTTCCTTTGAAACAGAAACATAGGGGCAACCTTGACATAGAGGACCCACAATTCATATTATCTGGTAGTCTGTCTCTTAGAGTGGAGACTACCTTGTCCTTCAGAGAGGGATATGAAGAAACAGACAGGTACCAAATCAACTGTTCCCAAAGACCATTTCTTCCAAGCCAGTCACAGAGAGGCTCACTCATGCTCTTTTATAAACAAGTAAATCTAAGATAAGGTCGTAGTGAAGTGATAGTTACTATCAAATCATTCTCAGTAAACCACATCCATTTTTCAGGCATGTACACTAGAATGTGAAGGAAAACTGCCTTCTGCCAAAGCCTGGGAGACCTGCAAGGAGTTCTTGCAGCTGGCAAAGCTGGATCTGTCTGAGGATGGCAACATTGCTCCGGGAGACAAGAAAGAGCTGGATGAGAACCATTTGCTTGCAAAGAAGTACGGAGGCTTCATGAAAAGATACGGGGGCTTCATGAAGAAAATGGATGAGCTCTATCGGGCAGAACCAGAGGATGAAGCTAATGGAGGAGAAATCCTGGCTAAGAGGTACGGAGGGTTTATGAAGAAAGACTCGGATGACGATGCCCTTGCCAACTCCTCTGATCTGCTGAAGGAGCTTCTAGGAACAGGGGATAACCCTGAAGCGGCGCACTATCGAGAGATAAATGAAAACGACGGCGATGTCAGCAAAAGATATGGAGGCTTCATGAGAAGCATAAAGCGCAGCCCCGAATTGGAAGATGAGGCCAAAGAGCTGCAAAAGAGATACGGTGGCTTCATGAGAAGAGTGGGCAGGCCAGAGTGGTGGCTGGATTACCAGAAACGATATGGTGGGTTTCTTAAGCGCTTTGCCGACTCCATTCTCCCTTCAGAAGAAGATGGGGAAACTTATTCCAAAGAAGTCCCAGAGATGGAAAAGAGATATGGTGGTTTTATGAGATTTTAATACCTTTCCCTTTTTCCCTTTTGTCCTAAATGAGAAAGACTGCCTTATTTGTCATAACTTATTGTAACGTGTTGCTTGTACTGTACAGTTTTTTACTGTCCTTGGTTAATGATGCAAACTGCAATTTGTTGTTTCAGGTTCCGTGTTCTTCCAAGTCAAATAACTAATTTCTGGTTTAGTCAAGTTTCAGTCTGTATTGTAATTTCCATGCTAGAACTATTTTGATTACTGTATTCATTTTCTTTAAAGAGGAACTACATCTACCGTAGAGTTGCTTAACTGTACATACAATAAATTCTTCATCTTAACTGCAAAAATTCTGAAGTGCTATTTTTTCTCTGTTGTTTAAACAAATACCATCTCAATTCTCAATTTTTCTTTAAGCCATCAGAGCAAAGCCAATCTTTTTTTTCCATAATTACAGAATTTGTAGTGCACACACAACAGTTGAAACATATTTTTGTCTTTACTTTTCTGTTTCTTAGAACACTAGAATAATGAATAATTTTGATCAGTTAACAGAATAGATATTTAAAGCTTAAATTTATAAATCCATAATGTTCAACAATTGATGTTAAAAAAAGAAAAATCACAAGTGTGTTTGACTTTAAGCACTAAAATAATTTCTCCAGTCTACAACACAGTGATTTTTTTGATTAGTTGCATCTTTGATATACACTCAATATAGGATTGCACACTTGGCCTTAAAATAATAAACACTAATTTAAAAAGCGGTAAGATAGTTTGTGCAAAATAAACATGACCCAATATTGCATAAAAATACCTGATTTTGCAGGGCAGCTGACAAATGCTTTTCCATGGAATAATTTTGTGTTTGAGTCCTTAGCTGCCATAAATCACTTTGGCACAACTGAAATATGGGAAACTGCTGGTCAGACTTCTCTGTTTCAAACAAAGGCAGTATAAGTCAATCTGAGAACAAACAGAAAAGCCAACATTAACACTGTAGATCCTTTGCAATTTACACAGGTGGTGCTTACATCAAAGGCCAGATCCCATCCCAGTGTACAACTCCTTCCATAATTCTGACTATCCCCCTCTATTCCTAGTCTGTGAGCAGTTTTCCCCCACCTACTACTACTCATTACTGGTCACTTCCCACCTAACATGATGAAAATTGCCTTGACCATGGCACGACCTAAGCCCCTCCGTGACTCTGCATTCAGTATCCATATTTCAGTTTTGCACAGTACTACCTCTTTACAAAAAGGGAAATTATTGGTCTGGCTTTTCTTTAATTTCAAGGCAATGGGATTATTGTCTAAGTGTTCAGGACTTGTAAAAATTAAGATGTGTTCTAAAACACACTTGAAGGCCTCATCACATACAATCAGTTATGATGATTTCAGGTTTGGCCTTAGAGGATGGTATAGGTGGTCTGAAGTGGTCAAAATCCTGCTGAAGTTTTGCTAAAATGTAAGGCATTCCTTTTCCTTCAATATAAAACAGGGCACCTATTTTCCTCTTCCTGCTGTACAGAATTGATAATATGAAATTTTTAAATCCAGAAAATACAGGTGCCTAGAGAAGCTCCATGGCCTCTTCAGGATTCAGTTATGTTCCCTATCACCTTTCTATAAAGTTCTTCAAGGTTCCACCAGCCACAGGAAAAGTCTTTCCATTCTTTCCTCCGTTGCACCTGCCCATAGTGGCTGGAGAGCAACACGTTACCTTGAGTGGTTTGATCCACAAGAACCTTGGGTTGTGCACACTAGGGCTGTTCTGGAGCCCACACATGGGATACAGCCATCAGCAACAGGTTTGCTTCAGGAAGAACTAAAATGACATCCCTAATGTTTCACTTCAACATTTAGTCACTTCTTTTCCCAAAAAAGTTACTCACCTGTAATGTAGCCAAAGAGGGACCCTTGCTGGCCTTCAAACTAAAACAAGCATTGATGTACGTGATAATGTAAACAGTTTACCAGTTGTTTTTACCCATCCTTCACAGTGAACAAAAACTCAGTAATTTAACAAGGAATAAAACTCCCAGATCTCAAGAGATCTAGTATGTATGTTTAAGAATGAAGTGTTTTGATCAACTAAACCTTTAAAACTATATCAATATGACACCTTTGCCACCATCTTTGTTGCCTTTTGAGCCCTAAAATCAAGACCCAAACAAGGTTAGGTGATAAAATGCGGTTATGATTTTAATGAAGGTCCCTCCAGGTGCACAACACACTGAAATACACACTGAAAATGCGCCAAAGGTGCACACGTAGAGTTTTATAAGTTTAGTAAATTAGCATAATTGACAAGAGTCTCCAATTAGAAACATAGGCGATAAAGTAATTCTCCCTCTTGGTTTGACCCCTTCTGAAGTCCACCTTCCTTGCTAGTCGTTTATAGGAAAGTGTCTTGGGAAGGTGTCTTGACCTTGGTTCCCATAAGAAGCGAGATTAGAACAGGCCCTCAGGAACTGGTTTGTCTAATAGGAAAAGTACTGAAGTTAGATAACTGCGTAACTATATAACAGTCTACAGAGCTATGACTATATGTGAACAATATCTACAAGGAAAAATCATTTTGGCATCATCTTCTGTGGCATACTCCTTCAAAAGCTGGCAGCCCACATCTTGGACAAGTGCATTCTTCACTGGGTTAGGAACTGTCTGGTTGGGCAGACCCAGAGAGTGGTGGTGCTGCATCCAGTTGGCATCTGGTCATTACTGGGGTCCCCAAGGGATCAGTGCTGGGGCCAGTCCTGTTTAATATCTTCACTGATGATCTGGAGAAGGGGATTGAATCTAGCATCAGCAAGTTTACAGATGATACCGAGTTGGGTGAAAGTGTCAATCTGCTGGAGGGTAGGAGGGCTCTGCAGAGAGACCTGGACAGGCTGGATAGATGGGCAGAATCCAATAATATGAGGTTTAACAAGTCCAAGTGCTGGGTCCTGCACTTTGACCACAAAAACCCCCTGCAGCTCTACAGGCTGGGGACAGAGTAGCTGGACAGCAGCCTGACACAAAAGGACCAGGAGTTCTGGTTAACAGCTTCTGAACATGGGCCAGCAGTGTGCCCACATGGCCAAGAGGGTCAATGGCATCCTGGCTTGGATCAGGAATACTGTGGCCAGCAGGACCAGGGCAGTGATTGTCCCTCTGTACTTGGCTCTGGTGAGGCCACACCTCGAGTCCTCTCTCCAGTTCTGGGCCCCTCAGTTCAGGAAGGACCTTGAGGTGCTGGGGTGTGTCCAAAGAAGTGCAATGAAGCTGGTGAAGGGTCTGGAGCACAAGTCTGATGAGCATCTGAGGGAGCTGGGGTTGTTTAGCCTGAAGAAAAGGAGACTCAGGGGAAACTTTATTGCTCTCTACAGCTCCCTAAAAGGGGGTTGTAGCCAGGTGGGGTCCAGCCTCTTCTCCAAGGCAGCCAGCAACAGGACACAAGAATATAGTCTTAAGGTGTACCAAGGGAGGTTTAGGTTGGATGTTAGGAAGAATTTCTTTACAGAAAGGGCAATTAGACATTAGAATAGGCTGCCCAGGAAGGTTTGGGAGTCACCCCCCCTGGAGGTGTTTAAGCAAAAACTGCATGTGGCACTCTGTGCCATGGTCTAGTTGAAAATGGTAGTGTTGGGTCACAAGTTTGACTCAATGACCTCAGATGTCTTTTCCAACCTAATTGATTCTGTGAATTTATATAGAAAAACAAAAGCACTTGTTACAAACATCTAACTGGGATGTGTGCACGCAACCCAAAACTGGAGTAAAGGCCATCCAAAGTCAGTCTCTTCCAAGGCTGAACAGGTAGGAGGCAATGTACGTGGAAGGGAGATGTGACTTTGATTCTCAGAATGAAATAATAAAACTGAATAGTCCCTGTTCCTTCCATTATAATCAAAAATATCTCCAGCCACACATTTTCTTGCTTTAATAATTACAATTTAAAATATGTGAAATTAGAATAAGATCCAATTTCTTCTGTCAATGTGGAATTTCTTATTTTGAGTTTCAGTTATGCCATCATTCAGGTGCTTTTTAATGCTAAAGTGTTCTAACATTTCCAGTAATTAACATTTCAAATTAAATCAGCTCAAAATGTGCCTGTGAATCAATCAAGGTTTCCTGAATCACAAATCAAAAATAAGGTTGAAGATAGGTTCTACTGAACCGGGAGATGAAAAAAAGCATCTCCCTCTCAATCCAAGTTCTGAAAGGCTGCACTAATTTTCCTCTTACAATACATTCCTAGAACTATCACTTCATCAGAAGATTATTGAAATAGCTGTACTGCTTTATATAAATAAAAGCAGAAAGTAGGAAAGCCTGATGTCTAGAAAGAAAATTGCATGAGTATTCTGAAGAAAGAAATGTCATTCTGAGACCAAAAACAGGATTCTACATTTCCTTTTTCTGGCTTTTATCATTGTTCCAGAATAGAATCTTTGGTCTGAATACTGAGTAAGTATAAAAAAGAAAAAATTAATATGAACAATATATGCTGGAAGGGTCCAGACCAGTCAAAGAGATTAATGCCTCTGCATTAGGAACAAAAGAGAGAAAAAAGATAGTCTAAATGAGGTTAGACAAGGATGAGTTGGGCTTTTTAATAGGAACTAATTACAGGAAGGAACAACGAAAAAAGTATTTCCTGAACTAAATGGAGTTCACATACAGGAGAGAGACAGAAGCTGATGAATACAGTGATTTCTGAATACCAAACTGCTTGCAGCTGAAGCTCTGCCTAATCTGAAAACCTAATCTTAAGTCTTGGGATAATGAGCAAAGGCCATAAATCTCTTCCCACATTTCAGCTGAACTTGGTATATCCTGTGAGCTGAAATATGCAGAGCATTACTTTGAATTTCCTGTTTGTTTATTTTTGGTAAATTAAAATACAGTCTGATATATAATAAATATAAACATCTACAAGGTTATTATTGCAATCATTATTTTGTAATTATTTCTAAATAGTTACAATAATTTACTTTATAATTGTTTATAACTATATCATAAATACAAGTAATTATAACATCTAATGTTGTTAGCTCTTTCAGATAATGTTTCCCAAGATAGAATCTTTAGAACAGAAACATGTTCTAATTTAATTTACTGAAATAAGTATTACTAACCTGTGTTCAACTGAGACTGTAAATATGCACTGGCTCATTTTAATTCTGAAGGGAACTTAATTAAGAAGAACCTAAATTTTCAGTTTATGGCGTATAAGGGTCTGTCTGTTGTTAAGGAGGAGGCCTGCATGTAAGACAAAATGACAAATTCATAGCACACCTCTGTAATTTTTGTATACATCTCAGTGCCTCAGGAAGTTTTCCTTATAGCTTTCTTCCTCAAGCACTACAGTGATCAGCTGGACGCAAAAAAACAAAATTTCTTTTTATACCAACAAGACCATGCTAGAATTTTCAACTTAAAAGGTAAATGAATGAATGGTAAAGTTTTCTGACTCTGCGTTGCTGTGAGAATGAAGAAATTCCTGGAACAGGTTAGCTGTCCCTAAAACCTGTGACACCCCAAGGAGCATACTGTATTTCTGGTCTTTTAAAGCAGTAGAGAGGGATCTTAAAAATCACACAGAGAACAGTGTAACCACTTCCCTATCAGAGTCATAATGCTTCCATCCTTCTCTTCAGTTCCCAACAAGATGAGAGATTCAGGAATAACTGATGAGACTCCTGTACATGACTAAACTTTGCAGTCTGGTCTCTTTCTCCAACATGCTTTGGCAGTGTGCAGACTTCATTTTTTCCACTCCCTTTGAAATCCTACTACCTCTTGCAGAAATCCCTTTGTTAGCCTCCACTCATAGCCTTGGATTTAATTTCACCACCCACTACACTGAGGTTTGCTTTCTGACTCAAAGCATGAAAGACTGCTTTAATTTTGAGAGTGACTGAGACCTTCAGTTCCAACTGCTAGCAGTGGAGGTTAGGTGGCTGTTCTTAGATTTTTCCTTTTAGCATTTTGATCATAATTCTTTGCTCCCTGCAATATTAAAAATAGTTGCATGTGTCAACAGGAATACAGTGGCTACATCAAACATGTATTATACCTGTATTTCATTCTATCATAACTATATTGCAGTTACACGATTCCATCCACCTGAGGATAGGGAGTTATCATGAGCATAGCTGTAAGCAAGGAACAGGGCAGCAAAGCCAGCTGTAAATCATTAATCCAAGCATTCAATTACTAATCCCATCAGCCTCATTTAAAGCATTTAAACTGGCAGTTGCATATCCAATTAACTGTTGCTATAGAAAATGAAAATGCTTAGAGGTATTTGACAGACAAATCTTTACTGGCCCAGCAGGGATTTAGACTGAATTTGTTTAATTAGATTGTGACTTTACCTAAATTAATCATTTACTGTAATCCTTGCTGAAATCATGGATTGAAATCCCTCAAGGTTAAATAGTTGTCACAAAAGCACATCACTCTGCTAAAAGATTAGTTAAAAGCTCTGTGCTGTGCTGTACTGCTTCCTCAAGGAGAAGGATGGCATTTCCTTATGCAAAGATCATGGGTGCTAAACCTTTCATATCTGTCCATGTCTGTCAGGGTATACATGACCTTTGCCTCTTGCCTCTGTGGCATTACTCTGGTTCTCAACACAGTCTTCCCCAGCCCATGTGTCTGCTTACAAGAGACCCTGTATTTTCCTACTTTTTGAATGTTTGCACTGTTGTAATGTATGCACTGACTTGCACTCCAATTATGGTGAGATCTGTGTGCGTTCTTCTGGCCTGAGCTCATCACAATTCCAATCCATATAAAATTACAGGATATCAGATTAGGAAAACCACTCCTACAATCCTATGAGAATCTGCATGTTAACTTTAAGCCTTAATGGCCTGCAAAATATTCTAAAGCATGTATTCAGGCAATGCTTTTTTCCTTGAGCAGGAGACAATGGCAGCAACAGCACAAATGATAGGCAATTTTCTCTCATAAAAGCAGTTGAAGCAGATAAGCCACATAAGCCTGTCTTAGTACATATAAACCAGTGTTTTTCAATCATGACCTGTAGTATAATTGGGTTTTACAGTGGGACTTTCACATTTCTCTACATTTTCATCCCTGCAAATAACTAGCTGACAAGGACTGAAACTTCAACTGCACCACATTCCTCTATCTAGAAAAATATTATGTGGAAGTATACCTTTTTTATTTAAATTTTGGTTAATACAGCATAGCTGTCATGCTATGACAACAATTGACATAGTTAATGTGACAAAGTCATTCTCAGAACATGATTGACTTATTCTTTGCCCATCAACCAGAAGAAAAGCTGTCAGCTTCCATCTGAACAGACACAGTGGAAATTAATCAAAGCAAAGAACTTCCATGGGAGTCGTTGCATGCTTAAACTTTGCCAGCCAAGTTGCTGATCAGCAGACTGAAGACGGGATGCGTTTCACTCCCAGGTATCCATCATACTGAATTTCTCTGTAGTAACAGAGACAAAAAGTCTGAAACAAGGTTCTCAAACTAGATGAGGTTCAGAAGTAGTATCTTCTCCCTGTGGATTATTCAGTCATCCTTCAGATTCCAGGAGTTTCACAATTACTGCATAAAACAAATCTGTTCCCAGCATCATGACCATTCAGAACATGTGGTACCTGCAAATGCCTTTCAAACTCACCAACTTCACTGTCCCAGCAGCAAACCTTGCAGGCTCTCAAAAGGCTGAGGTCACTGGTGAAGCATAACCAAAATGGTGACAGCATGACAACAAATCTGCTCTACATTCTTTGTGTAAATGTGAATACCATCGTCATTCAGTTTCTCAGTATCTTAATGAGAAGAGCAATTAAATTACTAAATGACCTTAACCTGAGGCAAAATAAATAGGCATAGCAGTGCCAAAGAAAAATTCTTAGAGTAAATCCTTTTCCAAATAATATCCCTCACTGCTGAAGACATCCCCTCCAGTTCTTGCACTGCTTTGAGGTCTTTTGTGGTTTGTTGGCACTGTAAGTGTACTCCAGCTCTTCTGGTTGCACTTCTTCCTGGTTAGTGATTTTCAGACTATTTGATTATTCAAGTTCAGCAGGTACATTGACTCACACCTTGAGAAAGCTTCAGCTATTATAAAACAGCACGTTGTCATCATAAGTGCCCAGAGATCCATCAGCACATCCCCTTTGTCTTCTGCTCTGTATTGTTGGAGTTCAAAGTCCCTAATCCAACTCAGTCCCTGATCTCAGAAAATGGTCTCAGAAAAGGGATACTTCCTGAGCAGGAATACCATCTTTCCTTCCCCTTACTATTAGTCTCCCCATCACTTCTCTTACTGCCCCATTACTATTAGGCTCTGTCTCGGATCCTAGGCTGGTAGCCTACCGAGAATTGCGGGTAAAGTCCTTTTCTCCAAGCCCCGTGCCAGAAGAAAGAGTCAAGATGCGTCGATTCTTTTATCAGAGTTGTTTATTCTATCGTGTTCTTAAATATTTTTCCTTCAGCCGGCGTAGGTGTCACCTACACCGCAGCCGAAGGCTATCTGCCCGCCTCATGGGCGGTCGTAATCTTTTATACTAATTATTACATCCCCATTGTTTTCACTACTATACCAATATCCACTACTTTTATTAAACTGTGCACCTTTACACTAAACCAGAAAATACCACCACCTCACCCGAAGATGGAGGACAAGAAGAAGAAGAAGAAGAAAGACAAGGGACACACCCAAATCCCTCCATCTTGTCTCCTTGAGCCTCCTTTGTGAACCCCCAAAATCCACATTAATACACAAAAATAAGTTATTTAATATCCTAATTACACACCTGTGACTTGTAATTCTTCATATAATGTTGGCAATCGCTCCCAGGGGCTAAAATCAAAGGTACTGGTGTTTTTATCGCTGTACCAGGGTCTCCGGACCCCCTCCTGGGGTCTCGGACTGCCCGGGACATCTAAAGGGATGTCCTGGGTTCCGACAGCTCTATAGCTGCACAGTGACAGTGAATATTGTTTAGTCAGGCTAAAAGGCATCAGGTAACTCATTTTTGTAGTCCTCAGTACTACCATCACTTAAATAAGAGCTCAATTTTTTCAGTATACAAGAAAAAATGTAAATTATTTATGAGTACATTCAAGTGCCATTATACCTACATGTAAATAAACATCCCATCCTAGTAAAATAGTCTCAATACTCGTCATTCAAGTTAAAAAGAGTTAAAGAGGGTTATTTCAGCCGTTCAATTAATTGGGAGGAAGGGAATACCATTTGACCAGAAGGACTGGTCAGACTACATACAAAATTGGTTTGTATGTCTGACTAACTTAAAGAAGACATAATTTCCTTCCACCCTGGCTTCTTTAGGGGTGTATGATATTTCACTCTGGGAAGCAAAGCCAGTTTCCTATGTATGACGAAAACTTTATTTTTTTGTCCTCTCCTCATTTGCCTAAAATTGTCCCCAAAATACCTGTTTCTTCCCTTGTGAAGAGTACAGTCAACAGCAGCTTTTTCCTAGATTTTTCACATTTCCAGGGATGTGAGGCTCTGCAGCTTAAATTCTTAAGTGTCTTTAGACACGATAATGATGGGCTCTGTGCTCTGTGCCCTCTTCCTAGGGAATGTAGCATCAGCTGTGTGTTTTCACTGGAATGAAGCAGCAGACAAGCACTGGTGTCCTGCAGCTGGTGCTCTTACACCAGATATGACTGTAATCTCACAGATACCACACCTGGATACTGCCAGGTCACAAACCTGGAGCTGGTGAGACACGTACTCCAAGCACTTTCTCAGTCACAGGGTGGAGTTGCTCTTTGATTGGCATGGCAATTACAGAACATTAAGCACCTGCAGGGTTAGATGTGGATGCCGATAAGCAACATCTTTGAAGATGGATGCAGCATGCACAGGCCTGCAGAGGGATCCCTGCACATCTCCACAGCTCTAGAGATGCAGTGTCTCTGGAGGCTCACTGTAGGATGGCTGAAATTCATTAGCTAAGGATTTTCTTTACAGTATTGAAAGTTTCTCTTACATGCCTGTAAGTACAAACCCTCCCATAGCTTCAGCAGCTTATAGTTATCTCCTGGATCATGTCTCAGCAGTATTACAACAGCTATCTCATACAGCAGCTACTAATTTTTAGTGCAGTGGAGATTAAATTAGTTTAGCTGATTGTGTGATGAAATATATTGAACCAATTAAAAGAAAAAAGAAAAACAGCCATGGGAAAGGAGGTCTTCTGTGCTCCCTACTATTCCTTGTAAAGCAAGCAACTCAGACTTCGATTCAGGATACAAGATCCAAGTTTTGTGAGCTGGAACTCATTTTCTTCTTCATTTATAGAGTGTACAGCCACTTCCTGCATATCTCCAATCAACTTCATCTTGAGGTAGAATGACAGGTTCACTGCAGAGTGCATTGCCTAGTGGGTGCTACATTGTCGTCCTGAGTTTGGGCCAAAGTTGTTAGAAAGAATTTGCATAGTTCCAAGGCATACATTAAATTTGGGCTGAGGATTTTGTTTCCTTCTGATGAATTAATAAAACTACTATTTTGATTTCATTTAACGTAAGACATAGCTATCTGGTGAGATTTCAGGCTTGATGCCTGTGACCTCTACGGATCAGAAGCATGTTTTGACACAGGAAACATTTGCAGCTCTTCCTGCCGTTCTGAAAGTTAAAATTATTAAAAGTGGAGGGTTAAGGTTGTCACATACACTGTGTAGTAAGGTATTCCCACTTGTCATCTTTTATTCAATATTGGATTACTATCAAAAGTCAATCACCTTACTTAATTCACTATCACAGACAGACACTATGTGCTTCTTTCTGGGTCCTTATAAACATGGACATTTTATTTTTATTATATCAATTCACTAACTTCAATAAATACTAGTGATCTACAGAGAGGTTCTTTTCCTCACCAGGCTTCATCAGTGCTAAACAGTTCTCCTTTTGAGGAATTATGTATATTTGGGACGTTTTTGTTCCTCCAAGTATATGCATGCACATTGCCATATGATTTAAACAATTACATTAATTGTTAGCATTGATATGATATCAAACCATTTTGAATGTCAAATAAAATTCTTCCACAAATTCAGCAGACACCTAAAGGACTGTTAGATCCCGCAGAAATGAGTTTTGTCAGGAAATATCACTTAAAATATCACTTGTTTGTATTTATCAAAGAATTTGTTTGTCACATCTGTTTGCAGCATGTTATATTATATTATAATATATATTATTAAGTTTTAAAAAGACAAACCCAAGTAATTCAGCTGCCCAGTAAGATAATTATTTATCAAGCACTTTAATAAAGTAATCCTATTCTACTAAATCCACATTTTTCTTTTTGGCAGTAGAGTTTTAAGGCTTACATGCTGAAAATACACGAATGACTTATTAATATATGGGTTAATACTTAATAACCATTTATTAAAAGCTGTGGGATATAATAATTACCACTAATTAATAACACATATTTAAAGCACCTATTGCAGCTCAGCAGTGAAGACACTTTTTAGTACCTTTCATCTCAGCACCTCTCAAATAAGCATCTTCACATTAGCAACAAAAAGTATTGGTCAATGTATAATCCACCAGAAATATTCAGAAGGTCCAGCTGGCTTGAGGACAAGAGTAATTCTCTGACCCTAATCTTTACTTCCAATCAAAAGGCCCGTAAAATGAATTACACTTACAATTACTATGCATGGGCATTAGCAGTCGTGACAATTTCATGCATCAAACAAGCATGTACTCACTGAAATACTGTCAACTTTATCACCTTGACAATTGCAAGTATGCCAGAGGACTTACACCATGAGAAAACCTCCACCAAATCCCTCACTACATGGGTAGATTTTATCATATATGTTTGACTGATCTTTATGTACATAAAAAAAGGAGCGTGAATTATTTTAATAGACTTGCTTGAGAGACTTGATAGGCTTAATTTGACATGCCCCTGTTCTGGTTTTGGCCAGACTAGTTTTCTTCACGGTGGTTGATTTGGGGCTCGGTTTTGGATTTTTGTGCTGAACGTAGGGTTGATAATGTAGAGATGCTTTTGTTGTTGCTGAGCAGGGCTTACACAGAGCCAAGGCCTTTTCTGCTTCTCCTGCTGCCATGAGGGTATGGGAGTGCATGGGAGGCTGGCTGGGAGAAGACACAGTCAGGACAGGTGACCCCATCTGACCAAGATATTCCAGATCATATGGCATCATGTCCAGTATACAATCTGGGGGGAGGAAGGAGGAAGGGAGCCTTTGGAGTGATGGCATTTGTTTTCCTGAGTAACCATTACATGTGATGGGGCCCTGGTCTCCTGGAGATGGCTGAACACCTGCCTGCCCATGGGAAACAGTGAATTAATTCCTTGTTTTGCTTTGCTTGTGTCCACAGCTTTTCCTTGCCATATTAAACTGTGTTTATCTCACAGTTTTCTAGTTTTTCTAGCACTCCCAGTTCTCTACCTGATCCCGCTCGTGGGGAGTGAGCAAATGGCTTCATGGGCTCGGTTGATATCTGGGGTTAAACCACAACAGCCTCTTATGAGGTCTCTTAACTTCTCATAACATGGAGTATATACAAATTGTACAGAGGTAAACAAACATGCTGGTAAACTGTCATTTTTAGGCATTCTTGGTTGTGTGGTTATCCCTGCTCTTGATATTTTTAATGATGTACTTTTAGATTTATCTATTTGTGCATTTACCCTGTTTCCTATGTTTAATAGATTTGTTATGATTAAAACAAATGCCAGACATGTGAAGGTTTTTTACTGGAAGGTGAATAATAAAAATAGCACTCACAGAACTGTTTCTGTGGCTTCTCTAGCTGCAGCAGTTTTTTTGATGTTTTTTTTCAGTGCAGTCAAATGTGGACAATTTTATTCCTGTGTTCTTACTATCACTTAGGAAATGGAGCTTCTGGTACAAATTCAAAGTTAATTGCAGAGAAAGGTAAGTTTGGGGCTAGGGGCCAGTTTCAGTGCATACATTGGTCAGGAGAATAAGTTTCTGTTTGACAACAAAATTCAATGTTTTGAAACACTGGGACAAAACTGAGACAAAAAGCCACACAAATGCTTAATTTCAAAATGCTAAACAATTCTCTAAAAGAATCATCAAATCTAGCTGGCAGTGAGCAGAATGCAAGCTATCCTAAATTACTCTGTTCCCCAAGACCCTTGTCACTTATCACATCCGCTCTTCACCTCAAGATAGCAATGAGCTGTAACATTACACTACCACACCAAAGTTTCTAATTTAGGTATATAAATTATTAAGGATCATTGTAATTTTCATTACTTATAGAATGATAGCTAGCCGCTCCTTAGGTTAGTTCAGCATAAGAGCAAGGAAGTCATGTGTTTTCATACTTGCATAAGCACGTGCTTTGGAAACAGGCTCCTCCTGTTAACTTACAGCTTACGAAGTTCTGTTTGCAACACCATTCCTCACCTTGAAATGCCATCACAATAAACAAGCATCTTCCCTGGTTTGTTTCATAACAAACCAGGAATTCATTGCTGAATCATTTCAGCTTACCCTCACCGTAATCTGCTCTTTTGCAATGTAATTACTGATTACAGCATGAGATGCTTGGAGTTACGGTACCCACCTATTTTGCATTTCTTGTTTGGAACCACAGCTCACTGAGGCTTTGAGATCTGCCTTCATCCTCAGGGAGGGTATTTCAGCTTCCCTTTTGCTGGCACCCAAATAGAATATTCAACAGTTAACTGTGCATGGAAACATATCCCTTCCATACAACTGTTTACACTGACCGTATACAACTTTCCACCATATCTCTTGGTGTAAATTAAATCAAATTTTGTGAGCTATCATTTTATCTCACTTTAACAGAAAAATATCTTATGAATCCCCATAAACTGCAGTCTGAATGGTGTATACAACATAGATGTGTACATCAGAGCACACTGTGAATTCATTCCATTTTTTTCTTTTTATGACTTGCCAATAAACAAGACCTCTAATGTAACTCATTTGAAATGCAAAGTACACCAAATAAGTAGTGTTCTCTTCATTGCCTTCTTACATAAACAGTGTGTGGAAGACATCATGGTGATTGGGACAAGCTGATGTCACAGGAGAGGCACATTCTTACAGACCTAAGTATGTGTGTGGCTTTCTGTTCGAAAATATTGACGATACAGTGGTGCAAGACTGTCGTCTTAGAGTTGGATAACGCATGTATGGGAAACAGAAGATGCACAAAAGTCATTTTAAAGGCGTGAAACGATAATCACTGTTTTCGCGGGCAAACTTACGATCATCATCTGCCTTTTTGCTCCCACCCCGGCAAGCTGGAGAACAGTAATTTACGATATAGATTAAGAAGTGTTTAACTTTGTACCTCCAGCGAAGCAGCAGCAGAGGGAGGAGAGAGCACTTGCTCTCCGAGCCCTGGGCCGGGTGGGCTGAAGCGGCCCGGTGGGATGGAGCGGCCAGGCGGGATGGAGCGGCCAGGCGGGATGGAGGCCGGCCGGGTGCAGGAGGGCCACCAACGTGGCAGAGCAGCAGCGGGATGTCCCGACGTGGGAGAGGGCCCTGCCGCCCAACAGGTGCCCTCGGGAAGCCACCCAGGCTTGGCACCCAGTGCCGCAGAGCCCGGCGGCCCCGCCACCATCCCTCAGCCACCCAGCCGGGAAGCGCCGCCTGCCCGGGCCCGCACTCCGCACCCCGCACCTCCCCGGGCCGCCCCCGCCCCCGCACGGGGCCAAACCCTCGGGGCGGGCTGGGCAGGGCCAGGCCAGCCCTGCTCCCGGCGGGCAGGCAGGTGCGGGACAGTCGGGAGCCGGCGGTGAGTGCGAGGGGATCGGGCGCAGGGAGAGGGAGAAGATGTGAGTGCTGGGGCAGCGCCGGGAGGGGGTCGGGGGGCCGCAGCCGCGGGGGGACGCGACTGGACAGGACGGGTCCGATCCGCCGGGACGGGCCGGGCCGGGTCCGATCCGCTGGGACGGGCCGGGCCGGGCCGGGTCCGATCCGCCGGGACGGTGCGGGCGCTTCTTCTCCTGAGCCTCTCCTGTCCTGTCCTGTCAAGGGATTGGTGCTGCCTAATGCAGGATGAAAATCACGGCTCGTAAGAGCCAGGGTCAGGTTTTTCCCAGTGGCTGGTCAGTTGTTGGCAAATGGGAATACGCGGTGTGATTTCGGCCGCGCGGCGCTGGAAAATACACGCGGCGTGGGAACGTTCCAATTGCCTGGCTTGCGAAACAGGTCACGTTTCCTGCTAAGGAGGACACCTTCCTTCCTTAAGGTTGATACCGCGCCAGTGTGTTCAGTACTTTTTCGTTCAGCTAGCATCACCTTGCTGTGAAAACAAAGTTTGCAGCCATTGCGGCAAAATACTTGTCTAAAACGTATATTACTAAACGTTTTTAAAAACAGAGTTGGAAGCTGAGGAACCCGGGATGAAATAGGCTGGTAGGATCTAGAGGAAGACATTAATCGTACTAGTAAGGCAGCTTTCACAAAACAGGTCTTTAAAAATGTATTTTGTGTCTGCACAAAACTCTGCAAAAGAGCTTGCTGTTTGAAGGTCAACCTCTTCCTTTTTTTCAGTCAATATTCCACTATTGTAATGTATTGTGTTTCTGGGTTTGCACAACAGAAGAGTGGTGCTTGTACCTGAGAAATCATGTTCAACTTCAGATGCATCCAGAAGTTACTCCAGTACCTGAAATTTTTTTTCTTTTTACTGATCGAGAACGCCTTCTGTGTATTTTCTCTACCCAAAAAAAGTTTTGTTGGTGAAATAGTACTTATTACTGGCTCTGCAAATGGGATTGGAAGGCAAGTTGCCTTAAAATTGGCTCCTTTGGGAGTAACCTTGGTTCTATGGGACATCGATGATGAAGGTAACAAAGAAACAAGCCGATTAGCCCAAAACAATGGAGCCAACCGGGTGTTTGTCTACCACTGTGACTGCAGCAACAGGGAGGATGTCTATGAACAGGCAGACAAGGTAAGATCTGCATTTTTGCTTCTTTTTAATAGACTACGCTTTTGAATTTATTGGTTTTTTAGAAACCGTACTATTCCTAGAGGGAAGTAATCATGAAGGGCAATGTCTTTCTCCTTTTGAGTAGTTTCTAGATGGAACCTAAACTATGGTTACAACAAAGTAACTGGGTTTAATCAGTCTCATTGAGATTTATCCATTCCTTTTCTTCATTGTGAGATGGGAATGTTTAAATTAAGAATATTGTAAAACATGCAGCAGAGACTGTCTCCATATATTAACCTACTTAGGTTTTATAATTTAAGATATCAATAAATAATTTAAAAATAAAAGAACAGTCAATGGATATTATAAAAGGGGGATCCTTTCCCTTGCCTATTTGTTTAGGAACCTGTAGTTCTTCAAGGGTGATGTGGGATGTAATGTTTTCAGACATGTTATTAGGATGTGGCTGGTCTCCAGTCAAATTGATGATTCAGCTTCAGTTCCTTTTTTGATTAATCCAGGTGGAAAATAAGGTAAAGAAGAGCTCCATTTTTAATTAAACTCTTCTGCTGTGCTGACCTACACTTTGTAAACTATTACCTTATTATTATTATTATTGTCAGAGTTCAGAAGCTGGACGTTGAATTAACATGATTAATTTTTACTTTTCCTTAAACTGCCTAAAAATGCTTCTCAGTGTAACTTTACTTATAATCCAGTTAGCCACTCTGCAACTTCATCCAAATGTAAACTTCTGTTGAGTTCTCAATATATGTGCTTATATACGTGACTCTCAAGTCACATCTTTGACAGTCTGTGTCTGAAGGCATACATCAGAGAAATTAGCTAAATTATTTTATGATGTGAATGTTAATAGATTGTTTCAGAACAGACTTGAAATGTAATATTAATTTTCTATGAGTTGTGGGTGGAAAGGTGGGGACATGGGGGGTTCGGCTCTTTGGTTTGTGGTCGTTGTTTTCAATTTTAACCAAAGCAGATTAAGTCTTTCTGAGCAAGATTATGAAAGTTTGGAACACTTTTTTTCCTCAAAAATTGTTCTTGAGGAAAAGTGCTTCTAAAAGGTAAGTTGGATTCAGGATCTGTAAGTATCTGGAACTGCAATTCTCATGCTTGCAAATCAGCAAGGTTTCTTTTACTCATGTAAGTAGCATGTGGGCCACAGCTCACTCACGCTGTAGAGAAAAAAGAAATGAACATTTTGAAATTATTTGTTTGCTCTTATTTCAGCAGAGTGTCAAAAGATTTGTTTTGTGTCCCCCAGTAATTTCCGATCTCCAAACACATTAACCAAATCAGCCACAGGCCTCCAGCCTGCAGAAAGTGCTGTGCCCAAATCAGCAAACACTGTTCTGAAGTGCACAGACTGACCTGCCAACAGAAACTTAAGGAGCAGTTCAAAATTTTAAAATTGCTGTTAAGGTGTCAAATTATTGTTAACAACACCAACATATTCACAGATATTTGTATGTATTGTTCAGTCCTGGGGGAGACAGAAATTATCTTAGATGAAGTGTTTTCCAGCTATGGGCCTTCTCCACTCTTGGGAATACCTGAAAATTTTTGATTGTAATCTGAAAAGCCTTGAGCTTGGACACAAAAGAGAAAGCAATAGCAAGAAAGTTAAATTAATTTGTGTTATTTGCTATACTCCGTGCTGACAAACATAAGTATTTTCCCATAATGTAAGTTTTGTTTCTAGGAGACAAAAGAGACCATTGAAGTCTCTAAAGAAGAGGTTTTAGAACAAACTGGTCAAGTGAACAACAACTAATTTTCAGGAACAAATGGTGTCCACTTGGGAAATCTGAAGGAAATCAGACATGGATCTGGTGGCTAGAAATGCAGAACGTGTGTTCTGCTATAACAAATGATCAAGGAACAAAGCTTAGTAAATATAGCAGTCTTAAAGGGAACTTGAGGGAACACAAACACACTGTGAAGCTGTCTTACAGAAAACTAGTAGAAATTATGTTAACAGAAGAATTAACAGACACCAGAAAAGCACATAATGTAGAATAATCAGCTTGACTTTTTCTAAATGGAAGCCAAGCTTCACACATAGTAGTAATGAGTAAACAGGACAACCAATGCCATGGTAAGTAAAATGCTGTCATTGGTGAAGATATGTTGCCATGTTAAGAAAAAAAGGATCATCATATGGACTGACACAGCAGTTAAAAGAGTGGGGAGAAAGTACAGATGTGTTCCTCAAAGGAAAAATTGAGTATTCCTGCCATACTGAACAGTGTCTAGATTTGCATTCATTGATGCAGGTGGAAAGGTGCCAAGTATCTGAGCCCTACTTGTCAATGAGAAGGCCTAAACCTGAGACAGCTGGAGAAATACCAAACAAATCTTCACTGAATGCTCAGGTTCCCTGAGAGAGCCAAAGGAAGGTCAGATGTTGGGGCACCAGATCAAATCACCTGTTTCCAAATTGCCAGACAGCAGCACACATGGGATTTTAACATTTTTGTGGTCATAATATAATTTTTGAGACCCCAGATAATCATTCACTTTTAGCAGAGAAATTTATGAGATTGATTCTTCATACTATAAGTAAATCTTTGCCATCTGCTTTGATATAAATCCAAATCATGGCAGAAAATCTTTTGAAAACAAACCCAAATGGAGCTAATGATGATTTTATCTATCTATTTTATGGTAGATGCTATTGTGCTGAGAGGATTGGTATCCTCTAGCTATCTGAGCTGAATTCTTTCTAGTTCAGTAGAAATTATATGGAAAAGGGGTTGAGCAAGCTTGGCAGAGGAATGCAGGTTCTCACAATACCAAAAATAGGGGACTGGAAATGCTCTGATTGCAGTTAAAGCATGCTCACGGTGCACACTAAAGCTTCATAACATTTATCTTTGGTTTTTGTGGAAGCCAAAAGTATTCTGGAGTTCAGGGAGAGGTTAGACAAATTTGGGAAGGGGGCAGGGTGGAGAATCATTGGGATATATTAAAGACAATGATACAGATATCTTCTACCTCTCTAAAGATCCTAAGTTGCAGCATGTGAAAAGCTGAGCACCCGGGAGACCTTAGAGGCCAGGTCCTTTTTTCATTGCTTTCCACCATGAGACAAGGGTGGGGGCCTTAGATGGACCTTTGATCTGATGCAATACAACAGTTCTTGTGTACTTATGTTTTCATATATATCAATTATTGCAAATATTTCTAAACATTTTCATAAATGAAGCACAAGAGGCAAGGATACTTTCCAAAGAGTTCTGTTTATCCTTTTTTTTTTTTCAGGTTAGAAAAGAAGTTGGGGATGTTACTATTCTAATCAATAATGCTGGCATACTGATAGGGAAAAAGTTCTGCGAGCTTACAGATGAAGATTTTGAAAAGACCTTCAGAATCAACTTCTTCTCTCAAGTCTGGGTAAAGTTTTTGTGGGTTTTTTACTTTTGAGTGACTGAAAGGTACTGACAAGCATTTTGGTGTGAAAACCACAATGGTAGCATCTACCTTAAAAACTCAGCTTTGGAATAGGGACCTTGATTGGGGGAATATATGTCTTTATGATCATCCTGTAATCAGAGGCAGTCTCCCCAGTATGTCTTAGTAATGTCAACAAAAACTTGCCTGGGCACTCTGGTAAATCAAAGTTTGTGTAGCTGTATCATGAAACATGCCCTACCTGTAACAGCTGTGGTTGAAGGGAGTGCTGACATGATGGCATGTGACTTCCCTGCTCCTGATGTTTCCTGGCATCTGAAGGATTTGCCTAAGAGACTGGCAGCATTCAGGGAGACACAACCGTGGTTTACTGGCAGTCTTAGCAGTGTTACATTTAGAGTGGGACTCAATGATTTTAAAGGTGTCTTCCAGCCTAAATGATTCCATGATTTTATAATGCACCAGCACATGCTGGTCTTCAGGCTGTGCTTTCGTTCCTAGTCACCATCTGATTGAAGTACACAGAAAACTAATCTGGCTAGTAAGATTTTTTTTTTTTTTAACCTCTGAAGGAATTTGCAGTTATTTCAGCTCTCAGTAGATTTAGGAGGATTTTTTTGTGAAAGATTGTTACTATTGCCCCCTCTTGCACTTTTTGTTTATATGCCTGAGTGAACAGCCTGCATTGGGGAACAATAAAGCATTACAATTCCTTTTTTAAAAGGCAGTTCTCAATGGAAAATCATTGCAAATAAAAGTCCTCTAAGTATTCCCCAGCCACACTGCATCATTCTTCCAAATACTTGAGGAAAACAGACTGGGAGAGATGTTCCCCCAACAAGTCTGAAGAAATCCTGGACAGGAGGACAGTGATGTACGAGGCACTAACATGTGGAGTCTCACAGGATTCCTCAGCTATTGAAAAAAAAAATGTTACTGCTTTGGTCTCTTTTTCTTATCTCCCCCTTTGTAAAATACCAGCATTCTCCCCAGTTAGTATCACCCACAGTGGTGTACTGGAGTGCTGGAATTGTCAGGCAGTTCAGCTTTTAACACAAAGGGCCCACAGACAGCTGAACTGTCTTTAATGTGTTGACTTCTAGCTCCCTCTTGCGTACCAAGCCTTTGGCAATAGATAAATTGTGAGGAACCAAGAAAGCAGAGAAAATATAAACTTTGCTGCTTTTAATAAGATGATTTTAATGCTGTTAGATCTTCAGACAGAGGGCAGTCATTCAAGGAAATGTTGTCTGTCATTTAAAAATTGTTACAGAGATAAAAAGTTGTTTGGGCTTCCTGTATATTGAAGACCCAGAAAGCAAGTCAGATTGTATCGCCTAATTTTGGAATGAAATATTTTTGTTATGCCTTTTTATAAAGGGGATTTTTAAATAAATATATTTATATCCTTTTAGACTTGCAAGGCTTTTCTTCCAGCCATGGTGGCATGTAACCGTGGGCACTTGGTTAGCACAGCCAGTGGAGCTGGATTACTGGGACTCTACAGGTTGTCAGGTAATTATTGTCAACTGCCATTACAAATTAGATCTACATACTAATCACTTTTCTTGGACACCTCATAAATGCTTGGCTTGAGCAGCCTGCACCGACAAGAACCTGTGGGTGCCAAAGGTGATGGTTAACACAAACTTGCTAACACACTACTGCAGTGTGATGGTGTCGGTGCCTGGGTGGCACGGGGAGCTCTCTGTAGATTTTACACTCTGGTTACAGACTGTGTTTACTCTGCATGAGAAGGACAATTCTGCTCGTACACATGCAGTGGGAGGGAGCCTTGCACACAGATTGTCTAATGCTTTCTCACGATAGCTTTTCTGCAGGAGAATGTTCAGAGACCTGAGACACACAAGGGTTATACCTGGAGCTACACACTCAGTTGGAATATGGTTTTTCAAGTGCAGAAGGCATTTTGGCATAATTTTCATAATTTGAATGAAATATGGTTTAACCTATTTAAAGCTCAGTATTCTCAGCTGGTTCCCTCAGCAGAGCAGTCTGCTAGTTTAGCCTATTTCATCTGCAGTCTGGGTCTGCTGCCCATTCTCTCCTTAAACTTCTCTTACGTGTTGATTGTATCTCTGAGGTCACACTATGAGAACTTGAACTTCAGTGTGATAAGGATCTCGTGTTTCTTCTGCTGATTGATGGTGTTACTGTAGTGTTTATTTGCCACCTGTTACCTAGGGGTTATCTTAATATATTATCAATATTTGGAACTGATAATATAAGAAGCCATGTTCAGCTTTCATCGTATAACTGTAAGGCTGCTCATCCATGCACCTTTTACACCTTAGATATGTATTTCTAGGCTCTGTGGTTCCATCATTCACTGCAAGTGAATTCCCAAAGAATAGCAAACAACTTCTGATGCCAGTCTTTGGAGTCAGTCTTTTGGCAAAATTGGATTTCATTGTATCTAACAACTATTTTCACACACATTTGAAAAAGTTGTAGGAAATTACATGTAAGGCACTATATTAAATTAGTTTCTAACAATTGGAAAACTATAGAATAATTTGTGTGGGAAGCAATCTCTGAAGGTCACTTCTTCCATATCTGCAGATAAAAACAGACCCAGCTTAGGTCAGGTTGCACAGGGGTGTGTGAGGGCAAGTTTTGATTATCTTCAAGGATGGGGTTTCATACATTCATCAAACAATAAAAATCAGATGTGTTTCAGTCTTCCTGGGCAAACAAAATGGTATTATAGTTGCAGAATCAGAAGTGATATGCTGAAGCAGCATTTATACTAGGGTATTTTTATTTTACCACTAGAAACAGTTCTTTCTGAAATGTAACCTGTGATATTAAAAATTGAAGACATTCTGAACTGAAAGCATGCCTGGGTGGTATATGAGGTCTCTGGAAAATTTACAGAAAATACTGAATAAGATCATTTGCCTATATCTTTCTATAGTGCACTGAAAAAAAAAAAAAAACCTCCTCTGAAAAGGATTCATTTTATCCTTAGGCAACTGTGCATTATTCATGGGAAGAGCCATTAATCTCCAAAGTTAGAATCACCAATATGCTTTTAATACTAATTACAAGACTGCTAATGATAGATCTAAATAATATTGTGGCTTAAATAGTATTACAAAGAATTCATTCTGTATATAGCTTTTACTCTGGTGCTTTTAAAATTTTGGATATTTCTCTTTTTTTCACTTTCTAGATTATTCTGCAAGTAAGAGTGCCATCATTGGAATGATGGAAGCCATAAATTCAGAACTGCATCATGAAGGAAAACATGGCATTAAAACCACAATCATTTGCCCTTATTTTATTAGTACTAAGTTAAGCAAAGGCTTCAAAAGCGCGTGAGTAAAGCTTAGATTTGTACTATTTCATATATAAAAAATAATTGCCACTCACCAGGAATATCATATTCAGTTTTTGGTTGGTTGATTTGATTTTCAATTCAGTATTTTTGCCCTATTGGCACAGACCACTATGTCTTTTGACATAAAGAAATGCAAGTCTTGCATACAGTCAATAACAAGGACTGTGTAATAACTTCACAGTCAAGGAACAGTTGGGGATATGCAACAGTATTTAATGGCTTAAGGAACCTTATTTGTCAGGAGAGTGCTGATGTTCTCTGCCCCAAGTAATCTTGGCAGTGTAATTACAGTTATGGCTGGCAGGATACCCATGGCCTGTCCTTACTAACTGAGCCCCACTGTCTGTACCAGCCAGTACTGTGCTTCTGAGTGAGAGCAGCTGTGGTGATGGTGTCTGGTGCGTGGCTCTGTGGCTGCAGTGGTGGGAGAGGCTGCAAGCACTGAATGAACCATTGCAGGAGTGCAGTACCAGCACTCTTGGTTTTTCAGTGCTCTGCTCCTGCTTGCACCATTCATCATCGTGCAGTAGTGTATGTATGCAGAGCAGAGCCCTTCTGGCTGGTGACAAACCTGGTCCTGGTCTATTTAGCTGTCACCTCAGCATTTAAAGCAGAAAAAGACTGCTCGAGAGCAATGATGCGTAGAATAGCACATAGTATAGCTAAGCTTGGAAGTTTCCAAAGCTGCAATCAATGTGGGCATCAACTTCATTGTGGTCAGCTTACAAAAAAGTCATTAAATTCACAACATCATCAAAGTGTTTTCAATTTATTTTGATGGTAGCAGGAATGAAAATGTTTGGAGATTCCTTTTCAAGACTACTTGAAGGGAAGGGGGGAAAAGCATAAATTATTTAATTATGTATGTGTGTGTATTTATCTCAAAAGTAAACTTTTATAATTTCATAACCCATTTTTCTCATTTTACAGAAGACCCTGTTTGTTTCCTGTTTATGATCCAGAGTATGCAGCCAGCAGGATTGTGGATGCAATTAAAAAGGAAAAAATTTATCTGATCATGCCTCCAGCTGTATATTTACTTGGTCTCAAAATGTAAGCATGTGACTTGTCTTCTAGCATTACCTTCTTTCCTTTGCCATATGCCTGTAAAATCAGCAGGAAAGTTTAGTCCAAACAGTCCTTTAGTTAATATTCCTGCAGTCAATCCAGTTATACATACTCAATTTTAAAGAAACAATGGGTTTGATTTTTTAATAATTAGGTGAATAACATTCCTCTGGCCTCTTCTGTCTCTAAGAAATATTTTAAGCTACAGTTGGGTATAGAAACTTCAAAAATTTTCCTGAGATCGTACACTGGGAGCAATGCCTGGTCTAGCACTGTCTGCTTCCAGTCCCTGCCACCACTGCAGGCTGGGCTTTCACAAAACATTTTGGTTTGTCACTTGTTTTCCTGATTTATAACATTGCAGTGCCAAATGTGTTACTGCCAGACATCATAAGTATTGAGCACATATAATGTATTTTCTTTATTTATAGAGTACATTTTTGGGAAAAAAAAAAAGGAAAAAAAGGCTAATTCAATGTTTGTCTCATCAGTTTCATTCCTAGAAAAGCAGTGCTATTCCTTGAGTCTTATATTAAGTTCCCTGAGAGCATGGAAGAAGCCTTTGCTCGGAAGAAAAAGGATTGAAATCAAAAGTATTCTGAAGACCTCAAGTGCCATCCAATTGAACATTTTCAGTAAAAAATCATTTTAAATCATATTTATTCCTTGACAAAAAATTTACTTCTTTTATGCTATTTTACATTGGTCAGCATGCCATTTAGTTCTTCACAACTGTCTTTTAAGTCTTTATGCTTGGCAATTTTCTGAGAAACTTTTAGAAAATCACTAAAATTTAAAATTAATTAGGTCTTATGTTGAGTGATCATGAACTTTGCATGGACTGTACTGTCTTCAGTACACAGTACAGTACATTGGAACTTCAATGAGGTATCCTTTTAGTGTGGAACACAATTCTGTTGTAAACCATGGGAAAATACAGACAGGAGGAATACCTCATGTATTCTTGGAAAATTATGGGTGAAATCTCTCCTTGTATTTGGAGAGAAATCACACCCATGTTCCTCAACTGTCTTCAAATGAAATTACAACCTAAAGGTCCTAAAGAACAAAAAAAAATTCCCCAATAGCAGCAGTTCGGAGATTAGTTACACAAAATATGTGCCGGTACTTAATTGATAAAAATCAATCCTCATGTAAATTTTCAAAAAATGCTCATAATTGGCTTAATTGAAAAACAAATAAATAAACTGCATAGCAGAATAGTGAATCTGCAAAGCCTAGTTTATAAAGCCCTAAGGAATTACAGAGAACATTTAAGTCATCTATTGACCAGGTTTGTCATCATAATTTCATTGTACTTAACTAAATTCATACTTACAAGCTCCCAGATACAAATAGTTATGAGAGTACACACTATTGAAATCCCTGTGCTTCCAAAGTATGCATGCATTCAATAAATTCTTTCATGTACCAGTAGATATTACAGGGAAATTTTTCTCTGAGAGAAGGAAAAAGCTATCTGAAGTTTGGCTCTTTGGAAAGCAAGGTTTATTGATTTTTATTGTTCAAAACTCTCTAGGTGATGAGTAATTAAATATTATTTTTCTTTTTATTAATGAGACAGCAAAGTCTAAATTCCTTCCTGCAAATACCAATCATTTTCTCAGTTGCAAGCAAATGTGTTTTGGGAGTATTGGGATTCCCTTGTTCTGCATGAACAGAATTCCCTTGTTCTGTTTCAGTTTGGCTGTAGATCTATGATCATTTTTAAGCATGATTACAGAAGTCAATGCAAATTGACATGACATTATATTTGTGAACATATTGTGGGCCTGAACTTCTTAATGCATAATTTCATTGCGGGTGTTGCAGAGTTTAAGAGCAGGCTTATGAGGTGAGAAAAATTTATTTAAAAATTATTTGTGAAATGAGGCTCCCACTTGAAGTAATGTCACATGCTAGTGATATTAATATATGGTGGACTATCCATCATTTAAATGTTAAAGATTTCAGGATTAAATATTTGCAAGCAAGGAGCTCTTTGTAAGGGCTCACTTTTCAGGATGTCTTTCTTGTTTTCAGTTTTTAACTGAAGTATATCAACCTTACCACCTACATGTGCAGTTGTAAGTTCACTAACCATATAGGCAGGACACAAGTAGGTTAGAAATAATATAAAGGAAATAATACCCTATTTTCTAAGCTATATTTCATCTACTCTGTACAGCCACCCTGCAAAACCTTATTCTGTATTGCTGCAACCTCAGCCAAGGTCACTTTTGGCTCCATATTCTTTTCAGGTTAATCTGCTTGTCCCAAGAAGGAATTTGTAAAGCTTATACTTTCTAAGTCTCACAGTGATCTGCTAGATCTTCTTATCAGTCCTAGAAAACAGTAACTCACTCTTTTCCGTGAAAATACCAGGAAAATAGTTTCAGGGTTTGGGGTTGGTTGGTAGTGGGGGTGTTTGGGGGGGGGGGGAGTAGTTTCTCTTCTTCATATAGAAAAAAGTGTGATAGATCTAGTAATACAATTCTAAAACTGTAAACCAAAACCTTCCTATTAAAGCTCAGAAAATGCATTTGAATGGTGTTCCTGTTTTTTAATAGAAAACTTTCTTCATATTTTGAAATACAGTATGCCACTTAAGAAATATCTCAGAGTTATCAACAACTCCTGAGAATTGTGTCCCGTCTTTCTTTGAGGCTTTAATCTTATTTGTAATTCCTCCATGACAAAAACATTTTTACAGAAGAAATTCTGTTACTATAGAAGCTGCTAATGAGACTGAAATGCAGCTTATCTTAATTTTTTTCTCTTTTTTTCTCACTCCTTATTCTCTGAAAAACTGATGAAAATGCCTGTGTTGCTGCACCAATAATAGTGAGATAATCTGTGATGTCAGTTTCTTGCCTGACAGTTTTTTGCCCATTGGTACAGCATAGCTCTTTAGAGCACATTTTTCATATAAAGGAAGTTGTAGTATCTTATGAAGAACGTTAATCATATTCAAATTACAAGCATTTTAAGAAAGAAATATTTGAATTATTCTAGGTCTGGTTTGTAGTCTAAATCTTTGAATAAATCTTAGAGGCAATGATATGCAACTTTGATTTCTCCTTAATTTCATTCTTCTACATTACTTAGTTCCTCTTTTACTTCAGAGTTTAATGTTTCCACCCAAATTCATTACATGTTCCCTGTAAGTCATTATTACAGTTTTTCATGGATGCACATTTATATACCTAAGCATGTAATTAAAGCCCAGAGACACTGAGATGTAACTTGCAGCAAATCATAAAAACAATTGGACTTTCCCAGAAATTCTGATAGCTTGTTCTGCTTTATCACCTGAATTGGCATTGCCCCATTAAATTTGAAAACATTCCCGTAAAAATCTCTGCTTTTCTAAAGGCCTGATCACCCTCTATTATTTTAGAACGATGGCTTTTATAGAAGACACTCTAAGAATATTCAAAGCTAATTTGAGGCGAGTTTCATGTACTAAAATGAAAAACATATTTCCAAATCCTGCAATATTTGAAGACTTTTTCATGAGTAACTTGTATCTCCTCAGCTTCTCTCTGGAAAGATGTTTAGTTCACAGTTCCCACAGGTTATGGCACAATTGTGGAGAAACAGATTTGGCACTGGAGGTCAGGAAACTCCCTGTTTCTCTGTCACTACCTTTGTCTTTGACCTTACTTGTACCCTGAGAAACACAAAAAATAGTGAAAGCTGCATAAACTATGTGTAAATGTATTGTCCCTGTCTTTCATAATTACCTGTCCTAGGAAAGGGAGGCTTCATGCTTATACATTTTTTCATGGTAACTAGAAAAAGAATTTTCATCTCTTTACTTTTACACCTAGAGAAATGTTATTCGCTTCTACATTGCCCCATGATTTTCAATATTTCATGTAATTTCATGAGGAAGAAAAATCTGAATCAATCCAGAGCCCAGTTATTAAAGATCAAAATTCTACATTGATTACTATTATGGATTTTTCTAGTTTCTTTCTGCAGTCAATACAATGCCTCTGTTGAATACTTCAGATTCCTCAGGATGCTAAAGACTGCTAATAAAGAATGACTGTGTAATTTAAAAAATAATTAATACAGCTCTAATTGCCTTCTACCATTGCACCGAACTGTTGCTGAAGCCAAATAAATGGTCAGGTGGCCTTCCACTTCATTAACTAATCTCAGCTGGCAGCAGTGCCTGAGGTAGCAGTGATTTAAAGAGTCATTGCTCAATGCTTTCATAAACTCCACGCTTCCATGGTGTTCACTGAGCAAGGGCACTCTGTTGGTGGAAGGGGCATTCTAGCAGTTGCTCTGTTGCTTCCTCCATTGCTTCTTTCTCAGAAATGACAGATGAAACATTAATAGTTCCAATATCCATTTTGAGTGCATTTACACACTTAAAGATACTTTCTTTTCTGCAACTGAATGGGCTGAGTAGAGCATGCATCAAGAGCCCGTTGTGTTGTCTGTCTGCCTGGGATGATATGCTAAGAGGTAACAGAAAGTAAGGAATTAGATACTCCTACAGAACAGGAAAAAAAGCCAGAGCGTGATAGTCCTGAAAAGATCTTTGAAAGCTACCTAGAATGAGACAGCAAACAAATTAAAAGTATGAAGTCAGGCTAGACCTGATGTCTACTTTGTTATCTAAAGCCCTTCATTCTCTATAGCTTGGATTTCCCTTGAAGCTCAAGGAATATCAGTGCCCTGACTGTTAAACTGGCAAATCTGAGAGTCCCTGCACAAATAAAGAGAAGAACCATGATTCTAACCATCTCTGCAAAAGCAAGAGAAGAGAGACTACAATGTGGGATCATGCAGGAATGGAAATTAGAAGGAAATTGTTCCTCCTCAATATTTAAGCCATGTTACATAGGACTCCACTTGCCTTACACACATCTGGTTACCACTTGGTAAACTGATGGTGTTTATGTAATATACATAGTTCTTTAATACATAATTTCATGGCAGCTGATTTCCTGTTTTGCAAAGGTTTTACACTGACTTTCTAATCAGTTATTTCCTTCCATTTGCATTTTTACAATCTGCTTTCCAAGGAAGGAACACACTTTCACACAAAAGTCAGAAGCCACTGCAATAACTAAAGCAAGAATCAGAAAAATAAATACCACTTCTTTTATTTAAGGAACAAGCATTTTATAAATCAGCAGAAGAAACACACAGAATTCCTACATAAGGAACAAGCTCCATCATTTGAGAATCATGATAAGCATGTCACAATGGAAAATGTAAATTATTTCAACCACACGTAATGGCAACTGATGTGTTGTTGGGATAAATTCTTATCACGTAAGATGATAAATGAAAGGCATTTACATCTTGGAGATGACATCATATCTAGTGGCGTGGATGATAACTACTAGTTTTAGTGGTCTGTATTCCACCACGTGCAAAATACCTTTAAAATAACTCCTTCAATACTACTGCAACACAGATGCATTCAGATACTTCTCAACATAACCTGATAAAATGTCTAAAAGGGAAGTGCAGAAGTCTGCCATTAGAAGAATTTGAATAATATTGCAGCATTGTGTTGCTCTTGTACTATTAATAGGAAATGTCATCTTTCTGGGGAAATATGAAAAAGAAGCGTTTAACATTAGGTGGTACTGCATGCAAGAAAAAGGTTGCACATGTCTAACTCTTAAGTGCACAAGCCTTCTTTTTGTCCTGGTAGTTTTATGTTTCCAGCTTTTTGCTTCTGGTTTCTTCATTTTCTTGTTAGAAAATTATACTTAGTATTTTTCATAAGCAGCTTTAAAATTTTCTCAGAGACAGTTCAGTCACTGGGAATCTTTGAAGCTTTTGTATCATTCTTATTTCTCCCCATTAAAAAAAAATCAGAACTTCAGATTGTATGAAAGGCAGTTTGCTTTAAACTGAGACACAGTTGCAGCTACCCTAGTGCTCTAGGTCACTGACAGAGAAAGCAAAAAGAGTAACCTAGGTTAGCTGGAGAAAATTCTGTGTAAGGAATGCTTGCCTATTAACAGGGCTGCAGGAGTAAGGAGGAAAGCCACAGAAGAAAGATGGGATTTCTTGCTTATTTGTTGTTATTCATTAAAGGAGTAAATCTTCCAAAATCATGTTTATTAAACTGTGACATTTGGGAAAGGGGATTAAACAAACAAGTCTGTGATCTTTTTCTAATTCAACAAGAAAGTTGTAAAAAACATTTAAATTGTGTCTTTAACAAATAGCCTTGGAACCTACTTCACTTAAGCTTTCCCATAAAACATATTAGCTCCTTTGGTCAAAGATCAGAATTAGTTGTAAAAATTGAAGTTTTTCCCTTTGTTTATCTAAGACTCAGAGTTTCCTAAGGGTATCAAGAAAGGAAAAGGAGCAGGAAATCTCTGGTTTTGCCCTTTGTGTTTAGTCAAATGTGTATGAGCAGCAGTGCCTGGTATACTGTGGTTTCAGGGTGGGTCTAGAATCCAGGACAGCATTAGGTTCTCCCAGACCCTCAGCCTTACTGCTGCCTTCTGCCTGGGTGGCACAAAAAGGGTAAAGCTCTGCTTGTGGTGCTCACTAGAGCTACAGCAAAAAGATCCAGCATGCTCTGCCTTCACTTGGCTCTTCTACCACACCTCTCATTGGCTTTGCTGTCTGGCACCAAAATGTTGTTAAAATCTAACAGCCAAACCATATCACACTGATTGCAAAAATGAAAAAAAAGTCATTTTCGAACTCTCATGGCTTGTAAATGATGCCCATTTACACGAGACAAAAACTTCAAAGACTCTTTCTTATAAGGAATACTTATCTCCAGATACATTTATTTCAGCCTGTCATAGTCAGAAAGAACTAACCACTTTGCCTAAATCATAAGTCACAACAAGACCAATGAAAAACAACAAAACAGAAAGTTAAATGGAAAAATATTTTTACCACCTTTGCCAAATCAGTGCGCAAAATCTCAGGCATGGGAAAGCATTTTTGTTTTCTTCCCTAGAACATGCTTTTAAGCAAAGGACAGCAAGGAATTACTGCCTCGAGTCACAGTTTTGGTAGAAAAACCCAAAATTTGGCAGAAAGGGGATTTATCCTGAGTAGATATTGGCAGAACAAATTACATCTGATATCAGTGACTTCCTGCTTCCACATAAATCTAGGGGGAAAAAACCACAGAAGTCTGCAGTCATTTTGAGAAACATGTATCAGAAAGGTACTGGATAACAATATGTCTCCAAACAATGTAATGCTTGGCAGAAATATTCTGTAAAAAAATGGCTATTTCACTAGTAATACACATTTCCATTTAAGCAAAACCTCTTCCTACAAGTCTGATAAATGCCTAGCTGACTGTTGGTCCACAGCTTAACTTTTCCCATCCTGAAAAAAGGAACCAAGGAAAGAGTAGGTGGCTCAGAAAAAGGAAAAATGTGTTCGAAACTGGCTGCCACCATTCTTAGCACAAACAGGACAGGCTTGTGCTTGGAAGCAAGGACAATTTCTCTGAAAACTACTGCTTCACAATATTAAGAAAGGCAGAAAAGCTGTCTTCCCTGCCAGTAAAATTCTCAGACTGAACTAAAAATACAGGGAGTTGGTCTTCTTTTTTTTAAACAAATCATTGTGAAACAGATTTGATTAATAAATTTCAAATGTATTTACAGTATTTTTCTTGATGTTCTATTTTTACTCATAGAAAAAACCACAGAATAAGCAGTGTTAATTAAATCTATTTGAATCTTTCCTAATTTTCACTTCTTAATAACATGATGGTATTTTGCTTTGCTTACACATGAACATCTTCCTTTTAATCACCAACTAGTCATGTAAGGTCCCTCCAGAGCCTAAACAGCAGAATGACTATTCCTGATGGTGCTAGTTTGAATTCAAAGTACATTACATAGAATTCAGCACTCTTTAAACTGGAGATCGAACTGTGCAGCACTTGCTTGTTTAAGCTAAAATGTATTTGCTCACCTGAATGATCCTGTAGCAGTAAGCAAGTGATCTGTCTCATTTAATTTTAGTTATCTGGAGGTGAGGTGGCAGACACAAACTACTCATTTCACTGCCTTACTGCTTTCTGAGAGCAGCAATTTATTTCCACTAGCAGATGAGAAAGTTTGGATGGATTTCCTGTCCTGAGATGTCCACTTAATTGTTCAAAAAGGGGGTAAAGGAATTTCAACCTATATTCTTAGTGATATCGGCTCAAATATTTTGACATTTAATATGCATCACAAAACAGACAGGAAGGATATAGCTAATTTATATCCAAGTTTAAACATATTAGAAATAATGTATATGCTACATGTGGCACCAAAACATCACCATGCTGTTGATATGTTGGATTATTCCTTCTTTCTTCACTTCACAGATTGGCTCTTATTTATAACGAATAAACTTGTACAGATTGGGCAAGCTGGAAATAATGGATTCTGAGTTGAGTGCAGCAGGCAATTGAAACACCAGATGTCTTTCCTATGGCTATTGAATTAGCAATAGGTGTTCAAACTGGTATTTCAGGTAAAAACCTTCTTTTGGTAAAATCTGGCTCACAACACTCATTCCCCATGGAGATCAAAGTGGAGTGAAAGGTTTTTACACTTCAGAGGATATTATCCTCAAAAATGCTCCTGAGGTTAGGAATGAGTATTTCCCACTTCTAAAACAGCTTTGGTGAATGTGGTCTTGGCTAAAATGTCTGCCTGCCCTTTCTTATTCACAGCTTCAGATAGGAAACCATATCCCAAAATGCACTGACACAGACATGAAGTTTGAGATCAAGTTCTGATTTTTTTAATCTCTTTATTATCATGCAAATTTCCAGGGTGCCTTTTAAGATTTTATGTTAATTAGAAAAGCTGGTTTTCACTTATGAAAACTAAGGTGCTATAAGCCAGAAAATTAAGCCTATCTTGTATAGGTAAACAAAGTAGGCTTAATATAGAAGTGACAACTAGGAAGAGTGAAGAGTTGATTTCCAGAGTGGAGATGGCTGTTTAGGAAACCTGTGCTGTGGTCTGTACTCATTTCATGTATTTGTTACTGGTATGGAATAGAGGATGAAGTAGCAACATCATCTGATGATATTAAGGACACTTAAATTATTTCTTTCATTCATTTCTTCATTTGGCATCTTTTTGTCCCAGGCATCCTAGAGCAGATGTAATAGCTAGCTACCAACTAAACTAAGGCAAACCTCAGTTTCATTTTTTCCCCAAATGAAAACTGGTCAACATTTTCAGGTTAGTTCACGGAAGGCATGACTCTGTGGGGATGGTGAACTGCACTATGGCCAGAACACAGAAGAAAAGAGGAACCAAATGACCCATTATAAGTCTGAAAGAGAGGTACATGAGCAAGGGGGAAAGGTGTCCTATGGTCCCTGCAAGCCTGGCATTTGGACATAGACATAACTCAGATTTACATACCAACAGGTACACCAAACTTCAGAGAACACCCTGGCTGATGACATTCCATCACACACACATAGATTCCTCATAGATTCCTCAAGATCATTGAATCCAACTGTTAACCCAGCACTGCCAAGTCCACCAGTAAACCATGTCCCCAGGGGTCACGGATACACGTCTTTACCTCCAGGGATGTTGATTCCACCACTTCTCTGGGACGTCTGATCCAGTGTTTGACTATTTATTCAGAGAAGATTTTTTTTCTTAATCTCCAGTCTAAACCTCCACTGGTACAACTTGTGGCCCTCTTCCAATTTCTTCTTGTCCCTGGTTTATCTCCCATACGGTCCAGACCTCGCTGAATTTTCCTTCAGTTCATCAGCTGCTCCCGAGGTTACAGAAGGCAGGAGAGACCACAGTCCTGCAGGAAAATAAACCTGCCCTAAACCTGCTCCCTCCTCCCGTTCCTAGCAGGGACGGGATGCCCCAGACCGGGTGCAGCGGGCACTGCGGGGCTCCGAGCACCCCCGGCAGCCCCGTCCCCTCCTGCTGCTGGGGGCGACCTGCCCTGTGCGCCTCCGTGCCCGGGCTGCCGCGCCAGCCCTCCCTGCTTTCAGCACCGAGGGACGCTTTGTACTACCGACCCACGCACTCATGGTAATATTCATGGCTATTAAAGTCTGTTCAACCAGCAGCTTCCCCACCAGGAACTTCACCTTTGATGAAACACCATATAAGCACTTCATTTTTCTTTTGTGGGTCTTTTTTAGTTTTGTTTTTTTTTTTTTTTTTTGGTTGGTTGGTTGGTTGGGGTTTTTGGTGGGTTTTTTTTGTTTTTTTGTTTGTTTTTTTTTGGGGGGGTCGGGGTGGTTTTGGTTTTGTTTGGTTGTTGGTTTGTTGTTTTTTTTTTTTTTTCCCCGAACATATAATTTTTAATACACGTCAGCTATTTGGAAAGAAGAAGAAAAACCTTCGAGGGTCGCCAAACCACAGGTGGACGGCCCTCGGCGGCAGCACTGGTCCCGTGGAGGAAGAAGAGGGCTCGTCCTGTGAGAGCAGAGGGCGGCAGGCGGGACAAAGGCTCCGCTGCCTTTGGGAACCCGCCGGCGAGGGAGGAGCACCGGCAGCTCCGTCCTGCATCTCTAAGAAGCGATTTCACAGACTCTTCACTTGCTCCTCGAATCCTGTCGGCAAAACTTGAAGGGCAGAACGGTACTTGTGCTTAATTCTTTACCTTTTTCCAAATGGTGGCGATTTATATTTCCCGCTCACACTGGAGTGTGTGATTTATGGCGAGAGCACTCACCACTGGAGAAGACTGAGGGTCCCTCTTTTCACTCCTTTCTTCTATCCCCGGCCTTCACAAGCCCCCAGAATGAGAAGTTTGCCTTTCACCGACACAACTGAATTGTACATCAAGAAACATGCAGAAAACAGGCTCACATAACCCTGTTATAAAAGCGCAAGATCCTAAATCCAGCTGATCTTGCCTGACTGTACTGTGCCATATAAGCTTTGTGCACACAGGAGTGCCCTCTACTGAATAATAATATCTGCATACTGAAAGCAATATTTTGCCGTGGCCATTTCAAAGTTAAGAGAAATTGTCATGGTTTTAAACTGCAAGTAATTTTTTGTCTTCTCTGTGGAAAACTGTCCTGTGTATGAGAAAATTCATATATACCTTCTAAAACATCTTGTAAGTCATTCATATGCCAGAGGCACTTCTTTATGTTTTTTGTTAAGAGCATTTATAATACCCTAATAACTGAAAGCCTGGCTACTAGAAAAGACAAGGCACAAGAGTGAAATTCGTGCATCAAATTTTTATGGAAGTACAACAAGGCATTTAAAAAGAGATATGCAGAAGACCGCTGTATCCAAAAGACTAGACATGAGACAGAGCCAAATTTGGGAACCCTTGATAGCATGAAATAACAGAAGCCAATGATGTTGCCCCTATGTTTATCGGGAAAGAGAAGGCTGAGCACTGAAAAATGTCAAAGAGTTGGGGATGGAGAGCTCCCTGCATACGGGGTACACTAAGAGTAGTGAAGGTACAGCTATGAGCATGGAATAGCGATAGTGTCCTCCAGGCCCTGATAAAGAGGCAAATAAATCACTGGTCTAATTTTCAATGAAAAGTCATGTATTTGCAGATTATTGCAGGAGACAGTTGCCCTCCTTCGCATCCCAAAGAAGATTTCCTTTGGCATTACATGGCCGAGATGTCCTTAATGGAGGTTTTTCACTTGCTGTAAACATGAGGACATCCAGGATTAAGAGCAGTGTCATGTCCCTGTCGTAAAGGTCTGGCACGCATGAAGACCTAGTCCTCCTTCTCATGAAGCAGATGAAGTTCCTCGTGGAGAACAGGTACTCAGCAGGTATCCTCAGAAACAAACAAAAAAATTTTGTCCTAGTGCAGATGAACAGTGTAAAAATTTTGTAAAATCCATGAGCTCTCTCACTTGCTGGCTCTGCAAAGCCTGCACATCATGTGGATATGTTTTACTGGCACATCCAAACCAGAGTGACTATGCAAATAATCTGTAGCTCTCTGAGGCACAGACAGACACCCACTGCATCACACATGTGTGATAAGATCTTTGTATCCTCCCAATATGCTTCAGTTTTGAAAAATAAGTGCTTTCTCTCCATCAAGTTTAGATTCAGTTTGAACATCCCATCAAATCACATTGCAATTCTTCATGCTTTTCCTTCAGTTTCCATTGGAAAGCATGAGTATTTCACAGTATGTTATAGCTCCTGATGTGTAACAGAGCACATGAAAGAAAAAATTACTTTCCCAGAAACGCTGGCATCCTTTTTAGTTACCTAGACACATGCATGATATCCCAAGAAATGTTGATAAGGTTTGTCCCAGCAGTACAGCTCATCAGCCATGAGCTTCAGCTTTTAACACATTCTATTTAATGAATTTGCTGAGAACTGTAACCAGAATTGCTGGCACATATTCCTCTTGCAGCCAGTGAAAAGACCAAGAAAAGGAAACTGAAGGCAGGTAAGTGGTCTGAAGTACCACGGAGATTTTGAGCACACTTTGAGCATGTGAGTGTGCGAGTTAGGTCTGCCTTCCCAGAAAAGGGTCCATATCACTGCAAGAAGCTGCAGTCGCCTTCAGCTGGCCCCGATTAGGCATGCATTTACAGGCACAGAACCCTGAATATTTATACATAGCATGAGTTAGTAAACACTTGAACAAGTCAGTTACTGTGGGAAAAAGTCCTATAAATTTCACCAGGCTCTGGAAGAAGTGTTATTTATTCATTGTTAAAATCTCACAATGTCTGCAGCTGTTCTTACTGATTTTATTGAGAGGTAACTCTGTGAGACTGGGGAATCGATACTGAAATAATTTGCTTTAAAACAAGAAAAGCCAAAAGTGAAACTTTACACGTTTTTAAATCCCTATTTCTTATTTTATCAGGTGCACATTTTCATTTTCTACTTAGACATAGGGTACCCTGTAAGAAAGATCAGGCCTGAAGTTCAAGTGGAAAAACTCAAGCACATTCTTACTTAAGCACTTAAGGATGTGTCTTTCCTTTTTACGGTCTCTTTCTTCTCTTTGCCAAATATCAATTAGCAAATATCCATTACTACAAAACTGGTAAAACTGTGCAATAAAATAGACTGTCATGCTCATGGCCATTTTCAATCTGAGTCACAAAGAAAATGTGTTCTCAAATTTTATGCTTTGGATGAATTGGATTCCTATAGAGACACATGCTTCAGATATATTTTTCCAGTCCTATGCATGCATATATTTAGTCCAAGAATTTCCATTAGACTAAAGCAGAATGCTCTGGCAAAATGCCCTCTGCAGGAGGAATCAACAATTCCCAGTTTCTTAAGCCTCTATTACTGACTGTTCTCTCAGCTACAGAGGACAATTTAAGTAAGGGTTCCTCTTCATCTGCAGCCTGAGAAGGTCAGCCAGGTCATGAAGAACAGTGTTGGAAATGTAAATGCAAGATGGTATTATTAAATGTAAATGCAAGATGGTAACTATTATTTCCATGATAGTTAAACAAAGTGTTGCAATAACTATATATAAACATAAATGTTGTGGATTTAATGGGGGGCAGGGTTGTAGATATAATGAGGAGTTTTCAGATATCACTAGTCGGGGCAACATACAATATTTTCAGGCCTAATTAAAAATGTGTCCTTGGTTTGGCACCTCCAAAACTCCAATGAGATGCTCACATTGTTCATTTACCTCACAATCTTCCACTGAGTGAAATTACTCAGTTTGTTGAAGGTTCATGTGATGAATAAGAAATTATGAAAGAAAATGTCTCTGAAGATCCTAAGTGCCAGCAATTTAACAATTTCTCTGGCTATATTTACCCCGTGTTCTTGGCTATATGGGTTCTTCTACTTTTGTTGTCTCTTGAGCAATTTTGCAAATACAACACTAACAAAAAAACCCCAGAGACTTAAAGATATACCATAGGCCGTGACTTAACCACATTCATTTTAAATTGATTTATTTGGGATGAGGAAGAAGGTGACTTATACAGTATCCTGGGCTAAGAGGAAGTCTCTATTTGCCACTTCACTTTTGCACCAGAGAAAACAATAATATTTCCTTTTAATTACTTTGGGATTTTCAACTGTCTAAATAACATCATTGTTCAAAAGAGGAAAGACTGAAACTAGACAGCTATAAAATATTGCTACTAGTGAATAAACTTCTTCTTTAGTCACTTGCAGAATTAATAAATTACTTATGTTTAATCTTTCTTTAGGTCATCTTTTCGGCATGACACTGAAGATTTTTCAGGATCTTATTCTTAATATCTGTTTAAACAAAAAGATGCTGTGAAAATTGCTCTTTATTCTTTCACACATACAGTTCTGTTCATTATGTTTTAAAAAGCACATAACTCATTGAGTTTCACAATAAATCTACCTGGAAAATCATCTCTTTCTTATAAAGCAGTAATAGAAAAGAATTTATTTTAGAATATATTTACACATTGCAGGTAAAGCAGAAAAAGAAGTACTTTCACACAAGATCATCTTTCATTATTATCTGTTGTAAACTCTGTAAACTGTGCTTTATTCATCAGTAAATAGTTGGGAATTTGTTGTTTGTAATTTCCAACCTTCCATTTGATGACATATGGGGCTGTGAAGAGTGTTAGATAACTTCCTTCAAATGATAAGCCATGAAAATATTTGAACACAAACAAGACTACAATTAAACGAGGAATTAATTTTATTTTTTTAAGAAGCAATATGCTATTATGGAATAGGTCTAATTTCTTTCCTCTCTGAAAATTAGCTTTCTCAGTAGATTTAAGTGTAAAACAAATTTTTAAAAAAATACATCCTCAAAAATAAATTATTGCTTTGAAGTTTCCTGGCTTTAGCCATATTTTTTTTATTTTGAACAAGTATTCCAAAAATGTCTCTTTTTTCCTAATTACTTGTAATTTCTTGAATTACAGTGTGGTACAAATAAATCACAAAAATAATTCCTTGCATTATGGTATTCAGCTGCAAATTCCGTATTATTGTGTGCATAGTCCAAGTTTAAGCACACAGTCAAATAATACACACACTGAATTCACATTTAAATCCAGAAAATGATAATTCCTCTCACAGAGTATTCTGGATGCATAAAAGTAACTGAACACAATCCCAATGCCATGCACAGTTGCCCCCAGAATAAAGAACAAGTGTCCCAAATAACTTCTGAAATTTATTTGCAGTTTCTCAGTATTTTATTGATCTCTGAAAACAGTAGCAGTGGATGTCTGGAGAAAATGGTCCTTGTAAAAGCAAAATCTTGACTCTGTGAAGGGCAGCAGGCACCCTTTAAGCTGTATCTGCCATTTGCTAACACTCCTCTCAGCTTCTCCATCCCAAATTTATTTCCGTACCTGAAGAGGCTGGGAAGCCAAGATGGCATGCAAACACAGTGAATTGGGTCAGTAAGGGATAGTAGCTCCAAGCACATCAGGCCACTGCAAGCTTCATAATGAGATCTGCTGAGAAAGGACAAGAACATATAAAGTATGAAAAAGACTCAGTGGTGCATCTGGAAGTTACGAGTCTGAATGAAAATAAGCTTCAATTAACAGTGGGTAGACTTAAAGACTTTTTTAAAAAAATGTGGTGTCATTTATAATTAGAGTTTGCTTGGCACTGTCTTCAAAGGCCAAAATTACCTATGACCTCTAAAAAGTGTCCCTGTAGAGGTAAAGTTCATGTTTATTTATATATTAAGGAAAATGAGATGTGGAAATTAATTTACTCTCATGTCTTCCATGAAACTTTGACATGAATCTCTTCCACAGGGTTTCCAAGATGCTGGTTCCACTGCAAGTGTTTCTTTTGAGTGCATATAACTCTATTTGTCACTAACATGTCTTACAATTGAAGTGCTAAGTATATTTACACTTCTAGTGAATTCTCAAGAAGTAGAAGATGAAAGAAGATGAATTCTTACAAAGGCAGAACACAAATACATAGGCACTACCTTCATTTAGTTTTATTGCTCTATTAGTATTCGGTTTTACACTTTCCTATCAGTATGAGAATCACTTTTTTAGCTTGTGTGTTTGTGTGTTTGTTAAGTCAGCCTAAGAGGTCCCATCATGGATAGGAAATCTGTAAGCTTAACAAAAATTTGGCAGCTGGCAGAGGGAGTAAAAGGTGGAGTTCAGGGGGTTACGAGTCTGGGGCTGAGCACAGAGAACTCAGGGTGTTTTTGCAGGGTCTAGGCCTCAATCACTAAAATTTAAATAAAAAAAGAATGCAAACTTTGCATGTCACATGCCATGAGAATATTGCAAATGTTTAAGTTGCAGAACCAAATGTGTTTGAAGAAAAGGGTGTGCTTACTTCCTCAATGACATTTACATGTTGCCCAAAAAAAGCAGGTGCATCGAGGTTGCACCAAAAAAAAAAGCTTACAGCATGGGAACTAGGCTGTGAGCAACTTCCTGCTCAGTTCTGCAAGAGTTCTTTATACCTCACTAGCATGGCATTGGAAAGTCATTCCAAAATACCCTAAGCAGCATGCCTTCCTGCTTGTTGCATGCTATTTGTTCTCTCCTGTTCTTCCCAAGGGAAGATGCTTGGGCAGTGAAGTCTCGTCTATTTGGTAGAGTTGATTTGATTATAAATCATTATGTTGCCTCAGTGTTTTTGCTAGAAGTCAAATAAATATGCCTTGAACTTTGAATGGAAGGTCAGATTTGTGACTGTCCTTATATCCCAGGATATTCATTTCACTGTCTCAGAGTGGTCTCCAAGAACATTCTGTCTCCTAGACAGACAACTTTTATGACAGCATTTACCCCTACTGAGGTGGAGACAGGGAGCAAAGGGAATGGTCTGCATGGGCAGATGAATGCAGTTATCAACACCAAGCTCTAGACACTTTTTGGCCATTGTGGAAAAACCCCACTGCGATGAGAAGAACCATCTTCTTGTGGGGAGAGATTGTAGACAGCTGAGGACAGGTCTGATGATACACTCAAAGTAAACAGAATGGCTGAGGGCTTTTTATTGTAGGTGAATTGTTCTAAGTGCTGAAAGCCTGGTGACCAAACACATCAGACTCTTGTAGTCCAGCCAGGAAGCAAGTGAAGCATGAATAACTGAGTAACGTGTCATCGTCTGCCAGCATGGGATGGGGTCTTCTAGCCAATCAAAGCTTATAGAAAGCATTACTCACGGGTAATGCTATGTCCAAACTTAGCACAATCAAGGAATGCAAAAGGACTTCTAAATTATAGATTCAGCTGATCAATTACAGATGTGCAACGACTAACTCCAAAGTAGACTGCACTCTTCAGAACGGCTTTCCTCACATCATGATTCTTGCATGGGTTCAGTTTCACACAGATGTTTTTCATCCTTGGGCTAACTTTGTCCAACTACAGAGCCTACAAGGCAGAAACAGCAGCATGGTTGTATGGAGTAAAAGAGTGTCTCATCTACCTTTTTCTAGTACTTGAGTTTATATCACCTGATGAGTTTCACTTGATGATAAAAAAGACCCAAGAGGCATCCTTCTTGAACACCACATGTGAGCAGCCTGATTGTATCTAGCAATTATTCATCAGTGCAAGCCTGCAGAAAGGACTCAAAGCAGCTTAATACATTCTACAGCATCCTTCCCTTTCAGAGGAAACAACTCATTTTCATGGCTGACCATCTCAAGTGCTGTGCATATGGAAAGGATATGAAAGGGTGTGAACATGCTAGCTCTCTCTAAGTAGTTCTTTCTCTTCTTGTTCATGACACTTAGCCCCTCAAGCTCAATGGCTCTGCAGGTCAGTGTCCAGACCTGAGATTAAGTAACCTTATTTCTTCTGTAGAATAAGTACTTGCTTGTAGGAACTCACTGGGGGCTGAGATGCCATCCACGCCTTAGCTCTGTAATGCCTGACATTTCATTTTCTTTAGTTAATTGATCATAATTAGGACTGAAGGTTAGTATTTAAATATAATGAGTCTGTCAGTATTTCCTTTTCCTAATTCTTTTCCAGTCATGACAGTCCTTTGCTTTCTTATTCACACCACAGAACAAACTAGTGCTTGGTCAAAATAGACTTTCTGTAGTATTGCTTGATTTGTTCTACATCTTCATTGCAATGGAGTAGGAAAAAAGCAATAATATCTCTTTACTAATGGGTAATTGCCTCTGCGTAAGTACTCAGGAAATTGTTGATGGTAGAATATAACTTTCATTGCAATATTTCTTGACTGAAGAAATTGTGAATGGTAGATATGCAATGTATACATTGCTGCAACATTATCAGAAAATCATTAAAGCAGTGCAAACAAACCAAGTAAATTATATATTCCAGAAATATCTTTTTTTCTGCATGGTTTCAGGTGTCCATTTCCATTCATATCATTCAATGTATCTCTAGCTATACTTATTAGAGGCAATTATCTGTTTTCTGCAAATGACTGACACCAGAAATACAGAATAAATGTAGAATTTAATATACTTTAGGAAAGCTGCTGCAACTGCCTCATACATCTATCTCTGAAGTAACCAAGAAGCCTACAGACAAGGAAGAAAAATTTAACATGGTGTATACAGATTCAAAAAGACATTTGACAAGATTTTCGAAAATTACACTGACAGAGGCAAGCAGGAAAACTCCTTGTGATATTACAGTTGTTCAAAAAAAAATAGGAGTAAATGCCAACGGCCACAAACTGCATGGTGTTCTAATCCAAAGTGTTCATCATATCCGAAATGACCACAAAAAGGTGTGACTCAGAAGGAGACATGGTGTGCTGCTGATGTGGTTATTCAGCATCATGAGGCCTGAAAATGAACCACAGAAAAGCCTCAGGAGATTGAGTGACTAAGTACAAAAATATCAGAGGAAATCACTTTTATGTAAACAAATATAAAATGACACATGAAAACACAAGCCTAACTTTGCAAGCAAATCTAATTATGGCCCTAACTTGGCTATTACTACTAGAGAGATTTTATAGATATAATACATAGTTACATAAAAATATCAACACAAACACCAGATATCACTGGTGTGATAAAGATTAAAGATAATCTTTATATATAAGAATATATAAGAAGATATAAGATATAAGAATAAAGATTTTTTAATAAAAACTCAGGAAAATGCTATGAATTATTAGGAAATGAATACTGAAAAAGACAAAAAAATGTCATTATGCCACCGGGTAAAATCAATTATGTGCATTACGAATACCAAGACCATTACTGAAAGGGCATTGCAGAAATGAAAAGGTAGAGAGAAACCTAGCAAGGGTAATTTTGAACCACAAAGTGGCTTTCCTTAAGGAAGAAGTAAAATAGATTAGGGTTAATAAACCTGGTGAGTAGACAGCCGAGAATATAAGAGGTCAAGAAATCAAGGGTGGCATGAAAATGGTGAATAGAGAATCTGTACTAAAACATCTGGGAAACATCAAATGGTACTAGCAACAAAATCCACTGTAAATACAAATGTGTAAATCATTACAGTTTCTTTTCATCAGAAGAACAGCTGCAAGCTCTTAAATAATCTTAGACACTAGATGAGCAGTTTTTATGGTACTTGAATTTACTAGCAATACTTCGATGTTTGCCACTGACTGAATCTTCTTTATGTCTAGCGAGACACCTGAGAAACCTCAATCTCTTATTTGACAAATACATAAAATCTTTGACATTTTTATATTGCAACAAATAATAAGTAGGGTGTCTAGTCACTGAAGTCTACAAACTTAAATTCTCTTCTCAAAAATGGGCTGGCTTTAGTGAATGATCCCTGGCCTGTACTGTCCTCAAAACCGTGACCCATGCACTGTTTAGGGGAAGGCTGACTGATAAGGACAAAACCCACTAATAATGCCACAGCATAGATAAACATGGAAGAGTGGTCAGGTTCTGATGCTGTTTTCTTTACTAATACGGATGACAGACACTGATGGATGAAGAAGAAAACCAAGGATATGATGAATCTTCTTGCAATCCCAAGGGAGTCAGGGAAGTCTGTGGTGACTGATCACTTCTTTCTTGTGACTCATGGGCCACTTGCTGCAGAATCTTTTTAAAAACTCACAGTACAGAGGTGCTCTCTATTCTTATGGAGCACACACCTTGAAATAGCCTGGGATGAAGACTGTAGGGGCATCATAGATATTTCTGTTATAAATTTGTGCCATATAGACATATATTGACAGCCAAAGAATGATAGCAGAGATTTTGTGTAACCATTGTACAATCCAGAGCTGTGTGAATGATGTCACTGTGTTTGGAATAATTCCTAAATCACATGAAAAATACTCATGGGCTGTACTAAGCACAGTTGAACTTTGCCAGCTTTCATTTCAGGCAGGCAGAAATTTCTTTTTCATAAGACTGATCACAGAATCATAAGCACATCAACTGGAAGGTGTCTCTGGGGGTTTCTAACCCAACTTTCCACTCAGCACTACAGGGTCAACCAGGGCTTTGTCTATTTGAAAACTGGAAAGAGATTTCTCCATCTCCCCGGACTCACCCTCTAGTGCTGCACTACCAGTGCAATAAAGAAGTTTTCTCTAGTGTCCATCCTGAACATCCCAGACCACAGTCTGTACCTTATTATTAGATGAGCAAAATAACTTCCCACAATTTGCTGGCAATGCTCCTCCCAGTGTTGCCCACTATGCAAGTGGATTTATTGTGCACCAGAATAGTCTTGGTCCAAAACTGGACCTCCTATTTTTCCCCTGTAACACCCATGTAATTTGCAACAGGACTGCTACTCAGCCTTTAAGTATCCCTTTGCTGATAGAGGAGCATGTTTTTGTGTCCATAAAAAAGGACAATTTGCTTTTTCCACCACATGTTCAAACAATGAATGGGATCTAATAGTGGTCTTCAACAGTGTCACTACAACCAGAACCTCTGAATTTTATTTTCTCGGGAAGATATGATCAGTCATATGCCATTTTTTATATATGTGCATGTATAGTATTGCACATATATATATGTGCAATATATATGTATATGCTATATATGTGCATAAATATACACACCAGAGTACATGGCTAGATAGAATAACATCAGATATATTTAACAGTTTTATTTCTATCCCAGTGTTCCTGTAAGAATTTTAAGATGGTTAAGCCAAAAATACACATTATTATAATGTGTGTTATAAATCAAGTAGAATTTACTTCTGGATGGGATTCCTCTTTAAATTAAGAAAACAATACTTCAACCTCAACATTCATCTTTTAAATGCACAACCTGTTTTGGAATGAGTTTCTGTGGTTTATGCATGAAAGTTGGCCTAATAAATACTAGTTTTATGAAATCATATTTATGCCAATGGCATGAGGAAAAAGGGTAATTCTAATTTTAAAAAAAGTTTATTTTTGCCAAATATATTTTGGGAAGTTCATATCAGGAAAAACTTTTGATTCTATCAAGACCTTTCTTTTTTTTCTTTTTTTTTCTTTTCTCTTTTTTTTTTTTTTTTTTTTTTGGTAAAACTGCATATCAGAGAACAAATTACAGGTGAGATTTGTACTATTAGACAAAACAAAATTATATTTCATTAAAAGGCTTCATATTTGAGATGCAAATGCTTTATTTCAATGCTGAAAATTATCTCTCAACTAAAACATGAATAATTTTGAGATACAATGAATCAAATGCAAACACTAAAAGTAGAAGAAAACTGCCATGACTGGAGTTCTAACCCACAACAGTAATTTAAGATATTTTAGATGGTAATCCTTCCTGCTTAAGTGTCTGCATTACTTTTATTCAGTACTACTTCCAGTTTCAAGGTGTAGTTCCCAAGTTTCTGAAGATTTTCCATGGAATATATTAATCCAGATCTACTACTGTCTTTTTAAACAAAGAATGAATTTACCACATAAACTGTGTGAAGTGGGATATTCTCAAACTGTACAAATTACTAGTCTCCTTATGAGATACCAGATAGCTGTTCCCTGACATGACAATGTGTGCTTCACCTAATTCAGACAGACAAAGGCCACTCATTGATATTGTGAGTATATTTGCTTATATTGTATGAGGCTTTGACTACATTATCGCACTGATAATTGGTTTCAGAAAATACCAAGTAACACATTAGATGAAAGCTAGACTTGCTCTTTGCAGACCAGTCAAAGACCAGCATACTGTTTTCAGCAGGGAAGAAAGCAGAAGAACTTAAATACATAATCCATTCACTAGGAACTGGAAACTTTTCTGAAGAAAAAATAGTGCACAAAAGATCAGCAACATACTGAAGCCAGGAAAAAAATTGAATACATCCCTGCAATTCAGAAGCCAAGCTTACCGACCATAAATCTGCAGTGAAATGCCTGGAAAACCACACAGCAGACTCTCAGCCTTGACAGTGCTTTTCCCTGATTCTGATGTTTCAGCATCCACAAGCACAGGACATTGCTCCAATACTCTAGGTGGAAAAAGGAGTCTCTCCCTTATCATTTGTCCAGACAGTATGCGTTTTATTCAGACTTCTCTCCCCATCAATATAGTCATGTCTGTAACATGCCCGTGTTATTGTATTTAAGTTGTGAAATAAGCTCTTGAGCTCTGTATTCTTCACTTCTATTTAATTACAAAACAACCAGAAGCAGAAATTGTAACAACTGGGGCCAAAACTCTCCAGGTTCTTACTGGAAAACTAGGTGGTCTCTTGCCCTGTGCTACTGGATAGAAAGCCCTCCTGCTGAATCAAGTTTTCCACGTCTGACTGACCTGTGCACACAGGCTGAAAGGAGGGGATGCACTGTGCTCCTTCCAGTGCTATTACCTGCAGCAATCTCACCAGGTAGGCCTCGGCCAACCCTGTCAGGAAGGCTGGAATTTCTCATTTTCCACAAAGTTCAGTTCTATTTCTTTTCTAAATTCTATGACCTTGTTTGTCTTGATGTATTCAGCAATGGGCCAGCATAGAAGTCAACTTCCTTTTCATTCCACTCAAAACCATTCTCTCAAAACCTACACAGCATTGTCTGCTTCCGCTTCAGCCTCTGACATACCACAGCTCATCTCTGACACTCCTGATTCTTTTAAAGCCTGGTGTTACCATAGAATATTCATAATAATTAATTGCTATAGATTCTATTGATACAGGTGGTAAAAAAGTTTTCTGCTTAGATTATGTTGCACTGTGAATTTTGCACTGAAATCTGTGGCCAAATTTCTATACATTCTTTAGTCATTCACACTTTTCCATTCCAACAGAGGAAAGGGCTGTGGAAAGTAAAAGAAATTAAAAATTGCCTAAAAGATAGATATCTTCTAGCGATGGCATTCCATCTTCCAAAACCAGTTCACTTCTTAGACAGATTTTTGCAAGGGAAGTGGCAGAAAAGATCGAGAACCTTCAGCTTGTATAAATCTTTCAGTCTTACCATCAGACTACACTTATACAAAGTTCTGCTGAAGGCATTGCTGGAAGTGTGTTAGTTATTCATACTCCCTTGACTGCACGGATATTTCTAAGGTGCAAAGACTTTCCTGGACTGCTGAATTTGCTCACAAACAGTGGTACCTTAAAGCCAAAGAATAAATACTAAACTTGAGAAACAAATTTCATTTTAACAGAATTAGATAACACCAATGACTTTTTACAAAGCCTAAGAAGCACTAGCAGGCTTCTTGTGCCACCTCCTTCCCAAAGCAGCTTTGTCTGATAACAAATCCAGATGATACTAATTTCATTGTAATGAATAAGTTAAAAGGAATAACATGGGTATTTAAGTTCATGGGTCATAATTTCTAATATCACATTTCAAGAGATACAAATGCACTTTTTCTAACATATCATCATAGATATCCTCTACTATTTGTTTTGAACAGGACTAATTTAAAGCAACATAATTAATCATTTTACAAATGGTCTTCTAGATTCCTTTATGACAACCTACTTTGATTTTACAAAAGAGAAAGATGAAGATAGATGATAGCTAGGATGGAAGAGAAAGAGAGAAAGAGGGAAAGAGAGAAAGAGAAGAAAGAAAGGAAGAAAGAAAGGAAGAAAGAAAGGAAGAAAGGAAGAAAGAGAGAAAGAGAGAAAGAGAGAAAGAGAGAAAGAGAGAAAGAAAGAAAGAAAGAAAGAAAGAAAGAACAAGAAAGAAAGAAAGAAAGAAAGAAGACCTAAGAAGTCATCCCATTACAAGCTGTTTCTTTTTCTTAAACTTCTTAGAGAGAAAAAAAAATCAGAGCTTCCAAAATATTGATTTTATGCATTTTTCTTCTTTTTTTCTGTTTTTGTTTTCGTGATTTTTTTTTTACTGGTCTTGCCCTCCTCCCTCCCCCCGATTCTTTTTTTTTGTATTGGTTTGTTTGTTTATTTTTGGTTTTAAGAGCAAGATAGTTTTCCTGTTTTGTTTTGGACTCCTGCCAACCGAATCGGCAGTTTTTCTACCATTTCTCCTGCTAATTCAACAATACCCAGTAGGTGGCCTCAGTGTATAATCTATTTCTTTACTCTTCTCTCAGTGATTCTGCCTTGCTTTTTTCATTGCAACAATTTTATCTTAGTTGGAATCTCCTGTGTTTATCCCTTATTTTCCTCGAGGCTTAGAGAAACATTTTCTTTAGAGAATATGGGTATTATGCAGGTCCAAACAGACATATGGGTTGAAAAATACAGCAATCCTTAGAGTCTTCAGCTCTGGATCTTTCAAAGAACTGCTGAGTCTTGTGGTTCTCCCATATCTCCACCTTCAGAACGTAATTGACTTCTGGGAATCAGTCAGCCCCCAACTATGAACAAGGGTATCACCTACACATGTCATCCTATGGGAATACCCTTTTAGATAAAGAAAGGGAAGTTCTTCTGATACAAAAAGTGTGAAATGAATTCTTAACCTGATTGAACATCTTAATTATCTTATTTATTGCATTTAAGTATTCAAGACACATTGAAATTCATGTATCTACCCATTATTACAAAATAAGAAATACTGAGCTCTGCCAGTTAGTGGGGTCACTTCTATAATACTTTACTTTGACAAGTTTCTGTATTCAGTCTGCCTTGTTAAACATCATGTAATAGATCCTGCAGACAAGACCAGTTGACATTTTCACTGGGACTTCTTACACTGAAAGAAGTGCCCATTCCTTTGTGAAAAATATTTATCAATTAAGTATATTTGTCTACAATGGAGTCCCCAAATTTTCTGACCTGATTTTTGTAGATAATTGATGTGTAAACTCAGTCTTTGACAATTGCCAGTAAGCTAATAAGACAGACAGTCTTATAGTTTCCCTACACTAATGGGGCCTGAAACCAATTTGGTGGGGATCAAGGAAATATGAAGCCTCCAAATATTTCTGGAATTGCCTCACTATAAACTTTTTCAAAAAGGCAGATTGAAATATCCTATAATAGATGTGCCTGTCTGCATCAAGAAGGAGATATTTTTAGATTTCTGTTAACAAGAGCTTCCTAAGGAGAAGTTGATGTCTGGTCCTATCATACCCTAACACCACTTTCAGCTAAGCTTGTGACCTTTCTTGCCCAACAATGTGACTCCAGTACTGTCTTCACTGAAGGTTTCATTCATATGGGGCACTAAGGAAAACATCTGGTCAAGACAACCAGATGATGTATGTAAGCAAGGCTTTATTACATTTTCATTTAGATGAAGGGCAATTTTATTTTTTTAGTAGGCTAGGATGTGGTGACCTAAGTTACAATGACTGAGAACATCCACACAGAGGTTTAGTGTAACTTAGCATATGCACAGTAATTTATTTCATTTTAACATTCCAAAGTGTCCTAGTGCAGGCAAGCCCTGAGAAAACAACATTAGCCAAAATGAAAACTTGGGTTTGCATTTGTTCCCTCCATAGTGTGCTCTGCTACCATGGAGACAGACAGCTGTCACATCTCGTAATCTCATCTTCAAAGAAACAAAAACATTCTTGGTAAAAGAGCCTCCAAAGCTGTATTATTGGTCCTAAATGTGATCTTGCACCCTTCACTGAAATCCCACTTCATCACAAAAGAAAACAGAACTATTCTCTGCTCCCCTTATTCTCTTCTCACCTCTTTCTCTCAATTGTAATCAGAGGTCCCAAACTGTTCCATGGGCAGCACTACTAACGGGCTCTCCACAACACCCTACATGTCCCCAGCAACATCATCACAGCAGCCCTGTCCACTCTCTCATATCCCTTCCTTATCCTCCTTCTGCATGAAGGCAAGACCCTGCCACACCTTCAGTCAACCCTTGCATGCCTAGCTAAGGCTATTTGGTTCACACCCTCGATGTCTCCTCTCCACAGCTCAGTCTCCTCTCCATGGTTCCTGCCGGTTTGGCTGGGGATTGAGAGCACCCTGTTCAGACAGCACTGGAGGACTGGCCAAGTGTTGGCTGCCTCTGAGCAGGCAATGACTCCATTCTTCCTACATTTTTCTCAGTTCAATTCTCTTCTCTCCTACAACTCTTCACAAAAAGTATGTAATTTCTATGCAGTTCTGCCAAATGTTCCTGATGATATCACTGGCGGAGACATCTTGGTTAGTAATGTGTCATTGTGGTCAGAAACCAGGCTCATGAGATGAGGGTCCTGGGGTCTCAACACATACTAAAAACCAAGTTTCACTTTGCTCCCTACACAAAAGAACTTGACCTTACTCCTCGTTTCTTTGTCTATTAAGAGAAACATGAAAGAACCTATTAAAACTAAAATTCAGAAAGGTGTTGGGAGTTTAAGACCATGATTGTACATTGGCACACTGCTGGTTTTAGCACTGAAGAAAGAACAGAGTAGGTCTTGTAGCTTTCAAGAACACACTGAAATAAAGAAATTAAAACTACATTCAAGTGCTAGGGGATAATTGTAGTTTGGGGGTATAATCTGAATACCAAACATAATTTTGAAGGAACTCCAACTATTTTTAAGGAGAAAAGTGACACATGGAAGTTATTTTCATGTTAGCTGGAGAGACATCGAAGAAAATGCAAATTTAACCCTCAGACTGGGAAGGGCAAAACTGCAGCACATTCCACTTTCATGAGATTTAAATAAATCTCTTCACTACAGACAAATAAAGCTCTTACAAGCAAATCACAGATCTCAGCTCTGCTCCTTCCAGAAGCTGCTGCCAGAAAATCTTGACCTCTTATTTCTTTTAACCATGTGGTTATACATGATTTGGGTGACTATAGCAATCACAAGCTCTTTGTTAACAAACCAGTGCTGTGCATAAACTACTGAGGAGTCGATGACCTGGGCTCATCTTCCACCCAAGGCACTGATCTATCCTGATCAACACAGTGATTTAACGGCTGCAATGCATTCACTATTTCCATCAGATCTTGGTATAAATTCACTAGGCTGAATATAAGAAGAGTCTCACCCTTTCCTTTTCAGAGAAAAATAATGAAGCTAATCTCACCATAATGAAGAGGTGTATCATCAGATACCTCAGGTAACCCAGAACTCCTGAACCCCAAACTCAACTGACATTTATGGTGTGTCCAGCAACAGAAAATGTGAGATGGAAAGCACCAGCTTTTTACATACTTGCATTGCCACTTACAAGAGACTTCAACAGGAATTAAAGAGGGTGACCTGGGAATGCTGTCTGGCATAAAGTTGGTGTCTTTGGGGAAAAAGTGAGCAGGTAAGTGGAAAGGAGAAGAATGTCCCCAATATGCTGCAGGAATTTGGCAGTTAAACCAAATTTTTTATTTCTCTCACTGACCCAAACATATTTTAGCTATTTTGAAGTATGAGTATTTATCCCTCTTCTCCTATAGAGGGGTGTGCAGGAAGAGGAAGGCTAAGAATAGGATCATACACCAATCATGCACAGTGTTCACTGTCACTCAGACTTGTGCAGATAAGCAATAATGAGTTAAGATACATGCCAAAATCACTTAAATTCTGCTCTCTTTGAGCACCTGTAGTTTAATTAACATTTGTATATTTTGCCTGTGAAGATATCGTTCTACAATTGAGGCTCTGATACTGATTCCACCTCATTGCTAAATCTAAGTACATGTCTACACAAGACATATTTAGTCAAGCATCTTGCACAGCTGTGCACTCAAACTTTTAGTCTTGTGCCCAGAATTGACCCTGCTAAATTCTATAAACTGTTATTTTGTTCTCAGCCACACCAACACTTACACAAAGTTATCCTTTCATAGGCCTACCATGCACATCTACAACATATATGGACCCATGTACAGCAGCAGCCCTGACAAGAATACAGGAATTCACCACTGATACATGGTATGAAACTTGACTCTGGCCATTCTGCATTGCTTAGGGAATCTTGGGAATCTCTCTTGTCTTCTTTTGATCACATAAATGGGGTGGATTGTAGAATCAGAAATAGTTCGGGTTGGAAGGGGCTTTTTAAAGTCACCTAGTCCAACTCCCCTGCAATGAGGAGGGACATCTTCAACTAGATTAGGTTTTCAGAGCCCCTGAATGTTTCCAGGGACTGGACATCCACCACCTCTCTGGGCAACCTGTTTCAGTGTTTCACCATCCTCACTGTAAAAAATTTCTTCCTTATATCTACTCTGAAAGCACCCTCCTTTAGTTTAAAATTTTTGCACCTCCTTCAATCATAACAACCCCTACTAAGAAGTTTGTCCCCATCTATTTTACAAGTGCTACTTAAGTATTCAAAGTCTGCAGTAAGGTATCCCTGGAATCTTCTCTTCTCTGGGTTGAACAACTCCAACTCTCTCAGCCTTTCCTCATAGGAGAGTTCTTCCCCCTTCTAATCAACTTTGTGATCATCTATTGGAGAAGGTCCAGAAAAGACCCTTCATCCTCTATCCTGTAGTGAAGGATGAAATATCTCATGTCTAATTAACAGATTTCTCAAGATGTTCCTGCTAATCCCCTAACCCCTCAATTCAGCATCATCTAAAGATGAGGACAGCATCACTCCAAGTGATTATCACCTGCCCAATGATGAGGAGTTAAGGTTAAATTAGCACGTATCTTGATTCCACACTCTAGTTTTCAAGGATCAGAATGTTATTGAATAGCACATCCTAAAAGAGCATGAGACATTAGAAAACAATTTTGACAATGTGGTTACATCTTTTTCTGTGGTGAAACCTGCAGGACTATTGGCCTGAGCTAATGGCCAAGCTTTTTAAATTACAAGGTCAGCCACTTCTTCCTCACCCTTCTGTATGCAATCCTCTCTTCTGTCTTGTGACCATTAGGTTCAGAAAAATTAAGACAGCTTATCTCTCATGAGTCTTTGATGCAGTGTTGGCCCTGTTTTTCTGGTTTAAGAGCTTATGGATGGTGTTATAGTGAGATGTAAACTTAGTCATAAGCCTAACAAGCTTGCATTTTACCTATGCAAACTATTCTGTAGAGTACAAACAATGTATATTTTCTTTTCATAAAATGAAATATGATTATGACTATTCATGATTAAAAAAATTTTTTGAAACTGACATGGAATAGTGGAAAATAACATCCTGCAAAGATGGTGTTCATTTTAGTTTTGACCTGAAATTGTGCTTTTAAGTGTTGCAAAATAGACAAAGCAAAACCTGAATAGACATAGACAAATCTGAGAAGTTCATGAGGTTCATACTGATGATGCAAAATTATCTTATCTGTATGAGGCAACATACTGGCTGTTTAAAATCTAAGGTGGCCTTTTGACTTCTTCCTACAGTGAGCTCCAGTTTATACTCTAATTTTGAGCCTTCTCATCTCTGATGTCCATTCAACTCCAGACCTTTCAGGCCTTGAGAGACCGTCATCAACAACTGGAACTGTAGTGAGGTTAGGTAAGACTGAACACAGCAGGATGACAATCGTTCCTGCTCCATTTCACATGCATGTAATTGCTCAAATATGAAAGCACAGGACTTCCTTACAGTTGTCCTGTTTTTCTTGGTAATAAATCAAATCAAAGTGTCATTTTATTATGTATCAAATATCTTGGTGTGTACTTTTTACTGTGGTTGCTACAGGTCCTAAACAAATGAACAAATGCATCATTACATCTTCACAGGAGCTGGCAGGACACACAAGAAAAGTTCACAGGATAAAAAACAGGAGACACAAAAGTAGAAATTTGCTTCAAGGACTTTCTACAAAGGGACACCAGTGAAAAGAAGATTAGAACATTGAGAAAAATACTGGCTCCACTGGTGGAAGGACTGATTAGTGTGGGCATTGGATGTGAAAACGAGGCACCACTGGTTTGAACTCAGCTATTCAGGACAGTCAACTGTCGGTGCAACTGTTCAAGGAGTCGCATGCCCTCTACTGCATACGTTTTTCACTTAAGATTTCATGGTCATAGAGATTTAGCAGTAATATTAAAATTACACACAGAAGAAAATACTCTACACTAGCATAAATGTATCTACTTAAGATTGTTTTGAGAAACATATTAACCTATTAAACCTGAAACGTCTGTACTGGACCAACCTTTGTACATGCAATAGATCAGTAATTTCCAGAAACATCTAATGGCCATCACCTCTTCAAACATCTACTATATCTGAATTATGACACTTGGGAAGTATTTTTTTAAAAAAATTATAGGGCCATAAGGAAATAATGTTGAGTATTATAAAATTTTCTATGAAGCATGTTAAATAACTCAGAAGAAAAATTAGAAAGATGATCTAGTTTCAAAGTGGTTACAGTTCAATTTTCCACATGCAAAGCAAATTTGCCAAACATGAAAGAAGTTTACAGGAAAATATATGAAATAAACCCCAGCAGATTTCATCTTCTATCACACCTTAACACAGTGATGGCAGAATAAATATCTGGCAGACAAAAAACCACAGGTCTCTTTCTCTAAAAGAAACAAAATCAACCAAACACCCAAACAAAACCAGCAAGCCACTGAGTGAATTGTTCCTGATCACTTTGCTTCCAAACCAAATTTCATTCACAATTCATTACATGAAGAAATAGTTCTGTGCTTAGATACAGCAAAAAAAAAAAAAAGAACTGATGAAGAGGTGGACAACAAACACCAGCAAATTGTGGAGACACACCCAAATATTTGAACATTCAGCAAGATCTAGAAAGTATTTAAGTCAGACATTATTTGCATGGGTTTGGAAAGAGTTCTGTCTGTGGCCAAGACACTACCATAATTTCTTCTCATAGAAACTTTGTACTTTACAGTAATTTTTGGTAAGTTACAATTGGTAACTTAGTTCATAGTTGGTATTATTCAGGCCAGAGCCTTCCCAGGGCCAAGGAAAAGAAGTTAAGGAGCACAGGTGCCAGTATAACACTGCTGCTCCCCACTAGCTCCAGTTCTGGCCCATGCAGCAGAAACTCTCTTATACTGCAGTCCTAACCTTGTAAGCCTGGCTGGCAAAGCTCGCTCCCATGTGCTTCACTATCCTGGTTTTGACTACTGTTGTTTCACCTCAGAGATGAGGCTTCTCTGAGGGAGCAGCTGGTGTGTGCATCAGAGCTTCTCCTGTCCCTGCTTTCCAAACCTAACACAAAACGAAGAAAGAAACAGACCCATGGGTCATTAACAATCCACTCTCCATTCTTACATCCCTAATGTTTAAGAGGTTCTTTGGCTTTCCTGTAAGGGGAACTGATCTGCTAGCAGCCTCTCATAATCTTCTACACATTTCTCTGTCCTGATAGTCAAGTGTCTGGGCAACTTCCTCTGTGGAACGTCTTTCCTTAGATTTCTGAGGTCAATGGGGAATGACTGAAACATAGATACTATTTTAATGTTTCAACTTGTAAGTAAAGGATTGATTTTTAAGATTTAAAGAGATGAAATAAAAACAAAATTGAATCGTTAAGGGTGAAAGAATAAAACAGTGGTCAGCTGGTTGAGTAGGAAGTACTGTAGAGTTTTAGGAGCATTGAAGTTAGTAATACACAAAAAGGGAGTGGTGAGAAGAATTAAAGATCTGGCCATAAAAAGGTGTGTGTATTACATACATCCAAATGTCGAAGACTTAATACTTGGGAGACTGATAGGATTACAACATGTAGTAAATATGGGTTGGCTAAGGTCCTCCTCTAGTGGAACTAGGTAAGATTCTCCTAAAGGAGAGACTGTGATCTGTTTCTGATCCTGAAAGGGTTGAGGAGAGCACACCACCACCAAAGGAAAGGCTGTGGGGAAGACAAGGCAAGCCAGTAATTGTGGATGACATGAGCTTTTAGCATCACAGACATGCAGAAAAGAGATTCTAGACCTGATGACGTGGAGAAGCAGCTCTGGTTGAAACACAGCCTGTAACATTGAAACCTGGCACAACTAAAACAGGAGCACAGGGTAGAAACTCGCAGGGCATGTAAGCGCCCAGGTGTGTTTCCCACCCATGGAAACGTCGCCACAGGGGCACACCTAAGCTCGAGGCCCAGAGAAAACATTTCGGGACCCACGTTGTTGTATCAGGTGCCTATTGCTCTATCAGCCCTCGTTGCTCAAGTGCCACCATTGCGGCAACGGGGCCCATCGCCCTGAGGTGAGCGCCGCCCGCCCGTCCGATCCGGCAGGTGCCATTTTGTGGCACCACGGGCCCGAACCGCTACCGCGGCCCCCGCGGGGCTCCCCCGCCGCCGCCCCCCGCCCAGGAGGCTGCGAGCGGGGCCACGGCGGGCACCGCCCCTCCAGCCCCGCCACCACCGCCCCCGGGCCCCGCGGGCCGGCCCTGCCGCCGCCCCCGCCCGCACTACATTTCCCGGCAGCGCGGGGCGGGGACCGGCCGGGCCCGGCTGGGGCCGCTGGGAGGGCCGGTGCCTCGCCTCCTGGCTTTCCGGAGCGTCAGGAAGAGAAGAGTTGTTCGGGGTTTTTTTTTATTGTGGGTGCAAGGCGAAAGGGGAAAGCTCCGCAGCCCAAAAAAAGCATCACCGCTTCCTCAGTTCCCAGTGGGGCCGGTAACGGCAGCGCCAGTCAGTGGAGAGGGGGGTCCAGCCGGCTCCCAGGTGCTTCCACGGGGGAAGCGGTTCCTTCCTCTGGAGGGCTGTGGCACTTCAGAGGTCGGGCCTTAAAATCATTTATTTAATTTATGGCTTCTGTAATCACTTCTCAGGCATCCTGGAGACTAACAGCTCTTCGGGGGGTCGTGGTGGCTCTGGGCTTGGATTGTTTGTGGGTGTTCGTTCCAAATGCAGTCAGGCCTTGTGAGACTGTGGCTGCAGACCACTGTACACCTCGCTAGGAAAGACCAGGATTGTGAGGTTGGCATCTGGGCCATCTCTTTGGCCCTACCTTCCTAACCAATGTTTTGTTTCCCAGAGTTACAAAGGCAGTCTATGAAGTTATATAAACAAGCAAAACAAAACTGTACCCACCAGTGTTTGGGAGTGCACACAAACAAACGCAGAGAACATGAAAATAAGAACAGAAACTTTAAAGCTCAGGTCTGGTTTTGGTTGCTTCTGACTGAAAACTGGTGCCTGAGCTGGCCTGTGCATTTTCTTTGCTCAGAAAGTTGATAGATCACTGTTTTTCTTCAAGAACTATAGGTGACCTGTCAATTAAAAAAAAAAAATTTAAAGAAAAATTTTTAAAAATTGAGGTCTCTGTCAAGCATGATGGAAAGCTTTTTCCCACCTTCCTTACTGACCTTCCCTTCCTAAGTATAGTTTTCAATCTCAGTTTTCAGGAATTTTCCAATGGGCCTACATGTTCCCATATGGCATATTAAGGCTAGTGAGAAGAGGTTTACTTTTTTAGTTACTGTTGTTTTATGTTGGGCATGATCCACAGATAAAACAGTCCATGGATCACAGTTTAAAATGCAACAGGTAAGCAGATATATGTTGTATACCAATTCAGTGGTACCTTTAATAATTAATATTGAAGATACAATTTGCTCTAATTCCTCTAATTGCACAATATAAACACTATGTGCCTATTCTCTAATGCCTACAAGGGCAGGCAAGTGAGATAAAACCCCAAGACTTTAATTACAGGTGTGTGACATACTAACATGGACAAACCAAAGACATGCATCTTACATACAAAAGGTCTTTTTCCTAAGGGAAAGTTCATAGACATTATCCAGAGATCAAAAGGCATAAAAGCAATATTTCTGTAATATTTCAGAAGCTGCTGTAATGCACAAATACGTCAATTATATTTTCTCTGTTTATCCATTGAGAACATTAAATGCAAGACTTTCTGTGGCTTAGGAAGTCCCTGACTGAATGCGTCCATGTGCACTGAAACAGCACTTTTTTGTTTTCCCTGTTCTTACACTGTTTGCCTAAGTACATGCTGCTGGCTGCATGAGGAGTAAAATACAAGGTTAAATGGATGTTTTGACTAACACAGTATGGCTGTTCTTCTGCAATGAACAGTGTCGCTGCCAGGGCTGTATAGGTATCAGTCGTGTCAGATCAGCTGTATAATTTAGCTTTCTGAAATGAAACACTTCTTCTTTTAAACTGCTGCTCTGAGCAATAAGACCATTCTCCACAATCACTTTGCAGTGTCCAATACTTACTACATACATACAAAACTTTTGCATCTCTGGATTGCCTTCTAGTAGGCAATCATTAAAAGCACAGGGTTTTAATACACTTTTTTTTTGTGTATGTATTCATTTTTTAATCAACCTGCATAAAATAATTGCAATTTTCACCGTGAAAGTCAGTCTGATTTCCAGAACTAAGAGCGTAGAGGGAAAGTCAGTTTCTTTCATTTACACCTTGAGGATGACAGTCACTTGTTATCACCTACTTGTTTATTGTGAGAAACTGAATAATCATTCAGTTCGTCCACACCATTTGAGATGCTATATTCCACTATCACACCTCTCCCCTCTCAATACTTCCAAGCTGTTGAAATGTCTCTTAGGCAAAAGCTATTGCACAGTGTGACAGCCTGTTCACTCTTTGGCATACTTTCCAAGTTATTCCAGATCTTTTTTGAGATGGAAGCAGGGGAGCTAGTTCTCACTTAGCATGGAAGATGTGGGTGCATGATGGATTCATCATGGTGTGATTATTGCTTTCTATTTTCTTATCCTTTCTTACCTGAAAAACTATTATGTCACTTTGCACGTTATTCTGATATACTTCCCAATGCTTTCCAAACTCTTTCCCTTCTTCAGACACCACTGATTTGGGTTTAAAAAGAAAGCAGTTTTCAGCCTGACAGATTTTGAAACAAAATGCAGTCTAAAACTAGGTGGTTTTGTGGTCTTGTTTTCTCCAAGTGTAATTTCCAGGGAACAGGAAGGAGGCTGAGGAAGATAACGTTGGTGGAACTCTCCTTCAACCACAGGAAATTAAATGGGCAACAGTGAAGCATTTTAAAAATGGCTTTCTTTGGCTTTCAGCTATGGAATTAACATGTTACAGATTTCAAGTCTAGTACAGGAAAATATTTCAGAAATTAAGTGAGCAATAGTGAGAAATACAGGCCTTTCAGAAAATGTAAGGGACTTACTTTATATTCAGATATATGAGAAGTGACACTGTGAGTGCTCAGATAATATCCTGCATTCAAACAGAAAAAAAAATGGGGAAAACATTTCCATCTCTGTAATATTGAGATGATTTAATAGGATTTCTGTTGGTGAGGTTCCACACTTAGCAAGTGATGTCTTGGGGAAAAAAAAGTCACAAAATCAAAATCTCCCATAGATATTCAAAGTCAGCTGTGGAAAAAAAGTTTTAATTTCTCCATTTCTAGTATAAAATACAGTGAAAGATAAAGGACTACAAAAGCAGTGATAAGTTTTTCCTTAGGGTTAGCTGAGAGTAAAGATCTGCTGGACAGGTTTCCTTTCTTCACAGACTTCCTTGAGACTTTTTTGTCATACTACTTTGTGTTGCTGTGGTATCACATGCATCAGCCTTTTGCCACAAACCAACATAATGCTTAGTTTAATCCATCAATAGCCAGCTACAGGCATTACAATCAGAGATAATAGGACAACAGTGAATTTTAAAATAAGAATCTTTCATACAATACTCAAAGATACAACAGTTTATTGTAGGGAAAATGTATTAACAAATGCATTGGATGCATTTCAAATGTGTAGGCAAATGGATGTAATAAAATCATCGAAGTGTAAATACAGTAATTAAATACAACAAAAAGTAGTACAGCTTTAAAAAGGGTTGAGAAGTGTGACTAAAAGAACTGGACAGGATTTTTCCACCTGCTTCAGGATTTGAAATGTCTTTTTCCTTATACTCTTAACTTTCTAAGCTACAGAGTACTGCATAGGTCAATAGACTCATTAGTACTCAAGACCTCAAAGCCTGGAATACAAATCATCTCCCTAATTTAGATCAGAATTTTACATGATGAAAACAGCAGTTTGCATGGCATGTTGTGTCATGTACCATGCAGCACAAGTGTGTGCACAAGCACACTGAGGCACATCTAGAACCACTGTGTGGAAATCAGGCCTGTACAGTCTTAGCTTCTTCTGGGGAGTTGTTCAACTTAAATATTAAGTGGATTATTAAGTGGATTATTAAGTGGATTATTAAGTGGATTATTAAGTGGACCATAGAAATCCAGATTTGCAGATGAGGGAGAGTGACATTTAAGTTTGAATCAAACCTGGCAAAGCAGAGGTGATTTAATCTCTGGTCCCTCAGAAATCAACTGGATCACTCCAAAGGTAGCAGGTTTGAGGCTCTTTTGAAGTAACCAGAGGAACACAGTGAAACCTTGTCCAAGCCAGTACACTCCTATAAATACTTCATGCTCAATGAATTTATATGTTCTCTGAGAAAATAGTTTCACCAAAACATTTATATGTGGGTTTCCTCTGTAGCTGAAGACCCTAATAACTTACAAATTGTGGAGAAAAGGGCAAGTTAAAATCCAAAAGCAAAACAGCGATTTTGAATGTAGCAGAGACTTGAGGGTTAATGTCACTGCAGCTGGCAGCTAAGTATGATATCATGGACATAAAAGTAAGCATAAAAATATCAGTAGTTTTTCCTTTCATAGCAATTTTTTTCCAATTTTCAGGCCAACAATGCAGAGGAATGTATCAGCCTTTATTTTCTTCACAGACATTAGCAGCATTATCTCAACTTATGAGAAATACACAGCAAGCCAAAATCAACCATCACAAGACATGCAAGTATATTCTGGCACTCACAAAGTTTTACTGAGGGACAGAGGGTACTTTCTGTCTTATTGAGAGGCACTTACATGGGAATAGGCAAAAATCCTGATACTTAATAATCACATCAGCTGATACCCTAGAAAGTATGGTGCAGAGCTGGAAACTTCCATCTCCTTTAGGCCTATAAAAAACAAAGTAACAGAGGAGCAAAGGAGCAATTTTTTTTTCATGGTAACTTACAGCGATAAAGATACGGAATGAAGCTGAACACTCAGAGAATTAGTGGCCACACATTAGAGAATGCATTAGAATACACTAGAAACTCTGCACCTCACTCTCCCCAGGCTGTTTAACATCTAAAACAAGACAAAAAGCAACAGAATTTGAAAAGTGGAGAAATGAAGATTAGGTCTGGCACAGAACCATTATTCATTTCCTTCTCCCCCTATCATTTATCTTTACTTCTAGCCCCTACCTGCATGTAAGGCTGCCTTGGCTTTCCATCAGGCCACAGATATGCAAGCCCAAATGAGATATTCATGACTGCCACACTTGGAGTCTTCCCTCCAGCACATGGAGGTTTAAATTAGTTCTTTGGTTATATCCTGCTGTTTCCAGTCTGTGTTCTTCTCCAATCCCTATTTATTCCTGTACTAGAACACACTCTCCAACCCACTGCTTTCCTATATATTCAATTAATAAATTAAAACAATGCCAACTGTTCTGTTAACTGGATATCAGCCTTGCTGCCTCATTTCCCAGACCTCCAACCTTTTTTGCTGGTTTTGCTTCCCTGCTGCGTCTCTAATTTTTCCATGTCAGAAACCATGCATTACTTTTTATTAGGAAGCATTTTTTCCAAGTCACAAATTGTAGGAAACTGCCTCATTCTCTTTACTTTTCAGTGAGAATTATGAATTAGATTTTTTTTCCAACTTCTCCCTTTAAATCCATCCTGACAGCCTGTACATTGTAAATGATGTTTTAGCACAGACTCCTCCAGTAACTATTCACAATTTTTTTTTTTTTTAATGAAGAAAGGAGAAAAATCTCTTGTGGGACACTTCCTCCTGCAGTACAGGCAGGTAAGTAAGTAAGTAAGCATGCTAATAAGAACATACCATGGGCACATAGGGGAGCATGCAAAGGCTGTGAGCAAACAGCTACAGCAAGCAGCAGTCTCTTTCCAGCTGACTGTGGCAGCCAACTGATTATCTGTGTTTAATGTGCATCGAGGTTACAGTTTATACATTGGCAAATAAAGTCCTAGTGCGGGATCAAAAAACATGCTGCTAAACAAAGCTGATTTTTAACAGCTCTTGGACACATACTTAATATTTGAGCATAAGCTGTAACATTTCTGTATCACACTAGAATGCACCCTTTTTTATTATTTATCTTGCTGTTCTGAATAAAGCAGGTTAACTGGAGGCAGATGGGAGCTCAGGCAATGCTGCCTGATTATCAGACTGATATAACAGGCATTCCTGTATAGGTAAAGAACATAATTTCACACCCTGTGTATAATACTGCCTGTTGCCATGGCTAGAGGCAAGAGCACCCATACCACACTTTCTTATGGCATGGGAGCCCCAATTAAGTTAGTCTTATTTTGCAAGCTTTCACTCCTCTTGCCACACATTACTCTGTGCTATGTGAACATACGATAAATTTCATCACAAAGTTGGCCCATATCAACGTATTTTCTTGTTCTGATGAGGTTCACTGCTGAAAATGCTTGGGGAATTAAAAACAATCTATCAGGTCCTGACACTGTAAACACAAAAGGCAGTGAACAATGGGACCTGAGCATCCACTGGCCAAGTCATGGTGATACTTAGTGCTGGCATATCCTTCTTCCAGTGAGAATTTGTCCCTCTTCCAATGTTTGAGGAACACCAAAGCTGCTGGTTATATTTGCTGTGTAGTTCATAAATACTTTGAACAGATGTTGATGCAACACATCTCACCCACTCACCCTCACTAAAGAGGACTTGGCACTTTTCCCAGAATGAATGGGGCACCAGTGGGTAATAGTTTGTCACTTTTACAATTCCTGTATTTTCAAATCTGCTAATAGAGGGAACTAGAATTCCATAAACCTCCATTAGGTGGTAAATATCACTCAAAGGAAATGCACATAGTAAATGAAAATTCAGAATTCACTTAGTCTTCTGTGTTCAGGGTGATAATCCTTCCTCTTGACTGGAATCTCCTTTGCCCGTACTGTTTTTCTTCTGCAGGAATAAAAAAGGAAAAGTCAATTTTGAGGAACTCTGGCAAAATGGTTTTTGCCCTGTTTCCTTTGGAGGCAACACAGGAGACATCTGACCTCTATGAGCAAGACACTAGGGTTTCTATGAAGACTCGCTCCTCTCTTAGAAGTGTGACTAAGGACAAGTTTGTGTAGGCTGCATTTGCAGTGACATACCTACAGTTGCTAAAGCAGCTGATACTGCCAATGAAAACTTACCATAAAATTATAGAATACACTGAGTTCGAAGGGACCCATCAGGATGACCAAGTCCAACTCTTGGTCCTGCACAGGACACTTCAAGAGTCACACCAGGTGCCTGAGAGCATTGTCCAGACGTTTCTCGAGCTTGGTGCTGGTACCACTTCCCTGGGGAGCCTGTTGCTGTGTTCAGCCACCGTCTGGGTGAAAAAATCTTTTCCTGAGATCCAACCTAAAACTCCCCTGACTCAGATTCATGCTGTTTCCTTGAATCGTGATGATAGTGAAGAGGTCAGTGTCTGCCCCTCCACTGCCCCTCATGACAATGTTGAAGAGTGCAATGAGGTCATTTTAAAATTCTACAGTAAGCACTTGAAGAAAGCAGAAAGATCAGACTGTTTACAAGTATACTACACTATTCCACTTCAACAGCTGGGGTACATGGGGGATAACTGATGCTTTAATATCAAAATATATATTGAAATTTGAGTGTTCTGATAGAAAAAAAAAGAACTAATATGAAAACTTTTAAGAGAATATGGCTCCAACAGCATGACAGCATATTCTTATTTGTTTTTTCACTCTAAAGTGAGGATGACTATGCCAGTCACCATGCAGTTGCATTTATCCAGCTTAGACCAACCTTAACTATCTATTGGTTTATCCATGCTTCTTGTGGCACATCTATAATTAAGATTATGTGGTGGTGAAGTCAGGTGAATGTAATAAAACATCTACCACATATTCACATGAAGCATAAACGGCACTCTAGTGTGCTACTGTTAGAGGTGCCAATATCTACCCAACAACAGGTTCCAGGTGTTTTCTTGAAGTTAAGGTAGGCCAAAATACAATAAAGCCCTCAGTAGAAAAGGCTACAGACTAGCAGTACACTTACATGGCATAAGTACTACAGACAAGCAGAAGTGACAGCATTTGCCAAGTTCCTCAAACATGTTCTTATGACCTGAATGACCTTGGGTTCCTTTGAAGACATCCAGTGGGATGTTACACAAAACAAACCAACAATACCAGTCCCAATTCTACACACCTGGAATTCTGACAGCACTCAAAAATCAGTCCAAAAGTAACATGTGGCAAGAGGGAGGCATCCTCATCTGATACAAATTAGACTAGTTCCATTTCTAGACTATAATCAAGAGTAATGATTCCACTTGTGTCTTCTCTGACACAAGACTGTGAAAGATGCTAATCTGGCAGTCTTAAAAATGGTTTCTCTACAAACTAGTTTTAGTCTTTCATAATGTAGACTAGTAAAGTGAAGCTATCTGGTGAATTTTGTTTCAGCAAGTTTTATTCAGCAAGTTTCTTACATGCCCAAAACCTCCATACAGAGTGGGGAAAGGGGATGTGTGTCCCACCTTCTAGCCTCCAACTCCAATCATAAGGTCACTCTCAATGTTAAATGGTATTATTTTGCAAGTATTAGTGCAAAGCACATATTTAAACCTTTTTAAAATTAAATAAATGGGGAGGGTTTTTTACACTTTCTTGTTTAAAGTGAGCCACTTTAAACAATACAATCCACAAAAAGAAAGCAACAGCCAGCATCACTGTTTGACTATCATTAGCCTCCTGAATGTACTGCTTTAATACAATACTGGAAAGCAGACACATTAACAATCATGATAATTATTTGCTAAGTAAATGCCTTCAGTAGTATTTTTTCTGGTGGTACTAAGCATTCTCTCGTCATACAAACTTTCCTTGAAGTTGTTAATGTTCAGCAACAGTTTCAGAGTTCTGCTGCCTCAGGATGAGCATATGGTTAGAAAAACCCTCCAAAACAATGCTGCCCTGAGGGACTTGTATATATATAGCAGTAAATGAAGAACACTTCACTGAATTAGCAAATCCAAGACTCTAGTCTGGGTACAGCCAGAACATATTTTTTAATCTGAAGTGTCGTTCATTCCCTCAAAAGAACGCCACCCTGAAAGGGTCACACTCACTCTGGGTGAAACCCCTTCCATGCAGCATGGCTTCACACAGGCCAGGTGACCTCTTTACATCAACCACGCCTTCAGGTGCAGGTCGGCACGGAGTGATAACCACCTCATGTGTATAAATACTTTTAAAAAACACCACAACCCCAACAAACAACTACAACAAAAACCCAGGGAAAGTGCGGAGGAGTTCGGGAGTTGTCCCGAGGGCCTTCGCCCAACCAACTGCTCCGTCCTTTGGGCTTTTGACCCGACTCCGGCCGCAGCGAGGAGCCCACGGGGCTAAGCGTCCTCACGGCCGCCCGGGGCCGCAGCTCTCCTTCCTGGGGAGGACCCCGCAGCTCCGTGCGGGGCCCGCTCCCCCGCCCGGCTGAATCCCATCCCGGCGGCCGGCAGCCCCGGGCGGGGCGCGGACAGCGCCGCGGCAGCCGCAGCCGCAGTCCCCATAGCGGACACCGGCTATCACCTCCTGTGCCGTGCCGTGCCGTGCCGTGCCGTGCCGTGCCGTGCCGTGCCGTGCCGTGCCGTGCCGTGCCGTGCCGTGCCTTCTCGCCCTGTTCCGCCCCCGAGCATCCGCCTAGCCCCGCGCCGGGGCGGGCTGCCCCATAAAGGCAGGGCTGCTCCGCTCCGCCCTGCCGTGCTCCTTGCTCCCTTCGCCCCGCTCTGGCTCGCCCGCCCCAGAGCCGCTGCGCAGCGCCGGGAGGCGGAGGTGCCGTGCCTGTCCTCCGGGCCGGCAGGGGAAGGTACCCCCGTGCTGGTGTGTTGTGGCCCGGCGGGCTCCGGGGGACGGGACAGGGTGTGCAGGTAGGAGGATCGAGGGCCGTGGGCAGCCGGGCGCTGCGGGGCAGCGGCGCGTCCCGGGGAGGCGGCCCGAGGGTGGTGGTGAGCCGGTCGCTGCAGCTGAACGCTGCTCCTGGGGTTTCTTGTGATCATAATTGGGTTGGTAGGCGCGCTGTGCCAAGTGAGGGTAAGGTTATCCAGCATCTTCCGGGGGCTGAGGAATTTACTGCTACACTTGGGCAGCTTTGGCTACAGGACTACTATGTTTTTGTGGGATCGCGACTCTCCCGGTACAGTGAGAAAAATTCGTCCTTGCCAAACGCTGCTCAGGTGATTGCATGATCAACCTTTAATCCTTCGACTAGCAAAGGTGGTATGACGTTCATTTGCCAGCCTCAATCCTGCCCCTGTGATTCGTGAGCAGTGATGATCTTTAAGATCCTGTCAGGTCCGCAAGAGCCTGTCGGTGGTGAGTGTTGGCACACGTACCAACAAGCCTTTGCTGGCCAAGTTATCTGCACTTAAAATCTGTTTGATAAAACATTGTAGAATGTCTGATACTTCTCTACCGCATAAAAGCCTCCACACGTGTCACTGCGTGGACATAGGCATACTAAAAAACAATACAAGGCATCGAAAGTAATCTGAGATCTTACATGTGCCAAAGCCCCCCTTGGTTAATTCAGCTGTAAGTACATCCCTGCTCGCTTTAGTTGACAAGCCAAAATCGGCTAAATGAGCGGCGAGTTTCATTGTCTGCTATGGATATGCTTGGTTATAGTAGCTGGTGTAATTAGCAATACTAATGCATTAAGTCAGAATGGAGGCCCAGTCAGATCTGGGTTAGGGGAGAGATGTGTCCATGGAAATTAAGCATCTCATTGAAGGGTGCAGAGTTTGTCTTCCAACAGGAAGTCTCCTGTGGTCTGTATGCATAAACAACTCTACTTCATTAAGTGAAAGTCATACATTTCTGAAAGATTTAATGTGTCTCTGACCTATACAAGCCTAATATTATGAATATTTTATTTAAAGAATTACTGCCATAAATTTTAAACTGAGTTTAGGTCAAATTGTGTATTGCCTCTGAAGGCAGTTGCCTCACTTGATTTTCCATAGGGATTAACTTTAACATCCTTATCTATGCCAGAGGTGCCAGTCCCCTTTCATGCAAATGGAGGGGTTTATGTTAAGTGCATTAAATTAGTGCAATCAAGTTAAATTCAGCAACTTAAATTCAGCATTAATTTTAAAGACTTGTTGCTTCTGTTTTAGGCTCAACAAAGAAATTTTGCTTTCAAAAACTTGCCCTATTTTATGCACATGAAATTTAATAGCATTTTTCCTTCATAACTCTATTTCTGCTTAGAACCGTAATAGCTCTATAGATAAGAGAGCCTATTACAGGAAATGCCAATATTGGCTCTAGAAAAATGTTCCAGTACTGTTTTGATATTTGTGTCATTTCTTACTGGTGCTATTCTCTCTGTGCACATTTTGTCACATTTTAATGAGAATGAAGAATAGAAAGTACTCAGTAGAAAGCATTCGCCCCATGACTTTGCCAGAAAGAACTTGTTTTTCTACCCACTACGTCTTTGGCAAATGTTTTCCTGTTATCAGAACAGTTTTAAGAGGTCCCAATGTTTCTGCCAGAAAACTTTCTGAAATAACTAGCTCTGCTCTAGCAGAGGCCAGTTTCTTTTCAAGAACAGCCTAGTTTCCCATGTAGAAAACCTGAGACTCGTGGTAACACGTGTATGTTCACATGCTAAATTTAATGAACTTTGCTCAGAGTAGCAGGGGCCTAAGTGACTTATCTCCTGGCACTTGTCAAACACGATTACCTATACACATAGATAGCAAAGTTAACTAAGAGATGTAATCAGACTGGGCATGTAGTGCTAAAGGTTGAAGCATAAGTGCCAGCGTGCTCTACTTTCAGCTGAGAAAGAAGGTGTTATTGCTTCATAATGTTGTTAGTCAAGGATTAAAACCTGTTTTGACCAAGGACAAATTTCTTGCACAGCTTTTGTATATTGGGAAATAAAATAACATTCTTCCAAGGATTTAAAGGCCTGCTTGGTGTCAGCGTACTGGGATGTGTACAGATTGTGAGGTTAAACATGTACCTGAGATGGTATGATTCAAGCCTATGACATTTGCTTAATGCAGGGAGGTGAAGAGAAGAAACTCAACAGCTTTGCAGTGCATTCTTAAAGAACGGAGTTCAACTGCAAAAGCAGGATCTCCTCAATAATGGTAGTACAGGTAGCTTATAAGTCAGTAGTGACAGTTATTTACCTAGTGTGCTTTGGAGATTTATGAGCATGTTGTCTTCTGAAGCTCCTTATGCTCATGCTTTTTCAGCACAATTGGGACTGTGACCTATCCTGCATATGATTTCATGGTGACAAGGAGTGCCTACAAAGCAAAAAAATTTGTGGTCCTAAAAGCAGAATTTTTCCTGACCTATAGTACTAGTCTGTGAGCACTAAAGTTCTTTGATCAAACCATAAGTTTTGATTTGTAATTGTCATGCATTTCCGTTTAAGATGCTCAGTGGGCAGTTTTTTTATTATTAGTAGTATGTATTCATTTATTTTAGATTTTTGTCCACATTCTGCCAGAGCAGAGAATGAAACCCATGGCATGAGCGATGGGGAATTTCTAAAGCAGATGGGTGCAGGTGTCTTCCTACTTGCTTCCACTTTCCTCCAGGAAAGTGGAAGCAACCTGAAGATGAGAGAGAAACAGGACAAATGGATTAGATATGCAGATGTAAGCGTACGTATTTTTTTGAAACAACACTCAAAAGCAGGCTAGGGAAAATATTTAGAATGGATCTGAAAATGTTTTTGCAATGTCAATGTTTGCATTTTCTCTGTGGTTTACCCTATCTGGTAAATGGTTTGGGTTTTTTATCAGGTATCTGAAGAAACAGCCTGAAGATGAACTTCTTCCTGGAAACATTAAAATTCATTGTACTTTTTATTTATTACTTACTGGAGTCGCTGGTGTTCTTCATTGTTCCTGTATGGAAGAAGAACGTTAGTGGTGAAATTGTATTAATAACAGGAGCGGGTAGTGGCATTGGAAGACTCTTAGCAAAAAAGTTTGCCAGCCTTGGAGCCACAGTGGTCCTCTGGGATATTAATCAAGAGGGGCTCAACTGCACAGCTAGACTGGCCAGAGAAAATGGAGCAGGAAGAGTACACTCTTACGTCTGTGACTGTAGCAAAAGACAGGATGTCTACAGGGTAGCTGACCAGGTAAAGTATCTTATTTGTGGCTTTGACATTATTCTAAGACGAGTGCAAGCATGCATTTAAGACGCGTGATTAAGTTTTCTAGTGGATTCAAAGCAAGAGATTAAAGTTAATTCATTCTGAATGTATTGTGCTTCCTACCTATTTCAAGAATTCTGGTTTTTAGAGTTGACTTGTGTATCTCTATTCCTTAAAAAATAAAAAGAGGCGGCTCTCTTTTTCAGTAGCTAATTTTAACTGGGTAGCTTCTCATTCATTCATTCAATTACTGAGCAGGCACTTAATCGTGAAGTGCGGAAAATCAATTTATTGAATCTAAAGCAGTATTTCAAGTTCTGGCAGCCTTTTACCAAAAGACCATACATTGTGAAAAGGATTAACTGCTTAGGCAATTTTTAAATCATTCCATTGCTTTGAAGAGATTTTTGCAGACTTACTTTATCTGAATTAATTAATATATCTTGATGTCTTAAATATTTCTTTCATTTCTGAAGAGCTTTGTAAACATAGCATGTGGTTGGATAATTTGGGCAGACTAGCAGTATTGCCAAAAGCTAAAATTGTTAAACAGTTTCAAGTGTAAGAACCTGTTCTCATTTGCTTAAAATTTGCTAAACTTAACTGTTGAACTAAGATTTCCACAGTGAGTGTTGCCGGGCGATGAAAAAAAAAAAAAAATCAGCTGTCTTCAGGAACATCTGTTGGCTGAAATAATGTTTTGGTGCTCTTTAAGAAGCTCTAGCCTTCTATCTTTTTCTATCTGTGCAAAAATTACTATGACAAGCTTTCTGATATGTGAAGCTTTTGCATGAATTGCAGCTTGTTAGAGGCTGGTGCTGTTCGTTTTGTATTCCAGTAATGCTGATCAGCCTTGGTCCCCCTTGCAACTCTGTTACACCAGCTGAGCTGGACATCTGCTGTCCTTGCAGAGAAGTTGCACGTCTCTCCTCAGGCCTGTAGATATGCTTCCTGCTGAACTGGGAGAACTGGAGGAGGAGTATTGTAATGTGAAGGATACTGGAATGAAGCAGATGAAAATTAACCTTTAGTTTTGAGGACTTGAATTGAGGGCTAGCGCTCCAGGCCCATGGAGAAAAGCAGTGGCTGAGTCATGCTGGCCAATTTTGAAGAAGAGAATAGGGTGTAGATCTGTGTGACGTGGGTTCAGGATGATGCAGAGCTAGGCAGGAGCAAAGAAGTCATAGTAGATTCACTAATAATCCTCATGCTGATCTGCATAAAAGAAAACACCCTACTACCATAATTTCAGAAATGGCATGCCCTGCTGATGATGTAGAATCATCCAATCTTAACAGCTACAAAAAGACTTTATTATTAGGTGGTGCTTGGTGCCACTCTTTACTTCATGCAGTGTAGTAGACTTTGTTCTTAGTGTACAGCATCAGCCTTTGCAAGATATGAGAGCATGGTTCCAGGTCCTTTTTCCCCTTCTGGTGATTCAGCTTTGTGCAGACTTGGAGTTTTGCAAGACTATGGTGAACTAAATTCATGCTGGCAGGGCAGGATATGTTTGAAAACTTTGCTCCTAATGAAAAAGTCTTAAAACCAAAATAAAATGTATGGGAATCTTTATGATATGCTTCATCAGCCACACAGAGACACCATGAAAAAGTTACTTCAGTAGGAAGAAAACCCAAAGGCTCTGCACGTATCAGGTTGTTGTTTCTTTCCTGTACCAACAGGATGAAGGACAGCCTTTTGGCTATTAAAACCTATAGCTTAAAATTTATTTTTAATGTCCCTATTCCAGAAGTACCCTAAAGCTCAGTTGAACTCCTAAAGCTTAGTTAAAAAAAATAGACAAGATTGGAGGAAGTTTAAGGAAGATGAGGAAGTTAAGCTAGAATAAAGGATAAGTGATAAATTACTCTTCAATTCTTCACTGTTTTACCCATTTCATTTTTCCCAGATAGCTCAGATCAATGACCTGTACTTCAAATTCGTTATTAAATATTTTCATTCTCCTTTGGAGAGCTGACACAATATCTTGCTATCAGCAGGCCTACAGTTGTTCTCTCAAATGAGTCTCTTCATGAGTGTTCTCAGTCCGCAGCTAAAATGAAAACTATACTTCTTCTTATGGAATTAAATGTATGGGTATTATTTTTTAGCCAACTTAATTTCTGGGGTAGAGTGTACCAGATTCTAGTCTAGAATTACTCTCTCAATTGAAGATGTGTTTACTGTAGCAGAATATTTGTTGTATTAGTTAAGCTTTCTGCATTAAAGACTTATTTGGAACATTTGTCCTCGGAAACAGAGGTGCTGAAAGCAGAAGCTAGTGTGGAGCTGTTGGGCTCCACAAATCTGAAGAAAATCCATTTGAGAGCTCACCTTTAAAAAGGCATCAGGTGAGACTGTGCAAGAACCTGAGGTGTTTGGATCCATAACAAACATCAGTTCAACTTACTTAAATGTGTAATATATCTGTTTGTTAATTGTTCATGTTAGAGAATGAAAAAAGAATGTCCTGTATTTATTGCACACTATCTTGATGCTTTTTGTTTTAGGTTAAAAAAGAAGTTGGCGATGTCAGCATTCTAATCAACAATGCTGGTATTGTAATTGGGAAGAAATTTCTTGATACTCCAGATCCACTTCTGGAAAAAACCATGGACGTGAACACAATGGCACACTTCTGGGTAACACCTGTATTTTGCATATACATACTAAGACATCTTTTTAATATGTTTTCCGTGTTAGTTTTGCCTTTTGGAATTGAGGAAAACATGCAAGGATATAGAGCTCTTTAGAAGTTTAGTCAGAAATTATACAAGAAATTACTTACTTTGCTCTGGAATCTGTAAAATTTTAAAAAAGCAGGGAAGAATGGATCCTTTGGGAATCTCTAGCTGGAAGGCAGGTGGAAGCACTTCCCATTTAGAAATTCTGTTAAGAACTGAAGTCTATCATCTGCTAAATTCTGAGGCTAGTTATATGTTATAGTCTCATTATTAACGGATATGAAGCAGGCCCACCCTAATAGATGCTGCCCCTAGTAACAGAGAAGTGTTTAATTCTACATCAATTCTTCTGTTCTTTTAGTGTTCTAGTTGTTTTGTGGCTGGGATAATTTCAGTAAGAAACATGACATGTTCTGATAATCCTCTTAATAGTAAGTGGAGCTTTTGTCCAGAATGAGTAAACTGGTATGCTTTTCCTTCCTTTCAGTGAAGGCAGGTCACCTACATGGTGTTTCTATCATAAAGAATTGTAAGGAAAATATTCAATCACGTTTCAGTTTATTTGGAAATAAATTTAATCACAAAGCTTTAATGAATTTAATGGAAGGAAAACATGAAATTTAAATCTGTCATTTCACAAAATTTGCAGTGAACACTTAATTCTCATTTTAAAGAAACTTCATGACTAAATTAAGCTATATATTTAGATTCATCAAGTTACCATCTGTCTTTGGTAGTACTGGTGGGGTGGGAACTCCCCACTTAAATTGTTGAAGGTTAGAGTTCAAACAACAAGCTCCACATACATCCTTTTGATAACGGAAGGGAGAAAGCTTATTTCAACTGTTGGGAGAATTTCTCCAAAACCAATAAACACCTTCAAAATATTATGGCATATAGTTTACTTAGTGAAATGTTACACTGTAACTCTGATTTCCTTTGCAGACTTACAAAGCCTTCCTCCCAGCAATGATTGCTGCTAACCATGGACACTTGGTTTGCATTTCAAGCTGTGCAGGCCTGAATGGAGGCAGTCAGGCTTCAGGTAGTGTATTAAAGCTAATATTAATTGAGGCAATTAGTTTGATTTTAAACTCTGCAATCAATATCCACGGGGCAAAAAAAAACTAAACTGATTTTGAGTTTCTGGGTCTTTCTGTATAGTTAAAGCATAACTGACCTTAAACATACCGTTCCTTTACAAAGCATTTTCCAGAAGCTCAGCAGTGCTGTGAAACAGGTTTTTCTGCCAAGGCAGAAGGATCTAGAAGCCATATAAGAACTTAGGGAGCTGAGAACCTCAGTGTTGTTAAAATTTACTTGCAGATTTCTGATAGGGAAGAGGCCACTTTAGATTTAGAGGAAGCTCAGAAGGGATTTCTGTATACAAAGAGAGAGAAATATGCAATAAGGTGACATAGCAGTAAAAGAAATCTAGCTCCAAGGGAGTGATAATAAGTACAAACTGAGTTTCAAATTGAAAGCACATTAGGGAGTCTTGACAATGTGAGTTTGAGGCATAAGTGAGTGCATGGATTTAAGGAAAAAATGGTATCAAAAAAATGGTATGAAAAGATAATTTCATTTACCATTGTTCATTAAAGAGTGAAAAAGTGGTAGCAGGGATGTCATGAGAAACCCTCTGTCTGCCAGTCTAGAACAACAGTTGGTTTAGAGAGGAAAGAAAAGGAATGAATCACATCAAAAGCAAATTTTAACCTAATCCTGAAAACCATTCCTATTCTGATGTGAAGTGATTAATATTGGACAGTAGAGTTTTATTTGTAAATTTAAATATTTAACTGCAGTTAATGTTTTATTTTACAGATTACTGTGCAAGTAAATTTGCAGCACTTGGTTTTGCAGAGTCAATTGATGAGGAGATGAGAGTTCTGAAAAAGACTGGTATTAAAACCACAATTGTGTGTCCTTTCATCATAAACACAGGAATGTTTGATGGTGTTATATCCAAGTGAGTAAACTCTTGCGAGGGTTTTTATGAAAGTTGCATTTTTAGCATGTTATAAGCCCCTATTTCCTTTACAAAATTCATGAGCCTGGCTTTTTTCTGCTTGTATTATTTTTAGGGCTTCAGATAGGTGTTAAGAGTGCTATCCAGTGACTGGGCAACTCAAAAGGCCTAGGTACTTTACTGTTCACTTAAGCTGAAATGTGAAACATAATTGGTGTCCTTTCCTCTGCAGAAGCCAAATTTGTCCATTTGTCCAAAGCTCCATTTGTCCTCTCTGGTTTCTAAACCCCATTCTCCTCCTGAAATTGTTGGCAGAGCTTTGCTCAGTATGCATGTATAATGACAAAATTTAGGAGCCAAATAAAAGTCTGGTGTGTCTTAATATGAGGTCTCTGGTTTTGTCTCATGAGAGGTCATACAGGGGGAAAATAACAATGTCCACTCACTCTAACATAAAGAAGATTCTGTTGTGCATTGGACTTGTGGTATTTATTTCTTATTTTAGTTGAATAACTGTAAAATTGAGACTTTTTTGAATAAAATGTTAATCTAAAGCAATTTGTATTATGGCAATAAATATTTTCTTTTTCAGGTGGCCACATGTGCTTCCTCTTCTGGATCCAGAGTATGTGGCTGAGAGGATAACCAGTGCTGTTCGGCAGAACCAAGAAATGTTGTTTATACCACGCCTTGTTTATGTTTTATATTTTTTGAAAAGGTAGTTTATGTTTCTTTTCCTCTCTCTCTTTTCTGTCCGGGAATGCTTAAAGTATAAGAGGCTTCTACTTATTGATGTGAACTTTCATTAAGTTATGCACAGTTTTGGAAGGGTTTTTTGTTTGTTTGTTTGTTTGTTTCCATGAGTTCAGTCTACCCTTGGGCCACTGAACAATGACAGAAATGTGCCTTTCTGACTCCATTGGGGTGCAGTTTTACTGGGGGCTGTAGAGACTGGGCCTGCTTCTCCAAAACTGCATGTCAGAGAAATATTGGTTGGAAAAGACCTCTAAAAAGATCACTGAGTCCAACTGTAAACCCATCTGGTGTCTTGCTCCAGCATTTGAGCATTTTTGACTCTGTTGCAAGCCAGGTTGGAATACTGATCTATCTAATAACTCAGGCTGCAAATTAGCATAAAGGATATTTTGGGAAGACCAGTGAGTCTGTGTTCTAAAGAGTATACTGCCTTTGCAAGTATTAGCCAGGTTAAACTAATTCTGTGATAAAACTGCACAACTCTTCTGATGTCTGTTCCTTTTTATCTTCTTCCATGTCCCTACCTTACAGCTTCCTACCAGTGAAAGCAACTGTCCTCCTTTTACACTACTTTGGAACCAGTAATTCAATGACTACCTTCAAAGGTCGACCAAAGAAGGAGTGAAAAAGCACAAAATTCAAAGACCAGCAGCTCCAAAGTGGATGTTGTTGAAGGTGGTGGTGGGAAAATTTCGCTTCACAGCTGTGAACTTTGGGTGCCTCATTTCTCAGTAGTAACAAGATTTTTAAGAGTTGCTTTTTAACTGGCTCTCAATCAACAGCTTTCATCTGAACTATTTTTTTTTAGTCCAGCAAATTGTTTTCTTTTCACCTCATTATGAAAATACATTAACTGAATTTAGTTGCTTTAGTTTATAATGCCTTAAATGTGATCCTGCATCACAAACCAGTAATTGGCAACTTTGGGGCGAGGAAGAGACCAAGAAACCACATGTATTTAGCAGGTATCCAGAAAAAGTCCGGTAGTGGATCTGACTTCTTGCTGCCATTCTGTGAACCATGAGGATGGGCTGTACTGCTGGTGCCATTACCATTCCCTGGTAAGATGAGGAATTCAAATTTCCTCAAAAAACAGATTCTAACTCTTAAAAATGAAAATTTTGTGAGATAAAAATATGCACTGTGTTGGTGAAAAAAAATTACATTTATTCATTTTTGGAGGTGTGATCTCTCAACTCACAGATGACAGTGGATGTTGGGGCAGGGAAGGATACACAAATTATGCATTTGTGCTCCTAATCTACTTGTGTCTAATTTATTTTAAAAGCTAATACCATGACTGCAACTTAGTAACAACAGTCTTTGTATCTTTTAAGTACAGTATTTTAAGAGCTATTTTAAATTGTCATCTCCTAAGAAGAATAGACTTGTATTTATAAAGCATGAGACTGCCAGTCTAGGTGGGCTACTCAATGTCTTGCCAACAGAGACAACGAACTACTAAAAGCAAAGGTGTCGTGTTCTATAATAGGGGTTTCTCTTGGGATTATTTCAGAAAGGAATTATATTGACAGAACTGAACGGTATCTGCAACCATCCTTTGAGTAACAGCATGATGTTTTGCTTCTCTGAGTTGGGTGACAGGTTGCCTGGTGTCTACAGAGACTTGTTTTACTTTCTTTTACTTTCCTTTACTCTTAGGACTGTCCATTTATTTTGAGCATATGCTGAGGAGGCATTACCCTTTGACATCCTTTTGACAATGGATGCTTAGACAGCTACCTTGACTTCTTGTAATTCAAAACAAGAAAAAGGAAGCTTATGTGTATGTCACTTCTGTACATGCTAAGTCTATTTCATGTCACAGTTCTCTTCTAGCAATGGAGACAGTATGTAGAAAAGGGGACTTTAATAATGAGGAGTCTTTTTTTCTTTAAATGGTGGCCTAGAAACTACCTTCATTTCCCTTGTCTATACAAATAATGTTTATTAGCATTTATTATTCCACATAGAACTACTTTACTACTGATGAGCAAGAAACACTGAGTAAAACAAGCATGTTAAAAATCACCTTACCTTTAGGATGAATTGATGAGAGCTAAAATTCAGATTAATGAAGAAGAGATTTGTTTCAATCTCCTTTCAGATCTTCAGCTTTTCTTCCTCAAAAGTTTTATTCATTTTACAGTACACCTGAGGAAACAGAAGTTAGCCAAGTAAAAAAGAGATTGTCTCAGTGTGCAGTCCATACACACATTGCACTGTTTACAAATTCTACCACTAATAACTATGTGATGTATCTGTGTCTTCAGCCTCTTCACCTTTTTATACTAACAGAATGTACTCTTCCCTCCTGGCTATGAAATACTAGATATGCAGAGTTCTGGAGCAAAGGGAGAAAGTGAGCTATGCATATGAACACTATGAGTATCAAGCTCCAGCTCTAGTGAGAGCAAGTAGCTTTTAATTTTTAGTATCTTTATGAACACATTCTGCTCAGGAAAATTAGAAGCAATGAGTCTGGCCAGTGGGATTTGGGGATTCTCAGCAGGTCCATGTTTGTCACAGCCCTAGGAGGATTTCACCTGATAATCTGTGACAGATAAATACATCTCCAAGGGATTTTACTGCTTCACAGAATCAGTGGAAAGGACCTGTGCTTAGTTAAGTTTTGTATATCTCTAAGGTTGGAAACTCTACAACCTCTCTGGGTAACCTGTTCTAGTGTTTGTTCATGCTGTTTAAAAACAAATAAATGAAAATTATGTGTAAATCGTACTTTTTTTCATGTCTTTTCAGAGGATACCACTAAGAGTCTGAGTTTGTGTTTTACACCTTCCTTTTAGGTACTTATACACATTGGGGCTGAGCCTTTTCTCGAGACTAAGCAGTCCTAGAAATCTCAACCTCTCCTTGTAGGGCAGGTGCTCCAGTATCTTAATTATCTTTGCAGCCCTTCACTGGACTCACTGAGTAAATGCAAAAACTAGTTATGAGTATATTCATATCTCTTTGAGACCAATTTCTGTACTAGACTGAGCATGCATAATACGTCATACAGAGCTTCACTAGAACATCTCTGTTTGCTAGCTGTCCTAGTAGGAGTACACAAATAACTGCTTTTATATAAATGTACTGCTACCACGTTGAATATTGTGGTCATTGGTAAATTACATCATGTGCCTGGAGGATAACAGCCTTTCCTGTGGTGGTTTTTATATCCCCATCATGGCATGCCTCATGATGGCATGACAGATGAGGATTTGTATCCTGAAGGTCAAAGAGCACACGCTTCCCCTGTGTTCAGGAGGTTGCATGGAACAAGTGTTTGGATCTTCAGCTGAGATATAAATGTCTTGAGATAAAATGTGGCTTACTTCCAGCATAACAACGATCTTGACTGATTACTTTCCTGATGCCAAAGAAGAGTCTTTCCTTCTGCTCGCAGCAAGAAAACTCATGGAAGGATCACTGTGACACCCAAACAAGAAGAATTGAAAATAAAATAAAATAAAATAAAGAATTACTTGAATTGAAGGACTTAGAAAATGTGGTAACTAAAGTAGTCTTTTCCAGAGACTGCGGTCAAAGAGTGCTAAAAGGTTGTGTTTGTTCCTAAATGGGGAAGTTAGTATCCTTTTTCTTTCCCTGCTGTAAGCAGACAAGAATTTTTTACTTTTTTAGGGATGCATTGATAAGAACCCAAACAAGAAGATAAAACTTGAAAAGGAAGAGCATTTCAGTTGTGGCAGCACAATGTCTGACTGCTGGATGGTATACTAGGCAGATCCCACAAAAGAATTGTTGGTTTCATGGCCATTGCTTGAAATTTTAAATAGTCTCTCCCCAAAAATGACTGTCCCAAATTTGACTGGGATGGCTGCATTGGCCTAATGATCATGGTTATGGTGATTCAAAGGCAATCCATGGTGTTTTGTTGCCTGCTGTATTTCTTTTCCATGTGAGATCACATTCCTGTGGTAGCAGAAATCTTGCTGTCCCCTAATGCTTCAAAACATGGAGGACATAGTGCCAAGAAAAATTAACTCGATTAAATCCTCTGAACAATATTGAGAAGGAAAACAAACAAAAAACCAGCAGCTGAGATACAAGCTCCATTATTATTTTATGAGTTTGGAATTCATACCCAGGAGCTATGTGCACCTGCTTGGAATCTGGTGCTTGTGGTGGTCAGGTAGCTCTCCTCTGGTAACGTTCCTAGGGGCAGTTGATCTTTTGAAGACACCAGTGTGGACTGCACACTGGTAAGCAGCTGTTCAAAGCCATAGGCTTTGTAAAATAAGCATTTTAACAAAATAACTTAGCTTCTTTCACTGACTTTTTCTTTGCGGTGACAATCAAGAGAAATGGGTTTGGATCCACAGTTATTGGATCTTCTAGAAAAATGCAGGATTAATGTCTCTCAGGTGGCATCACATTAACACATTAAAAATGTGTTATCAATGCTTCAGAAGGTGGGGGAGCACTACAAGCAGGGACTTTTGTCCACTCACTGTATGACACACTTTCTCTCTAGTCTTAGGTGTCTCCAGCTTGATGATCTTTTTCTCTGCCTCTCAAAGCCACCAAGCTCACAGCCTGAAGTTCTGTGAGAACTTCAAAGATATCCTGTGGCCTGTGGCTGAGAAAAACAGCTCTGTCTAGGAAGAGAGGTGGAAAAAAAATCACACTTTCTTCCTTTGCCCTTGGCAATATCACACTAGGGAGATGAGCATACTCGGGATTGGGACAGAGATGTTCAAGACAAAAGTGTGACAAAGGAAGAAGTTTTATGCCAAGGTGCCTTGCGGTGTTGCATCTGCTGGGTAGTTACTGTTTGATTAAAACAAACCTTGGTTCTTGGTACAGCTGTGTTGGAAGATTTCACCCCTTATCCAAAGTCATGCATAACTACAAGTAAGGAAATATTGTTCTGCAGGACTTGTAGTGGAGTAGTCTTCCACAATCCCTGCCCAGGAGGGAAGAACCCTAAGATATATTGTTACACTTTTGCCTGTCTATGTCTTGGAGTCCACAGGAAGCAACCCTGGCTTCGGCACAGAAAGAATCAACAGAGCCAGAACAGGAGCAGCAACAGCAACACCGTCAGCACATGCAGCCAACAGCAATTAAGGAGGTTCTTGCTGAACAAGTTTGGCCTGTTGGCACCGTAAACTTCATGCCTAGAAGGTGCCATGGTCTAGGCTATGGAACCTGGGTAATGGTGCAGTCCCCCTGGGAACGTATCTGCATCACCTCTATTAACTGTGTTGCTGTAAAGGCAGCTTGCTCAGAGATTAATGCAAGGTGATGTGTGATATCTGAGGAATCTGTTGAGCACATGGTCTTTAATGATTGCTCCCCAGAAATGAGAATTCTTGTTGGAAGGTTAACATGGGAAGTTTTCTCTATATTAATTCTAGAAAACACTTTTATTTATTGTCTGCATATTTCTGGCATGATAATGATTAACCCTGAAGCACACTAACACAATGCACCATACACAGCTAATAAAGTTACAAAACTGATTTGAATCGTGCTGCAGTTATTGCAGAATGTCCTGCCTGTGTTTCAGGGAGCTTCTAACAAATTAAAAGAGCTGTCAATTCCAAGTAATCACATCTGTCAAGGGTGTTGTATCAAGAAGGAGCAAATACCACTAGAATAGCCAGGTGAGGTGCCTGTTTGAAGTGTTTCCTTCAGGAAGTATATCATTTCCACCCTCTGGTATTTAGTCGGTCTTTAACAGACAACGGGAGTAATTGACAAGGTGCCTAGTTGAAATTCCTGTGTTAAAATTTGCTAAGAAAAGGAATACCAAGTTAATTCCACCAAAAAGAAAATAAAAATACTTGAAGCAGTTAGAGCCTGCTGTAGCAATTATCTCCACTGGCAGCAAGAGGCAGAAATCTGTTTCCAGCCTTGCTTCTGAGCCAAAGACTTGGAAGCAGCTAGTTTATTCAACCTTTATTTTTTCCACATTGACAACGAAATATCTGACTGCCCTCTTTCATGCTTTTAGATCCAGATAATTTTATCTGCAATGACATTTATAACAACATTTTAGGGATTATGGATTGGTCCTTAGCATTCAGATAATTGAAAAAACAAAGTATCTTTGCTTTCGTTTGTGTGCGATTGTAACTCTGCCCGTCTAAATGGGTCAGGTTTTTAGCTACATTCAAAGGGGACAGGAGAGAGCACTTAAACAATCACTTCACATTCAAGAAATAATGTCCTGACATCTGCTTTTTCCTAGATTTGGAAAGAGGCAGCTACATTTATTGGAAAATAACTACAGTATCCAAAGTGGAAAACCCCCTTAGAAAAGAAGATTGCAGGAGGGATAAAAAAAGTGAGGAACTTTAATTCACCAGTTCGAATGGGAGTCCACTGAATATGTGGAGAGTGCAAGAAAAGAGGGAAGGGTGATATTGGTGATATTGTTAATGTGTAATTAGTTGGTATATAGTCTCCTTGTGGGATGTATCAGAAGACTTCCTTTTGGTCCACAGGATTCTTGAAGGCTGGATCAGTTTCTACTATTCTAGAGAATTTTCCGACTTAAAACAGAGGTAGGTTTGCATTGTGTCTCACAAACAAGGTATTTTGTAAAAAGGATAAGCACCTTGGAGGAGTAGATTATAAGATATATATAAACACTTTTTTTTTCCCACACTTCAGTTATACATATATGAAATATAACGTTTAGATTTTGTTTTGATTTTGCATGCACAGAGGTATAAAGAGGTAGACAGGAAGGTTTCCAAGCCTATCCCCTTTTAAAAGTCTTTTCATCTAGTTTTTGCAATTTAGTATATTGTGGCAGGTTTGAGATTTACATCTGAAGCCAGGTAGTGACTTGTCTGTCAGATTAAATAATCTCTTATAGCAAGCATTTTATGGGGTAGCACCCTGACTGCTAGGAATCTAGACTAAGGAGACACTGGCATGTTCACAGCATTTATTTTTATTCAGCCAGCCACAAGCCTAACCTTTTAAACATTATTTTTCAGAATATGGCACAGAAACAATGGATTTTTCACATCCACAGTAAGAGCTGTTGCATTATTTCCACTGTGAAAGCCTGTCCTGTATTATTCTCTTTTATATATATGCTTTTTTGTTTTGTTGTATTACAGCAGAAAAATATACCAGAAAGTCATACCAAGAATATCTATCCATGTTCTCCACCTGAGTTACAGATTGACTTGTTTGGTTTTTTGGTTTTTTTGATTTTAATAGTGTTGTCTTAAAATCCAGAAAGTAGCAGTATAAGCCCAAGGAGATCAAGAGAACGAACCAAGGGGTAAGTTCAGGATTCACACCAATTCTTTGAGGATTTTGAAGGAGATAGAATAGAGCAATAAATTATGCCTTTACAACCAAATACAAATTCCCGTAACTATGAAGCACGTGATCTTGTCATTTTGAAATCCAGAAAATCACACCAAGGAAATCTACAATGTCCATTCTTACATTCCTGCATGTAAACCATTAGAGATTCTGTGGTGGCTAATGAAGTTCAGGATTCATTAGGGCTTCATGCCTGTGTATTCCATTAAGCCTGTTTTGGGAGACATTCTGCCACAGGACTGGTCTTCAGATTTTATACACCTACTAATATTTTTAAGGATATTTTCACATCAATAGATGCATTAATCTTTTAAACTGTAAACCAAATATAATCTGAATAAAGAATTACTTGTATTGAAGGACTTAGAAAATGTGGTAACCAAAATAGTCTTTTCCAGAGACTGCGGTCAAAGAGTGCTAAAAGGTTGTGTTTGTTCCTAAATGGGGAAGTTAGTATCCTTTTTCTTTCCCTGCTGTAAGCAGACAAGAATTTTTTACTTTTTTAGGGATGCATTGATAGTATCTGCTAATCAGGGGCAGAATGGTGCTGCATCTTTCATCAAGCAAATAGTGAGGGCACTGCGTCAGTAGTGACTTAGTAGCACTTCAAGATTTCTGGAAATTCCTTGGCTTTCATCCTATTGCCACTCCCTAGCTGGACTGTAATGAGACTTGGATGGAAAACTTTAAGAACCTTTGTATTTTGCCTGAATAGAGAAAGGACTGCTATAAATTGACTACTGTTACCTTCGATATTTTTAGAGATTAGCAAAATGGATTGATTGTAACTGGACTATAGTCTTTCAAAGTAATTGTCTCTTAACAAAAGTAATTGTCTTAAAGGAAAAAGATAAATACCTATAAACTTACACACACATATGTTATGCTTAACTTTAGATTGTAGTTAACATAATGGTAAATAGTTAGCTTCAGTAGTATGGAGATTTCTAACATTAAAGTGGCAGATGGTTTGAAAAGGAATTGAGGTAGAAAGAAAAAACAAAGGCAAATCACAGACAGTACAATGCTGATAATAATTGTTTATATTTAAGATTTGTGTCTGCTGTCATGCAACTAAGCACACGCAACGTAGCAGTGGCTTTCCACTGAGGCTGGAATGGGATTAGAGTAGGCAGCACTTGGAGAGGTGTGTTCACCCTTGCATTTACTTTTCTGCAGATACATGGATATTTGCATTCTGCATGAGGTGATGTTTTGGATCACTAGCTCTGTGTCCAAGAACCTCAAATAGCACCAAGTCCAATGTTGGCTATTCCAGACAATGGAATATTTTTTAATATTACTAATGTGGATACTCATGGGAAAATACATGAAGGAATGTCTTTGAGTAAATCCTCTATTTGTTTTTCAAATAATATGCTTATCATAAGACTAGTTTGAAGGCTTATTGAGAGGTAATATGAGCAAACCTGGCTTATATTGGGATTCTGCCACATCCTTAGATCTTCCTCCACAAAAATGTTAATAACATCAGACTTGTTCCAAAAATAAGAACTGATAGAAATAGACTTGTTTATTACCTTGGTCCTGCCAGGTGATGAACCCTCTGGCTTTGTCACAATGAGAAGTTACACAGATATGTAACTAGAAATAATCCTTTTTGTCTCTGTTTTCTCTACCCTACATGACAGGGAATTTAACCATCATTGTGCAACCATTGGCTTGCAAGAGGGTTTTGATTCAGAAGATGCTGACAAAGATGATGATAAGAAATACCTGTTGGGAAAGGGTGACCTGGATAACCAGCTAAACAGGAGCCATGACACTGCTGTTCTCCATATGCTGGTTTTTCCCTAGGGCCACAAGAGAGGCTTGGGGATGAATTCCTCACAATGTCTGCTCACCAGCAGGGGCAGTTGGTGCCAGTATTGCTGAGAACAGGCAGCTGTACACTACTACTACCTGTACAGGCTGGGGCAGAGTAGCTGGAAAGCAGCCTGGTGGGAAACGACCCAGAGGTGGTGGGCAACAGTGTCTGAACACGAGCCAGGGTGTGCCCAGCTGGCCAAGAAGGCCAGTGGCATCCTGGCTTGTGTCAGGAACAGTGTGGCCAGCAGGACCAGGGCAGTGACTGTGCCCCTGTGAGGCCATGCCTTGAGTCCTGCATTCAGTTCTCAGCCCCTCAGATCAGGAGGGGCATTTTGGTTCTGGAGCATTTCCAGAGAAAGGCAACAAAGCTGGTGAAGGGTCTGGAGCACAAGTCTCATGAGGAGTGGCTGAGGGAGCTGAGGTTGTTCAGCTTGGAGAAAAGGAGGCTCAGGTGGGGCCTTATCACTCTCTGCAATTACCTGAAAGCAGCAAGGCGGGGAGTTGGCCTCTTCTACCAGGTAACAAATGACAGGATGAGAGCACACAGCCTTAAGCTGTGACAGGGGAGGTTCAGGCTGAACATCGGAAGGAACTTTTTCATAGAAAGGGTTGTAAAGCATTGTAATGGATTTATAATGCCCGGGGAGGTGGTGGAGTCACCATCCCTGGCAGTGTTTAAGGAAAAATTGGATGTGACAGTGCCATGGTCTAGTTGACATCGTGGTGTTTGGTCATAGGTTGGACTAAATTACCTCAGAGGTCTTTTCTAAGCTGAAAGATTCTGTGATTCTTTGACTATTAAGGTGAAGAAGATACCAACACAATAAAATAGTCAAAAAGACGCATAAGTTAAAAAATATTGTAGTAAACTAACATTGGTTTGTATCTCTCAGCCTCTCTTCATAAAAGACATTTAGATTTGCTACATAGTGACAATAGGTTTTCTATCTTTTTCTCCCTAGCAGCTGGTTGGACATGTAGGGATGTAGAGCCTGGCAAAGTTTTTCATGTGGTTTTTAGTTTTCCTTCTATCTTTCTCCACCACCACCAATCCAGAAAACAGTAATTTGAAATAGCAAGATTTCAGAAGGATTTTCTAGACTTCATATATTTTTCTGGAACAGTCTCCCTGGTTGGAATATTCCCTTACTTTTCAGGTCAACTGGAAAACAGTGAAACATCCCTTACAAGCATTTCTCTGGTTATATTGTACATGAGCCATTCACCAATTGTCTCTTAAAGACAGCTTTTGAGCAATGCCCGTGAAAAGCCCTGTCATGAATAAGCAGTTGCACAAGGAAGTTTTTTAACAAGCAAGAGCTCAACAGGCATTTTTCAAATCACAATAATATCTGTGCAACCTCTAATAGCGGCAAATCAAGATGTGCAGTCACAAAAATTCTCCCAGCTGCAGAATACTATTCTCTTGCCAGTCTGCCTTGACAGTTCACTGTTGATTGAGGAACTGCAGCCAAGCCAGCACTTTCAGCACTTCAGCAGGTGATTCACCAGCAGCTGAGTCATCCCTGTCCAAAGCTAGCACATGCAAAATCCAGGGAGGGGTGGAGGGCTGAGGAAGGGAAGCACAACAAACCTTCCTCCACTAATTCATGCCATCTGGGAATGACAGCCCAAAGGCCTGCAGCTTTGTTTGCAAAACATTGTTTACAATTTTTATTATGAAGTCCATAGGGAAGGAGACAATTTTATTTAACAGTTCATCATCATTACACAAACCGTTGTTTTGGGTTTAGCTTCAGAAAACAGGAAGCAATACTCATGATTAGTTAGCCAGATCTTTTTTGCAGGCTTTTGTTGTTAAACAATTACATGGGAAAATTGGAATTGAACCCACTGACATGCAACTGGAGTCTTTTGGTGTTAGAGGTCTCTCTGGTGAGCCATAGAGGATGTGAGCTGTTGCAGTCTTGACTCATCACTTTGGTTGGTGGTAACCCAGGCTTACGTGGGAGGTCACTTGGCTTAAATGTCCATCACTGAACAGAAGGGCAGCAATCACAAATGGTTGTTTGTAAGCAGATGCTGCTTTGTGCCCAAGGCTCACACATCCCAGTGCTTGCACAATCACTTTGTTTAAGTGTGAAATTATGTAAGACCAGTCACTACCCACACAGAAGCTCTTCCCTTTAAGTTGCTTTGCTAGCAAATGTGAGCAGTCTGGTGGAGAACCCAGCAAGTATAAAAATTGGTGGAAGGTTGAAGATGAGCTGTCCCTAGGCAATGGGACAGGGTAAAGGGAGCAGGGTCTCCTCATCTGACAATGGTGAGCTGATAGACAGCTCAGCCCTTCAATTTATCTCACTTTACATTTTGTCTACTAATCATGGGCACCACTTCAAAAAAAAAAAATCAAAAAAACTAATAATAATTAGTTGCTTTCCATGATCTGCAATGAACAATTAAAACCCAAACTTTGTGACATAAAGGTTGATTATTCATTAAGATGCAGTGCAGAAAAAACCAAATTCACAGACTGTGTAATGCTTTAGAACACTTGGCTACAGTCAAAATAAGTCTCAATAACCACTTTGATCTGTAGTTTCCACAGAACGGGAGCATCTACTGCACTTCCACCCTGAGCATGCAGCCTGTGTTGAAAACAATTTCTGCCATCATAAAGGGTAGAGGTGAATAAAGTGGACACATCTCAAAGGCAGACTTTGGGTTTACCTCAGGACAAGAAAACTGGATTAGAACTAGACTCCAGCTTCCCCAAAAAAGCTGTTTCTCTAAGGGAACATGAGTAGAGGCAATATATTCCCATATCTTCTTTTTTTTTTGCACCAACTTCTCCAGATGGGAGGAAGGACTTGAATTTAGCATGCAGTGCTACTTCTTGAGGAGCTTGGATGAAGGTGTAAGAACATGAGGAGTGTGATATGAACAGTTAAAGATCAGAATTTAAGGTATATCAAGTGGTTGGGCATTTCCACACCACAAGTATAGCTGGAGACATACCTAGAGCGCCAAAAGACATGGGAATGAAACACTGCCTAAAATCACAGATTTCCGTTGTGAAAAAGCTTGTCTGAAACTCATAATGTCTGGGCATGGGTCTATGACTACAAGAGACCTGTGGGAATGCCACAGGTCTATAACAAATAAGGCACAGGCTGCACTGTGCCCCATCCATGTGCTCAAATAGGACATATCATCAGGGATTGAGGCTCCAGACTTGGCCATTTGTTAAGTGGAGAACTTCAATATTACCGGTGCGTATGAACTTTTAAAAGTTATTCAAAAGAGTAATGTATCTATGGCCTAGGTCTCCATTTCATAAAAAAACCCAGATTTTACATTGGCAATAAGATCCCTCTCCTAGAGGATTTTCTTAACATAAAAACATATTTATTTTATTTCATTAAACAAGTCCACAAATACTCTCAAATATTCTTTTTTCCATTCTCTCTCTGCTTGTTTGAATTATCCTCACAAATGATACTTAATAACATTCAAATTATTTTAAACAGGTTTTTAAGACAGGAAAGGTTATATTTTTAGATTTGTAGTTTTGAGAGCTAAAATGTGATGGCTTCACAAAAGGGCAAACATGCACATGATCACAGATATGCAATGAACACTGATGTGTAAATGCCTACTTAGATTTAGGCTGGTTTCCTCTCAGGTTTGGGGTTTAACTTTTTCTTTTGGTGAGGTTTCTTTTGTGTGTTTTTTTAGCAGAATGAGGCCTAGAAGTTTGAACAATTAAACTATTGCTATAGGTACAAAACTACCTGTCTTGATAATAGGGTTAGAGATGGCCTATTTGGAAATGCCATTAGCTGCCATTACTTGCATATTTTTTTCAGCCCAGCTGGTAGAATATGGTCTTTGTGAAGAATTTAGAAGCTCTTTTTCTGATTGTGGTTAATTAAATCTTAGCTGTCCTCGATTGCAGGGCAAAATTCAAGGTAGATGCATAAGAAGCAACAAGTTACTGCCAAACACCTTTTTTTTTTTCTCTCAAGAATTAGGGACTTTTAGTACCTGAGGAAGAAAGGTACCACTAATATTATCTGCATAAATACCACATTTCTTTAAGAAATGTATAGGAGCAAAACTTTGTTTATATTACCCTTATTTGTAGTACAGGAACTCTTTATTATGTCCTGCTGTTTCTGGGTAGGTATCATTCTCCCAGTGTCAAACAAGCATATTAGACTGCTAGAATGACAATTTCATACCTTTTTACGAAGACAGGTCCCTATCATGGCTTTTCTCAGAGTAAGGCATCCAAAAGCCCTGTGTTTCACCACCCATGATAGCACTTTATTACTTCTGCACTCACATTATCCAGCATATGCTGACTATTGTTTGGTTAGGTAGGTGAATATATGTGAAATAATCTGGCACAACAATATTAAATGTCACTACTTCAGCTATTGGAATAAGAGGCTGAGGTGGCAAAGGCTATGACCTTCATTTTGTTTCTTTGAATAAGTAATTTTAAGGTCATTTGGATAAATACTGCGGGAGTCAACACCATCTGTGAGCTACCTGACAGGCTACCTATTAGGCAAAATCCAAAGCACATGATCCAAGATGCAATGTGAAGAAAAACATATCCCAAATACCACACACTTCTCTTCCAGGAGAGAAGAAGATACAGGGAGGCAACTTCTGAAAAAAGAAAAATTTCTTTTTCCTGCAATCATCTCTCTTTGGAGAAACTTAATTTTAAAACATGGCCAACTTCTGTGGTACTTGGGGATACAGAAAGATAACTTCTTGTCCAGAGATGTTGAAATCTGTATTGAATATGGAATTTTGAAAGAACTCTGCATATGCCAACATTTTCACTACCCACAAAAGGGGGTGAATGCATGTGAATGTAGCACAGTGAATCATACCCCTTGTTAGAAACCCCAGAGATTACTGTAAGACTGGAAGCAGAGTCCTAGGATGCCTTCTGGTGTTCTGACAATTTCCTACTTCAGCCTCTCTCTGGTGTTTACCACTGATGAAATGAAAAGCAGCAAACAGGCTACTACCAAACACCTCAGCTTTGTTTTTCAAGTCAAGTGATTTTTTTGGGACGGGTTGTGTAGCAGTGTCAATCCCTTCCTTAAGGACCCAGAGGAGAAACATCTCTGCAGCAAGAACTGCTGTGCTCCCAGCAGTGCTGCCCTCTTCCAGCAGCGCCATCGTGCCTTCCCCTCACAAACACTGCCTGAACCAGAGCGCTTTTTAAGCACCAAATCATACTGCATTAATAAACAAAAATTTCTTGGCAAAATACCAGATTTGGCTGGTATACAGTTTAATGAAAAGAGGTTTATTAAGTCAATTTCCTTACCTAAGATTTGATGAATATATTCCTGCAATGCCACATGCCGTATGTCCCTCTAAAGGCATGTGCAAAGACATCTGTGAATCTCCTGTGTCAGACACATCTCATCAGTGGTATTAATCCCTTACTGAAGAGCAAATGTTTTTTCTCTTGGGTTGGTGCAGAATCTAGCAATGTGAAAGCTGAACTGGAAATAAATCACGAGGAAAAACTTGCCCAAATAATCATTCTCTATGAGGAAACAGCAATTCTAGACCCAAGGAAGGATGTGAACAAAACCAAATTAACATCTTAAGTTAGCAAATTGCTCCGATTTTAGAAATGCTGTTAGCCTCTTGGGGCTTTACAGAGGCCAATTGGTAGCAATAATCAGCAACAAATGACCTCACCAGCACAATCAAAAATGACCAGCCTGCATTTCCAGACCTGTACAAAATTGGGCTCATCTGTACCCATTTAGGTCAGAGAATGAGATTTCCCTGACTCAAGGAGCAGCTGCCTGTTTGCTAACATCCAGCTTTATAGCAGCTTTTCTGGCAGGCTGATCTCCTGCAGCTGCCAAACTGGAAGAGAAAGAGATAATGATGCTTTCTACCAACTCCTGGCTGGAAATTTTCCTACACCACAGAAAACCAAAGCATTTTGTGAACTCTTGTCTCACAGTGACGCTAAAAGAACAGAAGTGTTATTTATTATAATTGATTCTCAAGGTTTTGAACATTAAAATTTAAAGAGCAGAAACCTGAAAACTGTTTTTGATGTAGATGTAGGTAAAGACCTACCAGTGAGCCTTTTCAGTGGCTTTCTGCTCCTCATACACATACACTTGCAGCACTCAATTGCAGCGTGATCACATCTATGACAAAATAGATAGGCACACTGTAAAGACTATTTAGACTGCTTACTGAAGGTGCTAGGAGACCATGGTTCCTTCTAGATTCTATCTACTTCTAGCTGCTTGCCACCATAAAGCACAGCAGAGAGAAAACAGTCCAGGAAATTCCTGGTGTGTGGAAGAAAACTTCCTAACACAGCTGATGAAGGAGCCAACTAGGGAAGACACCCTAGTTGTTTGTGAACAGAAAAGGACTGTTGTAAACCATCTGGGGCATGCAATCATGAAATGAGTTTTGATTCTCAGAGAAGGGAGCAGGCGGAGGGGTAGAAGTGAGATGTGTCCAGCAGAACTGCCACTCAGTGGGCAGACTTTGGGCTGTTTAAGAGCCTGGTCGATAGGACTGCTTTGGAAGCAGTCCTGAAGGGCAAACAAGTCCAGGAAGGCTAGACATTCCTCAAGAAGGGTCTAAACCACAAGTTTTATGAGAAGCAGCTAAGGGAACTGGGGTTGTTTAGCCTGGAGAAAAGGAGGCTCCGTGGGGGACCTCATTGCTCTCTGCAACAGCCTGAAAGCAGCTTGTAATGAGGTAAGAGTCAGTCTCTTCTCCCAAGTAACAAGCAACAGGACATGAGGAAAAGCCCTCATGTTTTGCCAGGGGAGCTTTAGATTGGAAACTGGGAAAATTTCCTTCACCAAAAGGGTTGTCAACCTTTGGAAGAGGTTGCCCAGGGGAGTGGTAGAGTCACCATTCCTGGAGCTATTGGAAAGATGTGCAAACATTATGTGGTGGTCAGGGACAGGGTTTGGTGGTGGACTGGGTAACACCAGGGTAACAGTTGGACTCAGTCTTACAGCTGAGTTTAAGAATTACAGCCTTTGTGTGCTCACAGCTTTGAATAGCTAAGCCCGTTTTCAAGAACAGAAAGCCTCTTCTGACTTGAGAGAGCAGCTGTGACTTCAGTATTTGCTTCCTGTATTTTGCTGCTCACTCAGACACCCTACATTGTCCCTTCCAGCCCAGGGATACAAGCGTGACTGCAGCTCCAGAGAGGAGCTCAGAGGTCCAGCTGGGCTGAACAGCAATGGTCATCCCCTTTTATCTTTGCTATTTGGCAGCTGGATAAATGCCCCAGGACAGAGGTCTGTATTAGCACTGATGCTGGGGATCACACAGAGGCACCTGCTGGTTGGAGGAAGAAGGGACATGGAATGGCAGTTGCTGAAGAGAATGACTGTAAAGATGACCATTCAAGCAGCACCTTGCAGAAAAAGAAATTTCCTTCTGTTTACCTATATCCTAGCAGACTTCACAGTTAATCCCCAAAGCTGATGATTTTTTTTTCCATAAATCCCAGCAGTGCTGAGGTAGGAAGAAACATTCTGTCAGCACTGTGAGCACCAAAGTGCAAAGTAGAACATGAAGCACCAGAGACTTCTAAGATCAAAGTTTCTGTCATCCATAGACTTTTGATGTCTAAACACAACAGCCAACAGGTGTAGAACCCTCAAAGCCTGCTCATTTTCTGATAGTCGAGGGGGTTTTTCCAACATCTTAAACTGTCACCTTTAACTTATTAATCACTTTAGTTTACCTGTCACATAGATGAATATCAAAACACAGCATTTCTTAGATTATCAGTAACATCCATTCAAATCCATTCAGCATTAGGAAAATAGAACCAAAAGGTACTCAAAACTGATATTGAAGGGTATGGTAAATTCATAGTGTAGCCCCTACCTAAGGATTTGTCCTGCTAGCTTCATTCTGTCCTTTTGTAACTTATGGATTGAAGCAAGCACTGTATGACTGACATATTCCAATGCAGCAACTTCATTCAATGCCACTGTTTAATAAAAATAAGAGAAAATACCACCCTACTTGTAATATGCAACCACATGCACTGATCACTTCAACAACTGCATGCAACTCTGCAGACAAGGACTGCTCAAGGATCCACACATTTCAGGGAAACAAAAATTTGAGATCCACATGTGACACAGTAACAAAATATTACCAGCAAGGCTATTTCCATAAAAACACTACAGAATCTTTCTTGCCAAAACAATTGCAATCTTTTATCACAAATTTAAAATGTTGAGATTCTTCAAAGTCAGGCTTGAGCTGATGGCCCCTATTTCTATTAGTGTAAATTTGTCTTAGAGCTGTAAATTGCTTTTAGAAATGAGGTATTGACTGAATATACTATCTTGAGCATAGTCTTTTTTGTCATTACACATCACCTTGTTATAATTGTTTTCCACTTTGACAGACACTAGCTCAATTTTGTTCTGTGCAGAATTCTGTTGTATTCTGCCAGAGTCACTTGATATCAGGAAGTGTTGGCAGTGCATAGCAGTTTATTGAAATAAAATAGGTAAAGACATAGCTCAAGGGCAGTGGGACTTTCAAGAGCAAGTAATGATTGAGGATTTTCAGAACCATTCTTCCAAGAAAGGACTTTGAGATAGGAATCATCAAGGTAGAAACCTAAAGGATAGAGAAAAATTACTTACTCACAATCTGATGGTTTGAGTTACTACATATGGTATCATATATGTCATAAAACAATTAAGTTTAAATGATCCACTGCATTTAGTTAATATAAATGCAGTACCTCTTCATATCGAATAGGCAGCAATAAAAATTTAAAACATTCGGAAGTAGTCTGCTTGTTTTACTTTTTACTACTCTAATACTTACAGAACTATTTCTTCCACTTGCCTCAAATTCTTCCAAGAAGACAAAAGCCAGCAACAGTGTACTGTTTTTCCACACATTACTTCTTTCATGGCTATTTTGGAAGACAAACTTTTAAGATGTAGATACTTTTAACATGAGTTAAGGGCTGTCTCCAACTGCATTAGGGCAGCAAAACATTTTGTACTTTAAATTCATCTTATCTGTTCTGCAAAAGTTTTCCCAAAAGCTCATCTATGCACATGTTCATGATCACTTGAGTGCAAAAGTTTCATTACAAGACCATGAAAGAGACTTGGAGCAGCAGCAGATGAAACTCCCTGCCTTTTAAAAGCTTCAGCTAAATCCAAAGAAATTTTCAGGAATCTAGAGCTAGACAACTTGGACTCAATGATCCTTGTGGGTCTCCTCCAAATCAGCATACTCTGCAATTCTGTGAACTTCCTTGAAACATCTTCAACAGCACTGACTCATCCCAGTTGCGGCAGCAGAAAACTCTGATCCAGACAAGGCCTTGCACTGTAGGATAACAGAAAAAATGAGATAGCAAAAATGTACAGATGGGAATCGGGATATTCACCTAGAGCTGGGAGAAAGCCTACAGCTGCTCTTCAGTCCCTAATTCTGATCAAATAACCACACTGAAAAATTCTATCAAGGACCATGTTCCAAGGCTTCTCAGGCTGCACAGACATCTCCTATTTCCCAGCAATGATTTAGACTTCTGTCCTCCTTTTCTCTTTTATAGTGTAGAGACAGGACCAATCTTTCCTTTCTACTGGATAAATTCTGCTACCTCTGTGGGAAGAGACCAAAAAAGCTTGAAAGAGCCAGTAGTGGGTGGAGTGCTTCTGTTCTCAGTCTGTTGTACAACAGCACCATCCAGCTGTCAAACTAAAAAATTATCAAACATTAATGCCACTATCCAGATTTGGTCCTTGTATCACAAACAAAATGAGTAATTATACATATTAAAAAAACCCAAAAAACCAAAACCCAACCAACAGGTCCCTTCCCTGCTTCTTAATTAATTATATTGATCCACTTGTTACACTTTCTGGCTTAAGGAAATTAAGCCAGTCCAGGTGTTTTTCATCCAGTAAGAGTGGCAGGCTGCAGCTTACCTCTGTTTCAGTGAAGTGTGGAATGTAAGCTCTCAGGTATGAGGAAAAAGACCATTATCTTTGGGTCACAACCAAAGGTACTTAATCACACTACAAAAATTAATGGAAAAAATCTCAACTCGTAAGAGCTTATGTTTGAGCTATCACACTTTACCACTTGAGCTTCAGTAGTGAAAGCAACAGCAGCAACCTCAAGTGAGGGATAAAAATAATTAAAACTCATACTCAAGTAACAGATCACTCTTGAGAGACATTATGACATGAGGCAGAAAACTCCTTACTCTCCCCCAAGATTTTTCATAAACTTTGGTTACTTAACAGTAAGGCATATGCAATGGAAATAAATGGCATTCCCTACAACAGATGACTGATTACCTGAATTAAATCTACAAGGTCACTGCTTAAATTGCCCTCAGCTCCATAGTAAACTCATTTTTGTTGTAACATCCACAGGGGGCTTACCATGTGCATCCATTGATCAGAAGTCTAATGGTACACTACTGTTCCTGCATTCCTTAGCCCATCCTATGATCCCACAATTCTTGCATTGATACCAGAAAGCAGTAATGCATCTCCTTTTCTGATTTTTTGAAGAGCAGTACTAGTTCTTTACAAACACTTTACAAAGCAGCAATGCCAAAAATAGGCCAGTCATCTTTTAAAAGAAAACATCGCTAGTGGAAGCTTCCCAAGCAAATATTGTCAGGAAAAAAATAACTTGTAAGTGCAACAGTTAACCTAAGAGAAAGAGCATTTCTACATGCAAAATGAACCTGAAAGAGGTTAATGAGATAACTTTAAAGAATATGGGCTTATACAAAGAAGAACTGGCATAACCACATCAAGAACGAGATGGTGTTTTTCTTACATATATTTAAAATATACTGTAGATTTTAACGTAAGCCCAGAATTTAAGAGCACAGCAACAGAAAAACAGCAAGCACTAGAATAGTAGCTAAACCACAGGAGCAAAGAACATGTCCAAAGATACAGCAGAGGTGGCAAATGACAAACCTGTGCCAAGTAGGAGAGAAGGTGCCCTTAGACAAGCAAGGCAGCAAAGGGAGAAGAGTGTGAAGAGATACAGCCCTAAGGAAGAGGACAATAGCTCCCCAAAATCTGCAGATTAACAAGAAGATCAAAGAGAGGCATGGTTAGCGAGGAAGTATTATGGCTAAGTTTAAGAAAAGCAAGAAGTTCTCTCACTATGAAAGAGAAAACAGAGAACATGTGACCTTCAAAAGGAGCTGCAGAAGAAAGTCAAAAAGATTCTAGAAAAAAACTGCAACGAGAAGAGACCAAAATGTTAAAATCAGTCAAAAAAGAACTGGTGCCGAATGGGAAAAAAAAAAAGGAGGAAAGATTGATATGTAGGAGGGTATTAAGGGGTGGCAACGATGTGGCAGAAAAGAGCAAGCCCATGAATCTAGAATGAAAATATCTTCAGGTCCACACACAGGGGAACAAAAACAAATAAACAAAAACCCCCAAAGACAACAACAAGAACAAACTACAAAAAGAGGAAAATGTCAAAGTTTACACTTTAAAAAAATCTTATGATCTTGATGGAAGAAAGTACATTTTCCTTGCCAGGAACTGACAAGAGAACTTGTGACATGCTTGAAGGCTGCGCAGCTTTGCTTGGAGAATTGTATACTCAAAAGGCATAAAGTTACACACTCATTCCAACAGAGAGGGTAGGATCAATCCAATTCAAAACTCAGATGTAGATGGAGAACAGAAAGGAGGAGCAAAAGCTGATTTTGTGGAGTTACTAGTCAAATCAAACAACAAGGAAACAGCATGAAAATCACAGCAAGCATAGAAATAGGCCTACAGTGGAAAGAAACAAGACAAGCCAGACAGGAGAAACTGAAAGCCATGAAGTCTTTCCAAAACAGTCTAAATAGAGAGACAACGCTTTTACACCATCCTTCATGAGGTCAGCCAGAGTTCTGCCAAGTTGATCCCAGTAAGAACTAAAGGATTTCACATGCAACCTGAGCTCATGACAGTAGTTTTTCTGTTTTATCACAGGATACAAGCTTTTAAGCCAGGACACCAGAAGGTAAAAACCACTGTTTCCACTAGATAGCAACCTGTTTATATTTATTAGTTGTTCAATTTAGCTAAAGAATCAACCTTGTTTAAGATTAGAGTACCTGTTTAAACTGAGCTTTGTAATCTTGTATGAGTAAGCATTTCCAAACCCCAGGTTTCAGCTGTCCAGTCTTAGATAGTCTATAGTTAAACCTGCCATGTCACTCAGAGGATCTGTTTACATGTCTGCAAGTCCCCCCGCCTGCCCGCCACCGAAGTATCTATTTACTATCCACAGAAATTACCATTCAACTCAGACCTGAGGAGTTCAGTTTTATCTTCACCAGTCTCTCTAACCTTCTAACTCGCAAAACTTGCAGATCCAATTTTACTGCAAGATTCTGCTGTCACTGACAAGTGCAGTGGCAGACTTAATGACAAGCTTGTTGGATTTAAGATTTCAATTCATGAACAGTCTTATTTAAACTGGGGACATAGAATACAACATGTGTGAAAATGGTGATAAAAATTACACATGGTAAATCCATACTATTGATCAGAACAGCTGACTGGAAGAAATATGTTGCATGTACCAGCTTCTCAACCTGCTCCAGTCTTAAAACCACACTGCAATGCTCACCAACCCCATCTTTTCAAACAGACTTCCTGCAAGTCCCAATAATTTTATATTTAGCATTTCACAGCAAGGTAGTTTCTACTTCCAAAAGTTTCTACACAAGTTGCATTGATACCTGTATCTTCCAGAAAAAAGAGGCCAGGTTCCTATGACAGGAAGTATGAATAAACCCAGGAAGTTTTATCCTAGAAAGCTCACACATTTCAAAATTTAAGATCCCTTTTTAATAAAAGATATGGCAACTGTAAAATCCAGTTCATAAAATGGTAACTCGCTGCTGTTAAGTCTTCATATGTACAGTGACAACAATCAATCAAATTTAGGTTTCTAGTCAGTAGGGCTTCCCCATTGATTCCAAGATTTTCTTTCTTTCTTCTGCTGAGGGCATCTCTGGTTTCACACCATTTCTCTTCCTTTGCATCATAATTTCATGCTGAAAGGAGAACAAAGTGACCATGAGAACAGATTTTGCAAAATCTCAGCTCCTGAGCTCTGAATGAACAAGATTCTTTAATAGAAAAATGCTTTATATATCAAGACCTAGGAACTCTAAGCATGATTAGCTGATAACTAAATGCACTAGTAGTTAGTTGAAGATACCTCACAGTTTACACCTTGCTGCTTCAGAATACAGGGCAATCAGTATTCCCATTACTCTATGCCAGACTAATGCACAGTTGTCTGTAAATAGGGTTTTTTTTGTAATTCTTACAAGTATTTAAAGGCTAAAACCTCTTTACTGTATACAATGGTATAAGGAAAGGAAACAGCAGAAAACAGTTTAGCTGCACATAGTTCCTCATGATACTTCTCTACCACCAAATAAGCTTTATATTAAAGTAAACACGATCCAAGCCAGTGGGAAACCAGATAATCTTGACTCAGAACTTTGTCACTGCATTTGTTTAAAAGAGAACTTATTACTAGAAATATGTGACTCAAGTTCAGAGGAAAACATCAGCTACTGCAAGAACACTGACTCACAATTTAAGAGAGCAAATTCAGAACAATCAAGTGAAGTACTTTGATGTGCATGTGCTTAAGTCTTCAGCAACGCATACTGAGACTACCTGGGCTGGTAAGTTACCATAAAAACATCATTAGTCAAGTTTGAAGGGTTCAGAAAGCAGCATGTCAGAAGTAATGTACATAAAGCACGGAGTAGAATTTAGAAAGTTTATTGTGCTTACCCAGAATTTTCTGCAGTTTTTGTACTTCAAAAAATAATCAGTACACAGATCCTTGTTATAGTTGTTGTCATTCATACATTTTGTAGTGGCATCTGTTTCCTTTAATAGGGAAAATATACTTCAGAGCTGAGGGAAGTTACTGTACTCAGTGTTTAAATATTTTAACAAGTCCCAGAATATCTATGAAGATAGGAGTGAGCTCTTCAGATGAAAGAACACTATTAAAGAGAGCAAAGGAACACCTATTACAAAGGATCATCAGTACTTCCAAGCAGTGATTTCATTTGGAGATAACAGAGAATACCACTCTTCAGACACTAAGTACAGAGTCCACAGTATAGTTGTTTACAATGATGCTTGGTATAACTCACAAAAGACTTTTAAAAAATAACCAAGCTTGTCTAACCAGGATTTCAGGCTCTGGTTTTAGGGACAGATCAGTTGTATTACTCCTATTTATGGGGAACTACTTGTTATTTCATGCTTATTTAATGGATGATTTTCAGCCCTTCCCATCTTCAGATTCTTAAGAAACTTTTAATGCAAAGTGCTACAATGCAAGTATGCTATCCACAAAACAGTCCTCTAGAAAGTGCATTTTTTAACATTGAAATGAACAGACAAATCTCAATTTGATCATCTTACCGCTAGACATGGATTTATATCGTGATCTCTAAGCTTTTTTGCATGCCTGGACATTCTAGACAGACACTCGTACCTTGGCTAGAAAGGGAAAATAAACAGGTTAAGCATCTACTTTTAACTGTAGCCCAGGATTAAGTCTGAATTTCAGGATGTTATAAAGGCCTTCTAACAACATGCAGCTTGGTTATCTTAAAGAAAAAAACAAACAAAATCCCAACTCATTTTGCAAAGTGTTATTTCAAAAGCAGTAACTGCAAGACAACACTGGCAAGTTTAGCCCATCACCAAGACTGCTCACTCCCTGATGAACTCCTGCAGAAAATGAAGCCACTGCAGCAGCCCTCACACCAGCCTGTGTATCATGGAGGAAGTGACCATGTGTAGGAGAAACAGCTCCATAGAAGCTGTTCACAGCCAACACACTGTAGACACTTCAATTAATAGCGTGTGGGAGGAATGTACAAGTAAACTTTTCCAGATTTGTTCCTACTCCTTAGCTGGATCACATCTGCATCTTCACTGAGCTTTCCCAGGTACGACAAGTGCCCAGCTATCTCCTGTATTGCTGTATCAAATATTCAACAGAAAGAGAACTGGTTTCACCGCAAGGTGGGACCAGACCCACTTACACTGTGTATGACAGTTTGAATCACATTTTTTACCATTTGGTAGTTTGACACTGACTCTAGGAACTGTAAGCTTGAGAGACAGAGTTCAGTGCCAAGAATCTACACTGATCCAAGATGATGACATCAAGATGAACAGCAGACCCTCTTTCCCTTTACAGCTTCCTATACATTGCCTCTGGCATACATATGGTTATACAGGTATGTGTTCCAAACAAATACTAAATCTAACAAAAAATAAATTAACGTTGACCAGATGACTGCTTGAATCAATGCAGTCAGAAACACAGGACAGAGGGAGCAAATTAGAATACTACTAACAAAGAACACAGCATAATCTTGTTGTTTTTTTCTTTCTGGAAAAACATTGATGCTAATTCTTAACTAAGACCTGTTTCTGTGAGCATTAGGGAATGATAAGTGCAAGTCTGCAGTAAAAAGCCTGTATTGCTTGATACCAGATTAAAAAAAATTTCAAATACTGCTCTTTGTAGCTCATAGAAAACCACATTTTAGATGAGGTTTCTTCTTTAGGTAAGAGCAAACTATTCCCAGCAAATAAGCATTAGGTTTTACAAGCTGTGCATGTATACTTTCCTGGTGCTTGGAGTACTCTTTGCTTTCCATATGGTCATCTTCTGCAAATGGGCCTTTTAGTTAACAGCACGGGGTGGGGGGAAGAATGCTTTCACTTTCCTTTGAGAACTATCCAGTGCTTAAGTTAATTTCACAAGCTAGACAAATGGGTTTTTTTGGTGGGTGGAAGTGCACTTTTGATCAAGCACTTCCAACTCAAACAGAAATACAAGCAGGTATCACCATAAACTTCGAGAAAGGAGGAGGGAAGGGAGAAGTAGGAAGCCAAAGCAGCATACCACAATGCCTCACCTAACTCACCACAAGAGATACAAGATTTTTAGATGTTTGCATGTGTCTGTATTATAACTCTGCATTTCATTGATATTACCACCTAAGCAGACATGCCTCAAGGTATACCATGTTAGTCTGATTTCAGACTTACTCTCTGAAAGAATACTTGGGAGTCATAGGATGTGCCATCATAATCAGTGTTCCTTATACAAATTGCACTTGACGCTTTCAGTTTGATTACACCAGCAGAGTCTGCAACCGTGCCCGTTCTAAGGAACAACGCACACAATCCATTAAACACCTGCTTAACAAATAAGCAATTCGGGTTCTAATGAAGATGTACAGCTCAGAGCAGGCAAATGCTTCAACATTCTTGGTACTACCCAAAAGGTCTGATAGCTCCTGCACGTGTTCCTCTCTCCCCCTCTCCGAAGTACTTCAGACTCGAAACATTATCAGCTGGAAGGGCAGGCGGGTCACGCCGAAATGCTGCTATGTGACTGAATTAACAGTTGGGCAGGAAGCGAGCTTCCCCCTCCTCCCAGGTTTTGCACATGTACAGGCTTCCCTTCCTGCTTTCAGATTACAGGTCAGAGCCCAACCACAACCGAAGGCTTGTCTAGTCCACAGTTCTTAATTATGCTTTAACACATTAACAGTTGTAAACTGTACCACAGAGAACCAGGGCTGTTGCTGGCACTCTTTAACCCTAGGGCTTTTCCAGTTCATAAACCATCAGGGCACTTTTCTACAGGCTGCCGCCCATTGAAAAGCGTCTGGTCTGCTTTAGATGCACACATATAGATACAAATTCGCTAATTATGTTGCAATATAGACCAGTTCATTAAAACTTTGAACCCTGGAGAAAAGGCCGTACTAAAAATCCTACGGTTTTGGGGCTGTTACGGCGGCGGGGGCAGGAGGAGGCAGCCGGCGGGCCCCGACGCTCAGCACCGCGGAGCTGCCGCCTTGCCCGACTCAGCTTCCCGGGGAGGGCCGGGGGCCGTCCAGGTGCGGAGGCGAGGCCGGCGTCCCCCACCCGGTCCCTGCCTTCCGCCGGCGGCGGAGCGGCCGGAGGCGCCCGGCGACCCCTTCCCCCGCCCCGGGTCGTTCCCCGCGGCCGCTCCGCCGCCTCCCCTCGGCACCACCTGCCGCCAGGGAGCGGTGCCCGGGCCGCGCCGCCGCCGGGCCCGAGCGGGGCTGCCCCGGCCCGCGGGCGGCGAAGGTCGGGCGAGACTTCCCTCCGCCGGCCGGGAAGGGGAAGCGGCGGGCGGGCACAGCGCGGGTCGCCGCCGGCGGCACTCACCTCCGTCCCCGGCCGTGTCCGCGGGAGCCCGGGGCGGGAGGGGGGCAGCCCGTCTCCAATTCGAAAGACGTCAGCGGCTCGGGCAGCGCGCTTAAGTACGGGCGCAGCCTACCCCGCTCACGGCCCCGCGGCTCCCCCCGGCCCCGCGCCGCCGCCGCCCACGCCCCGGCGGCTCTGAGTGGCACGGCCGGGCCGCCAATGGCGGCGACGCCGCGCCCGCCCCGGCCGTGAGCGGCGCCTCCTTCCACCAACGGGGCGGGCGGCGCGGTCCGCAGGCGCCGGCGGCGGGGCGCGGCCGCGGCCCTGACTGACTGGGGGAGGCGTCCAACCCGCGGTGCGTGTGGGCGGCGGGCGGTGTGGGCGCGGCGTGTGCGGCAGGCTGGGCTGCACCGCAGCGCATACACTACAATGGCTGCTGGAAAGACGGGAAAGCAAACAATTTCCAGGCCCGCCGCGTCCAGCCCGAAATATGGGGAAAAAATTACAGAAAAATCGGAGAACACTGTAAAGGGTGGAAACGGGGCGCAGAGGGGATGCTGAGGCTCCCGCGGTGAGTCTGCTGCGGGTTTGGGGGGCAGGCGCCGGGGTTTAGCAGGGAAATATCAGGGTTATTTAAATTATGAAGGGGGAGGAGGAGAAGGAGGGGGGAGAGGAGAGAAGAGCAGCGAGCAGTGAGGAAAAGTTTGTGTTAACCATCCTTCCCTTCCATCCCTCTCCCCCCATCTCCCGCAGCCCCCCGCCGCCCCGCGTCGGACCCACCCGGGGGGAAAAGCAGGGGAGGGGAGGCGAGGCGAGCGGTGCCCCCCCCCACCCCCCCTTCCCCTCCCTCGGAGGGAGAAAGAGATGATTTTCAGAAAAACCTCTCTCAGGAGTTTCCTCCACTCCTCCCCTCCCTCCCCGCGGCGCTCTGTTGGTTCGCGAGGAGCGGGCGAGGCGGCGGGGCTGCCCGGGGGACGGCAGGAGGGCGCGGGGTGCCCGCCGCCGACCCCCGCGGCGGGCCGGGCCCGGAGCCGCGGGGCAGGGGCAGGGGCAGGAGCGGCGCGGCCGCCCCCTCCCCTCCTCGCCTCTCCGGAGCCTGTGCTGTGAATGCAGTGACAGCGGCGAGAGCGGCGAGAGAGGGAGCGGAAGACATTAGAGACCGCGGTGCCGAAAAATGAGGGAAAAAATTAATATAAATTCGCCCACCGCCTCAAACCGGACAAATTTCGCACAGAAATTTCCCCCGTGGACCCGGCTACCCGTGGGGTGTCCCCCGGACCTGGCGGCTGCGTCTTTGGGGGGATCCGGAGTGACTTTGGGGCACTCGACCCCCCTTTCCCGTCGTTTTTTGGACAAAAGTTTTTTTTTTCGTAATAAAGAAACGAATTTGCCTGCTCTCCCCCTCCGAGTAGCCCAGGAGCTTTTCCCTTCCCCATCGGTGTGTGTTTAGAGAAAAGTGTGAACCCAAGTAAGTGCTGAGTCGTGTTGCATTGGGGAGGGGGGTTTGCTAACTGAAAGCAGGAGAGATCCGGAGAGAGAGAGAGAGAGAGCAGGGACAGCTTGTTGTCAGTATCATAAACAACCAAAATGGAGGGAGAACTGAGGCATATAACAAAATAAAAATCAGAAAAAAATGCCAAAAAATACCTAAAAATCGGGGCTGCTCCCCCTTTTCTTCCTCAAGGTAACAGAATAAAACCCGTGTCTTCCCGAGACCGTTTTAAGGTTTCAGGGAGCAAGGAGTTAATATTTATTATTTTTTTTTTGTTGATGAATTCTTTGGAAAGGCAAAAGCCTCTTATAACTCGCCACCGACAATGAGAAAACGTGAAAATCCCTTTCAGGACAGAGAGGTAGGGGGAGATGATGGTGCAGAAAGTGTATAACTTGGGGGTAATGTGGAGTGATCCTAGATAAGATAAATGCTGTATGTGGTGCTTTATAGCTTCCTTTTTAAATGCTTTTTTTGTGTGTGTCTGTGTGTTTGGGGGATTTGGGGAGATGGGGGCTCCTTTCTTTTCCTCTTGTCTTTTTCTTTCCTTCTTTTTTTTTTTTTTTTTTTTTTTTTTTTCGGACCGGAATGTAATGCTTTTGTAGTGTCACTTTCCTGATCTAATTAGGATGTGTGAGGCAAAGAGTAAACCTTTCCGGTTTATAAAGTGCATTTTCGTTGCCTTTGAATTTCAAGTTTTCTTGGTGGCTCACTCCTCTATTTAAAGTGGATTCTTCAGAGTGGTGTGGGGTTGAGCTAGTGCTCCATACGGAGAGCAGAGAGGGCTCAGGGGCAGGGCACCTCTTCTGCGAGTGTTTGCTGATTTCCCTGGCACGTTCAGTTCACCTGTTTGTCTCCTACAAAGAATGTATTCTGCAGTCTCCTCGTTTTATTTATATGAAATAACGATGCCTCATCTCGCCTCACATTGAAGTTAATGCGAAAGTGCTGCTGATGTTGGTTCCACGTGGGATCAGGGACATAGCAGGGCATTTTAAAGAGACAGCTTCTCTTTTCCTGGTGTTATCATCACCTCTGCAGCACCTCTGCCTCTAGCAGAGGGGTGGTTCGTTGTTTTTTTTTTTTAATGGAAAGGTATCAAATCGGCCCTAGTCTGATAAATTGAGGAAGGATAACAGGGGGAAACGTACAGAATCGTTGCTTTCAAAGCAATTCTTTTGTGTGTAGCAGGTCTTCAGGGGAGTTTTCTTGGTGTGTTAATTAAAATGCCGTGTTTTGGAGAGTGTTTTTTGGAATGTATGTTGCAGAAATGCAATAGTCTCAGGTTGTTTAATATTAAGATCTAGTGCTATTCTGCTAGCTGTGAGTTCTGTGGGAGGAGATGAATTCCCTGTGTGCAGGGCAATTTCACAGACATTTTGTGAAAGTTGTGAAGTGTATTATTTCTACTTTGAATACATTCAGTTTTGTTGGGAACACGTGAGTTTGTTACGAAGTTCATTCTATACCTAAATCTCCTAAACCATTCCCAAAGGTTTTGAAAATAGTGAAAAATAGCTGTAGGTTTTAATTGGCCAAAGTAGGGGTTCTTTACAAGTACACCTTAGCTGTGTAGCTATAACATCACTTGGAAGAATTGCCTCTGGCTTTATTTAAAGAAAGAAAAGTCATCCTGACTGGGGTCTAGTGTCATGTATATGTATGCATGTGGGTATCCATGCATGCTTTTAGCATGGGTTCTGGCTGATACTGGTTTTTTTTCTTAATTTTTAACTTGTAGATGTTTACCTGTGATGATGTGGAATGCTCTGCTTGTCCCTATTATCTCCTATGTATTTTAATTTTATTTTTAAATAGCCTATTAAAAATTATCATCGCCTCTTAACATGGCAATTTGATACCTTTATGAGGAGTTGCAATGGTTTTTTTACACTTGCTTTGTTTTTGGAGTCTTTATATTTAGTTCTAGATTGAAAATTGAATACAGGTATGTGCTTCTTGAGAGGGAAGATGGGATACTGAACTTGGAGGGAGACTATTGCAGCACATGTTTTCTGTGAATTTGTGGAAGTTGAGTATGCGTTGTGATAACCCTCTGTGTTGAATAGCATGTGCTTGCAAATGATCTGTACCCTTTCTGCAAGTGTGACCAAAGAAACTTGTTGCCTAGGATAGCCTTGTGGTTAAAGATTTGGGAAGAAATCTTAAAGTTTTCCAGTGACTCACAGTTGTGAAAATTAAATCATATTAACTACTCTTAGGTTAGAAAAAAGGGTCATTAAGGAAGAAAGATTAATCATTTTGTATAAAGGAATGATATTGAATGTTTTTCCAAAACTGCCTTTTATGGTTTAGGGATCTCTTTTATAGTTAGTAAGAATTCAAACTTAAAAGTTCCTTTCTGAATCTTTCTTAAACTGATCTATTATTTTTATTGACTGAAGTAACATTACCCTGGAATGCATAGAAATTTGATAAATTAATAGCAGTTCACCATATGTTGGTAGTTTTAATGTACCAGGGTAGATAGACAGATGGTAGTAGATGTCCAGAACTAACTTAAATAAACTAGTTAATGGTATTGAGAACTCTTTAAATGCTGTGTCTGTGTCCATCAATATGAAGTGCTTAACATGTGTACTACATTTTAACCTAATTTGGAGCTTTTTAATCAATAATATTTTAATGCTGAAAATAGGTATAGACACTGTTAATAACAATGTGAAAAAATCAGTGTTGTGGAGTAGATTTCTTGACTTAGAGCTATGTGTTACAAAGTAAATTCAGTGTACCCAACCACAGTACAAAATTCAGGATTTAGGGTGGAGAAAGAGGAAAGGGTGTTCTTTCAGAATTTGATACTCTTCTAAACTGGTTTTAATTTTAAGGTATAATCCAGATGGAGATAATAATAGCAGAAAAAAAAATCTTGTTTAGGATTATTTTTTTACAAACTTACTCTTTTGTAGAAAACAGAATTCTTTCTACAGTGATGAAGTGGGGGTTTTTTAAATAAAAATACAAAGTAACTTTCAAAGCTTCCTTAGTTCTAAGAGTTAAGATAATCTTCTGTATTTTGTATTGGTCTGATTCCATACATGATACAGTTTGAATTTTTTCAAGATTTTTCTAAAATTAAAACACCTGAGGAAACAAATACTATGAGCTGTTGTTGGTAAAGTTATCCTACTTTTTCTAGGTAAACTGGAGAGGTGTAAATGTATTAAAATCCTTCTTAGAGACTTACCAGTCCTATGCAATAATGTTTCAAAATTAATAACTACAGTATTCTACAACAGTACAAGCAAATACAGGAATCTAAAGTGACATGCATTCAACTTTCCTTGAATGCTTAGCTCAAATGTGTCTCTTGGTGTGTGCTTTTAATTTAATAATTATCCTGAAAAAATAGTTTTCAGTGTAGGACTTCTGAGATTTAAATTAAGAAACCTTTAAAAAGTTTGTGTAATTCTAAAAGGCACTGCATACAAAGTGCAGCCACTTCTAATGGTTGTCCATCTCTGCAGCTGGTTAGTCAAAATGGTGCCTTAAAGTCTCCTCCTTTCAGGGTATTGCATATGTTTTAAAATTAATGGGTTAAAGAGGGTACTACTCATGTTCTAAATAAACCACTGTTTATAACTATTCAAGGTTATTTTGTAAAATAGATGTTTTTGCTTCAGAGTCTAAACCATAAGTTTTTAAAATTTTCTGTCTAACAACCCCTTAGGTTGTTAAAACCAGTTTTTGTGAACAAATATTTTTTGGAAGGGTTCTTGAACAAATTTATATGTTTACCAAGGAGAAATATTCTGGAAAACATGAAATCTGTTCAAGTACTTAAACCATTCTCAAGTCAGTATAGACTTAAAAGGAGCTAGCAATGACCACCACTGAAGTGACAGAGAACTTGATTTCAAAGAGTTATTCTCCAAATATCTGCTACTAGTAAGGATTTAGCTTGCAGAGCTTTTGAAAGAAATGTGCAGTATTTATCCACTGAACTGCTAAGCATCTTTAACTAATTACCAAATGTTTAGGTAGCTTTAAAAAACTATTTTAAAATAATTAAAATATTAGAACAAAGTAACATTTGTATTGATCAAATATAAAATGTTTAAATTTTTGAACTATAGGGGTGGGGTTTTTTGCAGTTTTCTGGGCATTTTGATAGTAGATAATTGTGTATTTTTCCTCTAAGCAAAAAACCCCCACATCTAGAATTTAATTCAATTTATATTGATTTTTAAATTGTGTGATCTTGTAACTTGAATGTAAAACATTGATTAACTCTCAATATAATCACTTACACAGATGCTTTTTATTTTTTTAGTTGTCAGGGAATATAGTGAACATTTATCTGAAATGGCATAGATTGCAGCTACTAATGCATTTTACATAAACAGTTGTCCACCAAATATCAAATGCAAAAGATCCTAATTGTATTCAAGTTCAGAAAACCTAATATTAAACAGAACTGGTCACCATTACTGCAGATGCAGTTTTATTTTTATTTAGTTTGTGTTGTTAAAGTGTTTTCTATCTTCATCTGTATCAGTGTTCACCTGTTACTGTTTCATCTTAGGACAAATAGCAGAAATTAGTAGGACTAGAGGGAGTTTTTTGACTTTGAAAAGATACAGCATGCTTTTAAGAGTAGTTGTGTGATAACAGTTTTAAAGGATGGGGCCTTCTCATAGGATGTATTGAAATTTTTAATATTTAAATAGACCCCGCATGTCTAGGAAACGGTTACTGTAGGATCACGGCATTAAAATTAGCCCCCATATATGTCAGGGGTTTGAGATGACTGTATAAGTACATACTTGACAGTGAAGAGTGGGAAAGGGTATATAGTTATTCTCATGTTGAAGGAATAAATCAGTTTCTATTATAGCCTTCTCTGTTGCCTTCTTCTCTCCCCTTCCTGGTTCATTGTCTGTCCAGAGTATAGAGATACCTTGTCAAATGTATTAAAATACAAGGCCAGAGTGATAGGCTATTTTATTCATGACCAACCCTGGTTTTTATAGACTTACAGGGGGGCACAAAGAAATTAAAATGTGGCCCAATGGGTATTTGTTTAGAGGAAAGGAAAGAGAGAAAAAAAATCCCACCGGTCTGAACTATTATAAAACCAAAAAGCGAGATTAAAAAAACGAATGCAGACAAGTGTGGCTATATAATGCATACAACAGTAACTCAAAACTCTGAAGTAAAATAGCTCAAATCAGATTTGAGAAAGTCAAATGGGAGTCAGGAATTGCCATCAAATGCAATTAAGAAATAACTATGTAAAGAAACTTGGAAAAATGCAAAAAGTGTCTGTTACAGTAAACTGAATTGCTATAATCTTCTTTTGCACTTAATGTGCTAAATTCCTCTCTCAGGGAAAATATCCCTAGAAATCAGATTAGAAAGTGTTTAAAGGGAATTATTTGTCAAAGTTGTTTTTTCACCTAAGTTAGGATAACTAATAATAATCTCTTCCATATTGCTGTAATAATACTTTATTTGATACAATTTAGCCATACAGATTGTGTGCAGATTTACTGATGTATTGTGCAGGTAATTTACCAGTAGCCTGATACTGTGTATCTCTAACCCTAAAAGCTTTTCTGTATGGTTGTGAGTCACATCAGATCTGGCAATCTGCAAGTGTAAAATATTTCTTATGAAATAAGATGTAGATGGCTGATTTTGTCTTAGGCACATTTACTGTGAATTGCCAAATAACCAAAAAGGAAGGAGGTTGTCAGAAGACTTAGCTTCCCTCTTTGTGTATTGAGTATGCACTTTTGTCCTACGAGGTATCAGATTTGCTAGTGCATGAGTTTTCTAAAAACTCCTGCAAATCATCTGATTCTAAATGAATGAGATCTCACTATACTATGTGTTTGAACAGCAGAAAAACCCTGTGTACGCAAATCAGATTTTACTGTCTCAAGTGCTTGTCACTTCTAATAAAACTGTTTACTGTGTGGTGTATGTATTTATCATGAATGCTTCATTTTTATGTGGGATAGATATAGACATGCACACATTTTAAGGAGACATTTAGGGACAATATCATGTCTTTTGAATCAGTTGTGGTATAGGAATATTTTTTTAAAGAGATCTTTTTGAAGGAAAGGCAGAAAGAGAGACTCTGGCAGCTTGCTATTAAATTTCAATCAAGCCAGTATAGTTAGTAATAAAACATTTACAAGTTTGTAAATGTTAAGTTTCTTCAAACTCTTACTGTCACGTGTGGAATTTTCATTTATACTATTTTGCATTTACTGCAGCTGCCTACATGCAAGGCTTAGTAATAGTGCATTTATCACATGCAAGTATAGATAAAATATAAATATATAAAAGTAGAAATTGCCTGCAGCTGTTCTTATGTTTTCATAAGATGATACACTACAAAGGTGTAAATTTATGGTGTTAGCTACCTGCTATCAGTTACCGGTGCTCTTCTCTTCACAAGTACTTTAAGAAGAGTATTAAACTAAAATAAAACAAACACAAAATAGTGTCAGAATTTTGTGTTCTGTTTAAAAGCTAAACACAATATTGTTCAAGATTATTTTGTTCATTGTTAGCTGAAAGTTACTGTGCTCAGTACATAATTTGTTTCATCTAGGATACTAGGAAACACCTAGCTTAGAGAAGAGTTTAGACATAAATGCCAGTTATTTAAATCTTCAGGCTTTTTTTTCATCTGTGATTAGAAGTTTTCTTTTATTCTTTTGAATACTAGGATTGTGCTCAGACTAAACCACTCCTAATTATGCCCCAGCACAAACATATCGCTTATGGCTATATTTTAATCAGTTTCAGAAAAAGTAATAAAAATATTACTGCATCTGTCAAAGGATGGTGTTGCTACATGCTATTTTAAATGGTGTTTAAGTACAGTTATAAGCATACCAGTACAATGAAATCAGCTCTATTCCTAAACAACAAAGTTACATTATTTTTTACTTAAAAAGTTAACCAAGAATCCTAATATGTTAATTATTCTAATTATTCAGGCTGGTTTTAGTATGTGTTGAAATTGCTTTAAAAAGTATATGTGAAATATTTATATCAAATTTGTTTAATTTCTCATTACTTGTAAAATGTAATGTTTTCCCAGTTATAATTTTAAAGGGTTTTTTGTCTTAGCTGCCTGAGTATATCCTTTTCTTTTGGATACACTCTTTTCTGAATCCAGAACTTCTTTAACTTGTTTAAAATTCTTTTGTTCTCTCAGAATCAATTTGTGTCCCTGTAAGTTTAGCTATTGGTAATTTTTGTGCTACAAAATTGTGCCAAGGAATACTGTGAAATTAACTTGAACTGGTGATGCTACAAGTAGAAAAACTGAGTGCATGGTAACACAAGAAACTTAATCATGATGATGTTTGGGTGATGGGAATAGTCCCTAACTGGATGAATATTTAACTAATCTATGAGGAAAAGATGTCAGATCTTGTAGCATTAGTCAAATACGTGCTATCACTGTTTCTCCTAAGAAATACTCAAACACACTCCTGGTATCAATTGCTGTAGAAGGCAAACAGAAATCTAGATTATACTTTCAGAAATGTTAAACTGTGAAATAAGTTTCTTGGGGAAAAAATGGTTTTAGAGATCTCCCCTGTAGTATATTATTTCACCTTTGAAAACTTGGCCACTTCAGAATATTTGAGAACAAGTAAGTTAAGTCCATCTTGAAAAATACGTTTCAGAATCTAGTACAGTTTTTATCTATGCATCATGTAAAACAAACTTCTTGCTCTTCATTATACTTAAATACTTGTACTGAAAGGAAAGTGCATTCAAGCAGTTTTTAGCTGCATTGATTGCTTGGCAATTTGATTGGAGTAGCAAGATACTTTAGTTTGGGGGGTTGGATATGTGTTATTATTTTCAGGTTTTCTGTAGTTTGATTAATAAAACGATTGAACATAAAAAGAGACTGGATCTTTCTTCAATCCTCAAGTGAGAAGACAGGTGTGGTCAAAAAGGCGCTCTGGTGACTTAAATCACTGCCCCTCAGTCCTCTCAAAATGTTTAGATCATATGAATTTGTGATATCAGTCATGTAGCAACCTTGAAAATGATAATATGTTCGGTTATCTTGAAATGAACTCCATAATTCTTCATTAGCAGATTAAATTTCATAAAGGTTTTGTCTAAATAAGAACTGGAGTATTATGCTGCTTGTTCCATTTTTCATTAGGAACCAAGCAATAAAGAGTCTCTCAACTCTGAGCAAAGCCTTGAAGATTTAATAGATGCTCTAAATGTCCCCTATTCTTGTCATAGTTTTAGGTGTCAAACTGTAGCTGAAGGTCAAATAATCCCTTCTGCTAAGCATCTGAATTTCATAATAAAGGAAGTAGTTTGGTATTTGGATGTAGTTCTAGCATGAAAGTTTCATGTAGGCAGCTTAACAAAAAAAGCTGAAAGGCAGGCAGAAATTAGCTGTCAGGTTGCAAGTGCTTTGTAACTGTCCTGTGAAGTATACTTAAATCCCTTTTCTTACTTTGGGATTGTAAGACTCATAGTTTGAAGAAGAGCTTAACTAATTTATTAATCCTTGCTTCCCCAATATATGTAAAATTTGCCACCATTTTGGCTGGCAACAGCCTCTGGAGAGGGACTTTTTATAACGGTGTGTAGTGATTAGACAAGGACTAAAACTGACGGAAGGTAGGTTTGGATTTGACATTAGGAAGAAATTCTTTACTGTGAGGGTGGTGAGGCACCAGAACAGGTTGCCCAGAGAAGCTCTGGGTGTCCCATCCCTGGAAGTCTTCCAGGCCAGGTTTGGTGGGGCTTTGAGTAACCTGGTCTAGTGGAAGGTGTCCCCGCCCATGGAACTGGATGATCTTTGAGGTACCTTCCAACTCAGACCATTTTACAATGTAAAATATTATAATATATCCAAACTTTTTGTAACTTAGGCCTTTGTAGGAAGGTTATGAGGTCTCCTGGACAAAGATAATATTGTCCTTGTGAATTAACTTATGAATTAAGTGTTACTTAGCAACTTTCTAATTTTGTAACGTGATTTTGTATTTGGGGGTACATCTGAGAGAGAATGTAGTCAAAATTACTTCACTCCCTGTGCATGACAGAGTTCTGACCTAAAGAGCGTGTGTTATGTCTTCTTGCTTTGAGTATTTTTAGACTGATTTCATGGGGGTAAAAAAATTAATCCTTTTTTTAACCTCTACTTTTTACATTTGTCACTTGTTTAGGAAGTTTGTTTCTTGGGGTTTTTTTTTTTTATTAGTACATTGCAGTGGGTGGCAAAATTACTGAGTGGTCTGAACTATAGAATTTCTAAGTGGAAGAGGGAGATGTTTTTCCCGTCTGATCTTGACCAGATTATTTGAAAGTTTCCTTTTCTTTTCAACAGTGCTTTGCTAAAAATGAAAACAAATTAAATTGAACAGTTAGTAAAACTGGATGGCCCAGGTTCCTATTGCAAATCTTATTAGGATCTAGTTGGATGCTAACAATTCCTTTCACTGTGGACCTTCAAGATAGGAAGCTTCTATTTCATGCTTTCCAAACGTCACCGTTTCCATCTATCAAATTCTAGATAGGTCATTAGTAAATGTGTAGTAGTAACTGTATGGTCTGTAATGCCAACATAATAAACCTGTCTCAGAGTGAGAGATACGTGTTAAAACTGAAGTGCTTCTCTGGGAGCAAGTGGTATTTCCCCATGAGCTTTTTTTTTTTTTTAGTATTGTAACAGGCATTTGTGATTGTTTCAGGTGGCACTCATTGAAAGGGGTGGTCTTTCAGGTTGGCAAGAAGCAAGCTGTTCAGGTTTTTTTCTAGTAAGTTAAACCCGGTATTTTTGTAGTTTCATTCAGAAGCTGGTGGTCATTGAGGGTACATCATGGAACAGTAGAGTCATGTGCTTCTCGGCAGGAGATGCTGCTTAATGATGGAACTACAGTGTCCTTAATGTGGAAGGAGCAGACCAGCAGTGAAGGATTGGTTGCTTTCTAAACTGTCAACAGGGAACTGCTTAATTCTGGCTTTTACAAATAAATTAATTACTTGGAATAAGATGTTTCCTTTACTTACTGACATTTTAGTTTTTTCCTGCGGTATCAGAAATGGACACTTCAGGATGATTTTACAAGCCTGTCAGCTTGAAAGGGCAGTTGAAGTTAAAATGTTCAAAACATTCAAAATATTAAAATATTGAACTGTCTTGAAAGCAAAGAAACAACTACTGTAACTAATCTGGTGATATTTTTCAGTGAAGTAAATAATGCGTGTCATGAGAGATTAATTTAGCAATAGCTTGGATCCCTCAATAAGAGAATTTTGGTATATTAATGTACTTATTAATATAATATAATTTAGAATAATGTAATTTTTGATAACAAAACCATCATAACTCGATCAAAGAAAAAATTACATTATGTCTTCATACATCCATAATCTAGATATGCCTAGGTATTCAGAGCCTTCCATGATGATTTCTGGAAGTTGTACAAACACAAGTTGTTCTGCTACATTCAGATAGTGCATGATAAAATGCTTTCTAAGGTTAGTGAGTGTTGGTTTGGGGGGTTTGAATTCAGAATTAAAAGCAATACATAGAAAAGTGGTACTGTACTGACTTAGTAGCACAAAGTATTTTAGTCTGGTGTCAAAAGTACATATTGTAACACCTGTAAGTGGGTGTTACATGGCTCTGGAATTACTTTCTAGAAATATGGAAATTACCTAGGAAAACAAGTATTTTGTTTTGTTAGAACTACAGTTTCCTTCTGGTGGATTTGCCTTAACTGAATTCTGCTCTGTGATTTTTTTTTCCTTATTATTTGCACAAAATTGTGCTCATGCTTTTTCCTCCAAAAAAATACAAATAGTATTGTATTCCTGCTGTGATTATTATTCATAACATCTCTGACTCAGCAGATCAAAAGTTATGTTTACTGGAAAACAGAATTAACATTTTGTAATTCTTTTTTTAAGAACACTTAAAAATAGCTGTGTCAAAAGAGATTATGTTTTTAACATGCTAATCCACTAAGCCATCATACATCACTCTGTAGGCAATGTTTTTATTCTAAGCAGCTACCTCTTACAAGAACCCATCTGAGAGATTTCAGGGTAGCCCTGAAACATACTCATGAAGAAATACAGAAATATAGAAATACCCATATAGAAATATACCCATGAAGTTGAGTTCTTAAGGAGAGAAACATCCTCAATAGAATGCATAATACCTTCATTATCAAATTGCAGACTTTTTTTTCCCAAGAATTGTCAGCATGTTTTGGCCTCCTCTAAGGAGTTCTGGCTATTGAGGACAAATTGGTGATTAGAACTGGCATATGCAATTTTTTTTTTTGCAGTGGGGGGGGGTAGTAATTCCTAATTTTGATGGAGAATATTATGTTGTGATAGCCAAATACCTGAACAGAATACTGTACTGATTAGGGAAAAGACAAACGAGTATGAGAATTTCTGCCAGCTGGATTGGGAACTCTGAAATTCATCTGGATTAGTTGTTTCAATTACTAATCTTGCCCCATGTTCCTCTGCCACTTTGTTTTCTGAAGTTGTCTTTTCAATGTTTGTAATTGTATACTGTTGCTGAGTAAAGAGTCACACAGACGTGGGAAACAGCAGTACTGACTTGGCAGAAAACTGTAAAGTGCAAAAAATGCAACAGAATAATAGAGTTCTGTCTTATCTCTTGACTTCAGAAATCTTAAATGTTGCTTCTAAGAATAGTATGTGTGGTAATCAGATATCTACCTATATGTTGACTGGCTCTGTGTACACCAATGACTAGAATTTTTTAGGTAATAAATACCAATACAAGGAATTTGTTTGTATTTAGTTGAATTACTGCAAAATTTGCTGGAACAGCAGAGAAGTAACCATTTCCATTTATTTTTTAAGTGCCAGTTCAGAATTGTACAACATGAGTGAAAAGTTTAGTTAGTTGTTACTATGTGATACTCTATTCTGGCTAGTTATGGAAGTCTATTTAATGTTATCTGACAGATTAGAATATTTAACTTGAAAATGTGCTGCTGCCTGACTGGCAAGTTGGGACTTTGCCTACTGTGATTTCCTGCTGGCAAGAACTCTGTTTTAAGGCAAGCTTGGCCATACTTGTACCTAACAGAGTTAGCTAAGGTTTGATATGCTGCCTTCTTCTTCAGGCCTGCTGAAACATCTTTTACAATTGTCGCCAGTGTGTTTTTGGACTGTAAAATGTGCAGTGTGTGTAGAATGTAGAAGTGTGTTTTAGACTCCTCAGGTTTGGTGACATTAGCCCTGTACCTTGAAGTGATTCTGTGGGGGTTTTGTTACTCTGGTAGTCAGTAAACACATATGGCTTGAGCACAGTACGTTGTGGCTTTGATCACATCCCTATATAACCATCTGCAAAGAACAGTGCTGTTATGAGACACAGGAAGAATATGGGAAAAAAGGTGTTATATGACACAGAGAAAAATGAAACATCATCAGGCCTACACTGGTGATGTACCTATAGTCCAAAGCAGTGTCTCCTCACTGTGCTTTCCTGTAAAGCACTGCACCTAACAGCATGAGGTAGTACTTCCTACATAACACTTAGGGATTATATTAGTAAATAAAGTATTTCCCACAAAGAGTTGTATGTATTACTAGACCGAGGTGCTGCATGGAAGCAACTATGCCAGTTTTTATGTAAATTGTTTTTAAATAGACTGTTGAATATGGTGGTGTTACAAACAGTCACAGTTTAAAATACTGGTAAGGAAGGAATTGTTGTAAAGTATTTTGTTCCGAAGCTGTATACTGAATTGTCCTGGCAGACAGAGTTCTTCGTTCTTCCAGGGCTGGATTTTCACTGAACAATTAGATGAAGTTACCTACATTTGAACTGATTGCCAAAGTTAGCCCAACAGGCGTGAGAGCAGTAACACTGAAAATTGGTACATAAATCACTTTGTAGAGCTGCGTTGTTAACTGCATTAGTAAAAAATATGTTCTTTGACTCACCGATTTAAATATAAAAAAACTAAAAACAAACACCTAGAGAGTTTTGTATGTAGTTAGGATAGGGTATTACTCAATTTACATGTATGACCAGTGCAGAAACAGAGAATGTCTCTAAATTCAGCAAGTGGTGTGTGTTGCTCTAAAGGCAGCAAATGACTCATGTGACTGTCTTAGCAGCTGGGCAGCAAGATTAGAGAGCTACTATGTACACATTCCCTTACTGAGGGGTCCAAACTATTGCTAAATGAAGTTGTATTACTGCCAGAAAGTGAATAACAGGCATAAGAAAATACAATAAATAAGTGTGTCATCAGGTTAGAGCAGTAGTTATTTCAGACAGTCATTAAAGTGAAGGAGGAAAAAAAAAAAAAAACCAAACACAACTTTTCCAAGACTCATATTTTAAAGATGTTTATCCTTTTTTCAGACTCAAACTTCATATGAGTTTACGTGTGAAGTGTCCCTTTCAATTTAGAGATTTGGAAAAGTCATCTTGAAATGGCTGTTTCTGACACTGCAAGGAAAAAAAAAAAGAATGTTAGTGAGTGAAGAATCTTATTCCGAAGAACTCATTTATTTGTAAAAGTACTAAAAATATGCTTGTATCATGAAGTATTTTGATTTGAACTGAAATTGGCAAAGTGTGTACTTCTTGGTCACTTGCTAATTTGAAGACTTATTCATGATGTTATTCCTCATGTATTTCCTAATTGTAAGAACTTGTGAAGTTTGTTCCAAATTGTCTTTTAAGTTTTCCTGGCATGCCAATATGGATTAGTGGAATATGATTCTTTTTATTTTTTCTTATGTTTCCCTAATCTAATTTTGGGGTTTTTTTGCTCAGATACTTGCTTTTCTTAAGAGAGTTGCTAAGCATTTTTGAATGCTTTGTTCTTTATACATAATATGTTTACAGTTACCCTTTGGATTTCAACTATAATTTATGGATTTAAACTGTCACCCTGTTAAACTTATCTTTAGGATTAACCCTCGGGAGAACTCCTTTGAGTCTTGAGGACCAGAGGACATACACTTGACTGTTGCAATCAAGTAAATTGATACAGAAATCAAGAAGATGTAAATATGAAGCTCCTTAGTGCTATTTTTAGTGTCAACTTTCAGACCATAATTATGTTTTAAAGATGAGAATGTATTTACCGAAGAGAAGCTTTTATATTTAAAAAGCCAAATCAGACAAGAAGTCAAGCTCATGATAAGTCCCTTATAGTAAAAGAGGACATGAAGAATGTGTGTTCCTAGGTATCATCACTGCGTCCCAGTGTCCTCAACAAGGTTAAATGGTTCGTTTCTATTTTGCTTCAGGTTTTCTGGATTTCTGCTTTCTCTATTTTTCTGTCTAGCAATGACTTGTTTCTCATCTTGGTACCCTTTCCTGTTTATTCCAAGTTACTGCAGCTTTCCTCAACAATGATTTTCAGTTGTATCTCTAAGAAAAGATAGAGACAGCATAAAATAAGATTGCCTAGAGTAGTCAGGGCATCCGAAAACTACCTTCTCCAGGTGGATTATCATTTTAATACTTCCAAACACCTTCATCTGACCTTTTTATTTTTGCACATTTAGATTTCTTCATAATCAAGTCTCTTATTGTTTAGCATTTTGAAATTTTTGGTCTATAGGAAAACTTCAGTTTGGGTTTTGTTTTGATTCATTCTTTCTGAATGTTTCATTATTACTTTTTTAATGTACCATTTTTCTGTACCAGATTTCTATTTTGCTTTCATTTTTCACTCTCAAATTACTCATCAGTTGCAAAAGAAAAATGTTTCTGCACTGCTTAGTCTGATGGTGGTCTGTGGCATAGGATCACTAGGAAACAGGAATGTTTGTGTATTGACAAGCAGTTTATAGATAAAGCACTAGCAGATTGTGACCAAGGATGTACATACTTGCAAAATATATCGATCCTCTGACTACTTGAATGTTTCAGTGGATTCTTGCGTGCTGTTCTTAACACATTTCCATCTGAAATATCCATCTGCTAGCAGGGTTTCAGCTCCTGGGTCTTGTTGCCCTAGGTTGTGTGCCACAGCAGCTTCTCAGGCTTGGACGCCCTACCCCCGCCGCTCCCCAGGGAAGAACTCTGCCATACTGCAGTTTTGTTGAGCTGTTACCCTTTCTTCTGCGGTGTGCTTTGTTTTGTTAGAGCACCTTTACACAGTTGGAGGAATCTTATAAAATAAGCAGCTGCCCTGAGATGATTTTTGCATGAACTTGGACTTGGCTTATTGTTTGTACCTTTCAGAATTACACCCAAAATTTCTTAGCCACAAGTTTGTGCTGCTCCACTGAACTAAAAAGGGAAGTATCTTCTCATGGATTTTAAGGAGGAAAATACAGTATTATTTTTAATAAATTTGGTATTCAAATGTCCAAGGAGAAACAGCTGTACAAGATCAGACAAAAATATCTTGTATTTGTATGAGATTGCCTCTTTTAAGCAGCCATGCTTTAAGAAAGGAATAGGAGAGATTCTTTCTTGATATAGCTCTCTTTCCCCTGCTCTGTCATGCCATTCCATTCTTAGGATCAGGAATTATTCTGCTATTTGCTTTTTAGGGCTGTTAGAAAATCATGGATATTTTGAAGGAAGTTGAAATGCTGTTTCTGATGCTATTTGTATCCTTCCGGTGAGAGTTTTGCAGTATCAACTTGTGATACTGTGTGCCACCTGCCCAATATGCTTTTCTTTGGCAGGAAGGCCTACAAATAAGAAGAAAAAAATTGTTTTGGGGAAGTTGGTAGTTGGGGGGTTTTTTGTTTTGTTTTTGTTGTTGTTTTTCTTTTTAAAAAACAAACCTCAACCTGTGCTCTCTGACAGCATTTCTTAGGGCTAGAGTTGCAGTCTCACCTCTTTCCTTGCACTGGCAGGGGGGCTGGCAAGTTGTTTGGAAGCTGTAAGTCGATCAGAAGTGACTCTTCAGCTCTTCAGTTTCAGATGTGATCGTGGTATTTGATTCTCGTAAGAGCTGATGAGCTTCCTGGTGAGGAGAGAGAATTTCAGTAGCTACCTTTGGAAAGAGAGAAATCTTGGTTCTGGTGCTGGAGTGAGCAAGCCTTCTGGGGCAAGCTGAAAAGTAAAACATGGGAAGGATTGGAACCTAGATAACTGAAATACTCTTCTCCAGTAACTATAGATACTGTGGTCTTTCACAGGAGAGTGGTGGACAGGAAGAATGTTTGTTTCCAAGCACCGGTGACCGGAGAAGAATAAATAGAACTAAAGGAGGCTTTAGGAGTTGTGTTGCTTTGTTAATGTCTTAAAAAAAAAATGGCATCCATTTTTAGGATTCAGTGTACGAGAGGCTGAAAAGGAAAACACAGCAAGCATCTGTCCTTCCCCTGACAAGCTAACAGTGTTGCTTGAAAGAGGAGAACTGAGACATGTGAAAAGCAAAGGGAAAAAAGCAGTTAGAGTACTTGCAGTTACATGTGTTTAATTTAAACAGTTACACTGTTTAATTTTGTGTGTTAATTGAACAACATGGCACAACAGTGTCTCACAAAGCCAAATTATGTTCCTCTCAGTCATCACCATGGGCACTCCTATGCTATCCTGTTTTTTCAGGCCGTGGATCATTGAAGGCAAATACCCAGTGGGATGCTGGTTCTCAGAGCAGTATGTATCCCACAGATGGGAGTTCACAAGCCAGTTTTCTGGCTGGAAACTTATACATGGATCTTGACAATGGAACATATTTATACAGAGTTCTGGTATGCTCTCTAGCACTTTTGATGTTTTGCTTCAGGCTCTGGATACTTTGAGAAAACCTGCCCTACATCCACAGTCCCTGCCCTGGTGAAATGCTGGGCTGCTTATCCATTATTTCTGACTGCTGTGATGGAGAGACACCTCTTGCCCGACCTCCATCATGATACTGTAAAGCACCCTGATTCCAAAGGAGGAGAGCCTGCAGTGCATGCACACGATAAAATGCAGTGAGAATAAAGTAAATGACTCTTCTGGGTTTTTTCTTCAGTTGTTTATTTAAGAATCAAATTTCTGTGGAATTTTTCGAGGAACCAGTTCTGAGATTACTAGGCAGAGTTTTTCAAAACCATTGTCTTCATAACCTGTTTAGAATGCAGCTTTCACTGCCTTTCACTTCAGCTTCAGGCACTAAGTATTTCTGCAAATCACTCCTTGTAGACACATGCCAGGGACTGGGAAAATTAATGACCTTCTCTGTAGCATTTAGTTTAAATGACACAGAGATCTCTTGTAGAATCTCAGACCTCTAGGACAGCGTTCAATTATCTGACTCAAAACATTGATTTCTGAGTTACTAATGGGATTGTGGAATAAGTAATTAAGTGGAATAAGTAATTAAAAAACTGGCTGAATTTGGGTAGAGTTCATGGGAATGACAGCTATGACTACACCACTATCCCTGTCTAATTTCAAGTCTCCATCTCAAAGGAAGGTGTTCAAAGTAAAAGCAAAAGTAGGAAAAGTGTGCCAGAACTTTTTGACACAGACAAAACTTTTTTTTTCTATTAACCTTTATGTTTTTGAAATGCACTGTTTTCAATGAACAAAAACTGAAGAAACAAAACAGGGAAGCAGACACTAATTTGTAAAATTTCAGCCCAAACAATGGCAGTTTGGCAAAGTTGTAGGTTGGCTGAAATAGAGGAGTTTATCATATAATGGCAAGTGTTTGGCAGCATGGTGAAACGTGATCCCACTCATTCTGCAAACAGTCAAATATACTGGATTTGAGTTCACATTTGTACTTACTGACAGCAGCATTGGTTCTTGTGTAAATTAACAGAGGAATTGTCCTGCTTTGAAATCAAGGGTGGCTAGAGAACTGTTACAGCAGGGCTTTGCAGCCTGATCAAGACCTGAGATGACAGTACTTTTATTTAATCTGATAAATGCTGATCAAATTCTATGCTTGCATTTTATTTAGTAAGAATAATTGTACTTGTGTGCATATTAAAACCTGGTGTTCTGTTTCTGGCACTGGCAAAAACAAAGTTGTTATGAAAAGTTAGAGGAGTAGGGATGATACTCCCAGACTATTCTCCTGATCTTCAACAGTCCACTTATCAAAGGCTTCCTGAGCTAAATATGATGAGTTTGTATTTACTAACCTTTACTGAATTTTTTCCCTAACTTTTTCATGTGACCTCTTGAGCTTTTGTAAAGGGTCTAAACACGCTGTTGCAAGGAGTTAAACTGCAGAAGTGTTTCAAAGGCAGGGGCATTCCTTCTCAAACCTGCATCCTTTCGTTTAATTTTGCATCTCCAGCTCTTTCACTGGAAGAACTGCCAGTCTGTTCAGCTTTCCCTCTCTCCAGCCACTTCAGTTGAGATGTACTTGTATGCTATTCATTTGCATCTCCCTTTTCTGCATGTGTGTTGATTTCTCCAGAAACTCCACTTGCTTCTTGGAGCTTGATGTCCTTTTCTAAGTTATGTTGCTTCTTCACCGATATGTTTACTTGTTCATGTGTCCTCCTACCCACACCCCAGTTGTTCACTGAAGTTTATGCTTTCTTGCCTGGTGTAGATGTCAAGCTTACTGTAGTACTTCACTGCATATTGGGAATTAATTGTTAGGAAAGGAATCAGACAGGCAGCAATCTGTGGTGTGTGTGTCTCCTCAGTACAGTACAAGAGCTAGGTAGCATGGTAAGGATACAGGACAAGGTGAAGAATGAAAAAAGTAGTGAAACAGTTTCTATGCAAGGAAGGCCTAAGTTGGCTTAGACTTTTCAGCTCTGTAAGAGTCTACAAAAGGGAGAGTACTAAAATAGAGATTTTGTATCACAGACAGAATGATAAAGGAACTATGAGTGATATTGAAGGGATAAAGGGTGAGCAAAATCATTAGCTAAGAGGAAAGAGAAATAGTGGGAAATTGGCTCAGTACAAGCTAATAGAAAGCTGTTGTTAATAAAATGTGAAATTAAGCTGTGGCACTCCTTGCCATGGGATGTTGTCAGTACAAAAGATTACATGGGCATGAGGGAGGGCTGCCAAAATAGTGGAAAAGGGCAGTATTAAATCTGTCTAGATCTCCAAGTCCCTAAATCACAAGTGGTGATACTTCCCCAAAATACTGTGCACTTGTCTTTCTCATGATCTGCTGTTGGCTTTTCCTGGAGCAAGGCTGCTGGGCTGATGGACTACTGCTCTGGGCTGCAAGGACCATCGTTGTGTTGCAATGAGTATTCAGGGACCCCGAACCGGAACAAATCACCCAGAACTGGAACAAATCACCCTGGCTGAGCCAGATGCCTCGCTGTCACAGAAACCATGTCTGTCTCTGTGAACCTGTATAGAGCCACTTGCAAACTAGTGAAGTTTTTTCCATGTAAACTTAAAGCCAGTGTTTTATTGTCTAGAACGCCTTTTAATTTCCAGCCTAAACTTATTTTGATAAGCTTATACTTTCCTTTGTTCCAGCCCTACTGACTGTCTCTTTGGTTTACTTATTAAGAACTTTAGTCTTTTGTTTTTCTTTTTGCCAGATGTTTTGTCATGCTACCCCAGATAACTTTTTGTGAATATGTATTACCAGATATATACATGGTGTTCCCAGCAAGATCTTGGTAGTCCACTATAGTAGCATCTTTATGTCCCTTCCTGCACTGAAAATACAGCTGCTTTTTTCTGAATCATTATATTTTATTTCTTCTGAACCAGCTCACTTTAGTGACTTTTACTAGCTGCTTATAGGAGGGTTATACACAAATTTTTTCCTTCTCTGCTGCTTCCAACTAACAGTTCATTACTTCTCAGCAGAAACCTCTGTCTCTAAGAGTGTTACTCTCTTCTTTGTTGTTTCTTTTTCATCCTGTGTCTGTCCTTAAGATTGGTTACCATTTTTCTTGTGTGTTGTTTCAGTCTGTACTGTACTTCTGCTACCTCCTAGTTTCATATTTTCTGCATATTTTTGTGGTGCTCACTTAAAGGCATAAAAAAATTCTAAATGAAAGTGTTGAATAAAAAAAGACTAAAGACCAGTCTTGGCAGAAGTCCATAACTAACATCCTTCCACTTTTTTCTGAAAGAAATCTGTTGTCATCTCCTCTTGATCTGCTGCTTTTCCTGTCACACTATTCTTGAACTAACTCCTCTCTTCTCAGCTCAACAAATTACTGCTCAGGTGGCAGTGTAGCAGGTTCCTTATTGAGTGAAACTATAAGTGTTCTGCTTCTTTTGTATCAAGACTATTTTTAGTGTTGAAGAAAAGCTGGGTGTTTGACATGGCTCAGCTTTTAAAAATCATGTGACATTTTGTTTGATTTTTTCTTTACCTTCATGTTTTCAATTCTTTCATTGAAAATGTGCTCCAAGCATGAGGCCATGCTATCATCATTAGTTGTATGTCCAAATAACTTTTGTCCACCTTTCTCAATGTTGAAATGAGGCAAAAAGTGTGTACTTGGATTTGATGCTGTTGTGAGATGGTTTCATCTCATCACAGCTTTGCTTCCTGTTAAATCAGAAGATAGTATGAACAGTAAGATTATAGACGTGTGGTAGATGCTTTTTTTAAAAATTCACCTTTCAGAAGGCCATGTGTTGGTCTCTGTGGTTGACAGCCATCTATGGGGCAGAGGTAAACTTCTACATTACTTTCACTCTAGTAGGAGTAGTGAGTTCAAACAGTTGCCCTGTGCTCTCTCTGTTGTGATTGTAGATGTTTGGCAGACGTAGATCGCACCAACTTTATTCAAGGAGATCTCTGCACTGGCAATAATAATATGAACTTGTTCATTTAGCACCTTTTATCACCCCTACTAAGGTCAGAGCATCTCAGAGTGCCATGGTAGTCCATTAGTCTGCTGTGCTCAGTCTGTTCTGTCAGGTTGGTTCCTCTTGGATGTTGGATCTGCAAGACAGAGCTGGTGCCAAATCCCCATGTTCAGCAGGGTGCAGAAATTGCTGCTGTTCCTGACTCTGAATGGCTACTGAGTACAGTTAGTACCAAGAGACCACAGGAAGTCTGTGCATGCTCTTGGGGCTAGAAGTGTGCGAATGCCAAACTGCTCATCCCTGTTCATGAGGTGGCTCTTCTCTGCCTCCTCTTGTGCTGGCACAAAAGCACTCCAAAGTCTTAGACTACATGGAAATGGTTGGAATTCTTTCTGTAGGGTTAATTTGACCGTTTTAGCTCTCTACAGTTAACTTGAATGTTTTAGGTCTCTGGCCTGGCACAGAGTGTGGAAAGGAAGGGAAAGAGGAAAGGAAAGGGAAAGGGAAGGAGGAGGAAGCACTGAACTGTTTCAATGTGGAGGCATAAGTGTGTGCTGAAAATAACTAAGTTCTGGGCAGACTAACAGAGTGCTGACGTGTGCTGTCTTCAATGTGACAGCTGGACAGATGTGTCCATCTCCAATCCCAAAGCATTAGCCAAGATGCTGTGCCAGAGCTGTTACCCCTGCCTCTGAGCTGCACATGGATGAAAAGCTGAAAAGCTCAGCTGCTTTTGCTGCATGGTCTGGCTTCCAGCAAGGAGATGGCTTGTGTCCGGCTTGGCATGGTTGCCTTTGCCTATGGTTGACCCAGTAAACAAGCTTGCTTAGGTGGAGTTACCTAATTCTGGAGATGGCTGCTTTGCTTTTGGGATTGGATCCAGAGATGAGAAGGTAACTGCTGAAGTTGCTTGCCAAGGCAGCTATCAAATCTGATGACAGATGAGGCCTTGAGGTTAACTAACAGCAATTATCTTTACCATAGCTATATCTATTCTGAGTGATTTTTCAGGGGTTTGTTTTGTGTTGAGTTTTGTTTTGTTTTGAAAAGTTGATGCCTCACAGTGCTGGTTTGTGTGTAATTCAAGGGAAATATCAGCCCTCATCTTGGCAAGTACAGCCTTTTGGGTATAAATCTCAAAGTTGTGGTGACAAGTAGGGTAGCAATGAGAAATTAAAAAGTAAATGTCTGATACATTCTTGAATTTTCATTTGGGAAAGGCTCATCCAAAAGCACTCCTCTGCTTTTGTAAGGAAGCAAGTGATTTCAGAAACATGTTGAAATCATCAGGCCATTCATTGTACCTGTTTTGGTAGTGAGTCTTTTTTCTTAGCCATTCATTTGCATAACCCTAGCTCTTTTTGACCGTTTTGTACCCTTTTCTTTACCAGATGTTTCCCCCCAGCACTAATCATGGTGGCAGCTTATGCAAGATGGAGGGTCTGGGTGAGTTTGGGGAGAGGGGTGGAAGCTACAGGTCATAAATAAGTGTACTGTGTGTGGTTGATGATATGTAGAAAGTGTGGTTTAGTAAGATGACCTTCCAGCTCTTCCTGCAGAAGGGGATGTACACCTTCCCTTACTCTGGCACATTTCTGCAAGATGATAGGAGGCAGGAAAGAAATGTAATTTCTACGGCCAAGTTTCTGTGTGTTGCTTTTTCATGTGTTCTTACTGATAGAAGGCTTGGGTGAGTGCCCTGCTGTCAGACTATTACCCTGTTAGCTGGTCATGAATCCATGCTTCGTGTTCACAGATATTGCATTTTTTCGTAAAGATGCTCATGTGTGCAGTTACAAACACTGATGGAATGAGCATGAGTCTCCACATCTCCCTTTCCTCCGTCTGGTACTCAGATTTCAGTAAGTAGGGCATTTGCAGTTTGAAATTTGTAATTGTAACATTATCTGTCAGAAGTAAAGGAAAAAAACCCTGCTAAAATAAGTAGCGTAGAACACACTAGATCTGCGTCAGATAAAGCTGACCACTATCGTGTGCTATTAAACCAAGTGTTTTAAAGGATTAGTAGATACTATATTTTAAGTGATTGGTTAGTGGTAGGAAACAAGGCTGCCAGTGAAATCTTTATTCTAGAGTCCAAATGCAAAGATCTCTTATTAAAATTTATCCAGTTGTTTAGCTTTTCTTAACAGAGGGTTCATAGGTCACAGAAACAAGTGCAGTATGAAATTTCATACTCAATAGTCACCTGCTTTTAAAGAAAAATAGTCATATTCTATTCTTTCAGAAGACAAGAGTTACTGCTTTTTGCTGTCATCATATGCCCCTGTGTGTTTACATTTGTTTGTATCCTAAACTGTTTTGATTTCTGTTTTGTTATTTTTATTTTTAGCAGTAGATGCCCTTACAGACTCCAAGGGATTTCATTGGCTTTCTTTCTAGCCACTTTTTCCTAAGAAAAGGTGGCCATACCAGTGATGTGAAAAATCCTGTTTGCAGCATTGCCTTGCAATTCATTAACACTGCTGCTTTGCCTCTGCTTGTCTTGATTTCACTTTTTAGGCTCCCTTCTCTTCACAGGAATCCCTGTTTTGGGGATTTTTTTTACCAGCTTGTCATCTGCCACATAAAGGGACAGGTGAAGGGAAAAGAGGGCTTTCTTATAACTGTATTATTAAGAGAGCCTTATTGTTCCTAATCCACTATAATTTGTCTCGGTTTCCTCTTCCTTAATCTCATTTTGCCCCTATTTCTGAACCTCCTCACCTTCAGGCTGAGGACTCCTCCCTCCCTGATCTTTGGGTTTGGATGAAGCTGGGAGGCGTGGTTAGATGCCAGAAGCGCTCAGTTATTACTTACACAGGGAAACTTCATCCTGTCTGACAAGCATACTATTCGTAGCCTTGAGGGATATACCTGAAGGGCACTGAGTTTCCCCTCAGAATTCAAGTAGATTAGATTATGTATACATATTTGTTGTGACTTGGCAGGTATCCCAGTGCCCAAGGTCTTAAAACATATACTTTGCTATACTCGAGGCAAGCTCAACTGCATGTTTCAAAAGATGCTCCGGGGAGATGGGAGGCTGCTGTTTGGAGTCCACAAAGGTGTTATCCTTGCTAGATCTGGTACAACACAGGAATTCTGACTACTGTTTTGTCTAGTCCTGTATTTTGTCTTGATATTAGGTGCTATCAGATGCAGCAAGGGTTGGTATAACCATAAGATACAGAGGAGATCCTCTCTTATTTAACTCTCTGCTGATTTGTATTTCGTCCTGGAAAAAGAGGGTTGCTATTATTTTTTCCTGAAGCCTTCTTGAAATCATATTATAATTTTGGATGATCCAGTTGTAAATCTTGTCTGTCTAACTGTATGCTGCCTTCTGGCAGTTAGTCTCACAGGCTAACACTTTGCTGTTAAAAAACAAGTTGTGGTGTTTATTAGTTTAAAATTTGCTATGCTGTGGCTTTATTGAGTGTCTCTGTCATATGAACAGATGAAACCTGTTGCTCTGAATCTGAAGAAGTTACTCAATTTCCAATAATTTTAATAGTTTTATCTTGCTCTCTTGTTAAGGGAAAAAAAAAAAAGAAAAAGAAAAAACCAACAAAACAACAAAGACACAAACATAAAAATGCAGCCCCAAAATCCAGGTGCTCTGGATATGCTGGAGGGAACTGTGAAGTTAAAACAGCTGTATTTTATGAAATTCTGTTTGGTATGGCACTTTTCCTTATAAGGACCAATGACCAATTGTTTTGATTATTTAGAAGGAAAAAATTCCATGAGAACTGTTACTGAAAATGACTAACTTGGCATTTGTGATCTGTCGCTCTCTTACAACATTTGATGCAATACTGAATTTAAGATAGCTGAAACATCCAGTTAGCTGCTCAGAGCTTCAGCTGTTCCTATGTGACCTATTAATTTCATTTTCTCGTAAATTGCTAATGATATTTGTAAATAAATACTCCTCCTTTTTGTAGTGCTGTCTTCTTAATATCCAAGCCTTTGTAAATAAAGAACAGCCTGTGCATCTGATAGAAATCTCCAAGACTCAGTTTGCGATGCACAGTGACCTACAGGCTTTGGCAGCAAGGAGCTGAAGTGATTCCTTGGGTTTTGCTACCAGAGCAGGGAAGCCTTGGAAGGAGGAGTGTGGCTCTGCAGCTGCTCATGGGTAGTGCAGGCTCAGAAAGAGCACAGTGGTTAGGGCTGCACTTCAGAAACTAGGGATGGATGGGTCTTGTTCAAGAGGAGGGAAGACTTGAAAAAGAGGTAGGCTGGATTTGGTTAAGTAGTTTTGTTTCTTTCTTTAAGCAAGGACTGGAAGTTGATAAAAATGTGTAAGCTGATAAGCCTAGATATGAACTGCTTTGTTGTCAAAGTTGCACAGGGGGATGTGAGAGAGATGAGACCAGGATTTAGCAGATCTGAAATGTACATATCCATCTGACTCATTCCTTTGGTGTCTTAGTGGCTTACAGAAGATGTTTGTATACTGTAAATACAAATCTGTGTGTGTTATCTATTAGAGTAGTCTCTTAAAGGTAGAGGATGAGGAATAACCCATTGTGGGGATTTTTTTTTCTTCTTCTTTTTTTTTTTCTACATTATTCTTCCTATATGCTGAAAAAGATTTTTCTCTAACAAACAGAAACTGCATGCAAAATTCACTGCATTTTCCTTTCTTTGCTTCTGTTTTCCTTTTGTAAGTATGGAAACATAGGATTCACTCAAGTAGACAATAGGTAAGATTGTCCCTTTGTGAACTTTAAAATGGATGAAGTGAGAAAGAATTCCTAGGCTGATGATTACTAAGAAATAATTAACAAATCCAATTCACCATGTCTTAGTGCACAGTAGGATGTTACCTTGAATACAGTGCAGTTCCTCTTACAGCATCATGTGTCCGTACTGAGCTGAATTCTCAATGTTGCGTCAGAAAGGACTACTTACTGTAGTAAATGCTTGTTATGGTGGGCTGGGTTCCACTCCAGGTTTCTTTGGGTTGATGGCTTACAGTGCACTGGAACTTTTATTTCTTCCTACCTGGCTCACTACCCATGTCCTGCTTTACTCCAGGATCATTCTGAGTAGAGGTAGATGCTGCATACATGTTGGCAGGTAGGCAAGAGTGCTGCTTTTCGTGGTGGAGGTTGTAAGAAAATTGGTTAGAATAATTGATTAGTTTTGAAGAGTCTGCCAGGCTCTATAACTGAGCCTACTTGGATATGAATTGTTACAGGATGGACAGGTACAGGTCACTGCCCACATAAATGAAGGAAAGAAAACACACCTGGACCTGGCCTCGGGAATGAATCAGCACAAGGGACCACAAAGGATATAGCAGAAGACAAAGAAACTCAACAGGATTCTTGATCCCTCATACATGCTCAGGGCTGTGGTTTTGCAAGTGACATTGCCACCAGATCCAGGAGTGAATTATTTTTCTTCTCTCAGATGGTGCACAGTGCCACAACAGAGGCCTGAGGTAAATGGGTTTTTAAAAAAAAAAGCAAACAAGCAAAGAAAAGTCAGTAGCCCCAGCTATACCATAGTGTCTTCCTGGCCTGGGTCTGCTGCAAAGCACTGTGTCTCCTCAGCTGTGAACAATACCCAAGAGATGGCTGCAGGATCCTGTGGAGGCTGGAGGAGGAAACTGATCTGGTAAGTATTGCATGCCCAATTGCACAATAACTTCACAGGAGGGTTTAAACTACTTTTTCTGGAGCATCTCTCCATCTCTCAGGTAGCAGCCTTTCCCTTGCCATTTAACTTAGCCATTCTCAAAGTTATGTCAGACTCCTGTTGTAATTATTTTCTGTGAGCTCCTCATCCACACAGATGTGCTGTTACTCACTGACCACCTCTAAACTTCTGCACCCCTGCTCCTGTCCCTCCATCCTTTCATTTCTCTTACTCTCTCATCCAGAGTATCAGCCTTTACTGTCAGTATCCCCTGCCCCTCTCCCTCGTCTTTGCTCAGCTAGCCTTGCCTACTTACCAATCCAGCTATACTGAAGGAATTCTCAGAAACTTTACTGTTTCAGCTCCCTGATAACCTCCCATGTCTTCTCCTTCCTCTTGTTCTCTGTGCTCTGTGAAAGACCCATTTCATAAGGAATAGCATCAAGTTATCTTAGATGCCCATATCAGTTATCCTCACTGTCCAAATCTTTGCAACTCTGTCTCGTACCTGCTTTGCCCTGTTTGGAAAGCCTGGAGATCTCCAGAAGGAGAGTGCTGACCCTGCTCTTGGTGTTGATGTCACCGTGGAGCTCCCTGCCTTGGCGGCCCTGAGGCTGTGGGGAAGGCAGGAAGCAGCCCAGCACAGTTAGACGCAGCAAGGAGCTGCCTGTCCTTCAGCTGAGCTGGAGCCATGGCATGGCTCACCTCCATGCTCCCTGGAGCTCTGCTCCTCATATTGGGTGCAAGGGGAGATAGTTTGAAGGCTGGAGGGAACCGTGTGTTTCAAGGGTGTGCACAGACATAGAGAATGGATAATGCTGTATGGGACTGCTTTGTCCTGCTGCTGCCTGCATCCCTGCCTGTGTGCCTGCCTTCAGCTTAGCAAGTGTTGGTTTGCCTTCTTCCCAGTCAGTGACTGTCAGATCTGTGCTGCTGCCTCATGTTTTGTAGTTTGTCCAGTACCTGACTCCACAATTGCAAGAGCTCTTGATCATACTTTTTGATGTTTTTGCATTCTTTTTTCTGTACTCTTGTTCCCCTCAGTGAAATGTCATCTTCTCATCAGTCTTTCTTTAAGGCTTTAATGATACATTTCTTTGCTGTGCCAAGTCCCAGATGTGATTCACACTTTTCTGCCTCCTTTTTCTACTGATTTGATCTCTCATTTCCTCCTCGCTAATCACAGCCTTCCCCAGCTTTGGTTATGCTGCCCCCCTGCTCCAGACCTTAGTCATGCTCAGAATGTTCATTCATCCTAGAGCAGTCTCAAATACAAAGCTCTGCTGTTACAGTGTTTCATTACTGTGCTCAATCTTAACTCAGGGTGAAGTACACAAAGAATTTTGAGCTGTGTTGCTGTTCTAAATCTTCTGTGTAGTAGAATGAGCTTGTGTAGATCTAAAAGCTGCAACAGAAATTTCTTACCTTCACAGTGTATTTTACAGTAATTTTCAGGAGCCGTAAAAAGAGTGACAGTAGCATGTAAAAGGGAGGTTTGACACAAAAAGTGCAAGTAAAGGAGGTGTCAGGTTGTTGGTTTTGGGTTGTTTTTTTCCCCTCTAAGGAAATGCTCCTCTAACACTCCTGGATGAAGCTTATTGATAGGTAACATTATCACAGTTTGCCTGTTATCTTTATAAATGAGGTCCTTAAATCTCCCAGGAATTTATTAGGGAGTGTTGTCCTTCAGCATAAGGACAGCGAGTTTCCCATGTATGCAGTTAAATGTGTAATGCATATTAGCTTTTTCTTTAAAAACAAAACAAACAAAAAACCAAAAGCGGAACCCTTTATACTCAAATTCCATATCCAACAGTGTCTGACCATTTCAAGTTTTGAAATAATAGCAACCAATTTACCCCATTACGTAAGTCTCAGAAAAACCTACAACAGCATACGTAGTATGTGGAAGTGATTTGGAAAGCATCTTGCAATTTTGAGGGGCACACGGTGAAAAGAGAAACTGGGAGAAAAGAATCATGAGGGAAGAAACTAGTTAGCAGTATTAAAATAGACTTTGTAATGAGTGGGGTGACTAGTAACATCTTTATTTTTTCTGATTTCTCTTAGCACATAAAAAAGCTGCAGCCCATATGAAGAGGGGAATTAGTAGCTAAAAGATAGCCATCAGATTTCAGAAGATAAAAAGGTGGATCTGAACCTTGAAATTGTCAGCTCAGCAAAGGCAGAGTGGTGAAAGGAGGGTTTCCTGGAGAACCCCCAGAAGATTGTGATGGATTATGCATTTCTGGAAGGAGACAAGAAACAGGCAGTACAAAGGTGCTAAATCTATACAATTCTAACAAAACACTGGTCAAGCATTTTATCTCCAACACCCTGCAAAGCATAGAAGGTATTTCAGATTGAGACCACTACGTCAGCTGAGCTGAAATGTTTCCTGACTACTCTGGTTCTTGTGTATACCATCTAGAGGAGCACTCTGTGCAAGACTTGCTTTTTTTTTTTTTAAGGTCACTATTTTTCACTGAAAAAAAATTCACCATCACCTAAATCAGAAAATAAATCCATTTGTCTAAACACCTGTCTGAAAAATTAATTGAACACACAACTATTGTAAAATTCATCTCTTCACAACTTTTTAAAAATAAAATTAAACTAAACATACCTTTTTGATTGCAAACTTTTTGCTAGCCTAGAGCTGCTTTCCCACAGCATGAAAGGAGCTCAAGCGTCTTGGAGAGCACTTTAGAGGAAGACATTCTCTGGGATTCACAAAAGCATCTCTATTTCATGTTTCCATCTGCCCTCCAGGATTTTTTCCCATAACGTGCATGAAGCATTGATGCATACCATACAGTCATAAGACTATTTTTATTCCATCGTTTTTGTCACCATCTTCCTTCCACCTTTCTGGAAGCCTGCCCTACTAGCAGTTTGCAGCTGTTCAAGGCAAAGTCTTGCATGTGTTTTTTCTCACATCACTTAATGTAGGCTTAAAATCAGGGAAGCAGAGTCTACTGAGTTGCTTTAAAAAAAGAGGAGAGCTTGTAAGTAGCTTGGTGTCTTAGACTGTGGAGAATAAAATTTAAATTTCAGGACATTGGGGTCTTTCATCGTAGATCACCCAGTACTGGTGAATGCTTACTGTGCTAAACTGTGTCCAGCAAGACTGAGAAAGTCTTAAGCCAGTGTGTTTGGAGGTGGAGCTGGGACAGAGTCGGGCAGTGCGTATGCATTTCACAACCTGCTTCTGTGACAGCAGGGAACCCTATCCCTGTCCCTTGACAGGACATGGAGAAACCTTGTGCTACTGTCAGCCTTCCTGACTCGGTTGTCCTGCCAATAACAAGATGATTACCTTGTGATTTAATCGTAAAGTTGTTCGGTGACCACGTTGTTTCGACATTTCATCAGGCTGACAGGAGCTCCCAAAATGGTTTTCTGTTGATGCAGCTCCAGGACAAAATCTGTGTGGACTTCTAGCAGATTCTGGCTTTTTTGCCTGAAACTGATCCAGTTGTTACTGATGGTCACCTGAATCCGAATATTGTAGTCCAGGTGGCTATTCTGGATACTAACTGCCCGCCTTATCTCTCACTGCAGTGTTCAGTCGTGTAGCTCTAAATTATGCATGACTGCTCTTAGTTGTTCACTAATCTGGCATCAAATCTCAGAATTCTTATGCATTGAGGTGTGCATCCCAAATTGCATTGCATGGCATCACAGTGCTCTGTAGCAGAATACTCAACATGCCAGATGGGAAATGAGAACAAATGTGGAGCTATGTACTTACTTCATTCACAAGGATGCTCCTGTGGCAACAGGGCTTGTAGGGGCTCTGAGAAGTCACTCTAGTCAGAGAAAGCTGTTTAGGTGTGTGCTAACAGCATTGCTCTGGTCTGTGAGCAGAGTCAGAAATACATTCGCTGTCTGTGCTGTGCAGCTTCAGAAAGGCTCACTGATTACAGCTTTGAAGAGGGATTTGCTTTGGTATTACCTTAAGTATTCTGCATTTTCAGTTAACCTTCCCTAAGGCTTTTGTCTTCTAGCTCGTAAGGTCATTGATACCATCATCCAGCATCACAGTTGTAGCAGTAGTAGCAAAAGCAATCATGGCTAAATGTAACACGTTCTATTTACTGTAAAGCTACAATAATCTATGAAGTATTTTCTTTTCAGATAAAACAGCAGTTCCTTGACTGTAGGTTGTATCAGAAGTGACTGCTTGGAAATTGGTCACTCTTCTTGTTGCCTTTCTTTGAGGGCTGGAATAAGAGGCAGAGGAAACAGGGCAACCAGGATCATCAGCTTTTTAGCTGGACTAGCTCCAATAAATAATACGGTTAAAAAAAAATCCAAGGTTACAAAAAAGCAGTGCTAAACCCTGTCACAGCTTTTTCCCCCAGGCAATGTTTTTTTGGCAGTATGACTCAGGGCAGGACTGGGCTTCTGCTACAGGCTTTGCACTACTGCATGGTTGCCACCTCTACCCAGGATGTGGTATTATGTAGTGGGGAAACTACCCTATCTCTCAGTCGCCTTATGTCTGTCCTACATGTGAGTTGTCTTTTTGTTCCAAAATTGATCTTCCCAACCATCTAGTGTAGTATCATGAGGGAAATCAGCTCCTGTGAAAGGCCTTGTCCTAGCACAGTCCTTGCACTTCTGTGAGGTACTGAGGTTTTTTTGGCCACCAACTTGCCCCTCTTATTTGAGCTTGTGTTAACTAGCAGGACTAGAGCACCAGTGAATGATAGCTGAAACTGTTAAAAATATCTTTGGTTATGATTTGTTAGGTGACTGTCTTAAAAAGCAAAACTTGTAACACCCATCCAATCTATTTGTGCTCCGCAACCTAATTACACTGTCTAAATGGTACATGCTCAAGTATTCAGGTTCAGAAAAATCTTCTGAAATGCAGGTATGGAATATCATGGTTTCAGGGGTAGTCTGGGCCAGGCAGGCCTGTACCGGGCAAATCTGAAATCTGTATTTGGTTGGTAGATGCTGGTTGGAATGATGATGTGAGAAGAGTCAAAGAAGCATTTGTGAGGAAGTCCTGTCTTGGGGAATTGGAGTTCTTGGGAGGCATCAGCAGAAGTAAAGATGTTCTGGTTCAAAAATCAAAGTGAACTTTATCAAAAAGACTTTTTAAAGAGACTTAGATGCTGTAAGAGGGGAGGTCTTTGCACAAATAAATTAGTGTTTAAGAGGTACAATCAAAGGGTAGAAGTTCTCAGTTGAAGGATGGTCCTAGTTAAGTTCCACGGAGATCTGTAGAACATATTTGTGAATGGTATCAGTAAGGGGATAAGCAGTTGGATGAGTAACTGCTGTGAAGAGGAGAACTGGCTATGGAGAACAATGGAAGGACATTAAAGTGCTGAGGACTATGCAACAAAATGGGTAATAAGATTCAGTGTAGATAAATTATGATGATAACTAAGAAGGATGACTGGGCAGAACAATCCCCGTTATATATTAGATTGTGGGTTTGAGCTGAGTATTACCATTGAGGAGTAAGATTTGGGAACTCTGATTGGCGATCCTGTGAGATCATGAGCTCATTGGTCAGCAAAACATAATCCAAATATTAGAGTAAAAATCTACAGAGTAAATTTTGTGAATGTCATTACAAGAGTGTATGTTTGAGTTGCTTCCAAGTACTGTGTGTATTTCTAGAGCCTTCAAAGGTTTATTAGAACTGGAAGAAGCTTAGAGAAGGTCAATAAGGATGATGAGCTACATGGAGTGGCTTCCATTAAAGAACATTTCTGTAAATTGAGACTGTGGTCTGGGAAAGGAATTAATTGAGGGCAAGGTTGTGGACATCTGCAGAGGAAGGAAGATGAAGACTAGCCACTGTCTTTCAAAATAAAAGCATGCACAGTTAGGAGGGAAGGCAGATTCAGAACCTTCAAAAAGAAGAGGTTCTCCATTAAATCAGCTGTTGGAGAGACCTGTGGCATAACTTGTCAAACATGTTGTAGATATTATAAAAAATTATGTGGTTTCCAGGAGAGTCGTGGACTATTGCTTGGAAGGGTGATGTGCTCAAAGTTGCTAAACAGAAACCACATATGGTTCAGAAATTCCTTGACATCAAAGGAGTGTGTGGTCTGAAGAGAATCAGAGAAATATCACACGTCGGTGACCTGTTCTGTAATTTTGGCTATTACTGAAGATAGAATACTTGCCTAGATGTACTGTTAATCTTGCCCACACACCCACGCTCATTTTGAGGTGTCTTGTGACAAAGGAAAATACTTTTCCTTAAAAATACCAGATTAGTTCCTGACTATATTAGAGTATAATCTCATGCACTTTAGGTTGCGTTTGTGCTTGCATGTGCATCTACAGGATTTGCTTTTGTATTTTATTATAAACATAGCATAGGCCTGTATGCAGATTAAATAGTAACCAAAGTTTGTTTTCACAAAAGAATCATCACTTTAAAAATGGGTGCAGATTATTATTGAGGAGGAGCGCTGGTGGTGATGGTGGTGTCATTCAAAAACAAATGAAAACACTTTGGCAGGTTTTAAAAATTCTAACAGTAGTTACACTAACAGTGTTATTTGTATCACAGTCTCTCCAAAGTTTTTAGAAAAACATCTATGCAATGCCATAGAGATTCTTAAAAAGTCCATAAAACCACAATCATCAGATGGGTTAGTTCTAGGCAGCTCTTGTTTCCTTTAATTTAGTATATAACCAGGAATCCTTTGGAACATTTAGTAACCAAAACAGAGCTCTCAAGATTTAAAGTGGACCTAAGTAATCTGCAACATAGAAAGCCCACAAAGAGATGCTGGATGGTATTGTGATTTTTTTTTTCATTAAATTACAGACTATTAGGTCATGCTAAAATCAACATTATTAAGTTCATGTTCTACTTTTCCAGAAACTTAAGGGGAAAGAAAAGGGCAGCATGATAGAATTCTTCTTCTATATTCTGAAAAAAAAGTTATGTAATCCTCTTTCTAGTGTAGCATATTATAAGAATGAGTTACTTTCTAAAATTAAAAAGCTGGTTGTCCAAATTTCGTGACTGTAATACAGCTCTCAGAATTGCATAGAATTATGACCATGAAAAAAAGCATATTAAACTTAATAGTCATATCTATATAGATACCTATTTTTGTATGATGGTTACTGCCCCACAGGAATCTAGTGGTTTTTTTCCTCCAAGTGCTTGCTTTATTAATGAATAAAAGATATGTATATTTAACAGATGTTTACTACTGAAATCTGTGCAATTACTGCCCACAAGAAAAGAAATGTGTTTAATAATTTTAGTGCATTTATTTCCATTGCTACCCAAATTTCAGACTGGTTTGAAAGGATTAGGAATTTTTTCTGCTCAACCACTTGCAGTTTCTGTAGGTTTCTCTGTTTTGTGGGTGTTCAAAAAAACCCCAACCCCCCCCCCAAAAAAAAACCCAGCAAAGCCTTAAATAAAATCTAGTATTAATGAATCTTGTATTTTTTTATCTTCTATATTATATTCTTTGTAGCATAATCATCATTCTGCACACAGTAGATATTAGTAATGTGCTGTCACTAACAGCAGACTACAATGGTTGCCTGGTTTTAGTTTCAGTGGTTATGTTATTTCATTGTGTTGTAGATGTTAGGCTGTTTCCCTGAGGGGTGAACTCTTACGTATTATTATCTCTAAGTCATTCTTATGTTTATATCTAAGATCGCTGGAGAGATATTTTCACTGTTTTGCCCACAACATTCCATTTTCCTGCAGCAGCTTTCGCAGGCAGTTCTCTTGCTACATGCCTGGATTTGGTGGTGTGTTCCTGCAGCCTGTGCTTGCTCTCACTGCTGTCCTACCATGCTCCCTCAGCCACCCCTCTACACCGTAGGCTAGAGCTTGAATCCTTGGAGCAGGATTTCCCTGAATTGAGCTGTGTGCTATAAGCAGGTCCTGGAGTTCAAGATAAGATAAACACAGCCTTGTATATATTTTTTAAAAACCCACACAGCGAAACTATCCGTTCTTTTGTGATTAGTTTGCATATGTGCGCGTGCGCCCTTTACATGAAGCACCACTGTACCATAGAGCCAGTGCTTACATCTTTGAATGGTTATTTGCAGTAACTGTTGTCTGAAAACGCAGAAGACTGAGTGGCATCATCACCCACTTCTCAATGCCATCTTGTCCCACTGGGCTCTCAGTGTTTGACCCCTTTGTCTTTTCACATCTGTCTGTCAGTTTATGAGAGGAGGAACTGTAAAACCCTGGTTGATTTCCAGCTGCTCTCAGGTAGGGTACCTGCCAGCTCTCCCCTCTTGCTGTCTGCCATACAAAAGGCCAAAGTGCCAGAGACAGGGCTCTGGGGGACAAGATCTGTCCCTCCTGCCATTTGGCAGTGCCTTATTTTTAGACAATTGTGCCAGGTATCTGTACGTGTTGCTTGCTGTTCAAATCTCTTCCAAACTACACAAAAAAGCAGACTGAAAATTAAATTCCACTTTGTGAAAGTGCAGGTGTGAGCCTCTCCTGGCCAAGTCAGACTTCATGGCCAAGCTCACTTTCTGGTTGTCTAACCCTAGCAATGTCCATTCTTCCTCCTTTCCTCCAGCATCAATGCCTCAGCTTGAGTTTCCAGATCTAGAACTACAGAAAGACCTTCATTGTCCCTTCCCCCTCCACCCCTATCCAGCCAAGAATAAATAGGGGAGGATCAGCATGTTCCTACCAAAGCCAGGATTTTCTTTCTAAATATGGGCCAAGGTGAGTAGGCTCCCTTAGCTGTCTCTCTTAAAAAGTGACATGCTGTTCAAATAAATGCAGATCAAATGGCCTGCCAAGCACAAGTAGGGATGTAGACCCCTGAATCAGTCAGAAGACTTGATTTTAAATCAACTTGGAGAAAGGCACCCCTAAAGTCATCAGTGCTCCAACATCTTTGCTTGGTTTTTTCTTACCTGCTTGACTGTTTCCATTGGTGGGATCAGCTTCTCCATCTGAGATCCTCCCTTACGGAAAGTTAATTCTCTCTGAGAGGGACCTCTGAAAGCCACAGATGGGAAGCTGGATCTTCTGCTGCCTGCAGCTACTCTGAGTTGAAGCTTCTCCTGCAAAAATTCTAGTGTTTTTCTACAGAGCCAGTCAGACCTCCTGCTCTCTCTCTGAGGCCCATACAGATGTGCATTAGGCACGTTGATCCTTGTTGATCCAGGAAGGGTGTCTGAGCCTTGCAGGGCTGCAGGTCCCAGCATGCTGTCCTGGAGCAGTGCAGGCACTTTGCCACTTCTGCCCTCAGCCCCTTCCAACAGCTATATCAACAGGAGGATTCAATTTGCTCCCCCACGAAATGGAACTGCCTAGTGAGAGGCTTGTGTGTAAGCCCACAGTACAGGGAAAGCCAGAGAAGGCTACATGGTGTTCCTTCTTTGGTGGCCTTAATGTGGGGTTAGATTCCTTCATCTTTCGGAGCTCTAGCAACATTTGTGCTGTTTTAAGAGCCCCAGGTGAAGGGGATGGGGTTTGTAGTTGGAGTCACAGAACAGTTTGGATGGGAAGGGACTTAAAGATCATCTAGTACCAGCCCTCTTGCCACCTTCCACTAGACCAGGTTGCTCAAGGCTCCATCCAGCCTGTCCCCTTGAACACTTCAGGGATGGGGCATCCACAGCTTCTCTGGGCAACTGTTCCAGTGACTGCCTCTCTACAAATGGAGGTGCTGTCTGACAGTCATTTTGGCTCTTCTGAGCCACGGTGAGTGGTTACATCAGCTGTCTCTTGCTGATGATTTCACCAGCTCAGCTCCCCCAGCTATCCTTGATTGCTCCAAAAGAGTAGATTTCATTTGTCAGTACTTTTTAATCAGGTGACTGCTTGTCAGTGCTTTTAGACTATTAGTCACCAAGTACAGAAAAGAGGAAAAATCATTACTTACGCTACGGTACTGGTGGCTCTTCCAGGTACATGGGCAATAGAGGCACCAAAAGTCGTCTATTGTCCTTTACTCTGAATGGGTCTTTACTGCTGGCAAACCTGAGAGGGGTTGGACTGGAGCATCCTGAGATTAGTTTGCTCCATTACTACCTGAGCAGCAGCAACTCCTTGCTTCCTTGGGTTGCACTTGTTCATCCTCTTTCTTCCTCATCTAGGATGCCAGTTGGTGTTTCAGCTTTCCAAACCTCACACCACAATTCCAGCTAGGACATCAACTCTTGCCCATGTATTTCTCTCCCATGGCCCTGCTCCCTTTCATCAAGCACAGCAAACCTTGCCAGCTCAAGTCACATCAGCACCTAAACCCCTGAGGTGGGAGCACAGGTTTGGGAGTAGCAGGGGAGAGGGAGGTTGCCACTTGCCAAAGCAGTGCGTTGATGGCAGTGGCGCGTGCGATTGGATTTGTGCCACAGTGTGAGTGAAGAGCAGAGGTGGGAGCTGTCACTGCTGCTGGCTGTGCTAGGTGGGGCAGTGGTGAGTGTGGCACTGCTGGGGAGTCCTTTGCCTTGTGCAGAGCTGGGAGGGTTCACAGGCACAGCCTGGATGGACATAACTGCCTTCAGAGGACTTGGTCCTGTCCGTGTGAGTACGTTCTCACCTGGGATCTGTGCGGACAGCACTTAAAGAATCACAGTTTCCGTAGGGTAAGTAACCACTTTCCATTTTGTTTCCTTAAAGAAATATTTAAAACCCACAATTACTCTAATGCTATTAACTCCTTACTGAGTTCTCCCATTATTATGATTCTGATATTTCTAGGACCCTTCCTTTGGCTTAAAACTGATTGATTTCAGGAATTGAAACTAGATTTGCTGTTTTATATAAAAGGGAAAATGACAAATACTGTGTTCTCAGTACTGTGTTCTCAGTACTGCTCTTATATTTTGAAAGAAAATAACCATGAAATTGTTGTTTTCCTTTAGTGTGCTTGAACCGTCTTAAGTATGAAATGCAAGTTAGGAGCAGGATTATTGGTTATATTTCTGTATTGTCTTCATTATCCTTTTAGTTGAGATAGAAAAGGTTTTAAAATATTTTCAAGTACAACTATTTTATCAGATTTTTAAATTGGAACTGTGGATTTGGAAAAAAAAAGTGTTACTCTTTTTATTAATAAAAAGGAATCAATTATTTTACATTTATATTTTATAGTATTTATCTTCCCCATAAGGGTTTTGGGGCACTTTTTTTTGGTTGAAATTCGAATATTATCTAACCTGGAATTATCAGGGTGTCTGGAGACTTAGCAAAATCAGTGCTTCACAAATTCTGGAAGTTCTGGTAAATTGTAAGAATTCTAACAATTCTGAGAGAGAAGTCGTGTTTTGTTACTAGTACCCAAGTTGGCTTTGGGCACATGCATGTCACAGTGCATTTTGCAGTGGTAATGCTTCTCTGCTTCATGTGGAGAATACTTTGAAGTTTATTATTCATTAAAAATTCTTCCTACCTCATCTAGGTGAAAAGCTTAATAACATTGTGACTATAAGCAGTTACAAGAAGAACGGTACATCTTTGTCCAGTATTATGTCTCAGACGTTTTCTGACAACCAAAAGCTTCTGAGAAGATGGTCTAGAAATCAGTGTTATCATGGACAACTTTTGTCTTCTGTGCATAAGGAAAAGTATTTTATCTGATAGCATGTTTATTGTTGCAAAGCACAGGAATTATTTTATCTTTTCACTTAATCCTGTCAAATGGAGTAAATGTTTTCATTGTTCATACAAATGTAGCCCCTTTTGTGTGTATGTTGTTGAGCTTTTTACGTAATAATGGCCCTGTAGAAATTGAGATCCCACTAATTGTAGGTGTAGCATTGCCCTCACCTGGATCCACTGCATTGTGATTTTGCTGTATTCATAAGGTAATGAATGAATGAGAGTAACTGACTGTCCTCCTTCATTCTCCTCATTTTAGCTACATCTCATGTTTATCTTATTTACTTGTTCCAGTTGCTTCATTTTCCCCTGGTTCCATATTCTTTCCATGTCTCTAGTGGCCTGTCTCTGAGGGCATCTGCTTTTTGCTAGAGTGGCTTTAGATGTGTGGTGAGCACTGAGGACTATAAACATTTAAGAGAAAATGTTAAATACTACTGAGAGGACTATAATATTAACAGGATTTGTTGGGGTCTTTTTTCCAAACAGGAAATAATCTGTAAATGCAAATAGTGAAGGAGCTAAGTCCATGAGGACTTGGTCCATTACATCTATGTGTTTGTCTTAAATATTGTCTACTTAACAATAGTAGTACATTAGTAGAAACATCTGGGGAATTAGATTCTTCCTTTGTGACAGTGGAAGATGTTGAGATGGGCATTGCAGGGGAATGGATTTATAAGGGTCTTGCTGGGAGAGGAGGTAAGGAGTCATCAGTGGTTTTTCCCTTAAACAAGGTGATTTGGGGACCCCAAAAAATGGAGGTGAGGGTTGTGCTCATTAGTTGAAAACAGAACTTTTTCTTTGAGTACTGGAGCTGTTTCTGCCTCCTGCCTGTATGTACAAAGCCCCACATAAATGTTCCTCACCCACCAGAGAGCTTCAGTTGGTTGCTCTGAAGCGCTTCTCACATTAATAGGTGTTTAGGAACACCTGTTTGCTCACATTCATGCTCACCAACAGAAGATGCTGGGGCTATGCAGAGCTGAACTCAGTATCAAAAGGAAGAATGATTTCTGGAATGCATGGGAAGCCAGAAGGGAAAACTTTTTGTGTGGGGGAAAATGTTACCTTATGACAGGGCTCCTGCCAGACAGCTTCAGCCTGCTGTGGGATATGAGCACTGTATAAGGCTTTGCCCTTACACATCTGGAAGAATTGGACAGGATAAACCTCCCTGTTACAGTGAGGCACTGAACGTGTTTTCTGTGTATACCTGTGTCATCCAGGAGGCCTTCTAGCAAGAAAAGGAAGACCTGCTGCAAATTTACAAAAGGATGATGGCAGGGGAAAGGGAGATATAAGGGAAATTCCAAAAAGGCCCTCTCAGTTTGCTCAGGCATACCTAGACTTGCCCTCCTTTGGGATTTACCTGTAGCATGTTCATCATTAAGAAGTTTTATTATTTTTTTAAAATTAATTTTATTTTCCTTTGCAGGTCACCTTTTAAGCTGCTATTTCCTGTATAATTAAGCAGAATGAAGGCATTAGGTTCTAGTAAAGTTGGGCCTAATCCAGAATCTTCTCTTACTCAGTCATTTCTGAGTAAGAAACTCAAGTCTGGGCCCAGCATTTCACATGTTTTGCTGTTACATCTAAATTATTTGTGGTCTGTGGATTTTTATTTTTTTTAACTTCATGAAAACTCCTTTGCTTTTGTCTAATTTTATCTCTTTATGTGTCACTGTCCAGCGTAGCGTTAGTTGAAATTATGTAAGTATACTGCAAATTGAAGTGCATAATTGCTACTGATAATGCAAGAATGATTTCTACGGTTTATAATTAACAGTATATAATGTTCTGTGCATGGGTTGGATCTGTCCCTTTTAACTTTTCCTTTCCGATTCTTTCCAATCCCTGGTCTTGCCACATCACGGCCTTTATGAATGCACTGGGTTCGCTGGAGTCTAGTCCATTGTTCCTTTTGTTTTTCAGACCAGTAAAAATGGGAAGTACTGGATTCTGGTTTCCTCCAAGAAGAGTCAGCGGAACTGGTTAAGACCAAAATCTGAGGACTTTAGTGGGCAAACATCAGGTGTGCATTGAACAGAGGCTGCTTTAATCCTCCTTTAAGTATATGCTTTTTAAAAAATAGTATTACATATAAGCTTTTGTGTAATGTGTTTGTTATATTTGATGCTGCATATAATTATTCATCCTGCAGTTGTGAAAGCACCAGTAAGAATGTGGATTTTAAGTGATAATATGTTGAGACACAAGCAGGCAGTATTACTCATAAAATTCTTTCAGCTGGTCTTTGGAAAATTTAATATTTGAGGATCAGTGGTTTTTTAAAGTTTCATCTCCATTGCTCAGTCTATATATCCACACCCCCAAAAAAGAAAAAAAGTGATTATTTGCTATTCAGAGATCAATACTGACATTCTTAATTGCCTCAGCTCATGAGAAGTGATACTGAGATAATAGTGCATACATGTTTTTTAATAAAACGCTGTCATTGTCAAAGATTGGATCCACACTATATTTGTTCTAGTGATGCATTTTTAAGGACACTTAAACACAGTTCAAAGTCAGCTTAATTAGTTTTGATGGTAGAGGAACAAAACCCAAATTCTTCATCCCTGTCCTCACTGGTACAGTAGCTAGGTTACCTGAAGTTTTGGGGAAGATAACAGTAATGTTATATTGGCCTGAATATAGGATGGTCTCCAGCCTGAGGTGTGATCTTTGCATTGAGAAAAGGAGTGAGAAGTTGTCAGATGTTAATTTGTTAAGCCTAATATGCTGTTTCACAACAAAGGCTGCTTCTGACATCACATCAGATTCTGCAGAGTGCCCTTCTGCATGGCCTCATATCCTGCATCTCCCCAACTTGATACACGTTCAGTTCTTTCCCACCCACCCCAGTGTTATCAGCTCCCCCCTATCCTCATGTCCTTAGATATTCCCTAGCCTCCCTAGCCCTACACCCTCATCCTGGTTCTGTCACTCTCCCTCCCTGTGGTGGCTCATCCTCCTTCCCTGTGCCTTTCCTGCTGTCCTTGCTTCTGTTGTCACTGTCTGGGCACAGAGTGCACTTGCTGCTGCGCTCTGGACCCAGCATGGCCAAAGTAGCATCACTCTCATGCAGCAGACTGTGGAGGCTGTTCCCTTGCCTTTTCTGCTAATCCTGCCTGCCCTGTCACAGGCTAGGTATGGATTTGGCAGAGGGGCCAGAGGGGCTGGATCCCTTGTACTCCGTTGGGTCTGTAAATGTGCCCTAGCCATGAAGTGAGGGCTGTGACTGCTGTGCTCTCACCTCTCTGGTGGGTTTCGTGCAGGTGCCTGTGTGGTATAAAAGTACCCTGTGCAAGTGTAGGTCAGGTTGGATTTTTTTCTCCCCCCTGAACTTCATTCAGGAGAGATCAGACTAAAACAAAATTTCATTCTACATTCAGGCCAATATGCATTGAAGACCACTGTGCTCATTAACAGAAGAACAAAATTATTTTATTACCGGATTCTGATTAAAGCCTATATTAAAAAAATACCTTTCCATTAACAGATATATCACAACTTTGATTAAAATCAAACTCTGCTTTTGACTACATTGGTGGCTTCATTGAAGTCTTCCTTTACTTTTATTGAAGAAAAGGTCTCCAAACAATTGTTCCTTACGAACTAGAATTAGTAAACGAGATTGTTGATTATAAGACAGAAAATAAAAATTAAGCTGATATTTTGAAGACCTGTGCATTTTCCCACTCATGGAACTGATGTTTCCAGGCTTCATCCCACGAGTGGGAATGAGTTTGAGACAAATCTGAAATCAAGAGAGTCCTTAAAGAAAGCCTTTTCTCTCACTAGGTATCTTTAAAAGAAGTTAGTGTTTCCTTATAAAATTTAAGGGGATAAGGTGGTTTTGCAAAACTGCTTGTTTAAAGGAGGTAGCATACTTTAACCTGTCATTCAAGGACTTCAGGGTTAAGAGGACACAGATTTCCATCTTGGTGTGCCAGTACTTCTCTCCTCCTCTAAAGACAAGGGAAAATGGGGAGGAGGGAGGAAAAGGCTTAAACAAAGACATACTCTGTATACACATTTCAAATGGAGGTCTCAGTCTGAGGATTTCTTAAAATGCAGATATTAAAGAGGCACTTCCTCTTCTTCCTCTCCCTGCTTGTCCTGTCCTGCCATGCATAGAGGAGAACACAGGCTTTCCTTCCTTCTCGCTTTCTTCCAGGACCGTGCTGGGGCACTTGCAATGACCCCCGGCACACCTGGGCGCTGCTCTCCACTCTTCTCTGGGGCAGTCGGTTCCCTCCATTTCTGCTGAGCCTCAGCAGGGGTGAGAAGACAGCTAAGGCCGGGGCTCCCTCCCAGCTACCCGGCCTCCCTCACTGCCAGCAGGGAAGAGCCCGGTTTGTTTTCCGGGGAGGTGGCGCTGGGCTGGAGCAGCTGCAGCCTGGTGGTGCCTGCCCGGCTCCAGCTGCCCAGCTCCACCTGTCCCAGCAGCTGCCGGGGCTGTGGCGCTGCCCGGCCCCTGAGCCCTGGCCCGGCCGCTGCCGGCCCCGGTGCCGCCCGGCCCGGCCGCCTTTTGTGCAGCTGCCCCGGCAGAGAACGCAGGGGACAGCAGCTGCCAGCCACAACACCGGGGCTGGGGGTGGGTGATGGCACTTTCAAGGGAGGAAGACTAAATTTTGGGGCTTTCCAGCCCTCCCAAATGCTTGCATTGAGTGCTGTCCTGCTGTCCTTGTCCCTGCTGCTGCAGACCTCACGCTCCACCCTTCCCACTATGGGTAGGACAGGATTTTGGTATCTATAGTAGCAGTTGTGCTCCAGGGATGAAACAAAGCTGTCAGCAACCCTTGACAAAGGAGGGCTGTTGAGTGCTCTGTGATGGCAGGTGCCCAGTTGCCACTATATGATACCAGATGATGAATTTAAAGCTTCTCACCCACAATTCAGACACAGGGATCATGTCATGCACCTCCTGACAATGAAAGCTTTCGGTTTAGTTCACATTTTACTCTGCCACTGGGGCAGCACTTGGAGCCTCCATCCTGAGCTAGCCTGAGTCTGAATGTTTACAGCCTTCATGTCTCCCTGGGTAGCATGAAGAGGCTGGGGGTCTCCAGCACTGGGCTGATAAAACCCTGATCTGTCTAATCTAACCCTAATCCATGGGACTTCTGTCAGTGATAAATCAAGTCTCTGTTAGCAAAGGGTGAGTTTACAGGAGAATTTCACCTGGTGTTAGGCATCCTTGGCAGCACATGCATTTTGCTAGAGTAGATGCGTAGATGTGCAGTAATCCCAGGGAAGGAGGTACATCCGAAGGGAACTTGTGCTTTGCCCTCCATAGTGTCAGCATGGGTACTGCCATGTTTTGTGCAGGTTTTCAAACATTTTGAGGCTTACAGACTTTCACTTTGATAGCTGTGTGTGTGTGCATGCGTGTGTGCTTGGGGATGTCTGTGCAAACACAACAGGCGCAGCTGTAATTCCTTTGAAATTGGAAGCTGCCAAAAAGTGCCTGTGTAGGTAGGCTCTTTGCCTGATACCTCCCTTAATCTGACAGAAACTTTGCTGTTCTCCATCAGTGCTTGAGGGGAAGGTTGTGAGGTGTGATTTCAGGGCATATGTGGATCTGTTCATCCTGAGCAATGCGTTTTAAGAGTTGCAGCAAATAGTATAAAGAAACCTGTAGGTATTACATTAGACCAGCTGAACCTAACTTTATTTTTAAGTTTTATTCAGAAGCATCACATAGCAAGTAAACTTCAAAATCTAAGTTTAGTTACAAACTAGTTGTTTCTTATTTTTTTTTTCCAGTCCCCTTTTGCTTTCTTTTACGACCACATGAAACTTGAGAAGCCATCTAAAGCTAAATCATTTAGTGGAGTTGGGCAATTCCCAAGTGTCCAACAAGAAGGCCTGGTTTAGGCTGCGATGGCCACTGTCATTCCTGGTGATTTGTCAGAAGTAAGAGATACCCAGAAAGTCCCTTCAGGGAAACGTAAGCGTGGTGAAACCAAACCAAGAAAAAACTTTCTTTGCCAACTGTGTGACAAGGCCTTTAACAGTGTTGAGAAATTAAAGGTTCACTCATACTCTCACACAGGAGAGAGGCCCTACAAGTGCACACAACAAGACTGCACCAAGGCCTTTGTTTCTAAGTACAAATTACTAAGGTATTAAACTCTATTTATCTTTCAGATTATATTATCTATTTTATGTTGGCCGTGTTAAGCCATGTAAAAGTATATATTTCTGTACGCCTTCAGCTGATTGCAGAGAGGATGTGTTAATTAAAGTAGCCATTGGATTGTTTCTAGAATTCTAAATTACCTAAGTTTGCAAGCTAATGTCTTTGATTTTGTTTCTTAATTTGTTTTCTGCTTTTGTTTTCTGTTTGTTTTTGTTTTGTTTTGTTTTGTTTTTAATGAGCGTAGAACTTTCATTTGTATAAGGAATTGTCACAAGAAAAAGAGTTTGGACTGAAAGTTCTTTGGCTATGGACTTTTACACGAGTACTTTCATACTTGCCCATATACCCCTGTTACAGTAGCTAAAACCCACCAAAACTAAAGTGTCAATTTAAGAGAAATGGCTCGCGTTTTGCTATATTTAAATTTGTCAAACTGTCTTTGTAGTGTCATGCTTTCAGTTAAAAGGTTCTGTTGCAAAGCAGCCCTTAGCGTAGTATTTAGCTGCCATTAAAAAATGAGCACGTGTGTTTTTTGATCAAAATAATTACTTACAGAATATATCTGTGTTTAAAGGCATATGGCTACTCATTCTCCTGAGAAAACCCACAAGTGTAATTATTGTGAGAAAATGTTTCACCGAAAAGATCACCTAAAGAATCACCTACATACACACAATCCCAACAAAGAGGCCTTTAAGTGTGAAGAATGTGGAAAGAACTACAATACCAAGCTTGGGTTCAAACGTCACCTGGCTTTGCATGCTGCAACAAGTGGTGACCTCACCTGTAAGGTATGTTTGCAGACTTTTGAAAGCACAGGAGTGCTGCTGGAGCACCTAAAAACTCATGCAGGCAAGTCATCGGGTGGAGTGAAGGAGAAAAAGCACCAGTGTGAACACTGTGATCGTCGGTTCTACACCCGAAAGGATGTCCGCAGACACATGGTAGTGCACACTGGAAGAAAGGACTTCCTCTGTCAGTACTGTGCACAGAGATTTGGGCGGAAGGATCACCTCACGCGCCACATGAAGAAAAGTCACAACCAAGAACTTTTGAAGGTCAAAACAGAGCCAATGGACCTTCTAGATCCCTTTACCTGCAATGTTTCTGTGCCTATTAAGGATGAGCTGCTTCCAGTGATGTCTTTACCTTCCAGTGAACTGACATCAAAGCCATTTACAAACACTTTGCAATTAAATCTCTACAACACTCAGATTCAGTCCATGCAGAGTTCTGCATCTGCACACCAAATGGTTGCCACATCGTTACCATTGGGAATGCCTTGTCCAATAGATATGGAGACTGTCCACCCTTCTCACCAGCTATCGTTGAAATATCCGCTCGGTACTACCTCATACTCAGTTTCTATGCCTGAAAAAGAACAGCCATTGAAAGGGGAAATTGAAAGTTACTTAATGGAGTTGCAAAGTGGTATGCCTTCTTCATCCCAGGATTCTCAAGCATCTTCATCAAAACTAGGGCTGGATCCACAAGTAGGGCCACTAGATGATGGGTCTGGGGAAGTTTCCCTTTCCAAGGGCTCCGTTCCTATTAGTGAACCTCTAAATGCCCCATCATTGGACTTTTCTCAGCTGTTCAACTTCATACCTGTAAATGGCCCTCCCTATAATCCCTCTGTTTCAGTGGGAAACCTCGGGATGAGTTATACGCAAGAGGAGGCACATTCTTCTATGACTCAACTTCCACCACAAACCCAGGATCCCCAAGATCCTAGCAATAGTATAGGCCTTGGGTCTCTGCACTCATTGTCAGCAGCTTTCACAAGCAGTCTAAGCACAACCACCACCCTACCACGATTTCATCAAGCTTTCCAATAGGATGTACAAAGCTGGCTTGTTAACTGTCTATTTGTAGAAATGCCTTAGGTGACCATTTTTAACTTAGTGCCTACTATAAGACATTATAAATCCTCTGCTTTTGTACAGTACCAATCTCATGAAGCCAGTAAGAAATTTAAATTAACTTTTTAAAAATGTTTTGAAAGTGTTTATTCTCAGCTGTGTTTACTTTGGTTTGTTGTTTTTTTTAAACAGTCTCATTGTATTGTTTTCATTTTCACTGCCAATTTACACATTTAAAATGCTCAGTAGAAAGTCATCCCAAGCAAACTCACAACACTCATCCGGATTTTAAAACTTTTTCAACCATACCAGCTATTCTGTTTTATTGATGTCAGTGGTAGAACTGCCACTTTTACCTTTTAATATATTTTACTATTTGCAAATAATCCATTTAAAATATGTATCACTAAGATTCCTGAGATTTGGGAAAAAATTCTCCAGTCTGTTTCCAAACAAATCCTCTTCCCAAATGGTGACACATCTGACCTGTTCTATAATGACAAATCTAAATTTTTAAAATAAATATAAAATTCAGATTTTTCTGAAAACTTGTGTGTGTATATATAGAAGTCCATATATACACATGTACATATATATAGCATTTTGACTTGTATTGAAGTCATTATAAAAGTTGTTAAGAATTTTGCCATTTTCTGGCTTAAATTTTGGTGGCCTGTTATGGATAACAGAAGAAAAAAAAATTAGTGTAATTCTCTAAAATTAGGGCTGAACAGAATTTCGACAGAGAATCTCTGCTTGCCTAAATGACAGATGTTTCAAGTTGAATTTGAAACTGTTGTGCTTTCGTGACTCTGGTATAAGGAAACAGGCAAAATTAATGGCTGATCTTGAAATATAAAAGTGTTGTAATGTAGTAATGCCGAATATTTTGTTGCAGTTTTTGTTTTAATTCTTAACTTGCTGTTTTTTCTCTTTAGTAGCATAGAAGGAGTACTGCATAGGAGCCTTCCAGTAGTGTGTTCACATTTGTAGGCATCAGCCTTCTCCCCGCTGCCACCGCCAAAGGGTGGATCAAGTCCAGCCAGAAAGTGTGTACCTATTTTCAGTTCAAAACTAGTGTGCAGTCAGAAAGTGAATGTAAATTTGCAACTACCAGTTTGTTTTGTTTTGTTTTTATTGGAGTGATCTTTTCAGTTGTGTTAAACAGTGTGTTATGTCCTCCTAAGCAACAAGTTAGATGTTAATCACACTTTCTACACCTGGGTACTTGGTTAGGGTACTTACCCATTGCCAAGATTTAAAGACAGGACTCTTAGGAGTGAAGTAAAAGCATATTGCTTACACCACTTTTACCTAATGCAATATATTCTATTCCCCAACCCCTAATAACCAAAAGAGGAAAAAAAAAACCCTAAAAAAACCAACCAACCCTGTGATGCATAAAAGTAAACTAGATTTGCTGTAATTCAACAGTAACATTATTTTCCTTGTCATTTTTGTACAAGGAATTAAAAAATGGAAATCGAGTACATTAGTATCTCTCAAACAATAATGAGGATTCATACAAGGTTTTAAGTGGTTAAACTAAATATACTTCACAGAAACAAAAGTTGCTCCCATTTAAGGAGCTCATGCTCCACATATTTTATCAGTAGCTCCTACTGGTTTTTTTAATGCTAGGAGCAATATGCAGGTGTAGTTTTACTATTTTATACATATGTGTATTTAAATTTTATTACTGAAAAATAACATTTTTATAAATGTGTTTGTGTTCCAAAGGCATTAAAATAAGGATGTATTAATAAGGAAAATACCTTTTGAAATTCTGCAAACTACTCCTAGATTTTGGGTTTAGGAGCACGTTATCTCAAAGTGGGCGTTTAGCTCTGCTTCATGACTGCTTCCTCTGGTTTCTGTGAAACAGATTGCTCGCTTACTTACATCTTTAGTTGAATGATTTGTTCAATATTGCTTTTTTTCCATTCACCTTTCTAAAGGAAAGAAAACCACAGATGAACAGAGCACAGGCTGAATGCAACAGAATGTAACTCTAGTTTATATGAACGACCGTAACGCATCTGAGAAAAACTTGGGTTTATTCTCAACCTTTTTAATCTGAGAGGAAGATAAATGGACTTAATTCCTCCGGTGGGTTATGTCCCACATGGAGCCGAGCATCTGCGACTCTTCCTGCAGCAGAGGAGAGCTGCGAGTGCTTGGCATCCTGCAGCTGGCCCAGCAGTGTAGCCGGGCAGCGCTGCCCTCCCTGGGCAGCCTCTGGCACACAAATTTCCAGTCTGGAGCCACTTGTTATCGGCCCCAGCTGCCAAAAGACTTCATAAAAAACAAAACCCACGGACACTTGGCCAACACCCATTTCTTAGTGCGTAGCCAGAACCCTTACTACTTTGTTCGTGCCTTAGCTTCCTGAAAAGGGATTGACATTTCACTTGGAGTTAGATGTACATTTCATTTGAGAAATAGAGACCTCAGACAAGATATTGAACCTCATTCAGTCAGGGTTTCAGTGGGTGCCTGCACCCAGAGTGTTTGCAGCTGAACTAGGATGCAGGGTAACATGGAAGCAGACTGACCCTTTAAGCAATACCAACACCACCAGAGTGCTTTTGAGCATCACTTAGGCGGAGTCAATATTGGCCACTACTAAACCATCAGTTTTTAAAACCCGTTTTCTTGATTTCCCATGGATTCTTGGTGGGAGGGGGGAGGGCTGGCTGATCGTGCACCACTCTTTGTGCAACTTCTAAACTTCTAGTAAGGTTGTTTTGTTGGTTTTTTTTTTTTTTAAATATATATTTTTTTGTGTACTTGTTGCTTGTGCTTTATTTAGTAGTAAATTGTGGAATAGAGTGATTTATTGTTAATTTGGCAGTAGCGGTTTTTAAAAACCATATACTGACTGAAACATGAGCCAGAGCTGATTGCTTTATTAAGCTAATAATGAATGTTAAGAGTACATATTTTCAGGATCATTTGCCTAGTGAGCTGAACTTGTATTATAGGCCAATATTTTTTAAAATAAAGCTTGGTCAACTTCTATGTTACACATATTACAAGATATAGCACTTTCAAAAAGAAAACCTAAACATTTTAAGAAAATTTCGTACAGGTTATGCTTTTTATTATAAAACCTTTTATTATAATTTGTTTCAAGTGCCATTAGATTACATATATGTAGGCCTTTGGTATAATGCTTTGTGTACAAAATGGTAGACATTGTAATTTTAAACAGGTACATTTTTACAGTGTTTTCTTATCAATTTGCTATATTGCACAGAACCAGTGTGTCTTTCTTAAGGGTTTTACAATGGTTTTTACTAGGTTTACATGTTTCAAACTACACTGTCTTCTACTGCCATTTTGAATACCAGTCAAAAACAATTAGGAGTTTGTCCTCACCGTTTGCAAACTGTGTCTTCTGGAGTTCTTGATGGTAAACTTTGTCAAAAATATTTAACATGCAGTATTTGATGCAGAATTTTTTTTTTCATCACATCCTATCATCGCTATGCTGCTGTCTGAAGTTAACTTTGGGCCTGGTCCTGCATTCATAAATGGGGATCCTGCATCCTTTGTTATGTCTGTCTCATACACTGGTTTAGCAGCATCTCCTGTATTCTTCTCAGTCTATAGATAAGCCTCTGAAATATATGTACTTATCTGGTATGTAGTAAACCATTATAGGCTTAGCTGCCCGTCCTGCTTTCCCCCAGTGTACAGTTTAAACCACAGCTTATTTAGCATCATGCTCAACTTACAAGTAATGCCACAGTAGTTCAAAATGTGTTGGGGTAGTCCCAAAGCTTTTATGCAATAAGGGTGTCTTACTTTTGTTGGAAGGCAGTGTCTTTTGATAACAGTTATCTAGCCCTGGAAGTGACACAGAACTATTGCTAATCATATGTAAACACTTTTCAGTATAAGCTTCAGTGGTACAGTTGAACCAGAGTGAATGTTTATCTCCTCAGAAACACTCCTGCAATATTGTTATATTGGATCATGCTGCTAATGTAACTTGGGATACAACTCCTCTCATGGTGCTACAAACCTCCCTGTCTCATTCAGATGTATTTTTACCCATAGAAAAAAAGGACTATACTAGACCTATAGTTGTATGATATATTTTTATACTGTGACTTAATTTGTCATTAATGAACTTTGTGCAACACCGCAATGTATTCATATGCACTTGCAAAAGTAAAATTTTGGACATGCAAATTTAACTGCAGACAAGCCCAGCTCTTGTTCACAAAAATAGGTGACTTCTATTTAATGTTAAATGTGGGCTTTTTATATGGTGTGGAGTGAAGAACATACTATATGTTACTAAAAGCCTTAGACAAAAACTAGGAAGAGTATATTGGTGAATGATGTCACACCCAAACCTGACTCGGATTGCTGAAATTATATTTTTAGCTAGTGGAAAAATTGTTTGGACTTGTATGCTAAAATGTTTTTAATGATAAAAGTTTTGAGTTAAAAAAATAGAGAAAAAAAACCACAGAAAACCCTGCATTCCAGACTGAATTTGTATATGTTTCTTGCATTTAAAATTTGCTATCCTGTGATATGGGAAATTGAGTTGCTTATCATGTATATGTACTTTAAAATGTATTCACAAACTACTGTTGTATTTGTATAAAATATAGACAAAAAGATTGCATATATATTTTTGTGTATAAGCTCTGTAAAATAGCAATCACGTTATGAAGCTGCAGCAGAACTTCATTTTAAACATTCACATCCAAAGAAACAGACTATTTATTGTCCACATACCCTGATTATAAAATATACCTTGCTGCTATTAAACAATAGTGCTGCAGCTTCTTGTGGCCTACAGTGTTATGTTTGCTGTACAAAAATATGTGAACTCCACAAAATATATCAATAAAATTACAGAATGGTTTTAGTTAATGAATAACTTATGCCTGGCATTTCAATAGATAATCTTGATCTGCATGTTTGGGATTGCAAGAAGCAACTACAGAGTACATCCAGTTCTGCTGGGTGTAGTTTGCAAAGGCATGACTGTCTTTATAATTTATGACTGGTAAAATGTCAGTTTTTCAGAAAATCTTAAAGCATTAGTATCAGCATTTCATGATTTCACCAAGGAACAAATGGGATGATACTACTGTGTCTGTGACAAGACAGATCTGAACTGAAGGAAGCAATTGAGTTTGCCATCAAATTGCACTTTGAAACACAGAGACGCTGGAAGGTAAGTATGGGGTATCCATAGTGGGACCATTCCTTTGGGACACATAGGTGAGTGATTCCCTATCATTTCAGATTAATGCAAGTCTCATACATCGTTTGTTGTAGTTTGCAGGACAAACTTTAAAGGCATGCCACGTGCTTGACACAGTATGTGGGATGTCTCTCTGTAGTATCTCCCAGAGAAACTCAGTTGCTTTGATCCCATAGATGTCTATCTGAAGAAGCCAGGTTAATACATGGGGAAGAGGTGCCTCACAGCCAGACAAGCAGCCTGCACACAACTGCAGAAAGTTACCTCTGCTTGTTCCACACAGGTGTTCCCTAGCATAGGCTGTTTGCCAGGAAAGTAAAAGACTAGCATTTCACATTTCATTGCTTTTCAGAACATGTTTTGTTAACATTTTTAGCACTGTCTGTGTTTGCTTGCTTTTGACTTCTTCTCTTTTCCAGATCTTGGCTTTTTTGGTTCCTTCCTTAGGTTCTCTTTAACAAATGATTGTTAGAGAGAGTTGTTGGCTTTTGCCTTCTCCACATGCAGACATCTTTCCTTTCTTGTGATCCCTACCCTATTCCTCTGAGCTGACTTTATCACTTCTGGTTTCTAACTTGGTTGAGAGTGTTGGCCTTGTTGAGAGTCAAAAGCTCAGCACATGCTCTGTGATATGAAATACTCTGCAAAACAATTCGTAACCACTGACAAACACATACCCCACACACACCCCCTTGAGAGAAAACCACCCCATTCATTGTGTTGCTGTCCTAGCTAGTCTCACCCACTGTTTCTGATTGAACATGTCCTCCTTCCAAGCAGATAGCCTCTAGAAATTCCATTGGCCTGTGCAATAATTGGAGTGGGATTGCATAGATGACATCTGTGTGTTATACAGAGATCTGTTGATGCAGTCCCTCCAGAATTTCCGTGTTAAATTCAGAGCCACAGACGTCTTCCCTTCTCTCTCTCCTGTAACCACCTCTTTCCAAAAGTTGCATAAGAAAGTTCAGCAAAATGGTTCTGTTGTATCATCTATACCTGGTCTTGCTGTCCTCCAGGGGTGGAAGAGGAAGGCTATTCTGGTATTTCCCTTCACTTTCCCTTGTTCTTCACACCTTTTTTTTTTTTCCTTTCCACATACAAACATGCCCTAGGATGAAAAATGTTTTTTGACAGAGAAAGCCAGAACTGATGCAGAGCTACTGTGGATGAGCAAGAACTGAGTAGCTAAATGCTGTTGGTTTCCCTGCTTTTCAAATCAAAACATTCCATAAAATTGGATAGAAATTAAGTTTTCCAAAGCGGCAGCTGCTGTAGTTCACACAGCAAGGATTGGTGATCACAAACAGGCAGCAAGTGGGACAGCAAGATAAACTCTGCTACAAAATTTAGTCTTTACTTAATAGATTGAGAAGTATATTGGAAGATTAACTGGTGCTTATCAGTGTGAGCTGGCACCTTTAGCAAATAAACAGCAACACTGTATTTCTGTTTTGAACAACACTGGAGATAATGGCATTGAAAATGAGACCCCAGCAGCAGTGTGAAGGTTTAAGTTCCTGCTCATGTGCTATATCCCAAGTAATTCAGTATGAACTTTCTCTGCTCCTAATAAAGGTGTAACAGCTTGCCTGGTATTTTTGGTTTTCTGTAATTTAATTTATTTATTATAATGGTCTGCATGTCCTCAAGTAATGAACATTTTCAGAGAAATAAGTATTTGTAAAAAATATAATGAACAATTCTGTTCTTCATTGTTATCACAACCATGTCTCATTTGGGGATATTTGTATCACCAGTCACCAGCTACAAAGCTAGTTTGCCTCAGAGGGGACTGAAGAGACATCAGCTGTCAGCTGAGCACTCTGAAAACAGGCCCATGGTACTGCCTGCTGTGGCTGAGCTGGAAATCATTTGAATTGATCCCTTCATAGTTTGCCCTGTTTAGTGGGGCTGATTCTCACTGTTGAACTCAACTGCCACATACAAACAAGAATGGTTTAGTGTCACTTTCATGTGTCAGATCTCTGCTTGATGTGTGTTAAGTAGTGTGGAAAACCTGAAGAGTCACAGCTTCTAAAAATCAGTACATTGCTTAAACTCTGGTGAATGTTTGTGAGCACATGTATGTTTGCATGCATGTATGCATGGGAAAGTAATCCAAGCTGCAATAGTTGATAGATTAGTTTTGGTTTTTTCTTTTCATTTTGGTTTCTTCCAAAATGTTTAAGTCTAAAGTGTTTGGGTTTTACAAGTCCAAAGTGACTCATACCGTTTTTTAAGGTATCCCCAAGTTAATACAGTGCATGGTTTCCCAGGCAAGCTGGAAGGGCTTCTTCCAATTACTTGATTAATCTATGAGAGACAGCAGTTTATCTAAAGGGTGCACAGACTCCAGTGAGGAAGGTGTTTGTCAGCTGTCCTTGTGTAGTCCTAGATACAATTTCAGCAGAAAGGTTCTATAGACTGTGCCTCTGAAATAAGGCTCAACTCTGGCTTACTGGCTTTTGTGTTAAATTGTTACACACATGGTTGTGGGTAAATCCTTAAAATTCCTTCACAAGTACTTATATTGAAAATAGAAATAAAATACAGGTTTTGTATGGTTTAGGGGCATGCCATAAGTGAATAACATCTGAGCTGTAACATAAGACTATCAAATATCAAACATTAATGGCAAATAAACACAGACTTAAGTCCCAAACTTTGTGAAGTCTCACCTGAAAATTGTCTCCTTTTATTTTGTCTAGTATTTGACTCCTTACACCAATGGAGTATTACAGGGTTGCCCCATAGTTTATATGCTCTGTTCAGCTTGGGCTGAATTCAGCAGTATTTTTACAAGAAGCTTCTGCTAACTCACTGAAAGCCCTGCAGTAATTTACTTGAATTGTGTGGCCCATTTCAATGTTGGGCTTAAAACTCTTCAACTTAAGGCAGCCTCTGAGAATTTGCTGTGCCCCACCAGAGTACCCAGGCCATGACTTCAGAGCCAGCAAATTTAGCTTATTCTCTTGCCTCTTCCCCTCTGCAGCTCTCCGGAGAGGTGGTGTTTGCAGGAAGCCACCACATTTGCTGTGGCAGTGTGTTTAATATACATCAGAGCGCTGGGTGTGATCTGTGTTAATAGGATTAAGCTGCTGGGAGAGACTCTCCCCTTTATGCATCAGTCGAGGCATCAGCATCAAATCCGTGTATCTGGCAAAGCAGCAGCCTCCCAGCACTAGACTTAGCACTAACATAACCCCCCTGAGTCCTTTGCTGTAGGTGATTAATTTTTCTCGTTAAGCATTGAAGCTCTTAAGCTACAAGTCTTAAATTCCACCACTATATTTGGCATCTCCCTGTGACCCAGCAAAGTCAGCTTTGCTCCAGGGACGAGACTGCAAAACCAGTCTTTGCAAAAATTTGGCTGAAAATACTGCATAAGGTGCCTGCCATGTGACAGCAGTCAACCTGCCAGGATAGGTATCCATCTTTGCATGGCCAGAAAACGCTGCTGTGGGTAAGAACATTAGTTTATTAGCTGCTGTAGTTTACATTTCATTGTCTTTATCACTGAGTTTGGATTCTTGTAGCTTGTCACAAGGTGCTCTTTTGAAATTGTGGTATAAATCTACACCAGCAGGTCTCAGATTATTTTCCCTGGTCCACCTTGGTCACTGAGACCCCTGTAAATTAGCTATGAAACCTCACCTGCCTTTCCAGTGCCTCCAGTTAAAACCTCAGTGTGTTCAGGTAAGGAGAGCCTATGCTTCATGCTCTTGAACACATGTAGTAACCTTAGTGTGAAGGAGAAAAAAAGCATCAAACAGCTGTTTGGCAATGTGTGTTTGAAACTTGATCTTATTATTTATAAACTAGGATTTAACCTTTTAAAATGTTTATTATTATTATGTCTCAGCAGTAAAACAGCATCACAGTTCTTGCAGATATATTTTTTCCTTGGATTCAGGCTTACCTTTCCCTGCTTTAATGAAAACTTGCTTGTATCTGCGGTTCCAAGGTGTCATTTGTCTCACCAAAACAGCCAAACTCTGAAACGTGAACTGAATTCTTTTCTTGCTTGCTCTTGTAGGGGAAAAAAAAAAAAAACAAAAAACAACAAAACAAAGTATAAAAGGTGGTTAATCAGTGGCCTATCTTCAGAGCAAGCTCTGTAGGGACTGGCTCCAGACAATGCTATCACTTACACCTCATATCAGAATTCCTTTGAGGCAACTCTGAATATCATTTGAGGTCTGTGAGGTGTGGCCGGAAGCAATACCTGGACTATGAAACTGTGTATGAGGAGAATGTAGGTTCATCATCAAATTCTAAAGTGAGATCAGAGGGACTAACAGTAAAAGGAGAAAAAAGAAAACTCTTGGTTTCAAACAGAGAAGAAAACCTCTCAGAAGTCACTAAGCCGCAGGCTATGGAACTGTCTTGCTTTGAGTAAGACTGTAATTTAAGTACTGAAGAGCTACATTTGGCTCCTTTAGCAAGGTTACAAAGTAACCTAGTAGAAACACAATGCTACCTCTGTATTGTAAGGCAGTTCTTAGAAGCCTCTGGATAGCCAAGCCTTCAAGGGATTGTTACATGGTACAGCCACCAAATGTACAAAGAAATAAAGTAATCATTGAGGAAATGTATGTAACTATACACTCCTGAACTCTCCAAAGTCAGTTCCAATCCCAAGCCCTGTCCTCCCGTTTTAGACAAAACTGGCTATTAATCACAGGAGTGATGTACCTTGATGAAAACAAAACTGGTATTTGGTACGTGTCTTGTGTTGTGCTGGGTTATATCCATGCCAGCACTTTAAGGCCCTTGGTATAGAGGCTGACTTCTGTCCACTGACCAAACAAACAGCAGTGGTAACTAAGAACAATTGCAAACAAAGAGTTTCTATATTCCTGATATGCAAGTGAAATATGAATGGGGGAAGCGAGCGAGATTCTGTATTCCTTCTCATCCAGAAGCACAGACCACATTGGGCAGCTGGTGCAGCACTGGATGCACAGGTATGTTTTACTTGCAGAAATGCAGCACACAAGCTTGGAACAAACCCATTGCTGCTACAGTTTATTGTAACTGTGACATCTGTGACATATTGCAGCTCACGGGACACAGACTGTGGGCTTCCCTCCTGTCACTTGTAAAAGTTCCTCTTGCATTTCTGTACTGATAACTTCTGGCTCCTACAGCTTCCTTGTCCCTCATGGAAAAGGAAGTGCAATGGGAACAGTGTGGTTGGAGGCTGCTGAGGGTTGCCCTGGGGAAGGGTGGCCGGGAGGAAAGGGGCCTCATGTCCCCAGCAGCCCTGCTCCCCTCTGCAGGTGGCTCACTGGGGGCTTACCCCAGCCTACAGTAATGCCAGAGCTAAACAGGGCTGTGAAGCTTAGCACAGGTGTCCTACAGTGATTGTAGCTCCTGTGAAGTCACTGGGCCACATCACCAATGGATTACAGGAAAATAATGTTCATTAAGAATAAAAGCCTGCTTGCATTTAAATCAGATTTAATCGTGTTCACATTGAAAGACTCTGGATGTTCCCTTGCTTTGGTCCTCAGCCGTAAGAATTAGGCAGGACAGTAAGTTACATTGAGGCACTTTACATCCCAAAGAATGCCCCTCTTCCTGTTCAAAAATTCAGTGTATTCCACTAGAACAATACAACAATGCCTACCATGGCAGGGCAAAACACAAAGATTTCTGACAGAAAAGGGTAACAAGAAAATTAACTGAAACAGTAACAAAAGGACAACATGTCCAGATGTGGACATGGAGTTTGGAAATAATAATATGGAAGCTCTGATATATCCTTTTGAAAGCAATTTCAATCAAAGAAATTTGGAAACAGCCCTAATCCTGTCTATTTTATGAACATATAATTTTATTGTTGTTTTATAGCATTCCCAATCATCAGATAGGCTGCTATAGTTGTCAGCTTAACAGGTCTATGCTCAGTCTTTTCATCCAGACATCCTTCTACCTGTGCCTCTCCACACCCAACTTTCCCTTTAAACACACTGCCACCATAATCTGGTGAAAACAGGCTTGGAGAATTCAGAGCAGAAATGTCTTTCTGATGCTTTTATATGCTACGTGACACAGAAGCCCACTGAAGAATTGGAGCCCTACTAGCATGCAGAAAACAGGAATAAAATTTTTTTATCTCTCTTATGTAGCTTCATCCAGGTTTTGCAGCTTTTCGTTTCCATCACAACTCAGCTGCCTAGAAGACATTTTCTGCAAAGACTGGAAGACTTCTACACACAAGCTTGATTGTAGTGCTGCTCAAGAAAGGAAAGTTAATACCTGTTGTCTTCATGGCTTATTTCACTGCGTATTTAAAACTACACTAAAGATCCTCTGGTCCTTCCCCCACCCCCAAAAGATCCCTGTATAACTGATGATGACCCAGAGAAATGCCCCCAAAGCAACAGGGTATTACTTTGCTGGCTCGTGCTGCACAGCGGAAAGCTCACAGGGCGTGGCAGCACCTGACGGGTCCAGGGACCTCTTGCACTTCCAGAGTCCCTTCTGGGAAGGGCCAGGAAAGAGGAGCCTTGTGTTGTCAGGCAGTCCCATCTGCAGGAACTGTCCCACCCACGGCCCTTGCGAGGTGTCTTGGCATCTCTTAGTCTTTGCATTCTCACTTGCTAACAAGTCCTGTTAGTACCTATTTAGCTAGATCTTCCCCAGCCTGTCTGTTTCACAGTGCCAGATGATAACCCAAATTCTCCATTCCCATTCATCTGTGGTCCAGGTTGGCTTCCCTGTGAACTGCTGCGGCAAATTTCTCCTATTTGTCCTAAATCTCAGTACTGGCGAAGATCTCCATCACTGATTCATTGAGAAGTGATGTCTTTGAGACCCTCTGGTCGAGCTGATCTAGAGTTCAGGGAGGGTCAGAAAACGACTTTGAGATATGAGGTTTGTGTGTTAAGGTGAACAACTGAACCCATCCCAAGGCGGAGAGCACTCCAGTTCTGCTTGCACATGGGTACCCTTGAACCCCCCTCAGCGACCTGTGCTGCATTTTACTCATCCAGAGGAAAAAAAAACAAAACCAAAACAAAACCAAAACAAAAACAAACAAAAAATCACCAAAAACAAACAAAACTCCCCACAAACAAACAAAAAAGAAAACACCAGGAAACCCCTGCAGGAACTGCCTGCAGAGTTGGTGCTGCCCAGAGATAAACCCTGGAGAAAGAGGCACTGTTAGTCTGAAGTCTCATGGCAGAAGCTGTACTGAAAAATCTGACATCCAGAAGAAGGTTCAGAAGAGTGAGGAGGTAAGAAACAGCTTCCATGTTTTCCAAGATGTTTATCAACATGTACAGAAAGATACTAGAATATTCAAAAATCCTTAACTGTGTAGGTCCCAGAAGGTTGTTTTGGGCAGTACAGCAGGTACCAAATACTATGGCAGTTAGCATGAGCACTGCAAATATGTGAGAGAGTCAAAATTCAAAAAAGCCCTTTAAAAACCACATGGACCACTAACACATAATTATGTTTCTTTGATTTCTGCCAGAACAGCTCTGTAAATTCCGCTATTTTTTCTAAGAAGGATCCAGAAATAAAATACACACCTGTGTAGTACTGCATGGGGTGTGATAGGAAGATGACCAAATACTTATATGTAATTCTAGTTACTGTGTCCAAAGGATTTTTACAGAACAATAATTTGTTTTTATGCTGCTATTAAGGTTGCGGTCTTGCATGGGCAAAGCTGAGTACCCAAACCAGTCCCCTTGTCCCAGTCCCAGTTTAAGTGGTAGGTTCCTACAAACACACTTTTATATTTATGCCTGCCATAGCGTCATCAAACGTTAGCACTCACCACTTCAGCTGCTTCCACTGACAAAGACTTTGAGCTGCTTAATGCACCTGATGCTGATTGTTCTTGCCTGGAGCCATGGTGAAATGCATACACCAATCACTGCTTTATTTACTCCTGGGGCATTTTGCTAGAGGCATTCAATGGGCAGAACTTTTTTTTTTTCTTTCGAGATTAGAAATGATGTGGAATACTTATGAGTTAATAATCTTTTAGCTTAAAATCCGTTTGCCTTGACTTTCTAGAGATTTGCTTCAGGGCTGAAGAAGAATGTTTTCAGGTGAACCTGATTTGGTTCTAATAGTTGTGACAGATGCAGTTCATTTGGGGGAGGGAGGGAAAATGGTGAAGGGAGGATAAAAGGCTTTGGAAGTGTATTTAGAGTCCTTTCTGTCAGGGAAACTTTTTAGTTTTCTGTCTTAGTAGCTGCCTATTGTTTTCTCCTTCATATTATGCCATCACCTATTCCTCTTAATTGTTTTCTTTCTTTTGAGTATTCCCCCTCTGCGAATTTGCGCCCCTGCAGCAGCCCTTTAGTTATCCCTGGCAAAGACAGCAAAAGCTTTTTGGGGGGAGCTTCTTCAGCCAGGACTCGTCGCTTGCCTCCACGCCTGTCCTGGTACTCCATTGACTGGGAGCAGCTCTGCCTCCTGCAGCCCTTGGGATCTGGGGGCTTTGGCTCTGTCTACAAAGCCACCTACCATGGTGCAACAGTGGCTGTGAAGCAGGTGAAGAAGACCAGCAAAAACCGGTTGGCATCACGGCAGAGCTTCTGGGCTGAGCTGAACGTGGCCCAGCTCCAGCACGATAATGTGGTACGTGTGGTGGCTGCCAGCACGTGTGCCCCGGCCAGCGAGAACAGCCTGGGCACCATCATCATGGAGTATGTGGGTAACATCACTCTGCACCATGTAATTTATGGCACTGGGGGTGCATGGAGACAGGGGGAGGATGATGAAGGAGGATATGGAAGGAAGGCCCTGAGCATGGAAGAGACTGTGTGCTATTCTTGTGACATCATGACAGGCTTAGCCTTTCTGCACTCACAGGACATTGTGCACTTGGACCTGAAGCCTGCAAATGTTTTCATCACTGAGCAGGGAGTGTGCAAGATTGGAGACTTTGGGTGCTCCCAGAAACTGGAGAAGGGCTTGTCCCATAGCGCCCGTGTTTGCCAGCAAGGGGGCACGTACACACACCGTGCCCCTGAGCTCCTCAAGGGGGAGAGGGTCACTGCCAAAGCGGACATCTACTCGTTTGCCATCACCCTCTGGCAGATGGTCGTGCAGGAGCAGCCGTACCTGGGTGAGCGGCAGTACGTGCTCTACGCCGTGGTCGCCTACAACTTGCGCCCCTCGCTGGCTGCCGAGGTGTTCCACGCGTCCCCGGCGGGGCAGGCGCTGCACAGCATCATTAGCTGCTGCTGGAAGGCCAATGTCGAGGAGCGTCTGAGTGCAGACCAGCTGCTTTCCAGCCTCAGGGCCCTCTAGGAAAACTCGAGACTCTTTGAATCCCTTTTGTCACCTTTTCTTTTCCTCCACCCTTCCTCTGAACATAATTAATTTAACCCCTGTGTGATATAAAGGCTTTGTTGCTGGTTTTTTTTATACTTGAAAAAAAGAAAAGGACCCAAACTGTTTTGCTATAGGAAAATTAAAAATAAAGAGATTTAATGATACTGTGAGGTTTTGTCTCCTGGCAGGGGACAGAGGCAAAGATGAAGATGTTGGCATACATGACTTTTTCTGGTTGATGTGTTGTGTGCTGCCTTGCTCACTGGGAAATGTGATGTGCAGAAAAATTGTTGGTTGTAAGTAAGTAAAGTACAAGTAAGGGTCTGCTTTTGGAAGGTTCTTTATACATAATACCTTTCGGTATTTTTAAAATGTCAAATATGAATAGTTCTTCACATCAGCTAGGGTGCATTTGAGCTTTTCCTCTTCATTTACCAAGGAATGAGTATGTATCACAAATCAATGAATGCAGAAAAATAAATAAAGAGAGTCAGTGGTCTATTTAGCTTGTTCTTAGGTGTACTTAATTTCAGTAAGTATGCTGCTTCTGATATGGAAAATGTGAATTACTCACACAGTCCTTGAAATAACCTTTTTGTCAGTCTAAGGCTACTAAGAGTAAGAAAATGCATTAACAACCTGTCCTTTTTACAAGACTTCCCTGCTATCAGGTGTACTAGGAGCTACTTGCTAGTTGGAACATGGTAGATTTTGAAATATTATAAGAACATTTTGTGGAGAATAGAGTTTTTAAAAAAGGGGGGGAAAGAATGGTAAAGAGAGGATTATTTGTGCTTCATAATGCATGGCTTAGTACTGGACAAGATACTGGAGGTACTGAAAAGGAAGTTTGCTTACAGCAGTAATAATGTTCCTCTGCTGGTGCTCAGAGCATATACTGTTGAACTATCCTCTGCACTGCTTATGTCTTATCTGCTATCTTTCCTAATCTGGTTGTAGTGTGTCTGGGAAAGGAAGTGCTGTAAGCAATGCTGAAGACAAAAAGCTCTGATCCCTGACTTATCAGAACTGATAATTGTACATCTGAACCCTTATCTGGAGCTGCCTGCTGTAGCTGATATTCCCATTCTACTCAAAGCCTCGCTTCTTTTTAAGACAAGAGAAAGAGTGATGTTTCAGTCAAATTGTTTTTCTTCTTTACCCTTCCTCCCCCTTGCTTCCATTCTGGAAAAAAAAAATCCCGGAGGAATTGAGCCAGTTTCCTGATTTCTGACACACATCTGTTCTTAGCTCCGTGAAATCCTGGAAATGAGCAACTATGTGAATTTGAGATGATTCTGTAGGTCTTTATGGTATTTGAGTTGGTAATTGAAATTAATGGTTTATAAAGCATATCTAAGCTTAACTATTTCTTGGTCTTCTGTCCCTCTTAAGTGGAACTAGAAAATGCTGGCTGGAATAAAAAACCTTGAAGTAAATTCTGGAAAAAATTTCCTGTGATTCTCTGTCAAAATAATTATGCCATAGAACCAGAATTTTTTTTTGTGTGAGTGTTGTATAACTTATTTAATAAAGAAGTTGTTTTATAGACATTATCATAATAAGTCAGTTGTCTTTTGAAATGATTAGCTGAGGGCATGCAAGATAAAATTTTAGATAAAGCCATTGATGTGCCTCACCTTAACATCAAGCCTTAAATAAAAATGTTTCTGCAGCTTTCAAAAGAATAAAAAATTGAATTAATTTTTTTCCTAGTAGTTCTTAAATGCTTGTATTGTATTTATTTTGCCAGTCTAGGAAGCTTGCTGCTTATACTGCTAGAAACCTGTGATTTTTTGCTTAATGATACTTTAGCATCAACAAGTGCTACTTGAGCCTCTGTGAAAAATCAAGCACCCTTCAAATTCTCTGTTGTACTTGACAGAAGGATACTGAATGGCCAAGATCTACTCTTGAAGTATAATCAGCTCTGCAGATGTTTCTGTCAATTTTATGGAGTTCTCTTTTGATAGTGTGAGAGAGAACTCTGCACAGTATTCGAGATGTAGGCACACCATACTCTGCTGTCATAATGATGTTCTCTTTTTTATTAACTCAAGGGTTTGTTTTGTTTTTTGATTGCTAATGAGCTCTGAGTTAATACTAATCAAGAAATATCTCAAGCCTAAGAGCTCAGAATCCTTGGTTCTGTGTGATGATAATTTTGCCTGTTTGCCTCAGTTTACACCAATATACCTTGAATTTCTTTCTGCTGGTTTGTAGTTGGCCCTTGCAATTAAGTAACTCCACCATCAGTAAATTTGTTTATATTCTGGCTCCCCTCTTGCAGTTCATTGTGGATGTGCTGGGCAGCAGAGGATCCCCTGAAACACTAGTGGGCGCTTTCTCCTGCTGAGAGAACTGACAGTTTTACCCCTGTGCCTATCTTTTGACTTATCCAGCCCCGGATTCTCTCCTAAATGTGGCTGCTTAATAACTTTCAAAAGTTTGCAGTGAAGATTTTTCAAATACCTTTGGAAACCCTAAGGGAACATATCAATCAGTGCCTTATCTATATGCTGTTAGTGCTCCTAAAGAATTCCAATACAATCCAACAGAACTATGAAGTACAATTCTTCCAATGAAAGCAATATTGGCTCCTTCTAAACAAATCATGTCTATGTATCTGTTATTTCCTTTAATATAGCATCTGCTAATGTATCTTATACAGATGTCACTCATGGATTTAGGAAATACATTTGTAGGAAATACATTTTTAAAGACTTCCCTGGGATACGATCCTGGACAGAAGAAGAGTCAACAACATCTGGTTGATTTTCAAGGATTGCCTTCTCCAAGCTCAAGATTGGTCCATCCCCATGAGCAGGAACTCAGGTTAAGGTGACAGGATGCCTCCAAGAATAAACAAGGAGCTCCTGATTAAACTCAAACGTAAATTATAAATATGTAAGAGTTGAGGGACCAGTGTGGTGTCTGAAGCAAGGAAGATTTACTATTGGTAAAGAAGGATCGGGTTAGGGAACACTGAAACAAACAAGATGTACAGAAGTTCATAGGCCCTGATGGCATCCATTCACAAATGCTGAGGGAGCTTGCCAATGTAATTGCTAGGTAACTCTTGCCTATCTTTGGAAGGTCATGGTGCTCAGGAGAGAATTCAGAGGTCTGAAAGAAAACATAAGTTCTTTCTGCAAGACGGCCAAGAAGGAGGATCTGGAAAATTTAAAGCCAGTCAACCTCATCTAAATCCCTGGAAAATTGGTGGAACAAATAACTCTGGAAATCACTGGTAAATATATGAAGGATGAAAAGATGATTGGGAGTAATCATCAGGGATTTATGAAGAGGAAATCATGTTTGACCAACTTAGTAGCCTTCTGCTATGAGATTACTGGCTGCTGGAGGGCAGTGGTGGTTGCTCCTCTTGACCTTAGGGAGGTTTTTAGCACTGTTTGTCATTACATCCTCATAGAGAAACTGATAAAGTTCTGACTAAATGGTGAAAACTGAAAATTAGCTGAGCTACTGGGCTCAAAGGATTGTGATCAGAGACATGATGTCCAGTAGGAGACCAGTCATTTGTGGTCTATCCCAGAGATCGGCACTGGGGCTGGCACAGGCTAACATTTCCATTAGTCTCGGATGATGGGATGGAGCACCCTCTGCAAGTTTGCAGGTGATACAGAATTGGATGGAGCAGCAGATATCTTGGATTTTGGTGCTGGTGTTCAGAGAGACATTACTAAGCTGGAGAAATCTACTGATGGCAACCAGTGCAGGGAACTGCAGTGTCTGGCACGTGGTGCTGGATAAGCCCGTGCACCACCAGGACGCACCCGGAGCCAACCGGTTGGAAAGGAGTTCTGCAGGAAGGACCTGGAGCTGCTGGCAGACGCACCAAGTTGAACATGAGCAAGCAATGCACCCTTGCGGCAAAGGTGGCCAACAGCATCTGGGGTGCGCTCCGAAGACTGCTGCCAGCTCTTCCAGAGCACTCCCGGAGGAGATTATTCCCTGGTGTTCACTCAGCCCTGGTGAGACACACCTGGGGCAGTGTGGTCACCTCAGGACTCTGCCGAAACAAGAAAGTCACGGATGTACTGGACCAGGAGTGCAGCAAAGGGCCATTAAGTTGATCACAGGATTGGAACCTCTGCACGTGAAGAGAAACTGAAAGATAGGACCGTTCAGTCTGGAAAAAGAAAGCTCAGGAGGATCTTACCAGTTTGTAGAAATACTGATGAGAGGCAGTAAAGATTGGGCCAGTCTCTTCTCGGTGCTGCTTAGTGACAGGACTAGATGTAATGGACACAAATAGAAGGACAGGAAACCCCATTTAAATACAAGAGAAGGTATTTTTACTGTGAAGATGGTCAAACACTGGAGCAGGTTGTTCAGAAGGATAAAGGAGTCTTCATCCTTGGAGATACTCAGAACCCAACTTGACGTGGTACTGAACAAGCTGCTCTAGCTGACCCTGTTCTGGAGGGGGTTGGACTAGAGTCTCCAGAGGTCACTTCTAACCACAGTAGTTCTGCAATTATAATAACATTTATAGATGTTTGAATTTCAGACATCTCCTGAGTTCTCCTACAAAAATCCTTCTAATCTAAGCTTATTTTGTGTTTCCTTCAGGGACAACGTACACACAAGGATCACTCTGCTTCTTTTCAATGGCTTTGTTGTCTTGGGGGGAAACAGGTTAAAATGTTTAGATGGGGGTAGTCTTGATCATTTTTGCGGGGGGGGGGAGGGGAGGTGGTTTGTTTTTGTTTCGTTTTTCTTTTAAAAACCTGACATCAATAGATCTGCCAGAGAATCTTGGCACATTTCTTCTTCTTGATATTCTGAAAATAAAAAAAATATGATGTTTATTTTAGTTCCTTGAAGGATTTTTTCCCCTCTATTTTTATATGTAATCCACCAGACTTTTATCTTTTTTGTTTTCTTCATCTGGACCCAGCTTCGGGTTTTTAAAAGATTCTTTCCTGCTTCTAAAGCTGGAATGAGCTAATGAGTGTAGCTGCACTTTGCTCTTAACTTTGTCACACTTGCATACCTCCAAATAAAGTGTTAGTAGAAGGCATATGATGCTAGCAGAGCAGTTGCTGACAACAGTGTCACACCTCTAAGGGGATTCTGTTCATTCAGATTTTTCTCTTTCTAGAAACTGGTTTTGTCCTTTATCTCTCCTTCCCCATATATATGTATGCAACACAGTTCCAACTGGTTAGGAAGACACGGTTATAAGTTATAAACCTTAAGGGCTACTGTTACCTACTTTATTTATTCTCTTTGTTTCTGGAACTTATTTCCAGTAGCTTGATCAGCCTAAACAAAAAATTTTTTAAAGTATTGCCCAGATTGAGATGATGCAGCATCAATATAAGTTTGGGAATGGTGGCATTGGAATATCTTTGACAGACAGGTATACTCTATTCGAGGCATGGGTTATCTGATGCTAACATCAAATAACAGTGTACCTCCTCAAATAAGAATCACCACACATCTTGACTGTGTTCTGGGGAAGGAACAAAGCCTCATTTCTCCCAGCTGGTAAATGTAAAGGTCAGATCTCTAGTGTCTTACTATTAACGGAGTTTCACAGCTTGATATAATTATTTTCTTTAGAAACTCCACTATTCTAGTGTTTAGTTTTGGGTTTTTATTTGTTTGTTTTGGGGTTTGTTTTTAATAGCAGCAATCTAAGTGCTGTTTCTGGGACTCTGGGATGCCATGTCACAGCAGCCAGCTTCTCAAGGTGAGCTGCTTTTTCTTTTATGTTCTCTGTCCCTGAGCAGCACAAGCTGCCTTTCAAAATTCCAGCTCTGCAGCACTGAGAGCTAACTATTCAAAACTGGGTGGGTAGGCTCCTGTCTCATAGCAGTCTGGGGTAACCACAGCCTGTATGGAAACTTCAGCTCTTTCTCATTAATCTCCCAGTACCTAACTACCAAACCTGGTTGCATTTACTAATTTTGGGAAGTACATATAAAGAAGATACTGTAAAGTGCTTGCATTCTCATGGGTAGTAACCAACAGCAGTAGCCCTAGACATATTATCCATATTATTAGAGTGTTGTTATTTTGTGCTTTCTTGGTTATACAGAGAGTATTGTCCACTAAGGGAAAGCATGAGTTAAAAGTTCTAATTCTGGCCTTTTTTTCTTTTATTTTATACCAAATGGCATTCACCATCCCAATCTCCCCTGACACGTCTCCTCTTCTTCCTCAAATGGGCACATGTGTAAAGCTTAATAGAATGCACTTAAGAGATTTTATGTAATTTTACCTAATTAAAACTGAATCCCCAGATAAGAGCCAATACTAATTAGTGCTGGAATGGTTTTAGGTGAAAAATTTTTTTTCATATCTTACAATGAAAAACAACTTCCTCATGCTATCCTGAGTTCTGCGAAGTGCAACAATTATTTTAGCAGTCAAGTGATTACAAGAAAGACAAGAAAAGATGGCTAGAAGCATGGGAACAATGCAATTGTAATAAACAGTTTCTAGGAAAAATGAGAAATAAGGAAAAGAAAAAGCATAGAAGCTTATAATTCCATATTAATCTTCAATTACTATAGCTATTACTGAAGGTTTAGTGTCTTTGGATCCCAGGTAGATCAAGTAGATCAAGATCAAGTAGATCCCAATGTCAAAAGACATTTCGTAACAGGTTTTAAAAGAAGTTAGCATAAGATACAATGCTTGATGCTATGCTCTTTATTTGGCTTGTTCTGTTGTTTGCTCCTCTTTCTACTGGTTTTTGTTGTTGTTGTTGTTTTGTGTTATGCTTTATCTCAACCCACAAAGAAAGTGGTAACATCACTATTTTCAAACAATGAAAATACTACATAACTTGGAAGGGGGCACATCTTCAATTCAGAAGATAGGATGGGAAGCATAAGTCCAAAGAAGTATGGGCTGCTTCCATACTCTCGGTTAAGATATACCACAGCAAAGGAAACAAACAAACACTGTTTTACACAATATACCACAAATATTTGTAAATTCAATGGGACTTTAAGTGGATGCTTACCATTTCACTCGTGTATCAATTTTTGCAGTGTTAGCATATGTGTACATAATTTCATCTGCTACCACAAAAATGAAAATAGGGATAGAAAATGAATGGTTATGTAATAAGTAAAATAAATAAATTCGTGTGGGATTAAGCTATTAATAAAAAGATACCCGAGAATGCCTCCAGGATTCCGAAGTTCCCAAACACACCTACTACTGTAACAACAAGACAAAGCCAGAAGATGGCCCGGCCATTAAGGGTGGACCCTCGCTTCACAGCTCCTCAAACACTAGATACCAATCTTGGTGGAGATCCTGGACAATCAAGATCACCCCTCCCAAGATGAATTCCGGAAAAATTATCAAGCAACCTTTTTCATGCAGACAGGACTCTTTTGGAAACACAGCATACCTGGACTTTCAATAAACTTAGCCTTAGGGTAAAAAAACTGTATAAAACCCACGGGCTGAAACATAGCAGTGTGGCAGAGTTCGGAGGGTACTTTTGTACCGCCTCTCTGTCCACCCGGCATTCGATCGATGTTGTTTCTTTTTATTGTGGCTTTATTTCGGTGTTGAAATTGTGTAGAATAAATTTTGTTGTTTTATTTGGAATTGGCCTCTGATCATTTATAACAGATTTGGTGCCGTGACTCGGATACAATTTGGCTGCGGAGGAAATCCCTTTGCACGGGAGGCGCCCTGCCGGATTTTCGGCAGCCCGGCAACGCAGGAAACCCCTTCGCACCTATTGTATTACGAACCAAAAAAAATTAGATAAAAGCGCCACAATAAAAAGGGAGAAGGCCTGGATCCAGCAGAGAACCCGGGAAAAGACAGGGAAAGGTCTTTTCGGAGCCGCGGCAACAATTTTTTCACTCATAAAATATTCTCCGTGCACGAAGATCTCCAAGCAGGAAAATTGCTGTAAGTACTGCCTGGCTGAGTGGGTGTGATTGAGTGAGTGAATGAGACGTGGCCTGGCCACGACACGAGAGTGGACCTGAAAGCCGCAGTTCCAAATTTTCCCGCGAGGGGTTTGGTCGGCTGACGGGGAAGCGAATCGGGAAACCTCGTTCACTCATCAAAGCCCAGATTCAGGGGAGTCTGGGGGAATCGATCACAGGAAGCAAAAAGAGGAAGGATACGTTCCTTTTGGGTTCAGGAAATTGGTAAACTCTTTTTGCTACGGGCTGATACGCCCAGGACGCAAACCGAAGATTCTTTCCTCGGACGAACAGACCCCCGGTTCAGCTCGCCGGACAAGGGTAAGTAAGCCGAACGATTCGGGACCCGGTTTGCAAACTGTAACAGTCAGGGAGGAGACCCCTGCTCTTAGCCAGAGCTAAGGCTAAGAAAGGAATTTAGTGTTGCGATCCATTATCAAAAGGTAAAGTTTTTTTTTGGTTTTTTTCTTTAAAAAAAAAAAAAAAAAAAAAAAAAAAAAAAAAAAAAAAAATGGGGCAAGGAAAGAGTAAACATCAGAAAGAATCAGAGAAAAGGCATGCTCCCAGAAAAGGAAAAGGTACTTTCGAAATCCCACCAGAAAGCCCACTGGGATGGATCTTAGAGCATTGGGAGAAATGCCCCTCTTTGAAAGGTAAGTCAAAGGAAAAAATGACTTATTACTGTATCAAAGTTTGGGGGGGTAAGGAAATACAAAAACATGTGATCTGGCCGATATTCGGCACATTTGAAAAGTGGATATGTAGGATTCTTTGCAGCTATGTAGAAAGAAAAAAATCAGTAACCTGCGAGGAAAGAGAGTATGCTCAGGTATGGTTAGAAGCCAGAGCAGGACTGTTTGCACTAAGAACTCAGAGGGAAACTTCAGAAAAAAAGGATGAATGGGATCCACTAGAATTTCTCCCTCCCTTTGTATCAGCAACCCCCTTTGTCCCTCCGGGACCTGTTAACCAGCCTGTGCCTGCCTCGGGTCCTTTGCAGGGGGCTCAGTTCATGGGACCAGGTCAAGCCACATCCCTCCCTCCCTTTAATCTCTGGGGAACGTCCCAACTGCCTGCCCCGCTCCTATCCCTGCCTCCAGAAAGAACCCCAGATCAAGAACCCCTTCCCATACCTTTAGACGCACCATCAAAATGGGTAGCGCCGTCTCCACAAATTCCAGGGGCGCCGTACCTGCAAGCGGCAGGACTACAAGTCCCGAAAGCCTCCACGCAGACTCCGCCTTTCCCACAGCCACAAGAAGCAGTTTTCCCCTGGGAAAAAGCCCCGATTTCTCAGCCACTTGTTCCCCCGCAGCCCATGGGAGCCGGAAAAACAGCTCCAGCGGGCTCTCCTCCAGCTAGCAGGACTCGGAGAAGGGCCAAGCTCATGAGTGAAGGGGGGAGTGAAAATGAAGAGGACAAACATAACCTCTTCCCTTTACGGGAAATCCCTACCGCACCCGGAGTTATCGGATTCGTAAATGTTCCACTTAACACAGGAGATGTGAGAGCTTTTAAGAAAGAAATGGGGCGATTATTAGATGACCCATTCGGAGTAGCAGAAAGGCTGGAGGACTTTCTGGGAAGTAGCATATACACCTTTGAGGACCTTATGTCCATCTTAAGAACACTATTTAACCCCGAAGAAAGAGATTTAATTCGACAGGCTGGGATCCGAGACTGGAATCGCCGTAACCCCCAAAGCACACCCGGAGACCTAAAATGGCCTAGCCAAAACCCGGGATGGAGTTCCCAGACTGAGGAAGGTAGACGGAACATGATAGACCTCAGGAATATAATTATCCAGGGAATACGGGAGGCGGTGCCGAGGGGACAAAATATTAGTCGGGTGTTTGGGGAATGTCAAAGAAAAGATGAATCTCCCTCAGATTAGCTGGACCGACTCCGGAAAAGCCTACAGGTATATTCTGGAACAGACCCTAATTCCCCTATTGGAGAAGTGTTGTTAAAAACCCAATTTGTTGCAAAGTCTTGGGAGGACATAAGAAAAAAATTAGAAAAAATAGAAAACTGGCAAGACAAGGACTTACAGGAATTATTAAGAGAAGCCCAGAAGGTATACATGCGACGAGATGAGGAAAATCAAAAAATACAGGCCAAAGTTCTTGTTGAAGCTGTGAGAGAAGTACAAAAGCAAGAGAAGAGCTGGGAACAGGTAGGAACAACGCAGAGAAAAATGGACCGGCCAAATAAGAACCCAGGGCCAAGGGGAGAACTCCCAGAGTGTTATTATTGCAAAAAGAAAGGTCACCTAAAAAGAGATTGTAGAAAAAGAATAAATGATGAGAAAATTTTTCAGGAAGATTAGGGGCGTCAAGGGCTTTTTATTTTGGGGACTAGAACATCAAATGAGCCCTTGGTAAAGCTAAAAATAGGTCCCCAAAAAGAAGTGGTAACATTTTTAGTAGATACAGGGGCAGAGAGAAGCACAGTACAGAGACTGCCCAAAGGCTGTTTAAAAAGTGAGGATAAAGTAACAATAGTTGGGGCAAAGGGAGATCCATTCAAGGTATCAATAATTAAAGATGTAGAGATTGAATCAGATATTAAATTTTGCATAGGGAATTTGCTTCTGGTAGAAGAAGCAGACTATAATTTGTTAGGTAGAGACATGATTATAACACTGGGGATAAATCTGATGGTAAAAGATTCACAATTAGTAGTAAGCCTATACAAACTGACTACTGAAGATGAAGACAAAATTAATCAAAAGGTTTGGTGCTCTCAAGGAGAGGTGGGGAGATTGGCAATAGAGCCAATTTCAATTGAAATAGAAAAGCCTGAGGAACCTATTAGAATTAAACAATACCCCATATCAGTGGAGGGGAGGAGGGGACTAAAACAAGTAATTGACAATCTAATTGAAAAAGGGACTTTGGAGCCTTGTATGTCAAGGCACAACACTCCCATCCTGGCAGTAAAAAAGGGTGATGGAAGCTACCGGTTAGTTCAAGATCTCCGAGCAGTGAATGAGAGAACAAAAACAAAGTTCCCTGTAGTAGCCAATCCTTATACCCTACTGAATAGGGTATCTCCAGAAGATGTTTATTACAGTGTAATTGATCTTAAAGATGCGTTTTATGCGTGCCCTCTGGCCGAAGGGAGCCGAGATTATTTTGCATTTCAATGGGAAGATCCTGAAACAAACAGAAAGCAGCAGCTTAGGTGGACATCTCTGCCTCAGGGATTTGTAGATTCTCCTAACCTTTTTGGTCAGGCTCTTGAACAATTACTAAGTCAATTCATACCGGTTGAAGGAGCCAAGTTATTGCAATATGTTGATGACCTACTGATAGCTGGCCAGAGGGAGGATCAAGTAAGAGAATGTACAATTTTGTTACTGAATTTCCTAGCAGAAAAGGGATTAAAGGTTTCAAAATCAAAATTACAGTTTGTTGAACCCGAAGTAAGATACCTTGGACACTGGATTTCAAAAGGTAAGAAGAAACTAGACCCTGAGAGGGTTGCTGGAATTGTAGCGCTGCCCCCTCCCAGGACAAAAAGGGAGATCAGACAGTTGTTAGGATTGTTGGGATATTGCAGACAATGGATCGAAGGATACAGTGAAAAGGTAAAATTTCTTTATGAAAGACTAAACACAGATAGAGTAAAATGGACAGAAAAAGATGAAGCTGAGCTTAAGAAGTTGAAAGAAGCACTGATAACTGCTCCTGTTTTAAGTTTGCCAGATGTAAAAAGGCAGTTTCAGTTATTTGTAGATGTCAGCAATCACACTGCTTATGGTGTTCTAACTCAGGACTGGGCAGGGACCAAAAAACCTGTAGGATATGTCTCTAAACTTTTGGATCCGGTAAGTAGAGGATGGCCTACATGCCTACAATCCATCGTGGCTGTTGCATTGTTAGTAGAAGAAGCCAAAAAGGTAACATTTGGGGCCCCCCTGGTAGTTTATTCACCACATAATGTGAGGAGCATTCTGCAACAAAAAGCAGATAAGTGGCTCACTGATGCCAGACTCCTAAAGTATGAGGCTATCCTGGTACACTCACATGGTTTAGAACTCAAGACAACAGCTGCTCAGAATCCAGCCCAGTTCCTGTTCGGAGAAGCATTGGAAAAAACTGTTCACGACTGTACAGAAATGGTAGAACTGCAAACCAAGGTAAGACCAGACTTAGGAGAAGAAGAATTGGAAGAAGGAGAAAAATAGTTTGTAGATGGATCAGCAAGAGTATTAGAAGGTAAAAGAAAATCAGGATATGCCATAGTAGATGGAAAATCAGGGGAAGTGGTAGAATCAGGACCCCTGAATGCAAGCTGGTCTGCCCAAGCCTGTGAGTTATATGCAGTACTAAGGGCACTCAGGAGATTAAAAGGGAAGAGAGGCACTATTTTTACTGATTCAAAATATGCTTATGGAATTGCACACACTTTTGGTAAGATATGGGAAGAAAGAGGTCTAATTAACACCCGAGGACGGGGATTGATTCATGGGGAAATAATAAAACAAATTTTGGAGGCGATTAGGGGACCTGAAGAAATCTCTATTGTCCATGTCAGAGGACATCAGGTGGGTATGCAATTCCAGACCAGGGGAAATAATCTGGCTGACAAAGAGGCAAAGAGGGCAGCATTGCTCACAATAAGTATCCCTGAGGCTGAGAGAGAAGAACTTCAGGAATATCCCCCATGCCCATCTCAGAAAGAAATCGAGGAGTTTAAAAAGATAGGGGGTAAACTAGAGGAGGGGAGGTAGAAATTACCTGATGGAAGGGAGTTAGTTTCAAAGGAATACACCAGGAAAATTCTGAAAAGATTGCATCAGCAAACACACTGGGGAGCCCAGGCTCTAGCAGAACAATTTTTGAAATTCTTCGGATGTAAGGGGATTTATGAATTAGCCAAACAGGAGGTGCACGGGTGTATGGTTTGCCAGAGGATTAATCGAGCTACCTACAGACAAACAATTTTAGGAGGACGCCCAGTTGCCTATCGCCCGTTTGAAAGAATCCAAGTGGACTTCACTGATTTACCTAAGGTGGGGAGATATAAATTTCTATTGGTAATAGTAGACAAATTAACTCACTGGGTAGAAGCCTTCCCTAAGGCAAGAGCTACTGCCCAGACAGTATCAAAAGTATTGCTAGAAGAAATTATCCCTCGCTATGGGATAATAGATCATATCGATTCTGATCAGGGAACACATTTCACCTCCAAAATTATCAAACAGACTACAGAAGCTCTAGGAATTCGATGGCAATACCACACCCCTTGGCACCCCCAAAGCTCTGGGCAGGTGGAAAGAATGAACCAAACATTAAAGACTCAACTGTCCAAATTAATGATAGAAACAAAGATGTCTTGGGTGAAATGTCTTCCTTTAGCTCTTTTGAACATAAGAACTATGCCTCATTCAAAAACAGGGTTATCACCGTTTGAAATGCTCTATGGAATGCCTTATAAACATGGAATGCCTGTGGGACACCCTCAAATAGAGGATACCCAGATTCAACCATACCTAATTGCCATAAATAAGAATTTACAAGATCTACGAAAACAAGGGCTCATTTCTCAAAGTACCCCTTTGGGGTTTGCAATACACAAAATAAATCCAGGTGATAAAGTCTTAGTAAAAACCTGGAAAAATATACCTCTAGCACCTCACTGGGAAGGTCCCTTCACTGTTCTTCTCACCACAGATACAGCAATTAGGACAGCAGAAAAAGGGTGGACCCACGCTTCGAGAGTGAAGAAGGTGGACTCACAATACACTACTCAGAAATGGAGAGTGACCTCATCACCTGGAGAGCTGAAAGTCAGGTTGCAACAACACCGATGAATGAAGGGGATCAGATAAGGTGTGAAAGACCGGATTGTGAATGTTTTCCCTTTGTTCACTTCAAGTGTGTATATTGTAAATTGATTTGGGTTGTTCACTGTAGAGGGGGGCGTAGGCCAAAAGGATTATGTACCAACTGTTTAGAAAAAGAACAAGAAGAGACTAGCTATTTCTTAGTAATTGCCACTAACTTGGGTCTGCTGGAGTTGGATTCTCCAGAATGGTATTATATATATGCAAAGGGGACAAAAGGGCAATTGGACGCTAAAGTTGAAGTGCTCAAAGTCGAGTGCAGAAAGACAATCAAAGTACCTTGCTGGTCCGATACAATCAGGTTGTCCAGATGGAGTGCCTTTAAAAGAAGGTTTGCAGCTCGGACTAACAGGACTCCAGAAGCATATGCCTGCTGCCGAGAAGATGGATTACCCCGCCACGGGCTGCAACCCCGTGGGCGAAGGGAAAGGCAGAGGCATGTTGTGATGGAAAGTCCTCGTAGTCCTGAGCCGAGGGACAGGGGGACCCCCCCAAGAGCCCACAGAGGCTGACCCTCAGGAAGAAATGTGAACTATAGTTAAACATGGCACCAGAGGGAACCTGAAGTATCAAGAGCATTATGATTGTCCCAAAGATAAAGGAAAAGGGTATTATTTCTTTTATGACACTCAATACTAAATTTTGTGGATCAGAAAAAGGGGTAGAATGCCACGACTCAAAGGCAATTACTAAGGAAGGGCAATCCAACACACACGAATTTATTTGGGTAAATAAAAAGGTGGGGGACTGTAATAAGTAAAATAAATAAATTCGTGTGGGATTAAGCTATTAATAAAAAGATACCCGAGAATGCCTCCAGGATTCCGAAGTTCCCAAACACACCTACTACTGTAACAACAAGACAAAGCCAGAAGATGGCCCGGCCATTAAGGGTGGACCCTCGCTTCACAGCTCCTCAAACACTAGATACCAATCTTGGTGGAGATCCTGGACAATCAAGATCACCCCTCCCAAGATGAATTCCGGAAAAATTATCAAGCAACCTTTTTCATGCAGACAGGACTCTTTTGGAAACACAGCATACCTGGACTTTCAATAAACTTAGCCTTAGGGTAAAAAAACTGTATAAAACCCACGGGCTGAAACATAGCAGTGTGGCAGAGTTCGGAGGGTACTTTTGTACCGCCTCTCTGTCCACCCGGCATTCGATCGATGTTGTTTCTTTTTATTGTGGCTTTATTTCGGTGTTGAAATTGTGTAGAATAAATTTTGTTGTTTTATTTGGAATTGGCCTCTGATCATTTATAACAGATTTGGTGCCGTGACTCGGATACAATTTGGCTGCGGAGGAAATCCCTTTGCACGGGAGGCGCCCTGCCGGATTTTCGGCAGCCCGGCAACGCAGGAAACCCCTTCGCACCTATTGTATTACGAACCAAAAAAAATTAGATAAAAGCGCCACAATAAAAAGGGAGAAGGCCTGGATCCAGCAGAGAACCCGGGAAAAGACAGGGAAAGGTCTTTTCGGAGCCGCGGCAACAATTTTTTCACTCATAAAATATTCTCCGTGCACGAAGATCTCCAAGCAGGAAAATTGCTGTAAGTACTGCCTGGCTGAGTGGGTGTGATTGAGTGAGTGAATGAGACGTGGCCTGGCCACGACACGAGAGTGGACCTGAAAGCCGCAGTTCCAAATTTTCCCGCGAGGGGTTTGGTCGGCTGACGGGGAAGCGAATCGGGAAACCTCGTTCACTCATCAAAGCCCAGATTCAGGGGAGTCTGGGGGAATCGATCACAGGAAGCAAAAAGAGGAAGGATACGTTCCTTTTGGGTTCAGGAAATTGGTAAACTCTTTTTGCTACGGGCTGATACGCCCAGGACGCAAACCGAAGATTCTTTCCTCGGACGAACAGACCCCCGGTTCAGCTCGCCGGACAAGGGTAAGTAAGCCGAACGATTCGGGACCCGGTTTGCAAACTGTAACAGTCAGGGAGGAGACCCCTGCTCTTAGCCAGAGCTAAGGCTAAGAAAGGAATTTATTGTTGCGATCCATTATAAAAAGGTAAAGTTTTTTTTTTGTTTTTTTTTTTAAAAAAAAAAAAAAAAAAAAAAAAAAAAAAAAAAAAATGGGGCAAGGAAAGAGTAAACATCAGAAAGAATCAGAGAAAAGGCATGCTCCCAGAAAAGGAAAAGGTACTTTCGAAATCCCACCAGAAAGCCCACTGGGATGGATCTTAGAGCATTGGGAGAAATGCCCCTCTTTGAAAGGTAAGTCAAAGGAAAAAATGACTTATTACTGTATCAAAGTTTGGGGGGGTAAGGAAATACAAAAACATGTGATCTGGCCGATATTCGGCACATTTGAAAAGTGGATATGTAGGATTCTTTGCAGCTATGTAGAAAGAAAAAAATCAGTAACCTGCGAGGAAAGAGAGTATGCTCAGGTATGGTTAGAAGCCAGAGCAGGACTGTTTGCACTAAGAACTCAGAGGGAAACTTCAGAAAAAAAGGATGAATGGGATCCACTAGAATTTCTCCCTCCCTTTGTATCAGCAACCCCCTTTGTCCCTCCGGGACCTGTTAACCAGCCTGTGCCTGCCTCGGGTCCTTTGCAGGGGGCTCAGTTCATGGGACCAGGTCAAGCCACATCCCTCCCTCCCTTTAATCTCTGGGGAACGTCCCAACTGCCTGCCCCGCTCCTATCCCTGCCTCCAGAAAGAACCCCAGATCAAGAACCCCTTCCCATACCTTTAGACGCACCATCAAAATGGGTAGCGCCGTCTCCACAAATTCCAGGGGCGCCGTACCTGCAAGCGGCAGGACTACAAGTCCCGAAAGCCTCCACGCAGACTCCGCCTTTCCCACAGCCACAAGAAGCAGTTTTCCCCTGGGAAAAAGCCCCGATTTCTCAGCCACTTGTTCCCCCGCAGCCCATGGGAGCCGGAAAAACAGCTCCAGCGGGCTCTCCTCCAGCTAGCAGGACTCGGAGAAGGGCCAAGCTCATGAGTGAAGGGGGGAGTGAAAATGAAGAGGACAAACATAACCTCTTCCCTTTACGGGAAATCCCTACCGCACCCGGAGTTATCGGATTCGTAAATGTTCCACTTAACACAGGAGATGTGAGAGCTTTTAAGAAAGAAATGGGGCGATTATTAGATGACCCATTCGGAGTAGCAGAAAGGCTGGAGGACTTTCTGGGAAGTAGCATATACACCTTTGAGGACCTTATGTCCATCTTAAGAACACTATTTAACCCCGAAGAAAGAGATTTAATTCGACAGGCTGGGATCCGAGACTGGAATCGCCGTAACCCCCAAAGCACACCCGGAGACCTAAAATGGCCTAGCCAAAACCCGGGATGGAGTTCCCAGACTGAGGAAGGTAGACGGAACATGATAGACCTCAGGAATATAATTATCCAGGGAATACGGGAGGCGGTGCCGAGGGGACAAAATATTAGTCGGGTGTTTGGGGAATGTCAAAGAAAAGATGAATCTCCCTCAGATTAGCTGGACCGACTCCGGAAAAGCCTACAGGTATATTCTGGAACAGACCCTAATTCCCCTATTGGAGAAGTGTTGTTAAAAACCCAATTTGTTGCAAAGTCTTGGGAGGACATAAGAAAAAAATTAGAAAAAATAGAAAACTGGCAAGACAAGGACTTACAGGAATTATTAAGAGAAGCCCAGAAGGTATACATGCGACGAGATGAGGAAAATCAAAAAATACAGGCCAAAGTTCTTGTTGAAGCTGTGAGAGAAGTACAAAAGCAAGAGAAGAGCTGGGAACAGGTAGGAACAACGCAGAGAAAAATGGACCGGCCAAATAAGAACCCAGGGCCAAGGGGAGAACTCCCAGAGTGTTATTATTGCAAAAAGAAAGGTCACCTAAAAAGAGATTGTAGAAAAAGAATAAATGATGAGAAAATTTTTCAGGAAGATTAGGGGCGTCAAGGGCTTTTTATTTTGGGGACTAGAACATCAAATGAGCCCTTGGTAAAGCTAAAAATAGGTCCCCAAAAAGAAGTGGTAACATTTTTAGTAGATACAGGGGCAGAGAGAAGCACAGTACAGAGACTGCCCAAAGGCTGTTTAAAAAGTGAGGATAAAGTAACAATAGTTGGGGCAAAGGGAGATCCATTCAAGGTATCAATAATTAAAGATGTAGAGATTGAATCAGATATTAAATTTTGCATAGGGAATTTGCTTCTGGTAGAAGAAGCAGACTATAATTTGTTAGGTAGAGACATGATTATAGCACTGGGGATAAATCTGATGGTAAAAGATTCACAATTAGTAGTAAGCCTATACAAACTGACTACTGAAGATGAAGACAAAATTAATCAAAAGGTTTGGTGCTCTCAAGGAGAGGTGGGGAGATTGGCAATAGAGCCAATTTCAATTGAAATAGAAAAGCCTGAGGAACCTATTAGAATTAAACAATACCCCATATCAGTGGAGGGGAGGAGGGGACTAAAACAAGTAATTGACAATCTAATTGAAAAAGGGACTTTGGAGCCTTGTATGTCAAGGCACAACACTCCCATCCTGGCAGTAAAAAAGGGTGATGGAAGCTACCGGTTAGTTCAAGATCTCCGAGCAGTGAATGAGAGAACAAAAACAAAGTTCCCTGTAGTAGCCAATCCTTATACCCTACTGAATAGGGTATCTCCAGAAGATGTTTATTACAGTGTAATTGATCTTAAAGATGCGTTTTATGCGTGCCCTCTGGCCGAAGGGAGCCGAGATTATTTTGCATTTCAATGGGAAGATCCTGAAACAAACAGAAAGCAGCAGCTTAGGTGGACATCTCTGCCTCAGGGATTTGTAGATTCTCCTAACCTTTTTGGTCAGGCTCTTGAACAATTACTAAGTCAATTCATACCGGTTGAAGGAGCCAAGTTATTGCAATATGTTGATGACCTACTGATAGCTGGCCAGAGGGAGGATCAAGTAAGAGAATGTACAATTTTGTTACTGAATTTCCTAGCAGAAAAGGGATTAAAGGTTTCAAAATCAAAATTACAGTTTGTTGAACCCGAAGTAAGATACCTTGGACACTGGATTTCAAAAGGTAAGAAGAAACTAGACCCTGAGAGGGTTGCTGGAATTGTAGCGCTGCCCCCTCCCAGGACAAAAAGGGAGATCAGACAGTTGTTAGGATTGTTGGGATATTGCAGACAATGGATCGAAGGATACAGTGAAAAGGTAAAATTTCTTTATGAAAGACTAAACACAGATAGAGTAAAATGGACAGAAAAAGATGAAGCTGAGCTTAAGAAGTTGAAAGAAGCACTGATAACTGCTCCTGTTTTAAGTTTGCCAGATGTAAAAAGGCAGTTTCAGTTATTTGTAGATGTCAGCAATCACACTGCTTATGGTGTTCTAACTCAGGACTGGGCAGGGACCAAAAAACCTGTAGGATATGTCTCTAAACTTTTGGATCCGGTAAGTAGAGGATGGCCTACATGCCTACAATCCATCGTGGCTGTTGCATTGTTAGTAGAAGAAGCCAAAAAGGTAACATTTGGGGCCCCCCTGGTAGTTTATTCACCACATAATGTGAGGAGCATTCTGCAACAAAAAGCAGATAAGTGGCTCACTGATGCCAGACTCCTAAAGTATGAGGCTATCCTGGTACACTCACATGGTTTAGAACTCAAGACAACAGCTGCTCAGAATCCAGCCCAGTTCCTGTTCGGAGAAGCATTGGAAAAAACTGTTCACGACTGTACAGAAATGGTAGAACTGCAAACCAAGGTAAGACCAGACTTAGGAGAAGAAGAATTGGAAGAAGGAGAAAAATGGTTTGTAGATGGATCAGCAAGAGTATTAGAAGGTAAAAGAAAATCAGGATATGCCATAGTAGATGGAAAATCAGGGGAAGTGGTAGAATCAGGACCCCTGAATGCAAGCTGGTCTGCCCAAGCCTGTGAGTTATATGCAGTACTAAGGGCACTCAGGAGATTAAAAGGGAAGAGAGGCACTATTTTTACTGATTCAAAATATGCTTATGGAATTGCACACACTTTTGGTAAGATATGGGAAGAAAGAGGTCTAATTAACACCCGAGGACGGGGATTGATTCATGGGGAAATAATAAAACAAATTTTGGAGGCGATTAGGGGACCTGAAGAAATCTCTATTGTCCATGTCAGAGGACATCAGGTGGGTATGCAATTCCAGACCAGGGGAAATAATCTGGCTGACAAAGAGGCAAAGAGGGCAGCATTGCTCACAATAAGTATCCCTGAGGCTGAGAGAGAAGAACTTCAGGAATATCCCCCATGCCCATCTCAGAAAGAAATCGAGGAGTTTAAAAAGATAGGGGGTAAACTAGAGGAGGGGAGGTGGAAATTACCTGATGGAAGGGAGTTAGTTTCAAAGGAATACACCAGGAAAATTCTGAAAAGATTGCATCAGCAAACACACTGGGGAGCCCAGGCTCTAGCAGAACAATTTTTGAAATTCTTCGGATGTAAGGGGATTTATGAATTAGCCAAACAGGAGGTGCACGGGTGTATGGTTTGCCAGAGGATTAATCGAGCTACCTACAGACAAACAATTTTAGGAGGACGCCCAGTTGCCTATCGCCCGTTTGAAAGAATCCAAGTGGACTTCACTGATTTACCTAAGGTGGGGAGATATAAATTTCTATTGGTAATAGTAGACAAATTAACTCACTGGGTAGAAGCCTTCCCTAAGGCAAGAGCTACTGCCCAGACAGTATCAAAAGTATTGCTAGAAGAAATTATCCCTCGCTATGGGATAATAGATCATATCGATTCTGATCAGGGAACACATTTCACCTCCAAAATTATCAAACAGACTACAGAAGCTCTAGGAATTCGATGGCAATACCACACCCCTTGGCACCCCCAAAGCTCTGGGCAGGTGGAAAGAATGAACCAAACATTAAAGACTCAACTGTCCAAATTAATGATAGAAACAAAGATGTCTTGGGTGAAATGTCTTCCTTTAGCTCTTTTGAACATAAGAACTATGCCTCATTCAAAAACAGGGTTATCACCGTTTGAAATGCTCTATGGAATGCCTTATAAACATGGAATGCCTGTGGGACACCCTCAAATAGAGGATACCCAGATTCAACCATACCTAATTGCCATAAATAAGAATTTACAAGATCTACGAAAACAAGGGCTCATTTCTCAAAGTACCCCTTTGGGGTTTGCAATACACAAAATAAATCCAGGTGATAAAGTCTTAGTAAAAACCTGGAAAAATATACCTCTAGCACCTCACTGGGAAGGTCCCTTCACTGTTCTTCTCACCACAGATACAGCAATTAGGACAGCAGAAAAAGGGTGGACCCACGCTTCGAGAGTGAAGAAGGTGGACTCACAATACACTACTCAGAAATGGAGAGTGACCTCATCACCTGGAGAGCTGAAAGTCAGGTTGCAACAACACCGATGAATGAAGGGGATCAGATAAGGTGTGAAAGACCGGATTGTGAATGTTTTCCCTTTGTTCACTTCAAGTGTGTATATTGTAAATTGATTTGGGTTGTTCACTGTAGAGGGGGGCGTAGGCCAAAAGGATTATGTACCAACTGTTTAGAAAAGAACAAGAAGAGACTAGCTATTTCTTAGTAATTGCCACTAACTTGGGTCTGCTGGAGTTGGATTCTCCAGAATGGTATTATATATATGCAAAGGGGACAAAAGGGCAATTGGACGCTAAAGTTGAAGTGCTCAAAGTCGAGTGCAGAAAGACAATCAAAGTACCTTGCTGGTCCGATACAATCAGGTTGTCCAGATGGAGTGCCTTTAAAAGAAGGTTTGCAGCTCGGACTAACAGGACTCCAGAAGCATATGCCTGCTGCCGAGAAGATGGATTACCCCGCCACGGGCTGCAACCCCGTGGGCGAAGGGAAAGGCAGAGGCATGTTGTGATGGAAAGTCCTCGTAGTCCTGAGCCGAGGGACAGGGGGACCCCCCCAAGAGCCCACAGAGGCTGACCCTCAGGAAGAAATGTGAACTATAGTTAAACATGGCACCAGAGGGAACCTGAAGTATCAAGAGCATTATGATTGTCCCAAAGATAAAGGAAAAGGGTATTATTTCTTTTATGACACTCAATACTAAATTTTGTGGATCAGAAAAAGGGGTAGAATGCCACGACTCAAAGGCAATTACTAAGGAAGGGCAATCCAACACACACGAATTTATTTGGGTAAATAAAAAGGTGGGGGACTGTAATAAGTAAAATAAATAAATTCGTGTGGGATTAAGCTATTAATAAAAAGATACCCGAGAATGCCTCCAGGATTCCGAAGTTCCCAAACACACCTACTACTGTAACAACAAGACAAAGCCAGAAGATGGCCCGGCCATTAAGGGTGGACCCTCGCTTCACAGCTCCTCAAACACTAGATACCAATCTTGGTGGAGATCCTGGACAATCAAGATCACCCCTCCCAAGATGAATTCCGGAAAAATTATCAAGCAACCTTTTTCATGCAGACAGGACTCTTTTGGAAACACAGCATACCTGGACTTTCAATAAACTTAGCCTTAGGGTAAAAAAACTGTATAAAACCCACGGGCTGAAACATAGCAGTGTGGCAGAGTTCGGAGGGTACTTTTGTACCGCCTCTCTGTCCACCCGGCATTCGATCGATGTTGTTTCTTTTTATTGTGGCTTTATTTCGGTGTTGAAATTGTGTAGAATAAATTTTGTTGTTTTATTTGGAATTGGCCTCTGATCATTTATAACAGTTATTTTTAAAATTAACTCTACGTGGAATATTCTTTTACTTTGTTCTAGCTATTTATCTGCTGCAAATACCTTCATGCAGTGCTCAGAAAGGCTCTTTCTATGCTTCAGTTAACCCAGCTGCCAAATATTTGTCTGCCTGTCAAAGAAAAGCCTTAAAACCAGTTAAAGGCAAATGGAACAAAAAAGTCTACTGGCATCTATCCCAGTCTGCCAGTAGCTAAGGATGCCATGGGACAATTTGACAGTAGAGGCACCACCATGCACCCCTGGACTTCTCTGAGCACGAGGCTGAGTTTTGCTGTCGACCCAGCCTGAAGTTCAATAGCACAAGTGTTCAGCAGAGCAGGGAGGTGATTGCATTTGCCTTTGCAGGGCACCTGGGATAATAGGGCAATTCATAACTTAATAAATATTCTACTGCACATGTGCCAGGCTACAAAGAGCAAAGTAGGCTGCAAATTGGAAATGTAAATGTCCAGTTCTTTTTAAGTCACTCCCTCCACAAGGGCAGAAGGAAAACCAGTTTTATTTTCAAGCCATGTATTTTTCTCAACCACTTAAAAAAGGTGAAAGGGTTTGGATTAAGATATGGCACAAATGAAGCTGGTCCCAGAGACAAGTATAGAAAATTGCACCTGAACAGAGATCGTGAAAAAGCTGAATGTAAATAAGGAAACTGATAGGCTGGGGAAGCTGGATTTCTTTTAATAGTTGTTGATAGTATATATTACTTAATATAGTAAGTTTAGAGAGATACCATACACCTTTTCCACATCCTTGTTTTTCTCTTATCCAACAGTTCCAATGAAATGGTTTACAGATAACACAAAAGCTACATGCAAAGCTTTTGAAGGAATGTGTCACTGCACCAACATGCCAATAAGATGAGTGTCTCACTGATTTATCTTTGTTAAGAAAGTGACAGAACTCCAGATCTCCCCTAAAGCTGTCAATCCTTGTACAGATTTTTGGAGTTAAATGATGGCTATTAGATGTTTTCTGATTAAAAGGGGAAAAGTAGATATTCCTAAAGTTTAATAAATCATTCCTCCCAACAGCTGAATTTCAGAGGAAACAAATGTAGTTACATTTTTTAAAACATTTTCATGGTTGCATAGTTTGTTTAAAAAGTTGTATATTGAATTGCAAACAGCATTTGGAAAAGTGTCCAGATCATAAAAATCAGCACTACCTGACTGATCATAGCAAAAGAGCCATTTGCCCAGGGAGACAAGGGAGGGGGCTGGAAGAGGCAAGGAGATAAGCTAGAGATAGGGAGAGAGGAGACACCCCAAAATCCAACTTATTTACTACAACCTTTTCAATCAGTGAAGCTCTCACTGAAAAATAAGTTTATACTGGCATGTGACTTTCTGTGTTGTATGCTGAAGGTACCTGCCCACTAGACTGTCACGATCCTGCATGACTTAAACTAAGGTCTTGAACTAGTGCTTAAAATCAGACAAGGCCACTAATTCAGTTCAGAATGGTCACGTGACTACCAGGTCAAAGTAGTCTCTTGGTTTGTTGAAAGAAGCACAGACTTCCTCTCACTCCCAGTCCCTCAAAACCCCAACTAGTCTTGAAAACTTCTCTAACTTTTAATGCTCCGCAAGCCATTACCAATCCCCAAACAGCCTGAGAGGGCTTTATTTCCTTTTCTTTGCAAATGCACTATTACTAATTGTCATTAGTTAGCGCTACATTTAAGTAGCACAATGACTTAGCAATGTATGCTAGTACACAAGTAATGGTAGATTTTTCATTAGAAATTTCCTTTATATTTTTTAAGGTTTTAAGAGTAAAAAATTCCATTTTCTGTATCAAAGCTGTGTTGCTGCTTTCGCCTTTTTTTTTTTCTAGGAAAAATAAGAAAAAATTCCTAGGTATTAGCATAAGAATTTGTTCCTGCCAGAACAAAGGGATTGGCTCTACTTCACACCAGGAACATTTCACAAGAGTGTATGAGAATCATTCATTCCTCTGAACAGGAAAGGGACTCTCAAAAAGGACATACACCTGTGGCAGTGCGGCAAGGGGCTATTGGTAGGATGACATGACCGCTGGATGTTCTCAGAAACAACTTCCAACAGTCATAATTATTGAAAGAATATTTTTAAACATACATGTTTCATACATAAACTAAAACCACAAATGACAAGTTTTAATATTTCTGAAATTTTTTTTCAGGGGACATGGGTACCACACTCAAACTTACCTTCTGTGTTTACCATAATACTTAATTTTATTTGCCTAAAAATTGAATGCTTGACCACAACCCTAATAAACATTAATACTACCTTTTCCTCAGTTTTAAACCTGTAGAAAATACTGCTTCTCTTGATTTGCATCTGGAAAACCTGTTGCTGGGGATTTCACTGTGCATTGAGGCAGGAATATTGGACGTGCAATCGTTTGCACATTAATCTACATATAGTTGCTCTTGTGTTATTTAAGTAATTGCTGCAGGGGAAAAACTTTTTCTGTTCTATATCATAGGGGGATAGGATATAGATATATATCTATTATAGGATTATATATGTGTGTGTATATATATATATTTATATAAAATAGGTTTCCTTTCCTAATGGAAAAATACAGCAAACTATATTCCACATTTACAACCACATTTTGTAGACTGGTGTGAAAGGCCACGCACAAGCCCCATTTTCATCAAGTAAGAACTTTTGGCATGCATTTAGGTGAAAGGTAAGTTTAATAGACTTGCTGTAATCTCCTAGTAAGGTGTTCTCATTAAACAAAACTTCTGGGTCCTCTATGAATGATATTACAAACTCTATGGTTGTTGCTCCTGCCCTGCTACTGCAACCTCATAACTTCCATGCAGTAAACTGCAGCTGCCACTTTGCCACATTAGCCTTGCAGAGAAGTTAGTAAACCCTTTGAAACCAAAACTTCTTCATATTTGATGGCTCTTGGATCACTTTCATGTTATGTTGTGGATCCGACCAGCTGTTCTGAGCAATCACAGTGTGATGGTTTCCTCAGTGGCTACTAACTCCTGTTTCTAAAGCACATCTTTAACACCACAGTATCTCCTTTAGTTCCAGGTCCTAAGTTCTATGTTATTATTCCTGTTTCTGTCAGGTTTTGAGCAATTTAGCTTGCTAGTTCACTAGCTAGTTCACTAGCTAGTTAGAGGGTCAGGTCATAACAGGAGAAGTATATCTGAATTGGCTTTAATCTTTCTTTCCAGATGCCAGGGTTGGGAAGGGCACCTCAAGCCCCACAGAAGGCCAACACCTGGATGTAATCTAGATAAAATTGCAAGTTGCAACTAATATCCGGCTCTAATAGTCCTGCACATCAAGGTGGAAATCACCCCTTGCTTTAAGTCTCTTCATCATCTGCTAAATTTAGCATTTGCTAAAGTTTGTGCTTTGCAAACATTCAGCATTTCTGAAAACCTGCTGCATCAAGAATATCACAAAAGGACACCAGTTCTAAAGAGATGAGGAAAAACTTTTCAGGAACAAAAAACCTGAACATGAGGGAGAGATGCATTCCATATCAAGAGAAATTCTTCTTCTAGTCATAAGGCAGTGTGAGGCCAGAACCATTCCTTAAATTATCCCTGTTCCATGACAGAGATGCAGCACAAGCACCGTGAAACAATTCCCTACTACTTTGTCTACATTAGATTAAACTGGTCTTTGGATGAAAAAAAGCCCAAGATCAGTGACTTCACAACTGGGCTCAAAAACATACAGGCAAACTTGTATATGGGCTACATATACTGGTAAACAGAATTGCTGTAAACCACCATTTTTTTCCTCCAGGACAGACACCAAAGCATGCTAATACCCTGCAGCTGGAAGCTTCCCACAAAGTCTTTGCAGGAGGCAGACATGAGGAGGTAAGACAACCCCAAAGTCTTTCATAGCGCAGTATTGTGAGAGCTGGTATGCACCAGTATGTGCCACTAGTTCCTAAACACTCTCAATACAAAGCATCCATAGAGAAGCCAGCAAGGTAAGAGCAGCTAAACAACTTGCGTCCTGGAAGCCATTTCCAATTCTGGTGTTAAAACAGCTTGTTCTGTTCAATGAGTCACATATATATTATTTGAGTAGGTGCAAGTTTTCAACATGTTCTATGAACTACTGCAGTCTTCTTGAACTATTTTTCATAAGGTGAAACAGATCACAACAAACAGTGCCAAGTGGTGTGGCCTCAAGTGGCCAAATCCGGACTGGAGAGATTTGTGTAGTTTATTATTTTTTGTACTTGATTAGCTTTTCCCCACGTGAAGTCTTCCAAGGTAATTTCCAAAATGAAAACTGGATGCAAAAATACCACAGTTCTATTTGTATGCCCACTAGTTCTGCTTTCACTGGGCTGATGCTGGTGATTTTTTGTATGGGAATTGTATGCCCTCATTCTTGGTAACCTGGCCTGGATAACAACAGATGATAGGGTAGGAATGTGAGTAAAATAGTGAGTGTGTGAACAGAATACCCAAACTGGCATGTTCTGAGAGGATGTTTGCCCAAAACCTGATAACACTAAGAGGAAATTAACAATAACAAAGCTTGCTTAAGACAATGACCACCCACATTAAATGGTAAGCAGGGAATTAAATTAACAAGAGCCTTTTGAGGGGAAAAATAAAAACTTGAAAAGCAGCATGAGAATTTGTGATTAGTAGGAGAAAACTTGCAGTAGGTGCTAATATTTCTAAGACCCTCCTCATCAGACAAGGTAAGTAGCTGCCACCCCCCCTCCTGGTGCAGACTGAGGGGACTGACAGGATGAAGGAACAGCAGGGACCCACCCCTCCTGGTATGTGGAATGGCTGCACAGGCTTCCAGAAGTGGGACTGGACTATGTATTGTAACACACACTTCTTGTAAGAGAGTGGAAGTGTATGTAAAATGTGTGACTATGTAAGTGGGATCAGTTGTAGAAGGGTATGAAATTTGTAGGTGCTTACCAGCAGTTTGTAAGCATCTAGTATTGTGATTTCTGTTGTAGTGCTAATGCAGATCCACAATATATAGTTCATTGATTACCAGAAAATTCCATGTTGCTAATCAATAAACCACCTTAGCTGCTATCAAGGCTGTGTGAGTTACACAGTCATTTTCTGCAAAAGGTTGCTTTTCATTATTATGAATTTGACAAAAGCATCACATCTGCAGAGCAAGGAGTGGAGAGAAAATAAACATTCTTGCAGGAAAGCAAAGAACATAATTCATCAATTTGAAAAAAAAAAAAAATTAAGATTGAACTAGAACAGGATGAATTCAAATATCCTCCTGAAAGCTTCCCAGATGGACAATGCTGTTTCAGCCCCGAGTGTTTGAAGACACTGTAATGACGTATCACAGACTCGATGTCACTAGAAATGCTGCAGCATATCAGTAACTTTGTAATTTCTGTCACAGTGATCAGTGTCAAAAAAACAAGGCAAAACAGGCTGATAAGGGAGAAGTTTTGCTCTAACCACATCAATGACATTAGAAGCCAAGTCTATTATCTGCAGGCATATAGCACGTATTTAGAAGAGCTTGTGGTGGTAACAATGAAGTTCAAGTTGCCCACTTGAAAACATCTTGTAACAATCAGCATTTGTGGCAATGTTTGTCAATAGTAAAGGACTCCACCAAGGCACAGTTGCTCTTTTTCTGAATCGCAGATCTAGTTCATGTTTTCCATGCTTACATGAGGAATTTTTAAGGTAAAGAGAGCCTAGTATTTTGAGGGGTGGTTGCATTTTTATATGTTGAGCTTTATGCTAGAATTGGCATAAAAATTTAGAAAATGTAGAATTGACAGGCTAGGTGCAATATGAGAACTCCAGCTGTGCATTCTGTCTGCCTGCTACCTGCAAAGAGCAATGCCAGTCAGCAGCTACCCATTTACGCAAATCAATCTTTTAAAGGGGGATCTTTTTTAGTTTCAGGCTTTTGTCTGAAGTTCCAGTAGCTCGGGCACTTGTAGAGAAAGTTAATTGCTGAGCAAAGAACTTGGATGAGAGCTCTGCAACATGATACAACTGAGAAACTTAACACAAGAGGATCAGCAGATACCTACAATTAAGAACAAGCAGATGCTGTAGCCTTTCTTAAAAGGGTAGAAAATAGCTTTCATTGGTTATCTCCTGACTGGTTTAGACTCAACCATCTATCAATAACCTTTGTGGAAGCCTGCTTCATAGGTATTTGAAGACCAGAAGCTCAAACAAAACCCTTAAAAGTGTGTTCAGATCCCAATGACCTTGGAGAAGGAAGTGATTTACAAGTAAATACCAAAATGTTAATCACCACTGAAAGCAAATACTAGAGGTATTAGGCTGGCATAACCAAGACAGCTTTCAGGGAGCTGCCCACATGAAATAAGCACTATGAGAAGTGATATAGCAGATTTAAGGAAGCTACTCTGAGCCCTGCCAAAACCATCCATGGGCTACCAGTGTGAAATAAGCAGAATAAATCTACTCAAAAAAAAAGAATGGTGTTCACAACCCAAGCTGCAAAGCCTTGGGAGTATGTCTGTCCTCTGACCCAGCCAAAGGTGCATCAGAAAGGTTCAACATCCACCAGAAGACAACAAAAATCTGCATTTCACTAAGTTACTACAAAAGACCTAATTGACTACACATACTCCTTCTGTCACCTAGACAGACTCATCCCAGGATATACTCTTCTGAAGGACAAGCTAGTCAAAGGAAGAGAGAAAAAATATCCCCAGTAATCTGTAAACCCCAAAACAAAAGTCAGAAAGTATCATGAATGCACATGGACCGATACTCTGCATGATAAATCATTAAATTAGGTATCAAATTGTTTCTGCTACAGACTACTAAGTCATGTCAAAAGCATGTCTTGCTTCTTAATCATTTATCTTCTTAATTACTTGACATGAGGGAAACATTCCTGGAAGCTTCATCTAAAAAGCACAGGCTGTTGGGTATTAATTTAACTCACAGAATCATAATCTCTTAACTAAAGTTAACATTGTCTGGGGAGAAAAACCTACATGAAAAGCTGTATGTAATAAAAGGAAAACCAGGCAGAATACAAAATATTAATTAGAAGTTAAGAATGACAAAATACAAGATAAGCAAAAAGTTGTATTTAGACTGGTTTTTTACTCACATGAATGGCAAGAAGGAGCATTTTTAAATTTACAGTGTATTTCAAGGAAAACAAAGTTTAGATAAATTTTTGTTGCACATTTGTGGAGAAAAACAGCATATATCAGAAAATTCCAACAATAGCCATGGAAAGCCTTAAACATAGGAACAGAAGTGAGGCGGTTTTTAAATCAGCAGCTCCAGATAGCCTGCATCCAAGAATTTTAAGAGCTGGCAAAGGCAACTTGTGTGCTGTTAATGTGGATTTTCCATAAGCTCTGAGAGATCTGGGGAAGCTCAGAAAAAAAAGAAAAATCTTAAAGAAAGCTGAAGTAATGCCAATACTAGGAAAATAAGTAAGAAAGGAACAAATTCAGGAACTTATGGTCAACCTCACCTTAATCCCAGGGGAAAAAAAACCAAACTCAAACCAAATTCTTCATGTAGGAACAAGAAATAAATGAGCAAATTGTACTTAAATTACACAGCTAGTATAGAAAACGTATCTTTTTGGAATTACTTTTTTTTTTTCCTCATGCAATTACAATATTTGTTTGGTAGACAACCGGACCACTTGATATAACACCTTAGCACACAGACTTTTTCAGCAGGACACAAAGAAACTGGCCCTGTTGTGCACATACAGTTAATAGCAAGCAAATTAAAACTAAGGCTTTGGGTCTGTGTCAGTCAGACATATTTCTAATTGAATCCCACAGGAATTAGTTCTTGGCAGCAAGGTACTCAGTATTTTATCTGGAAATAAAGTTTACTAAGAACATTCATAAAAGCTCTAAGTAAATAGTGCAGCAAGGCTGCTGATTGGGAACCATCTGGATTACTGGAAAACTAAGTGCTTCAGCATGATCAGTGTGAGGTCATGTATTTAAGAGTGATGAATTTAAAACACTTATAGATGGAAAACTTCCTCTGGAAGTAGCTGGAATAGCTGGTAACAGAATAAACATGGGTTCCTTGTATATGAGTTCAAAACCAGTATATGTGTAATTGTTAAATAGCTCAGAAAACAAACCGCTGAAACCAAACAATGTTTTCACTGTAGGGAGGAAGAGAGCAGAGAAACGTGACTATCATCAAAACAGATTTTTCAAGTACTGATCTCCATTGGCAAAAGACATTGCTGCATTTCAGGAAACGGCAACGGGATGACAACTTCTGTATCCACATTTCTTGGAGCTGCTTTATCAGACAGAATACAGCAAAGTATTCTCTAGTACTTTCAAAGAACATGTTAGTAAATTAGAGATTTCAAAGAGTACATATAATTCAAGTGCAAACAAGCCTAAACAATGGAATAGCTGGCATATAAAAGTTAACTGCATCAAATGAGGTTTAAGGAGCAAATGAAGACCTCTAAAGCAACTGGTAGGGAAAAAAGTATAGATATTAAAGCAGTGCGATAGCTGAAAGTAAGCTCATCTTAAAATACCAAGCAAGCTTTCTTGAATAACTGTAGTAATAACTAAGCTTCCAGAGCCACAGTACTTATGCTAATATTATACATGTCTATGATTCCTGGACAGAACTCAAAATTAGAATTATTAATTTTAAAAGACAGTCATAGTGACCCTACTATGGGCCATCATCTCAATACGTGTTTCTCTGGTTCTTCAGCGATGTAACTTAAAACACACACATTTCCAGCAAAACGCTTGGTTTGGGACTAACAATTACTACTGTCCAGGCCAAATCAAAGACAACGCTCTGTAGAAAACATCCCTCCAATGCCTGACCTGAACAGATAATGGAATTTCCATAAATAAAATTAATTTACGTTCTTAAATTTAAGCATGAATAAAACAAGCGCTTTAACTTAAAACTTCTGCTCTCGCGCTTTACAGAATCACAGAAGCAGCTGGGCTGGAAGACTTCTGGGACCATCGGGTCCAACCTGTGACCAACACCACCACGTTCAGCTAGACCATGGCACATCCAGTCTTTCCTTAAACACCTGCAGGAACAGTGCCCGCCATCTCCCTGGGCAGCCCATTCCAATGTCTAACCACTCTTTCTGTGAATAAATCCCTACTAATGTCCAACATAAACCTCCGGTGGCACAGCTTAAGACTGTGTCCTCTCATCCTATCGCTTTCACTAATGAAAGAAGATAAAAAGACCCAAAGGCTCAGACGGGAATGGGCTCGCTACCACTGGAAACGGTAAAGCCTCGCTTGTGCGCCAAATCCCGGCCCTGCCCCCAGCGGAACGCCGAAATCTCCCGGAAAAGGCAAGCAGGAGCCCGAGCTGCCCGCGGGACCCCAGCGGGAAGGGCGCCGTGTCCCGCAGGACGGGCCAAGCCCGAGGAGGGGGCAGAGCAGCTGCCGGCCCCAGGCCCCTCTCCGCTCGCCACCCGCCAGGACTACAGGCCCACCATCCCCGCAGGAAGCAGAGCCGCCCCGGCCTCCCCGCCCCAGCGCTTCCGCGCCCGGCGGGCGGGTGAAAGGTCCCGCAGCACCCGGATGGAGGCGGTGCCGCTCGGCTATATAAGCGCCCGCCGCCGCCGCGCCCGCCTCTCCCGCGCCGCCGCCGCCTCCTGGCTCACCGCTGTTCGCTGGGCCCCGCGCCGCCCGAGCCCGGGAATAAGTCGGTCAGGAAGGCTCCGCTGCTGCCATGGTGAGGCGGGGGAGCGCCAGAGGCGGGGGAGGGAGCGGGGCCGCCGCGCCCGCCCCGCCGCGTGGCCGCCGTGCCCGCCCGGGCGGTGTAGGCCCGCGGCCCCGGGAAAGCGCCGCGCTTCCCGGCGGTGCGCGCAGGGTCCTCGGCTGCTGGGGCGGCTCCCGGAGCTCACCCCGAGCAGGCGGGCAGGGTGGGCCGGGATGTGGGCCCGGCAGTGCCGTTCCCTTCGGGAGCGGCACCGCGGGGAAGCGCAGGCGGAGGGGAGGCGAGGGCAGCCCGGCGTGAGCGGTGCGGAGCCGGCCTGGTGTCGCCGCCCTTAGTGGCGGCTCTCGTTAAGGGGACGCGGTGAGTTAGTGCGGCAGGTAGCGCCTCATCGCCAGTGTGACATCCCGTGTTTCACAGAATCACAGAATAGGCAACCTGGAAGGGACCACAGTGGGTCATCCTAGAGCACATGGCACAGGATTGAGTCCAGACGGCTCTTGAATATCTCCGGGGAGGGATATGCCACACACAACCTCTCTGAGCAGTCTGTTCCAGTGCTTAGTCACCCGCACAGTAAACGAGTTTTTCATGGTCAGGTAGAACTTCTGTGCATCAGATTCTGCCCGTTGTCTCCTGTCTTTGTGGTTGGCACCACCGAGAAGAGCTTGGCTCCATCCTTTGGGGAATCCCCCTGTTTATATTTTTATAGAGGCATATGCATATATATTTCATTCCTCTTTTCTTAAGACATTTATCCGTATTTTTACTCCTATTTCATCAGCTCACTTAACTCACATTAATGCCCCATTATTTGCAAGTGTTTATTGCTTAAGCTCCTCAAATCAGTTTCCTGAGTGGCCGAATTAGTCTTTCTAGCCAGGTGCCCCTTTTTTGTTCTCGTGGTGAGTTGTTGCAGGTTTGTTGATCGAGTCTTTGCTACTTCATTTGTGGTGAGCTGAAGTTGTAAGATACATGAAGACTGAAATATATTTTTTCTTTGAGGAAAAGAAATGTTTGTGCCAGCTGTATATAGGCAAACCAGGGAGGGGTATGCTTGCAGCTTGCCACCCTGAGATGCAGTTAGACACTAAAAAACTGCTTTTCCTTGGAGTTAGGACTTTGCCCTTTCATTCTCTTCCCATTATTTCTACCATGCCCTAACACCTAGTCAATGGTGTTAAATAGTCCCATAGCTGAATTGTTCTTTACGCTTTAGAAATCTGTTTCTAGGAGGCAGTGGATAGCGTTAGTTGGTGTTCACTGTAGTGCCTGATATTTCTAACTTCAACATTTTAGGCGTTTAAAGATACTGGCAAAGCACCTGTGGAACAAGAGGTGGCGATTCATCGCATTAGGATTACTTTGACAAGTCGCAATGTAAAATCACTGGAGAAGGGTGAGTAGTACTTCTCTGATTACTTGGGTAGCTTGTCAAATAATAAATAATAGGTGCCTTGTAAGGCATTGCAAAATACAATGTATTGAAACTAGTTGTAATTAAAGATGTTACTGTTTGCCTTTTTGTATGTGCCTTGGCTCCCAAAGCCAACCCAGAGTGCTTCATACACCAAAAAGTAAATGCTGATTTAATTATTGATGAAAATTAGTGTTTTGGGGGTTTGCATTATATGGAAAACTTATGTCATAATGACTAATATAAGACAATTCAGCTTCTTCCCTTTAGTTCTTATGGGGAATTTTGAAGTAGTTATCACGCTTTGAATGTATAAGAACTGAAAGGCTCTGATTTATTGATATTTTGTCATTTGTGTTATGAACAGTTTAGTATAATGTTCTTTAAAAAAAATTTAATCTTGTTTAGGAACTAGCTTTGCCAGTGTTTTATCATATATTAAAAATGTAAAAAAAGTTACTATATATGCAGGATCTTCAGGCTGCTAACAGCTTAAATACAGTTTAAACTTACTGTAATGACTTTTGCTGTTGCATGATTTTGCTCATCATGTCACAACGTTTCCAGTTGTACGTGGTTGGCTGTGAGGATAATGCTTAAAATGAATGGCAGTGATCACTCATACGCTATTCTGAGCCAACATCTTGTTAAAATACTTACTTAAAAAATCAAGCAAGCAAGTAAAGTAGTCGCAGACCTGACCTATTGCATGTCTCTTTTCAGTCTGTGCTGACTTGATCAGAGGTGCTAAGGAAAAAAACCTGAAGGTGAAGGGACCTGTTCGCATGCCCACCAAGGTACTTGACACTGTTTTCTTGTCTTTAAAGGTTTTTTTCTCTGCAACTGCATTCTTAAAATCGTATTTTTTTATAGGACAAAAGGTGAGATGAAAAGCAGTGCTGCTAAACTGAGGGTGGTGACCCATTGTAAAAAGATGATTTCACAAGTTGGTTTGACACCTAGGGTGACTGTTAAGTGCAAAACATGTGGAATGTGGAAGGGGATTTTCTGTTCAATTTATTTGAATAATGAATTCATTTTCAAATGAAATTAAATATGTAGAGAATGAGTGTTAACATCAATAGACCATGACTTAATAGGTAACTCTCTAATGGCATAGATACCAGACAGTATTTGTAGGTGATCATCTTTTTACATGAGTCTAGATTACTCCTCTTAGTGCATCAGCTAAATACTCTTGTTTGACTTTCCAGACCCTACGGATCACTACCAGGAAGACGCCTTGTGGTGAGGGTTCCAAGACCTGGGATCGCTTCCAAATGCGTATCCATAAGCGGCTCATTGACTTGCACAGCCCTTCTGAGATCGTGAAGCAGATCACTTCCATCAGCATCGAACCAGGCGTAGAAGTTGAAGTTACTATTGCCGATGCTTAAATGATGGTCGTGGTTGAATAAAGTTGATTTACAAATTTTCGTCATTTGTTTGTTTTCTTACGTGTGCCAAGAGAGAGTTCTGTGATGGTTTTTGTGAAGGACAACAGAAACCACCGGCAGAATGCTGTGTGAGAGGACTGTATATTTAAGGAAGAATACACCAGCTGTCAATAGCAGGAAAATTAAACTTTGGGCATCCTGGTTTCATTGGAGGCTGGCAACTATATGGTTGTACAGCACTTCATGAAAAATATATTTTAAATAATTTAGGGATTTGATTTTTGGCTGGAATTACACAGACAAGTACCTGCATTAAAATTGATATTTAGGTAAAATTACTAAGTTTTCAATTCTTGGTTCTTGCTGTGCAAGACTGAACTAATACTTAGTTTATTTGGATTTTTTTCCCAGGTGTGTCACAATCAAAGGATCCTGGGGGTGCTAGTTATAAAACCTAATAATTTGTGGTGAACACACTGAACAACAAGTTTATTTTGATGTGCACGTAGAGTCGCAAAACTGAACTATGGAACTACCTAGTTGTCTTTTTAGGTTTAGATTTCTGTAGATATTAATGCTAAGAGTAAGCTTCATATGTGAAGCAACAAAAGAGCCATTTTTATTGCTGCTTTTAAGTCTCTCAAATAAAGGAACTGTGCTTAATTCTTAAGCCAACAAGACAGAGCGCAGAGTTACAGAAAACAGTTTTGTTTAATCCATTAAGGATCAGGTTGCTGCTTCTGCTCCAAGCATAGGAGAGAACTTGAATTCTAATGCAAACAAATTGTTCTCTGCAAGCAGCTTCAGGTCCTGTTTATGTTTGCTAAGACCTAAAACTGACCAAAGTTTGAGCTTTCTTGCTCAAGAGATACAAGAGGCCTTCATTTTTCCTTAAATTTAAGGCCTTACAAGGATTCTGACCCTCGAGTAGGGTTGAGAGCTTTGATAGAAGGGAGGTGAGCGAGTTAATGTGAACAGATTGTGTCAAGCCTACTTCCTTGAGAAACAACTGTGAGCAGAGGGGAAAATACTCACCAACATAAAACACCTGTATCTTCCTTAAAGTCTGTTTCTGGTAATATGCCACAAGTATAAGCTGCCTGACAAATACTTCTAGCTGTATTTTTAGAATTGTATTACATGGGTTGCTCTTTACAGGAATAAATGGGCAAACAACACTCACTGACATAAGTTACTTGGACTCAAGCAGTCTTCCTTCTGATTACCAGAGTAGCTCTGTGACTGAAAACAGTTGGATGGATCTAGGCACGGCTGGCTGAGTTTGACACCATTTCTGCCTTTGGTTTTCCCTCTTGGTAAAAACCGTGGAACAGTTTTCTACGCGCTTACATCTGGCTGTACTTCTGACTTCCAGGGTGCCTCTTAAAACACCTAAATGATCTGGAGTCCCACCGATCTTCTTTCAGCTCTGGCACTTCAAGGACCAATTTCCTTTGTCTTTTCACTTGTCTGCAACTTACCCATAAACACAGATGCAACTTTACCTTTGTGTCCGGGTCCCGCACTATGCAGAAGTACTGCTGCCCGCCTCCTGTGTGAACAAGCCGGCTCACACAGGAGGGCTTCACACCTGTTCCCGGGAGGGTCGATCGCTAGCTTGTGGAAGGCGCTGGGCCGCGGGCTGCCGCGGGGCTCCTCGGGGCTCATCCCGCCTTCCCCGCGGCACGCCGTCCCCGACCTGCACGCTCCTACCCTTCGCGCCACCCGCACGTTTCGCGATTTTATTTCTTTCCTACTTCGTTTCCTTACTTGTACACGGCGGCGGTGCCGGAGCGGTTACGTAACACCCACGCCGACTTTATGTAACTCGCTGGGATGGAAACATTGAGGTACCCGCGCCTCCCCCGCCCATCCTCCTCCCCCCGTGTCAGGCAGAACACCCCTCCTCCGCTGGCCGCCCGGCTGCCGCTTCAAACCTCTTCTTTGCCTCCGTGCCTTGTTAAGGACGACGGGCAAACCCTGCGTCTGGAGCGCACGCTGCTCCGTCCCGCTCCGCTCCATCCCGCTCTATCCCGCACCCCCGTTCCCTCCCTCTCGAGCCGCCGGCTCCTCAGCCGTGCGCTGTGCGGCGGCGCCCCCTGCCGGGCGGACCGAGTTCCTCCCGCTCCCTCCCGCCCCTCCCCGCTCCCTCCCGCCCCTCCCCGCTCCCCCGCGCTCGGCCAATCAGCGCCCGCCGCTCCTCCCAAAACGCCCCCCCCGACCCCGGGCGGCCCGGCTCGCGGCTTCCCGCGCGCGCCAAGGTAGCGGCGCTCCCGGGAAGGGGAACGGGAGCGGGGCTGGATCTCACCCCGGGCGCCTGCCGGTGTTGAGCCTTCCCCGGGGGAGGGGGCTGCAGGTGGATGAGAGCAGCGCCCAGCTGGGGCTGTCAGCGCGCCTTCCCTTGTGTGTTCCCTAGTGTAACCTGCCAGGTGTATTTTATTTTTTTTAAAGGTCGTACTGCCAAACTTCTCTAGATTACCCTGTCTTCTTCGGAACTGCTCGTTTGTATGCGAGCTGGCCCCATCTTATTTATACTCCGTATTTATTTTTTGTCTGTTCTCTGAGAAAATGACGGGGTGGTTTTTTCCCTTTCCTTACAAGTTCCTTTGCAGAGAACGATGGCTGATGAGGGGGAAAACTGTGTTTCCACGGAAGCATGTGATGTGTTGGAATCGGTTTCTTTTCTGAGTGTGGAGGGTAAACCTTCGCCCTTGGAGTCAACAGTATTGCCTAATCCAGAGGAACAGCAGGTGTGGATTGTTTTTACGAGGGTCTTCTGGTGATGCTGAGTTGGTTTTTTTGATGGATTTTGGGTTTTTTTTTAAGGTTTAACAAATGTTTCCTTGGTAAGAACTGCTGTACTCCTCTGCACCGAGATGTGTTTGACTCTTCTGCTTATTTCTTATTGCCTATACGCAGGTCATAGCCTGCACTAAATGCATGGTCAATGCTATGTGATGTCCTAAACTTTGAGGAAAAAAAAAGTAAAGGACTTCAGTTATTGCAATTTGAACGTAATGAGACTGTACTGTTCTTTTCAATGAGCTATAGAAAATATATGGATCCTTGATGTGAAAGCTCATTAGGTGCCTGGAAATAAAAATCCATAATGCCCTGCTGTGCTTGAGCAGAAGATAATATACCCAACTATGCGTTTTTAGAGGGGTACGTTTCCTGAGTGACTTTTCCGCAGGTGACTTCATTTTGTCTGATTAGTGCTGGTCATGACTGGGCTGTGGAGAACTCTAGTAAATCCATCTGCTGAATGAAACGTTGCCAAAGTAAAGACTGAAGCTCCTTGAGAAAGGACGGGAGGCTGGGATCCCTCTAAAATGCTCCCTGCTATTATTGCTTTACCTGGGTGGGGATACTGTTGTATAATGGTTGGGGGAAGGAAAAGGCCACTTGAGCAACTGAGAGCTGCCTTGTTGCTACCGTGAGGAAAATGAGGGTCTGGTGCCTGGATGATGGTATGGAAGTGGTCTCTTGAGGCTAAGAATGTGTCAGTCAGTGCTAATTGAACAGGCTCCATACAAAATGAAAGTGCAGTACTATGTAGCAGCTGTTAGAAAAACGCAGCTTGAATTCAGTACAGCGGGAGACCAGAAGGTGGAAGCACTGCAGTTTGTGCCTCTGATAGTGTGCTCTTATAAAATCAAAATACTGGCTTTGTCACGAAATAATGCTAAAGACCAGGGGGAGGGCGGGGGGGCACACAAATAAAGGGTTACTTAAGGACAGTAGAAGATAAAGAAGCAAATAAAGTCTTAGAGTCTGAACTTGACATGAAAGGAAAATGTGAGACATTAATATAAAATAGGAAACACTGTATCAGATACAGTATGCTGATATGATTCTGGGCTGTTCTGTTTAAAAAGTGGCAATTATACTGTATTTTGTGTCTTTCTTCTTTTTAATGAATAGGTATATGAGCCTTTGAAAGTCTTCTTGAGAGTGAGACCTTTTTCTGTAGCAGAGCTTGAAAGCCCCGACTCCCAGGTTCGTTGTAGAACTAAGAAAAAATGTTTTTCTTCTCCCCTGAACAACACATAGTATTGTAATGCAGAACTTTCTTTTACATAAGCCATGTACTGCTCTCAAATGGAATTATTTGGCACCTGGATAGATGCAAGATTTTTTTTTCCCACCCCCACAACTTTTATTAATTTCTGTGGTATGGACATGCACACCTGTAGCTCTTCAAAATTCCACTGGGTGCGTTATTTAAAATTTGGTGTCAATTCTCTGTAGTGCCCAAGATACGAAGGATTTCCATGGAAGAGATTATGCAATTCTAGGTATAATTGGAATATCTGACCCTTGAGTTTCTTTGAAATGCTTGAATAATCTCCTGTCACCTCATCCTGGTGACTTTGTGCTCAGCCTGTCAAAAATCTTCTGTAACCTCTACACGGTCAGATTCAGATGCTTCAGCGTTTTCTACACACACGTGTACAAACATTTAGAACTGCTCCCCTTCCCCTCATTGTGATCACTGATGCAAAAAATTCCTTTAGCCATCTTTGGAGGGCAAGGTCTCTGTATCGTATCTTTCATCCCTTGTCTTTGCAGGCTCTCTGATTGAAGAGAGGTCAGTTTGAAGAGCTCCAAGAAGGATTTAATATTAGTTCTTATTTTCTTCTTGCAAACTGCTTTTTAAAAACACATTCTTGCTTTTGATCTACCAGAGTTGGGACCTTTGTATTGTTGGATAATTCTTTCCCCTGCCTCAACTTCACTTTGTCTTTGCTTGGTCAGCTCTCCTTGACTAGTGTGTGCTTCCATTTAGGTAAATTCCACAGTCTGAGCTGTCTCCAAGTGTAAATTGATTTGCAAAATCAAATTGTTTCATGAGTTGTTTAGCACTTTCCTTTTTGGAGCGAGACATTTCTTAAAAGCAGGGAGGAAAAAGGTGAACATTGAAGTTTGTACTATTTTTTTTTGTTTGTTTTCATGCAGTTCAGGCTGAAACAGTTGAACTTCCAACCTATATGAGCTGTATAATCTGTTTTGCATGGGATTAAGGCTTTTTTCTCAGCCTCTAAAAACAGAATGATTGAAAGATCTTCAACATTTTCAGTGTTTTCTACTTTCTTTACTATCATCTGAATCCAAGAAGAAAATGCTTGGTAACAAATGGAAGAACCCCCCACAAAACTAGTCAAGTAAACCTCACTTCCTAATTGTTAAATCAAACAGATCAATTTAATTTTTAGGTCTTTTATTGCTCCTTGCCATGCATAATTTCTAGGAAAGCACCTTTGTTCCAAATATGTGGCACAGAGGAAAAAAAAAGAAAAAGTAGAACCCAAGACCTGTTTCTTACAGCTGTAGGCTGATGCTTTAAACAAAGACAATCAACAGGTTAACTGATCCACTGATGCTTATAGAGATATTGATTTATGGAAGTACAGTTTAGGAGCTATGGGGGAAATTCTGTATTCTGCCAGCGATTCTCCAGAGTCACTTGTGGGAAAGCAGAAAATTGTGATTTTTGGATATAAATAATGTGTACAGTGCCAGAAATGGTCCAGCTCCTGCCAACTTACCTGCAGGGTTAGCTGGGGGAGGCAAGTGGAGTGTTACCAGCTGGCTTCCATCTCTCCAGATCTGACTACTTTGGGCCTCTACTCACAGGCTTCTATGAGATTGGTGGCAGCTGATGGCACATGCTGCAGATCCTGGATTATTCTGTAGTTCTCTAGGGTTTAGTACATCTGACCTGCATTCCTGTCCCTGGTGATGTGGGAGAAATGTTAAAGATTATATAGGTTCAGAGCCTGGCACAGTGAGCAGGTGATTAGTCTAAATTCAGAAAGCAGTTTCTTAGAGCTTCTCAAAATCACAGAAAAAGCTGAGTTGGAAGGGACCTGCAAAGATCAAAGTCCAATTTCTAGTCCTGCACAGGACAGCCCCAAGAGTCTCAGGCCCGATGTGCATGAGAGTGTTGTCCAAATGCTTCTTGAACTCTGTCAGGCTTGGTGCTGTGACCACTCCCCTGGGGAGCCTGTTCTGGTGCTCATCCACCCTCTGGGTGCAGAACCTTTTTCTAATTTCCAAACTAAACCTCCTCTGACACAACTTCAGGCCATTCCCTCATGTCTTGTCACTGGTCACCAGAGAGAAAAGATCAGTGCCTGCCCATTCTTGTTTCCTCATGAGCAAGTTGTAGGCTGCTGTGAGGTCTGTACCAGTTAATTACTGGCACAGAGCTTCTGTATCAGTTAATAATCAGACTTATTAATTGAGGCTCCTAGGAACAGCAGAACATCCTATGTATATACCACACATGGATTTTTGGTCTTAGAAGTTCTGGCCAGTCTGTGAACATAAATGTCAGATTAAGTTACAATCAATCCTTTCAGATGGTGCATCAAGACCTTGTTAAGCTATACTGGGAGTTCACTTTGCATCTTTGGTAGCCAGTCCGGTCTGAAATAAATTTTCCTTTAACACTGCATCCTACCTTTATCTAGCTAGTGAGGGTTTGGTAATTGTATTTCATCTTTACTTAATTGAGAAATAGCAACCAAATTACTTGAAATTAATTCAGTTTCTTTCATTATTGGTACCACTATTTGTCAATCAAAGGATAATGCTTCAAACTTACTTTACTTTGTTAATTCTGCTCGTAGTCTGTTTCACACTGAAAATGACGGATGTGGAAAAACAGTAGATATCTATGTAATTTTGTTTTGGTAGTGATTGTGCAAGTCACAGTCACAAAATACAAGGGTTTAGAAAATGTCCCCAAGGAATGGTTGCTGGAAGGAATGCTAGTAAAAGTTTTTACCTCTTAGAAAACCCCAGAGGATTGCCTTGACTTTGTCTATACTCTGGCTTTCAAGTGAAGTGAATATCTCTGTAGTGACATGCCTCAAGATGATATATGTAAATTGTGGGACTTTTTGTAACTCTGGTGAATGGGTGAAGACACTAGGCTTCTGGGGGTTTGTTGGAGGGGGTGTTCATTTTTGGTTTTGTTCAGATAGCTTTCTTCCTGAATAATTTTTTGTCGTGTTTTGGTTTACCTTGTCCTGTTTCTTAAGGGTTGTGTAACCATTGAAGATGCCCAGACAGTAATTCTTAATGCACCCAAAGAATCTTCTGCAATGAAAAACAGTGAAAGAGGGATTGGTCATGCTGTGCACAGCTTCACCTTCTCTCAGGTAGGCCATTCAAATTTTTGGTTTTGTTTTTTTCACTGTAATGAAAGATGAATTTTGTATTATGTCATGCAACATAATTTTTCTTCTTTTATTTACATGTGGTGGTACTTGCCTTTTTTAAATAAAAGACAGCTTATTAATTACTGATAAGCTGTCAGGAAAGCTGTATTACAATGGAGGTGCCTATTAGATGAGACAAGGAAGCTTCTTTGGCAGGTCTGTGGTTTTCTTTGATTAGATGCTACAGAAACCTCTTGTATAGGCACAAACTTTCGGTGGTTCTGCTGTTCCTGCAGGTGCTTTTATCTCAGAAGTGTTACAGGAAACCTTATGTTTGTAGGAATTTATGTAAGCATGTATTTAGTAACTTTCTTTTGAAAGAATAGCAGCTTAACTCCTTAAACCTTCTATACTGAAAGCAAATTTGTTAACTTTAACAAGAAGTTCTGTTCTTACAGTACCAGAAGATAAACAGTTCCAGGGACTGAGTTTTTTAGACCATTTTAATGCTGATTTTCTCAGCATTACATCTCTGCTGGTTTTCAATTGTGGGTAACTGGTGAAGAGTGAGGAGAGAATTTTACATCACTGGCAGAGCTCTTGAAAGTATCCACTGAACAGCATGTGCTCAATAGAATTCTGAGCAGCTTATTTTAGGAGTAGGAAAATATTCAAAAATGAGTGCAAGCCTGAGTGCCTCTCAGAATTAAGCAGGTATACTGTAAGAACTCAACAGAAAACATTGAATCAGAAGTTCAGGCAACACAGGAAATTAAACTGATTTCTCCTACCCAGCTTGCTCTGAAAAATTAATAATTTCTAATCAATACTTAATATTTTGGCTTATTAAACTTCTTCATGCCGTTTGTCACTCCTTTTTTCTTTCTTTCTTCCCCTTATCCTAGGTCTTTGGACCGGAAACTACTCAGAGTGAATTTTTTGAAGGCTCAATGAAAGATATCGTAAGAGCATATGTTAATGGAGTGAATGGACTGGTATTTACTTATGGAGTTACAAATGCAGGCAAGACATTCACTATCCAAGGTATAAAATATTTGCATGTATAAAAACCAAGTCAAAACCAATGACAGGTTTACGTGAATGTCTACACTTGATTTTTGAATATTTTTAAGGGACTTCAAAGGATCTTGGTATTTTACCTCGCTCACTTGAGGTGATTTTTAACCACATAAGAGGAAGACATTACCTGAAGATGAACTTCAAACCATTTTTGAGCAATGATGTTAAGAAACTAGAAGATGAACAAGTTAAGCAAGAAGAAGCCTTAAAAACTGCTATTCTTGCATCACTAAAGGAGGTCAGTGACCAAATGCTTCTTAAAGCTGTTCTGTAAGACAGGAAGTTTTAAGTCTTTTTTCCACCACTGATTCTTTATATATATAAAAATCTACAGTGTGCATAGATACATATTATTCCAACGTTCACCATATTCCTTGGTGAACCTCGGGATAATAAGAAAATTGGCTGGGTTTGGAGCTCAGGGTAAACTGGAAGAACTTTCTATAGCACACAGTTCAAACCAAAAACCCTCACAAAGCCAAATCTCAATTTCTAGAGAGAAGTCTTCTCTTTAAAGAAGCAGTTCTGACACTGTGGTGACAGTAGCCTTTGAGAAGTCTGAGAGCTACATGGCCTCTCTAAAACCTGATTCTTGTGAAGTGGCTCTTCTTGTAGGTCAGGTTCCCAGGCTGGATCTTGGTGCAGTCATTCAAATGCTTGTACTAGCTCAGGAGAGATGATGGCACTGTCTTAGCAGAAACAGTGAGAAATGCAGGGAGAGTCCCTTTTGCTGGAAGACAGTCTTAAGGAAGATTAAAAATTTTATAAACCTGTGATTTATTTAACTTCATAAAGAAACTTTCTGATTAATCAAGTGAAACGAGATGCCACAATATAAATGTCCTAAAAGGATTCTTGTCTGCCTTAGGGGATAGTATGTGACTAAGGCTGGTCTCTGGAGATTGTAGGTAGAGTTAGGGAAGTCTTTACTGTGGCAACCTCTGTTTCTTATCTAGTAATTTCTGTTTCTGTGGTAAGAAACTGTCTCATGAGAAAATGGGCATCTGTGTATCTGGGACTACTTGATAATTTTAAGTCCAGTTGCACTTTGCTGTCAGATTTCTTTTGTTCAGAACACTTTCCCCTGAACTGTGATTCTGTGCATCTAATCCCAGAATGTAGTAGGCTCAGCTGGTTATCATTCAATGCAACTCTAAATTAATTCTGGGATGTATAGAAATAATGGTTGGGTTTTCTTTTTTCTGTGGCCTTTAATACTAACCTTGTTTAAGTACTCCAGTTAACCCTGAGAAAATATTCTTCTATGAATATTCATATGTATAGTTCATATGTAAAGTTCCACTCTAAATTCTGTTGCTTAATTTAAACACTACAACCCAAAACTTTGTTTAGTCTGAGTCTGGTTAACTCTTGAGGAAATATCTCAGATGAAAAATCTGAAAGTTTTGAAAGATTACATACTTATTTTGAAAGTATCTCTGAATATGTGTATGTGCATAGAGGATGAGGGGGTCTTAAAGAAAATTTGAGTTGGTTAGGAGGATAGTAAGTAAATACCTTTAAAAATTTTATGGAAGCTACAGCTTTGAAAAGAGGAACAAGCAGAAGCCCCAGGTCTGGAACAAAAGGTTGATATCTTATTTTGAAGATGAGTCTATAAAAATATTTTCTTCTGTTAAATCACAGTCTGACTTATAGCTTAGTAACTGTATATTGCAGTAGGTGATCTACATGTTGATTCACTGCAGTGAAAAGAGAGCAACACTCCACCATCAGGAAGGACAGGTAAAAATGAATCAGGAAACTAGTACATGACAGGACTTTGTTTATGTGTTAAAACACTTCCATAGAGATTAGCTCAATGATCCCCAGTTCTGAAGCTGTGCTTCTTGATAGCTTGTGAATGAATAGCATCACTGTCTGAATGCTCTCTCAGTCTGTAATCTGAGAGCAGATACGACTTGGTGGACTTGGCTTTGGTTTACATGGATTTCTGTCGGCTCATTTCCCAGGCTCAGTTTACATGTCATACAGAAAGAGCTTGTTGCTGTTCCTTTCATTCTCTCCGTTTTAACTGCTCTGAGTGACTGCAGCACTTCATCTCCTACTGTTTATGTTCTGTATGCAGTACTGCTGCAACAACCCTTGCTTAGCATGGTTCATACCCTCTCTTTCATTCCCTTTCCTGGTTCTCTTTATGGGATTAAATACTGTTTTTTACTGGATTAAAAGATGGTTTATGTGCATTTCTATTCCAGCCTGTTCTTGTACCTTCTATTAAATGTCAGCTTCTGTGTTTACATGGAAAACAATGGCAAACAATGTCAATTCCTGTTCCCACTTGTTTTTAGGCAGTCATCTTCATGCTCTTTTCTCTATTTCATTTGAAGAGCAGAGTACCAACAGTTAATTTACTCAGTTTTCTCACAAAACCTTTACAAAAATTTATCACATGCACAAGTAATGTGGTACTGGGTTTTCTAAATTCCACTGTATTTCTGATATGCATAGATGAGATACCATGTGTGTCAGTCCCATATCCTGCTTGGCACTTCACAAACAATGAAGAGGATCCCTGCTGTGGTTAGACTTCTAATACTCAAGGAAAAAAATCATATAGACAGTGCAGCTTGTGCAAAATTGTCACTTCTATGATTTTCTTGTAATTCTATTCTGTGCTATTTATCTTTAAAATGGAAGATCTCAAACTGTGGATTTGTGCCTCCCTGTAAGAATGCTGGGTTGAATATACCAAGTGGGTAACATTGGCATCAGTAATCAATCCATGATCAACTTAGTGCTGCTTTTGAATAGCTCCAACAATAAGGTTTGCTTCTCTGGATGTGTTCCCTTCTACTATAGGATGACCCTCTCTCAGGAAAAAGGAATCAGGGTGCATGTCCTGATTTATAGGGGCCTATAAAATATGGAGAGAGAGGTAGTATGTATAGATGGTGGACTCTAGTGGGATTGCTACTTTGTTACATTAGTTTTTCCAGAGGTAACTTAAAGACTGCTTTGGTGAATCTTGGCAGGTTTAAGACAATTCTGTTGGTGTAAAAAAATTCAGCAAATGTGCGTATTTAAAGAATCTATGCTGTTGTCTATTTTTCATGACCTTTTAGTTCAGTCTGAGCTAAAGCAACATAGAGTGTTGGTTTGTCATAACTTAAGTCCTACTTCCTTGGCAGTTACTCCTGGAGGAAACTTCTCCAGTTCTTTTGGATGACTGAAGCACAGTTCGGATTTGGTCAATAGCTCATAGAGGCATTCTGGGCTGTTGCAGTCTGACAGAATCCTTTTTCTCCTGGGATTCTGAAGTTAAGTCTCCCGTGTTAGCAGCAACTGGCCACCAAATCTGGTTGCTGGAAGTGGCAGCAAGCAATAATTCATGTAACAGAGCGTTTATTGATTATAGTTCAGTGTTATTAAAAAACATTTCACTTTCAGCCAGAGCGAAGGTGGCCTAACACTTAATACTACTTCAATATTTAAATCTTAGGTACTGGAATGACTGTCATTTTTAACTTCTGCTTTTCTCATTGTCTGTTCATGTGGATTTAATAGTCTCTTGTTTTCTCAAGGAGACAGAGAGCATCTCAAATACTGTAACAAATTTCTGTGATGTGAAGTTGGATTCTTCTAACTGTACTTCAGACAATCAACCTTCTAACACCCTAGGTAAAGTGGAAAACTGTTGTGTGGGGGGAAATCAAGAAATATTAGTAGGTAACTACTAGTGGATTAAAAAAATCCCTATAACATTTAGAAAAGTAAATATATATAGGTTTTGACCAAATTTTTGTCTCTTTCCTGTGGAGAAAGGGCAACTATATAAAAATATTTTGTTAGTTTCACTCCTTTTGGGGGGAAGAGGGAGACTTAGTTTTGCAAATATAATCTATAAACTGCTGGAAGTCAAGGCCATCAGCTTAGAGCTTGGACATATTCTTGTAACAGATGACTGCTGAGAAGTTTGAACATTTTTGGATAAAGCTAAAGTTATCCAGGTGTATCTAATTGTACAACACAGATGTATCTAAGCCTTCTCCTTTTAGCAGTTTCTATAGGTCCTTTAAGAAGATTCTATATACTGATTTAAAATCTGTCAATGAGTTGATCTTTGAACTATTCCTCTGTTTTGGGTTAGGAGAGAAGTTTGTTCCACTTGACGTTCATGGGACTAATACACACCAAGGAACACAAGCAGCTGTGTGGATTTCCTTCTGTGAAATTTATAATGAGTATGTGTACGACCTGTTAAGTGTTTTATCTACATCAAAAACTCAAAGGCGCAGAGTTTTAAGAATTTGTGAGGATCAAGGAGGAAATTGTTACATTAAAGGTAATAGTACTGTTTTATGACCTAGGCAGTTTCACAGAATTTCCCTGATAATCAGAAATGTGTGTCAAAGATCTCTTTTTGCAGATTTAAAGTGGATTAATGTTCAGAGCACTGAAGAAGCATGCAGACTGCTAAAAATAGGAAACAAGAACCGAAGCTTTGCCTGTACTAGAATGAATGAGCAATCAAGTAGAAGGTTTGTTCTGCTAATTTTAAGCATACTCTGTCCCTTTTGAGGGGAAGGGAGGGGACTTTAGAATATGTGTGAAATGAAGCACTCTTCAATAATAGTTTAATATTTCCATTGATTATTCTGGTTTTGTTATGAAATTCTCTAGGAGAGACTCTGTAGTAGCTGGACTCAGGTTGCTATTCATGTCTTTGGACAACCAAAAAGATCAAATCACATTCATTTCTGAGTACCAACAGTGCTATGCATCTTGGCAAATGCTAGTGGTGCTGAGTGAGAATGGCTGTGTGAGGATGTTGAAGGAAAAGCTGGTTAATTTTTCATAACTGGCAGTATAATTCTTGGAAACCTGGAGCCTGTCACTAGGGGATATATAGGAAGGAGCAAGTTGTGTGGTATCTTGCAGTGCTGGTAGATTTTCTAAATGCTTTTAGAGTGCTGTGTTCAAGCTGAGTTTACCTGGCATCTTAAGAATTAAACTGCTCGCTTTTTACCCAGCTCTGGACAGGGATCAGGGAGAATCTGGCTTTTGATGGAGTGAAAGGAAATAGAGAAGGTTGTATAATTTCTATTGAAAGTGCCTCCTTTCTTGATTTTAATGACCTCTTAATAATTTGTCCTTTAAGTTTGGCAGGGCCATGTTTTATTTTTAGCTAATGCAATCATTAAGCTTTTTTTTTTTCTCTAAAAAGCATGGGTTATGTTATTCTGTGTTAGCTAAAGATAGCTGCTGTTAAGTTTCATGCTCTCCTTACAGAGTTTTATACCTAGAATGCCCACTGCTTAAGGCATATGCTAAAGAAGTTTGTGTGCTGTGTTTCCTGATGAATCAGAAAAACTGGGCACTTCTGGTTTTATGACTTTTCTCTTTGGTTTCAGACAGCATGTCCACTGCCTGTGTAGATTGTTGTCTAAACCAGAGCTACTGGATTTTCAAGTGTTATAATTTCAACCTTTCTGGAAATATTTCTGAACCAAACAAGTAACTGTGCATATTGAAGTAGGCAATATTATAGGACTGTAAAACTTGAACTTATTTCCTTCTCCCCACCATTTGTTTCAAAGTTAATCTTTCAGGTTTGCTGAGCTCAGATACTGCCTAAGGTTTTCTGTATGAAGTGGCTACATGACTACTCACCTTTTGATCAGTAGACTTTAGTGAACTGGCTTGGTTTTTTTCTCCAAGACAGTTTGTAGGATTCATGTGATATTTTTCCTTTTCCTGTGTGGAAAGAAATAGAAAGTCATAAAATACAGCTTTTATTGCTGTTTTTTTTGCTACTGAATGCATGCATTACAAAAGTAACTAATGTATTAGGGTAAATAGTGAACTAATTCTTGTCCTTTCTTCAGCATTGAGCTTTCTGTAGCATACAAATTTTACTTTGCTTCAATGACTGCTTACTTTTCATAACAGATTATTAAAAAGGACTTCTTTCCATTCCAGTCACAGTATATTTTCCATCAGGCTACTCAAGCTAACTGATGAGCATCAGCCACGTGTTCTTGGAGTATCTGAGTAAGTGAATGCTTCATGTGATTACCAAGAATGTAAATATTTTGGAAAAAAAAAATAAGGTGTAAGCATGTCAAATTGGTGAACTTTCTAATAATAAACAAATTCTCTGAGAGTTGAGCAGGAAATTAGAACTCCATTGAGCACATAAACTGACTGGAAGCTTAACAGGGACAAGCACAGAAGTGTTTTCCTGTCTCTTACTCTAAGGTTTTGCTGGAGCAACTCTGTCAGTAATATGTAAATTGAGGAAAATGTGTATTGTCTCACATAATGGGCAGGTGGTGGGAGAATAAGACTATGCAGCACCAGACTATATGTCCTTGTAAGCAGAATTCAAGTGTCTGGCAGATAGAGGGTGATCTCTACAGCTGGAAAGCAGCAGTTGGTGCAAGCTGTGCCAGTCTGTTGTTCCACCCTGGGATCAGACTAGACTTTACGGTAGAATGTTTGCAACAACATATTTGGTGTGCTCCTAGAATGCCAGTTAAAATCTATCATCCCAAAAGAATGCTGGTGACGTGGTCTCAGACTGCTCCATGGTCCAATGTGCAGTAAGAGGGGATCATCAAATAATTTGCTTTAAAACTGCTCTCCATCACTATAAAATGCTAATGTAAGTGCACCCTGTGAGAGCAGTGTTAAGCCTCTGCTCTTTTATGGTTTAGAGGAAGCAGCCTAATCTTCTGGCCTGAAGCCATTTAGACAGCTTTTTAGGGATTGTGTGTCTTTTTCTCTTCTGATTAATTTAGCTTGATACAGAAAAATGAAGACAGCTTGTAACAAAATGTTTTAGTTCAGTCCTAGCTCCTACTGATTTCTCTTGTGTCTGCTGAGCAGAGATGGTAATAAATATATCTCACTGTGAGATAACACCTTTAAATGTCAGATGTTACAGTGATAAATACTCTTAAGAAAAGATAACTTGAGAAAATTACTTCATCTGTGTTTTTTTGCTGTTCTCTGTCATAGTGTATCCCCCTGGAAAAGCTTGCAGCTGCTGTTAGGTGAATGACAGTTTGTATGTTTCTTAAGGAAGAAAAAAAGCTTTTCATCCTGTGCTAGAAAGGATAAAGAAAATAAGGTTTTCATACATCTTTAAATACGTGCCTTAATAATTTGTATAGGACTTACATCAGCTTACATCAGTATGAGAGGTCTTAAAAATTATTTTATTTAAATAAATTTATATATAAGTGAGTAATGGTTTGGTCACATAAATGATCCAGCTTCCAGAGCTTCCTGAATTTCAATAGCTTTCATAATAGAAAGTAAAATTTATTGAATTCCTTGACTATCCAGGGTGATTTTCTGATTGTAACCTATTATGCCATGAGGGACAATTCAGTGGTCTGAGCTTAGTAGCACAATTGCTATAGCCAAGCAAAGAGCTCTAAGGTGAGCTAGGAAAGACTTCATGTGTGTGTTCTGGATAACTCTTTCATGCAGGCTGTCTTTCTGTGACTTGGCTGGTTCAGAGAGGTGCAATAAAACACATGTCTTTGGAGACAGACTAAAAGAAGCAGGAAATATTAATAATTCTCTTCACATCCTTGGAAAGTGCATTGCAGCATTGAAGCAAAATCAAAACCCAAAGTAAGTGACCCGGGGTTATTTACATGCCAGGTTTTAGGTGGAAACACTAAGTATCCCATTATGTTTCTGCAAGCAGTTTGCACAGAGAAAAATGGAAATCTAAAAAATCTTGTAAGTCTTCATTATAGATGTCATATTTTCTCCATAACTGGTGTTTGTGGAGAGCAAAAAAAAGGCAATTTGCAGCGAAGTACCAATATTTTTTTAATATATGTATATGAGCAATACACTTTGTGTACAAAGCTCCAGTTTTGTCTTCTTCCCTTCCACCTGCAAATTATACAGGTAGATTCATCAGGCAGCCAATAGATGACCTGTACTTAGCTTTTGGCTTGTTCCACTCTCTGCTTTGGAACACTAGGGAACTGTGGTGCAGACACTATGCTACTTTTACTTTTAAATAGTTCAGTTTGTTGGAGAGAGTCTATGAAATCCAGGAAAGACCTTGCTTTTTGATGTAAAGTAACTTAGGCTTAAATATGAGCATCCCACTGGATCTCTTTCCTGAAAGAGAGAGAAACAGAGTTAAAGTAAGCTACAATAGCTCACAATTTTACAACTTTTATTTTGTTTCACAATTTTATTTTTTTTCCCTCCCTGAGGATGAAGCCAAGCTATATTCCATTCAGAGAGAGCAAATTGACTCGTCTGTTTCAGCCATTTTTTTGTGGGAAAGGCAAAGCTTGTATGATTGTAAACATAAATCAGCATACTTCCACATATGATGAAACACTGCATGTGATGAAATTTTCAGCTATAGCCAGACAGGTAAGAGTGTATATACTTCCTCTGCTATTCTGTTTTTGGTTTGTTTTTTTTTTTTTTTAACTAGTGTTTTGTGAAATGATCAGGTTGTATGGATTTGAGTGTGATTTGGATTCTTGATTCATCATATTCTTCTGCGAGTGGCCTCTCTAAAAGGCTTCTAGTAGTCTTACCCATCTTCAAACCTATATGTGGTAAGAAGTTAAGACAACTGCAGGTGTCTGGATGTTCAGTTCTACACTGCTGATGTTCTGTGTAAAACATAGTCAGAGCACTTTCAGATGACTGATTTATACCACATATCTGAGCAAATGCAGGATTTCAATTCAAACTTTTGATGAATTACTTAACCTGGGTGCAAACATCCATTGCACAAGATGAGTTGTTTGCAACTTCTTGGACATTTGGTGGTAGTAAAAGGAGTATCATCTCATTTTGTAGTCTAAATGAAGTCTTTTGCAACTGCATTGCTCCTATTTGACTAAATGCAAGTAATTAATAATAAAAAAGTGTCTTGGCAAGCTTTTCCTCCATCTCCTTCAGTACCATTGGGTGGATCCCATCCAACCCCATAGACTTGTGTCTCTGTGCTGTAGCAGGTCAGTGACCGTTTTCTTCTGGATTATGGGGGCCACATTTTCCTCCCTGTCTCAATCTCCCATTAAATTCAGGATTTGGGGTTGATGTTTGGCCTTAATCTCATTCAAGTTCCCTGAAGCTGCTTCTTGAAGGGAGTGGGATGGTGGGCTATGCTGTGTTTCATGGCAGAAATACAGCAATTTTTTTAGTCTGGAGCCACAGATTAGTTCTGGCATGTCATTACAAATCTGTAGTAGCATATCTAATATGATCTCAGAGAGGAAGATTTTTCTAATTCCCTTAAGGTGTGGTTTTTGTTATAAGTGTGTACTGTGGAGGCAAACTTCTCCATATGTTGTCATAGGACAACATATCAAACTTCTGATATGTTGTCCTATGACATAGTTACTTAAAATCTTTGTGTAAATAGCATGCATTTCTGAATCCTGGTCATGGTATTTCAGGAAGGAGCAAATATTGTAGGGATTTTCTGCTTTTCATTAACTTTGTGGAACACTAAACCTCTTATTTTAAAGGAAGAGAAACCACCTGTCTAGACAAGGATGCTAAGTTTGCTAGCAGATAATACTTTCATTTTCGCTCTTTTTAGAGTACTTAAGTCTTATATTCATATACAAATTATATTGCATTTTAGAGTACTGAAATCTTATATTTATATAAGAATTATAATGATGGATTATTTTCTTCTGTTAAAGGCATGTAAGCTTTTGCTGACATTCATGTAATCATTAATTATTGAGTAAATACAACAAGGCATTCATGTCACTTCTTCCTGGTATTCTGATACCTGCAATATCGACAGCATTGGTAAATCAACTCTGGATTTTTCAGGTCATCCAGACAATCCTGCCCAAAAATTTTGGTTATTTTCCACCAAAGCTAGTTGGAGGTGATGGCAAACCTATCATGAACTTTGATGCTAACACATCTGTAGGTGACTTTGCTGACAGTACTGAAACCTCAGCAGAAGAGGAAGTGGACATCACCATTCTGAGTCATGAGGTAAATACATGTCTACTTAGAACTGCACCCAGGAAAGCAACTGCTATTAGTTCTAAAACTGTTTTAGCATAAGAGATGTGCTGGAAGCTGCATCAAATGGGAAGTTTAAGTTTCTGTTCAGTATCAGACTGACTAGACTTAGAGTGGCCTAGTTCAGTGTAGTTGTGCAAGGATGCCCTGTGGCTTTCTAGTTAGATCAAGTGCTAAATTTGGAATTCAACTGATTGCCCAACAAGTAGACTAAGGAAGTGGTACATATCTTTAAAATAACATCATTTAAGGGTTTGTGCCTTTTTTTGGGAACAGCAGTAACAAGTTAAGATGCAGTATTTTAAAAACAAAGATATACGATCTAATAGCAAGAAACTGTAAAAATCAAGTAGGCTTTGTTATGCTGTACAGACTAATATTTAAATGTCAAAACAGAAGTAAAATTTTTGATAGCAAACACCATCAAGATGGACACAGGATATATTTGCAGTAGAAATTCATGTTTGAAAATATTTAAACTTTGGTGCAGACTCCCAAAAAACATAGGCTTGTTAAAAGTACCCTCTGTGGCTGCCCGTTTGAATATTTTGTTTGAGATGCATGTCAATATGTGCTTCAGTCTTGGTTTTTGAACTGAAATATTTAAAATTTAGGAACTCTTGAAAGCTGCAGAGGACTTAAAGGAGAAGTTAGTTGCAGAAAGGCAAAGTAAGCTTCTTCTGGAGGTGAAGATACGTAAAGAGATGGCAGAAGCAATGTTTCGACAGCTGTTGGAAACAGAGGAAGCCTGGAGGCAAGTCATATTGCAGTCTGCTTTGAGGCTGAAAGGATTCCACATGTATAAATGCATACATATGGATGTGTATATATATATATCTATGTGTATATTCAGGACATACCTACTCATGTTATTTAGAGAAGATAGGGCTGGACAGTTTCAAAACCTCTGAAGGAAAGAGAAGAAAGAACAGTAAACTTGTACAGATCAGCTGCTTCCCATTTACAATGAAAAAGTAATCCTGCTTTCTGTTGACCTTCCCTCTGTTTAATTTGTAATTACTGGAGCTTGTCCTGGCTTGTTATTACTACTTAGCAGATGTGGAAGATTGTTATAGGTACCCCACTGAGACTTATGATTCTTCCAAAACATACACTCTGTCAAGTTAATATGATGTATGTGCTTGAGGTAGTTTTGAATCGTATCTCTTTTGAGCTCCTCCATGTGACTTATGAACCATTGTTAGTTTACTGTCTTAAAAATTGCTGTGGCTCCCTGCACTGATGTTAATAATTTAGGAACTTTTTTCAAGTTCAGATTCCTCAAGTTGAGGTCACTTCCGCTTAACTCTTCTTTAAATCAGTTTCCTGCTGTTTGAATCATTAACAAAAATTAACACCAGGTTGCCAGCTGAGCACGTTATGGTTTAACACCTGCACTAGCTTTTAGGTTGCCTTTAGCCAAACACATGAATTAGTATTGATGCTTTTTCTCTATTGAGACGATGTTCTGCATCACTGATAGGGCATGTTTTTAAATTTTGACAGTAATGGAGTAATGTGTAATGTATTAAATAATAGGTGGGGAGGGACTTCTCACAATAGTATGAAATGACAGGACAAGGGGGAGTGGATTCAAACTGAGAGTTGGTTTAGATGGGTTGTTATGCAAAAATTCTTTATTGTGAGTGTGATGAGGCACTGGAACAGATTGCCCAGAGAAGTTGTAGATGCCCCATCCCTTGAAGTGTTTAAAGGATGTGTTGGAAATATCTAGTGAAAAGTGTACCTCCCATGACTGGTAGGTTAGATGATCTTTAAGGTCCCTCCCAACCCAGACCATTTTATGATTCTATGAAAATGAATCTGGCATTTATCTTAAATGAAAAAAAAACAAAAAAACAAAAAAAACCAACCAAAACCCAAAGTGAAAGATGCCCCTAGGATATTTGCTTCAAATATAACGTCTAAATGGGTGTGGTCAATTCTATTGCTATATGTTGGTGGATTTTCTTATAGTTTTGGGGTTTTTTTGGACAGGTGTTAAGTGTGTGTTCTTCTATAGAACTTTTTTAGGTATATGCCAAGTAGAAGTTGCACTTTGGTGCAAGTCTGTAGGATCACTGAGATTAAAAGGAAAAAAGTGCTTCTTTCTTTTTGTTTCACTATTTCTGATTAGAGCAATGACTTTAATATTGACAGTTGAATACATGTAGTCATGTGTAATAGCTGGGATGCAAACATATCATAAATATCTAACATGTTCTCTTCAGCAACCGCCTGGAAGATATGAAAGACAGTTATGAAGAAAAACTCGAGAGCAAATTTGAAATGTATAAAGAAGCCATTAAGAAACATGCATATATGTGTGCAATGGAACAAATTGAAGACCATTATGTTCCCATAGAAGAATTTCTAGCTGAACAAGAGAAAGTTGAGGTATGACTTGACTGCCATTAAAGTATGTTCTAGCCTCTTAACTGTAACTTTTGTTTTCCTTTAAGAGAATCACTCTGGGATTTTGAATGTAACACTAAACAAGGAAAATAACTTAGCAGTTCAGCCATGCTGTTCTGTGTTCAGTTCTCACCATAAGCATACAGATGTCTTCTCTGGCACCACCTCTAGTGCACACCTAAACTTCATGATCTTTGAGATCACCATTCAGTTAAATCCAAGTCATCTTTGCATTTGTAGTGCAATGATTGAACACGCAGGGGAATGGTGTATACAGGAGTCTGGCTTTCTAGAGAACTTTGGGATCATAAGATGTAGAGTGAAATGCTGCTCTGAAAGCTGTTGGGGAATTTGTTACAGGATAGCTATTTTAATTATAACTGATCTCTGGTCTGGAGGTTGTTGGGAGGATTGTGGGATAAGAAACTGATGAGAAATCAAACTTCTAGCAAGAGAGAGCTGAATCTCCTGAATGTACTTAAACAGAGAATTGCTCAGAGTTGGCATTAGTAAGTTGCTACTCCTTTTGCAAGGCAGCCAGGTTAGCTATGAGCAACTCAGTTTTGTAACCTCTGCATAGATGTGCATCCAGGCAGCAGATGTGCCCTGTGGGTCTTGTTTTCAGAAGGTTTTTAGTGGAAGAATAGAACAGCTGTGGTGTCCACCAGAGGAGCTTTCTCACTGCACTCTCCTGCTCTGGAACTGATAAAACATCCCACTCCATGGATAGGCAGGTTCTTTTTAAGACATGAGAAGTGGGTTTCTCTTGTAGATTGTGGTATATCAATATTTCTGCTTTTACAGCTCTCCACTGAGGTGCTGACAAGCAACACCATATTATGTAATGGCCTGTGTTTTTCCAGCTCGTTCACATTTGTCTCTTTTCTTCACTTAGACTCTGTTCCCATACTCAGTTAAATCCTAGCTATACACTATATTAAAGTGGACAAAAAGAGATTTAATAGTGCTCTTATACTGGCCAAGAGGCTCATAAGGGAAGATTCAAACAGCAAGATGCTTTTGGTAGCAAGTCAGATAAGAAATCATTGAAATCCCTGAGATGTAGAAGGGTTAGTTGGCAATGGAGAGCACAGCATGAATCTGAGCGGACAGCTTCAGAGAACCAGAATTAGATTAATAACTTCTCTTGATGATGCCACTTGTTTGGTTTCTCACTCTGAAATACCACCCCAGCAATCTGACAGATACTGGAAAAGAGTTTGAGGTTAAAATGTAGCTCTGTGAAGTACCTTCTTCCTTACTTAGCAAGCTAACTCGCAACAATGTTTAGCACAGACAGCTAAAGTTTCCTTTCTGCCATGTGGTTACTTTTAATACAGTTTGGAAATCCTCAGACTGGAAGAGTTGACTCCTGCATAAAGAAACTTCCTCCTAGATGGTTTTGTGACCCGAGTGTTATCCCTCACTGTGATTTCCTAACCATAACCTGTGAAATAATTTAAAATTGTGTGTGTGTGGTGTAATTGATGGATGTGGAGTAATGCATCAGATCAAGCAGAAATGCAGATGAATTCTACTATATACCTTTATTTCTTTCAGGATAGAGAGAGGAAAATACTGCAATTGGAAAGGCAACTTGATGAGCAGTCAGGGAGGCTGTTGGCTCTGGGAAGCCTGAGCTCAGATATTGTGACTACGGAAAATAACATGGAACGAGGTAGGAATGTAATCTGGGAATTCAAAGTTCCATTTACTTCTGGTAATGTGTATAAACAAACAAACTTTTCTTTTACCTGTAGATCTTATGGACAGCACAATGAAGAGAGCCAACGAAGGACTGCAGAAACAATGTGAAGAGAAGGAAGAGGTAGCTCTTGCTTAGTATTTATCTGGGGATAATGATTGTAAACTCTATCATGGTTCAATGCTTAAAGATGTGCACTGTAGACAAAAGCATGACGATTCCTGCAAGTGGGCATTGAGCTTATCAAAAAAAAGCCCGTGCTCAGTTGTGGATGACTTTTGCCAGAGACTCTTCTGGCTTTATTCTGGTCTGTAAAACCATTTGCTACTGTAACAAGTCATGGTGAATGTGGTGTGAGTTGGAAGTAAGGATGTTTAGCCTTGTGATGGAATTTTTTGTAAATATTGCTGTGGTGACCTCAGTGCTTTCCTTTCGGAAATGCTGCCTGCTTCTGCACAGGGGAACAGTTACAGTGTCTGGTAATAGTTTAGATTTTAGATCTAAAGTCAAAATAGTATCTTAAAGCAGTCCTTTCTGGAAGTACTCAACTCTGCTACCACCCTAAACTTAAGTAAAGGTGAATACCTCTGTTCTTCAAACAAGATCTGTGTTCTGAATGCCATATAGAGGTGGGAATTATGGAGAACGTTAATTTTTAAGTATGAATTTTTATTCTATTCTTTGAGTGATCTTCTTGTAAAGATACAGTTCGTTGCCCATGTTTAAAAAGAATGGGGAGAAGGGAAAGAGGTAAGACTTGCTTCTTTCTCTAATATCAAATATGAGTAGGGACTGGAGAAGCAGTTCTGGCTGGTTCTAATAAACCATGTAAATGGAACGTGAACTTAAATCCCTTTTCTACTGAGAAAGAATACTCCAAAAAACCCTTTTCCCTTACCAAGTTTAATGTCTCGTGCTACAGCCATAGCATTTGTCTTCCACTCCTGTTTTTGAGAGGTCTGCATCATTTTTCTGTGTCAGTTTAAAATTTTGGTGAAAGTTTGGCTTTTATGCCTGTTATGAGTATAGAGTTATTGATTGTTTTGTGTGGTTAGAATTATGAGATTGGTTCCTGGCAATAACTGAAGTGAGAATGGTTTAAACCAGCTGATTCCATCAGTGCCTTTCTGCTGCTTTGCGTCAAAGATCAGTGCATGTGTGACTTGTAATTCACCACTTTTTTCTTCCCATTCAGCCATTAAACAGGGGCAAAGGGTGTGAGGTTTTTTAGCAACTTTGTAGAAGTAAGTTAACGGTAACAACTTTTTTTGTGCTTCAGAATTTCTTTTGCCTCTTGGGGCTTAAGCTTAATCCATTAATATTCCCATCAGAAAGGTGAGGTCTTCTGTAGTAACTGTGCTCCAGTTCTTTATATGAATAGTGTTAATGAGACAAGTGTTATTTTAATGACTTACTGAAATGGAGCAGGCTGTTCCAGATGCAGCTTAGTCTGTGCTACTGTTCATTGATTGGCAGGTCTGTAAATCATGGCAGCTTCAACACAACAGCCTTTGAATGCTCCAGCTGTATTTTATCCCCTGAAATGATGAACTGGGACATAGGCAGTTGAGAGGAGCAGACTTTCTTGTTTTGATCTTGCAGTTTGAGCTGCTCTAGTCATAAACAAAATTAATGTAAAACATGCTGTTTTGAACTTACATGTGTATGGACTTTATTTTCAGCTTATAAAATCTCTGAAGTTTAAAATACAGAAACTAAATGAAAGCCTGCTAGAAGCTAATGAAGGCTATAGAAAAATGGCAGAAGAAAACAGTCAACTGAAGCACACAATCATGCTCAAGGTTAGTCAATGATTTAAGAACAACTTTAATAGGGCTTATATCTACAGTTGTACTGCATGCTTCTGCATTTTTTTACATGTAAAATCACAGATAAATTAGCAATTTGTTTTGATGTTAGCATTTTTTGTGTCTAACTTCCTGAATTGAGTGCAGAGCCCTTGTGTTTCCCTACTTGACTCTGACTCTTGTAAGACAAAACTCATTTTTCAACTTAAGTAATAGACTGTCAATAGGGTAACTGCTGACAAAGTCTGCTAATCTAAAGTTGTTGTGAATTATTGTCAAGCAAAGAAAATACTACTTAGAACTCATCATGAAGCATGTTGCTGAGGCAAGCAAGGTATCTGCACAAATGTTACTGCAAAAAGGCCTAAGGATCTATGCCTTTGAAGCTATACTGATGGTCATGCCAGAAGTGGCTAAACTGGATGGGAGATACAGGCAGATAAATTATTTAATACAGAAATAGACATATTTCCTTCAAAAGCAGGGACTTCTTAAAGTTTACAGTACCCGACCTCAGATATCAACTAGATTCCTAAACAAAAAAGAACGAAACTTTTGAACTCTTGGCACTTTGAATCTACGCCTCACTTGTAATTGGCAAATCTGCAGATATAATAACTGCTTAGTGATATCTTTCTTTGAACATTGGATTACTTTCTGCATACTTTTTAGTTTAAATATGAGACTGAAAATTATTTGACTTGAACTTCTTAATTGGAAGATACCTTCCTAACAATTCTTAATAGGAAGGTGATTTTGTTAACCACAGAGATTAGAAAGTGTATTTAATTCTCCATAATCTGCCCACTAGAAGCATTTATTCAGTCCTGGATAGCAGACTTATGCCATAAGAGTTTTGATTTGGCCAGTTTTGGTTGAAATTGCAAGGCAGGAAAGCCATCTTTATCTGGTTCCTAGAACAACATCAATTCTTTGCATAGTGTGGCAAAGCATTTTAGCATCAGCCTCTTAGTCAGACTTGGTCTTTAACTAGATTTTATGGCCCTGTAGTTTGCTGAGTTTTTAATTACTTTGATGTAATTTAGAGGAAATGGGTACTGAATGGCCATATCACATAGTAATAACAAGGGTGTTTATGGGTTTAATAAAATAATGTGAACCAGAAAATTAACTGCATGAGAGAGACCACACAGTGTTCACATACTTAACACAGCCTTATCCTCAAAGGATCAAGAAATGAATAGTCTTCAGAACTGGGCTAAACGTGTTCTGGAGCTCGAAGAAACAGTGTCTTCCCTACAAAAAGAGCTTGAAGAACGGAAAAAGCATTTCTTTGCAGAGGAGTCAAAACAGCAGAAAGCCAAGAGAGGTTTGCTGGCTAACCTGAAATCCACAGTAGCATCCACTGCTAGTACACCTCTTGGTAAAGGCTGTGGGAAGCATGAAGATGCTTCACCCTATTCAAGAAAACAAGTACAGTTGCCTCATAAAGCAAAAGAATAATATTTGATAAATCCAAGTGTGCATTTACTGGGTTTCTTTATTAGCCCTAAATGGTTGGTAGCTCTTTCTCACTCTTAGATGCCATCTTCACTGTCATGTTGACTGACAGAAAAATGTTTAATACAGAACTTTTTAAATTGAATCAGGGTTGAATTTAGAGCTATAAAATTTGGGTCTTTTAAAAGCACAAAGACATGTGCTTTTACTGTTGATATAGGGATATGATTTGAGAAATATATATTTTAATTCTGGAGTAACTGCTGTCATGGTCTTCTGTACTGATAAACGTGTGGTTCATGAAAGGTGGGACGTCCCTCATCTGCTGTTCATTATGTTTTTAAATTATTTCTTTGCTTTTGCAATTCCTAGAAATCAGATGGCTTGTAAATTTAATCCTAAGTAGTTAAAAGAGCATGGTTCTTCAGTTAGTAGTCTGGTTTTGACCTGGAGACTCCCTTCTTGGGACCAAACTAAGCAAACTGCTAAAGAAGGCAATGAAATGAAATTTGATCTGGCTCCTTGCTATTTCTCAGCTAACTTGGATTTGTAAAGAAATTTGTTTTAATAAAATTTGAATTTCCACTAGGAATATGTATTAAACTTTGAAAAATGTATTTAATAAAATTTTCCATTGCTAAATTCAGCTCTGACTTTCATTTTATAAATCAGCAAAACTAAGATAAGGAAAGATCATAAAATTAGAGCCCAAATAATGATAGTGATTGATACAGGATGATCTTGAGTTGAAAGAATCATATCTTTGATTATATTACTTAGCTTTTATCTAGTAGCCTAAGGATGGAAGACTAGACCATGCTAAAATCTGAAATAGTTTTCCTAGAGCCCTTTGCAATCAGTGAAGGTGATGGGTTTTTTAACTACTGTGGAAGTATACAATGCCTGTAATTGCTGGAGGCTTGCTGTGGAATCTGTAAGTACATTGGATTGATCAGTCCCTGTAATGCTGTTTCTCACAGCGGAAGGGGCCCGAGTTCCAAGCAAGAATCTCACCTTCCTTGGGGAGACAGTAGGTGGTGCAGCCTTCCCGTGTGACAGGAGGACAGCCTTCTCTGCTGTGACTCCTCTTGCCAGGTCCTTGAGAGTTTTGGGTTGGTCTGTGATCAGTAACCACTCTGACATCTACTTAACAAGGCTGTAGAGGTTGTACTTCAGCCATTGCTTTTCTCACGTTTTGAACTGCTTCTGTTAAATACAGGGTTATCTGGCTTTAGTAGTTCTGAAGGCCTATAATCCCTGCAAGGTAGAATTCCTAAAATATTTTTCTACTCCCACATAAACTGTTCCAGCTTTTAAAAAATATTTTGGTGTAGTCCTATGAGACACTGAATGCTGATCTCTTGAATTAGAAAGCTGATATGTACAAATTGCTTTAGGAAAAGCAATTAAAACAGAAGTTTAAAAATCATCAGAACAGGCTAATACTGGAAAATTTCCATAATACCATTTCAAACTACCTTGTGCTACACCTTGGCAGCCTGTCTAGCCACTTTATGCACCACTACCTATAACCTCCTATTCCCTGAGCAACTGATCCCCCATAGTTCCCAGAGCTCTTTGGCTGGCTACAGGAAGTGGTTTTAAAGACAAAGTTACATTATCTTGAGCTTTTTTTTCTTCTTCCTTTTTTTTTCAGTCTTAAAATAAAATGAAGCCTATAGTGAACTAGTGGCCAGTACTGAACTGTTCATGTTTTCCCAAGAGCTGCTAAAGCACAGTGTAGGTATTGTACTAAAGGCTTCTGAGAGGCTTTAATAGGATGAGGGTTGGTTCTTCTCTTCACGCCCTCCAGCACAATAACAAACCACAAGAGGGATGCAAATATGGTTGGTTTGGTCCTTTTCAGTTTCTCAAAGGTGACTGGCTCTAAGGAAAGCAGAATCCATTAATCTTGGTCGTGGTGATAATCGGAGATTCCCCTGTTCCACATGAAGCTACCACTGGACAGAACATCAGCTATTTGTTTTATCTCAAATTACTACCATACGATTTGCTTCAGATTAAGTGTTTATTAAAATTAAAAATCACCATACAATAGAAACTATTTACATATTTAACTGATAGTCTGTTTAAACTGCACAGTTTCACTGAAGGAAGCCACTGAAAAAGAAAAGCCATGAATACTTCTGCTGCTGAGCTTCAACTGCAGGCACACTTAAGCCTTCTCAGAAAGGTTTTAAGCTTCTGCAAAGTACCATTTGCCTAAATAATTGGGCTGAAGGATGGCAAAGATGTGTACTGGGTTTCAGTTGTAAGAACCAGTGTCGCTTTGAAAAAGGAGTAACCTATGCTCTGGTTACATTGCAATTGCACTAGCTCATCTGTTTGGGTAAGTAACTTGATAGAACAATTCAATGCAAGGAGCCTAGAAAATTGCATTCACTTAAAGAATTAGATTTGTAATACTGAACAACAAACGAGAGTGTCACTGCAATGTAACTTGATATCCTATTGTATGTGTCCACAAATTGTTTTTGATAGAGCTAGAGCTAGTTTTAGCTTTCAAACAGATTTGAGGTTAGTTGATTAAAGCAGCAAAAATATAAGGAATATTCTTGAATAACCACAGAGGATTAAAAATGAAGATTAAAATATTTTCACTGGTAACAGTTTCAGCGACTGCAATGAAAGTATTAACTTCCTTCAAAATCCTGTGCTTTTCCATGGACTTCGGATGATGACTTTGGCCTTGTGGGAAGCTGAAGGTTGAACAGAGAGTGAGGTGTGCTGCCACGTCTGCAGTCATGTGTGTTCATCTTGCACTTCTGCACCTGTGACGGTTTCTCAATGCTTTGAAAATGATTTTAAATTTAGGGTTTTACAGCAGTAAAACAGAGCTTTTCTCAGTGTAAAGAATTACATATATAACTCTTCCTCAAAGGAAACCTTGACACTGTTTAGAAAGTCTTACAAGAGGTGACAGTATGCTTGATACTAATGTGAAATAACAAGGATATAAAAATAATTTTTGCAATATGCTGTATTTCAAAAAAGATGATTTAAGAACATCATCATGTCTTAAATCTGTAAATTCTCCTTTGTGACTTTCATTTTGAAAACAGCTTTTTATGCATCCTCTCAACCTTTTATCAAGGTCTCCTTGTAACATATTGCATGACTTAGATCCTAAGCAGGTCTTGTCAAGCTGTACCAGGGCATGATTGCTTTCCTTCCTTCTCCCTCTCCACCCCAAAAAGCCTATTTGCTTTGGGGTATTTCTACAGATGCAAAACACAGAGCCTTTAAGGAGAACTTGAAGCTTTAGAGGAACTGTTTTAACCAATAAAAACATGATTTCTCTGCAGAAATGTTCTTTCCTTCAGCATTTCAGCTTCCACACTCAGTTAAGACATCTGAATGTGTGAAGTAACTGGTTTGAGCAGTCTGGTTTAAAGATAGTCTGTGCCAATGATCTATGGCAATAGAAAAAGTGTGCTTTGTTCTATGGCTGTTGCTGATACTGCCCTTCTGTTGCTGTGTAGAAGTCATCAAGCACACTCTGTAGGTAATCAAAGGTTGGCCTCTCTTCTGCTTTGTCTTTCCAGCATGTTTTCATGATATCATAAAGCTCAGCTGGGCAGGTTTCCATGCGTGGCATTCGGTACCCACGCTGAAGAGCAACCATCACATCAGAATTGCTCATACCTTCAACAAAAGGAAAAAGAAGAAAGATTTATTGAAATTCTTTCCATTCCTAAAGAAATTATTTTTTCTTGTTTTTTTACTTCACTGTAAAGATCTTCATCCACTAGCATAAGACCCTTGCTACTTATTAAAGTTAGCTCCTGCCATGAGTTCAATAAACAAGGTCAAGGTGTGCACCTGCAATGAGAGGCTTGCTCTGAAAATCCTGATGAGAACCTTTCCATTTCTGCTGTTGAGCATCACACCCTCTTTGGTGCCAAGTCTAACAAGACTCTGGGAAAAAAAATCACAATTCTTGTCTCCAGAACCATCTCTGTTCAGTTCTTCTGACCAGTCCTGTCCCCAGTTATTCTGCTTCCTGTGGTGTTGTGATTCCCAGCAAAAGTCCACCCTGGCAGCAGCCTTCATCTCTAGCTGCAGAGCTACTGCTCTGCTTGCTAGAGACCTGTCCATCCTGAGATGGAGAGCAGCCTCCCTGTTTGACCACACTGCCAGGCAACCTGCCCAAAACTTTCAGGTTTTCTTCTACATCAGCTTTTGTGTAAATGCTGCTGATTGCAAGACACTGGACTTTCACTCATGAAATCATTAATTGTAATAGGCAATTTCCCCTCTAGCCTTATTCCTGTCACACAAAACCATCTTGCCAGCTATGCTGAGCTTTGCTTTTTTTCCCTGCTATGGCTTTTCTTTCAGAGGATAAGAACTGTAAGTACCAGCGGTGCATCCTGCATCTCACATGCCAGCTAATGTCACATGAGAGAGTCCTGCCCAGGGCTCCATCCTCCTTTTTTTTTATTTCCTGTCACCCCGCCCCCCTTTATCAAACCCTTGAGAGACTAGTTCACAGAACAATTTCAACACCCACTCTCAGAAGGTCAGCTATGCTAGGGCCAGCTTTTGCTATTTTAGGCTCACCACTTCCTACCCAGAAACCTGCCTTTGAGCTTGTCCCTTCCTCTGCAAATCTAATCAACCCAGTGGCTGCATTACCTTCTCTGGACACAGACTCTTTTCTGTACTCAGTGACTGCTGTTTGTTCTGATAGCTGGGCATGCAGGAAGCACCTGTGCTTCAGCCTAGAGGTTCACTCTCACCAGAGAAGGCTTTCCCTTTTGAGAAGGGTATCCCAGACCTCTCAGTCACTGGCCACTCCTCAGGCTAAATGCTCCACGTGGTGCAGTTCTGCCCAAGACTACAATTCCTCGAGGTTTTCTCAGGCCATTCAGCCTCTGGTCAGGTCCATGCAGGACAGACTCCTGCACACACCAGCTGCCCAGAGGTGTAGGCAGAGCTGCTCTGCTTGGCTGGGAGGAGGCAGAATGGGTCCTGCTCTGAGCAAGGGCAAGAGTGGAGATGCAGATGTGCTGCTCCCCTGAATCCTTGGTGCAGCTCTGCTGCTGCAGCCTGTGCAGAGCTTTGTATGTATTGTCTGACTGCTATGGCTATGGTTTAAGCCACTTGGCAGGTAAGGACACGTTTGAATTACAACCAAATGACAACTTTATCCAGTATAACCACTTGGATTATTCAAGATGACCATAGTTCATATAGTTGACTTCAGCTCAAGCCTGTTGGCTTTAAGCTTTTCCGAAAATACCCTCAGCCATGTAATCTGAGTCTGGATCAAAGTGCTTACTTTGGGCACATCTTTTGTATTTTCAGTTCCTCCTTGGAAGGAGAAGGGAAGTTTTCCTGAACTAATACTGCCCATGTGCAGAAAAGAAGTATTTCAAAGCAGGGGAAGGGTAGGTTGTCACAGAATAAGGAATTACTGCTATGTAGAGACAAATTAAATACAGGAAGAAAGTCAATAAAGTATTTTTATAGAGAATGGTGATTGGACTGCTTGAGCCTAAAGAAATGAACTGTATATAATATATGCAGTAAAACAGTTATTCCTACCATACAAAATTTTAGTTAACTGTGTTGCTACATGAAGACTGCTGCTACTGGACTTTTGTGCAGAATGGGGATGATTTTTTGGGTTTAAGTACTTTATAGGATTGTGCCTAGGTCTGTTGTCTGCAGGACCAATTGTAACATTGTGAATGCTAAGGATAAAGCCTGTGTTTCAGCTACCCTGCAGGAAAACTCTCTGTTTAATATCCATTTGAGTTCAGAAGCAAAAAATGAAAACACTTTTATCCCATATGTCATGTACATACTTCCATGTGTTTGGGGTTTTATTTAAAACAAAAAGGGTTACCCACAGTCCAAGCAATATTCTTAAAATAGCTACTTGTTTAACTTTACCTTTTAAAAAGTGTTTCAATTTTTTCTTTTTGTAGCTAAAGAATTACCTGTCTTACCATATCTAATCATTATCATACTAATCAGTAACAGAACTATATCCCACATAGATATTTATCACACTTACACCCTCTTGAATGCTAAAGTTTTGGTACATATCTGTCAATTTATGCTGTGGTGGTACATGTTAGGTTTCACAAAGATATGTCTCTTTATGTTAGGGCCTGGCAAATGATGTGAACAGAGTGGATGGAGGAAGGGTCATACCTTGTGAAGAATGGCAGACATAACTGGAATGCAATTATGGATGTTGCCAGTATTGACATACTATGTAATCACCCAGAAATTAGGTTTTAACTACCAATTCAACTTATGTGCCCAGAGAATCAGATACTTGTTTGTATTTCAGAGGTAGTTCCTGAAACTGCAGTTCCACTAATGGCTTTGAGTTTCTCAGGAGGAGAAACAGGTGTTGGAAATTAGGAACAGATCACAAAAGCTCCAAGTTTCTTGGCTAGAAACGCTTCCTACCAAGTTGACTACAGGTATTAGCTACTTGCCAGGTTCAACTCCAGCTTTTTCATATGCAACTATATGCTGAATACTCTAGTTGCTAGAGCTGGTTAATAATTGAAAATAACTGAAAATTTGAAGCATTCCCATTAGAAGTGAAAAATCAATTTACTGTTTCTGTCCAATGGCTACTGGTTACAGCCTATCACCAGGTTACTATTGCCATGCTGGGGTAAGTTGCCCAAATCTGTCGCATCTCTTCATGTAAAGTAGATTGGTCACCCATGTATTTTGCTGTGATTCTAATTCTCAAAATCAACCTTCAGTCTAACAGGCTGTTTCAATTTATACTTCTATTTAAAATAGATATATATCTCTCTTCCATTTTAATACAAGCAACACCTGCAAACTATTAAAATCTTCTAATATGCAGTCAAGAGCCTTCCATATGTAACTGCTGGTTGATAAATGAATCCACAGTGCTTGGAGTATTTATGGTGCTCATAAAAATGCTCCCACATTTAAAAAAAAAATATCGCCCAGACTTCCCCTAGAAGAGAGATTTTCCCACAGCAGTGCAGCAGTACCACGTCTGCTGTACAGATTGACTTTGTTCTTAGAATAAAACCATGATATGCCTTATGAAAGCAAAGAGAGCAGATTTAGCTGCAGAATTAAGTATTGGATTGGGTTTTGTATTTTTGTAGTGCTGGTTTCCAGGTGACCTTGTAGGTTTGCTCAGAGAAGGACCATTTTCTAAGCAGAAATTCTTCAGAAATAATCCTGTGAGCCGAGCTCAGTGCAGGAACTGTCTGTACACACAGGCAAGTGCTAACTGGGGGGAAGAAAACCGTATCTTGACTGTGGAAGGGCCATGCATTACTTGGCTGCACACATCTCCCCTCTGATCCTTCCTTGGGACATAAGCACTGTTCAAGAAGAGCTTTGGGACAGCACAGGACCTGCTGTGCTGTCAAGTATTTCATAGCCCTCAGCTACAAACTGACCCAGAGTACCTAGGAGCTCTGTCACCTCTTGAAGTTTAAAGGGGCTAGTCTTGAGCCTAAGTGTTTTCCTGGCCCAGAACTGTGCCATGAGAATGTCTGGTTTGGCTCTACCTCTTATATGGAAAGTCAGTATGTTCTTCCATAGCAGTGTAAAGTTGGATGCCATCACCCCTTTCCCACTGCCTGAGTCTTGTGGGATTTCTTTCCCATCTCCCTGTGTCCAGTGGTGTTCAGCCTACTGTCACTTCAGGGACTCAGGTCTGCCTCTTGCCCATCTCTGGCAGTTCAGGATGCAGAATTCCAGCTGCTCATGAAGTGTTTTCATTGTTTAAACAGCAAGAGCTGCTGCACTGGAAGCACTGGGAAAGCTTTGCTTGGATGAAATATCTGGTCTCCCTTTCTTGTCAGGTTCTTCTCAGAAGTTACTCTGCCTATGAGAGGCACAGTACAGGTGAACATGGCTGTACTTTCTTTCCCCATTTGCCCACAAGAGAAGGGAACTTAGGGCAATCTCCCATAACTTCACTAAGCTTAAATGAATGCAGTCTGTTGCCCAGAATTAAGCATCTATGCCTGAGATGTAACAATTCTATACCTTCATACAAGGTGTCTCTGCGGGCTGGAAACATTAACATATATTTTGTTTAACACGAGAAATGAAACATGAAACACATGACCATCTCACCAGTGCAGCTCCTTTTGATGTGCACACCTCTGTGGCCTTGTACCTGACTGTATGGAACAAGGAGTAAACATTCCTACTGGTACATCAACACTGCTTTCGGGTCTGCTTTCATATTTGTTTAACTAGCTAGCACCGACAAATTATTACAGCCTATTTGCTTGTGAAAACATGCTTTCTTAGTACCTTAACATATTATGCTATTAAAATCCCCACCATCTTACAGAGCACTGTTAGAACTTGCAGCACTGCATCCTTGCCATGGGACTGTGCTTCTGTCCACAAAACAGGGACATCATAAATGCAGGATCTGCATTTGCTGCAGTTGTAACACCTTTAGAATATATAAAAATGACTATATAACCATTTTTACCCTAGTCTGTTTGCTAAAATTTACCCTGGAGAGGCATGTGCCTTACACATACAGTGACTTAAATTTTCAAAGCAGTAAGATTACCTGTAAGACATCTTTCCAGTCATTGGTGTCACTACTGTCAGATGCCAGCTCTTTCCCTGAATATTTTCTTTGCCTTTTGGCACCAAAGTATAAATACAGAGTAAAGCCACAGGCCCATACCTGGATAAGGAATCTTTCCATATGTAACAATTTCATACAGGAGAATCCCAAATGACCACACATCAGATTTAATAGTGAAAGATCCATAGTTAATTGCCTCTGGTGCTGTCCATTTAATAGGAAATTTTGCACCTAAAAAAAAGTACAGTCTCAAATAGTCACTTTAATCCATTTCACATTCAGCCATAGATGCAAAAGCAGTAGCAAGATATACCTTAAAAAGTCATACCTTAAATTACTGTCTTTCATATCTAACTAACTGATTCCAGAAATTGCCATGTAACAGCAAACTCCTTTCAGTTAAATAAAAACATTCAGGCAGCCTTTGTTGGGAATACTACATTAATTACTTTGACAATGAAGAGTAATACAAGCAGTCTCTCTAAGCCCTTTTTAGCCTGCTCTAACATTCTGGCACAAAATACCAGGTGAGCTAGGAAACTTTTCTGATAGCAGAAAACACATCAAAGAAACTTGACATAAAAAATTTATAACCTAAGAAGTTAATTTAATCAATATATAATGTCCAGAGCCAGCTACAAGCACAGATATGAGTTTGTACCTCTGAAAACTGCTTCATCAGTCCCTTCCTACTGATCTATACTATAACTCAGTGATGCTGAATAGCTCATCTTCCTTTAATCTCAGCTGTAGTGCGTTGTTCTCTTTCTTCTTCATACTTTAGTTCTTCCCCTCTCGCCCTAGAGTACCACAGGATCCATCCAGACTGAAAACCTGAGGCAGTCTTTAAAAGGAGAAGGGGAAAGCCTTCTCTGGAAAGTTACACTTATGCATGGAAATACAAATAAAAACTCTTCCGCACAACCAACAAAGCACTTCTTGACAGCATCCTTGACAACATTAGCAAAAGGCTTGTGGCAAAACCCACACCTAGACTTTTCATAGCATGCTTTTCCTCTTGCCAGTCCTCACCCTGTCCCATCCATGTGCTGAACAGGGACATGACCCAGCCTTCCAGCTGTCCCTACCATGCTGCTGAACATGCAAATTAATGCTGCAGCTCCTCAAACAGCTTTCAGAGGTAATCCGTTCTGCCAAAGCTTTTCTTGTTACCAGCAACTATACCTGCTAGGGTTTCTTCCTTTGTCTAAGTGAAAAGAGGTCCATAACAGGCACTTAAGGAAGTTAAGAGAATATAAGAACACAGTTTCTTGGCCTTTAATTCTGTGAGATGGAAGCTGTGACTGTGCAATTACTTTGTTCAATAGAGAAAAAAGTCGTGTGTAGTTAAATACTCTCAGTTGTCTTTGTCTTTCAAATTTATTTAAAATAAACTTGTCAAAAAGCCTGGGCAGCACAGGAAGGTATTTGTTTCCTTTATTCATTTCAGAAGTTGTTGGCATTAGAATGCTGCCCCTAGGAAGCTGTTACGGCACTTTCTATCCTTGGTGACCTTATTTCTGTTAGATACAGCCTCACTGCCTCCCAGAGGCTGAAGTTTTAAAGACAAAAATAAAAATACATACCTTCCCTTGCTGTGTATTCATTGTCTTCGATCACTCTTGCTAGTCCAAAATCAGCAATTTTGCACATCAGTAAGTCTGAAACCAGAACATTCGCTGCTCTCAAATCTCGATGGATATAATTTTTTCTTTCTATGTATGCCATCCCCTCTGCAATCTGTAACCAAAAGAACAACTATTTTGATATTTCAATAGCATACAGCTCCATTAACAGGTCTGATCCATCTTTCTTCAAAGGTATCAGCAAAGCCACATCCATTTATTCATTATTGGTGTCTTTGGAGAATTTTTTAGATGGAAGCCAGGAAAGGGGGGATAGCCATGGAAAACGTATGCACAGATCCAGTCCTCTAAAACTCTGCTTACAGTAGCAGCTCTGAAAGAATTATTTGGGTGAATAACAGCTGGCAGGATTAGATACATATGAAAGACATTTCCTGAAACAGAATCTGGAATTAAATGTTCTTAAGATTTCTATTCAAATATCCTATTTCCTAAATTATTAACCAGTTTGTTTTCTAAGTACTAAGAAAATAGAAGGAATTCATCGCTTAGGATACAGGTGTTCTGATGAAGCAGGTACTGATAAAACAACAGCGCAGAGAAAGTTAAAAAAAACCCAACAACTTTCTATTCTGGACAATCAGGAAGCAATTACTAAGATAGGGGAAACAACTTTATTTTCTTCTACAACAACGTGTACCTGTTCATACATGAGGAGTTTTTGGCAACAGCCAGCTCTCAGATAGTATCATAAGTAAATAAAATCTGCATTTCAGCAGCCCAAATTGATTTCCAAACCAAATTAAAGAGGATTAATAACCTCAAAATATGCACAGGGGATGATTTTTTTCCAGGCTACTTTTTTTTTTTCTTTCTTTTTTTTCCCTGAAGAAAAACATTTTCCTTTTCAGGGGAAAAAAGAAAAAAAAAAAAAAGAAAAAAGGAAGAAACTGAAATAATAGTTTCTAAATTCAGAGTAATAAAACTGATGTGTAGACTGTATTCTGTCCAAATGTTTAAGAGGAGCTAAGAAAAATGAAAAAGAGAGCCTGTCTTTAGGAGCCATCAGCTTTTATCTTTCTTGTGTGACTGATGATGGGACATTCCCAGTCAAGGTTCCCCCCATGCCACAGGTCTGTGGCGGGTGACAGACCCCTCTTGGCCACATGATTTGGGGAACATCCATGCTCTCAGATCTGCCAGTGGAGCAGCAGTAAAGTAGTGAGGGTCCTTCACCAGTGCCAGTCCCTGGCACCTTCACCACAGGCTCTTTCCTCTCCACCTGAGAAGCAGCCAAGTGCACGGATTCCTCCCCAGCACCAGAGGTGCTCCTTTCAGTTGTGCAGTAAAGCAGGCAGAGCAGCTGGCCAAATCTGAAGAGAACACAAACATCACTTCTGCTTCTTCATTTTTAAAAAGTCCCCAAGGGGTACTGCCAAGGCACACACTGCCACCACTTACAACACAAAACTACACAGTCTTTGTTCCTCTTTTTCGGTTTAAGCAATGGAAAAATAGAGCCACTTGCACTCCCACTTCCTTCCACTGCAAACCTCTTCTTACAGTCAGATACATTCTCCAGAGAAGTGTGACATTGCCCTTGAACAGTGCAGGGGGGTTCTCACACTAAACCAAGAAGAAACTCGTATTAAGAGAATGAGCAACACCTGCATTTCACATTTTCTAGAAATAAGTAAAACATTTGCTAATGAAGGAAGTAGCTACTACTGAATAATTGCCACTGAGAGTCTGATTAGGGACTTACAGACACAACAGAAGAGCAGTATTTAATTTAGAGTCTGCTCTGCCTCTCTCTCCTCCCCATGCCATTACATGGGTTTGGGGAGGAAGCATAGATGAAAGGGAAGGCTTTGCTGTAAGATCAATGCTGAGTTTGGACTGGCCAGCATGGCACCCAAAATGTTGACAGGTCTGGTAATGCCCCCAAAAATACATCAAACACCACAGAGAAATCAGCTTCCCTCCTTCTTCCCTGCACAGATATAACGTTTGGGTAAACTGCTGGATAGGGAATGAAGAATCACTTCAGAAAAGAAACATTTGTGATCATCATCTTTAGTTTTCAACTCCAACCAAGAAAAGCCACTGGAAAGACGATTTTATTTCCTCTTATTTGCGATAGATTCACTGAAAAATGCAGAAAATTTCAAGGAAAAAATTAACAGAAAGGAATTTTGAATCAGAGAAGGAGGAGAAACACAGTCACCAAACAACTGAATTCACACATCTGGTCATATTAAACCTTTGCTTATGGGAAAAGAAGAAAGAAAAAAAATTGAGATTTTTTGATTGAGGCAATGGGTGCCAGAGCCCACGTGATAACCTCTAAAGATTATTGTTGGGTTTTCACTGCCAAATGAAATGTTAATGTTAGAGAAATTCATATGAACAAAAGAAAATTAAAGCCTTTTCCCCTCTCTTTTAATGATCATTGGTACCTGTCAAGACTGTTCAGCTACATGCAATGTCTATTCTGGAGCAGGATGGGAAAGCTAATTTGGGCTTCAGGAATATGTTTTGTGGCCTTTAAAAGAGAATTCTGCCTACACTGCTCAAGTGTTACTGCCAAGAATGGAGCAGCTCCCCATCACCTTTAATGAACTACTGACACATACTTTTAGAAATACCCAAATTAAATCCTAAAAACAACCCAAACAAACCTCTACATACTGGGAACTATGCACTCAGGATAAGAATGAAAGAAAAGTCCTCCAGGAGAAATACATCACTCCATAAGCCACCCTCTGTAAGTGTAAAGCTTCAGCTAAAAGTCACAGTGGGTGTGGGACAGTGGCCTCAGAGCCACTCCCAGCTGCCCACATGGGCTGCTCTAGCCCACAGCTTGGTGGGATGCTCCTGCCAAAGCAGGTAAAGCAGACTGGAAATGAGTGCAAAACACTGAAGGTGGACACAAACATCCTGTTGGTGCATTTTAAGCAGAGGAAATAATAGAGCAAACCCTGAGTTTCGCGCTGCCTTAAATCTGGTAATTCTCTCAGTTCCTAGGGAGAAGCCTCACTAAAAATAGTCTGCAGCTTTGAAAGTTTGGATATGGAAGTGTTATTGATCAGCACAGGGCTGTCTTTGGTCTGGAATCAACCTTTCAAAAACTGTACCTTTCAATATGTCCAGATGCATAATAAAATAAAATCTACTTCTTGATCACAGAGTTTTCAGAAAGACAGTTCTTCTTCATGTGACTCTTTGTATGTGAAGAGGGTGTAGACCCTTTGTATCTGGCTATTGAAAACTGTTGCATCTTCAAATAATACATCAATGTAATAACAATTTTCAGTTTGCAGCAGTGCTTATCCTAAATGTGGAGCCAGGAAAGGTTGCAAAATCATATTCCTCTTGCCCCAGTCAAGCAGCTATGTAGTTAAAGCAGATTCACAGGGAAAAAATAATTATAGAAGTAATGTATATCATTATGCATTGGAACATTAGAGTGTATCATTAAAAATCAAAGAAGCATGAAAATGAATACATAATGGAAGTGTCATAATGCCAAATAAGACTTAAAATTAATTGTAATCTAAGTATGACTTTCTACTATGACTTTAAAAAAGAGGATAGAGAGGGATTAAAGCACTGCATCAAAAATCTCTATTCATTTTATTCTAAGTTTACTATTATTTCAATAGCACTGTAGCCTTGGAAGACAGAAAGAGGCTGCTAGTCAAGTTGTGGATCATAAAAGAATTAATGAAAGTATCAGCACTGCATGAGAAAGAAGAAAGGATGAAGCTTTGACCCTTTTGAAAGTTATGAGTTTGTTTAGTAAAAGCAGGTATAATTCTCCTAACCACAGCCACTAAACAGGTGTATCCTACATGGAAGGTAATGAATTTGCATGAGAAGCAGGAAGAGTTTACAGATACAAAAGGTTTGCTGAATTCGTGTTGTATGTTTTCAGCAGACCTAATCAAGCAGGAATAACTTGAATTCAGGAAATGTGAAACAAAGAATTGAAGGCTCTTCTGGTAAATTGCCTCTGAGGCAAGACAGAAACCAACTAATAAAACCCTGAGTCTTCCAGTTGCTTTAGGAACTGAAGGAGCCAGGCTGGTGCTGACTTCTACAGGAGATGCCACAGCTCTACTCTGTACTAACACAGATAGATAGTATGTGCTTGAAGATATGTTTGCAAAACTCAGTCTCCCTTAAAACATCCTCATTTCAGAGGATGTTTTATTTATCTCCAAAGGATAAAATTGTCTTTGCCAGGGCACAGCTAACCTTAAATTCTACCAGCCCCTATTCATATGCGCTGATTAAAACACGGTACCTTCAGCTCTGTCAGAGAACAAGTTGCTTTAGAAACTGGATCACTCTAAAGCATCAACTGCTTTAGAGCTGGATCACCAGCAAACATTTTCTTGCCATCTTTTCCACAAAGCTAATTTCATAAATCGTGACTATTAGTAGAGAAAGCAAACCATCGAAGTCCAGAACCCACAGCTGTAAGTTAACGTAGGCTCTAGATGTAAGTGCAACCCAGTGACAGCTATCTCTGCCAAAAATATCCCTCAGCATGTGTGTTCACCTAACTAGACAGCTAAGTCTGTACAGCAGAACAGGAGTGTGTTTGATTACTTTCTTGAAAAATACTTACTTTAAAAAAGTCGTTTATTTCACCTAGAGGAGTAGTCTTCATTTTGCAAAGTCAGAATGTTTCACCTCTTGCAAATACCTATTTTTTTCAAGACTCTTCAAAGCAGAGGTGCAAAGAACTCAGAGAGTGGAGCACTAAACAACAGCCTGGCAATGCAAACAAAGACCCACAGTGCTCTTCACTTGGAAAATCAGCTTCAGCTGGGGTTTCCTGTAAAACTGCCTGTACTAGGTTCTTTAGCCAACGAATAATCACAGAGACTGCGTCCTCCTCTCCCTTTCTCCCATTCCCAGTGCCTCCTGTGTCTTGTACCATCACAGATGGATGGGAGCAAAATGAGCTAATGCTCAACTACCATTTCTTGCATTTTCAGTGTTCCTGAGAAGCTGGGATAGCCTGGCATAGTACTTTGCCAGAATGGTGTGATAGAGAGTAATGAAAAGCTCGAGTGTTTGTCCACCAAGAAAAAAAAAAAAAGCCTGATCTTATTTAAGAATAAGAATCTTCACCACAAGCTTCCTTCCATGTTAATTTTAACCTTTTCTGAAGCATATCTTTCCAAATTTCTTTCCCCTTTGCTCTGCAGAGAGATTAACATCACTTCTGTAAGAATAAATTAATGTTCCATTTGTACAAACCAGAGTCACACCAAAAAACTACACACATTTTGTGTTCTCCTTTACACACAGCCTACGTTCAGGAATAGTGTGATCCATGGGTTGCCTTAGCACAGGTCTGAAAAGATTTTTGTCCATCTTTTGCCCTAAAGACCTATCAATTGATTCAGACTGCCAGAGATAGAGAAGACTGGTGGAACATCCGTGTTGGCCAGAGGGAAATCTCTGGTCTGGAACCACACACATGCAGCCTGCAAGTCTATTCCACACAGTCCTGTTAGCACACAGTGGCAATAAGGGCTCTTTACAAATGTGCTCAAAAAACCCTACAAATTCTTTCCGTAAGAAAAATCCCGGTATCTCTGTTCCAAAGTTTTGTTTGGGCCTCAGCCAGCAATCCTCGGAGAGGCATTCCTGAACAACCCTTTAGGATGACTGCAAGCCAGTCTCAGGAATTTCTCTTGATGGTCTACATCCTCTGTGACAAGAGGGACCTCTCAAATCACCTGTGCAGCACAAGGTCCTGACCTGTGGGGCCAAGTGCAGCAACTGGCTCTGAGAGGTTGCTGTCAGATCAGGGTGACAGGCGATGTCCATTTGAAGTGACCTTCAAAGCTTTGTGAATGACAATCTCTGACCCTTGTTATCTTGAAGTGATTTACCCAAGTTGTACACAGAGTTGCTCTTTAATTCATTACCCTTTTTAAGCCTTACATTGCTAAAACCACAGTATTAATTTAAAATGAATGCAACATCCCTAACTCCAATAAAAAGGTCTGCTGTGAAACCACATGTGCTTTTCTCTCCACATCTCAGGTCTCCTTTCATATCAATGCTCACAGATATTCTTTTCTCTCTTGAATTTTACACACTTTTTTCAAAGCTACCTTTTCTTTTCTGCCTACTGTTATTCATCTCTTCAGACCATGACCTGGGATCCAGCAAATTTTCCACATCTACAAAGCTTTCATCCCACTAAAAATAAATTCTCAAAGACAAATTACCCAAGGAGTTCAGAAAATTTGAAGAGCCTATAGCCACACTAAACCAATAATTATAGGAAAAACAGCTCTTCCATTGAGTCTCTGTGAAATAAAAACCTATATTTGATATACTGAATATCTATATAACAATACACTATAGAATACAATAGTTCCAGTTGGAAAGGACCTTCAGTGATCATCTAGTCCAACTGCCTGACCACTTCAGGCCACTTTAACCAGAAGTTAAAGTATGTGTCAAGGACACTGACAAAATGACTTTTAAAATATGACAGGTTTGGAGCACTGATCACCTCTCTAGGAAGCCTGTTCCTGTGTTTGACAACTCTTTTGGTAGAGAAATAATTCTTAATATCTAATCCTATAATTATTTGTATAGCAATAATTACATAAAACATTTATATAATATTCCTATTGTGAATTTTTGGTATAAATTCCTAATGCTTTATTATACCTTTTATTGTTTTTCCATCTTTCCTCATGAGTTATAACAAGTTAGCGTAATAGGGTACAACAATCTGTAAACTCTAATGCATAAAAAAACCCCTCAAAAAAGGTTCTTAACAATAACCTACCAGAAATGCCATCATTACCTACTACTAACAGGAAGTACAACCTGCAAAAGCAGAGTTATTTCTCTATTTTTGTTACATGCCTCCCTGGACACCTAATCCTGATAACTGTCCAAGACAAAACACTGGGCTCTGGGACCTTTGATTCAGGCTTTGACACACAAATCACTCTGGAGTCTCTCTTCAGATTTCATTTAAGACAGAGGTAACCTGTATATTTTGAAACAATCATCCTGATGCATAAATCATACACTAGTACCTGAAACACTATTTCACAATAATTTACCAGAGAATTTGAAACCAAGAAGAGTACACTGAGGTTAAGAGTAATCTGACCAGTTAACCTAACTTAAGAAGGAAAAATATGAGACATTTATTAAGTCTGAAGGAATCTGCTAAGCAAAACCTCGCTTTCAATTCGTAACCACTCAAATTGAAATCAGCTTTTTCACAAAGGAAGGCAGCTGGGTACTGCTGCCATCTAAACAGCTCACCAGCAGTATCTAAGAGTTAAGCCTAACCCCATATTCCCTTTGAAACCTCTTCCATCTATTTCCTCCTTTCAGTTAACCATATTTATTCAAAATTGATCTGTAAATTGCATTTTTTTAATGCAAAAAATCCTTAGGATAAAATGGCCTACTATGAGTTTCAGACTCTAAGAGAAGTAACCCCCTATAATTTTGAGCGTTTTTTTAAAGTTTTACCTGAGCAGAGAAGTCGATTAGTTTTGGAAGCAACAATTTACTTCCTTCATCACTCTTCAGAAAATCCAGCAAACTTCCTGTTAAAACAGAGAAAGATTAAATCAGTGCATCTTATAACAGAAATAAAGGTCACATTGGTTCCCCAATTTTCTGGATAACAAAACTGATGCAGTGAAATATTTTGATGTATTTTCAGGTTGACTACAGTGAGACAGTCTCTTTGCATGATTTAACAACAGGAACACCCAAATCAGCATGTCAGACATGCAAGATTTGCTATTTCCCTGGCTGCAGAAAACTCCCATGAGACCATACCTCATTTCAATGGTGCTAAGTTTGATAAGCACCCTACTCTGTGGACCAACAGGAAAGCCGTCTAGGAGAATCACATACATCAATCCTTTCCAAGTCATAACAACTAAGTGCCACAACATTTGTTCATTAAGTTGCCAGCAAAATTGCTTGAAAACAATTCAAGAAAAACTACTACCCAAGATAATCTGAGAAAGAAACTTGGCATATTTTGTGTAGTAATGCTCTAGAGAGTCCTTTCCTAGTAGTGCAGCCACTCTTGCAGGACCATTCCTCACTCACTTTATTACACACACCTTTATCAATTCAAGACCCACATAAGGCAATTCCTAAGGTTTGTTTTAGTTGCCTTGCTATGATACCAGAAACAAAAGTTAGCTAGGGAGTCCAAAGGAACCAGAGCTATTCTGGGGGTTATCATCTGATTCAGAAACAATAGAAAATGCTGCATTTAAGAAAACTGTAAACACTTTTTATCTCATAAATGCAGTAATGAGTCATAAAATGAAAGCCTCAGCCCATCTAAGGGTAGGTGCTCTTTCCCTTAATATTTGAACATTCAAAAATAACTCTATAATTCCTTTCTTTAAAAAGAAAGGGAACTAGTTTAGGAGAAGCAGAAGAGTTCACTAAACTATTGCTTTGCAGATTGTCGTGGTTTAACCCAAGGCATCAATCAGGCCCCACGCAGCCACTCACTCACTCTCCACTAATGGGACCAGGGACAGAATCAGAAGGGTAAAAGGTAGAAAACTCATGGGCTGAGATAAAGGCAGATTAATAGGAAGAGGAAAAGCAAAAGCTGTGCACACCAGCAAAGCAAAACAAGGAATTAATTCAGAGCTTCCCATGGGCAGGCAGGTGTTCTGCCATTTCCAGGAGAGCAGGGCCCCAGCACTTGTAATGCTTACTCGGGAAAACAGACACGGTCACTCAAAATGTCCCTCCTTCCTCCTTCTTCCCCCACTTTATATACTGAAAATGATGCCATAAGGTCTGGAATATCCCTTTGGTTAGTTGGGGTCACCTGTCCTGGCTGTGTCTCCTTCCATGCACCCCCAACCTCCTCACCAATGTGGCAGCACAAAAGCAGAGGCAGCCTTGGCTCTGTGTGAGCCCTGCTGAGCAATAACAAAAACATCTCTGTATTATCAGCCCTGTGTTCAGCACAAATCCAAAACACAGCCCCATACAACCTCTGGGAAGAGAATTAACTCTACCTCAGCCTAAATCAGCATGCAGATCCAATGTTTTTCTCACCTTTTGCCATAAATTCTGTTATAATATAAATAGGCTCCTCTTTGGTCACTACAGCATAAAGCCTAACCAGCTTATCATGCTGAAGTGTTTTCATGAGGTTGGCTTCCTCCAGGAAGGCTTGCACAGACATTGTTCCAGGCTTCAGAGTCTTCACGGCCACTTTGGTACTGTTATGATAGTAACCTACAAGGAGGAAATACGGTCAGTGCACTGAAGTCACTCTGCAGCCCACACTGTCCCAGCTAGCAGGAATTTGTAAAGCAGGTGAGGTTGGATTCCAGGAATAGCTAAGAGCGTGACAGCAAGTGCTAGATGTAGCACAAATATTTATGCTAGAATTCCTTTTTATTTTGCAACTTATACAGCTCTGCAGAGAAAAATGATCCATTTCCTATTTTTAGAAATCAGTTATCTGAAGAAAAATAAAGGAAGCAAAAGATCTTACTTCATACCAAGTTTCCACTCACAAGTAGCCCCTAAAATACTTGGTCAAGGCATGTTTCAATGAATGTCCACGGAAACTGCCTCAGAACAACAGAGTCCAAGGACTGGCTGGAAGATTCTGAAGTATCTTAAATCCCATGATTACACTTATTTCATGCATGCCAATCTCACGCTCATAATCCTTCCTGTAACCCTTAGTGCTCAAAATGGAGCATTACGGGAAAGTGCAGTCAGAAGGTTCTCGTGACCAACAAGGACACACTGCCAGGACTGCAATCCCGCAGTGCTCAGCACAAGATTTTAAACATGATAACTTCTTATCACACAGCCCATGCCAGGAGTGGAGGAGAATGTAGCTGTGGTTCATTTCTCTGTTTAGCAAACCTTCTAATGTAACATTCTAATTATACAAAAAGCAACTATCAGTAAAGAGAAAAGCAGTGAATTATTTTCAGATTTAATGTTTGCCAAACATTAAATAAATGTTGAAATAGCATTAAAAAAGAGTAAAAAAAGAGTAGTAAGCACTGATCCTAAAGTTTATCTTGTGAAGTAATTTAATTTGAAAAATAAAAGAGATAAAAGAGTGAGAAAGAGGGATATAAATGCAATAAATGCAATTTTATCCCCACCATACCCAATGCAACATTGGGTATTTCCCAGAAGAGGTAAAACCTTCATGACTCAACAAAATAGCCTCATTTCCTTATTCAGCAACAATCTGGATCATCGCCATGATGGATACACCTCTAAACTGGAATCCACCATTTCCTTATGCTATTTATCATCCAATGAAAGAAAACAGTGGCAAAGCAAGGACCTAGTTTCCAGATCTTAAGTGATTGCTCTGAGCACTGCATCTTTTTTGAAGAAGGATCGTCACCTGAGAAAAGCTACTATGCCACAATCACAAAATATTCACCTGCATGATTATTAAATCTATTTTTCCAAACATGGTCGGGTAAAAACATAATTTTTCTAAGTTACCTAATAGTAAGAAATTACAGCTACAGGTGAGATCCACTACTAAAGTTCAGGTATATGATTTATAACTATCAGAAAAACAGATAATAAGTATATTTCTCTCTGTTTAAGAATCAGGAAGATTATTTGTATCATTTCGACTATCCCATCCCATGCCTTAAAACAGAGCATAAGCTCCACTCTCAATTTGTTGAATTCTCTACTGAACATACGAATTAATGCAACTATTTCAGTGAAGCAATTATGACCAACACACTTAACATTAACTATGTAACAGTCTTTTACATTCACTGAAGATATCTATCAAACTTGGGTCTTTCTTACAGATAGTTTGCTTAACTACAACATCTCTGTGATACGGGGGTTTCTGCTGAAAAAAAGTCTACCTTGACCCTCTAGTGGTAATGTACAAAACAAATAGCTGGTGAGAGCACTAGAAATACCTGATCTTGGATTTTTTAATGTTCATTTATTTCATCATGTATTGGGAGGGATGGGACACCAAAACAAGGTGGCTGAGAGCTCCATGAGCACACCCTGGTATTTCTAGCAGCTGCAGAAGAAAATACACTTCCAAAGCACATATTACTTATATTCTAATGCAGAGCTTATTGAATAAGAGAATCTTTTCCACCTGAGATGCAAGCAAGATGTGACTCATTAATAAACTACACCATAATCACTGCATTTGCCTTGTTAACTTTCCTCTTAGCCCTGCTTCAGAATTCTCTTCATGGATTATTAATACCACAGAGCATCAGGATTCACATCGTATCAGTTCACACTAGGAACAAAAATGCATAAAACATAGACCCTGCTCTTGTAGTGCTGCTCTGGTTCATCACATCACTAAAGTAGCTGCTCAGAGGCACTGAACCCCATGGTCTAAAAACCTTTCATACCATGGCAGGAAGTCAGTCTCTTTGCAGTTTTAGCTACTGTTAAAAGTCAAATGTGAAGCAAGGAATAATCTGAAAGTCTGAGGATTGTGTGATGATATCTCACACAATGATCTATGTTCTTCTCTACATGTTAGAATTGAATTCTCCAAAAATTGTAGCATTTCAGGTATTTATTTTGGAGTTGATTACTATTATTTTGACAGAGCAGTATCTTGCATACCCAGGTTGCCCCCAGATTCTTGTATGGGCTTAATCAGGCCAAGGTGTGATATGAACTTATAATAGACAATTGAGGTTGAGCCTACACTTTCTGAACAGGACTGAAGATGCAGAGCTTTGTGAACAAGCCTCTAATATGCACCTTTCTCCTTCCTCTACTTTTACAGTAATTCCTGGCAGGGTATACTGGGAACAACTTGTTTGAGCTGTGGAGATAAGACACTGCTAGAAGGCAGATAATGGCTGGAGCAGTTACTATTGGGCGAGGTACTGGGAAAGAGCCTGAGGAACAGCAGCTTCTCTGCATCCAAATGCATGTCATCACTTCACTCCTTCACCTACTACAGCCATCACTCAGCTGCAGAACAGAATAACGCAGCAGTGGCTCCATCTCTCACTCATCTCCACACAGCCCATTAAATGGGAAGGCAGAAAGCCCAGGCTGCACAACTGATGACCAAAATGCACACATAAACACTGACTTGGTAGCCTAAACCCAGAAAATCTATAAAAATATTGATATTGATAGAAAAAAACTGGAAAACTGATAGCAACTTTTCTGTGTGTAAAAGCAACTCTTCAGAGATGGAGGAGATTCACCTGCCCATTTCATAAAACGGATTCTCTACACAGGTCATACAGGAACACAGCCAAATGCTTGGGGCACATGGAGGTCTGCTTTTTATTCCTAGGATTTTCTTACTCCTTCCATAATATAAGTTAATTTCCTCCAAACTGTTCAAGACAAAGATGTCCACATGGAAGCCCGGAAAGTGGTTATAGAGATACTAAAAAGAAAAGACTACAAAAGCTATAATTACATATCAACAGTGCAGTATCAGTATAATCTCTATATTCCCATATCTCTCAGAAACACTCTGAAATGACCTGTGGAAGGCATCTGTGTCCACCACCTCCAGGGACACCTAGAGCTTGTTGCCCAGGATTGTGTCCAGTTGGCTTTTGATTCTCTCCATGAATGGAGACGCCACAACCTCTCTTGGGCAGCCTGTGCCAGTGCTTGGTCACTCACACACTGAGTGTTTGGGAGGAACCTCCTGTGTTTCAGTTTGTGATCGTTGCCCCTGGCCCTGGGAACCACAGAGAAGTGCCTGGCTCCATCCACTTTGCATACCTGCTACAGCTGTTTACATACACTGATAAGATCCCCCCAAGCCTTTCCCCGAAAGAGAGATGCTGCAGTCCCCTTGTCATCTTTGTGGCTCTTTGTTGGATTTTGTCCAGTAGCTCTACTTCTTTCCTTACTTAAAAGCACAATTCCTCTGAGTGGGACATTGTTCCCTCTGAAACCACAATTCTAAGTATCCTATATCAAGAGGAAATTTATTTAGTAATTAAACCATAGAACAATATTTCTCTCTAATTCACATGATGGCTGAGAAATAATTTTGTTCTCTGTGAGGAGGCAGTGTAACAACAGCTCTCAAATCAGGAGAGTGCAGCAACCAGATTATTGCTCAGTACCTCTACATGCCTCCCTAAATCCCTGGGTAATCACTACAATACACAGTGTTTGCTGACACCCTGCACCACACAACTGACCTAATATGCTTTTCCATCTTGAACTGCCTTGGCTCTAAGATTAACCATGCTCCTGATTTGAGAGGCTCTGTGCCATGCAAATCATTCTCTCTCGTTTCAGAAAGAAAGCAAAGAAGAGGAAACGCAGCGATCGCTTTCACAGCACAGTAGTTTTTCTCACAGTGCAGCAATTCAGACATAGGGTTCAGGTCCAATTTAGATGTTAAAATAATGACACAAACAAGAGGAAGCATCTTGAAGCAGAAACACCCTTCTAAAGTTTTATTCTTTTCTGTGTGTATGTGCAGAAGTAGACACTTCCCAAAATGATCTGCATTTTCAAGCAGGTGATTAGCTCCTACCACAAAGTCTTCCACAGCGTTTCAGTGTAAGTTAAACATTTGTTGCCTCGTTTTATTAGACAGAAATAACTGCACTGTGGTTGCCACTTGTCCTGACTAGTGTCTAAACTGTCATTCATGTATATCATAGCTAGAGGGTTTTTTAAGCCCTTCTCGTAAAGGCAGACAAAAGGCTGAATTTAGCTGTATTATATTAGAGATGTGTTGCTTGCACTTTTTACGTGATTTGTACCAAAAGAATGCACCTAAGACTCAATTAGAGCTTTCTGATTGACACTGCAGTTGTGTGTGTATAATTTGCCACTCAAACAGCACCAGGCTGTGTTTTGTTTTTCTGAATGAGAGCATCTCTTCAATGCAATGACATCCCCATCAGACTGACACACTCCCATGGCTTATCAGAGACCTCTTCACAGCTTTGTGTCTTCTAGCCAGTGTTAGGATACACTTTTAAGTTGCTAAGAAATGCTCTGCCTATAGAATCTTAGGTCTTAAAATTAATAATGAATTAATAATTATTATTTATTAATAATTATCAATTATTAATTAATAACATCATCACCATAATCTGATCTTTTATTATAACAAATTTACTCCTATTTAAACAAAACATCCCAAAAAAGAGATTCAGGGCAAGGCTAACAGAGTGAATTAGCCTGAAAAAACATCTAAATGAAGACTTTGGGAGGAAGATATTATTTACCTCAAATAAGATAGTAACTGGCAAAAAGTGTGTAAGCAATGAATAGTACACAGAACACTCAATGAGGAAGCCAAAAGAATACTCTGATGTTAGAATAGGCAGCACTTCAAAAGCAAGATAATTAAACCATTTTCACAGAGTGTGACACTGGGCATAGCCCCTTGCCAATAGGAAGTCACTAGGGCTGAGGAAATACTGCTTGTAAGCCAAGAAAGCAGGTTATTCAGGCTATAATAATTAATGCTATCATTTTTTGCTGGGTATATATATATATTACTGTTTACAACTTGTAAGTCTGATGACTGTTTTATTATTGGGATCTTACCTGATAATTCAAGGTATGGGCTGTTCAATCTCTAGTCCTCTTACTACATAAATCACCTACTTTCTGAGCAGCACACTGGCAGACAACACTCTTGGGTTAAGTCTATTCCCTTTTTTCACCCAGTATGGCAGCAGCATGCACTACATTTCAGGACGGATCTTCTTCACAAATGGACAATGAAATCTCTATACACAATTCACTAAAAGACATTGTTTGTTTCTATTTCATATTCTTCAACACTTTCTGATTTGAAACAAAGTTCTGAGAGGCTCATAAATTTGGAGATTCAGAAACCACATCTTACTATAACCTTCTATTTCTGCCTCAAAACATAACAAAAAACTCTAAGGTCTTTGACCTTCTAAATTACAGTGCTTACACACTATTTTTTTTCCTTTAAAAGACACCAAAAGGATTTGTTCCACTTCCTTGTCAGGTACCTACTCCCTTTTACAAGCCCTCTCTCCTCACGAGAAGGTATATTCTGGGCCTGATTTTGCTGTTTAACAAGCATATAGGACCAGGTTCACGTCCACTATGTTTTTTGAATGACTCTGAAATGACACTTACTTCAGAGTTATACTCATTTCAAAAGAATAAACTTACCCATCCAGACTTCTCCAAACTGACCAGCTCCAAGTTTCTTCACTAATTTAATCGATTCCCGTGGAATTTCCCATGCATCTTTATCCCATGGTTTTTGAGGTTTGGGACTAATACAAGCTTTTTCCAACTTTCTGCATAAGCCATCTGATTGTCCTGGTTTTCAAAGAAAAAAATACAAAATACATTATGCTCCTGTGCCGCACGACTTGAGACAAACATATCTTAATTGAACTACCCAGCCCACAACAATAATCAAACTAACCAGATGCTATGATGAAAATGTAACCTTTCTGGTGCCTTCACAAAAGTTTAAGTGTCTCTGATCTGAAATTTCACATTCAGAGACAAGTTTAATAAAAAAGTATCACATGCATCTGTTTACTGTCAGATTATTTAGGGGTTTTAGTACAATTTGCATCAAGTAAATACAATATCAGATCTTATTACTGACACTGTGTTGATTAAGATGCACGTTGAAGTCAGGTTTGGGATCTGTATTCTGAATTTGTCATTAAATTTTCTTGCAACATGGTTTCAGACAGATGTGCATGCAAGCATAAGTAGGTCAACATTATTTTTTCTCCAGACACTGACCAGCTATAACTTTTATATGAATGTTGAATAATTCTCAGGTTTTCCAGCTATGTTGAATAGCTAGCACATATAACTAACTATTCAGAAAAAATTCATGGCCAAGTCCTCAGAATGGCTTTGAAAAATTACTATGTGATTTTATGTCCTACAATTTTTTTTGGCTTTATTCCCAGTTACAAGATAAAAAAAAAATCTTTATTTTGGAACTATCCAGCAGGATGTTATGCAGAGTGAGAAGTCAGTTTTGCAGCTAAAAGATAGGTAGACTTGTCCCTTCTTCTCCCTCCACCTTTTCTTTTTTAAAATAAATGTATACTTTCTATGTCGGTGCAATTTTATTTCTTTGAAGTATATTTCAGTAGTATAATATGGAATATTTCTTCCTTTAAAAAATAAATAATTAAACAAACAGATTTACAGGAAAGATACAACCAATTTCACACTCAACACTAGGTACAAGACAACATTCACAAGTCTATATGTATTTCTGCTAATTATGAATAAAAATTTACTCTCAAATAAAATATTATTTACAATGTAGGCAATTCTTATTATAGCTTCACATCACCCTAAGTTTGATGAATTGTATGATAAAGCTAGTCTTCATTTCACAATGGTATGCCACAGAGCAATCAGCACTAGATGTGGTTATAGTAACAACACCACTCAGGTTCCAATCAGTTTTACTTCATCTTTGATAACATGCATGCCCAAGTTATTTAAGAAAAGAAAAAAGAAAAAAGAAAAAGAAAACCTTTGAAACAAAAGAAGAAACCATTTCTTTACCTTCATAGGAAATAATGGCTGCAGTCTATTAAGTAATTCACTAAATGATGTCACTTACTTTGATAATGTTTAATCATATCATTGATGTTAGGAAAAGTTATTCTTGGAGAGATGTAAAATCCTCCATTGTCTAGACTCCTGATTTTGTAGTGCTTAATAACGTCGCCATGCTCCGGATCATAGTCTCGTATGGAGAGAGAATAGCTGCCTGTGGATAAAGAAGGAATGCTCATTAACAGATAGCAAAAATCTAGAGTCCACACATGCACAGTTGAGCCTAAGAAAATCACCATTTTGTCTGCTTTTCTTTTTATTATTTGCTTATTTCCTCATTTCCTCAAAAAGCATTTTGCAATCCACAGGAGGAAGTTAGCAAAAACCAGCCCTGAACTGGTCACCAAAATGCTTACAGTCACACTTTCTTTTTCAATCGTATTCAACAAACTCACTTGTTCCATATTCCAGGCAGCTCCACAGTCAGTTCTGCAGAAAGTCCCCCAGCTCGAGTAGAAGTGGCTGAGAGAGCAGGACCAGGGCAGCTACCCTGCTCAGGCAGAAGCTGAAATCTGGAGATCAGCATTTTGAAAAAGGAACATGCTGGTTGTCACAGATGGTTTGGAGATGGCTTCAGGCATAGAGGAGGGAGAGCAGACCTGTTGATCTGCTAGATCTGTTGATCCCTAGGCAGTCCTAGGGAGCCTAACATCATCCGGGATTTAAAATGGAGCAGGAGAGCATCTGCCCTCAGCTACAGCACTCTTTGTTTCTTCTACTTGTACAATCCTTGTCCATTTTCAAAGGATAAAAGGGGATCCCACCCCCTTATCTCTCCTCACACATGTCCAGTGATTCTGGGGGGTACTTTGCCTTACTCTCAGTACCCTATGCAGAATTTAGGAGACTTCCTTTAAGAACTTCATTTAGGAGTCTTCATCTGAGCACAAAAAGATATGGGCCCATTACAGATGGTACCAAGTCAAGAATCTGCAGCATTAGAGCCAAAAAAGCTTCCCTGTGGAGTGGAGAGGCATGACCTGCTGAAAGGCTTCATGGGTGTTCCTCTGGAGGATGCAGTGTTACAGCATCCAGCCAGAATATCCATCCAGACTTACAGTCAGAGTCCACAGGCTGGGGCAGAACTTCCCACACTCTTCTCAAAGTCCCAGCTGAAGAACCTGGAGACTTCACTAAGCTTTCCAGCACAAAGCACTCTGTTTACAGCACAAAATTTTACCAAAAAGCTTTCTGAAAAGAATCCCACTGTACTGTAGAACTGAAAACCCTCATTATGCACTAACTACAATTTTAAACTTGTAGCAATGGGTACAGACCCAATAATGGAAGACTATAGAATGCAGCAGCTACCATTAGAGTAACATGTCTTTCAATAAAGGAGTCAAAACATAAAGAAGAGGAAAGATGTCACTTCATTCATTCCTGCTTCTTGTCAGTGTAATCACACATATAACATATCTTGCCCCCCTTATCTCAGCTTTGGGTGTTAGCCTGCATTCTCTTCTCTCTTTTTCTTGTAATTTTCTCATTCTTCTCACTCCTACAGAACTGCAGAAAATTCACACAATAGGATGCACTGCAACTACTCTGCACGCAATGCCAATTTTTGAGTAGACTGACTGCATGTTTTTATCTCTATATCAATTTCAAAGTACCACCCCAAAACTTACCTTTTAATGTTTCACTTTCTCTGATAAGGAAAGCTCCAGGACCATTTCCAGGAGCCAGGAGTTGTCTTTCAGCATCTTTTCGGGTTATGTCTTTGAAGAACCATCTGAAAAGTATTTCAAAGAGTTAGAACCACCTCTTTCCCCACCCACAAAGGATACACCAACAAGATGAAGAAGTTTGTCAGAATTTGAAGACTGGGAGAACCTACTCTTCTGTTTCCAGGGTGTTTACTTTTGCTACATAGTTGCTGGGAATGAAACCTTCTTTTCTTGTAGTGAGAGATTTTGCTCTCCACCATTCTCCGGATCTGAAAAACAAAAACAGTAGTATTCACAGGAAAGGAAAATGACAAATTGTTATTTAGGTTCCAGTCTGCTGAGAGTTTTGCCCAGGCTGGAAAGAGAAGCACAATTTTTCCTCTGAAGTCAAGTGCCCTAAGAAGCCCCTGGCTCCACCAGATGAATATTTGATCACTGTTACTGAGGCCAGCTGCCAAGGCAGAGAACCATAGACTCAAAAACGGTTTGGGTTAGAAGGGTCTCAAAAGATCATCTCTGTCATGGGCAGGAACACCTTCCATTGCAGCAGGTTGGTCAAAGTCCCATCCAACCTGGAATAACTCCATAAAGCATTTGTATCACCACATGGAAGGGGGCTCACTTATCATTCATACACCTATGGTATGAGTAGGATTGTAGAGGGAATTAGATGAGCCCAAAGAAAATCTGCAATACAACAATATTGTCATACTCACTCCTCAATAACTTTCAGTTTTTCTCCTTTTTTGAAAGACAAGTCCTCTTCATGAATGCCATCATAGGGATACAAAGCTACCACAATCACTCCATGCTCCTCTGCATCTACAAAAGTAGAAAGACAAAGGCACGTTCACATCACTTTGCAGGCTGACATGGGCACAGCACGCAGCTGTGAGATTTCTATAGAAACATACCTTGATTCACAAACCTCTGTCCTGGTAAGAGCTGTGCTTCTGGATTTGCCTACAATAAAATATGTCTTTAATTAAGCAGTTTTAGATCTTTATGATGACCTTAAATTACAATTACATATTATACAGTTGCTTTGGCATCATCTCATATGTCTTAAAAGGAAATGCTCATATTTTTTCCCACAATTCTTCAAAATATATATTATATATAAAAACATATATTATGTATATGACAATATAAAAATAGAGTAAGTCCCCCTGGATTTTAAATTCAACAGCTCAGACCTTGTGAAGGTGTGGCACAAGCTGTGGGGAGGAAGTTCACAGCTTTGGGACTTCTACTGAAGAGGCTTTAGGTAGGGCACTTAAGCAGGACAGTTGTTACTGTGCAGCTGTCATGCTAAAGAACTACAAGTATGGTTATGCCACTAAGACTGTGCAAGAAAGAAAAAAGGAAAAAAAAAAGTAGTTTGTGATGTGTGTTCACCGACTGAGAGCACACTGAGTTCACTGTGTCAGCTGGGGAGAGCGGAGAGCAGGGAGCCATTCACACCTGCAGAGAGCAGGTCCCCGAATAAGGACAGGCAGGAGACACAGTTTCCTCAGCATAGTAGAGAAGGTGGAGGAAAAAGAAGGTACCAGTCACGCTGCAAATTAGCAAACCCACTTGGCACCCAGCAGAATTGCCCATCCCAGCACCCTTCCTTCCAACGCCAGGCAGCACACTTGGAACACATTAGCCTGTTCCTCCCACAGCACAGTGCTGCCCCCTTCACCACTGCACCCTCTGCTCCCCTCCCATCCTCACCTACACACCTCAGGCAAGGCCAAGTGGTGGCCTTCAGTGAGAAAAGCTGACTAAAGCTGGTAAAGAATCCCCCATGATTACTTCAGCCTTTAACTGGAATAACCAACACCTGGATCCCATAGCTATCAAAAACCCAACACCAATGCTTTAAAAAATGGATCTAAACTACTTCAGGTTTTCTAGTGTCATTTAGCATTCTTCTACAGACATAGTAATATCTACTCAAGCATTGCCAAGTTACTTTTTTTATGCAGGAAACTATGACAAACATTAAGTAACAAACCATCATGTTTTAATCTTTATTCCTCTAGGTACTTATTCACTGAGTGTGAACTGCCAAACACTAAAAGCCCAGTTGTGGATTAATGATAATTTGCATTTTTCCATGCATATGCTTTGGATTGAAATTTAAGTTATGCCAGTCATGCTTTGCTCTTGCTACAGGAATTCTCTCCTGAGACTATCTACTTACTGGCCTTTGCTGTTTATTGGACGTTGGATCCCTCACATAAATAGTTCGTTCAGTTTTACGTACTGGTTGATTCTTCAAATCTAGCCCATCTCCATGCAGATTCTCTTTCCTTTTTGATTTTATACACCCCATATTTCCTGTTGAAATAAAAAAAGTATTAAACAAAATCATTGTGCCATACGCCAAGCCCTTTCTCATGAAATCATCTGGGCTACACAGTAAAAATGTGTTTCCTTTTCATAAAAACTAGTCCATGGGAAAAACAACTGAAGATTAGGCCCACACACTGATAGCTCTTTTCTGTTGCAAAGCAAAGAAGTGATCACGTCTCAATCCACAGATGTAGTAAATAGTTACTTACCATTTCTTCAGATTTTTTATATTTTCTCCCCAGTCTACCCTTCCCTGCCCAAACCCTTTGTATCTTTCTGATATTTCTCTGAGCTTTGGAATAGATATAACAAAAATGCAATTATTGTAGGGATAACTTTTATCTGTATATTTTAAAGAAAAGACTCTTTTGGAAGACATGGGGAAAAATTCCTATCCAAAGTCTGAGAACTGCAGATGGAACTAGGAACGCCTATATCTGCCCACTTCATTTTGCAGATGCCAGTCTAGCAGGGAGCTCTGTTTGATTCAAATCCCTGTCTCACATGAGGCTGATGACTTGTGCAGTCCCAGCTCCATGGCAGACACGCTGCTACTGTGACCTTCAGTAATGCATTTCCTTGTTCACACAGGCATGTTACAGCAGCTAAAATACTTAGCCAGTATGGCAAACCAACACACAAGGATTTCCTTTTCAGTATAATTTAGAAGGCTGATCTTTCTCTCAGGATGTGCATCCATGCTAAATCAGATGAGATACAGCTGTTAGCATCTGCATGACTGGAACCTGACTGCTAATCCCATGATACAATTACATCGTACTCCAACAAATATATATACAACATTATCTCTGCAATCCTCCCTCCGAAGAGAGTAATTATACTTACTCTTCAAAGAATCCACTACGAATGCTTTTCAACCCTCTCCTTCCTTCCTCTCTCCCTCCTTTCAGGTCAGTGCTCTAATGCTAGGTTCAGAGTCACATTTTCCCTTGCAGGCACACAGTCTCACTCCCCCTCTGCCCTAATTAATCTTTAAAGCCAGTTCTTTGAAGAACAATGTACAACCTAAAATAAGAGCTCGGTGCAAATATAGGCTCAAGTAAACAAACACAGCTGGGAGAAGCTAAAGCAGATTGTAAGACTCTCATCTCACTTCTGCCTTCATCTCTAGGATAGCAAAGGTTCATTGCAGTGAACAGGTAAAGTAGCAGTAGAAGTGTCCATTGGCAGACACAACTGTTTCAATGGGACGGTGCCTTGCAGCTACAAAAATTAACCAGATTGGTCTGGGTTCATATAAAGAGTTTTCATACTTTTGTAACAATACCTATGATAATCACAATCCTAACTGATGACCAAAATAAACCAAGGCAACAAGCAGTCCCACATGGCAAGCCTCAACTTCCAACATCACCTTCATTTAATGTCCTATCCTGCCACTGAGGAAGTGTTGGAACCCTGGAAGCTGAGAATTTTAGGCTTTCAGTGCTGACAGGCACTGACCCTCAAGAGAACACTACATTTGACCTGAGGCCTTGGAAGAGGCTTCCAAAATTGACTGATAGCACAGATTATGGGTGTGTAGTTGGAACACAAGTGTTGTAATACCACATGGTGGAAAACTTAGAGTTTAAGGTTTTAGTATATAGTAATATATATAAAGCAAGATGGAAGTTTTAGGGCCTAGGCTAGTCCTTTCTTTTTCGCCTTCTTCTTCATGGTTTTGAGTGGTACTTTGTAATTGGATAGAAAAGTCCACATTGCGGACCCATGGTGGTTAGTTATTGGCTTAAAAGTAAAAATAATTTAGGTGTAATTTCTTAATTGGACAGTTTATTCTTAAAAGGCCTTGTAGAGAGATAGAGACAGAGCCACTTTCTACTTTGTTAGCTAGAACTCACAGCTTGTGAGACTGTACTATAGAAAAGAATTAATAAACATCTGAGTCCAAACACGAAATCCGTCTCTCGAGCATTTAATCCCCACTCTAACAGAAAAGAAGATAAGAAACCCATAAGGAAGCACCAAATAATGACACATGCACTGTCCTATCCACAGGCAGAGTGTTTTCTTCTAAATGTGACCGGAGGATACTTCCTCTCCTACCATTTCTGCAAATTATCTGTCACCTACTGCCAACAAGTCTTGGATGTCCATAAAATTTCAGCAGTGATCTGAGATCCTGGTTTAAAGCAGCATTAGAACCCACTGCTCCCCTTCTTGTCTCCCCTTGCACTAAAAATAAAAGGAATCCTACAGAAAATCAATCAATAGGCACTGACCAGCCAGAGAATAAGTTTCCTCTTCTTGAGTGTCAACATTTCCATGTTCTCACTTTTATTTGAAAGCACTGGAGCACATCTTCATCCAGGGCTTTCCTTAGAAACAAACATCTTTAATGCTTGATTTTATTGCTTCAATTTTTTTTTTAATGCTCAGCTCCCTGTGGGTTATATATTAGCTGTTTTGCAATACTGAGAATGATTTTTTAATTCATTTTATTTATTAATAACTGTGGGTACATAGATGACTCTTGTTCTGTCATTAATGGTTCATAGGAAATTTCTGTACACCCACAGGCAGACTGGTGTTTCCAAACTCACCCTAGACATCAGGAAGGCCAGTGTTTAATTACCTGCTGTATCTGCAAGATCAGGTATTTATCCACTTAAGTGCTAACCTTTTTGCTCTTGAATAGTTCTGCTTCTACAGAACAAACAGCTGAAGTGGAGGGCATGCAGTAATTTGATCCAAGTTGTCAGCCAAAAATCCCTTTCCCTATTCCTGTAAGAAAGCTGAGCACATCTTTAGAGACTGCAGTATGCCTAGTGCCAGTGTAAACTCAGAGAAAAGCACTTTTTACTAGATTTTTCTTCTGCACCTGAAAGCACACGAACAGCTGTAAGTTAAACCTGCTGTGAGGCTGTGTTGATAAGCTCAAGGCTGGCATTTGATCACGGCAGTAACAACTGATTAGTAATAACTATGTAGAGATGCTTTGAAATCACACAGAAGTTTACTTGCTGTCACGTGAAATCACTCAAATACGGTTTGTGAGATGACCCTTGTGAGGGCTTCAAACAAAGAGAAGATCCTGAGCCTCATCGTGAAGCACTGTTTTTACTGGGTTCTTTTCCTCATAGAGATGAAAGTCCACAGTCCCCACAGGACTTAGCTAGTTCTACATGAGCAAAAAGCCCCAACAATCAGTGCTGAAGCCCACAGCTGGTTCAAGGGGGTTATTGCTTTCACTCCAGTATAGCCCCAAGGATCGAACACTTAGTAGGAGCCAGCTGATAACAAGGGTTTACCTAAAGGTGAGCCCCACATTGCATCCTCCCAAAGCAGCCCCATTCTTGCACTCCAATTCTGCTCCAGAAAATTGATTACAGCTTCAGGAGAGGGATCCTGACCTAACTAAAATGCCAGTGCAGGGCGGAGTGTATAAATAAATAAATAAAATATTTCACTTGCTGTAAATGTTTATTTGCCTAGCGTTCTGTTGTTGTGTCACAAGAAAGTGTTTTGTGCAGATAAAAAGAGAAAGAGAATACAGTAAGCAAAGAGAAATACAGAGAGCCCAGCATCATTACAAACCAAACTCCATTATTCTTTAGCAGAGATAAAAATAATTTACACATCAGAGAAAATGCTGCCAGTCGCTACTCAGATGTTTCCCATTCCAACAGTTCTGCAATACAGGAGACACCACTTCCTATGCATGCTTTACATTTATTGTCCTGTCCACACCTCTAGACATGAAAGATAAACACTGAATTAAAAGAAATTCTATTTAACATAGCTGCAAATCCTTATAAATAGATATCTTAAAAAAGCAACAGCTTCTCTTTTAATAATGAGCATACTGTAGTTCATGGCTAAAAGGTAAACACAAGTACTTAGGTTAACAGCTGTAGCAAGGTGACAAGAATTTAGGCTCAGGCACCCTTCAAAAAGCCACAGGAGTATCCATAAGAGCTATCACACAGAGCCTCTGCTCTGGGTTTTTCCAAGACATTGATTTTGTGGCCAGTTTCTACATTGCTCTTGGGTTTTCCCTCTGAATCACCTATCTCATCTTGCTACTACAACACTTGGGTCTTAATCCCAAAATGGTTTGGGAGGAGTGGAAGTCAGAAACTAATGCAGCATTCTTCCAGGGTTAATATCTGCTGTCTGTCCCCAAAATAGAATTGCTTTATACGTCTTTTTCTACACTTCCAGCAACGTGTCTAAAGACACAATACTTCCTACTGCAAGCAGTCAAGTTTCATGTGACCATCACCTGTCCATCCACCATCAGCACCATTTAAGGCTTCATTTTGTCCCAATGCTTACCCTTTGCATCATCTACAAAAGTGATCTCATTTTTCATTTTTTGTTCAAAGCCATTCTCTTCCTTGTGATTTTGTTACATACAACATATATGGTGCATATTAGAAATTATTTCCTACAAAACCCACTTGACATGTCTGTTCTTTTCTTGATCGAAGTCCTATCTTCATGGAAACGATTCTCAAATCTTCATAGATTATACTATGTTTTTTCCAATGATAAAGTAACTTAAAATAATTAGAAGTACAACACTGAGCATACAAGCTCTAATTTATCAAAGAAGTTTGTATTTTATCCAATAAATATCTGTTGTTGAAAAGGTCAGTTATGATGTCTCTAAGCACCAATTCTCTATATGGCTTAGGGTTTTAACAGATATAAACATATGCATTTCAACAGGTACATAAATAAAATAAATTTGTATTCAATTGAGTACAAAGATTAAACTCTTCATTTAAACCACAAATTTTTCATGCACAAGAATAAGGAAAAAAAATTAAGACCCTCAGCTTACTCTGAGTGTTGAATATTGCTTTATATTTAAATTTCTGAATCAAAGAACAGGAAGCAACTGTTTACATCTATATATAAAAACCCAACTGGTTTCACATCTGGAGCTTTAAGGGGAGTTTAGAGAGCAGAGGAGTAAACAATTTTATTTTTAATACCTCTTTCAAAATTTGAAAATAATTGCCCTCCTCTGTTTTAGATGTTTCATTCTGGCCTTTAACTCCAGTTGGTCTGCTGCTACTTCACAAGTTAGAGTCAGAGGTAACACAGTAATGCCTTCATCAGATCTCCTGAACTCCTGTGCATTTCCCTCAAGGTCAAGGCAGAAGTGTCTCGAAACTCAGAGTGATCAACTTAGGCTAAAACTGCTGGGGAGGAAGGATTGTAAGCCTGCTCTGCTCAAGGACACAAACACCTGCTTTGTCAGAAGCTCATCCAATATTCTATTTCACTTCAATCAACTATTCAAATTTATAATTCTACAAAAAAGTATTTCAAAAATCTTAAATGTAAGGACTTCATTTACCTTAACCTTCAATGCTTACTTTTACTTTATGTTGATCTGCTTCCACATCATCTGTGTTACCCAAGTGTTGCAATGATCTCCTTTATCTCTGTTATTGGGACTATGAGGAGGACTATTTCTGGGAAACCTAGGTTCATTTCTGACCCATCATCACATGGCAAGGCAACTGCCTAGGAATACAAAGCAGGAGTTTAACAAGAGATGGTAATGCTCAGAAATGGCTTATCAGTACTTCTCTACACATATTTGTGCCAGTGAAGATTTGCCAGTAGACCATAGTGAGAATAAGAGCAACAAAAATAAATTATCTGTGGTTGGGAGCAATATGAAAGCATCAGCTGGAGAGCAACTGAAGAGAAGTTGTCTTGTGTCCCTCGCCAGTCTCAGAAGTTGTTAGATTTAAGCTTGTTCTTATATCTGCAATTCACCATATATATCTATAGCTACATACTAATGTAATAATACCTAATATTATCTATAGATACACATTTCAATTTTACTGTAAGTCCTAACTGTGTGATAACTTTCATCAAATTAGACTCATGCAAATGCAGAAATCTGGGGTCAGCTTTCACTTTGAGCTTGTTTCACTTCCTACCTCTTGTTTTTGCACTGGTGACTAGCTAGGGGAACTTAAGCAGTTTCTTCCTCCCTTGCCTTTCTGCTAAAATGCTTCTGTATGTCTCAGCCAATCTTTGCCATGTGTACTTTAGTATCTTTTTATATTTAGCTTATTTCTGTAGGTCTGGATCACCTCATCTCTGTGTCTCCCAAATGGAATTTATCCTTTATGTGATACGCATGGGCATAGACACACACAGGCACAAATCCCCATGTGCTCCCTGCAATGCTTAGAGAAAGGAGCAAGGATAACCTGAATCTGCTCAGTGCTGGCTATGACAGACCTGCCCTGCGTAGACTCCCGCTGCTCCTCGCTTGTGAGAAGCCTTAGTCCAGCTGCCAGCACTGAAAAGAAAATGGAAAAATAATGGGAGAATTCTTTTCCTGCTTCAATCTTCTTTGTGGAAAAGGTGAGACAAAGTTAAAACAATATTTTGACATACATATCTATATAAACAGGCAAAGAAGGGAAACAAGTTAATCCCCAGTGTAACCAACATCACTGTGGCAGAAAAGTATGTAACACCACATACTGTAAAATTTCCTCAAACCTGGTCTCACTTAAGTTAATCCCTCAAATTTTCCAAGGATGCATATCTGTCAGAGCAAGACAACATAGCTGTCTAGTTTATCAACCATGATTAGAGCAAAGGACTACCAGTTCCTCTCTGGGAAAGGCAGATCTGTTCTAGGCAGCACAATCACATTGTACAAGCTCAGAAGAAAGTTTGCCATGCTCCATTTCTAGAGACATTAACGAGTGATCGTGGGGAAGAACAAAATATTATTGCCGAAAGGTTTCAGAATGTCATTCTGCTTGGCTTAGAGGTTGTCACGTAAGTCCCAGTCTTAAAAATGCTTTGGAGACAATAATGGCATTTAGCCCTTCATCCTCTTGAGAAATTAGGAAGAAGTCACATCTTTTTCAGCCTCTCTTCTAGACTTTAAAGACCAAACCCTCTCAGTTTTTTCCACTTCCACTGGTTATCCTAGCAGCCCTTCTTCACATCTGTTTCACTTTGAACCCATTTCTCTTAAGTACAGGAGGTTGGAGCTGCCCAGGTGTTTCAAGATGATTTTCAGCAATGCCCTGAAGCAAATAGTATTACTATTTCTTCCATCTACTGATATACATCACTCAATAAACCCTAGAAATTAATTTATGATTTTCACCCTTTCATCACATTGGTCTTTCATAATCATATGGCCATCCAATAAGACATCCAGGTTTGCATCACTTTTCATAATGACAAACTATTGTCACAGCAGACTTTCCTATCTCCTGTGGCATTATCTTACACCCTGATATTAAATTTGTCCCCATTGTTTTCCCAGGCTATTTGTTGTGCATGATATTCTGAGCCACCTGTGTGTTTCTAATGCCTCTTAATATCACAAGGGGCCTCAAATTTTTTCATTGCAAATGAAAGTACTTTTTAAAAGTCTCAATGTAATGCTAATGTAGCACCAGGAAACAGAAAGTGGTCCTGCTGAGAGTGGTTAGTGGTTCCTGTCTGCTGCACTTCCCCTTGTTCTGCTTCTTTCACAATTCCTTCCTTAGCAATTGAGACCAAGACAAATTCTGCTTTGTCCATGCTATCTGAGATTATTTTTTATGCTTTCCTATATCAGCTACAGAAAGTATCACCCCACCACCTTCATGCTCCCAAACACCTGCATTTCTACTACACTCATACATGTATCACATTTCTACTTCCTCTGCAATGCTTAGTTTTGAGCCCTGCACCAGTATTTCTGCCTCTCCTCTTCAGAGCCCTGATTCCCAACATAAACACACAAATGTCTCAGTCCAGCTAAACAGGCTGGGTTGACAGACACCTTCCCTGAATCCTTTACCAAGCTGACTACTGTTCTCAATGAAATTCTCACCATCCATTCCTCTGTCATTTGATGTCCTGTTTTTCTTTCCCACATTTGCCTTCATATTGAAATGAAGGGTTAGGACTCTGTAATATTCATACCTCACGTCTACTTCTTTAAAATAAAATTTCAAGTTACAACAGTGCCAAAAGGTGTGCTGCTATATAACTATATTGGAAGTGGACTGTGGATTAGAATCAATAGAATGGTTTGGGTTGGAAGGGACCTGCAAGATTATCTAGTTCCAAGCCCTTTGCTGTGAGCAAGGACACCCTCCACTAGACCAAGTTACTCAGAGCCCCATCCAACCTGGCCTTGAACATTTCCAGGGATAATATGATGATATTTATTGGACGTGCTATTGTATGTGGCTCCAGGGGAGCCACAGCTTCTCTGGGCAACCAGTGGCAGTGTCTCACCACCCTCATAGTACAGAATTTCTTCCTAATACCTAATCTAAACCTGCACTCTGTCAGTTCAAAGCCATCCCCCCATGCCCAGTCACTCCATGCCCTTATAAAAAGTCCCTCTCCAGCTCTCTTGTAGGTCCCCTGTAGGTACTGGAAAGCTGCTCCCTGGAGCCTTCTCTTCTCCAGGCTGAACAACCCCACGTCTCTCAGCCTGTCTTCACAGGACAGGAGGAGTCATACAGCAAAAATCTCCCAACAGTTGACATAAGAACCGAAAAGTTTTGGTGAGGTAAAATATCTGGAGTTGCCATACTGATGCTGTATTGATGTGTTTGTATTGATGTGTTTCTGGAAAAGGCAGACCTTTTCTGAGCAGCAATATCATATCATCATATCATATCATACCATACCATATCATATCATAACAATCTTTTTTTTCCTATACTCCCCATTTAATTTTTTTTTTTTCTTACTGGATGAGGCTTTTTAGGGATGCATTAGCCAACACGAAATGACACATTGCTACACTAAATGGCAAATAAGTGACTTAAGTTATCACATCTCAAACTTCCAAAAGGAAGGAGTGCTTTGGTAAAACTAATTCTATCAAAGTAAACATTTTTCTATATTCAAATGGCACTTTACAACATTAGCCTGTCTTGCCTTTAAGCGTCCAGGGAGAGGGCAACTTTATTCAGTGCTTGGCTAAAATACACAGTGTTTGCCAGAGCTCATAAATGATAGCATAACACATACAATAAATATCATCATAGTTGATGACATGAAAGGTAGCTCAAACAGGGGTGGAGAGCGTTGGCCAAGAAAAACAAAAATCTTCTATTTTTATGTAAATCCACTACAGTTTTGTCTAGATTAGTTAAAATCTTGGTTTCATGCAGGAATTTTGGCAGTGGTTAAAAAAACCCCACATTAAAGTAAATAAAAATCATCAAGAAACACTGCAAATAATGTCATCATGGTGGAATAATGATGTTATAATGCTTTCAGAAGGATGAAAATAAAATCCTGAAACAAAATATCACACTGAAATGAAGCAGAATTTGTATGAACTACTGATCCTTGTTTAATCAATTGAATAAAAAAAATTTACCAAAACACAAGAAAGTTAATCTACAGAAGACTGTAATTTTGCTAACATTGCATAATAGACTTTCTATATTATGAAAATGTTCCAGATTCATTTAGTCAGTATTTTTGGCACTAATTTTAAACCAAGTCTTACATTAAAATAACATCTGTTTTCTGACCTTATAATACTTGCTTCATTTTATTACAATCATTTGCCTCAACTGTATCCTTCAGAATTTTGAATCAATATCAACAATGAATTAATTCACTTTGCCAGCCCTCAGGCAACCACATCTTCCATTTCCTCAATTTTTTCCACTGTACTATATCTTTTGAAGATAGGGGAAAAGGTCAAATAACATCTTAATTTGACACAACAGAATAAATACTTCTATCAAATTCTTCAAAAGGATCATATGATATGGAACAGAAAAGCTGTGCCAATATGTTAACCAACTTAAAGCAAAGGTTCCCAAAATACTTTAAAGACTTTAAAGTGTAATGCAAGCTATAAGTAAAAATGTCATTTTCTTGACTGGTGAAAACTCTCAGTAATGACAAACAGCAGCTTCATATAACCAGATCTCCATTTCCAAATGAAAATTTGGCCAAACCACTAGACTGAAAAGGATCAACATTCTTCCTAACTATTAGGAAGTGTCCCAATCCAGCTAGCAAACCCCAAGGACGGCATCTACTTTCCAAGTTGAGTGTATCTATGACTCATATACTGGTTTTTTCAGCTTTAAATGGCCAATAATGGCAGTGTGCTAAATTTTCAGTAGTCTATATTTGCCCTGCAAATGTATGGGCATAATATGTAATATACATATTTATGTATGGATGTTGCTATGTATGTCTATGCATGCCACTAGGATAAAGATCCTTCTCCACTCTTTTTTAGTGATTAGAGAAATAACTGTGGTATAGTGAAAATGAGGAACTATCCATAAAAAAACCAAAGGTGTTGGAGTGAGGTTCAGGAGAAGCCCAAAGATCTTCATCCTCATAACAAGTGACATGACGGAAGGACAGGACAACCTTCAAACAGTTTCTTTGGAGAGCACAGGTTTGGGAACTATCCTTCACTCCCAACAGTACTTACCCAGCTATTCATCCTCCCTTCTCCTTCACAGACAAACACTTTGCCTCCCAAAACAAGGTGAAGTTGAGAGATGTGCAACCAGAGCTTCTTTGTGAGTCCAAAAGGCCTGATTCATGCCCACAGTGGCCTTACTCAGGTGTTGATTTCAATGCACTGTTTGATGTCTTGGAAAGCAAAGGCACAACCACACAAATCATCTCACTATTACTGTGCAGTGCCCCATGCCTGCATTTACAAGGCGACACAAAAAAGAGAAATGAGAGCTTCTCCCTGTTTTCACTGAGCCTCTGAAGACAAGGGACAAAGTGACCAACTTGCTAATGAGTTTGGGTAATCGTCACCAGGCTGCGCCCTATTGAGCTCTTCAGCTGAAATTTGTTACTCTGCCTTCTCCAGAAGGTGCAAAGGAAGATACATTCACGGGCAGGAGCTGATACTTGAAACCTTTGTCTCCTTCAAGTAAGGCAGCCTAATGCTCAACCTCCACATGCCTGGACAAATGGATTGATGGGACTCTTGTTGAAGCAAATTATTAATAGCTACTATGACTAAGGGGAGAGGATAGTTATTTATGAAGGTGGCCTTAAACTAGTTAATATGTTGTTGGCAATAAAGACTATTTGCAGATGTGATCTCCTGCTTTGAAGTGTGCCTGTAATTCAAACCCCTTGTGATACTCTAAACAGAATGCAAAGATCATGAATATCATGAAATTATCACAACATAAAATCATAGAATTGTTAAGGTAGGAAAAGACCTCAAAAGTCAACAAGTCCAAACTACATCCCCAACTGCCACATTTAGAGAGGTATTTTGAATGCTTTGGGATGGAGATCTTACCACTGCCCTGGGCAGCCTGTTCTAACACCTGACCACACTGTCAGAGAAGAAATTTTTTCTAATAGCCAATCTAAATCTCCCCTGGCACAACTTGAAGCAATTTCCTCTTGTCCTGTTGATTTCTGCTTGGAAGAAGAGATCCTACCTGCACACAACCTCCTTTCAGGGTGTTGCAGAGAGTGGTAAGGTCTCCTCTGAGACTCCTTTTCTCCAGGCTAAACACCCCCAGCTCCCTCAGCTGCTCTTGACAGGACTTGTGCTCCAGACCCTTCCCCAGCTCCATTGCCCTTCTCTGGACTTGCTCCAGAACCTCAGTGTCCTTGTTGCATTGCAAAAACTGAACACAGGATTTGAGATATGGCCTCAGCAGTGATGAGTACAAGGGGATAATCCCTGATCTGGTCCTGCTGGCCATATTATTGCTGATACAGGCCAGGACGCCACTGGCCTTCTTGGCCACCTGGCTGACTCATGTTCAGCTGGCTGCTGACCAGCACCCCCAGGTCCTTTTCTGCCAAGCCACTTTCCAGCCTCTCTGCCCCCAGCCTGTAGTGCTGTGTGGGGTTGTTGCGACCCAAGGGCAGCACCCACTATTTGGTCTTGTTGAACCTCACGCAACTGATCTCAAGCCATCAATCCAGCCTGTCCAAATCCCTCATCATGTCAAAAAAAACATGATGGAGGACAGCAAATTCCCAGCCAGCAAGCCCTGATGAAGGTTTTGAGGGTGGTCTCATAGAAAGCATGCCACTTCTCCTTTGGGTTTTTCTTCTGTTTTCAGTGTGTTTAATAAAAAAGAGAAATGGGGAACAGAACATAAGTGCATATTAGCTTTTGTTCTTTCAAATTCAGGTAACCATATCCCCAGGGAATAAATCAATTTTTATAAACCCTATCTGGTTTCATGCGTTCTACAATCCACTTTTCAGCATGGATTATGACAGTTATGGCTAAATCAGGGCAGAATGACTTCTGTGTCAATGGATCCCAACTGTAATAGCTTTGTCATTGTGTAACTCATATTACTTTGCCCCATGCTGCATTTGCCATTCTGCTTCATTGGTCAGAAGGCTTCTTTATCTGCTGTCAACTCCACATTTGAATGCTGATAGGTACTCATGACCAAACTTGCAACTAAAACATAGCATTCTTGTTATAATAGCATCATACCATGTCCTGAGCACGTCTGAAGCACTGAATTTCACAAAAGAGAAGCAGATTTTTTTAAACTATCTTCAAATACCAGCATACATTTAAATTGTAAAAAAAAAAAGTTACTTCTCTAGCAGATTATATTGTGTTTCATTAGCTGTACAGCAGAACTCTCCTCAAACAGAGGACATTGTACTGTGGTATGTAATATGGATTCAAAAATTGATTCTATGCTCAGATAAAAAATTGGGGTTAAATCATTCATGCTGATGTGAGCCAACACTCAGAGTACAGTTCCTCCTGAAAGTTTGCAAACATTGGACAAGTTTGTTCAAGTTGCAAGAGGAAACTGCAAGAGTTCTCAAAAAAAAAAAAAATTTCAGCGTCAAATCCGGTGCCACTAAATTACATGGCAGAAATGAACTTTTTGCTGTTTAATCCTTGCAAGGATACTAGACCAGCATTCACTAACTGTTTAAGTACCCACAGGAGGAACCACTTTGTTTTGTTCTCACTGATGTTAAGTAGCAGAATCTCCCTTGACTTCAAGGGTGTAAGAACATCCTCCAGGTTCTGGCACTTCACAGAAGCCTATTTATAACTCATTCATTTTACTTAATTTTAAACTCTGTGTTAATTATATTCCTTCAAGGGCATGAATCTAAACCAGGAATGTACCAGTTGGTTTCTCACTCAGCTTAGTAAACTGTTTCAAGCAACTGCTGCAATTTCTGACACATGGAATAGCACCAAAGGGTATCATCTGAACCAACAGTTTGCTGCAAACATGATAAATAGAATTAAAAGAGCTTTATGATTAGCAATTTTGGGAGGCTTTTAGATTAAGTCCTTGAGATCAGAGGGGTTTTTTTTAATAGATACAAGTACACCTCTCTTAAGTCTACCAAACATATCCTGAGGGGCTGCATAATTTCACCAATTTGAGTCTGAAAGCCTGTCATGTAAAGAGGGAAACATGCTCTAACTGAAGTCTTGTGAAACTACATGCTCAAGCTGGGGTGGCAGTAACAGTGTAAAAGGAAATACCTCACTGAAGGAAGTATGTCACTGAATGAACATGAATAAGAATTCACATCCAAGTTTCTAAGCATATTTTTCACATTTATTGCACACACGAGCATGAATAAGAGGTTTCTCTAAAGTTAACCAAAATTAGAAATATTTTACATGCTTTCTATTTTCATAAAGGAGTGAGAGCCAGAATCTGGAAGCTCTCTTTGAAGGAAAGCGATAGGAGAGAAGGAGAGAAGGAAAAATATCTGGAGTGCCAGTTCACTTGACTGTTCCTGCTTCAAAGGTTCTAAGGAAGAATTGGAGTGCTCCAATTTTAAACACAGGTATGTCTGCAGATGATCTTTCTCAAGGACAAGAATGAACAGTTTCCCATATGACCAGGACAGCAGATATGCAAGTAAATTAACTTGAATAAAGTTCCCTAATATTTGAGAGAGATTATTCTGTACTAAAAAGAATGTCTGACTTAGATTGTGCACAAACCCCAGTTGTGCACTCATGGCCCATGCTAACTTTCAAAGCAAGAACTAAAACCAAATCAGTGTTCGCAATGGTTATCCAAGTTTGTTTCAGGAGAACAGTAACAAGTCCACAACTTGCATTTTAATTCCACAGTATTAAGTGTTGTGCAAAGAAGATGCTTTTAAAATTAGTAAGACTTCTTCATTCTTTGGCCATGCATGGGAAGTTCTCAGGGCAACTCAAACCATATGAGAAGAGGTGGAGGAGAGGAAGCCAAAATCCCTAAGAAATCAGCATTGAGGTTGATACTGAGAAACAAATTAAGCAGGAAGACTGCAAAGAGACAAAAAAAAAAAAAAACAACCCAAACCCAATCAAATAAGAATGCAAAGGATAATAAATACTTGGGTAGAGACAATTATAGTCCCTAGGAAAGCATATATTCTCAATCAGTGTGACAAGATACAGAACATGTAGTAAACATATGTATTCTGGGCTCCAAGGAGAAATTACTTTCCTGTGTTATACCATACAAACCATCTGCTTTTATTGCAGGAGTAAGGAAAAGGACATTTCACTCATCCAAACCTAGTCCAATATATATGATTTGAATGAGCTACTCAAATGCATTTTTGACACTTGTAGCCTTGCTTAAATGTTCCATTAGGAGCAGAAGTGCTTCATCCTACTTGAAGCACCCTTTTTCCACTTGTTCACTCTACCAAAACTCTTCTCTGCTGCTGCCAGCTCCATTGAACTAGGTTCTTCTGAACTTGCCCTGCTTTCTCAAAGCTAAATTTCTTAAGATTCACTTTCTGTGGGGTCAGTCTATGGGCCACATCAACACTAATGAGCACAGAACATCAATCCTGAAGCGAGAGCTGCTGTCTCAGCACCGCATCCCCACAACACCAAGACTTGATTTCTTCTCCACAGGCCAGCACACATGCTGATAAATCCATGCTTTGTTTCCCTGAAGCAGAAGTGTTTACAAGGAGGGTCAATGCTGGCTCAAAAACGTTTTACATGCACCACTACACAGCACACAAAAACCTGCATGCAACAAAAAAGAAACTTGACCAGAGAAGGTCAAAGCAGCATCACAAGAAGGGCAGACAAAGCAGCAAGGGACAATCCACACTGACCATTTTCAAGACAGAAACCTGTTTTAAGTCAGTTTGAGGTCACAATTTTCAATCAGATGTGTCAAACAGCAGTTAGCTGCCTCTAAAGATCAATTACACCTACACATAAACCGTACTCTAGATAGAAGAGTCTTGCTGACCACCTACAGAAATACAAAGTTGCCCTTCAACAAGGCAATGCCTTAAAATAAGACCATGAATTGAAGACCTTGTCAGTACTGACAGGTTGGTACTGGACTTCATATCCCCTCAAGAGGCTGGGGGTAAGTATTTCTGGATGAGTACTCCCTGATAAGTAGTTTACAAATGATAACTAGATTATGAAAGGTGCTTTCCCAGAAAGGGAAAAGAAAATTTGCTGCAGATGTCCAAAACAAGAGATGAAATAAACAGTTTACAACACTGATTGTCCTGAAGACAAAGCTGGAGAGAAAGAAACAGCAGAATGATGTTGGCAAAAAACAAAACAAAACAAAACAAAACAAAACAAAACAAAAAAAACCCAATGATGGGAGAAGAAAAAATGGAAATTGTGGTAGGGCGTACAGCAGGGTAAAGACTGAAACATGGATTTTTCCTGGAAACTGGGGAGAAAAAAACCTCAAACAAACAGCACATTATTATTAATGAAGCAGTGTGCGTCAAGGATTTTTTTGGAAACACTGGTAAGCATTATGGCAGAGGGAGGGGAATTGCTCCCAAGGAAATTTAGCTGGAGATTTTGAGAAGAGGCAAGCTCTCTTGCCCAGGCGCAGTGAGAGCATTGCTATCTACTGCCTGCCATCAATCAGGCCATCTGCATCCCAAGAGAAATGGGCTTAGAATTCACCTCAGTATGACTTGGTGCTTCTCCACTGGTGCCAGGAGAGCTGCTGCAATCTCTCTTGAAGCCAGTGCAAATACAGCTGGACAGAAAAAGGAGGACAAATTGCCACACCAGCAACCCAGCAGAAGAGTTGCTTAAAAGTCAGGTTTTCCAACACCCTTCACAGGCTGCAATGCTTCCCTCCAGCCTTTGCACAGTTCAGCACATCTTTTGCAATGGTAAGCCAGGAGTTACAAAAATGTACTTTGAATCCTATTTGCACATTCTGCTACATCACAACGGCACATTCAAATTACTCTTGCAATGTATTTTGAACAAGTCGAACACAGAACATCCAATATAGGATTTCCTCTTTCTCCTGCCCATCCCCTTCCTGTTTGTTTACCAAAAACTTTCACTTCCTCAGTGACACTCACACCAGCTCTGGCGATCACTTAACCCTGGTTCTCCAGTCCTTGTCCACTAACACCTGAATCACAGCTCCCCAGGGCATTTAGTATTTACTGAAAGGTTTTTAAAATCCATCAAAACACACTGTAAGGCTGGGGCTGCCCTGAAGAAAACCATTTTCTGTCCACTGGATCTAATGAATATAAACCTCATGATTCTGGCAAGGGACACTCGGAGCAGGCAATTTCAATATATGCAACAAATGTGCTACTATTCAGATCTTTCCCTACTCAGTTGATACTACCAGGAAATATTTTTTTGTCTGAATACAGTAAAACTTAGCTATAGGTCAGACCTACTGATTTATGTGTTACAAACTACATAGGAATTCACTGAAACATGTTTTTTAACTTTTCTTATTAATTTTGTTCTGAGCCCCTAGTACAGTCATACATGGAAGAAGAAAATCTGCATAGCAGCCAAGTATATTTCTGTACTAATTCCTGTGATACTTCAGTTTAAACCTAATATAAAATCCAAATAAGATTTCATTAAAAAAAAAAAACCCGAACCAGATTTGCATTCACCTATCTGTACAAACTAATGAAGGAAACATGAAAAAAGCAATAGATTGTAGATACCACATCAGAAAGCCCATTTAACAGATTATGCTTTTTTTGACGAACTTCCTGAAACAGCTTTTTTTAAACCAACAAAGGAGAAGTTAAAAGTACATCCCAGAGGGAGTCCTTTCCCTTCAAAATTTTATCATTTCCATACTTAGAGCAGCCCTCTAAAATAGAGAAAACTGCAAAAAGTGCCATTGCAGAAGAGTAGTTGCATTCCATACTTCAACGTCTGTGGTGAACTATCACGTGTTCCAGTTTAAGACTGAACTATTGCCTATCACAGCTGTATTTTGCAATTTAATATAAGAAATTCTACAGTATGTCAACCACAGGAAGAAGTAGCCTTCTGCCACATGCAGCAGAGACCATAGAGGAAGAAGAACACTTTGTTCAGACTGTTTATCATTGTAGTCCTTTGAACTGAAGACGTAAGACAAGCGTGCTGTGCAAACACAGGAACCAATTGTAGATACTTCAGATGCCAGCAGTTTGAAAAAGATAGGCAATGCTGATCTAAGGGAGAGCAAAGGCTGGCCTGGACAGTACTAGTCCACCCTTTTAACCCACCAGAGAAATGAGATCTACCCATTACCCCTTCCACCTTTCCCCAGTGTCCTTCTTCTTTGCTTCCCAGCAAAGTGTTACCATCAAAATACCATTTTTCTTCTGACATTTGCCTGACAAAAGTAACCACTCTATTTAACTCTACGAGTAGTTCTTTAGGGCACCAAACAAATACAAATATCTCATAAATATTTGGAGGAAATGCTTCCAGCACATGATGAGTTCTGCCTTCACGTTTTGTTCCATGAACCCACATTTTTCAGGAAAGATGCTGAACTCAAACGTGAATAATTCAGTCTCGGAAATTACAGCATTTAATGACAATGTCAACAGGAAATGTATCTGAATCAGGCAAAAATAAATATGAAAGCACAGACCTTTCCATCCTTCCCTGAAGGACAATGAAGTTTAAACTAGGAACAGTCACACTAAGGACAGTAACACTGCATTTGTCTTTTATTAGTACAGGCTGATTTCTTTGCGAAGGCACCATTACTGTTTACAGGGTGGCAGACTCCTTCACCCTGTATGCGTCATTAAAGACTGTTTTCATACAAATGCAATTTTACATTTTTAACTCCAGTTTCCTGAGCTATGGCTTAGCAAATCTGGAAGCCTTTCTCATTATACCATCTCTAGCATTCATACACTCTCATTAAAGAGGGGACAGAAATAAATGGGAGAAATAGGAAGCAGGAATACAATCAGCAGGACAAAAATCCTAATTCCCAGCTGGGCAACTGTTTTTTCTATGGAATGAAGCCTTTTCGCTTAGAGACAGAAATCCTACAGAGGCAATATTATAATAAACGCTGCTTAACAGCGTCACATGGTTTGGTGTAATTATTTACACACTTGGCTCCATAGCTTCAAAAGGAAGTATCATTCCCTGCATGTAAAGCTCCACAATCCTCAGGATCCCCAGCCCACGGATTCTCCTCCCATCCCTTGCACATGACAGCTCATATCCTTCTGGGATCTCTACGACAGCAGACATCCACCTCTGTATGCTACCACAGCAGATTGCTAGGAATATAGGTTATACCTATACGTATATACCTATATGTATACCTATATATATACACTTATATATATATACCTATACCTATATACCTATATGCATAACCAATAGGTTATACCTAATGCCCACCCCATTACTTAGTTAGGTAATTAGTGATTTCCCATGTGCTTATCTTCTGTGTTCACTCAGTTTTGAACCCCAAGAGTAAAAATGGCTTTACAACTCCCCAGACAAAAGAAAAAATGTCACTCAGTTACTGAGGATATGGAAAGAAGGAAAGATCTCATCCCCTTTCCAGATCACCTAGACCTTTGACAAAAGCAAAAATTGTCTCATGATCAACATGTGTTCATCCCGAACCCTCAAAGATTCCAATTAAGATTCAAAATAACATGCAGAATAGAGGCAAACATTGCCTTTTTATGACAGCAATGGAATCACATCTGATATTAAATACGGCAGCACTTAAACTTTCCCAAATGACTACAGAGATCAATGTTGCTCCCTGATGTGCCCCATGAGAAGGGCCAGGTGTAGCATCTGATTTGGTGAGACACCCCACTGAAGAACAGGTACTAAGCTGAGCCAGGAAGACCTTGGACTTGTTTTTATTGCCTGTCACAGGAATTGTTCCCCTCAACACTTGCTGTTCTGTGATGCCATTTAGCTTACAGGAGTCAAAAAGGCCATAGGAAGAGAGGTCACTTCAATTACATAGATAAACTGGGGGGGAAAGTACTATGAAATAGTTACTTATACGTTCATAAATACTTATCTATTCATAAATACCTGCAAGGAATGGTTTCACATTTATGGAAACTCCCTTGAAAAGGGTAACATTAAACCCCATAGTATTAAACAACTTAAAGGCATCAGGGTTTAACTTTGTATTGTAAAGTTTCACAATTGATTGCTTTGTCAGAGTCATTGCACAACTCTACTGGTGAAGGGGCTTAAGAAGGAAGGCCTAAACCTTACCATGTCTTCTGTAACCTCTGATTTACTCAAAAATAGAGAAAAGCAGAATAACTTGAAGTCAGCCAGTTACTGTACAAAGATGATCGTTCTGTGTCATCATGGTTAAAAAAAATATTTCAACAGCACACAATTAAAATAGATTTTTTATGTTATTAAATAAAGAATTCTTTCCTAACTAGTCTGTTGCTCACAAAGTTGAAACGGAGAAAGAAAAAAGCTTTAAATCTCTGAAGAGATCCATAAAATGATACATCTTTTGATCTCACAGTTCATTAATTTCAATCCTTCTCCAAGGTTTCATAACATCCTATTAACAGTATCTAACTGATTTTTAGCCTGTTGCTACTTTTTCAGGGAAAACTGATTTTTTTTTTCTCATCCATACTTTCAGTGTGCTGATAATACATATTAAAAAGATAACACCTATTCTGTTCTCGGTGCTGGGTTGGAAACAATCCACACAAACACAATTTGACTCTCCTTTTGGTAAAAGGAGAGCTACGTTTTCCCAACATAGCTTTGCAATTTCTCAACACATATCTTCTGCTTTTTGTTTTAACCCTATAGTGATACTGTGTTGAGTGCAGACTTACCACTTATGTGGCCCTTATGCTTTACAGATAATTTCAATTAACATTACTATTCCTGAAGTGCAAAAGTCCTACAGATACTTGACAGAATCAAGTTTAAAAAAATTAATTTTTAATTTGTATTACGATGTCCATTAAGATATACTTTAAGACTGGTCAGAGTGCTTCTCTTTCTTCAAAGGTGGGAACGAAAGGCAGGAGATGGGATATTGATTAGGGTTTCAGATGAAACCAGCTTTGTGCTCCCTATGTATATCGGCGGGAATACAACCCGGCTAAACAAGTTTTAAGCGTTAATCGCGTTGGTCTTTAGTGCCAACAGAGGGGAGTAGGGCAGCAAGATGAGTTTGTGCCAACCCATTCACTGCAGACACTTGAAAGATGCAATTTCAACAGAACTCTTAATTGCTTTACTGAAGGTACAGCATCAGCTCCTAAACTAAAATTGTAAGGCGAAAACCCTTCAAGACCATTCCTGAGGAATGCAATACCTATAAGAGTAGTCCGCAAGAAACACCACGCACCAAACATCACAATACCATTTTCTCATCTTTCTTTTAATTCCAAGCACATTGAACATAGAGTTAAGAGGAAGAAGCCTCAACTTGCAGAACACACCAGAAATTACGCTCCTAGAAAAACGCAGGGTAAGAAGGGATACCCAGGGATCACATCACCTCACCTTAATCAAGGCTATCGTTTTGGCTTGAAACGCCGACTGCAGACTTTAACCAGCTAATTTCACACGCTCCCCGGCACGGAACAGCCAGAAGGCATCCGAGCCCTCCGGATCACAGCAGAAGCCAGGCAAAGGGGTGTGAGATAAATCATGCTTTTGAGAATGATTCTTTTATCCCAAACGCGGTTATCTCCCTTAAGACCCCATCCAGTCCTACCGGGCAGGTCGGGCGGCAGCGGCACCTCCTCGCGGGGGCAGAAGCGAGGGAGAGCCGCCCGGGAACCTCCTGGACCCGCCGCACCGCGCCGGGGCGGGGGCGCGGCGGCAGCGCGGCCGGGCAGCCTCCGCGGCACCCCGCGGGAGAAGCGGGGCGAGCCGAGCCCGGGGGAAGGCACTTACTTTCCCCGGTGCGCAGGCTGAGCGGCAGCGAGCGAGGTGCAGGGTGCGCGCCGGAGCGCGGTGTCCCGGGCGCCGAGCGGCGGGGCCGGAGCGCTGCTCTCGCTGCGCGGGCGGGGCGCGGCCCGCGGTTGGCTCTCAGCGCGGGGACTTCCTGCTGCCGGGAACATTTGCATGTGGTGGACAGCGGGGCGAGCGGGGGAGCGAGCGGGGAGCGGCCCCGGGCGGGCGGCCGCAGGCTGTGCCGGGGACGAGGTGGGGCAGGGGCTGCCGCGGGGTGTCCGGGGTAAGCCCCGCCGGGCTGCCCCAGAGCGAGCATCATGAGGGGAGAGAGCCTCCTCTGAAAGTTACAGCCAAATAAAAACCTGCCTTGTTTTTGGCTGTCTTGTTCTACCAACAGCCAAAAAACCATCTTGAACTTGAAAAATGCGCTGTAAGCAGCTTCTAAGGTCCATTGGAGGCTTGGTTGAGAGAAACAAAGAACAAATGAGCTTATCTTTCAATGTTTCTTTTCTTTCAAGAATGATTTACTAGCCTGGTGAAAAGTGAAATAAAAATCTCACAGGTCGGCAAAACAGGAAATATGAATGCATGGACAAAACAGCCAGAGGATGCAGGTGAAAAGCTTTGCAAGAACTAGAGTCGAGGTGTCATGTGTGCGCTGCCAGACCACATGGGTGAGTTCAGGTCGTTGGAGTTCTAAGGCAGAATTTCAAATGAAAAGCATTTAAGCTTTCCATATATATATATAAAAAAATTAGCTAATAGATCAGGTTTGACAAACAGTCAAAGTGTTACAAGATGCAAGACACTTAAAAGGCATCTCCGTACACTTTCCCAAAGTCCACCAGTACAGCCTAACAGTGGGTTGGACTTGGGAGCTGGTGAGGACTTCTAACAGGACACCCAAATAGCTGAAAATAGCTCAGTGCAGCTCACACCCTGTTGGGTTTATGAGGACAACCTGACAAATGCCAGTAGGACTTATAGATCTTTGTTGCTGGTGTAAAGGCCTGGCACTCATGGTGGTATGCAGCTCTTACAATCACTTCACTCTGGCTGGTGTGTTCTAGAGTCCCACCTCGATGCCCTGGTTCCTGCACACAGGTCACTGCCTTGATCCTCTAGAAGACTCAGTCCGTAGAAGCAGTGATACCATAATCTGTCACCTTTCCTAATCAGTCCCAGATGTCCCTGGGCACCTGTGGAGCTCTGGAAAGTAGTGGGCAATAGTTTCTGGTCTTCACTGAAATGTATCATCAATGATTAAAATAATATTATGTAAACACTCAGTATTAGACTGGCCTCTAATACTCTAAAAGTATTGCAGGGTGAAACAGTAAGGAATTCCTCAAATTCTCTTAATAAGATTGGTAAATGTTTTCTCCCTTCCCCCAACTTAGGTAAAGGTACTTCATAATAAAAATAATAAAAAATAACAATAAAACAACCTAGACAACAACCTTTTTCCCAATGAAAAGTTTATACAAAAAGGAAAGATCTGCCTAAATATACATTGTCTTGGGTTTGGGGATTTCTTTCGATAGGAAATTTGGATTCCAAAAGTTTATTTAAAATGAGCTATTTCTGTTTGTAAGTGCTCTGTTAATACCTCATGTTTCCATTTTCTTCTATAGGGCAAGCACGTTGATCTTGTACCTTTCTTCTTGGAGAAGTGCACAGATCTTCATGCACAGATCTTCTTGCACAGATCCCACATCTGTCTAGTTCTCCCCCCTTTCCTCTTTATTTCTTTATTTCATTATCAAGTATTCCACTGAGGTTAAAATTCAACTCCTAACAAAGGATTGGTGAAAATAAAATTTAGCTTCATAAATGCATAATAGATTCCAGCAGTCTAGTAGAATACAATCTACATGTGAATATATTATCTGTGATGTGAATAATCTGGAAAAATAAAAGAGGTGCTGAATTACCCTTAATAGATTGCTGTGCAAGAGCAAATTAAGGAGACAGAACAAACTCATCAGGTTTGCCCTAAAAGAACTAGTATGAAGAAGGGTTAGAGTAAAATAAACACACTGTGCTTTATAAAATTTTTTTTAAAAGACAGGTTGCTAGTATCATTTGAAATGTCATGGGTTTATGTATCTCTGTTCCCACTGTTAAGAAGAATATGTACAAAATCTACTTTAGAAAGTGTAAGCAGGAAAGGAACTCTCTCTCTCATTATATATTCATCAAAAGGGGAAAAAAAGCTGATTCCAGCCTCACTACATCTGTAGATCAGCTGTTCATCACGTTTTAAGTGTCTTTGTGCATAGATCAAGAGAGAAGGGGGATGGTGTAAAATGGGGCAAGAATGAAACTTCAGGCCTGTCACTGAAGGGGAAGTCCTTGCAGGAAGGACTGTGAGTCACATTAGCCAGCCAGTGTTCATGCCCAGCAATTGATTTCCCGCTTTGGGAAGATTTGACTCCCAGACAATGTCTCTGCTGCTGAGTTAAGCATGGCTGCAAGGCAGTGCTCCAGTATGGAGGCCAGCTGGCAGTGTAGGAGTCCAGGTCCGTGCTCTTGGCATCCAGAATGTGGAGACGACCCCCAACTGGTCCATGTGTCCTGGTTTCTGCTGGGATAGAGCTGATTTTCTTCTTATTGGCTGGTACAGTGCAGTGTTTTGGATTTAGTATGAGAATAACGTTGGTAATGTGCTGTAGTTTAGTTGATTGTGCTTACCCTAATTCAAAACCTTTTCAGTTTTCCATGGTCTGACAGTGAGCAGGGGCACAAGAAGCCGGGGGGAGCTGACCTGAACTGGCCAAAGGGATGTTCCATACTTGTCATACCCAGTATTTATATATATTATATGTATTATTATATACTGGGGAAGTTGGCCAGGAGGGGGCTGATCATGTCTTGGGAGTGGGCTGGGCACTGATCAGTGGATGGTAAGCAACTCTATTGGACAACACTTGATTTTTCTTTGGTTTTATTCCTTTTTCTCTCTCTCTCTCCTTTTCATTACTTTTAGTTGTAGTAGTAGTAGTAGTAGTAGTAGTAGTACTACTACTACTACTATAATAATTCTTTACTTTGTTTCAATTATTAAACTGTTCTTATCTCAACCCCTGAGTTTTTACTTTTTTTCCAGGTCTCTTCCCTATCCCGTGGGGAAGGGGGCAGTGAGCGAGCAGCTGCCTGCTCCTTAGTTGCCAGCTAGGCTTAAACCACAACACCACTTTAACTTTCACATCAGCTCTGGAATATTTTTTGAGAGTGCTGAGTGGCCTGGGCCAGGGATGAGTTGAGCAATATGTCAGTAGACTCAGAGGAATGTCCAATGATATTTGGTTGGGCACTAATTAATTGGTCAGTTAATTACTGACTTAATGAGCCTTGTAGGGTCCACACCAATCCCTCTACATACCTGTGTAGGTAGCTGCTGCTGATCCCTGCTTGGATTGTGTCTGAGGGCATGAAGAGGTGCAAACTGCAGGGAACAGTGACTCTGGGCAGTAAATCAAACTTTACCATGGACAATGAAAACAGGCAACAAACTTCTCTCTACATTTTATATATTTCTTAATCTCATTGCTGCTGAGCTCTTTCTGCAGTGTGTTTGAATAAAAAAGCAGAGCATTAATAGAAGACCGAAAAATAGTAAGTAGCACAGCCAGGGAAATAATTTGAGGGAGATCCCAAGGAATACCTGGTTTCATTCAATTAAAGAAAAAACAGGGGAAAGATCACTTTGTTCAAATATAGATTTTCAAGGACTTAAATTCTTTATAAAAGAACAGGGAACGATAGAGCACAGACACACGAAAAGCTAAAACATTTAAACATCTGGCTGTTTTGTATGAGCCAGAGTTTTGGAATCACAGTAGACACAGTCTTTTCTTTAGAAATTCCAGCACTTACACAGACAGTACTTGTATTGTTTTTCTCATAATTTTATCTCAAGACATTATCATTAAGTAAATTGCATATTGTCAATATGCTTTATAATAAGGCAGCAATTTTTAAACAAGTAGTAAACAGTGGGTTCTAAAAAATGAGATACAAGTCACGCAGTCATTCTTCACTCAGTGTTGCTGGAGAAAATAAAAGCAGCATATTCTTTAGCATTAATTTTTCATAATTTCCTTTCTTATTGTAAACTACTATTTTAAAGAAAGTCTTGTTGACCTGTAAGCAGAATATTTATCAATTTTATTGTATATATGCTCTTCATGTGCTAAAGATGGGTTGCTTTTGTTTGTTCAAAGAGAAATCACCTAGAAAACAAATTTTACTTTCAAGCATGAGACAACAAGTTAGTGCACATTATATATGGATATTCATCAGTTCCTGTTCTCATTTCCAGTTTGGAGCTGGGAAAATTAAGTTTTGTGATGCTAAAGCGAAATTAAAACAAACAAACAAAATCTTAGTTTTTCAAGGTAGTTCAATTATGATTATTTGAAATGTATCACACGGTAATTTTCAATCTTAAAATTTTGGAAGATGTTTAAAAACTTTGAGGAATAATGTACAGATCCTTGTAAACTTTGTATATTGCCTTAACATGCATTTGACCTGTTGTTCAAACTAACAATACACATAATAACTAGACTAAAGCTGGGAAATCTGGCATCTTTCCTGTAGGCAATGGTCTGCCTAAAGCACAGCCGCTTGCATTTTATTACACTGATATTTTCTGGCCATAAATCCTCAATTCAGCATTTTTTATTTCATCTTGTTACTTCCAGTTTCTGTGAACGACTCATAATAATACAGCAGATAGAAAAAATACTCACCCTGAGATCCTCTAATTCTGAAAGTTAGTAAAAGCTGCTTCTTCTGCATCTTTGCTGATTTTAAATATTTTATTCACCTGCCATTACCTGTTTTTATACATAGAAATCTTTCCCATTTTGTTTCCACTTGTTTTATGGCTGTGAGCAGAAAAATTGCTCTTTAGTGAATCAAAGCGGGTCCAATACTGGAAGGCAATTTGAGAACCATCTGCAATGAACTAGGTTGTGTTGGTGGGACAGCATCCTGAGTATCCTGATGGAGATTGAAAATGGCCTATGTACACTCTACAGAATATCCCAATTGCACACTCAGCTATGTGCACTCTACAGAATATCCCAATTGCCTTTCTGTAGAAATGACAGCTCAAATAAAGGATTGTTGTGGTTCTCATGAATATCATCTCACAGAGCCAAGAAAAGAAGCTGGACTGATGGATTCTTCATAGTTCATTCGGGTAGGCAATGAGAAGGTTAAGCTGACAACAAGTGATTCCAGGAATCTTCCTCCTTTAAAGATTTGTGGCCATTTGCAGATATCCTTATTGGTCTGAAGAGGCTGCCCACACCGATAAAGAATGTGTTTAAATTTATGCTTAATTTAGTACACAGTTCTGTGATCACTAATATTGAATTACCTGAAAGAACAGATTTGAGCTAATTGAGGAGCAGGTGTGTGAGATCATTTCAAATTAGCATGATCACACAGTGGTGATATTTTTGTTTGCTTGTTTTCCTGCCTTGTATTCGGGGCATTGCACCTCCTATTACCATGCATTCAGCCTGCGTCTCGCAGGTCCTGCACCACAGAGATTGCTAGTTCAGAAGCAACATGGTGTTTCTGGAGGCAGTTTCCACAGTGGGCTGTTGTTGAAGAGTAGTTTTCCTTTTCCAGAATCAGCTACTTGCAACAGAAAATTTCCCTGCGGAAAGGCACTGGAGCGTTGTTAGCATTGCTGCCGTGCAAGGGCAGCGCAGTGCTCAGGTTGCCCTTGAACAGCTGCAGTAGCAGTGGACAGGTAATGCCACTGTTGATCACAGCCACACAGCTGTATGAAGCTTCCACGGACCACATGCAGCTTTTATTTTCCTCTGGGACAGCACAGAATAACATGTGGGTAACATGTGGACATTGAGTTAATGAAGTTAGAGCTGGTACCGCTGAGTAAAAAATTGGTACCAATTGAAGTTATCAAATCCCTCCCCTTGTTGCACAGGGTTTGTGAGAAGCAGCTCTTATCTGGGACAGAAAGTAGTTATCACTGGAGTAACTCTGAGCATCAAGATGAAGGTTACCTTGATTACATGAAACCTAGAAACACCTAAATTTTTTCTTGTGCATTACCCATCAACTTGGGCTTGGGAAGGTGACAGCTTTGTAAGTTAGGAGGTGACACCTGCAACCCATTAAGTTCTCAACCTGCACTCTCTGTGGATACGGAGAATGTGTTGGAAGGCTCTGCTACCTGTAAGGGCAACCTCATAGGGATGATCTCTTTATTCCCTGTCTCCTGACCTGGCACAATTTTCCACCATCAGGAATGTCAAGAGGAGCTAGCGTGGATCATTTTACAGGTACTTTACTGTTGTCAGCTGAGGCTGGCTGGTCTAGCAGGACATACGGCACTCACATCTTTCATCTCTCCTGCCTGTCTGAAGCTGTGCAGCCATGCCATGTACAAACCTGCTGCTGAGCCCATTTGGAGTAGTGGAGTTGCTGAATAATCCTCATCTTGAATGAGCTTGCTTACCTGTTCTTGCATTTACCAGCAACTTAGCTGTTGCTGGGACCTCTGGCTATACCACCTCAGGGTGGGGTTTCCAAAATGGCTGTGCAGCATTTCTAAAAGGCTCCTGAAGGGCTTCTGAACTGCCCTTTCAAACCGGGCTCCCATCTGCAGGCTGTGTCCTTCGCAAAGACTCAGAGAGCCAAAAGAGCAGATGGTGGCAGGATAGGAGTGTAACAAGTGGAACTACAGCCTGTCCCTCCACCAGCTGCAGCTTGATCATTTCCTGTGAAATTTGTGAGGGTCACGTTGTCAGGGACAACCTGACTAATTGTTTTGTGTTGAGTGGTTGACAGCTGTTTGCTGTAACTTGAAATCACGCGTATGTCGGATACGAGCAGTAAATCATCTTTTCTCTGACTTTCCTGTTCCCAGTTCTTGTTTCCCCATGAAGCTCTTTGTATCCTGTTCTTGGAGACAGGCCCTAGTGGCTTTGGAATCCCAGCTGTGCCATCCCATCCATTTCAGCTCTGCAGCTCTTTGCCCCAGACTTTGGAATATTTGAAATTTCAACCCTGGACATCTCTGACCTCATCCAGCCCTTCTATGAGAGCCCCCAAAGAATGGTCTCGGCTGGAAACAGAAGCAGAAAGTAATTGAAAAGCAAAGGCAAAAAGAAAATCATATCTTGAACAAAACTGGACACAGGCTCTATTTGCACACACATGGGGAGTGTGAAGGATGGCCACCACCAGAGTTCTTGGCCTGGATAGGTTGTAGCAAGTAGCTCATACAGTGTCTCCTGCTGGCAGTGCCTGCTCTGGCAGGAGTTTTTTCTTAGCAGCTGCTGAGCCTTGGGTAAGTTATCTGGTGTGGAAGTGTTTAGGGTAAGATATGAAGCAGTCAGGAAGGCTTAGTCTGAGATAGCAGAAAATTCTGAGGAAGTAGGGATTGCTGATATTCTTTATAGTCGCTATCAACCAGTCCTGAGTCTATGCTAGTGCATGAGTTTTGTCACCTGGATTCACTCTTTGGATGTCCTAGGATACTCTGTGTAGTATCACAACCATGTCTTTATTGCATCCACCCATTTGGGGCCCCAGGACTGTTGAGCTTACTGGCTACCATGCACACCCTGTTCTTGCTGTTCTGGTCTTGGCCACAGTCATCTGAATTGGTTTAGCAGGTGAATACAAGTAATCCTTGTTCTTTCCTTATAGAAACAAGTCACTTTACAAGAAACTTTACAAAGATTATTTGAAAGTCTAGACCAGCAGCTTCTGCCCTGACTGGATCAGCTCAGCTGTTGGCAGTTTCCGTGTGGTGCAGCCTAAGGGGTGGTTTCTGAGGGACAGCAGCTGTATTTAGGGCTTGTATAGGTTTATGGCTTGACTGTGAGTCAGTGACGGTGCTGTATTAGCAGACTGTGAGAATGCTGAGGCAAAGGAAAGGGTTAAGGAAAAGATTTGGTGAAAAAATGTGAGGCAAGGCAGAAATCTCAGGTAAGATCCATGACAAAGAAATCTGACTGGTGAGTGTCCATTAGAGGTGACCAACACATCTAAGACCAAACACTTGCAGCTGACATCCAAGGATGGTTATCCTTGAACAGGGCAGAGGAAACAGGGCATTTGGACAGACTCTTGGAACACTGCTAGCTGTGAAAGAGCCACTGAATTTATACTTACAACCATCTTAATGTAAAGCCAGCTTAAAGTTCACTGATACAAATTTAAACCATCAAAACATTATACTATATGTATCAGGGCAGTATTTTGTATCAGACAGCTACTGCATTGTTGGTCCAGTAGTATTTAAAGTGAGGTTAACTGTTGCGTTGGACCACAGCCTGAGAGGCATGGGTGGCACTATAAACACAACTCAAATGTCAAAAACAACTTTAGACTGAGCTCTGGAGAGATTAGGCTATTGTTGTAGATGGCACACCTGTTAAGAGATGTCAGATTATTTAAATTAATTTTCATCCATATGAAGTAAATTGACAAACATATTGGCAATGTTTTTTCTGTGGTCCATGCTGTAACATTAAATTTTATTAAACAACTTCCATTAACAAGTTTGAACCGTTTGTACTACTAACACGAGGTCATTAGTGCAACCTGAAATAAGGTTCCATGCCTGTGCACACACTGCTGCTGCTGAGACAGCCCTCTTGCCCATAAAGATTAAATAATTTCAGCTTCCTGGTACTCAGAAGTAAGTCAAGCTTAGTCAAAAAAAGAAACACAGAAATGCACTGTGTAGTCCCCAACCAACAGAGAAGCAGACATTGCGTTAGGCATGCAAATTGCTTAATGCAATTAATAGCCATAATGATAATTATGGCTAATTTGCTATTTGCTCGTCTATAACAGAATTTCCTCAGGTGCATCTGTGAGTGGTCTTATGAAATGTGTTGGCCCAGAGAAAAACTGAATGAATCCAATCTTTAATGTTCTTAGCTAAAATAAGATACACAGAAGATTCTAATTTAATTTCAATTTCTACATAAATTAATCTAGAAGAAGTTTTTCCAGTTTTACATTTATGCTAAATAAAGCTGATGAACATAAACAGGAAGAAACTGCATTTTTTGGGGCTTGAAAAATAGAAAGGATAATATATGTTTTCTAAGTCTTTCACCTCCCAGGAAGGCTACTAAATAGGGAGCTACAAAGGGAATGGAGGGTATCAGAACCATCCAGAAGGTGTGTAGCTACTAAGGGACTCCCAGCAGTGACTTGGATATTGTCACCAAAAGAGTTCAGTTGGATTCAGAGAATCATAGAATCACGGAGTGGTTGGGGTTGAAAAAGACCCTAAAGATCATCTAGTTTCAACCAAACGGCATGGGCAGGGATGCTTTTCACTAGAAAAGGTTGCTCACTGCTCCATTTAGCCTGGGGCAGGTCTTCCTGGGATGGGGCTCCCACAGCATCTATGTGCAACCTGTTCCAGTGCCTCTCCACCTGCACAGAAAAGAATTTTTTCCTAACGTCTAAGCTAAATATGCTCTCTCTCAGTTTGGTCATTCACTCTTGTCCTTGTCACTTTTCGCTCTTGCAAAAAGATCCTTTGTCTCCTCTCCATCTTTCATGCAGACTCCCTTCAGATACTGAAAGTTCACAATTAGTTCACCCCCAAGCCTTTTCCAGGCTAAACAAACTCAATTCTCTTAGCCTTTCCTCATAGGAGATGTGCTTCATCCCTCTAATCATCTCAGTGGCCCCCCTCTGGACTCACTCCAACAGGTCCATGTCCTTCCTTTGGTGGGACCTCAGAGCTGGATGCAGCACTGCAGGGGGGCTCTCACCAGAGTGAAGCAGAGGAGCAGAATCCTCTTCCTGTCCCTGCTGGCCACGCTGCTTTGGATGCAGCTCAGGACACTTTGGCTTTCTGGGCTGTGAGTGCACATTGCTGGGTCATGTCCAGCCTCTCATCCACCAACACCCCCAGTCCTTCTTGCAGGGCTGCTTTGGATCTGTTCATCCCCCAGCCTGTGTTGAGACAAGGGGTTGTCCTGACCCGGGTGCAGCACCAGCGCTTGGTCTTATTAAAACTCATTAAACTGAGATTCCTATACTTCTTGAAATTGTCCAGGTCCCTCTGGATGGCATCCCATCCTCCAGGTGAGGCAACTGCAGCACTCAGGTTGGTGTCACCTGCAAATTTGCTGAGGGTGCCCTCAATCTCTTTGTCTACGTCATTAATGAAGATGTTAAATAACACTGATCCCAATACAGACCTCACTTGTCACTAATGTCCATTGACACTCTGAGCCATTGACCACTACCCTCTGGATGCAACTGTCCCTTTGATTTCTTATCCAGCTAATCAAATCCATCTCTCTCCAAATCAGAGAGAAGAATGTTGTGGGGGACCATACTGATGGCTTTACAGCAGTCCAGATAACTGACATCTGTAATCCTTCCCTTGTCCATTGATGTAGTCACTCCATCTTAGAAGGTCACAAGGTTGGTCAGGTGGGACTTGCCCTTGGTGAAATTCCATCCCTTATTGATAACATTATTATTTCAATAAAGGTCACATTTTTGGAAAACTATTGACATCTACTTAGATGACTAATCAAATAGATTAGTCAGGAATATTTTTTTAAATGGAAAAAATACCCACGGAAGAGGTGGATGATTCATAATTTGCAGGTATTGCTGAAAATGTAAAATATCTAATTGACCGAGTAATACACTAAATATTTCCTCTAAAAAGGCAAATGTGCACACATTTAATATCATAGGGGCTGTTTCCCCATTGCTTGGTGACATTACTCAAATGTTTCTCTGCTTTGCAATCACCTCTGCATGAATGTAGTGCATTGCCAGGGACTGACATTACCCAGCCTTCAAAGAACCTGCCTGCCCTGATGTGTCAAATCAATGTCTGCCAGCTACAGTAACAGGGTCATTGAGTTGATCTGTCAAGCTCATGCTCAGAGGAAAGGTTCACAGTAGTCCCAAAGCACTAGAAGACGTTTCTATTAGTGACAGCTACAGCCCTGACAACCATTTTGAGCAAAAAACTGTCATGTGACTCTTTTGCGAGCGGCTTCCAGAAGATGAGAACTCTTCAAAACAAATGGGAATTGTGGCTGCACAGCAAGTTCATGGGCATGCCTTCTGTGATAAAGAAAGTAAAGAAACTCAAAGCTGGGAATCACTATCTGCCACTCCTACTCTCTATTTAAGGGTTGTTTGTCTTAGGCATGAGTATTTGTGAGAGAACAAGTCTGGTGCAAAACCAAGTACCACTCACTTTTCTGGGCAACTATCTTATGTGAATAACCTCCTACTTCACACTCTCCATAATTTATGCACACTACTGCAAAATTAACTAGACTTTTAGTAAGCCATTTTTGAAAGAAAACCACATCAATGCTAACGTTCAAAATGAATCAGTGGTGCAAGATCTCTCGTGGATGAAAGCTCCGAAAAAAATCTTGAGATGCTCTAGTAATCTAGTAAAAAAGCTGCTGCAGAGCACAGCTAGAACTATGTGTACACTTTTCTCATGCTATTTTTTTACCTTCCTACCTTCTATTTTCTTTTGCATGTAGAATCCTAATTGCTCTGGGATTTGCTTTTTGAAGGTTTCCCTCCTTGTTCTCTTTATTCTCCTACTTTTTCTCCTACCCTATTATCTTTCACCCTTTCTTTATCAGTGATCAATTTGCAGACTGGAACTGGTTCAGCAGAGGGCCACAAGGATGGTTAGAGAGCTGCATGACAATGATGCATGAGGAAAAGCTGACAACTGTGTTAATCATGGAGAAGAAATGGCTGGATGAAGGTCTAATTTTAGTCTTCAGCTACTTGAAAATGTGTTATAGGGAAGAAAGTGCCAGATTTTTGGATGTGCAGAATGAAATGATAAGATGTAATGGCCAAAGTTACAGCTGTAAAAATTCCAGATGGATCTAAAAAAAAGTATTTTCTTCATGAAGGTAATTAAACCAAGAAGTGCCCAGAGAGCCTGTAGGATCTTCATCCACGGAGATACTTAGAAATCCTAGACAGAACCCTCAGCAACCTGATCCAGCTTTTAAGCTAGTCCTGATTTGAGTGAGAAATTGAACATTAGATATCTTTAATCTGCTAGTCTCGGTTTTCTCTTAAGGCTTTCCTCTCAAATAAATGTCTCTTCAATCCACCCTAGTCAAGCCTTTTTCCCTACCTGTCAGCTGTCAGCAACTCTGGCCACAAAGTGAGACACTATTTATTCATGTGCACATTTCCACTCTGCACTTTTTTGTCATGCTCTCCCATGCCTTGTTGTCTTTGAACAGGAAGAAGTTGCTTTAGTTCTTTGCTGATCTGCAGATAGTGGCTAGAAGAAGTCAATTGAACAAGTAATCTGCTGGAAGAGTCACACCCAACTTGGTGCCCATGAGGTTGAGCCCACCCATTGAAAATGTACCCTGATGCTGTATCCAATGTCTGCATAGGACAGCACTTCCACTGTGAGCAGCTATTTCCCTGCTTGATATTTAAAAACCAGATTTAGAAATATAGCTCTTAACATCCAATATAATGTCATGACAATAGCAAAATCCTGATGAAAAAACACAAAAACAACAGACATTTGTCCCAAGTATGAGGCAAAATGTATGAAAGAAAGACAAAATTACAACAATTGCAATAATGCAATTATAATTCTATAATTATAATAAATATTGTAATTGCTTATAAACAAAAATCCAAATAGCAAATATATGAGAACTGCATGGTGGCTGCAGCCATTAATATATTGTTTCTTGAAAGGAGAGTTATGAATAGCAGTTTTGGCAAGAGTCTGGTTTTGATTACCAACAGCGTTATTAACTTGCTTTTATGGCATGCAGAGCAAAGTTAAGGCTGCTTACTAATTGTAAACACATAAAAGACCTTGCACACTGGTGTTTCCTGAAAGAATTGGCCCAGAATACAAGCTGCTTAGAATGAGAAGACTGAACTTGATGATCTCAGAGGTCTTTTCCAACCTAATTGACTCTGTGATAAAAATATTTAATTTTGGCACTTAGAAATGTCATTGAAATGACAGATCCCTCAGGCATGGCAGATAAGGTCTTCAAGGACTAAGCAGCCCATTTACTTTTGATCTCGTGGCTTCCCCCTTATCTGCACAGTGGAGACTACAAATGAAGATAAACAGGAACAAGCATGGGCTACTTCTTTAAAAAGAAAAACAGTGAAAATCTCTGCAAAGGAGTCCTGTGGGATTCCCACTGCTCAAAGAAACTGCCAGGTTGCATGAGACAGACAGAGAAAAGGAGGACTCGGTAGTGTAGAGGTCTTCTCCACCAAACAGCCACACTTCAGTGGCATGTGCCAAGAGCAAGCTGACAAGGAGATCTCAAAACTTTTTGGACCTTCAAATGGGGAGTGTGTGAATGTGAGGAGGCCTGGGGGGAACAACAGCCCCCAGCCAATGGGGGTGAGCTTCACTCAGTATTCTAGGACTGCTTTCCTGGGATTGCACTTGTGAGGCTCTTGGGAGGAAAGGGTTAAAACAGGAAGATTGACGAGGAGGGAATCGTTTTGCTCAGAGTGACCTCGAAGCTGGGAACACTAAAAATGCTGGTGTGGGAAATCACTATTTCTTATGGCTACTGTTGTTCATCCTCTGCCTGTTTCGAGAAGGAGAATTCCTGTCAGGGACATGCAGACATCTTTTGTTGTGGTGAGGCAGGCAGTGAGCCGCCCTCCCTGCTGCCAGCTAGGATGAACCTAGCCTGACTTAGGAGCCTGTGTCCCTGTGTCTCTGTGGCCAGGCCTTATTAGTGAGGTCATGACATAAATCCACTCTTTGCATTTTGGCTGCTCATGCTACCTGCACATGAGAATTCACAGAGAGGGGAAGTGTGTCTGCCACACTGGACTGTGGCAGGATGTGAAGGCAAAGAGAGGCAGAGGCAGATGTTTGTGAGATGTTTGTGAGATGTCTGTAGGAGAGTCTGATGGTTCTTGTTAAGCTGACTGGGTGGGTGAAGGCAATGCAATGCCTCAGCTCCAAGGTGGTCAGGAAGCACCTGCCCAGGACCACCACACTGTGCACCTGCCTGTGACAGCAGCTGTCTGCAACACTCTGAGGCTGAGTGCATCAGGTGGGATCCAACTCCTGTGCAGAGCAGTCATGCAGCATTTGCCAAAGCCTCAGGTGGCCCCAGGCACAGGCCACAGCTTCTGGGAGGCCACACCTTGTCACCTCCTGGGACACCCCTGCTCTGCAGCTGGAGGCTCCATCACCCAGACTTCCAGCCCCAGGAGACTGGGTCAAAGCCAAGCCATGAAAGGGCAGCTTCCTTTGTTCCTTTATCATTCTCTTGCATTGCCTGCAAACAAAACCATGAACCTTGAGGACGGTTTGTGCCATGCTAAAGGAAAACGGCAGTGTGACCTCCGTGTAAGCCACCCACCAGTTCTCTGGCAGAGATGCATTTTGGCCAGACAAAGCAGGCTAGATAGAGGCAGTAGGTGGAGAATTACCCATTCCTCATACAAAAAAAAGTATGTCACCTTTGAATTTGTTGCTGCACGTGCTTATGTTTTTTGACATTATCCAGTAGTGGGTTATATTGAAGCAGGTTTTACAAAAATAAATAAACAAAATGATAAATGTAATGTAAAACCATAACCTTCTCAGCTCCACTATTTATTTCTCAGGATGATTTAATTAATTTTTCAACTAACTGCTCAGAAAAGACTATTTTTTTGAACTGGTTCAACTGTGTCAGTCATCAAAGATAAAGGAAACAAGTACAATTTTAAACTGGAGTATTAGGTGTGCTCTGAAGTACAAAGAGCAGGAAAGGATTACAGTGATTACACCAGACCAGCTGATAAGAATGTAATAGAAAAGTGATACCACAATCACCAACAACAAACACTGAAAGCGGGTTAGTGGGTAAACTATATATAGAGTTCCCAGCTATTACAGAAACACAAATAACATCTGGGACAAAGGAACACTTCATTTCTTCTGGCATTTTTTCATCACATATTTTACTAAGCCAGCTAAATCAAAGGCTTTAGAAAACAATAGTGTGAGAACAATTAGAAGAGGAAGATATGGTTTGGGTAATATTTGAAGAAAAACCAGGAAAGCCCAAATTATTCAGGAAGGCTATTGCAAATAAAAGAGAGAAAAAGAAAAGGCTCTATACTACAAGTATTGAACAGTCTCAAGAGAAGCTGCAGAGCCTGAAGCTGGATGAAAGAACAGCTCAGGGATTAGGAGGGCCAGGAAGAAACGGGTAGTAACTTTCAACTTTTGGTTAAAGCTAGGAAGTATTGTTTAGAGTGGTTCCTGGAATTAATAGGCTAACACCTTTTCACCCACACCAATATTAATTACTGTAATTGGACTTTGGGGTTTGAAGCTGGAGCTTTTTGAGGATAAGTAAACATATATAAATGTTAACCTAGAGATAGTCTGTGCCCTAAAGACTTCCAGTCTAGACTTAAAGCATGAATCTGATGTGGAAAGCAGATAGGGAGTAGAAGGTGTTTTGTTGACAAAAACTGTTGAGAAATAGATGGAATTGGAAGAGGAAAAGAATCAGTGATTGAAAAATGGGGGAAAAAAGTTTGCCAATACAAAGAACAGAATGCCTGCTGCCAGCATACCTGTGACCAGATCAGGAAAACACTCAAAGAATGAGGGAGTGGAAGTCCAGATGAGAGCTGTGTAAAAGAACTATAGGAAACTTCTCACCCTGAAGATAATGGTAAATATCAAATGAAACCAAGGAATCTTATCTTTATTGTTCTGTTCTGCCTGCTGAAGCTCTGTGTGTATGGGAGAGAGAGGAAGAACAATGCCACAGTTTAACATACATAATAGCAGTTAGACATTGATATTTCTTCATTTCACTGTCAGTTCATGAAGCTATGAGACTTATGTATTGATAGATTTGGTTCCTGGTAATTGTCCTGGTCCACGTTAATAGAAACCGTGGCCACAACAGAAGACCATGGTGCTAAGAGCTGTATAAACAAAGTAGAGCGTTTTCTGACATGGTGTAAAGGAAATATATAATAAAAGACAATTAGAAATTAAATTAACCCCCTTTTTAATACATGACAATTCCAGTTTCATCATTTTTAAGTGTCATAGTAGCAACAAGTTTGGAAAAGAGATTTTGAAGAGGGAGAAAAATTTCAGGAGGTTCCAGTTAATTCATGTGAGGTCATGCCTCCAAAATCCTGCCAAGAACTATTACTGAAAGTTGTGCTTTATTGATTTTTTTCTCTCTCCACTAATTCCCTCTCACTTGAACTGTCAACATAAAGCTGTCTGTTTAATTTTTGGTAATTATATATGTATACTCACACATATGCAAGCTGTCTCTCTAAGACTTCTGAATAGATGTTTATCTTCCTTGGATAAGATTTTTTTTTTTCCAAGGCGTTTGCATAAGATCAGATTGGCTTTTTATAGATCTAAGGTTCAAAGCTCTGTTTGTACTTGCATATAGAGTAGAAAGAAGAATAATTTTATTTTGCCAATTAATCAGCTTTTCCTTCTGTCTCTTTAAATATGCCAACTCTATGACCAGAATTATGGTGTTCTGATTTATTGCTTTCTTTTGTTGGGAGTAGCATTTGTTTGACTTCAGTTACATCACTCTTACTGGTATTGTGGCCATCTGTATCCCTGTACTGGCATCCAAAAGGAATGAGTGAACTCTCTTAGAAATTCTTCTACTGGGCATGCAAGACCTAAAAATTTAGCTGGGAATGATTAGTCTTGAATTTGGGTGAGAGAAAGGACTGGTGGCATAGAAATGACCCTTCCAGGTTTTTCCCAGAAGACCTCCAGTGAAGAAACTCCTCCAGAAGGCAAAAGGCTCAGGAAAATAACATCAGCTTCTCTAAACTCACTCAGGAGCCTCTGAATTGTCTGCTGCCGCCCAGGGGCAGAGCACAATCCATCTGTATATCCCAGCATCAGTGTAGGTAGTAGCCCCAGAGGTGACTGACTTCCCTCTCCTGATGTGGGAGAGAATACAAGCAAAGACGAGCTCCCTAGACAGGACTCTACTGCCACTTTCTTTCCTACCTCACTATTTATGCTGTAGGGAAAAAAAGGGAGAAGTTAAAGAAACTGCCCAACGGTCACAGGATGTCCTGTTGCATTTATCTGGCGATGCAGGCGAATGACTCACCCAAAATATTTGATGATCGGAAACTATTATGTTTTTCTTTCTTTTTCACATTTCTTCCTGAAAATATCAAGGATTCAAACTCTGAAACATGCTTAAAGCTATGGTTAAGTGACATCTTGAAGCTATATGAATTCAAGGCAAGAACAAGGAAACTTTGAAGCTTATCGTAGTTCAGAGAAAGTCACGTGACAAGAATTTGCTTGCCCACCTCTGAAAGCTGTGCTACAAGAGAGTAAATGGTATCATCCCAAACACTGGCAAAAGTCCTGCCCAGAGCATATTCTTTGACATGAATTATAGACTGAACCTGATTCTTTTTGGGTTTTTTGTAATGTAAAAATGCCCCTGAATGGTTATCCTGCCAGCCCCAGCTCAGAGCAGCATTAACAGCCTTAAGCTGTTCTCGGGGTTTTATGTAACCCAGTGCAAAGTTGCTCACCTGTCAGTGTCCAGGCTGTAACCGCTGGCACTCAGCCTGTGCACAGCTGTGGGGACAAATTGTGTCTGCTTCCTCCCTTTGTCACATCTCCTCTGGCCCAACCTGGCAGCAGGGGAGGCTGAATCCCTGTCTCTGCTCTAAGGGATATATAAAGTAAACAGATCAGTTATAAAGCCTGGCTCTATGTAGCATACCTGTACTAAGAAACAACCTGTCCAAAACAGATCAGGAAGGGAAATACAATTATTTGCATTTTATACAGAAAGAGTGGAGGAACTGTTAGGGCAACTTCCCCAAAATCAATTCCATACTTCCAAAGAGTATGTATGTAATAACAGGGACATAAAACATTGTCAGAGAAGAAGAGCACACAAGGCCTTCATTAAAGCTACAGAGAGAACAAACCATGTGTAAATGTGAGAATATCCAATGCACTTTGCTGCAGGCTGATTGTCAGCACACGCTTTTGGACCAGTAAAGGAGAAAAAAAATAATCATAAAGGTTGCTGACTGGGGATGAATGCATAGACTGTTACAGGACATTTCATGAAGAACCAATCTTTTGTGTGGTCATATCTAAGAGGCAACTAAGAAACATTGGGAATGATAACCCATGAAGAGTGAATAAAGGGTCAGGATTACCATCAGGTGATTTTATTTACCTTCAGGATTTAAAACTGGCTTCATTTTTACTCAGCAATCACAAAGTGAGTTATTTACATGTGATTTTTTTTCATTGTGTTAATGAAGTCAACGTTATCATGTGGTCTCTTGACTACCCTCAGCTTGGGAATTAAGAGAACATCAGATCCCATGACATTCACGAGGCTGTGAGAGTTGATATGACTGCCTCTATGCACACAAAACTATCTCTTCATACTATGCTTAGTTTTGGTACTGAGCACTCAGTTACTTCTGGGTAAATTTTCTACCTCTCTCTTTGCTTATAAGAAGGATTTTCTCAGTGCTATGCAATAGAGATACAGATAGGAAATGCCAGTTCCTGTCCCGGGGACAGGCGGAAAAAGAACAATTTAAGCATCTCACTGCTTTGGCCAGGCACCGAGCACTGTTCTGACTTTCATCTCAGAGTTTTGGACCCCAGTACCATTTACATAGAAGTTATTGTTTTATAAAAATCCACTGTGTTATGCAAAGCATAACTAAAGGCAGTCTAAGAATATCATAAAGACTCACAAAGTCCCTGTCTTAAAAAGTCCTTTTATGGGCCTTTTCCAAAATAATAGCTCCCTCAGGCTCAAATGTCTCATACCCAAGTAAAGATTTTGTTTAATTCATAACAAAGTTGATTTGTCTGCTAGATTGTTTCCCATGGATCAGTCTGTTCGCAAACACAAAACATACCGGCATCCAGCTGGGTGTTACTGCTGCCAATTTCAAGACAATAAATGGTTCAGTACTGAGCAAAATTCAAAACTTTTATTCCACAAAGCAATAAAAGCAGTAGACATTGCCTGCTGACACACTGCCAGAATAAATATTACCTACTGTAATACTGTTACCTACCATTCAGATCTTTCATCAGGTCAAGGTACAATCATAGACATTATCAAGCTTTATTCTGTATCAAAAGAGTTTTAATGAATGATTGAAATACTTATAAATTGCATTTTCAAGCATATTACTCACTGAATCTTAATGACTTAAAATCTCCCTCAACAACAGTGTGTATTGGGTTGGTACTGTTCTCCTGAAGACAGGGGGTTTTGGGATGCAACCTTTAGGGAAGACTTAAACAGCTTCTTTGGCATTTCTAGCACCCCAAGACGTGTTCTCAGCATGTAAAAAACAAAGGAAAGGGTCTGAGTTCATCACATCTACAATTTGGCCCCTAGCAGGGGCCAAATGCTCCCAGAATGCTCCCAAGCCAGGAGCAGTGCTTTGAGCTCACTAGTATGATGTGGTTGTTGTTTGCTTTATTAGTACATCCAATTACCTCAGAAAGGAAGATATACTGATTGTATGCAGTAAGTGGACCATTGATAGGTTAGGCTGGGGAGCTGCCTCATAGTGTTGATGAAAACACTTGCTGGATAGACCTGCTGCATATCAAAGAAATGTCCTAGAAAAAGGAGGATTTGTATATTTTTTTCTTTGAAATAAACCCACTATGTTCTAACCTTGGCATGTTTAAAGAAAGAGTCCTTTTGGCCCTTCCTGCATCTTTAGTAAAGCCACATTCCAGTTCACAGCGGTTGGATGCCAGCTGGAGCGAGGTGCGCTGTGTGCCAACACACAGAGGCAGCCATCAGCTGGCCTGGTTCTATCCTGAGCTCCCAGAGGGCCGTTTCATCTCTCCCCAGGCTGCCAGTTCCATGGAGTATGTGTTTGCCATGTGAGCAATTTCAGCCATTGCACAGATAGGAAACCCTCTATCAGTGCTGAGAATAAGAGAGGCTTTGTCATGGGCCTGGAAGGTGAAGGCACTTGGTTGAAGGCAAATGTAAGGTGTAAAGTGAGCAACCTAATGGATATTCACCAGCAGCTCCTTTGTGTTCATACTGTAAGTAAATGAGCTGAGATGCTTCATCTGGCAATAGGAGAGCAGCAAATTTCTGGGTGAGAAGGTAATCAGGGATGTGAATGACATACAAGTATAGTCTAGTGAGGAGCAAAACAGTTTACCTGATTAGATAGAGCTGGTTATGCCACAGTTTCTGGGCTCTACTTAACTTCCAATCATTAAAAAGGCAGATTTAGATTTTCTCTGAGAAAATGATATTCGGCAGACAGGAATTGGACCATAAAGTGCATACACAGTCTCTTAAACAAGGCTTTAAAAAAATTTCAACCACTTCTATTAGTTAATGTAGCCACTTTAATGCAAGTCCTTGTGGACCATCTTACAAGGTTTCATATGGTCTGGATTTTTTTTTCCTCTCTCTTTGGTTTGTTCTTCCTTTGCAATGCCCTTTTAGAGCTCTGTCCTGTGGAATACCATAACATTTTCAGGAAAAAAAAATTCTGGTATAATAACCTACATTAAGCTTTATTGCATGCAGTAGTGCCACACTATTGAATCCCCCTCATCTCTTTGCCTGATTGACTTGCTCTGCTGCTTTGCTTCTTTTCAGCTCAGACTCAGATATATTTTCTAAGGCAGTTTTTAAAAGCAAGACTTTTCTCAGCTCTACCCACTGCTCACCAGCTTTGTTTTCAGCTAGATGGGCATGCACAGCATTTTTAGGCTGCTCCAGACCGTAGCCTGGCAGTGGTCAGCAGTGTCCCCTCCCAGGGCTGGGAAATGCATGCACAACTGGGAGGAAACAGAAGACCGGCCCAGGAGAAGATAATATGGGAGCTGTTCATTCAGGAAGCTTCAAAGAAATGTGCTCTACAACAACATGCCATGGGACGGGCATTGCTAAGGGATTGTACTTTTATTTTGGCCAAAAAGATTCATTTTTTTGCGGGATACATCATTTGATGGGAGAGAAACTCTAAAGAAATAACAGGAATGAGCCATGGAAAAGCCAGAGGTAGGAAAGATGGTCTTTGGGGCATCGAGAGTTAAAACTTCAAGGTTGTAATTTATTTATGGAAAAGAGCTAAGAGCTTTGTGTATATGGTAACCAGTCCCAGCTCTTGGAGCCATCGAGGTGGCAGAATCAAACTCAGAACTCTAATTAGTGTAACTGAAGAATGAGTACTTATTATCTGATATAAAGCAATTTTAGAAACTCCCACAGTTTAGAAATAATAGTAATAACAGTAATTGAAAACATGAACTGACAAGTCGCTAATAACCCATTATATCATGGCAGTGTGAAAGTGCCTTGTACCTTTACAAAGCACCTTTCTGTCGATCTCTGACTCAAACACACACCCCAATGTGGTCTCAAGAGCTGCTGCACAGAAGATGTTAAAATATGCCACAGACCAACACCTAAATCATGGTGTTTCTGCAAGATCTTTTTGTTTCTGGAATAAGGTGGAACTCAGAAAAACGTATCAGTAGCTGGCTTCAAAAGCATTTACTGCTTTGTCCAAGCAGGTTTTTTTCTTGGTGTAAATTAAACCAATTATTCTGAGCTATCTGTTTTTGCTTGGATCAAGACAGATGTCTCAGCCTTCTCTTATTTGGGCTTGTATGAGATAAGAATAAAACTAAAGGACATGTGAAGCCAAATGACTGGCCCAATTTATCACACAGAGGAGTGATTCAGTGTGTTGCACAGAGGCTCATTGCTTAAGCTAGAAGTCTCAGGTAAGGACCCTCTCCCTGGGGACCTGGAGCTCATCCTCGTCCACCCATGTGCTGAGCTGAGGCAGACCAGGCAGGGGAGAAGGCACAAGCCTCATGTTGATGTTTTCTCAGCCTGCCTTGAGAGGGGAAAAAAAGACAAAAAGTTTTGTAAATAAGCATGAAATTTAGTTAAATACAGACTGGATGCTGTAGAGAAAAGAAAAAAAGAAAGAAAAAAAAAGACAAACTACAACAAAACCAAAAATAAATAAATAAAAAGCTTTCTTTCTTCCAGTCATTCCTGTCTTCATTTCATGGAATTCCATTTTTGGGAGTAGTAGCATGATGCAACTGAGAAAACAGCTACATAAAATTTCCCCCTCCCTATTGCACATTGGCATTCAGCTGCTCTAGGATACCTTATCCTGTGGCTGCCAAGGGCGAATGACTAGCAAAGGAGGATGGGGGTGGAAAAGGGAACATTCTTGCATTCCTTGTGCTTTCTCATTTTGGAATTTTATTCTGTCTAGTGCATAGACAGGTTTATAGAGAGAGAAACGCTGCAGAGTATAATCCAGACTCTAATTAGCTCCAGAACTAATGAGCTGTCAATCAGTTTCTCTTTCTACAGCCCTTCCGTGTGCCCTGCACCAAGATCAGCTCAGCCACATCTAGGCTTGCCATTTCCTCCAGATTTGGGCAACCTCAGAAGATGAGATCGATCCGGACTGTCATTCTGAATTTTCAGTTTCTCAGAGGAGTCTGGGGGGTTGGGGTCTGCCTTTGTCAGTGTTCCTCGAGCCCTGCCCAGGGCTGTGATTTGCACGTTTCCATCTGCGGACAGCCCCAGTGTGCTGACTGCCACGCACGATGCAGTCATGCTGGGCTGTCTCCCTGTGCCTTTCCGGATGTCTGCCATCTGGCAAACCCCACTGCCATTTGCAGTGCTCTCTGAAGAGGGTGACGGATTTGCTTGCCACCAGGCACACAAACACACACATTGTCCGGGGCTGGCTGCGTGCCCCGCTCCTCCCAGCGGAGTGCAGCCCACCCACTCTGTACATCTCAACCTGGATGCATAACCAGCCTAGTATGCAATAACAATTCGTTTTATTTCAAAACAATCTTGCCCTACCTGGTACTACATCATTCATTTCTAAGAGTTGCATCATTTCTTTTCTGAGTTACACCCAATAGCTCCCCTTCTACCTTGCAGCTCCAGAACTGTGTTGTCCCGAGCATCCATGGGCGTAGGGATGGCCAGCATCCACCAGCATTTGGGGCATCACAAGATGGAGACAAATGGGAAAGAGGAGGAGACAGGGTGTGAGATAACCTATCTAGATAACTGTGGTGTTTACATAGCAGCATCTGGTATTTTAGGAAAAACCCATGGTAGATATATAATTAACAGAATAATATTTATTAGCAAAATAATCTCTGAGCCAACATCTTTAAGGATATCTGCAGCTCTCACATGAAGTGAGGTGACACACAGATTTAATCCATAGAAAATGCCAGGGAAGGGAAGGGAAGGGAATGGATTATAATTTTGAAGGCAGCCAGGATTTGGGTACTCCCTGCCCTGGGCTAAGCCAGTATTATTACTCCAGTTCCCGATTGCCTTTTTCTGCTTCAAACCAGCCCTCACAGCTTGGAGCAGGATGCTCTGCAGCCACATGGACCTTGCCTGTGGCTGGTGGCCCCCACTTGCACAGTCCCATCTGGGACTGCTGTTCCCTAGAGAAGGAGATAGTGGTAGCTTCCCAGTCAGCCTGACATCAGCCACCTCAAACCGAAACAAATTTTAAGTGGAAGAAAAGGGAAATTATATTGATATGCAAAATAGCAGTGTTCAGTTGCTGCCCGTAGAGACATACAGACACAGAAATATGGAGAAGCAAAGACAGCTAGTAGTGATTTTCTTCTTTTTTTAGTTGGCTCTCCAGTTCTCCCAGCTAGAAAGTGTCAGGATGCTGAGCTGGGTGGGGTTCAGTCACCCATAAGGCACTGAGTTAAGGCACTGGGCAAGGCACCTGTTATCTGTAGAATCTCCAGGCTGGTAGTTTAATTTGGATCACAAACACATTTTTAAAATAATTTTGTGGTTTCCCCCCTTACCATGGCTCCCAGTGCAGCACAGTCCCTGGAGTGTGCAACCCGGATTCCTGCCAGGGGAAACTCAGATCACTCCAACCATCAACACGCATGTGAGCCACAGGACGGAGTCACAGCTGGTCTGTGACAAAACCACAGAGATGTGTGACTGCATAGATCTCTGCACTGGCTGTTTTCCTCTGCAGGATCCCTTCCCAGGGTGCTGCATGACTTGCTTATATGGACCTAGCTGTAGTAACTTCTCCAGCATGGCTGGACTCTGATTTTGGGATTGGAATCTGTGTTGCCCTCATAGAAAGGCAATATGACAGAGAGAAGACCAAGAATCTCCCCTTGGCTAGAAGGAAGGGATCTGGGGCTCACGCCATCCGTGGTACCAAGTAAGCATTCAGCTAGAATAACCAGGTATCAGCAAGAAATAATGAATTCAAAAGTTGTTACACAGTGCATATTTACTACACAATTGTTTACTTGCACATCTTTTGTGTTAACCTTCCCATGCTCTTGGCAAATCTATTTTATAGTGCAAGCAGCAAACTTGCTGCAAAACAGCATTGCTGTTTTCTCCTGTGGTCAGAACACTTAAGTTCTCACACCTCAGAAGGTAAGTGCCATCATATAAGGCCCAGACACATTTTGACCTGTTTTTAATGAAGATCTAACAAGGAAAGGAAGATGCAGGTGCTAGCCTGCCTAGATGGGGGCTGGTCACTCATTCACTGCCTGCCTCCTTCCCCTGCCTTTCTTTGGGGACCCATGGGGAGCTTGAAGTGTTTCAGATACTGTAAAGAGGGTATCTGGTACCACCCTGCTGCCTGTTCTGGTTACATTGGCCAGTTATTCTTTACCCCCAGCATGGGACAGCTGGCTCCCAGGCCTACCAGTTGAAGCATCTGTGGCATTTTTCTTTAAAATGCATTTTGCCTGGTGTGCTACAGGGATTGAGAATCCTGCTGTGGCCAGCACGGAGCAGCTTGTGTGCTTACTTCCTCAGCAATAAGCTGTGGAAATTGATAGTGCTGGTGGAGATCCTAGCATTGCCACTCAGCATGTGGTCTCAAAAACATGACTTGATAGCTGTCACCAAGGTCATCTGACTCCTTTTCTTGAGTAAATGAAAAATAAAGATCCCTTCACAGCCCAAAAGGCAATACAAAACTCTTATTACAGACGAAGAGAGAAAAGGAAGGGGGAGTGTTTGCTTAACACAACCTGGACTCCAGCAGGAATTTGAGCTTTCCTTAATTCTGCTTTATCTAAGTTACTGCAAATTGCCATGGATTTTTGCCATTCCTCTTTGCTGATGAAGGTCCTGCAGCGGTGCAGGGCAGCAGCATCTTTAGCACAAACAAAAACTGTGCAGCAAACCAGGTCTGCTCCCAGGCAATCCCTCAAGCACCTGCAGTAGCCTGGGCATGACAATCTGCTGCTTTTTCTCTTAAAACTCATGAAACGTTTTGCAAGACCAGATAAACTGTGATCTGTACATTCTGGCTCTTTTTATTTCTCACACAAAAGGTGACTGCTAAGATAGGACCCACTGCTCTTTGGAATTTCTTCTCCTGGAAGTTTTCCCAGGTCCCTAATTCCTGTCACTCATCATGTCTGTCAATATGCTCTGAGCTGGCCAGATACTCATGTTCACTTCTCTCATGGTTCATAGCTGTCAAACAGCTGCTCTTTGCTGGCTTCTGGGCTGAGTTGAGATCATGAAGCTTCTAGGGGTTTTTGCATCTTCTGTGCTGGAATGGCTCTTTTTTTTTTTTTTTTTTTTTTTTTTTTTCCTCTTCTCTTAGCTATCTGGACTGTCAATTTTGCCAGTTCAGCCAGATTGGATTCTTCTTGGCAGACCTTGATTCTGCAGCCTCTGCATCCATTTTTGAACTGCTTTTCTACTTGCAAAGCAACTAAATGATTTCTCCATTTTAAATTTTTTAAGAAGTGATAATAATTTTGGATTAGGTAATTCTTGTCATCAACAGAGAAAATAAACATGCAAGAAGTCAGACTCTTTCCAACTTCAACTTGTTTACACTAAACGCTTTGATCTTCAAACAAAGCTGATAAATTGGAGCAGCAGCAGGGACAAGCAGCATGGTCAATCCAAAATGCTGAAAAGTCGTGTCAGCTGCTATCTCTATGCCTCAGGCCAAAACATGAGGTGAACCTGTCTACAAAGCAATTTAAAATTAGTTACATTTTGGACATTCTTATCTGATTTCTGAACTATTGTAATGCATCCAGGTCTTGTTTTTATGTCAGCTATTTTATTGGGATTTTTTTGGTTTGGATTTTTTTTTTAACTGCAAGGACTACAGATTTATTTTTAGATGAAGGTTGGGGGTTTTTTTTCAAACAAAGCTCTTTACAAGCTGCAGAAAAAAAATCAGAAGACTGCCAACAAAGTCACAAAATTTGGCAGTAAGAAGCAAAAATGCTCACAAGCAGTGTGTCTTGTAGAAGCCACAACCCAGGCACTATGGCACTCAGCTCTGCAGCCTGAACACAGCCCTGTGGGCCCTTTGCTCTGTCCTGCTCCCAGTACTTGGCTCACTCTTTGGGCCATCAAGAGCCCCTGCATGTTGGTGTCCCACTCTGCATTACATGACCACAAAGGTTATTCTCATACCTGACTGTACCAGCACCTATTCCTGGCAGGGTTAAAGAATACCCTGGTGGGTAATTTCTATGTAAGGTGTAGAACTCCCACAAGGCTCATTATTCTTGTGAAACCTGCCCTTTCTGTGTCAACTCCCCCCGCTAAACACTTCCTGGAGCATAGTTTCTCCTGCAGGGGGAGCCCAGAGTTCCCCACGCAGCTGCTTCCTGGGGAACTCCAGCTTCTGTTTTGGGGAGCACCTTCCAGAAGCACAGATGTGAGCCTGAGCTACAGCTAGCATTACATCTGCTGGGAACGTCCAATTGTTCTGACATCTGAGGGAACCCCTTGGACAAGCTCAGCTGCAACATGCACCCACAGAAAGCATTCCCACACCAGCACAGACGTTTGGCACAGGCTGTCCCCCACAGGTGACCCTCTGGGTCTGCCCGTTTGGAGTTCCCCTAAACAAAGCTCTCTGTGTTTAACCTTCCCAGGCAGACTTTCAGATGAAGTTTGTGCATACCGGGAAAGCAGAGCGTACAATTTGCTCCCCTGTTTGACATAATCATAGGCTGTCCCGGTGCCTGGAACAATTTAATGAATACCTTAGGACAGGTTTTGCTGTCAGATCACAATACTGCCTTTCACAAAGGCTCTTGCCACTGTTACCATCACTGTATCTGACACTGTGACAATGTGAAAGACCCCCCAGAGGTGTAGGTAGTAGTGCACTGGTGTGGTAAAAGCGTTTGTTCAATCTGCAGCAACCTGTGATGACTATGCAGGCATATCCTCTCTGATGTCCCTTCTTTGGCCATATTTTTAGGATAAAATCCTGGGGAAAGGCATTTCATTAGTTCCAAAACACTGAAGGTGCTCTGTGAGCCCCTGTACTCATATTTACACATTGCTAAAGCTCTGCTACTGCCATTGCACTCCTCTAATAAACCACAGCGGTTTCACAATAGGGTTGAAGCACAGCCTTGAGAAAAAGGAACAGAATGAGCTAAGGCACACAGAGACACAGGAAGAATTGTGCTGTCATCAACCCAGATTGCTTCCAACAGCACAATTTTTTTACTCAGCAGTCTGAGAACCCAGAAACCCAGAGCAATGTTTTGGGTTTTCAGTAAAGCTTCTGGGGAAGCATCTTGAAACTTGCTCTGGTTTTGAAACTTTGCAAGGTGGCAGGCCAAGACCTCAGAGATGTGTGGAAAGCAAGAGCTCAGAAAATACATTTGCATGAGACTTGAAGAAGGGTCTACAAGGGGCTGGCAGCAAAACCACACTCCCTGACACTCTGTTGTGACACATGCTAAAAACCACTGACCCTTGGGTCTGTATATGGAGAAATCCAGGGCTGACCCCTGCAGCTGCAGGGATGTTGCAGCAAGTGTTTTGCAGAGCTGTGTGCACAGCTCGACTGGGAATTCCCCTGGGTGAGGAAACCCTTGAGCAGAGCCCAGTGCTGCCAGGGATCCCAAGTGGGCTGCTGCTCTCCCCACCTCTGCCCTGGCCAGTAGCCCTGTTCTCAGGATCAACAGGCACCATCAAACCTTAGGCATTGCTAAGAGACACCACAGGACCACGCTGAGTAGAGCCAGAAACCAAACCCTGCGGGGGATGAGCCCTGTTTGTGGACAGCTTTCACTCCTGCCTCCTCCCCACGTGTGTGCATCTCAGATCTTCAGAGCCTAGGTGAATCTCCAGCCTCATTAGGTTCACTCACCTCAGCTGGCCAGTCCTATTGCTTCCTTTCAGCTACTGATGGCTCCTGCAGCCTCCCAAGTAATCAGGTGGTTTGGGCATTTTTTAAATTGTTTTGGGTGAGGGGTTTTTTTGGTATGAATAAATTTTGGTGTTTGGGGGATTTCATTTAACTGAATCAACACAAGATCACTCTTACATGTACTTTTCTGGAGTATGCATATTCCTAATACTCCATCCAGATGGACCAGGCTGAACCACTCGACAGCTTCATCGTCTGACAGCTGAAACAGGACAGGGTCTGAATTGATTTCAAGCCTGGTTTTAGAGCATTGACTCCTCTGCCACTGCTACACACACAAAGATATCTCTACTGCCTTCATAAAGAAATCTGAAACTTCTTCACCACTGAAAATCAACTTTTTATAAGTATTCTGGACCTCACAAAGATATTCAAGTGGCAGGAATACTAAGATGGCTGTGTTGGAAAGGCTACACCAGCAACAGTAAATCACTGTACACTAAGTGATAGGATTACCCCCCTTTCTTGGTATTTAGAGATGGGAGGTTTGTGTACAAGGGGAGGACATTTAAAGCAAACAGTGACTATGAGGCATATGAAAGCTGAGAGAGCAAACCAAGTGAAAATAACCCAATTTTCTACTGATTTGTTCAATGAGTTATTGCAAGTAATTTTTTCCTTCTGCTACTTACGGGGTTTCCCTCTGCTAAATGTTACCATGGTCACTGTGGTGTAACATTAATTTGCTTATATAACCTCTGAGCTGCACATATAGACCCAGATGTTATTTCAGAAACACTACACTTGGGAAAAGTTTTCTAAAACCTGTACATGAAAACTTCATGGAACAGTAATTTTTTCTCTTAACAGTAAAGGGGCCTCATTCAGAGAAGGGCACAGTGATGTCCTACCATGAAGAGACAGTTGCTCAGCCTTGCTGATGCTCTGCTCTGGTTCCCCTGAACCTGCAATTAAGCTTAAGCCTTGCAATGCACCTAACTTCATCTTCTATCACTTCTCTTCATGCCATGCACCAGAAAAAGAAACAAAAAGGCTTGACTTAATTTTGGATTTAATTAAGATACACCTAAAGAGATTAGGGGCTCAAGAGTGTACTGGAAAGTAGAACTCAGTATGTGTTTACTGCATTTAGTCCTTAGAAAACAAAAATCTGCATTTTTTCCTGTAGCTTATTTTGTGTCTTAAAATGGGTAAAAGATCAAACTTCTGTGAGAATTTACAGTAGCAATGTAACTTCTTTGTTGCCAAATGTATCATTTACAAAATACTACTGAAATTCAGAAAGAGTATTGAAACAGTGGCCATGAGCGGTCCAGAAATTTAACAGTGTCTCGGCCCATATTAACTTTTTTCTCCAATATAAAGCAAAATAACATTTTATGGCAAGTCATGACTGAAGCTCTCCTCCATGAAGGCTTTGTTTAAATTATTAACAAAAACCTTGAAGTACTCACAGACGTATTTTTGGCTTAACAGACTGGTAGATTTCAAAGCCCTGGGGAACTTCACCAGTTCTGAGCAAGTGGGAAGCGAGGGCAAATATTTATCACAGCCTGGCAGAGTGTATTCTGACTTCAAGCTGTAATTGAAAAACAACAACAACAACAAAATCAACCCCCCCAACCAAAAACAAACAAACAAAAAACCCCCTCCCACCCCTTTTGTCCTTGGTTAGAGAGAGGAACAGCTATGAATAAAGATATTCTTCTGCTTTTGATACTCCATGTGCTTGCAAAGCTCAGCAGAGACCTTTGAGAAATTGTTCCTTTTCACCATTAAGCTCATTACGCTGGAAGTAAAAATTCAAACGGGTAAATGTTGTACCTTTTATATTTTAGCTTCCACACTTTGTATATGGGGCAATGAACAAAATCTAACTACTTTCCAAAAGGTAAAAGTAAATTCACAGGCATTTCACTGTCACAGCTTCCTTTTATAGGAGTAGCATCAGCAAGATCTCAGAATGCTTCTAAAGCATCTCCTTAGGAGGAAAAAAGGACCAAGTAATAAGACAAGGATATTTGTACAAGCAGCAATAAGCCAAATATAGTAAAATTTTAGTGTACAGAATACTGTACTGTGACATACACAGTATAATTAATCTATTCTTCATTCAGGCTCATGGACTTGGGATTTTTGTTTGTAGCTTGTAGTGAAAACCTAACAGCACTATTACATTCACATGCCACTGCCACAGTAGGTTTAAAGCTCCCGTAGTATGAGCACTCTTGCCAAACTCCCCTACAACCTAATAGGAAACTTCTAAGAAATATTATTTCCTTAATAATTCCTTTTAAATACTGACACAGAGCCAGCACAAAACTTCTTCCTTGCTGTAAAACTGTGGTGAAGTACAGTGATCCAAATCAGCCAAAGAATCTTCATAAAATACCTTACATGAAGCACGAATGCAACAGTAACAGTTTAGCACTTGTCAGGTTCTGGAAAGACAGCAAAGCCAGAAAACAGCTATTTCCCAAGGGCTATTTTACTGTGCTGCAAACTCGCACTGAGTCATAACAATCCATGCACACACCAATACTTTGGTCTCTTCAACTGTTTGAAGAGTTGGATTTCATTTCTTAATGGCGAAAATAGATCCTCTTATTCGGTTATTCTAGTTATTCAAGTTTTCTTGGATAGCACTACTGTGTGGTTTAGTGCTTTGTTTCTGCTGCCTTCAGCATCCTGCTGCACTCAAAGCAGAGAAGCAGCACTAATTTATCTTAGAAATTATTATTCCTACACTCCTACCTCAAAAACAAGTTCAACATTGAGCTTGGGGACTTAATGTAAAAGTGTATCAGTGAGAACACCATAGCTATGCCCTAGACATTTCTCATCTGCCTCCTGCTTGGAGAACTGCACAAAGGCCACTCTTCCCCTCCAAACTACAAGTGGGAGCAGAGAGCCCTCGTCAGGAAAAGCTGGCTTATTTCTAGCCTCCCTGAAGCCTGTCTGAGGATTCCAAAGGCCTAGATAAGAGGGGGGACAGAAACCCCTTTGCTTATTGTTATAAACCTCCAGGCAGGTTTCTTCAAAATATCTTTGCAATGAAGAGGAACGGCAGGGAGATAAAAAAAAAAATAAAATGACAGTACCCAGTAGGTAGACTCCCACCTCCAGACCAACACACCAAGCTCTCTCTTTGAGCTGCAACAATCCAGAGCACTCACTAGAATTAATGGGTGAACCTTCATCCTGCAAAGAAAACCTGAAAAGGTTTCTCAGTGAGCATGGAGCAAGAGAGGTGGACTGGGGTTAACCTCTTGTGGTGCACCTGACCCTCTAGTTCCACCTGATGTTCAGATGCTTTTGATTCTCAAGCACAGACAGCAGCTCCTGTGGCTTTCAGGCTATTTTTCTTGACCCTCTGGGTGCTCAAAACCAGAGCAAGCACAGAAGTAGCACATGTGAGAGTTACAAAGAAATCCTGAACCCCACTTTCATGGGTTGGGCTCCAACCTTGCAAAACTGCATTTTATAAATATCTTTCTTTATACATTCACAACTTCTCTACATTTACAGTTTTGTCAAAATTATTATAAAACATTTATTGACAGTAGCAATAAACAGAAAAAATTTCTATAAACAGAAATTAAAGTGGAAAATGGCTTTAAGTCATTTTTGACCAGCCAGCTGTACAAAAGCTTAAGCAAAGCAGCAGTCAGGGAGGCTGGGTTTGGAGGAATCCACATGGAGTTCAGGAGATGTCATGCCTTATTAGATCACCAAAATAAGCTGTTATTGTCTTCAGTTTGTTATTGAGAAAATTTTGCTCTATTTCAACTTTCCCTCCTGGCCCTGCTAAGGAAGCCACCTGAAAAACAAAGAACAAAAAGTAAACCAATCAATGCACAGGAAAAGAGGCAAAACCCCAAACCTTCTAATGCACCAACAATCAGAAAAAAATATCTCTGCTCTGTTAATAATGGTGGAAAATGTTCCTTGGCAGCTAATGCCTCCGATCCTCTTTTTATGTTTCCTTTTACTCACAGAAGCCGTTTGTGGCTTGTGACTGAAAAACCCTCCTCACGCAAATCACGAAAACAAGAGGATTTCAGAAGCAAAGAGAAATATTCAGAACTTGACATGCTGTGCTGAGGCAAGAGATGCTATCTGGTTTGCAGGGTACTCAGCATTTGAGATACCAAGGTGTAGCAAAAAGCAAGCTGTTAATCTGTGCCTGAAAGATGTCGCATCTCAAATTTTGGGGTAAGAGTAAAACCAATTTTAGTAATTAGAATCAGGAAGCATAAAGGTTGCACTGAAGAGTGGCAGGGTGGAGGGGAACAACCCAAACAAAACCGAGCTGCAAACACGCAGAGAAACTCATGAAAAAGGGTCACAGTTAATAGTTGTTGCTATTGCAACCAAAGAAAAAGCTGTTGTATGCACTGGAGTGGCAGGCAGTGCTGAGGGCAAGGCTGTGGCAGCAGTGCCTCTACAGGCTGGGGGAGCCTGTCAGGCAGCACTGGTCCCAGCTTTGTGCTTCTGATCACCAGAGTGAGAATTTCACCATTCATGCTCTGTTGGAGGGAGCCCGGTGCACATCTTTAACGCTTAACGATTACAGACGGACAACATTTCACAGCAAACTTTGCATGCTGGACTGGAGCATGCAATACTGTCCCCTCTCCTGTTCCTACTCAGGATGCCTTGTAGGATGCCTCAGAGGGATAACAGCTTACTGGCCATCAATTCCCCATCAGGAGAGACCACACAGTCAGAAGGACAAAACCAAAATTGAACATTGTCTGTTTTTTTCCCCTCCACTTAGGACCCTGACAACCTCTCCAGGGGGCGGTCCATGCTCCACAGCCAGTTCTGCTCCGTGCTGCCATTCTCCCAGACTGCTGCAGGAAAATTATTTTTTTAGTTCCCCATGCAGAGAAACTTCCCAGGCAGACATAGAAGCTATCAGGGTCTACAAGCCTGCAGTAGATTTTAACTGATCTTTAAGCTGAGAAGATGTTAGCAGCTGAAACTTTAAGTTCAGGCTATGTTATTAACACTTCTAAAGCCCCTTGAGACTTGACCCTATCGTGCAGGTTTAAATATAAACATGCTGAACTTCCTCTATTTTATTGCGAGTAAAAATACCAGCCTACTATCAAGAGAAAATAACAGATTAATTTAAATTACACTTTGAACCTTTATTGACTTGTCCAGAAAACTGCCACACTTATCTAAATCAAGAATTTACTTTTCTGGTTTGATTTTCTCCCTTTTAATTTTTTTGTTTTTGCAGACAAAAAAGTGTGAGCAGTTTCTTCATCCTTCAACTTCTGGTGATAGGAAAAAACGCTCTGCGTTCTTGTAAGAGAGGAACCTGCCACTTAAGTAAAAAAACAGAGGCTGGCTGACTTATAAATAGCACAAGGAATCTGAAATTGGCAAGTGATCAGGAATGTTAATTTTACAACTTATCTGTTCTTACTTGAAATCTACAAAGCATTGTGGGGTGATCCCCTAGTTTTTCTAGGAAGATGTTAACTTTAAATTTTTTATAAACAGAAGCTGGAATGTCCCTTCTAAAAAGCATTAAGAGGCTTTGCACTTTATAGCTGATATCACTTAAGTTTTCTAAAATATTAATTGGATTAGTCAACTTAATATAAGAATACTGAAATTTGTGTCTTGGGGTTATGCACTCCTGCTTTCTGGGCACAGTTTGTGCCACTAGCATATCTAAATATGACTAATGCGTTGATATTAAACACTAGTGTTTACTAAACATTTCTCATAGAAGACCAAGTAAAACAAGATGCCCCTACACTGATGGGTGGTGTTCAGCAAGGGACAGCTGAAAATGTACATATGATGTGTCAGGTCTCTAAGCGTAAAATCCAGGATAACTATGACTAATTTCAAACAATGACTAAAGGTACTTGATAAACCCAAAGGTGAAAAAAATTTAAATAAACATGGAAATAAGCTCTGCAGTGACAGATCTGGTACTGCACGTCTTTAATTCACCCACTATTCAGGGGAGAGAAATGCAAATCTCCTGTGACAATGCTTAGTTGTAAATTGCTGGAGGTTGCAAATTTAATTACGTAGGAGTTGCCAAGTTTTCCTCGGCAGGGCTCAGTCAGCCCTGACAAGTGCAGGGAGGGAGGGCTGCCATACATCAAGCTTCAGAAGTGTGCTGGCCGGGCAGAGGGACACCCTCTAAAAATAACAGCAGATTGAGGAACTTTGAGAAAAACAAAGGTGCTCAGCTATTTTAAGAGATACCGACAAACATCTCCTGTTTTTGCAGTGCACTACAACAGTGAATACAGAAAGGCTTCTTAATTTCTTTGAAAAAACTTGACTAGTCCAAAATTTCTTTGCTTTGCACTTTCCTGTGCACATAAAATGATTCCCTGCTGGCAACTCTCCTTACCCTGGTTTATTCTTTAGCCCAAACCCACATTACTTTGGCGGACAGATCTTGCCTCCTTTGCTGTGCTGCTGTACCTAGGCAGAGGTAAAGGTTGCAGCTTCAGTTAACACCTCCCTGCATCCCTCTCACCTTCATCCTTCAGTCCAGTGACTACCCCTAAAAGGAGTCCACAGCTACAGCCACAGCATATCAAAAAAGTAGCCAACAGGTTTGAAAAGGAGACATCAGAAAAGATGAAAATATGAAAGGGGAAACAAACATAGAAGATTATTTCAGGAGCACAAGCTGCTTGAGGTGCAAACTTCCCTTATATTCTTCAGATGTACTTTTGAACTTGAAGGTTTTCCTATTAGTCTTTGGGGATTTTTTACCTTTTTAGAATCACACTGAAACTCTTTTAGTAAAGTAACTTCTTAGCTATTCCAGCCACCAACTAACATAACTGTGGACAAAAAATTCATCGTATTTTTTCCCCTCCTAGAAACTTTTCTGAGGTATGAGAAATACAAGGTTTTTGACTTGATATGCAGTCACACAAGGATACTGTGAATCTATTAATTTTATAGAATACTATTAAAATGAAGAATCCCCTCCCTTGGTATCCAACCTAAAAGCTAAGGGAACAAAACACAACCCACTTTAAAAAGAAGGCAATGGCACTGTTTACACTGAACATAAAATAAAATGCTCTCAGGCAACATTTTTGAAAATGTACAGGTATGCACGTGATTTATGACACTGTCACAATGGTGCTGCCACTCTTTAACAGGCCAGACATTTATTTATTTTTTTTCTTACTTCGTGTAGGCAAACTACAATTCTGTATGCAAGCACTATGAGCTTTATGAAGGCTTAAGTTCAGAAGTATCACTATGGCTTGGTGTATGCTGTGGGTAACTTCTGGCTTTCTCTTTTATCAAGGACAGGAACACACATGAGTTTAAAAGAGGGCTGCTTAAAAGCTGTTATTAACACAATAGTCACAGCTGAAGTGTATGCAATTACATTCACTTAGAAATTACCAGCCTGCAAAACACATCAACCCACGGTCTATTACCTGCCAACTCCCCCAGTACCCAAGCATCTTAAAAATACTATCAAATCAACTTCTGTTCATTTCCTGGCCTCTCACTCCCTGCTTTGCTCATTGTTCTATTTACTCCTAAATAAAGATGACTCCGCTTGGCAAGTCCTATTTGGCTAGGTGTCCACTATAAAATCACAGCTAAAAGAGAATTCAAATAAATAAGTGGGTTTTACCCATCTTTACACTCCATTCATTGAGCAGTCATTTTTAGCAACTGGACTTTCACAAACAGAAACACAGCAAACATTTTTCCACCCAGGCAGTAGTATTGCAGACAGAACAAGCCCTCAGTGTCTAACCCCTGATTTTCTCAAAATGATTGATGAAGATGAGGTGGGAACAAAGACAAGAAAAAAGAAAAGTACTAACATAATGAGAATGTTTTGTAGGACTATCAAGGTCCAGAATACTTTGCTTAATTCTAAGCTCATAGAACCACTCTACACTAGACAAGAAACAAAAAGCCATTTCTGTATTCTGGCAGTATTTGAAATATAAGCCAGGTCTGAGACACCAACATTTAGGACAGCAGAAGCTCCAACAGCAGCACAATTTGACAAAATGAGACATAGCTACCACAAACAACAGTCTGCCTGTCTTCAAAGAATGCTAACATTTTAAACAATCACTAAGGCACAATCCAGTATCTGAGCCACTAACCAAGCACAGGCAGGATAAGTAATAAACTCCCAATTCTCATTACTCCATCTCCCAAACCTGGCTAGGCTGATAAAACAAACATACATATTTTTCAACATGCACACACATAATGATTATTCCTGATTATTCCTAGCTAGAAAGAATAGTTAAAGATTAATTCAACCTAAAAACAGACCTGCATACATTACAAATTTTCTAACATGTTTGTAAACAAGGAGATTCGATGCAATTCACGGAAATGTTTTTACATTTCTTGTAAAGGAACCAACCGTCTTGCACTGGTTCGCTGCTCCCTCTCGAGGCGGAAGTACAAAAGTTCACTTCTCTTCGACCTAAACTCTGTTGATTTTTTTAAGGGAATTCAAAGAATCCCATTTGTCTCTACAAGACCAATTCTACACAGAATTGGCCGTGCCTGCAGAATTAGTTAGTGCAGTTTTTGCAATAAAATCATGTGGAACAAGGCTGGATATCTTGTCCACCAATAGGGCAAGGAACACTGAGTCCTCTGACAGTATGTCAAGGTCAGCTAGCTGCTTTTACTCCAGCAGCAGGATCCCTATATCCCTATTTTATGTTCATTATCTAATAGTGATCTGATAGCTATCTTCCACAAAAATGATGCATTTTCCACAAAATTTGAACTACCTTAACTAATAGTTAAACAGTATTTTTATTGCAAGGTTGCTTCTAACTGCTGGACTTTTTTTTTTTTTTTAATTTATTTTTTTTAATTATTTTTTATTTTGCTGGAGATTCACACCTCTGGAAGTGTAGTGGCAGTAAATCCAGAAACTTCAGTCTTAAAAATACAGCCAGAAATTTTGGTAGTCAAACCCACAGCAGTCTTCTGTGGACCATAGTATTCACCAAGGTCAGGTTTGGAACAGACATGTTTGACACACTTCTGTCCACATAGGATGAAGACACTTCCTTAAACAGTGGGCTTGATTAAAATTCTCTTTCCCCCTCTCAGATCATCAACCTTTTGTGGGGTTTTTTTTGTTCTTATACTACCATTATTTCTAAAGAAAGGCATAAGGAGCTGATTTCTCTTCCTGAAAGTAGCCCATAGCCTGGAACACTGAACAGAACCCAGGACCTCAGCCATGAACTTTTAACAACTGAGCCATGGTTTTGAGCAACAGTTGTTACTCTACAGCCATCTGTGTTAAGCCAACCCATGGACGTAATCAACATCATTCAGAGCCAAGTGCACCAAGATGTAGAGATGTCAGGATACCTGGCCCAATCACCCAGAAGAGCTCAGCTCTTCTGTAGGGAAAGGTGCAAGCCTGTAGGGAGTATTCCTGGAGGCTTTTGTGGAAACACAAGTGAAATGTAGATGCCTTTGGCCACTTAGAAATAGAGTAAAAAGTGCTCATGAGTAGAGAACTCTCTAAGGTCACTCTTCATCATGGGGATGAAATATTTGATAAAACGCAGTGGTAAGATGTAATTAGAGAAACTCTACCTAAAATTAAGGTCCCTGTTCGAAGATTCATAAATCACTTTGACATTTCACCAGCCTGAAATGCAAAAGGAATCATCACCTGCCAAAGCAATGTGGCCAAAGCCCACAGCATGGACTTAGAGTCTGCTAATACTCAGGCCATGTGAATTTCAGCCTATTTCTCAAGCCAGCTGTTTGCCACCAACAATTCCACAAGCCACCATGTGGCTTGATGCTCCTGCCTGCTCTAAGTCAGACACAGTTTTTGGAAAAGCAGGAAGAAGTCCTGGGAGGTCCTGCGGCATCTTGCAGGTGAGAACTGCTCCCTTCTTTGCAAAAAGCTACAAGACATAATTAACATAGAAAATACACAGAGGAAACTAAACCAGACACTCAGGGGAATTGTTAGTCATGTAACTGCTTAAAAAAAACCCCTTCTACCAAAAATCTCTAATACAGAAAACCCCCACATTTGTTTGATAAACAAATTCTGTGTTTATCACGAATCACTTCAATGCAAGCAGCCTATCTAGAACCACATACCTGTGTGGACACCAACAGTACCACCCTTGGTGGCATGACATTTATGTCTGATCTACTCATCAGTGAGAGCAGTGACTGCAGGCTGGAATTTCCTGCCACTCCTTCATAAACTGACAGCCATGAAAATCTGGGGCTCACCAACTTTCAGATAGAGAGAGCTGGTTAAAATATATTGGGTTTTGATATTTTTATAATGACATATGTGCCTGGCAATTGGCTTCGAAACTTCTACAAGAAACCCCATTCTGTTTCTCTAAGAAGAAACTGTCAAAACCATGGAAACATGGTTATATACTCCCATTATACTCCCATTTCTAAATATACCAAAAGTACTGCAAACACAGAAATCACAAGGGTCAACTTAAAAAATCCTAAATACCCCACATTTACCTGAACAGATCTAAAAGTCTTATGTATGTGCTTATAATACTTATGTCTTAAGTCCTTATCTGAGCATTTTACTCACTACCAAGACCTCATCCAGTAACACACCTGGTTAATATCAGCATTCCGAGGCAGAAAATACACAATATTGTTGGTGATCTTCTTGGAGAGCCTGAAAATTTCAAATGTAGAAGCCAGTAAAGGAAAAAACAAGAAGGGGGAGGAAAGGTTTCTTTGTATTCATTAATTTTCAAAGTATGTCTCAATTTCAACTATTATGCAATTAAATTGTAGTTCTTTTTCGAGTGTGTGAGTAGGATTCTTTTCTGTTATGCAGAAGCTCTATTTCACCATTAGTGCCCTAAAAGTAGAAAAAACCCCCAACACTCACTTTTAATGAAAATTTAACTGAACTACAGAGAAGTATTTGAGAAATTTGAATGTAGTTTGTAGCTAGTATGTTTGGTTTACATTTGTTTTTTAATCCATTTTGTGGAATCTCTCATGCATACATACAAAGATTTTCTTACTCGTACAAATACGGCTACATTTTAGCAAGAAAAGGGAACAAATTAAGATTATTCTGTGACAGAAGAAACCTCACACTTCATATATGACAAGACTATTATGTCTTGTCTAATACCTTTCCAGATGAATGAGTGCTCAGTATCACTGTTAATAAGCTAGTACGAAATTCTAGATACTAATTAAAAGAGTTAATATTTTGCTTGCACTCTTCTATGATTTCCCAAGTCACAGGCAGGTGCTATGACTGAGAACAGTTTTACTAAGATATTTTAAGCAAGGTATTCCCTTTATGAATCAATTAAAAAGTAGAATTAATGACATGGTCATATATAGAGAGAGATAATAACTAGTTGTTATCAACTAGTCATTATCTATATATATATACACCACATGGTTATTTGATTACTTTGGGGTATATTAATAAAATAATTTAAAGGAGTTAAAACTGTTGAATGAATGTTTTAAGTTGCGAACTACTCAATTCACTGATGGATTTTTTGCTTTCAGGAAAACCTCATCACTGTTTTTTTTTGGTACTAAAAATTAAAAATATTTATATTTAGGTGGGGAAGAAGACTAAACCAATGGAACTCCAGCTGCCAGCCACATCATCCACAGTCAGCCAGCTGGGCAAACCCCATGGAAAGAGAGGGAGGAGAGGAGAGAAAGCCACCACAAAGGGTAACTTGGAAAGGATATCCATCTGGGCAGATCATGGTTTGGATGTCGAAGATCTCGGCCGTGGCGTAGTCGGGCCCGCCCCAGGGCGGGCTGAGGAACACCACGTCGGCGCGCAGGCCGGCCGCCAGCGCCATGAAGTCCCCGCACAGGAAGTCGATGTGCTCGGCCACGCCGTACACCTCCGCGTTGTGCCGCGCCAGCCGCAGCTTCTCGGGGTCGATGTCGATGGCGATCACTGCCCGCGAGAGATGGAAAACGCAGGGATTAACGGGAACGCCACACGACCACGGGCAGGGCACCGCCGTGCTCCTGTGGCAGCCCCGCACCTCGGCTCAAGGCACTGCCTGCCTAAGGGAGGAAGTCCTTCTCGCCTCAGGTTTGGCAGGAGCCTGACAACCTCAATGATGTCCTTTAGAAACTGACTCTTCTCCTTTGTTTAAGAGAAACATTTATCTGTGTCTGGCCACATGGTTCTGAAAATTGAGTTTAAAAAGCTCCAACCAACACAGTCGAAGAGAGATGGATGATACAAGAATAGTACATAATAACAGAAATTAAAATTTAGCCAGGAAATACAAAAAGCCAAGTGAGATGTACAAATTGGATCACAGCCTACCAAATTTAATGCAGTAGAAACTATCATTTATTTTACTCAAACATTAGTTAGAAGAGTTAGATTAACTGGTATGAGTATCTAGCAGGAAATGTTTTTACAGGAAGTACTCTCAACATTTCACTACGATTTCATTAGCAGGCATTAGACTAACATGAAGTTATCATCCCTTTTTCTGTACTTGGTTCTGCAGAATCTGCACGTGATTCCATTCAAGCGCTTTAAGTACTATTCACATGGAATACACAGTACTGTGTACCTGTTTTTGAGTACACAGACTTCAAGCAACAACTGGGAAAAGCAGCAGCTTTGACAGATGTCCACTTTTACCAGTGATCTCCAGAGTATCTGACAGATCGGGTATTACACCACACAAAAATAGTGTTGACTAGTACAACACAAATCCAACTCTGACTTAAAATAGAAAAGCAGTTTCATTGGTCCTTTTTGAAAACAGAGAGGTCATATTGTGAGTCTGATGAAGTAAAACAGTAGCTGTTGCTACAGAAGCACCGAAAAAGAAAATAAATCAACAAACAGAACACATACCCACATAGTGTCGGGAAAAAGACTGAAGAAACAAAACTAATGCACCGTATACAACACCTACTTACCTCTTTTTGAGGTCAAAGCAAACTGAATAGCGTTTCCCCCGACCCCGCAGAATGCATCCACTATGATGTCGCAGTTGAACGACTGACTGACGCGGACGGCAATATGCTCAGCTATTTTCTCTGGAGTAACAGAAAACCAACCCTCTGCAGAGAAAGGGGAAGAAATGTATTTTCACCTCTTATTTCAAGGTCACCTAACTTAAAAACAACCAACCAAGCTCCACATAAAATTGAAGGTTTAGCATTAATCCCAAGAATTCTGGCTTAGTGCATTCCACCAGGAAATACTTGCTTTGAAGATGATAAACTCTGCTCAGTCCAGAGATTTACTACGTAAACAAAGTCTCACTGAAGCAAACTGATATGCCTCGATCTCAGTACATATTTTGTTGACCTTGGTGCTGAGGATTCTAGTTTATCAAAGAGAAGTCCATGGGCACAGCTATGAAAAACTTTATACATCATGATTATGCTCTGTAGCAAATAAAACGAGAAATATATTCTATCTTATCCAACATTTTATTTTCTTCACCACAATGTCTGGTCTGCCAATTAATCTGCAAGTTTATAAGGGAAAGCATTAGAAATGGAAGGCTTACAAACCCAACCAACAAAAAAATCTGGTAATCCTAATTCCTCTTTTACCTATGAATTTATGATTTGAAGTGGTTTGCAAGTAAACATAGAAAAAAGTCGTTGTGCAAGTGACTGCTGCAAGTCAGAACAAAACAGAATGAAACTAGAGCCATCAACCTACTTGGAAGTTTCATGAAATTATTTTACAAAATATAGAAATAGAAAAATATCATGGAATTTCTGAACAAGTCCTAGCAAAGTATAATTTTGGTTGAGAAAGATCTTCAGCAAATATAAGGACTAATGCATACAGGGACAGTAGTGTTCCTCCTTTAAGAAAATCAGTAATAAACTGCAAGAAGGACCACAGATTTCAAAACATCCTTGGATATACTACCAAATCAGCACACTTAGTACTTAACATACCTCTGTCTAGTTTAACTCCTTCATCAAACCGAGAGAAGAGCCGGTAGCGTTGTGCCCAGTACTTGACAAGCTCTGGATCAGCTGCAATCTCAGGAGGTATAGTTCTCAGTGCATTTTTATTCCTCTTTCTTCTTTTCACCCTCTTATTCACAGTAATTTTTTCATCTACAGCTGGAAGACACTGCAAAAGTTAACAGTCACTGTTCTTGTAGGCTAGGGAATGTAATTGGTAGGAGAGTGTTAAGATTTAAAAACACTGCTAGATGTTCTTTATTACTGTTTGCCAGATTATAAAGATTAGAGGCTTTAAATTAAAAAATAATATCCTGTATTTCAAGGGATTAGTCACAGTCCTAAAAATCATCAATGTTCACCCCTTATTTAAGAGCCTTAATCTTCAACTGTAGACCAAGTGGATCAGAGACAAATTTAATGCCCTTTAATCAGTTAAGAATAAAAAACAACCTAGACAAGTTGTTTTACAGTAGGGATCTAACATAACCAAACTACAGTAGGAAGGATTAAATTATGTATAAAAACCTGAATAATCCTGCTTTCCTTTGTTCCATGTTAAATAGAAAAGTTCATAATACTGATTTTTTAAAATCTTAGAAAATAATTTTAACAACACATGTTCCCCAGAGGCCATCAATGTGCATTTGAACCCAAAACTTGATGGTCTGTGCAGCTACCTGAGGTTTAATCACCCTCATCCTTGCAGAGGAAAAAAAAGGCATGAATTGCAAACCTGTTAGACCATGTCGAGGATAAACAATGACTGTTCATCTACAAAGAAATACTGTCACCACCGAAGACAAGACTGGGGATTCTGGCATTCCAGAAATAAGCTAATTCCACTAGCACAGCTCTCAATTGCTTTCATTGCCCCTCACTGAATTAAGAAAATAAGTAAGTAGTGCACGACACAGTAACTTGAGAAGGCACTATTAAGTCCACTGGCAACTCATTTCATCAGTTTGCAGGACACTGATTTACCTTGGCTGATGTCCTCCGTCTCTGGCTGGAGATAATCAGGAATATCCAGAGGCACAAGCTGCCGCCCACCGCCATGCTCGGGCCTTCCTGCCCCCTGCTCATCGCAGCCACTCGCTGCAGCATCCTGTGCCTCCCCCTCAAGCTTACTCCTTCCAGGTTCTGTGCAGGCTGCACTGGAAGATGGTGGCTCCTGGATTTCAGCATCCAGCGTCACACTCTGTGTGGCAGTAACGCCTTCCTGACCCTCTGAGTCGCTGCTGCTCGCAGACAACGCCTCTGCTTTACTCTGAGGAGTGGATGGCTGGGATGTGTCTTCCTCCTCAGGTTTGCTAACCTGCTTCAGGAACATTTCCACCTGCAATTGTCAGATGATCAGATGATGATCTGTTATCCAGAGCACAGCTTAAAAGCCTTACAGTTCAAAAGCACTTGCCACTGCAGGCACTCTGTACCGCGTCTATTTTGACAACAGTAAAATATCCAGACTCAAAATATTGAGGAAGTCCTTAACTGTGCCCCCTTTTAAAAATATTTGGAAACAAATATTTGTCTTTGCAAACTAGATGCCATCTACCTCCAAAAGAGAAACAAAAAATCGACCAACCAACAAAAAGATCAACAGATAAATAAAATACAGCAAATAATTCTCATGTAATATCTAAATAGTCACACTTGCCACAGCCCAGGTGACCAAGTCTACTACTTCACAACTATCCTTCTCTAATCTGCATTCAGAGATGTACTCTGCCTCTCAAGGAAGAATTTTTTAGCATAAAAAATTACCTTCACACATTAGTTACCTCACCTTCAAGATGTACCAAATGGTGCAGGTGGTAAAGGGTTCTGCTGCACAGCAGAGAGTTCGACATAAGCTCCTAACCAAGGCACAGACACCACTCCAAACTCCACAAAGGCACATGCAGATGCTCCCTTTTACATTACTGTTGCTCTGAGTGGCTCTAGACCTGGAGTAGTTCCTTACCTGAAAGTCTGAGGAAATTTATAACTTTTTTTTTTCCTTTACATAATTAAAGTTGCCATCAAACTATACTGGTCCCAGGCAAAAAATCAAAAATGAATCAGAAATTACAGCAATGTGACCGGAGTTTAATAAAACATGCATGGCCACCACCAGAAAACGGTGCTTTGCACTTGGGTTTTGGGAATGCCAAGCATCCCAGAAGAAGGTATGAAGAATGAAACAACATTAAAATCTGTACCCTCAGATTTTCAAAAAGACTTAACTAAGTAAAATCTCCAGTGAACAAATGTTTCTACTTCTTAGCAATTTCTGAGTTAAAAAAAAAAAAAGCAGGAAGTTATAGATGAAAATATATGCAGGTAGAGGTATAAGCAAATCCCTTTCAAAATTACTAAAAACATGAAGCTACATGAAATACACTAATCTATACAAAGTTTTTCTGTTACTGTTGAAATGCCAGCATTAACAACTGGCCTCACATGCAATTTACAATCAAAGATACTTTTAGTAACATCAGAAACCTACACATACCTGTAAAGCTATGTGCACCCAAATGTTAGGAATGGCTTTCACATAACTTGGCCATTTAAGCTCACATTCCTCTTGACAGGGTCCACCAATGCCTTCCCATAGCCACCCTAATCTAAATACTCGTACATTGGTGGGAGGCAGGGAGGAGGGGGAGAAAACAAGAAAAAAAAATAAAGAAGCAGTGGACTGACATTTAAAAATGCCATCTACTCTGGGCAATTAATTTTTTTTTATTTTCATAATACAACAAAAGCTAAGGCAGCAGGTAAATCTATGCACTACAACAGTGTTAACAACTATACATACCTTCTTCAAAGTTTTGCTTTTTTTGCACGTCATTTCAGATTCTTCTGTAAAGAAGATGTGTGTGTTTTTGCTCTTCCTTGGTTTACGCATATCCAAGAATTTGGACTTGAGTTTTGCTTTTTTCTCCAAGTACTGCACACTTCGGTGGGTGAAATCTGGAATTCCACCGTACCTGAAAATAGACAGATAGATACATACATAAGGACTTGGTTAATTTCCAGTTTAGAAGCTTTAACATGAACACTGATGTCTACAAAAAATTGATTTAGATTTAAGTATTTTTTTATTGCTCCATTTAAAATATGTCACTGGGTGTAGCTGCAAAACAACATACTTTCACGAACATGTTAAAAACTTCTATTTGAAAGTGTTTAACCTGATTAGTTTTAGATTTCTAACAGTTGTATAACTTTAGATGAAAACAATTTCCCAGGCCAGCCTAAGAATAGGAAACGAAAAAAGTATCTTGATTAGCAGATTAAAAGATCTTTTTGGTGGCTGTCAAGAACCTCCAAAACAGCTACTTTTACCTTCTGGCAAACGCAACTAAGAAAGATTTCACTGGCCAACACTTTACTAGTATGGCAACATTTCACTAGTATAAAGGAACTTCATTCCAACATGAAACAGTTAAAAATCAATCTCAGCTCACAGGACTCCAAATGGAAAGGACCATTCATTGTCAGAGCCTTTAAGATATAATTTAAGTAGCTGACCAGCCACTTAACATTTATACAACTGAAAGTACCTTACGTGTTACACTTCTTCAAATTACTTTAATTATACTCTTTAACTCTGCATCTCTCTCTCTCTCTAGTGTAAGGATGACAGGTTTGTTAAGAGCAGAGACTAACTCTGGGAATCAGCTTCAAAAGTTTAACAAAAAGGAAATGGAGATGAATGGTCTATTTCCATAATAATTAGAGAGCTGACTTGCTATGAAAAGCCCCACAGTTCCTCATAAGTAATTACTTTTGTCCTGTGCCACACTTGAAACCCAACACAGAGCAGGTTTCCTCAGGATCTTCCACTGGGCTTTCATCCACATCCAGCTCATGGCTAGGGAAAAACATAGAGATGACAAAGTTACTTGCTGTGAGAAAACCAACCATTTTACAGCTATACCACTAAAAATCTGGCAAATTAAAAACATTTAAATGTGGGCTTCAAGTAAGTTCCTCCACACAATGCTGAAACCAAACCAAGCAAGTAACACCACTCTATTTTTGTGCATGAATTTTTGGGTTCGTTTGGTTTTTTTACCCAATTCTATGGACAAATGCTCTTCTACTGGGGTTATAATATTCCAACTATTCTGAATGACCTCTTAAAACACTTAATGGCAAGCCCTAAATGATGAAGACAGTGTTTGCTCACCCTATTTCCAAATTACTCTAATCATCTATCACATTATCTATATTATCTATTATTAATGCTGCAGCAACAGCAAAATACTAGAACAAAACCACAGCTACATGATCAGCAAGTAACAATTCCACCCACTCCTTCACATTTGAGTCTGCAAATTTATTAGAGAGGCATCTCACCATCTCTGAGACTATATTTTTAGAGAAGCAAGAAAAAAAACTGCAACAAGGCAGATACTGTATATTTTATGACTGCCATAGCTCTGAGCATTTTACTGGCAGCACTCAATGCAGTTAAACAATACAGATTATTTACTGTTGTCCTGGTCTTGTCTATACTAATTAGACCTCAATAAGCAAGCTGCACTATGCAATTTAACAATCTTGTATACTTCAGTGGCACAAGAATAGTACCATCGCTTTCTACAGTCATCAAGGCCACACACTACTTTCATAAAGCACTGGAAGAGAAGAAATATCCACTGCTTGTTGTGAGGCAAAGCAATAAGCAGTGATGGAAGACTATGTAGCTTTGTACTGACATTTTAATGCATATCCTCAATCAAAGGTATAGTTAGTGTAAATCAGAAGCCTCTTGGACCTGGACTTCATGAGAAAAAAACTCATGTAAATTTCACGACTTGCCTTCTCTTGACTTTGACATGTCTGTATTCAGGAGGCTCTTCGTCCTCATCTTCATCTTGGTCATGAACCAGCAACTGCTTGTTTTCATTTGAATTTGAGCTACATGACTCCTGCACACCTAAGGAAAGATACATCGTATTTTCCTTCTGCATAAATCAATTCTTCCTGTCTCCAAAGCACCCCTGCAGCTAGAGCTGATTAGCGTGCCAAACACACATCTTTACCTGTCTTTGTTTGGGGGACAACATACTAATAAAGCTTCCAGTATTACACTGTAGTGATAACAACCTTATGCAGGACCAACTTTAAATTATCTCATCTCTCCAAGAAAAATAAAATGCCTACAAGATACAAAATTTGAAACAGTATCCTCCTTGTGTGTAAAATTTTGTTTCCATCTCATTAGCTATGCAAAAATATTCACAAAGATAAGAGGAGATTTAAACACTCCTCTAATTTCTTTTAGGAAAAGAGATTTTCTTTCCACCTGTCCCATTCCAGCTCTACTGTAGGATCAGGATGGGACCACACCTGCTTCTTCCTCTCTAAGAAAGTTACTAGCAGCAGACTCAAGTCTCAGCTGCAATATCAAGGAAAAAAAAAAACTAAATATGCACTACCAGTGATCTCTCACCAATTTCTGTAGTACATTTGAAGACTTATGAAGTACATGTTCTGTTAAAATCACTTCTGGCTGAAGAACACATTCAATATACAGGTTAGAGATGAGAAGTCATCCAAAGAAGCAGAGGGAAGAAAAAGGAATCAAGTATGTAATCATTCCACAAAATACCTAATTGACTCTTTAAAAATGGCGTAATACAGACATGCTCTTGTTTCTTACATATAACCACCTAGGGAATCCTGATAATCAACTTTATCTGATTTTGTATTACCTGACTGGTTAACACTTTTATTTTCACAAGATGCTCTCCTTTTCCTGCTTCCTCCATCACAGGGCTCCTTCTGGCTTCCACTGTCAGATGAACTCTGTTCTTCAGGATCTTTGTGAGCTATTGTTAGAGCAGCACTGTTCTGCTCCACTTCCTCCAAATTCAGATTTAAATTACAAATCCCAGAGATTATCTCACTGTGGGGCTCAGCACTTGAAGGGAGTGTTTCCTCACTTCTGGTGTTGGAGGGAGACAGCTGCAAGCTCAGCACTTCATTGTGCTCAGGTCCTGGGCTAACCAAGCCCATTTCTCTGGAAAAACCATTCTCCTGTGAAACCTCATTAATTTCCACCTTGTCACCATGTGAGCTCTCAGTAGTCCATCCTTGACTTGTCCAGTACTGAAACTGTTCCCAATAATACCAGTACAGTTCACTATAATGCTGCTCCCATTCTTCCTTAGTATCTGGACTATTCCAAGGCTCAGAGCCTGTGATGCCCTCAGGCAATGAGACCTCTTGGTGCTTTTCCAACCAACTTTGACAAAGAAGGCCCTCTCCGTACTCGTTCCAGTACTTCTCCCATTTTTCCTTAAGTTCACTGGGTAAAGCCTCACTTGCAAGGCTTTCTGAACTTTCACAATTCCCTTCAATTACAGCCTGAGGTTTGCTGCTCATCTCACAGTGCTCTGTAGCTAGGGCTAGGTCCCCAGAAACAGGCTGGATACAACCACCACAAGCTTCATCCTGGCATTCCTGCCCCATTTTATCCTTGTGGTTTTGCTGTAACTCTTTTTTCTTCTTCTTTTTCTTTTTTGTAGCCTTCACGTTATTTTTATTTCTGTAATTTTCTGTTGCCTAAAAGATAATGGAAAAGTTACAAGTCTGCAACATATATACAATCTTGTCCCCTCTCCAATCACATTTCTGTTTCCATTGGAACCTTCTCAGTGCAACCCTGCTGTTAGCTTTCTTCCCCAAAAGGATGTAGAGTTTCTGGGTCTGATAGGGCCCTGCTTCATAACCTCAACTGACACTTCTGAGGAAGCTGTGTGAGGAAGAGCTGTAAGAAAGTCTGTAGAAACACACACACACAAAAAAGCAGAATGATAGACATAAGTGGGGCTGCTGAGTTAGAAGTCATTAGCAGCTCAAAGATTCAGAAGGAGATTCATCAACAAGAAATGTTATAAAATTCTAAAGGGAAGTTGGTCAGAAACTGAAGGGTGACAAGGTTGAGCCCAACAGCAAAATAGCACCTTGGTAACATCAAGGATCTGTTTTATGGGGCTGTGGTGGCTGACCCTTACTTTTACCTGGTATCTGCCTGACCAGCAAATACTGTTCAGTGTCTTATTAGGATAGCAAACATAATGCTCAACCTCATACAATGTTAAATCCTTGCTATCTTTGGGTGCTGTACACAAAAAAAAGCATCATTTTGTACTCAAAAACTCTATAAATCCTGCAGCTGAATCTCTGTATGTCTTGAAGAGAGTGACCCAAAAGAGGGGAGCAATATCTTTTCCATCCCATAATAATCTCCAAGCTGGTTAACAGAAATACAAGGAAACAACAACCCCCTGCCCAAACAGGTGGTCAGTCATTTGTGCAATACAATCATTTCACTTGTTACAACAAACTCAGCTACTACAGTTATCTGGTGGAACAGAAGACAGAAACTGGTTCCTGAAAGGAACACTAAGGTAACTTGTTGGTTTCATCAGTTACAACTCCACTTGTTCCAGAGGGGCATCCTGTGATGACAAAACTCACATGGACAAAGGACTGCAAAGGTACGCACCATCAGCTGCAATCTTTAGTTTTGTTACACTGACAAAAGTGTAAGGTAGACTAGAAAGAAGTTAGAACTGAAGAACTGGCATTGATCTTTCATCCACATCCCTTATGTTGGTACACACAGTCCAAAGTACAATGCTTAGTAGAAATCTAATTAAAAAAATGTATTATTCTCCCATTCAAACTTATTTGCATATTACTACATAGCAACAAAAACTTTACATATACTTTGGGCTTGAAGTGGATGTCTGTATGGTCTATTTACAAGTTATCAATTAAAATCACATAAAAGTTTATCCTATTTATTTACAAATTAATCGGGCCAGAACCATGCAGTGCTCTGCACAAAAGTACTGTCTCACTGTCAGGGAGGTCTGTATTCCATAAAGTGGACACTGAATATTGCACTGCCTTTTTCTCATCTGTGAAAACTTCAGGCCTCTTCTAAAGCCCAAATGCTCCCTGTGGGAAGCAGAGCACCAAAGCTTCACTCCTGCCTTTTGGAACAGCCTGGCTTTATCAGCTGCAACGGGGATTTGAAAAACTTGCTGTTTACATTACTATCAAAAGCTAAATGGTTAAAGCAGACAGTGTGAAAATACATGTTTAGACTGGAGTGTGCTATTTGTCCTGATGTGAAGCATCAGCCTTACCATAGCTGTTTTAAATCAGGTTTCTCTTGTCATGAGAGCAGTATAGATATGGAAGCCTAAAGCACAGCCTTGACCCTGTTTAGTCCAACTGGCATGGGGGTTTTACAGCCTGGACAGACCAAGATGCTGTGTGCTGTTACCAGGATGCAATGCAGGCAGCTTAAAGGCAGCTCAGATACACTTCCACGAATTGCCATCTCAGAAATGACTGAGAGGAGACACGTCCCCAAGCCTGGAAACACAACACAAATGGAACAAATAAAGCAAAAAAAGGATTTACCACAAAGTCCCTGTGGGCTGACTGCCCACCAAACTGAAGAGGCAATCCCATGCTCTTCATAAGCTCAGCTTCTGAGTCTAATTCAACTTCTTCCAGGTCCAGGGCATGATTAGTATCCGCCTTTAATCTCGCACTGGGACAACGGGTCTCCTCCTCAGACGCTTGTTCTTCTGCTGTTAACAAGTTATACTCATGAATATAATCTGGTTCTGACACTTCAATGCCACAGCATGGCATACAAAAGACAACAGAACTGCTTCTTATGCTTTCTTTCTCATTTAAAAATCCCCCTCATAAACAGCTGAATTTCTGCATAAATATCAGTAGGAATCAAAATGTAACTTTAACAGCCAAAGCACTGGACTGGGTCTGTCTGGAAAGGAGTTAACGTTCTCCATAGCAGCCTCTATGGCATTGTTTGGGATTTGTGGCTGAAACAGTGTGTACAACACACCGATGTTTTGGCTGCTGCTGAGCAGTACTCGTAGAGCCTCATAACCTTCTCCTTGCCCGACTCTACCCTCCCCAGCAAGCTTGCACTTCTATCAAATTGTTAAGCAAAAACATATGTATTTAAAATTAAAAATATTATTGAGAAAGTATGGATGGAAATTATGAAATCAAAAGCTCTTGACTCAGTTGATAATACTGAAACCATCAAGGTTTTTGGCTTGGTTGTTCAGGATACATTTACTGCCAAATTATCACATAACATGAGATCTTTCCATTTTTAACTGATTATTCTCACCACAAATTAGTCATATATGTACAAAAACATAGTTTACAATCTCCCTCTTTAACCCCTCTCACATTGCCTCAATCTAATCTGTGCTATTAACTATCAGCTTCTATTTCTGCTCAGACTTCCTTTCAAATCAAACTATTATGCTGCTGCATCTACCAACACAGCAATGATAAAAAGAGATATCAAAAGATTAGGTTCAGGTAGGCAACCATGAGGAATTCAGGAGATGGAGTAAGGGAGTGGTGTTGAATTTGTTAAGAGTATACACCACGATAATTCCTAGATTACAAGCATGCCAAGTGAAAGACTTACTTTTCTGGTCCTCCTTATATGATTCATTGTATATATGTGAATCATAATTTTCCCCATCAGTGCTATTGCTTCTTCTCTACTTCTGGCTCAGCAGATTAACTAGCAACAGCTAATATTCTACACTGGGGTAAAGACAGCACGAGAGAATCATCTAGGATCCACAGACCCTCCATTATGCAATCAATTTTGAATTATGTCGAAATTATGATTTAAGGTCAGGGACGTATGATATAATCTGTTCCATCACCAGGTGAATATTATGTGAGGTGGTAAAGTTTATGTGGACAGGAATAAGCACTGCACTTGGTTTGACACAAACTTCTACATCAAGATTATGGTACTCTGAAAGCTATGTAAATTCTAAGTTATAATTCACTTCTGTCCCCATAGCAATAGTACTGAAAAACAACACAGAAATAGGAACAACTTAAATAACCACACATAACTGCCTTTAAGACTGCACATCACATTGCATAGTATATTGTATTACCTTACCTGTACTGTCATTGTCATCTTTGACATAAAATCCTTTCAATCCCAGTTTATATAATTTTCGATCTCTGTAAAAATAAAGACAGACACAGATGCAGAAAGTCATCACTGAAACAATTTTTTTTTACAGTAAAAGCAATGATTCAGTGGAAAAAACTTCCCCAGGGATGCAATAAAATCCCCACCACTGGACGTCTCAAGACGATACTGGATGGGGCACTAGGCTCCTCTAGGCTCCGCTCCCAAGAAAGGCTGGACCAAGTGACCTTTCCAGGTCCCTTCCCACGCGGGCTGCCCTGTGGCTCCAGACACGCGAAACAAATAAAAAGAAACAACATCTGGAAAAGGCAACGCTTTAATTAAAGCCTGACGGGAAAGCCCATAGGAGCGACGTTCAGAAAACGCTGCAGCTACGCAGTACACTCCGGAATAAAACTTTTTGGTGCTCCTCTCGCCGAGGAACCGGCTGCACCCCTGCGGATGGGGAGCGCGAAGGGGCGGGAGGGCGCGGGCTCCGGCAGCGGGATCGGCGTCTGGGGGCTCCTCTCACCCTTTTCTGCTCCCCGCCCCCAGTGATAAACATGATAAACATATCGGGCTGCTTTGGTGTACAGCCCCGCAAAACCCTGCTCGGCTTGCATGCCCTGGCCGCAGCAGCGCGGCCCTTCCCGCCCGTGCCCAGCGGACTCTCCCCGGCCGCCGGGACGGGGACAGGCGGGGCGCGCCCGGCGCTACTCACTCGACGAAGGCGCGGGAGCAGAGGCAGAGGATGCCGCCGGCCGCCCCCGCCCGCAGCAGCAGCTCCGCCACCAGCCTGGGGCCCGGGTCCTGCACCATCGCTGCGGGGAGCTCCCCACGCCGGGCCCGGCTCGGCTCGGCCCGGCCCCGCCGCCTTCCGCCGGAACTGCCGCCCGCGCCCGCCCCGCTGCGGCCGGGAGGGCGGCCGGCGGGGGGGCGGCTGCCTTCACTTTCAGCGGCGCCCCACGAGGAGTACGAGGGGATATTTATGGTGTTTATGGGGTTCAGAGTGGGTAAAAAGCAGCGGGGGAAAGGGCATCGCAACAAGAGTCTGCGATAAAAGACGTAGCAGCTGAAATCTGGTAAAACCAGGAGTGGGAAACAGAAGTGAACAAGGCAGTTTTGGAGTAGTGACTGGAGCAGAATCATAGAATCACAGAATGCTCTGGTTGGAGGGGACCTTAAAATCACTTTGTACCAACCCTTCTGCCATGGGCAGGGACACTTTCCGCTTAACCAGGTTGTTCAAAACTCCATCCAGCCTGGCCTGGAGTGCTGCCAGGGATGGGGCTCCATCCCTGAGCTCTGAGAAACCGCAGTGCCTCACCACTGTCACAGCAAAGAATTAACGGGGGAGCTAAAAACGGTGAGAGAGTGGGGACGGGATGGGCAGAAGAGGGAGTCAGAATGAAAACAAAGCCTGGTGAGAAAAAGGGGCTTGGGAGGAGGCATGGGGAGGCAGGAGGGTCGGAATGAGGTTCTGGAGGCACAGGATGGGTAGGGAGGGAGGAAACCATTGGGAAGCAGCCATGTGTGATAGGATACAGCGATACACATAACCATGCTTTGCTCACAGATTTCTTTACTGTGGGGTCTTGCTTCAGGCAATAACTCAAGATATAACCAGGAAAACGCCATTGGGTGGCCTGACAACTTGAGAGAGTTGGAGGGTGTTTAGAGTAAGAGGTTGGTTGAAGACAAGTGAAGGTGCAGTGATGAGCAGACCACAGGATTGTGCCCTTTAAAATCAGATTCTATCCTTTTATCTCAATTTATAGGATGGTGCGTTAGGTTTGAGAGATTTCCTGCGTGAAGCGCTGCGTGATGGACTGTTCAGTTCTATTTAGAATACTCAGAATTTATCTATAAGATGCATGAAATTCAAATCTCTAAAGACCATTACAAAGCCTGCCCTGACATCACTGAGACAGGCTTTCTCAGATAAAAATTATGGACTTTGGGATCTCTTCTTACCTGCTAGCCTGCTTAATGGGCAGTGAAAGAGTATGAGAAAGAAATGTAGCCTTCATATCTGCCCTACTTTTAGGCCCTGTCCTAGTTTTGACCAGGATAGGGTTAATTTTTTGCAGTAGTGCTAAAATGGAGAATATCATTCCTAAACCACAACAGGCCCTCTGGAATGTGTTTGTTTTTGACAAGCTAGGATACTGGGCTTTATGTTACCGGCATTCAATGCATGATAAGCTGAACAATTTGTCTGCTGTGCTGTCTCATTCCGTTTGCATCAGTGCATTTTAGGTAACAAGGCTGTACAGCCTCATGAGGGTGCAAGATGTCCTCAGGATTTATAAGACATTTCATATAGAAAACATGCAAAGAGGAGTTTGGAGGCAGAAGGATGTTCAGGTGAAAGTAGCACTACAACAGCAAATTCCATCCATTTACAGAAAAAAAATCTTAATTGTATCCTGAATCACCCACCGTCTTATATCTGATATAAACAAAAATATTAAATGCCTGACATTAGTCAGGGCTTGAATATGTCTATCACTACAGTAATTAAATACTTTAGAAACATAGGGAAAGCTTGCACCAGTTCTAGCATTCATGTGGGTATAACTGCATCTGCAATTAGGATGATATATCACCTTCATATTTCAAAAGTGAAGATGCAGTAAAACGAAAACCTTTCAACACAAATTGTTTAGCAATAGCCAAATGCAGTGCGTGAAAGTTGAATTGTGAATTGCAAAATATTTTGAGAATTATGATACTCCTTAAGGAAACAATGCTACATTTTTAGTGAAATGCAGAGAATTGCACTATTGTATAAGAACAAGATGATGCTTCTTTTATAATATTGCAGCCCAATATCCTACAGCCTGCAGGAGCAGCCACCATCATGTAAGGCTAAACCTATGTGGGAATGCCTCCTAATACTGTCCCATTCCCCAGCCACCTGCAGCTGCTAGCATGTTTTCTGCCTGTTTAGAAATCCACGCAGTGGATTTCTTCTCATGATACTTGTCCAGTTCACCCTACAGCTGTTGCATAAGAAGGAACCTTTTCCATTTTGGGCATGGCTTCTCCCAGCTTCAAATGATGCTTCCCTCATAAGAAGAATAAGTGAGCAATTGATCCATACTCAGCGACTGTGCTGGTAGATTTTATAGATTCCAGTCATATTCCTTACAGTCTCTTCCAAAATGAGAAACCCTGGCATATCCAGTGTTCCTCCTCTGGGAGCTGGGCTATACCTCTGGTTTTCCCCATTATTCTCTTTTCTTGTAGTACTGTACCCTACTAGAGATACTCCCTTTGGACCACAACTGTGCTGATGGGTCTGACCTAGGCAGGGCAATGCACTTGGGCTGTGATTTCTAGCAGAAATGACTTTAAAATGTGACACTTAAGCTAGCAGAAAGATGCTTGTGACAACAGTGGTTTTACTTTAGGTTGCACTGGCAAATAGCATGTCTAAATTAAAGTAAAATAAACCGTCCTTAAAAAATTTCCACTGATGAGGTTCTACTGATTTAAAAAGTCATATGTAATGAAATAAGAAAAAGTTTGCTATTGACAAGGAGCCTGTTTTACAGGAAGATAATGGACTGCTTCACACTGAGTTGGTACAGGGTTGGTATGTCCTTCCACTAGAACCAGACATGATTTATCTGATCCACGTGGATGACACCAAATCAACCTGCATTGCTGTAGCCTGTTTCCCAGGCCACCTGCCCTTCCCTGCCCACCCTTGCCTTCCTCTGGTACATCCTGTTCTGAAATGCTTCTCTACTCCCCCACCTCTTTCCGTTTCTTGCTCCTTGCTCTCACACGCAGTCATGGGGCTCAGCCTTCAAAGCCCTTCATGGACCTATGTGTTGTTATTTATGTCTTTTGTATCTTAGGTGATAGTGAAGGTCTTCCCTTTGCAGTGATCCTGGCTTTGCTGCTTTTATCTGTGCTTGTCAGAAGGTGACCTTGCCTCCCAACTGGCTTTAAAGCTTTTCATTATTTCCTTTTAAAATCCCTTTTCAAAGCTAACTTCCATGACAAATACTGACCAAATAATGATAATATGAATGACTCTGGGAATAACATCCTTAGCTATTAAAAATAAAGCAAAAGCAAATACATGCAATGTTTATAAAATGAAACATATTCTCACAGTAACTCTTACCTGCTCAAGTAATTCTGAGCTCCACCCTTACATTCACATCTCCCTTACCCATGTAAGAATAGTGCTGGACAAAAAAGGCAAATATTTCTAAGACAAGATGAAGCCTTTTTTATATTTATGTATGAACTCTCAGAAAAGAGCATTCACTGTTTCCTTGAAGGAAATTACTGGATTAGGTATGTATCTGAATATAATAAAAAAATCAAATAGTTTATCAACGTCTCCCTTTATAAGCAGATGATAAGATTAAGAAATTAAGAAGAGTATTTAAACAGAGTAAAATTTTCTAATTTACATGTTTCTGAAGACAAGTAATTCTATCACCTTTATGTGGTGGATAAGCTGAGAGAAATATCTTAGAATATTTCAGTCGATGCATTGCATTCTCTCTTAGCAGGAAGGGATAGGTAAACCTGAATTCCCTACATGAGAATCTCTAATCTCTGTAATTCATCTGTTGAAAGAATTGATTCAGCTGAAGTTTCTGGACAACTTTCTGCAACTTGTGCCCTGGTTATGGGTGATCAAAACGGCAGTTATAAAGGTCTTTGTATTTGAATTTTTTCTTCCTGGTGCTCTGTACCTTTTCAGTCTTTAGCTTCACACTTGTAAGAGAAAGGATGACTTGAAGGGACTTTATTCCAATGAACTGTGGACCAGAAGGTGGCAAATAGTGACATCTGAGGAACTTGTATGGAAGATTATGGCAAGCTAAGTGAGGGTTTTTTCTTTTGGCTTAAAAATAGTCTTAATAAAGAGGAGAAGATGGAGGACATGTCACTTCACCAGTTGCTGATGTACACAGAAGGACATACAATTGGATTAAGCTTTAGAAACACTCCAATCCTCTCAAAAGGTATTCGCCAATGTACAAATACTCAAATTCATCACTTGCAGAATTTGATGTCTCACAGTAGTATCTCCTTTACACATTTTTGGTAAAGATGAGAGTTCACTAAGCAAATGCAAATTGCAAGGTCAGGCTTGTTTGACAAATGATTTTGTGACCATCTGTGAGAGACCTTTGATGCTTAGATATGACTGATCTGGCACATGAGAAAGTAATTTTATGTGGCAATATTATCTCAGTGGGAATTAAACTATGATCCTCCTGAAAACTTTGTGCTTCTAATTTTTGTTCAGCTTTTTCTTTTATTTCAAAATACATAGAATCGTTTAGGTTGGAAAAGATCACTGAGCCCAGCTGTTAACCTAGCACTGCCAAACCCACCGCTAAACCATGTCCTATGTGCCACATCTGCAAGTCTTTGAAATACCTCCAGGCATGGTGACTCAACCACTTCCCTGGGAGGCCTGTTCCAATGTTTGGCAACACTTTCCATGGAGAAATTTTTCCTGACATGCAACCTAGACCTCTCCTGGTGCAACATGAGGCCACTTCCTCATGAAGGAAACCCCATCTTGAACACAAAGCCATCCCAGATAGATTGGGTATTATTTTTAAATGGTGGATGAGCCAAACAAATGTTTAAAAAGACACAGAGAAAACATGGTATCCAGACATGTTATTTAAGTCTGTTTCTTACTATACAGTGTATTTCTGATCTCCTAATTGCCTTCTTAAAGACACCTTAAGTCTCAGCCTTCTAGTAATGGGCAGAATCCTCTAATTATGTTGTAGCTGTAGGAGCTGAAGGTTCTTGTAATCATTGTGGTTGCCTTAGCTGTGATGGGTTGTTCAGTATTTGCAATTACAGTGAAACAATAATAGAGTTAAACAGTAATTACTTCACTTTCACAGAACAAACCAGAAGTATTTAAGAGAAAATCTATTGGAAAATGATAATAAAGGGTACTTCAGTCACAGCTTCACATTCTGTGCTTCTAGGACAGAATATGAATTTTAATTGCTCTTACATACTGAAGGGCTCTGGGGTGCTTAGTTGTTGGCTTGTTTGTTTGTTTGTTTTAATATGTGTGCATTTTTGTGGGTTTTGTTTTTGGTTTTTTGTTTGTTTGTTTTAGTGATGTCTTTTCTGTTTCTTTTTCTGCACAAACCAGGTCAAATAAGCATATGTGATATTTTACCAGAGTGGAGAAATTGCCACAGAATAGATAACTGGTTTGATGCAGCACTGCAACTGATTCCCACTGGTTGTTGCTGGCATCTTAAATTCCTAGATAAAGAATCTTCTAGCTCACACTTGGAGGCAAAAGCCAGAAAAACTACAAGTCTAACAGATAATTTTTTTAATGCTTGCACTGTGGATTTGATTGTGCCTGGTTCCATATGTCTTCACAGCCCAAATGAATAGTTGATGGTGCCTGCTGCTGTCAAACCACCTTTGAATCATGTGGGAACTGTAATTAACTGGAACAGTACCTATTTGATCTTGCTTGTTATCAGACACTGGTAACCTAATACATCTGTTTCTGCCCAGTATAGTCTTGGGTTTAACTTTTTTCATTCCCTTTTTTTTTTTTTAATGGTAGTAACTACAAGTTATATCATATCCAGTTCCATAGCTCTAGCTAGATAATGGGCCAGATCATTTATTTTACAAATGGCCACTATTCATTTGCACCTTTGGAAGTGTTGCTAATGTAGTTTAAGCCAAAGAAGGCCATATAATAGGACTGTATAAGATGCCAGGGACATCTTAAAAATTATTTTGAAGATGTGTAGCTTTTATTCTTCTTCATCATAAAGCATATTGATCATGCAATTGGGTTTTTATATATATTCCTATAAGTAAGTTTTATAGTGCTTTATTGGAGCTCTGTTTTCCAATATAGCTCTGAAAATTATAACTTCATGTTTCTCTTGTTGGTCATTAACTTTTACTGGTGGATTTGTGGGGTTTTTGGCATTGTATGAGAACCCTAATCATAAACCCATTATACTTAAAAACATCTACATCTAACATCTACTGAAAAGATTGTTTCTGATCTAAAGAGTGAGTAGCAACTTTGCATGAAGAGTGCAAGACTTTTCATGTTTCAGGATGAAAAGTGGTGTCAGAGAAAGACTATTCAAAGGATATGGCTGTAGGCAAGTGTTTTGAGAAACCAGTCATTTTCACCTCAACAGCCATCACTAACCACAAAACAAGATCCTGCTAGTTTAGGTAACTGCAGGGTAACAAAACGAATGTAATGGATCTAACCTCCCAAGAAAAAGGGTGGCAAATTAGGGATGTGCCCTTGCCTATCTGCAGTAAAGCAGTTTAATGTTAATCCTTCCATAGTAAAATGGAAGTCTTCCATACAGGGATCTTCCTGTGAAACTGAGCTTGTTCCTGCTGAGGTCCTGATCTGCAGATACATGGATGTCCTTGGTGGGCTGGCCTCTTGCTAGAGCTTCTTTTTAGGTTGAAAACTGTAGGTGACCAGTAGCTTTATTATTTTATTTCTGTTAAATTAATAACAATTATATGTGTATTTCTTTGATGGGACATTTGAATTATATGTTTTAAATTTATTTGCCATGTTTAATGATTAAAATTTTCAATAAAATTCTAGGGGATGTGTTGTTTCTCTGTCAGTAATTGTTGAAGCTTCTTGCTTTTCAGCTCATACTTGAGGATCCAAAAGCTTTAGCTACATTTTACTTTTCAAAGCTTTTGTTGAGCAGGAAACTTTTATTTAATTCTGCTCTTTCTGCACTCTCTCAGCTCATCAGTTACTTTTAATTTCTTTAGTTATAGTGTGACAACTATGAGAAATTAGAGACTGTTCATCTGGGAGGTATTTTCCCAGGTTCAACATCAGGGCTGCAAATTACACCAGTGCATGTCAAAAGAGACTACCTATGAAAACATAATTTGGAAATAAGAAATTTCCTTTCTGTAATACAAGCTTGTATTAGGGTGACAACATAGAGAGGAATGGCACAGGAATGCACAGGACTGTAGCCAGCAACTGTCTTTGAGATAATTAGAGCATCAAGAAGAACATGTTAACTTTTAACTACATTTCTGCTAGGAAATGAAGTAGTCAATCATCTGAGTTAAAGACCTATTGTAACTTGAGTGCAATTCAGGGGTACTTAAGCTAATTGCTCATTGTGTTTTTAATAGCATATGACTTTTTTAACACCAGGGACTGTGGCAGGCAAGACTTGTTTCACTTAAGTGGTTTAACTCAGATCAGGATCTAAGTGGTTTACTGATTTATTAATGACACATAATTAGCCGACACTCTGTGAACTTCACCTTTTGGATCAATATCAACAGGCTGACAGATAAACCAGAGTGCAAAACATTTGCAGGATGTTAAAACACACCTATAAATTGCTAAACTCCCTAATTGTCACCATTTCTAGTCCCAGAGGAGCATACTTAGGTGTGCACACCCCTCTCTTATGGGACAAGGGGTGACAAGTGCACCCCTCTCTTGTGGCCATGCATATTCTCCTGCTGCAGAGGGGGTTCCTGTGTCTTTATGTGTACCAGTGCAGGTCTCTGCTGCCTGCTAGTCCGTGTGCTGATGAGAAGGAACTCCACGGGCTCTAAGCTGTGGGGTCTTCTGCTCTTGCACCCCATCCTGGGCGGATACAGGACACAATGGCAGCAGGGTGACTCCTGGCAGCATCTGAGCCAAGGATCAAACTGGCATGCTGAGTGCCTTCCACTCCCACATGTCACCCCACAGTCACAAGTTTCCTTCCATTTTTTATGCTTCTCAAGCTGATTCTTTTCTCAAAAGCCTGTTGGTAAATGCCTGGTTGCTGCTTAATCCAGCAAATCCCTATTGTAAGCAAACTTTGCCATAATTCTTTTCCTGTTTTGGTGTAACCTCTCAGATCAGGCAGTTTTGGGTGTCCCATCTTTACATGCTGTTTCCACTCTCCTTTCATACAATGAGTTACTCTTCAAGACAGGTCCGTCAGGAGGTTTTGTTACCTTGAAACTCAACTGGTATAAAATTACTAGTATAACATTTTATGGTTTTGACAGGTGAGGAGCTTTGTGGGGGTGGAAGAAACACCAGATGGTCTCTCACTCACCATGGAGACATCCTTGGTGACTCCTACTTCATTGCTGGTTTGCCCAGCATGAGGCGCAGGCTCTGTCACTCCATAGCTGGTCATCTCACAGTTAAAATGCCAGGGAAATATTCTCCTCATATGAGATTATGCTAAGTAAGAAGTATTTTAGATTAAAATATTTTTATGAAACTCACAGATAAATGTGTACCTACAGTAATTCTGGTAAGGAAAAATGACATAAAGGAAAAAACCACAGGGGATGTTATCTTGGTCTCTTTAGCCATGACCAACTGTAGCTAACCCAGACTTAGGAAAGAAAAAAAGAATAAGCCATGTATGCTATTGTAGGGCTCCTGATAAACTTGAATTATATATATTGTGAAACCAGGTCACCACCAGGGAGACCAGCTGGGCCGGGAGGTCTCATCAGGATCGCCAGTGCTGCTCCCCTGAACTTTGCAACAGATGGTGGAAGAGGCCAGAGTAGAGGATGGAAGGATCTGAGCAGAAACACCCTCAACACAGGGGGTTACCTCCTTGAAGGGGGAACATCTCCTTCCTGGCCTCTTGGCCTCTCCCTCCCTTCTGAGGCTCAGCTTCAGGGTACGAGAGGGCTCTGATGAAGTGATGGGAACAGGAGGATTTCTGGGGAAAACGAGGGGCCATGGCACTTGGGCACACAGCAGACAGCTTCAGATGCATAAATAAGGGACTTCAAAGTACAGGAAAGGTCTGAGACAAAAGTAGGATCTTTCACTCTGTGTGCAGGTACTATGGAATGCTCTGGGCAAGGTATCATTTGAATCTATGGTATCAAATAAAGGGAGTGACACCTTTATGAATCAGGGAAGTGCAATAGCTGATATAAAAGCCCGCAAGTGGCATCCCGCTTGTCTTCAGGGATTTCTATGTAAGTGATGAGAGATTAGACCATCAAACTGATTTTTAAAATGAAAATAAATCAGACATGAGCAGACTATTCTGGAAACATCACCCTTGCAGCATTTCAATAGATTTTGCAACAAGTCTTGTAGTGCTAAGACCAGAATAAGAAGAGATATAAAGCTGACATCAGATAAATAGCAAAGCAGTTCATGATTTTTTTTCCTTTCAAAGCAGTTCTGTGCATAAAGGTGCTTCACTTTCAGCTCTTAAAGAAAAATCTTAGAAAGTGATTTTTCACTGTGCAGTTCACTCAGTTCCCTTGCTATTGTCAATGGGATTAGGACTCTCTGTACTAGAGCACTGGTAGCTTGTGAGTCTTTGCAAGCAGGAGGGGTTTTGCCAATGACTTTCAAAGGTCTTTTCTGATAGTGGAATAATATCAGGTGTTACCACAGTGACTGCAGGGAAATGATCATAGTTTCTGCTGCTTATCTGTTCCCGGTAGGATTCATTTACCTCGGCTCCTTTTACCTGTCAAAGCCTTAGCCATGTTCTTTTATTGCCTCTCACTTCTTTTTTTTTTTCACCTAACACTTCTTCATACCTATGCCTTAGCATGGTAAATCCTACTATTTATTAATGACATGCTTAGCTGTAATCACTGTTAGCAGTCCTGGCCTTCTTTCCAGGATACTTTTGACTTCATTCATTTTGAGAAAGCATTTGCAGGAGAACTGTGCAACTTTGAACCTGGTACTCAGAAGTTAAAAACAAAGAAAGAGCCTACAGTGCACTGGGCTGTAACCTGCTGTATGACAAACTTCTTCAGAACATCCCTTTGGTTTTGTTAGCAGAGTATCTTTGAAATAATTTTGACTTCAAATTTCCAAATTAATATTAGTGCAGGTTTATACTGACTTATGTATTTTCATACTTATTTTAAATGACAGCAGGTCAGAAAATAGACTTCCGTTTTTGAAGGAACAACCGTGGAAATGTTCTTTCAAATCACTGCTATTTAAACTGTTAAGCAATATATAATGAGTGATTACAACTTGTTTTAAAATAGCTTTGCTATTTAAGAATAAAAACATTTCCTAAGCTTTATGGTCGTTTTTTATTAGGAATTAAATATGAAGAAGTGTTATCTGGTTACAGATTGTTTTATACAAAAGGAAAGGGATGGTTGGTATCACCTAGTTATTACATCTCCTCCCAAGGGTGTTGTTATGTTAGGTATTTTTCTGGAAAAAGTATTTCTTTGAGCTGGCCAAATCCTCTGCACCTGTGATATGTTGCTAAAATGTCATCAAATAGAAGGCAACAGTCTAAGGCATTCTGTAACTGTTCAGACTTTGTAAGCTTCAGAAGATGCTGTAGAAGTCTCTGAGAATTCCTGAGTTTTTGAGCTGAAAATGGAAATGCAATCTTGCCCGAGGCTTTCAGTCACAGTGCTACCTAGAAAACAAACAAAAGGACTGTGCGTAGGTAAATTGCCTTTTTTGCCATTTTTCTTAATAAACAATTTTAAAATTGTGTGTGTGTTTTGCTTTGAGAATTTCTCCTTTATTAGGAGTCTTCCTTTACCATTTCTGAATTAAGTGTAAATTTTTTGGCCACCTTCCGTCGATATAAATGTGCAATGCATCATTCTATTTAATAATGATGACCAGAGGAAAAAAACCATGAGTTTTAATACCTCTAATAGGAAGTAGTTTCCTGCACTTGATTGTACGGTATGCAGAAATACTATGTTGTGCATAGAACAAGAAAGAAAGTCCCAGGTGCAGATTTCTTAAGCAACTTCTTTGCAAAGTGTAATGAAAATTCTGATCACAAGAATGGGTAACTAGCACTAGGACAATCTCTTGTGCTCAGCCTGTGACAATTTCATATTCATCTTCGCAGTTTTCTGACTTCAGAATCATTCCTACTTGCTTCATGTGCTTGTTTATATTGGTGTTATTTTTAAGTGTGAATTTAAATTCCAGATAGCATGGTGCATGTATTCATGTATTCATAAGTTACATAAACTGGTGCTAAAAAAACTGTTATTGAATTGGCTTGTAATAACTACACAAGTGTCACAGGAGCACTATAATCAACAAATTTCAGGCCTTTGTAATAAAATGAACACTACACATGCAAAGTGTGCCATATGCTATGCTCTTGGTTTTTCTTCACAGAATTTTGACCATGTTGGCATTCTAAAATATTTGAGTGCCAAGACTCAATGATAATTGCGAAAATATTTAATTCTTGACTGCCCACTGAATCTTGACTAATGTGTATTTTCAGTTACTGTGTCCTCAGCATGTTATGAGGAGTTACACTGTAGGATGCCTTGCCTGAAGCTATGATTTGAAGTTTTGCATTCTGAGCACCTGACCGTTTATGAACAGCATGATGCAGAAACCACACTGGAAGGACCTTTGCTTATTGCTTATTACCATGATGCTGTTCTTAGAGATTATGGTTGATTTCTGCATTAACACAGCCTGCCGCTCAGCAACTGATCACTTTATCCACAGGATGCTAGGTAAATACTTCTGTGGTAAATAAGATGTTTAGAGTCTAAATTTGTAATCTAACTTCAGACACCAGCCTTCATACCACAATATGCAGGATGGGTTTCCTGTTTTTCTGTTTGGTATTTCATTTATGCTCAATTTAGATACAGACGTGTCAGCTGGGAGAATTAATTACTTAATTATTTTTACAATTCATTTGATGTCAGATTTGCAAGCAAAGGTGTGCACCACTTAAAATAACCTTTTACATCAGCATGACAAATGGATTTCATATACAATAATTAAATCATGCTACACTGCTGTGTACAAGCAGAAAAGGCAAATACAGGTTTAAAGAACTGTGCAAAAGAACAGGGGACAGCATAGCCTTGGCAGAAGAAAGAGGAGTTCAGAGACAACTTACTTGAAGAATGACACAGATAGGAGATGTAACTCAGCCCAAGGATTCAGGTTCAGGCTGTCTGTGACCTTGAGTCCAGTTTGGTGCATTACATTGGTGACATAGAGCTTTGAGAAGATTATTTTTGAGCTGCCAGACCTGAGCAATAGCTACGTAAGATGAGAAAAGTAACAAGACTAGCAAAGTGTAATTATCAAGGTGGTAATTCCTAGTAACTGAACAACAGAAAATAGCAAGAAAAAAATTAGGGAATTGAAAGAAAATGGTAAGCAACAGTGTTGTATGGTAGTCTCAGCTATTCATGCTTTTTGTTAACCAATAAATAATTGCTGGGTAATTTTTGAGCTGTATGTATACTGTTCCCAAAATCTCTCTGTAAATGATGAAATATGACCAGTCCTAAAGAGTGAGAGGTAGTGAGGGTCTCTCTATAATCTGCTGTATGTACATGAGACAGTCTCTCATCCATCAGAGTGGCTGGGTTGGTTGGAAAGCTGTGTGAATTCTGTCTTCTGCCTTGTGAATCCTCAAGAGAGCAGAACAGACTTTAACAGCATGAGCATATGTCTGCATGACATCTGTATTTGCCCTTTGCAAACAAATGTCGTATTAGAACCATGCCATGCCTCTACATGAAATAAACTGTTGGTTTAAGATCCTGTGAGCCCACTTTTCTGTAAAATTACAGGGGACTTATTTTATTTTAGCAAACAAACCAGGTTCACAGTGCACATTTTTGGCACTGTGCCACTAATCTGCGTCAATTTTGTGTGTTTGATTCTTTATCAGCCTGCTCATCAGATATGTGATTGGAGTGCTGTTTCAGGATGAGGCACAGATAATCTAGTAATAATTAATTTTATATGTATCTACATCTCACATTGTTACAACTGACATGCCCATCGTTTCTACAGCTCTGCCCTATGACCAAAACTTTTTTTTTGGGTTTGGTTTTTTTGGGGTTTTTTTTGGTTTTGTTTGGGCTTTTATCCTTTCTTTATCCATTCTTCTATGAATATATCTCAAGTAATTTACTACCTAACACTTATAGTATACAGCTATCAAGTATAGCTCATTTACATATATAATATAATATAATATTATAGATTCACCCAGTTTCAGTAAATATGTCTGAAAAGTAGACCAATCAATTTATGTTATCTTACACACAAAGATTTTCTTTAATACCAGGAAGGGAAATTGTACTTACTAACATTTAGCAAGTGCATCCAGAAGAGGGCACAAACAATGTTTTTTTCTTAAGAATATTTAACATTCTATACCACAATAGACCGGAAATTCCAGTTAGCCCAATATGCTCTGAGAGAGGCAATAGCAGATGCTATTCAGGAAGACCATGTGAGTCTGGCCATTTTCTCTTTTACCTGTGTGTTTCTGTACCATGCAGAAATATTAGGAGTCTTAGAGTATTCATTTCTGCCTGTCCTGTTTAAGGACCAGGTTATTCATGACTTTGTCTAAACCCTTTTTGAACCCTTTGATAACCTCTGCCTTTATGAGCTGCTTTGGTAGGGAATTCCAGAAATCCAGTGTGTGCTGTGTAATGAAGTATTTCCTTTTATCTTTGTTTTAACCAATTTCCTGCTGGTTTCATTGAGCTTATCTTAGTTCCAGTGCTGTGGGGTTGATGAAGAGTTCTCTGTTAACTTTTCCTGCTGCCTTTATGACACGATAAACCTCAATCACATTCCTCTCTGCCTTCTCTTCTGAAACAGTACTCTCAGAGGGTTTTTTTGTCTTTTCAAAAGACAGATGTTTCATTCTCTTCATCATTTTATTTACCCTTCCCTACGCCCTTGCTAACTTGACTGTGGCCTTGTGAAGTATGACTACTCGAACTACAAAAATTACTCAAGATTTGGGTGCATCATACTTTTGCACCAGCACAAAATGACAGTATCTACCTTGTTGTCTAAATGTCAGTAAACATTCAGCTAATGGTTTCAAACAACCATTGATGATAATGCCAGGGTTTCTTTTTTGAATTATGAGTCAAATGTAACTTCCTTCAAAAGCACTTTGCAACTAATCACAAACAATTTTCAGTTGTTCTAATTTATCAGTAAAATGAGCTGTGTGGTTACTTAATCTCTGTGAGTTATCCAAGGAATCAACTCTGGAACTGTTTTAGAACTTCTTCATTCCAAAATTTTGAGAAATTAATATAGAGAATAAAATAAGACAAACGTTGCAGGAAGGAAAAGCACCTCCGTAATGATATTTCAAAATTTCATTGTCAGATAGGAATCTTGGTACTAGAAATGTATGCATTCTAAGTTGTTAAGAAACATATGCAGGAGGCTGGTCTCTTAGGGATAAACATTGCATAAACTTCAAAATAATATGGTGCAGGTCTCATTGCACCTCCAGGTGGGAGTACCAGGATAAACACCGGGCCAGAGGGCTGTGCCTCAAAGACTAGCCTTTCCCTCATAATCTTACTATTAAAATGAAACTCCATTAAAATTGTAGGAGGTAGATATGAATAGCTGGTCATATCCTGTCTTGGCAATCAGATCTAATTTTAACTTAATTTTGTTGTGCTGTGCTTACCTAAACCAGTCTAGTGTTGCACCCTGTAGCCACTTCCACCAGAGGTAAGAAATCCAACATTTCTAAACTTTTTGGTTACAGCCATTTCCTTTGGTTTTCTCTACTTTAAACTTGTGATTTAACTTAGGTAGAAACAATACATAGTGCAATTTGCCCTACTAAAATGTCTATTTCTGTTATTACTTGCCCTGCTGCTTTCTCTGAGAAAGGCTTCCACTTGCTCTCTCCACCAGGTGCAGACCTTTTTGTGATTATCTGGTACTTATCATAACTGGGTTCACAGTTCTGTGCTTTTAGATACTTATTAGGTCTTACACCTGAGGTAAAACAGACCCTGAAGAAGAGAGGGAACAGGGTGAGAGCACAGAACACACCACTGACGAGTAGCATCAGGTAAGAGTGGAAAAGATGCTGGGAAAGTATCAGGTGAGATTTTATCTTGATTTCAAGAAAAATGTTCTAACCATATATAGACCAAGTTGCCCCCAAATCTGCCCTGAGATAAACAGGCAGATTGATAATAAAAATCAACTACCAACATACAGGTCACAGTGAATGTTGCAGCCAGATTGGTTATCATAAGAGACGCTGAGATAAAACAGAGAGAAGGGTGAGGAATTGAATTTCATCTGCTTAAAGTATATGACCCTTTGACCTAGATAAAATAATTAAAAAAAAAAAGATCACATAGAAAGCATACAGGAGCTTTGCTTCAGTTAAAGGGCAGGGTTGTCACAAGATAAAACGCATACCTTGGTAATACATGTAATACATGTAATTTGGAAACAGTATCAGAAAACATGGTTCTGGAATAATGTCCTGAATGTGAAAAACCTAACGGGTTTTAAAACTGAATTTGAAACATTTGGAAAGATTATATAGAAAATTCTCAGGGAGAAAATTTAGTTCTTATATATTGCATGTGTTACTGCCTCTGAAGGAGTAAGAATAAGGGACTTTTATTTACATTTCTAAAAGAAAATTCAGACATTATATTGATCTATGTGTCAGTTTCTGCTGCTTTGGAGTACAAAGTACTCCAGTCTTTGGAATACAACAAAAGGCTCTTCCTGCCTCTCTCCTAATCTTTCCCCCTCTTTCCTAACCCTGGGCTTGCAGGACAAAATGTCTTTGTGTTTCTGTTGACATTAAAACTGCCAGATGTACTTCTAGTGTATACACTAGAAATATATATATATTTCTATATATATATCCTTATATGTTCAGCATTAGCACCTTTGGCCAGAATTGCAGTCAACAAAGAATCTTTCCTTAAGTCAGTCTGGAAGGGACAACAGGTTTTTCCCACCATCTGTGAGTTTTCTTCAACAAATTCCTTCTTGTTGCAGATAACTCTGTCATTGACAACTCCCTTAACCTGTCCTGTTCTAATCCTGTGACACTTAATTGCTATGGCTCTTGACCTCTTATTAAAATTCTTAAGCTAGCTGATGTGGAAGCATGATGTGCCATTTCAAGTAGAATAGATGCTTTGTGAACTTCTTCAGTAGCTGTCTGCCTGTTTCAGAGTTTTCTGGAGACTGATTCACACAGATATTTTCAGTTCTGTGTTTTTATATTGCAAATGGGAGTTGAGTAGCTTCTTCCTATTAGAGTTATTCTGCACACTAATGGCTCTTTTTTCCCTCTGGAAAGTACAAATTTCATCTCTGCTGAACACCATGGAAATGAAACAGAAAGACAGCAATATTTTTCCCACTTAATTTTATATGTTTAGATTTTTTTGATCCAGCTCTCCTTGACAAAACAGACCAAGAAAACTTAATCACTTGGGAAGGCTTGAGGGAAAGATGTTGCAACAAAGCAAGGTTGATTTGGACATACAGCCTACCTTTTGGACATCTGGCATTTCTCAAGAAGGATGTCACCTAGTGAACCAACCATGCTTGACTACTGACTCACTTCTTGCTTGAATTAGCTGCCAGTATCCATAAAGTTGTGAACTAGTACTCTGAATCCCTCAAAATACTTGGACAATCAAACAGGAGATATTTGAAAACAGAATTAGGAGAAGAGTAGTTAATTCAGTGGTTAGCCAGAAAAAGATAATGGATTTTTAAAGGAGTTGATATTTTGAATAAGAGAAGTAGATATGAAATTACAGTGTATATCTATTTTATCCCTCTAGCTTTTGAACTCTTCAATACAGATAAAATTCTGATTTTTTTCAATAAAGTGGACAATTTGGCTAAAATCTGAATAAAATTGAGTTTGAATAGAGAATGTTACAGTGCTAAGGGACTGTCAAAGAGATGCATACACTGGACTAGCTGTAAAATATTTTTCTCATCTGAATAGGATTGGATGAGATAAAAGCATTTTATCAGAGACATTTCTGCTCTTGCCTGGGTAAAGAAAATCACTAGCTGTAGTTCTGGATCTCTGTTCTCTGTGGCAAGGGTTGCCACAGGTCCCCTGTAGACAGGAGGCATTGGACTTTGAAACAGTTCTGGGGAATCAGACAGCCTCTTGTCTCTTGCAGTTTCTCTACAGACCAAGGAATAGTATAAAAAGAAAGCCACTGAGGAAGAACCATCTAACTTACATATATTCTTTGAGAAGGAAAAAAATCAGCTAGATCGATTTTTTTGCCAAAGGTTAAAAATCCCGCTTTTTAAAAAAGAAAATGATTGCTTGCTAGTTTTTATTTCTGTTTGCATTTATTTGTTCAAAACTCTGATGTGTTTTTTCATATGACAGATGAAGAGACTCTTATCTGTACTTTTGAGTAAGTTGTCTGTGTTTGCTTTTACTAAGCAATTAATCTTCAATGCTATTTAATGAGAAGAAAAAAAGACAAAAAGTACTTAGCATTAAATTCATTATCATTAAGTCACAAGAAAGAGAGGAAAAAAAATCAAAACAATGTTCTTCAAGCAGGAAAGCAAAAGAAGGTGGAGCAGCTTATGAAGACCTCACATTATACCAGTATTAAAATTATGATTACAGAACTTAAAAGGTATTTTCAGTGGAAATTAATCTTATTCCTGCACTTAACAGCTAAAGAAAAAATAATAGTATGAGAAGTGAGGATGTGAATTTATAGAAGATTAAAAAAAAAGATGTTCTGAAATTCCATTTCATTAAAACCAGTTAACAATGCAGTCCAGATTTAGTTTGTGAAAACTTAGGGAACTGTGTTCACACTTCTGATAAGAAATTACATGTTGGAGAAGAAACATCCTTGCAAAGTGCAACCATTCACTTGGTTTCTCTTCTACTGGCATATCAAAAGGAGGGTAAGGTCAGTCCATCAGTTGTTTTTATTATGACCCTTGCTTGAGAGAGTGCCACGATTTCAGGATGATCTCAGAAATCTCATGGTCTCAAAAATATTTTAAGCAATAGTGGATTAAAAGTAATATTGTAGCCTTCCACAAAATATATTTGGAGACCTATTCTCTTAGAGAGCATATGTTGTCCCTTTTGCAAAGTCTGATGCCACTTACCTTCTGGAGGAATTTTTACTTTCTAGGAACACAAGGTCTGAGATCAGTGTCTTAACACTTAGTGGAACTGCATGAAGGTCCATGAAGGCATCCATTGAGGCGTTATGAACATGTACCTCAAGAAATCAATACTATCTATCCAAAATGCCTTAGGCAAAACAGTTAAAGTCACAAAGAAGACTGGGAAAATAATTCCCCAAACTAGAAATCAGTAATACACATTTTGGGGAAGAGAAGGAAAGAAAGCAACTTTGTATTATGGTTATGCAATTAATCAGGAAATTACTATCTTGTCAGAAAAATCTGTGAGCTCATACAGAACTGAAAGTCAAAGAGCAACTTCAAAATACTCTTTTACTAATTCAAGCCAGATATACTTAGACAAGTAAGATTTTGCCAGCCAAGGTGTTGACACTGAAGAACTACAAAAGCTTTCTTGCGAGCAAGGTAATATAGGGAAATACTTTCAGTTAATGGATTCCAGTGGCAGACCCTAGTCTTACAGGGGAAGTCATGGGATTGAATCCTCATCCCTCTGAACTGCTTGTGAAATGACTGTCTTTCAGAGAAATGAGAGATGGCTGAATTTCCTTTAGAGCAGGGATAGACAAGATGACCTCCTGGGTCTCAGCACTGTATTTTTATCATTTTATACATCTCAGGTTTGGTCTTTTTGTTTTGTTTGTTTGTTTTGGGGTTTTGTTGTTGTTTTTTTGTGGTGTTTGTTTGTTTGCTTGCTTGCACTTTTTAATTTTTTTTTTAAGAATTCCACTGGATTTTATGTCAACCTGCTCATAATTTGGATATGATGTGATAATTTGGGAGGACAATAATAGGGTGGATATTCTAATATCAGGATGCTATGAGTCTCAGAAGGGCTTTTTCAAAGTTTCAGACCACCTGGCTATTTTTTTTCAAAATCTTGATGATCCTTTTGTGGCCATGAGGTATACATTGTCAGAGATGAAAAAGACATTTTACCCTTCAGAATTAAGATTTGTTTTCATAACTGATTGGGAAAAGTGGCAGTTATCACATGCATAACTTTGGGAAATGCCTGA